>CM024566.1:14146372-15638087 GCA_014182515.1 Eucalyptus microcorys | reverse complement strand
AAATTGACATAAATGCAAAAAATTTTGTACTAAATTGGAAAAAAAAAAAAAAAAAGTTTATTATTGAATTGGCACTATTATAATAAATTTAGCACTTTTATAATTTGCCCAAGCTTTCCTGTTCATAACTCTTCACGAGTGCCTACATTAATAATCCAAAGGCTAAGCATGTTGCTGTTGCGAACGGTCAGCTTACTACCTGAAAGTCAAACACTGGAAATAGAAAGAAAAGGACGACGGTTTTTCACCTAACTCTACTTATTTGTGCGGAAATAGGAAATTTCATATGTAATTTTTATATGAGGAAATATGTTCAAAAAAAGTTATATTCAAAAAACGACCGTATTGACTAAATTGAGAGAGACCACATATGTATAAGAGCATATAAAACCCATAAACAAATATAATTTAACACATCTCTCACATGCAAGCTGTATTAGAAACAATGCGTAAGAACTTGACTAATGAAAATTTGCACACGCGAAATAAATTAGGCCAAAACTTGGCATTAATATCATGTTATAATTTCCAACTCAAAATCTTAAGCTAATAAGTTAAGGGAAGCCATATATATATATATAGTAAACAAGTGATGTGAAATACTTTAACACCAATAATGTTCTTTTATTCTTGGCAAACAACCATATTGTTATCATATAGACTTCTTGGGTAACATATTTTTTAGCTTATTTTCATAATTTAGGGAGTGTAATTAACAATAATCACAGTAATATTATGTTTACTCTTACAAGTTTCTACTTCTTGTACAAATTTCACGTCTGTGATTGGAAAACGAAAACATTCGTCCCTTTTATCTTGCAATCTTGATAGATAGAATGAGTTAAAACAACAATGTTTTGACGCAAAGAGTTTCCTTTATATTGGATCCACAGGCTCTCCCCATTCCCGCAATCAAGGAGTCTCATTGCTTCTATTAACTAGCACAGCAACTCGTGCTATGCATGGGGTCTCCGTAATTCACACATTACTACAAAATTTTGTAATTCTTATTAGATGTTCTTTATATGTCGTATTATATTGATACATCGCTTTAGATGAGCTTCAAGCATAGATTATAGAAATAGTCATATACCTTACAAACCAATTTCATGGATAAAGTATATGCTAATCCATGAATAAATTCATTTGTGTTCTATCATGATTTCTCTTCAATAACATATCGGTATAGATCGTGTGGTATATTTCAAATAGTCATAAGACCAGGCGGAATATATCTGTGTGAAGTGCACTCATCCCTTTCCAGTTTTATGGATATGGTCAACTTTTCCATGAATGCTAGAAATATATGGTATATAATTTGTTTAAGTGTAGTATAGGATATCTATGGTAGGCTCAATATATTTCAAACAATGATGATATTGATGGTGTAGTTATACTCCGCAGCAAAACCAGAAGATTCATGTCACATAGATAATATGTAAGTAGTATCCTAACTACATGCTCATTGAAATAAGTTCAAACCCATTACTACAACTTACCAGTAACAATCACAGTCATGAAGACAAATGCCACGGAACTCCTCGCGACTACAGGAACTCACGACAATTTTTAGGAAGTTGTCTTGGCCGGACTCAGATCCTTTGCCCATACAATCAATCCCAACTCGGTCACCGCCGATGGGAAAGACCACCCCCTTAGTGCTGCCGCCGCCATCATATCCATCATGTTCCCTTCGTCATCTAACCCCCATTGCTTTTGTAACCCCACATTGTCACCTTTATCTCTCTAACCCCATTGCTTTTGCTCTATCTCCCTTGCCTTGAGCTCGCACTGGCGTCGAGCTCGTAGGCCACAATGGAGCGTCGTATTCCGGATGAAATTGTGGAAGCCCCTCCTCCAAAATCTGGCCATTTTGATCGGGTCTCGTGTCATCTCGAAAGGTGATGCCAGGTCTCAATAGAAGCGACAAAGGCCTCACCGATTTCTGGTGGTAGCCAATTGTGATGTTGGCACTATGGTGGCGGTGATGGGGAGGGAGGGAGGGAGGAGGCCAAAAAGGAAAAAACAAAAGAAGGACTTGGAAAAGGATGGAAACCTCCTATTAAAATCAATTCTCAATTTTTGAACCTGAAATCTATCATACTATCTTATCTGTATTGAAATTAACCCTGGAACCTACCCGTTTGTCTAATCCGATTCTATAATCTACCAAAGAACCAGTTTCTTTTTCTTTTCATTTAAATAAAAAAAAAAAACCAAGAGAATAGTAATTATAGCAAAATAGTGTGGGTAACAAAATGGCTCAAAGTAACACATCAATACAAAACAAATAGAAATATAAAGCAAGAGGAAAGTTAAGCTCATTTAAGTATATTAATCCAAACAAGTTATAGCCGGTTCTTGAGTGGTGGGGTTGGTGGATAGATTTGACGCCCAAAATCTAAAACCTACCCACAAAGTACCGATTTAAAAAAATTTTGAACCAAGAATTGAACCTATTTCTGCTGCAATGAGAACCAGACTGCTTTTATGGACGGTCTGGTCCGGTTCCAAGGTAGAAAGGGACTAATTGCACAGCCCTATGATAGGCAGCTAGGATCCTCATCCATTCTCATTTAACTTTGAGACTCTAGAGTTTTAAAGTATGTATCACCAAAGCACATAAATTTTAGTAATTTGTAGCATAATTATAACACAACCATAACTAGCAACTTGTGTCGAAAATTTGATGGTGATAGAGAGTACGCGTATGATAGGTAAGTGAGCATTCGCATCTATCTTATCTAACTATTAGAATTTACAATTAAAGTATGTATCACCAGGCACAAAAATTTTAGCAATTCGAAAGCAACCATAACTGTACCAAAAGAACGCTCCCGTTTATATTTTGAAGAATAGGATGCCAGAAGGAAAAAATAAAACCCTCAAGTGGGAGTGGCTCTAGTTTCGGCAGCTGACTCATCTCAGTCATTTACTGAGTAATTGGACTCCTCTCTGCCAAAAAGGCTCCCCACCCCCAACTCCCCAACAATCAAATAAACAAACATTTAAAGGAGGAAGAAGAGGGGCCAGGCCAGAACAGGAACTGGAATTATTCAACAAGGTCGAGAGCACACAAACCCTCCAATCACAATGAAGCATGCATGTGCGGATCACGACCCGACATTTCCCAGAATCTTCCTATGGTCGCAGCCACCACTGACCAAAACGACCAGAAAAGTAAATACATGAACTAGTCCACCATTGCATCACTATAAATATCCGAAGAAAACGTCATTACCATTCACCTTCTTATTGGATTAGTAGTTTTAATTCCTCTCTCTCTCTCTCTCTCTCTCTGTGCCCCCAATGGCAAACCCTCCAGAAAACCCTCTCAAATTGCTCACGGTGCTGTTCAACCACGAGGGCCGCGACTCCCCAACCGAGGTCCGCAACGTCCTCCTTGTTGTCGCCACCCTCATCGCGGCTGTCACCTTCCAAGCTGGGGTCAGCCCCCCCGGCGGCGTCTGGCAGGACAGCTCCAGTGGCCGTGTCCCGGCCAGGCCATCTACGCCTCCCAGACGGGGCCGTTCTACGTGTTCCTGGTGTGCAACACGCTCGCGCTCGCATCGTCCATCAACCTCATCATCTCCCTCACCTGGGGCTTCCCGTTCTTCCTCGAGGTCGTGGTGGCCACTGTGTCGATGGCCGTCACGTACGGCTCCGCTATCTTTGCCGTCACTCCCAAGTCAGACGAACAGTTCCGGTGGCTGCTCTTCACCGGCTTCGTGCCGTTCTTGCTGAGGCTGCTGATCCAGATGGGCAAGTATTACCTGTCTGTAATGTCCAAGTAGGAATCAATGGACTAGAAGGTGTGCATTAGTCTCAATTAATTAATTACTTTGGATTAGTTCGTGCAATTTAATATTCAGCCTCATCTTGCGCTGAGGGTCTTGCACAAAGTGCGATGATTTCGAGGGAATAACTTAATTTTGTCGGAATAAAATTCATCCATTTGGAGCATGTCTTCCTTCTCTGGGCAATTTTACATGTTATTTTGCTTGCTAGTGATAAAGTTCTTGAATTTCTCGTTTTTCTTTTCTTCCTTTCGCTGCTCATCTTGGAAAAATTACAAGAAGGAAGGGGAACAGTATGAATGAGTTAATATGGAAAGCGGATAATGGTATTGACTTTTCAAATAGATTAAATGAAAATCCGTCAACCGACATATGGGTGCCAACAAACATTCCACTTGAGCGATCTCCTGCTTGGGCTGGTTGTTTCCATGGGTCCATATGAATTTAAGAGCCATTGCATTGTTGACTCAAATTCTAGTTCCTTTTCTTTTAAACCTTTAATGTTTGGATTCAGCAAGTGGGCTCATCTAATTTGGGCCGAAAACATTTGGGCTATCCTCAGAGCTTTAACAATGAGGCCTCATCCGTGGGCTATTTGAGGGTGTGTTTTGGATCTTTGGTAATGGTTAAGGTTGTACCTCACCATGACCTAGGAGCCTGAAGACTCTGCCAAGGGCCATCCTACTTACGAGGTAACCCTAGTGGATTTACAGGATTGTATTCCTCATTTTAACATACCGGTCGCCTCTCCTTTAGGAAATACTCCCAAATTTTATGTCCCAAAGTTCAGATATAATAGTAGACCATTGAGTCTTACAAGGAAGTCCCTAGCGATTATATTCATTGAAGCCTAGGAGTTGCCTCTACCGCCTATTTTTTAACATCCTCGAAGTATTGGGTCTCAAGTCTTGGCTAACTCTTGGCTTCTCCTTTCCAAGAGCAGAGAGCCCTGTCATTGGCTCGAGGGCAGTTTTACCTCTTACCCAGGGGGAAAAGAATTGGCTATAGGCCCAGCCCAAAGGATTTGAGCCCATGTCCCCACTTGAGTCACAAGCCCGTTTGGTTGAGCTCGCAGAAAGGAGGGGTTGAGAGCCAACCAAGACTCGTGTCCCCATACTCCAAGGACGATGTAATAATAAGGGGTAGAGATAGCTCTCACGCCATGATAAATATGACTGGGGCCTCTCGATATATTGCAGTCCCGAGTATAATCATAAACTGCTCTGTCTAAACTCTGGGACGAAAAATTCGGAGGTATTCCTTAGGGGGAGGGAAGAATATATATCTCTCCACTTGGGGATTGAGGCATGCAAGCACTAACATGTTAAAATAAAATTAAAAAAACGCATTCTATCAGCTCATTGGGATTAAAGCGCTAAATGTGTGCCAACAAACATACCATTTGAGCGATCTCCTGCTTGGGTTGGCTGTTTTGGCGGACCCATGTGAATTTAGGAGCCAATGCATTATTGACTCAAATTCTATTTCTTTCTCTTTAATTTTTAACTTTTGGATTCAGCAAGTGGGCTCGTCCAATTTGGGCTATAGAAAGAGCTTCAACAACGAGACCGACCCACTAGCTATTTCGCTAGGTCTGTGAGGAAAGTCATCTCGACATTCGCGCTCAGATTCGTTTCGCGGAAAATGTTTTCCGAAAACGTTTTCCGGATTTTCCGGCGTTCGTTTCACGGAAAATGAATTCCTGAGGGAAAATGTTTTCCATAAAAAGGAAAATGTCTTCTAAATTTGAGGAAAATGTTTTCCACTTTTGAAAAACGAAAAACATTTTCCTCACTTGATCTCTCTTATATCATACCTCTACAAATCATTACTTTCACCTCCCATTTCTTCTTCTTTTTTTCTTTTTTTATTCGAATTATTTTTAATTTCCCTTTCTTTTTTTTTTCTTTTTTTCTCATCTTCTTCTTTCTTGGCTAGTAATCAATCATCACCAGGTGAACCTCAAGTTCGTCAATCTCAAGCTCGCACTTGTTGATCTCGCGAGTCTCGAGCTTGACGCTCGCGCTCGCCAATCCTGGTGAGTGGAAAATATTTTCCTTACCGAACACCGGAAAATATTTTCTCAAACATTTTCAGGTTTTTAGTTTAACACCAAAAATATTGTCATTTTCCTGAAAAATGACTTCTGGGAAAATATTTTCCGGAAATGGCCCATTTTCCGCGAAACGAACAGAGCCTCGGACCGAGAAAATTCTAATGGGTGACCTCCAATCGATCCCATGTTTCTTTTGCTGTTGCGCACGAGGAAATTCACATAAATTCGGGCGGAGTAAGCGCATCGTGTATATCGTCCCTTGCTTTTGCATTTGATGAAACTTTTCCTCTTGCCATCCCTCATATACTCTCTTCACTTTCGGGTGTACTAGAGGAGCCACCTTTAGTCACAAAGGGTACATTTGCAAAATCAACAAAAGTTCGTGTTCCAGCAATCAAATGACATGGGCACCCTACATTTCCAACATGTGTAAGCACCACCAAACAACGGAAGATGACGGGTAATCGAGTTGCTTTCGTTCAAGCTAGTTCCAACAATGATTGCCATCGATCTTTGTTCCGACAAAGGTCACCTTTGATCTTCATCACAAGAGTATAGCCATTTCATGGGAAAAGAGAACTTGCTTCGATCTTAATTGTTAGGCCCAAATGAGCAGTCAAGAACGGATGAATTGATTTTTTAAGGAAGTACAAACTATTTTTGTAGAACCAACCCCAATGTTGTTGGAATATAATACGCGAAACAACGGGATCTTGCAATTTATGTCAACGTGCAAACTCTAAAGAGATAAACGAGAAATAATAAGGATACCAAAAATTTTATATGATTTGGTTCGAGTATCGGTACCTCCATCTACGGGGAGAGCCAGTAGCAAATAATTCACTATAATCAGAGAATTAGAGTTTAAAATTGCTTACATGCTCAAGTGTTTCTCATACCTTAATTTAATCCAAAACCCAAAGTGTTTATAAATAAATAACTTATTTGGACATAAACTCACTGCACAAATCACCACGCATTCAAGCTTAAAACAGAAACGCTCTACGTACGCTAAAATCAGGAACTCCAACATTGGTCTTTGGTTCACATACGTAAGTCTTCACGTTCCTTTTCAAGGCTTCGCGTAGCTTCAAAAACTTGCGGCTCCTCTCTGCACAAGTCACCACACATTCAAGCTTACAACAAAAATGCTCTACGTAAGCTAAAATTAGGAACTCCAACGTTCGTCTTTGGTGCACGTACATAAGTCTTCACGTTCCTTTTCAAGGCTTCGCTTCAAAAACTTGCGGCTCCTCTCTCAAGCGGATCGTGGACGTGCAAAGGGCTTCACGCTCCTTTTACCTTTTATATTGTGTGACTTTGACTTTGGGCCCCACGTAGATAACCTTATTATGCATATAAAGAAGAAACTTTGCTCCTTTTTTCATTCTATTTTATTTCCTCTTTTGTAAACCATGGAGTCGAACGAATCTCCTTCTGTTAACTGAAGACATCCAAAACCAAAAAAAAAAGAATTTTTAATTTCTTTTCTTGTGTGTAATCTTGAATATTATCTTCATCAGAAAAATATCTTCACAAGCAATAACAAAAAGGGGAAATTTGAAGCATATCTTGCTTCTCTAGGCAATAAACCATGTTATTTTTCTAGCTAGTGATAAACTTCTTTAATTTCTTGTCTTTTTTTTTTCCCTTTTGTTTTGCTGTTCATCTTGGGAAAAATTACAAGGAGGTGGAACAGTATGATGGATGAATTAATATGCAAATTGGATAATGATATTGACTTTTCAAAAGATTAGATGAAAATCCGTCTATGTTGGCCGATAAATGTGTGCCAACAAACATTCCATTAGAGCGGTCTCCTGCTTGGGCTGGTTGTTCTGGCGGACCCATATGAATTTAGGAGCCAATGCATTATTGACTCAAAATTTATTTTTCTTTCTTTTTCGTTTTAAATTTTTTGATTCAGCAAGTGGGCTCATCTAATTTGAGCCGAAAACATTTGGGCTATCCAAAGAGCTTTAACAACGAAACCCGATCACCATCTATTTCGAGCCCGGTCTGCCGAGGAAAATAATCCCGACATTCGGATCCAAAAGAGTCCACCCCAATAAAGCCTAAAAACTCTCGTCCAAACTCACCAATAATTAAGAAAATGATAAAAGATGATAAGTGACCTCTAGACCCATCAAGCAAATGCATCTGGTTGGATTTGAGTTGGTAAACTCATTTAACCCGTATTGACTCATTTTCATGCAAAACAAATGTAATGCCCCATAACCGAGACTCATACCAATCCATACTTGATCCAACCCGGCTTATATTATTAAAACACTTATGTATTTAACTCAATTTATTAACAAACATATCCAAACTGAAATAAGAGTGCGAAGTGAGTGAACGTAAAATCGAGTGAAAGCGAAAAAAATGAATAAAGAGATAGAGACGAGTTGTATTTAAATAAATTATAATGCCATTTATAACTCATTTAATACTCATGATATGTTTAAACTCATTTATAGCCCATTTAACATCCATAGTTTAAAAAATGAGTCAAAGACCCTTTTTGACGGGTCTAGTGACCTCCAATCGATCCCATATTTCTTTTGTTGTTACACACACGGAAATCCTGATGAATTCGGGCGGAGCAAGCGCACAGCTTTGAACGCGCCTTGCTTTTGCGTTTAATGAAACTTTCAGCAATCAAACAGAGGACCCACCTTTCTTTATTGTCATAAAAGGGTCCAATTGCAAAATCGACTGAAAAGTTCGTATTCCAGCAGTCAAATAACATGGCCATCGTACATTTTCAGCATGTATAATTAGCACCACCAAACAACGGAGGGGGAGGGAGAGGGGGAGGGGGGGGGATCGAGTTGCTTTCGTTCAAGCTAAGTTCCCACAATGATTGCCGTGGATCTTTGTTCCGACAATGGTCGCCTTCGATCTTCATCGCAAAAGTATAGCGACTTCATGGAAAAAGAAAACTTGATCCGATCTTAGTTGTTAGGTCCAAATAAGCAATCGTGAGCAGATGAATCGATTTTTCAAGGAAGCACAAACTATTTTTGTAGAACCGACCCCAATGCAAAGTAAACGAGCAAATAACAAACAGCGAAAATTTACATATTTAAGGAAAGATTAGTTACAAATGGGATTTATAGAGGTTCGGTTTAAATGCACCCAGTCCACTATCTTCTAACTCTAATAGCCCACTAATAGTCCAAATAGGCTTAATTCTACAAGTTACACTAAGAGTACATATATTGCCCGATTACAAGTGTAGAAACTATTGCTACGCCTTCTATAGAAATCCTGCTATAGACTAACTATTAGATCCCCCAGTGGTTGTTCTCACATTTTGTACACATAGCTCAGTGGAGACCGTCCTGAAATTATAAGCCACGCCACTAAATGTTTACAAAGATCCATTGCACACTTTGTCTCTCATATAGATAAATGCCTCAATCAAAGTAGTACTGTTAAAAGGATTTCCAAGGATAATGCCAATGTATTACGTGGTAACACTTAGGCTGCATTTTTTTTTTTTTTTTTTTGTCCTCATACTTTCACGATATGTCTAATCAATTTTTTCTTCTTTTAATTTATCTAATCAAGTCCTTCCACTTTCATAAATTTTCTAATCTAATTCTTTCGATCTCAAATCCTACTAAATCTGAAATCTAGTTAACGTGGCTTTTGGGGGTAACATAAATAATTTTTTCAACATGGACAACCATGTGGGTGCCCGCATTATTTTTTCATACTTTGACATTCACACTGGTTGAATTTCCGACGGAGGTGTCCCTATAAGTTGTCCACATTAACTAAACTTTATCCACATTATACTTTAGCAAGGTCCAATGGTCGCATCAATTGAATATAATATCAAATACCTTTGATTAGATAAGTTATGAAAGTAAATGAGGTTTGATCAGACATATTAAGAATAAATTGATTTGCGGGCAAAATATCCTACGCATTTTACTTGTGAATGCGGTCCAAAATCCAAGAGATGATACAAGGTTTTGTCGTCCTAATTCAATCCCTAACCACTCCCATAGAGTCTTCGTCTACGTTGTTTTGCTAAACATGATTAGATAATTATGCTGTAAGTACGTCAGCAAACATCTTTTTAACGACAGATTAGAGAAGAAGGGACAGTAGAAAATTGAAACATAAAAAAAATGAAACTACATAGCTCCGCTGTCAGAGACAAAACGCCAGTCTCTCTCTCTCTCTTTCGCTCCAGGACCAGTTCCAAAGTTGCCCATGATTGCACATGTTCCATGTCTGCTGCAAGAGATTCAGTACAACTGTCAAGTTATAACAAGAACCGCAATAAGTGCCACAAATAGCCACCATATTCTTCTTTTGTCCCTTTCTAATTCGTTTTTTTAAAAATATTTTCTTTTTAATTTTTTTGGGCAAGCAGACACCCCACTGTCAACTGTCACCATCGAGTAGGCCTTTGCCAATAAGCCACTCAAGTCTAGCTTTTCACCAATTTCTTTCCAAGCATGTGACAGCTCTGTGACAGTTCCATGATTTATCCAGGACGCATCCTTTGGATGGAAATAATCCTTTGTATTTCTTTTATCATTTTATTTGTTTTTTCTTAAATCCTATACAAAATATCATAACGTACAAAAACTCAAAAACTTTAGATTTACTCCTCCTTCTTTATGCAATGATCATAGAGAAATCAAACATTTATTCCTTTTGAATCGTTATGAACATTGCAAAGTAAAGTTTTCACTCTCAACATGGATGTAGATTTGATGTTCCCTATTGTGGACTTATTTATTGTCTTCATTGGGGCATCGCCATATATGTTCTTTAATTTTGTTTCTTATTGCAACTAATTCAAATTGCACCAACCCCTAGTTACCACCTATTCCCTCCTCCACCTCCCACACCTCCGGCTTCGCACAATCATCTCTATCCATCTTCTTTCCCTCTTGTCTGTTATGGCCCTCCCATGTCTTTTCCTTTTGATTTTCTTTTTGCCCTTGAAGCCATTTTTCCTTCTCCACGGCTCTTCCATGGCCGTCAGGATCTCGGCCTTGCGATTGAATTCCACGTTTATGGACAAGCCACGATTGCCGGATCTAGAGACGTTGCTCTAGGTTTGGAAACTCGAGGATTAGGCTAAAATGGATTGCCATGCGCTGTCATCTCACGAGCGGAGATAATAGATGGGTTCTTATTAGGAGACAGCAAATCGGGGGCCATCTATATGCACTTTTTTGTGGAGAACCTCGAAAGCTAGGAAAAATTATGAATAATGTCAAATATATCAAGTGTGACAATGAATGAGTACATTACATAACATGCGAGATTTTGTATTAGATGTTAAATATGGTCGTCCCTTTGAAAATCCATTTGCAATATATCGTATTCCATAATTTTAAAATTCATTACATATAATTTAGTGCATCATAATCTTCGAGATCCATGGTTCTCACATGGTACTCACTTAAATCGTATGCAAGTTAGGAACATCAGCATGTCTAATAAGTCAATAAACAACAAATTCCACGCAAAAAAAATAAAAAATGAACATCATCAATTCTGGGGTTTAGAAATGGAAGAAGAAGACTTCATTAGCCAGGCTGTAAAGAAGAAGAAGAAGAAGAAGAGTCGTCTTCGATCTGTACAAAATCATTTGTCCTTTGAAATATCCAAAAAAACCCACAAAGAAAACCTCAAAAAAGAAAAAAAGGCCTAAAAATAACCCAAATAAGAAAGAAACAGAGAGCGTTTCTTCCTCACAGTCTAATTAACATGTTAATTGCTGACACCCCAAAAAAAAAATTTTAAAAGAAAAAAAAGAAGAAGAAAGAACTAGACAGCTAATTCTTGCTTTTGATGGGAAGCTTCGTCTTCGTCAAAGCAGATGAGGTGGAGCTTCTGCGACCTGCCGTCTTCCACCGTGCCGAGAGGGCACTGCTGCATCATCATCTCGCGCTGCAGATAGGAGGTGTAGGTGTGGAATGCGCTGGGCGTCACGTTGAGGTTGAACCCCAGGCCGAAGAGGAAGTCCACTTCCAGGAAGTTCATCTCCATCGTGCTGATCCCACCCACTTTTGCGTAGTAGGCATTATTGTAGTAACTGTTAAAAAAAAAAAAAAAGAACGAAAAGTCAATTAGGGGTAATTGAATCATCAAGGGTCATTCTTAGTTAGGCAATGATAATTGTGTACGCGTAATGCCTAATTGTGTATGCGTTACATGAAAGGGATGAGGTTTTCCCTTTTCTTTTTCGGTAAGCGTCACCAAAATATAAGCAGTTTTCAACAATGGTGTCATGAAATTGACATGTATGTCATTAAATCTTGAAATGGTATAATTAGATTTCAAATAGGGTTTATATCATTAAAAATTTCAAATCAGTACTCCATGACAGTTTTTTTCCAAAAAAATTTGAATTGGATATCCACGATACATTTGCTTCAACTTAATTATCGTTTCAAAAAAAAAAAAAATCCAAACCGATTACCCTAATCAGAATCCCAATAAGTCAATATGCTTGAAAAGTCAATAGAATAATTTTTTTACATAATCTAAAGGGTAACGTGTAATTTTTAGTAGATTCAAAAACATACGAATTATGAGATACATTGTACCAAAAGAAGGAAATACATTGCTCCTTCCATCCCTTTTTTTTGACAACTTCGAGAGAAAATGCAACTTAAAGCAACGCCCTTTTGATATCGTCTACTAAGAATCAATGAAACATTCATTAGTTTTCCAAAATTCAGTAGATTCTCCTAGGTTTTCTTCTATTTCCAGTTCTCTCTTATTCTTTTCTTTTGGAATCTTTTTTTTTTCTTTCCTAAATGGACAGAATTATCTCAAAAGGGGTTGCACAGAAAGCTGAACAGCTAACTGGAACCAGAAAAGCATCCACAAAATCACACTCCCTCCAACAAAGGAAAAAAAGAAAAACTCTATTCAATTTAAAGAAAATGGCAATGCGAGCTGAATTCAGACCGGTTTTCAAACGTTTGGAAATCAAGAATTCACACCAGTACTCCAATTCCAACGGCAAAAGCAACTCACATGTCGTCCAAGAACTTGGCGGCGACCATGACGCTGGTGATGAGGAGGCGGTGGACGTTGAGGGAGTTGATCGGGAGCGTCGGCTGCCGCTGCGCGAACCGCTCGAGGTAGACGTAGGCGACCACGAAGCACGAGGGGCTGCAGTTGGCGTACTTGAAGATCCGCTCCAGGTAGCTCCGGATCGAGATGGCGGGCCGCGTCAGGCCGTGGAAGACCGAGATCCTCTGGGGCTGCTGCTGGATCTGGCGGTCCAGGTCGTTGGACTCCGCCGCCTTCTGCAGCAGCGAGGAGAGGAAGGCGATGAGCCGGGGCATCGCGTGCGGGCTCTCGAGATCCGTCATCGGGAACAATTCGTCGTCGTCCTCCTCCTCCTCCTCCGTGCCGTGCCGTGCCCTACCGTGTCGCCGCCGTCGTCGGAAGTTCTTCCGCTAGTGATGCTTCTCGCCGGCGGTGTTCATGAAGCTCGTGTCGTGTTTTTCTTGTTTTGAACTGATTTTTAGAGTGAAAGACAGAGAGAGAGATATTTTGAGATTATATAAGGTTTTACAGAAGTGGTAAGGTGGTAGTTAACGGGGGCGATCTATCGGATTGGCGAAAATACCCCTGAAAAGTGCATGTTATGGCGATCGTGTCCCTTGGTTTTGAGCTGCCGTTTCCTTGGACTCTCGGGTGCTTGTGGGGTCTGAGTTGGAATTATATTTTATAATCATAGCTGGCTTTTCACGCCGTTTTCTTTATTTTTTGTTTTTTTTTTTGGGTTTTCAAACTTTTAAATTGGAAAAGAGGGTAATAACTAGAGAGTGAGGGGGGGAAAACGACAAGATAGTGAGATGACTACTATCTTAGAAAATTTAATCGTATGCTCACAAATATCTGGATTGAGATTAAAAAAAAAAGAGAGTATATTATTTACCATTCACAGCACTCAAGTTTTAGTAATGGCTCGCGCATTTTGCATCCCAAATCGATCTCGCATCTCTTCCGAATCTTGACCTGATTAAAAATAAAATATCTTGTTAGTGGCGTCGAAAATTAAAAATTAGGGTAAGAATTTATCTTGAATCAAGGGTGGACCCCACACGAGATAATACGCCCGATTCAAAGTTGTAAGGATTGTCCAAACATGGGATGAAAAAAATAAAGCGCGAGCATTTATGTACTTACTTATTTATTTATTTTTATCCAACATTTTCGTATTGGGAGAAATTAGGCCACGAGAGCGGCATAAACCCAAATACCCATCATGTGACGACATGTGAGTCTTGGGTGTCGATCGTAGTGTTGGGACCCACTGGTGTAAAGAGGCTGCTTTTCATGCCTTACGACACTCATGAAATTTTCAATTTTTTAATTTTTATTTTTTTATTTTTTTGGGTGAAATGACAAAAGCTGGGAGATCTTTGCATGTGTCATGACCCCCAATAAAGGGGGACGATGTTCGATTGTGCATGTGTTCTGTGAATCTTGGAGCAATTTGCGCGACATCGAATTGGATTTTGTTGTGATTTGTATGATGGCTTGATACAACCCCCCAAAAGAAAAATAAAAAATAAAAAATTTGGAAAATGGGCTTTTTTTTTGTTTTTCCTTCCGAGTTTGAATTTTGAAATATATAGTGAATTATGGGACATCATTAAAGTAATCACTCACTAAGGAAAATGGTATCGTGATGATGTGGAAAGCTTGGGTGTTTTCCTTAGTAATTTAAAACTTAGGAGGCCCATCGCCACATGGTTGCTTCCTACTTGAGTCAAGTCAGGGATTATTAGGGTCACTATCAGTGAAAAGGGTTATGTGCAGATTGTTTGTTTGAGTTCATCCCAATTCAAGAAATCCCTCTTTCTTATGAACACGACAAGAATCATCTCAAGTAAATCTTTAATAAAAAGAAGCATCTCATTAACCTCGTGAATTATATAATGTGTGAAAATAATACAATTAGTTTGCCCTCGACTCTCTTTTGAGCATTGGTGATTGGAAAAGGAGATCGTCACTGGTAGTTTCGTCTACATCTTCTCCTAAAAAATTAAGATATTATGTCGGGGAATTTCACAAAGATTTTAATTATTATCAGTTATTATTTTAGTGTCTCAACTTAGCATAGGTTTCTTTCTCGGTTTTAGGGGGAGCAAAAAATGAGAGTAAAACACACCCCGCTTATGGGCACGTTGGCTTGGGCCTTTCCCTCTCTAATTGCAGAAGGGGGGAGGTTCGAGTCCCAGCGTGTGCATTGCACGCCTTACCTGTGACGTCGTGCGAGGTGGGTCCCTACAGTACCGTCCCGGGTTTACGTCGTCGGCTACCGGCTATACGGCGGTTCCCAGGTCACAAAAAAAGAAAAAGAAAATAAGAGTAAAATTGCATAGAAAATCATAAACTTTTCTCCGTGGGCCATTAATGCTATCCCAAACTTATATGAGTAATCCATAAATTACCTTTGGCCATGGTTCCGTCCATAATGACCATTAAAAAACTAATTTGGCGGTGATGAAAAAGTTTTTGGTGTCGGTGTCCCACGGTGAAAACTTAAGGTTTTTTCTTATGAGATTATCCAAAGAGGAGCTTCATGCAATACAGATTGGACCCACAAGACATCCGCTTTCCATTTATATATGTTATCTTAAAGAGGAGAACAAGTGAATTTTCCCAAGCTGTAAATTCACCTTTTTTTTTCCTCCTTTCCCAAAAACGAATTCAATACTAAAAAATGCCAACTTTGCTCCCTCAACGATACAGTTGTAACAAAGCACTGTTCCTGCCATGGGAAAAACCCAAATGGATATGAGCTGTCCCAGATGTTCGAACCGTGGTACCCTTAAAAGTGAATCTCGTGGTACCATATTACATTATCTAAATCACAATTAATTAAAACAAACCCAATTTTTTAAAAAAGAAAAAGGTATTATTCCAGGGAATTAATTAGTGGTGGGGAGATAAATTCAACTGCCCACCTGGAGCCCATGCTCCTCTTGGAGTGAAACAGGAGCAAAGCATGTCTTGAGGACAACAGGACATGTCTTTTCCTTCAATTTTCTTTTCTTCTTTATTTTTTCCTCTAATTAAAGTAATTTAATAGGGATCCAAAAGCTTGTTGCGTATTAATGCTTTCGCTTCATGCAACCTCATGCTCTAAACCCCATGTGATGTCCCATGTGATCGCTCCATGCGAAATTTGAGAAAGAACCGTCCCAGGAGTGATGTCCGCCTTCTGCAAAAATAAACATAAATAAATAAGCATATAATATATTTGTATTTACTATGTATTATATAATTTCGAATTTCCAAGAAATAATAATAGGAGAATTTGGTCGGATAAATGCGTGGGTCCAAAAATGAGAGCGGTGGTGTCGTTGTCGTGTATGAATGAGAGCCGGTGGGGGGCTTTTCTTGCCTTTTTTCACGACGGTGACCCCTTCACGTAGGGACTAATAAATATGTAGCCTAAGTACTGAAAAGTTTATATTTTTTTTCTTAACTTGAAATACTTGAAATTTTTTAAATCAATAAATAATTTCGCGCGGAGTTGGATATTGCTCTTGCATAATTCTTTTGTGACTCGATGCAATCTTCTTTTTATTTTTGAATCATTGCATGAAAAGTGGCACTTGAAAATAATCGATAATTTCTTTAAATACTTCCTAAATCAGAAGTAAGTGGGTAGGTTGAAATTCATTAGGTGCAATGAAAACATGATTTTCATAAGCAAAAGTGTCGAATTTGCAAAAGGATTTCGAGCTTCAACCAAATTCCCGTGTCATATCGACAATTCATACACGGTGATGGGCGGTGGCTTATTTTTTGGCTCTGTGCTATTAGGATCGGGTCAATTATGTCGATCAATGTTCGAGGCAATTATTTTTGTGTTCTTTTTCTAGGATTAGCTGTGAAATCTAGGGCTCTTCCTCTCCATAGACGTGGGGGGACCAAACAAGGAGTCAAACTTAATGTTCGAACGACACAAAGCCTCCGGAGTCCATGGATGCACGTCGGATTGAAAGCGTCACCGACACAAATTGGTGAGTAATACAAATCGGATCTTCTTCAGACGTGGGATTCGGTTCGCGTATCGACAATAGGCCCACATCGCACCACGAGACGTGAAGGCTGTGACTGGTGAGGCAGGTTGTCAAGTGAGCGTGCTTCCTTACTTAAACCTAATTTGCAGACATAAATGCCAAACGAATCAAGAAAATATTAGGCCTAGTACCCTTAAAAATGAAAAATCCAACTTTAGGTCTAATTTTAATTCTAACCTAAACTTTTTTTTTTTGTCCCATGAAAAACTCACAACTTTTATTTCCATTCCCAATCTTACCATAATTTCTTTTGTTCCGTAAAAAACCACCAACTATTGCTTGAGTCCCAAATCTGCCCTTGTTAACCTCCGTCCAAAATGTCTCATGGACAACCGAGAGATGGAAAACTCCCAAATGCAATCTATTTGAGTGTCCCGAGCAGCGTGTCTCGAGTGCAAACTCTTCGATCGCAAAATATGGTAAACTCTCTAGCACAAGAGATTAAATATTAAACGTAAAATCGAAGATCACCAAGTGAGATGGAGGGAAGACTCTTAAGAGTAAGATCAATCGAAGAAAGCCAACCCTAACTACTCTAGTTTTTACCTGAATTTTAGATCCAAGAATACGTCATTGAGGCTAATGGGGAAATTCATCTCTAAAAGACATCTTCTTGGATTTGAAATTTGGAAAAAAAAAAAAAAAAAAAACTAGAGTAATGACATGGAAATAACACGTAGGATCATTAAGGGTGATATTGGACCATGGGTTCATGGGACGGATATGAGACTCAATTATAAGTCAGTGGTTCTTATGGAACAAAAAGAAAATTAATGGTAGAATTAAAACTGGATCTAAAGTTTATATATATATTTTTTATAAGACAAAAAAAAAAGTGTAGGAAAAAATTGGGATTAAAACTAAAGTTAGGATTTTTTTTGGATAATGGACCAAAAAAAGTCACATATAGAATTCTTTTTCCGGAAAAACATTTTTTCACATTGCCTCACTTAGAAAAATGAGTCTACAGCACATCTTCTAGTAAGAGAGTTTTACCGAGAGGTTTTCAAATATGTTTAGCATTGTCTCATTTCATAAATGAACGACTCGAAGAATCAAATACTCAATATTATCGCAAGAGGAAATGCCTATACATTCCTTGAGGCTTGGTTGTTATTGCGGCCACCTTCATTACTTAGTGAGACGAGATAGGAGAGGGAAACCCTAATATCATAAAACTTCAATAGTTTTATCAACGAGGAGCCATCACAAAGAATTTAGGTGCGGGTATAATCCTCAACATGCGTCGTGCTGAAAGGTAAACTTTGTGAGCAGTGTCGTAATCCTTCTTTTATATCGTTGCGAAGTTGATTGAACCGGATCATGCAAATCGCATTATACATTTTTCCACTGGAGGAGCTCAATCACTAGGGCCGAAGCGCCAGCTTCCTTGTTCACAAAAACGATCGGCACCACAGATCCCAGCGTCGCTAAAAGATGGAGCCCGAACTAGGACTGGCATTGGTGTCTTTGAATGTTGAGGTGAAATCAATAGGATGGCACGGGGATCCTTCTATCCGGCGACTGGGCGGGGATTTGGGGACAGCACTCTCGAGCCGCTAGAAAATTTTTACAGTTTGAGTTCATATTTTATTGGTAACTTGGGTTTGAGCTTATGAATAACGACTAGGTATATCTTATCTTTTTCTCTTGTAATTGAAAAATGTAACAATGACGGTGAGATTCTAATTATAATAGAATCATCTGCTGAATGTAGCCTTAGCTTATGAGCAAATCAAAATAAAAGCTTGTGTCTCGAATTTTCTTTCTCGCTTTTATTCTTTATTTACTTGAGATTGTGTACCAAATCTTATTATTGTGCATGCAGATGGAGTTCTGCATCGACTGCAACATCATGAAGTATTGTTTAGAAATATTGGTAATGGACATCCACAAAAGCAGCGGTCATTCGCACTCTAGCACGAGCCTTATGGACAACCCGATCCATAGATCAAGCGTGTGGAAGAGCCAGAAGTGTGGGTATGTACTCAAAGTTCCAAGCCTTGGAGGATTCCTAGGTTGTCGACTACTTCGAAAACAATCAATCGAACAATAAAAATGTTGTAAACGTAATATATTATTATTTGTTGTAATCAGTAAAATTAAACTGAAATATAATTATGACAATGCGATAACAAATTTAATAATGATCAAGTCAATGAACAAATGTATTGAAAATTTTCTTAACAAGTGAAGATGACAAAATTACAAATTAAATATAGATTTACAAAATTGCTATAAAATCATAACAGAACTAAATATAGTAGGTGAGGTACAAATTACCAAATCTTCTTAAGGCAATTAGTTTATGCTAAAAATGCTTTGCAAATTTACAAACTATGTCTCCCAAAAGATAACTCCCTGAATCTATCTACATAAACACTATGCAAATATGACTCAATTCAACTTTTCCTCAAACTGGCAAAATTAAAGATTAAAACAGTTATCTAAGCATAGAAGCGTTGTATATTCTTTGTTTTTCTTTGAAGAACAATTTATTTCAATTTATAAAGTTTGAAAGGATATGAACTGAAGAGACATATTTAAAAGGACATGAGTGTACATGTCTTTTAAAGGCAAAGAAACTGCTAGAGAAAATTAAAAGGACATGAATGTACATGTCTTTTAAAGGCAAAGAAACTACTATACAAATTTGAAAGGACATGAACCGAAGAGATATGTCTATTTTGCTCACTTTACATAGTTTGGTCTGTGTAACATAAAATAGACTAAACAAGTAAATAAATTGAATACCAAATTTATATAATTTGGTCTGCGTAACATATGTCCACGTTGAGAATAGTATAGAATTCCATTATGGATCAAGCAATATAACAAAGACTACAACCACAATCACTCAAACACTCTTTAGTATTCACAACCCTCAATAAAACAGAATAACTAACATAGTGTTTAGCCCCATAATTTCTCACAAAATAATCTCTCGATCTTGCAAAAAAAAAAAATTCATAAATCTTACTATAAGTTTTATTGGTCTCAACAATCCATTGCTTTAGGGTGCAATTCACAAAAAAATAGCCTTTTTGATACTCTTTACAAAGAAAACCCTTTTTATATATAGTCAAGAATTGGATCTAAAAGAGAAAAACCTACTTAAACTCTATAAATAGGACATCAACTTCAACTAGGAAACCCATTCATATTATGAAAGTTTCGTTTTAGACTAAAACTTGAGATAAATTCACAACATTGAATTCAAACCGACTTGATGGAAAGAGAGGTCTCCATGTGCCTTGTTGATGCAGGAGTAGCAGGCTCTGTCAATCGATTCAAGTTGAAGATGTCGATTGTGCAAGCATGGACAAGTTATTGATTCGGTAGACGAGTTATCGATTTCATGGTTGTCGATATCAATTTACAAGCTTGTTATCAATTTCAAGACTATTAATTGACTATCTAGAAATCAAAGGCTATTCTGGACAATTTTCTTTGCTTTTTGACGACCTTTCGAGGTGTCGATTAAGCTACCCATGCTGGAGAATTAATTTAGAGTCTAATTTTAATTACTTGCATTTGGTCAAATGTTTTTAGTCCTAGTCTTAATTGTGTTCTAGGTTTCAATTATCAAAAGTATGTATGTTATGTCACTCAAGTGATTGAAAAAAATTACGATGCTCGAGTGAGTGCTATATGAAAATTATGATACCCATGGTGTCTTTTTTTCCAAATTTCCATCGCACAACTACTTGTGTAAAGAAAATTTTACACTAACAATGCACATCTTATATATCTCAAAAGAAAGTGAGGAGAGTGAAATGTAGAGAAAGGAAAGTTTTTATCTCTTTCTAGGCCCATCTTATAGGGATGTGCAACTAAAGCAGTTCTACTCGGAACCAGATTGGACTGACAAAAACAAAAGGTTCAAGAATGGGTTCCAAATTCTTAGAACCGGTTGCAACCGGCTTAAGAGCAGGTTTTAAGTGAATACCCACTCGAGAACCGAACCAGACTGCCTTAGTTTAGAACTGGTTTCAAACATGTTTTATAAGCTAAAAACCAAAACCGTAATTTCTTTTCTCCTAAATTATAATTTCAACACTCTTTCATCATTTGTTCTTCCTCGGAACTCCCCTCCAGTCTTTCCTCTTCCCTTAAATTTTTATGGATGAATGGGTATATAAAGTTTTATAATTTATGTTTTATGTCACGTGTTTAAACTTCTTATCATTTATAATTGTACATGATTATGTATTTATCTTATGTATCTTTGTTTTTGGTGGATTAAGATTTTTGTTGTTCATCTTTTACTTTGAATCATTTTATTACTCAAAGCATCATATGATTTTGTCGTAAAAAATGAACCCAAAAAAGGAACAAAAAAATAAAATAGGTTATCGGGTAGACCTTGGAACTAAACCGAAAAAATAGGGTAGGTTCCAGAATGAATTCTAGGCAAATAAGATAGGTTCTAGGGTCTAAAAATTAGGAACCAGTTATAACAATGTAGGTTCCAACATATAAACTTTGGAACTTACCCACCTTGAAACCAATCACGCCTAGTCACTTATTTCCATAATGAAATGGCAATGCTTGCCCAAGTGCACTCTCCTAGCATCACCGCGGATTGTGCATTCATATGTTTAGTACACTTTCAGGATCAAAGTTAAAACTTTCTGGGCCTTGGTCTGGACATTCTCCTATCTCAAAATATTACCATACATCAGATGGGGTCCTTAACGTAAGACAATCCAAATTGGTTAACATTCTCACTAAAACCGAATGTATCTTCTTATTGATGGAATATTGGGTGTGATTATTGGAAACAAAAAAGAGTTCGTTCGTGCAGACTATGGAGGAGATTGCATAGAGGCCCAACTGTCCAGAGGTGTTGGATCACCTTACAAGGCCCACAAACAACTTAAGTCCAGAAATTTAGGGTGCGCATGGTAACGTTTCTATTTTGGGGAACTATTTCTTTTGAGAAATAGTTCTTTTTTATTTCTACTATGGGAAAATTTTTTTGAGTAAAATAAAGTGTTTTGTAAATATATAAAATTTCTATTATTGGAATAGAAAAAGAATAGAAATATGTTTGGTACAATTTATAAATTTTTGTATTTATTCATTTTTTATTCTTGCTCACGAATTGTTGATCGCTGCTGCCCGCCACCGCACGACCACCGCTAGCCGCCATAGGACCGCCCCACAGCCCACCGGCCACCGCCGCCACCCACGGCCCGCCGGCTACCGCCGTCGACCATTGCTTTGAAGGTAGCCGGTGGCTGCGGGAGGGGCGGCGGCCGATGGGCTGTGGGCGGCGATCCTGTGGCGGCAATTGGCAATGATGGTCGGTGGTCTTGCGACGGCAGGTGGCAATCGTGCGGCAACGGTCGCCGACGGTTCGACGGGGGCGGTCAGCTGCTAGCCGTTGGCCAATAGTGGCCATGGGCAGCTAGAGGTGGTCGGCGGTTGGCAGACGGCCGACAGTGGCCGCAACAAGGAAGAAGAACAAAAGAAAAATAGAAAAGAAATACAGGGCTTATTTCTAGAAATTGTTCCTGGGAACAAGAAGCTACTTTTTTATTTTGTTTATTGTTTTTGTTTCAAATTTATTCCCCAGCCACTTTTTTATTCCAGGTAATTAGAAAAATAAGTCGGCATTACTAAATGGATTTATGTCCTTTTTTTGTTCCGGGGAACAAAAAAACAAAAATCGGGAGAAATAAAAATATCACAATGCCGGCTCAACTGATACAAGTAATCCTGGCCTGCCGGCCCAACTTATACAAGTAATCCTGGCCTATAATAGTTAGCACACAACTTTTTTCAAACTAAGATAATTAGGACAATAGACCAAATAAGTGAGATCCAATCGAAACTTGACAAATGACATTAGCTAATTCGAATTAAAGGCCGTCATGTTAAACAAATTCTATTATTTTATTGGCAAACAGCCAATTTACTTAAACCTTCATACCGAATTTATTGGCAGGAATCTCAACATACGTCATGCTAAATAGTCAAACCTATCATGACAAGTAATCTGATCCTTCTAAATTTGACATTCGAACCCGCACTTGTGTTCATTTGTCTAAGAAAACTAACAAAAGAAATGTTGATTACCACAGGAATCTCAACATACATCTTCTTATTCACTCAGCTGCTATCGAAACTCTCTGGCCCAATGATTGAACCGCTCAAGTGATTGAAAAAAAAAATTACGATACTCGAGTGAGTGTTATATGAAAATTATGATACCCATTGTGTCTTTTTTCCAAATTTCCATCGCGCAACTACTTGTGTAAAGAAAATTTGACACTAAGAATGCACCTCTTATATATCTCCAAAGAAAGTTAGGAGAGTGAAATGTAGAGAAAAGAAAGTTTTTATCTCTTTCTAGGCCCATCCTATTTCCTCCCAGAAATGCAAGAAAATGGGAGGAAATAAGACACTTCTTTTTTCCGAAAAATACCCTTCAGTTTGGTTGCAAAAATTAATAAAGCAAAATTTGATTTAGTCATTTCGGTCCACACATTGTTTTCCTTTGATGCACGTGCCATCAAGAGAGGGAATTACAATTTTCGCTCATTTCCCTTTTTCTTTTCCTATTTACCTTTCAAATAATTTAATAGTTGAGTTTAATCAACAACAATAGGTACAACTAACTCTTAATTAGGAATGAGCGATGTTGACACCTAATTTTAGAAAATCTAGGAAAATAAAGAAAATAAAAATTGCAGTACAATAAATAAAAGGAAAAATGAAAAAAAAATGGGGGAAATCGATTTGATTGATTATGCATGGAAATTTGAAATTCTATGGATATTCAGATTTTGATAAATGCATAAGCAATTAAAAATCAGGTGAACAAAGGGTAAGGATTTTGATAAATGGAAGAAATCGGTACAAAATTGAGCTGATTGCGAAATCATGCTCCGATTTGCATCCATGATTTAATGCAACGGAAGATGGAAGTTTAAAATTTTCCATAAAAAGCGGCCGATCAGAACCACTATAATAAGGAGTTGACCTACACAGGGTTTGGGGGGAGCGAATTCAGAAAAATCTTCAGAATTGAAAAAAATCGTGAAAAGAATTCGTGCAAAAAAAAGGTGCAGAGAAAAGTAGGGGGAGGTCAGAAAGCAAAAAAAATTTCGGGAGAAAATACATGTGAAAAATTTTCGTCCATCTTTAGTCAACAAAGAAAGCCACTTCCCCTCTTCTTGTCCTGACAAGCTCCAGAGAAAAAAAGTCAGCAAGAAGTGCAGAGAAGGGACGTGAGAAGAGACGTGTGAAAAAGAAAAAGAAAAAAGAAAGCAAAGCTTGTCTTCTTCGTGTGTCTCCTCGCCACTATTGGTTGACTGCCGCCTCTGCCCTTCGAGCACGACCAGAAGCACCCGCAGCCGACGTTGCCGGCGCCGGTGGTTTGAGCCTCCCTCTGCCGGTGACCCCCAAAGCCTGCTCCCGCCGCCTCACCCGCGCCTGCACCAGCGACGACCGCGAGCATCTCTACCGCGCCTCCACCGCTGCCGCTTCACCAGCCACAGCCGTCGGACGCCATTGCTCCTGCACCCCCACCTGCTGTCGGCCTCTGTCCGTAAACACCTGCGCTAGCCACCACCCGCGCCACCGCAGCTCATCCCCGAACGCCGGAGCGGCCCGCAAGCTCGCCCTACCGCACCGGTCTCGCCGCGACGTCCAGCCCCGCCGGGTCTCAGCTCGCCTCCACCTGCGCATAAGCCCGAGCCCCGACGCCTGCAATCCACGAGCAGTTCGCCGTGCGCCGTCTGCAACCCGACGCCGTTGCAACCCGACGCTGCTGCTTCCATCCGCCTGCCCTCAACGACGCTCGCACCCGAGCTCCGCCGTTGACCTCGCGACTCGCCCGCCTCTTGAGATCCCGCCGCCGGAGCCCGATGCCGCCGCGCTTCTCGCCTGCCCTCCGCCGTGCTCCGCCCTCACTGATCGGCGCCGTTGCTCCCTCTTTCCAAGTCCCCCTTTAGGTGGCTTTTGTTATTTGTATTTTTTTATTTATTTCATGCTATTTTAGTTTATTTTTTATTTTCAATATTATTGTACAGGAATGTGATTTTCATTATCCGCACGGATTTTGTTCAAATTATTGTAATTATTAATTTGATCCGTAAGACGTCGGATCATTTTTTTAATTACATTAATTTTGGGGCATTTTTGTAGAATTTTAATTCATTATAATTATTAATTTGATCCATAAGACTTGATTAGATTTTTAATTATTTCGATCTCTTTGTTGTGATAATTAGGGTTAGGATAATCGTTAATTTGACCTGTGAGACAATAGATTATTTTTTTCGATTATTTTAATCATTTATTTTGCTGATAGTTTAGATTTAATATTTATTTAATAATTACTTATCTTTTAAAAAATAAAAATAAATAAAAAAAATCAAAATTCTGTATGAGCATATAGGTTTAGTAAATCAGACATATAGGTTTAGAAAATTAGAATTTTCTTAGGATTACATTTTTAGGATTACATTTTTAGAAAATTCTAAGAAAATTCTAATTTTCTAAACCTATATGTCTGATTTACTAAACCTATATAAATAAAAAAAAGTTATTTAGGTTCAACTTATTTATAATTGCTTGCTTTGTGTGATGCAATTTATTTATTTATTATTTTTATTTGAATGTTTTAATAATGGATGAGCACCCGTGTGATCACCATATTTGTATGATAGTAATTTAGGTTAAAATAAATCAGCTGCCTACAAAAAACATTTTTGAAAATTAAAAAGAAGTGGTACCGAAAGGGCATTAGAGAAATCTAGTGTAACCAAGTCCCCGTATCCTTAATTTCTGGTTCGTAGGAGTAAAATAATCCTCCAATTATTTTACTTAGGTGTCTAATCGACCTACCATAAACCGATTAGTGGCGACTCCTAGTTAATAATCTTTTGCATGTTAAATATTTGAACTTTAAGTCGCGAATTGGTATGGGCTTGTGAGAGCCCGAGCTAAGTTTTAAAGACTTAGTAGTCTATTAACCTAGTTTTAGGTGGTGCACCCGAAATTTAAGTCGTGACAAGCGATTCTAAGATTAGGCTAGTTCAGCCTTGGAACCTACCTACATAGGGTCGATTCCTAGATTTTGGAAGCTAAGCCAATCATGTAAACCTTGAATAGAACTTGAACCAACTCGGTTCTATTCCGGGGGTCAGTGTAGGAAACCTATTGAATTTGTTTATTTATTTTTTGAATTTATGTTTTTGTATTCTTTGAGAGTTCAAGCTCAGTACATATTCATTAACACATAATATTTAGAAGCACAATACTAAGCAACAAAATGACGAGAAGTAAAATACCGGTAAAAAAAAAGAAGAAGAAAAATCTAAAGCAATAGGTAACTATCCATTCCATCTTTTAGTCGAGCAAAACGAAAGTTAAAGTAATAATAGAAATCTTCACTTGCCAAAAGCATGTGACCTAAATCAAAAAGGTTCTCCCTTTCCTTTCCTTCCCTCATTCAGTCATTTGCAAGCTCTTCGACTTCCGCGATGACCCCACTTCCTCTCCCTACCGTAAATGGATCAACACCGTCCTTGATTCCAACAATCCCGACCTTATCACTTGGGTTTCGACCTCTTTACCTAATGATGCCCTATCGAGCTCAACTTTCCCGATCGATCGATTGGGCCTCTTGAAGTTCGTGTTCCTCAACGAGTGGCTGTTGGAATGGACCCACTTCATGCTCATCAACACCAAGGATGGTCACGTGCTGGCTAAATTGTGAAATCTGTATTTGGATCAAATTGCCTTCCGAATTAGGGTTAGAAGAATTTGGGAAATTGGTTGATTTGTCTAAATTAAGGTTTACATCTGGGGAAAAAATAATGGACGACGTTATTTAGGTTTATTAATGCTGATTTGGAGCCATGTCAGTCAAAAAACTTGATAAAATATTGCCACGCTAGATTTTTGGCATCCCAAATTGGCAATGATAGTTAAGTGATCCGAAAAAAAAAAAAATGACCTTAAATGAGTGTCATACGTAAATTATGGCACTTTTAGTATCATTTTTCGTAATCTTTATTCACATCTCCTTATTGGGGGAATATATGTAGGCCACCCTGGTGCACAGGAAAAAAGAGCAAGTAACGTTTTTATGGAAGAAATTATTCAATCAGTTCTAAGCCTATTATACGAATATCAATTTAATCCTTAACTTTTCAATTTTGCCACTTTAGTAAAGAAATTCCAATATAGTTATTCCGACTAATTTTTGTCTGAAACGGCTAACATAATAATGTGTCACTTAGGATGATTGGCGATGATTGGACAGCAATGTCGCGATTTCGGCAAATATTGACTGAAAGAACTATACTGAAATTTCACATAATAGTTAGGATTAAATTTGCATAAGCGAGAGGTTTAACTAAATTGACATATGTACAATGTGTTTATAACTAATTGGGTAATTTCCCCAAATTTTTATTCCAAAGTAATACAATTCAGGGTTAATACCACGAAAAATATTAAACTGGTATACTTATGATAAATTTACCAAAAACTAATTTTTTAACTACTAAAAACCTCAAATTAATACATGTCTACCCAATTTACCTTCATTTAGTTTTCATTAAATTGGATTAATATTCCGAAAAACCACAACACGGCACACCTATAACAAATAGAAAGTAAAAACCTAAACTAGTACACCTCTCAGGCTATCACTTGTCATTTAACTTAGTAATTTAACGATAAAATTTAACGGAAACTAGTAGAAAGTATATTTGTCACAAATGTGTCAATTTGGGTTTATCATGATATTAACCCACAATTTATTAAGCAAATCTGTAAATTAATAATTCCTTATAGGGATGTGCAACTAAAGCGGTTCTACTCGAGAACTGGATTGGACCGGCCAAAGAAAAGGTTCAAGAATGGGTTCCAAATTCTTAGAACCGGTCGCAACCGACTCAAGAGCGGGTTTCAAGTGAATATCCACTCAAGAACCGGACTAGACTGCCTTGGTTTAGAACTGGTTTCAAACATGTTTTATAAGCTAAAAACCAAAACCGTAATTTCTTTTTCTCCTAAATTATAATTTCAATACTCTTTCATCATTTGTTCTTCCTCATAACTCCCCTCCAGTCTTTCCTCTTCCCTTAAATTTTTATGGATGAATAGGTATATAAAGTTTTATAATTTATGTTTTATATCACGTGTTTAAACTTTTTATCATTTATAATTGTACATCATTATGTATTTATCTTATGTAATTTTGTTTTTGGCAAATTAAGATTTTCGTTGTTCGTCTTTTACTTTGAATCATTTTAATACTCAGAGCCTCATATGATTTTGTCGTAAGAAATGAACCCAAAATAGGAACAAAAAAATAAAATGGGTTATCGAGTAGACCTTGGAACTGAACTGAAAAAATAGGGTAGGTTCTAGAATCGATGTAGGTTCCAACTTCTAACTTTGGAACTTACCCACCCTGAAACCAATCACGCCTAGTCACTTATTTCCATAATGAAACGGCTATGCTTGCCCAAGCGCACTCTCCTAGCATCACCATGGATTGTGCATTCATATGTTTAGTACACTTTCAGGATCAAAGTTAAAACTTTTTGGGCCTTGGTCCTGGACATTCTCCTATCTCAAAATATTAGGCGGAAGAACAGCCCAAGTGCCATAACTTGGCACGGGAGGACACTTAAGTGCCATAACTTCAAAATGGTACACTTGAGTGCTAGTTTCGAAGTAAAATGGAACATTTAAGTGCCACTCCCAGAAAATCTGCAAAAAATGGCTTACATGGCAATTTTCCGGCGATTTTAGTCTAAAACGGCGTCGTTTTGCACATTGATGTGGTGAGAAAATGAAAAAATGATGCCGTTTCATGTCTAACGTGTAAATAATAATATAAAAATTAATTAAATTATATTTAATTTTAATTTTATTTAAAATATTCAAAAAAATTAAAAAAAATTATAAAAAAAAAAAAAAAAGGTCGGGGAGGTCAAAGGGGGCGGCCGAGGGCTGAACCCTTGTCGCCGCCGCCTCCCCACCGTCGCCGGGAAGGGCCGGCGACGGAGGGGGAGGGTTGGCCGGGTCGTCGGCCCCCGCTCGATCGGCGGGGAGGGCTACGAGCCCTCGCCGGATGGCGGCGAGGGCCGCAACCCTCGCCCCAGATTTGGGCAAGGGCTCACGGGCCCTCGCCACCGATCGACCCTCCCCACTCCGTCGCCAGCCCTTCCGGGCGACGGGGAGGTGGCGAGGGCCCGCGAGCCCTCGCCGAATCGCGGCGAGGGCCATGAGCCTCGCCCTAGATCTAGGCGCGGGCCGCGACCCTTGCCCCGGATCTGGGGAGGGCTCGCATGGGGCAAGGGTCGCGGGCCCTTGTCGCCTCCCCGCCGCCGCCGGGAAGGGTCGGCGACGGAGTGGGAAGGACCGGCCGGCGGGGCCGGCCGACCAGCCCGGCGAGCGAGGGCCCGCGAGCCCTTGCCCGGATCTAGGGCAAGGGCTCGCAGCCTCGCCGCCGCCGGTCGGCCGAGGGCCGGCGACCCCGGCCGACCCTCCCCCTCCGTCACCGGCCCTTCTCGGCAATGGCGGGAGGTGGCGTCGGCGAGGGCTCGGCCCTCAACCGCCCCCTTCGACCTCCCCCCCTTTTTTTAATTTTTAATTTTTAATTTTTTGAATATTTTAAATAAAATTAAGTTTAAATATAATTTAATTATTTTTATATTATTATTTACACGTCGACACGAAACGGCGTCGTTTTTGCATTTTCTGGTCACGTCGGTGTGCAAAACGACGTCGTTTTGGACCAAAATCGCCGGAAAATTGCCACGTCAGCCATTTGGCCAGATTTTCGCCGGAGTGGCACTTAAGTGTTCCATTTTACTCGATATTGGTACTTAAGTGTACCATTTCAAAGTTATGGCACTTAAGTGTCCCTCCGTGCCAAGTTATGGCACTCTAGGTGTCCTAACCTCCAAAATATTACCATACATTAAAGGGGGTCCTTAACATAGGACAATCCAAATCGGTTAACATTCTCAAGAAATCCGGATATATCTTCTTAATGATGGAAGATTAGGCATGATTATTGGAAACAAAAAAGGAGTTCGTTCGTGCAGACTATGGAGGAGATTGCATAGAGGCCCAACAATCTAGAGGCATTGGATCACCTTACAAGGGCCATTAACCACTTAAGTCTAGATATTTAGGGTGCGCATGGCAACGTTTCTATTCCGGGGAACTATTTCTTTTCAAATATAATTCTTTTTTATTTCTACTCTAGGAAACAATTTATGAGTAAAATAAGGTGTATGGTAATTATACAAAATTTCTATTCTTGGAATAGAAAAAGAATAGAAAAACGTTTGGTACAATTTATAAATTTTTGTATTTATTCATTTTTCTTCTTGCTCACGGACCACCGACCGCCGCTCGCCGTCGCACTACCACCACTTGCCGCTGCAAGACCATCGACCACCACCGACGACCGCCGCCCACAGCCCACCGACGCTACCATCCCACCCACGGCCCACCATTTGCCGCTACCGACCGCTACCGAGGCGGACGAGCGGTCATAGGAGGGGGCGAAGGCCAATGGGCTATGGGCGGTGATGGTTCGTGGTCTTGCGATGGCAAGCGTCAATCATGCGGAAATCATGCAGCAATGATCACCAACGGTCCGACGAAGGCGGTCGGCCAACGGTGGCCGCGGGCGGCTGGAGGTGGCCGATGGTTGGCAGGCGGCCGGCGGTGGCCACAACAAGGAAGAAGAATAAAAGAAAAATAGAAAAGAAAAAAAAAAAAGACTTATTTCTAGAAATTGTTCTTAGGAACAAGATGCTACTCTTTTTGTTTATTGTTTATGTTCAAAATCTATTCCCCAACCATTTTTCTATTCCAGGAAATAGAAAAATAAGTTGGCGTCACCAAACAGATTTCTATTCTTTTTTTGTTCTGGGGAACAAAAGAACAATAATCAGGAGAAATAAAAACGTCACCATGCCGGCTCAGCTCATACAAGTAATCCTGGCCTGCCGGCCCAGCTTATACAAGAATCCTGGCCTATAATAGTTAGCACACAATTTTTTCAAACCAAGATAATTAGGACAATAGACCAAATAAGTGAGATCCAATCGAAACTTGACAAATGACATTAGCTAATTTGAATTAAAGGACGTCATGTTAAACAAATTCTATTATTTTATTGGCAAACAACCAATTTACTTAAACCTTCATACCGAATTTATTGGTAGGAATCTCACAATACGTCATGCTAAATAGTCAAACCTATCATGACAAGTAATCCGATCCTTCTAAATTTGACATTCAAACCCGCACTTGTGTTCATTTGTCTAAGAAAACTAACAAAAGAAAGGTTGATTACCATAGTGAAGGAGAATCAGTGAAGGGAACATCTTCTTATTCACTCAACTGCTATCAGAACACTTTGGCCCAATGATTGAAAACACGCGAAGATTAAGCCATGATATAATTGTATAGAGGAAGTATAAACAGGAAATGAAAATGAAAGTAGCTAGATTATGCCGGCCAATCGTGTTGCTTGCGGTGGGTCTTGATTTCCTTTTAATCGATTGCCTGAATGGCTCTGGAATCATTGCGGCATCGATTAGGCCAATTAAACATTGTCTATTAGCGGAGTCAATTCACCAGGAGCAGAAGCCTCCTCATTTATGAACCCGTCATCTCTCCAAAGCACCGCGTGGATCAATATGACCGGTGTTCCGATCCCCAGAGTCGCGTAGACGAGAATCACAGATTCCGTCAGGATGAGCCCTACAATGGTAACAGTCGCCACAGGCACCAGGAGGAGCATTTTGTCGACAGCTTTGTTTCCGCAAATGGAGTTTGGCATCAGCCGTACCATAATAAGGTACTGATTGGCGATAACGGTCATGGCCATCAGCAGCAGCAGCAAGGATTCGCTCGTCGAACAACCGCTTATGGAGCTCTCCGACACAAGGCTTACGGAGCTCTCCGACACAAGGCTTATGGACAACCCGACCCACGGAACGAGCATGTAGAACAGGTCGAGGTGGGAGAGGTTCTTGATGATCCTGGCGACCGCAGCTTCCGGGGTGGGCGGGAGGTCGAACGGGAACACGAGCTTGGACTTCCCTTTCGGCTTGTGGGGAGTTTCCATCAGGGAAGTCAATTCACCAGGAGCAGAAGCGGAAGCCTCCTCGTTTATGAACCCGCCATCTCTCCATAGCATCGCGTGGACCAATATGACCGGTGTTCCGATCTGCAGAGTCTCGTAGAGCTGAATCGCAGCGCCCATCAGGATGAGCCCTACAATGGTAACAATCGCCACAGGCACCAGGAGGAGCCCTTTGTCGAAAGCTTTGTTTCCGCAAATGGAGTTTGGCATCAGCCGTACCATAATAAGGTACTGATTGGCGATAATGGTCGTGGCCGTTAGCAGCTTCATTGAGAGTTCGTTGTCCCGCATAAGGCTTATGGACAACCAGACCCACGGAACGAGCATGTAGAACAGGCCGAAGTGGGAGAGGTTCTTGATGATCCTGGCGGCTGCAGCTGCCGGGGTGGGCGGGAGGTCGAACGGGAACACGAACTTGGACTTCCCTTTCGGCTCGTGGGGAGTTTCCATTAGGGGAGTCGATGAAGAGATGGTGGAGGACGTTCTCTGTGTTACTCCACAGTCGGACATACTTTGATCTGTGAGATGAAATGAAGATGGGAGAGAGATGTGATGAATATATGGTGCCGTGTTTTGGACTTGGTCAGAGGTAAATGGAGGAGTGAGCGGGTCAGTGATGGCATCGAACTAGATGAGTTACATAAAATAGTAGACGACCTAGAGTCAAGACAAGGACGTTCTTCTATGATGACAAATATGATGACGAAGAAAATGACTTTAAAGATCTGTTCGTTTCGTAAAAAATATCACGTTTTCGAAAAATATTTTTAAAAAGTCATTTTTTTGAAAATTGAATATATTTTCTGGTGTTCGGCTCAAACCTAAACTTTGAGTGGAAAATATTTTCCACCGTTCGTTAGCTAATTTAATTGTTTGGGAAAAATTATCAAAAAAATTGAATTTTAATATTTTTAATTTACCAAAAAATTAGTTTTATTTTTTTATATTTTTTTAAAAATGAATTTTTAATTATTCGTATTTTTAAAATTTCGAAATTTTTATTTTTTATTATTTCTTTTCCTTCCTCCTTCCTCCTCCTTCCTCCACCACTGCATGCCTGACAATGGCCGGCTGCCGTGTTTTGGACTTGGTCGAGGTAAACGGAGGAGTGAGTGGGTTAGTGATGGCATCGAACTAGATGAGTTACGTAAAATAGTAGACGACCTAGAGTCAAGACAAGGACGTTCTTCTATGATGACGAAGAAAATGACTTTAAAGATCCGTTCGTTTCGCGAAAAATATCACGTTTTCGAAAAATATTTTTAAAAAGTCATTTTTTTGAAAATTGAATATATTTTCTGGTGTTCGGCTCAAACCCGAACTTTGAGTGGAAAATATTTTTTACTTGTTCGATAGCTAATTTAATTGTTTTGGAAAAATTATCAAAAAATTGAATTTTAATATTTTTAATTTACCAAAAAATTAGTTTTATTTTTTATATTTTTTAAAAAATGAATTTTTAATTATTCGTATTTTTAAAATTTCGAATTTTTTATTTTTTATTATTTTTTCTTTTTCTTTTTCTTTTTCTTTTTCCTTTTTCTTTTCCTTCCTCCTTCCTCCACCGTTGCATGCCTGACTATGGCCGACTACCATGTTTTGGACTTGGTCAGAGGTAAATGGAGGAGTGAGCAAGTCAGTAACGGCATCGAACTAGATGAGTTACATAAAATAGTAGATGAGCTAAAGTTAAGACAAGGACGTTCTTCTATAGAATAAGTTTTTATGTTTTTCTTATTTTATATTTTCATGAGATCTTACGATATTCCATACCATTCAATGATGACTGTATAATATGAAACCACCAATCTGAGCTTCCATTTTCAATGATATTCATGACAAAAACTTTTACTATATTAATATTTCATAATTTTCGTATGTCTAAATATGAATTGTAATCAATGGCCGGCTGCCATGTTTTGGACTTGGTCAGAGGTAAACGGAGGAGTGAGCGGGTCAAAGACGGCATCGAACTAGATGAGTTACATAAAATAGTAGACGAGCTAAAGTTAAGACAAGGATGTTCTTCTATAGAATAAGTTTTTATGTTTTTCTTATTTTATATTTTCGTGCGATATGAAACCACCAATCCGAGCTTCCATTTTCAATGATATTCATGACAGAAACTTTTACTATATTAATATTTAATAATTTTCGTATGTCTAAATATGAATTGTAATTAATGCATTGTAACAAATAATGATCCTTAAAAATAATGATTCAATGTAATCAATCAATTAAGAGTACAAATAGAACCCAATTAGATCTTAAAACCTGTTATAAGGTAAGTTCCAGATTACTAGTAATTTGGGAACCAATTTCGACAAGCAAGTTCCCAATTAATGTAGAACCACTCACCCCCATTTAGTAGGGCCAAGACGACACTTCTTTTTCCGTGATACTTCCAGTCTTGCTTACTTGCTAATGTCAGACTCAAGGCTCCTTGTATTCACAATTTAAAAGGTGAAACTCTCGAGTCCAGGTGTTCTAAGTCTGCAGCATCAGGTACCAGCTTATACACGCTTGGTTGAATCGAATAGAAGTACATTTGCCTTCGGCCAAGAATGAAGTGGAACTATAATGAAGATGGAAGAACAAACGTCCTATTGCCACGAGTACACCATAACTGACTAGAAACATGAGTGAATTAGGCACCGAAAATCCACCTCAACATATGTTCGAGTAAATACAAATTTGAAACTTCCGTGAGCATATTCAAGCCTCTGCTACGGTCAGGATAATGTTTCTCGATAGAGATCTTACATGTGAAGATGGCAAACGTTTGGACATGTAACCGGCTGACTGTAATAGATTAAGCTTTCACCCCAAAGAACAGAAACCCCACTAGCAGATCAGGCAGTCATGCATGAAAGCAATAGTGAAGAAGCTGAGGTCAATTAGAGGAAAAATGACTTCATTTGGCCTGAAAACAGTCACAGCGGGTGCACATCTTCGCCATTAAATTAGACGCAAGATTATCCATCCGCACATCTTATTCTCTGTTTCCTCAGGTAGTAATTAGAAAAGTGCCGCACCGGTAGAGGCAAAATCATTAACTCCCATGAGACCATAGTAGATGTTCAAGAAAAGCAAATCTTATATTGAATCACAATCAACGATTTATCTTGAAACAAAACCAGATGCTGCTGGTGCATTCTTCCGACTCAAAGTAGTTCCCAATGCTTAAAGCTTCTTTTCATGCATCACACCAGAACGATTCCATCTCAAGCAAGAAATTGGCCTTCTCAAGTAGCATGTCTGGGAAATCAAGCCGGCCTTCCAAGAATACAACCAGCTGGGCTGGCTACAGCACATTTCCGCTAAAAATATTCTTTTTTCTTGTTGTTCTAAGAGCCACAGAGAATACTTTTATAAAATCACAAGCATCCAGGCCAAATTTCAACTATTTGATCCGAATTTTTCAAATTTCCATGGACAAATACTTTGGGTTCCGTGACCTAGAAAAGCACAAAGAAAATCTTAGCCTAGTAAATGATCATCTCAGAATTATGGCACTGTAAAAACAACTTACCATCATAATTGGAGGAAGAGCAATTTGAAGACGGACTCTTGAGAAGCCTTTTATGTAGAATAAACATTTGAATCCATCAACTGTAGTATGCTCACTGTCCCATATCGATAAAAAGACTTACGTTATTCAGATATTCAATTCATGAGCCTCCATATGTGCTCTTATTGGCAAAATGAACAATCCTACTAGAATCTGGGTAAATTGGCAGAGGTATAGTAAGAATCTTCAACTTTGTCATCAGCAATGTGAGACTTACATTTTGACAAGAAAACATATCCAAAAGCCTCACCTGATAAGATACGTGAAATTTCTGAACTGAAGGTCTCGCAAGGGAATCCCTTCTTCTTTAGAGTACCTAATCATAGTACGATAGAAAATAATATACAGAGCTTACAAAACTGTTCCATGGACTAGCCATCATGCATCATTTGCAAATGTCAGTGAAGATGGAGTGCTTTGGACCCTGTGTATGCTGCTTAGTAATACTTTCTTTTTTTCAGAATTTGAAATTATGAAACCACTGTCACCCATATTCAACTTCTCAGTAGTTAGAGAATGCTGCATTCACATTTTTTATTTTAACACTTCACCTCATGCAAAGTTAAATATCTGATGAAAGCCTGAATGGTCAGAACCTAAGGCATGCAGGTGAAAGAACTCTTGAATTGAAACGTACTAACAAAAGAAGAGAATCCCATACATTACGTGAAAGGAACATGTAAGGAATGAAATTCAAGATCTCTAACTCTGACATCATTTTAAATTGTGAAACCAATACCAGCTTATTTAAAATTAAAGTTGTTAGAGAACGGTGCACTTCAAATCTTATATCTTACCTGTAAGTAAAATCAAATTCATTAAAGAGATATAATGAAGGGTTACCACTGCCTGTTCAAATTAATCATGACCTCTAGTAAACTTTGTTTATTACTTTTTTGGCCAAAATACTTAACTATTTAATCCATGCATTTTTGCTAGACAAAATACCAAGTAAACTAATTCACCTAAAGGTACCAAAGCAGGGCAAATAACAGCAACATCATTCATGACTTCTCTAACAAGCCACGTTTATCTTATCTGTGCATGCTTTATATGACAAATATTCAAAGAATTCCCATCTTCAACAAATAAAATGGCTCTAAGATTCTATGCTCCAAATCAGCCCAAAAACATGTATAGATCTGAATGTCAATTGTGGTGGGTTCATGTACTATTTGTGAGTTAAAGGCCAAAAAAATGTCAATTTTCTGCCAGAGATGTCAAGCTAGTAAGTTTTAGTTGACTTGTAACTTGTAATAATTAGAAAGGATAAGAAAGAAACTGGTTATCAGAGCAGCTAAACTACCTCCATGGAGAGTCATCTTCACAGAAACGAGATATTCCACTCATGGCTGAAAAAGAGTCTATATGAATCCACTGCTCTTTCATATTTTCCTTGGGCTGCCCTGTATAAGCAGATTTCTTCATAAAAGGACGATGAAGAATGAATACACACACATTTGCGTGGTTTTGCATGCACACGAATATACACAGAAAGAGAGAGCATACTACTTGTATGCAAGTATTTTAAAGCGTAGCCACTGGGATAGTTCTCATATGATGCCAAGAAAGTGATAACCGTGCACCCTAGACTACAATATGAAACGTTAGTGCAAGATTGAACGTCCGTAAAACCCCCAAATGATAAAGTACCAACAAATCTAACCTGATAAAAATCAAGCCCACCATGATGATATAGAGCAAATTCCATAAACGTTTCTTCCTGTTATTATAGCTATGCAGATCCAAACAAATATGAGCAGGGGTTAGCATCACATGCATGGAAGAAACAAGAAAGTACTCAAATTCAGGAAATATCAAACTGTTTATCATGTATATCACCAATGGTTAGTGCTCGAGTATATAGTGTATCACATTAGGTCTACATGATCATGTTGTATCATCACCAAGTTGTACTCACCAACTAAATGCGATAGGTCCATCATTGGCAATATAGGTACTGTAGTGGCACTACTTTCAATAGTCACATATTAGAGAAATCCATTTTTTAATAGGCATACAGCCCATCTAAAGGCAAAAATCCAATAGAATGACTGAATAAGTTGTTCCATGAGTGCTCATTCACCTAAACAGGATGAAGCAGTTACGTGGAGGTATGAAACCTCTCAATGCTTGTAGAAAATTCTCAAGAATATTAAAGGCTTCGCAAATTTCAGATATAATAATGCATAAGTGGGATGTCTAACTACTTCTCTCGCTAAGTCAAATTCTTCACTGTGGGTATAGCCCATTTCCCTTACCCAAACAAGGGAGGGAATCAAAAGAACATGATTGGTACCAAAATCATGTTATCATCTCATTTGTGTATTCTTACAGAGAAAAATAAAGGTTCAGAGGACATCTGAAGCAACGTACATCCTGCTGGCTGCAACTGCGGCCGATAAGTTGAAAACTAGAACAGCAGCAATAATAAAGCGTAGTTCCTGCAGCAGATTTGTTAACAAAAATCATTTACATGCATTTTGATGAAGAGGATGGTTTCAGTGTTTCATCTAGATTACCTTACGTGGAAGCTTAGAGTAGAGGAGGACAAAAGAGTACACAGGGATGATATAAAATAGCATTCTTCTATCAAGTAAGACACCGAGCTGCAAAAGATCAGCATTCAAATTATAGAAGGGAGCAACCAGACCAAATCTGACTTTACAGTCAAGTAGACTTTTTTGCGAAACATATACAAGAAGTCATAGCTCAAGATAATAGCTAATAATGCAGCGAAGAACCATTCAGAGAAATGGATAAGGATCTAGATCCAACTCCGACAGCTGATAGTTTGCTCCATAACTCACCAGAGAAAGAGGATATGCACCAAGCAGCGTGCGGGGTAGTGCTGAAGTCAAGTACCAATGAAATGGGTATGTCTAATTGCAAACTCATAAGGAAAGGTAATTGCTATCTCAACTCAATAGAAGACCAAAAAATCATCAGAAAGGTAGTTACAATTTCTACAACGCAAATTCAAAGTGGCATACTCAAGAGTTTTAAGTCTCAACCTTTGATCAAAGCGTTTATGCAGATGGAATACTATCCGTGGGCTACATACAACCATGTTTTTTCAGTGCTTTGGGGCAAAACTGCAAGACTCTGGAACCGAAATGAAAGTATGACGAGCATGAACAAGGGACGTGAAAGATATCTACATTGCTCTTTAGGCGCCATCTTCTCCTTGTGATCTACAGCAAACTTTTGAAGCTGAAAGCCTGATGGAAATGATTTATCAGTTGACAGGACTTCCACTCCCGACCACAGATAAAGAGAAAGGGTCAAAGGAGGGAAATATTCTTCGGAGTCAGATTTCTGCAATACTTATCCTCCTATGCCCTTAGTAGAAAAAGTGTTGTGTCTCCAGCTCTACATTCACATTGCTCAAGTTGCAATCAATGGCCATAGCCTCATAGGAAAAAATTACCTTGATTTTGTACTTAAAATGCATAATTTTATCAAATTCACAGACTCGTCAGAATTTAAATTCCTCTGCTTTTGTTAAACTAAAAAGTTTTAATGAGGGATCTTTCTTAAAAATGGAAAACATCACAAGATATGAAGATTGTCACAAAAGGATACACCCCATTCAGAGCTTCGGTTGAGAACTGAGTTAAACCAAAAAACTTCAAATTCAGGCCACAAGATCCTCTTCCACATGAATGAATCCACAAATGTTGTAATGCCTGTCGAAAGTACAATACATCATAAAAAATCGATCTCAACAGCATGATCTTGAATTGCATATTCACAATTATAAAAAAAAAAAAAAAGCAAGTCCCAAGAAAATTAGGCTCACCTTCACACAGGAGGGCCATTGGAATGCACCATTTACAAGCTTTAACTAATGAAATTGATCTGGTCTGTGATTGACAAGAATGAACGACAATCAAAATTTAAGATGAAGTGTACTCATGCTACACAAATTATGGATGTCGGATGACTATCCTGAAAGAAATAGAATTTCATCTTTGGCAAGGCACACTATGGACAGAAAAAAGTCACTACTTTCATCAGCACTGATTACCACACAAGAATGATGTGACTAGACAACTTGTGGTCAAAGAGAACGCAAGGAGGATGTCATTCCATAACAGTATCTGAGAATTCAATTTCAAATCTCCAATCTCTAAACTATAAAGCTGGCAATTCAACTCGACAAGATAACTCTAGGACCATCTTATCTCCTTCCTATAATATCTAGAACTTATAATTTGATCAATCGGACAGACTCCAATAAGATATTGTACAAAAAACATTACCATCTTTGGCAAGACAAACCAAACACAGATAAATGCATTCACTTTCGCCAGTACAGGGAACACGAAAAAGTGATCTGACTCATACAAATTGTAAGTGAAAAATAGAAGAGACAATCAACCAGAAATAAGGATATAATGCAGACTTTGTGGCTAGAGGATACCATAATGGAAAGATAGTAGAGACAGGGAGAGGGGAGAGAAAGATTGCCACTTCAGTACTCACCAAAAGAAGTTCAAGGCCTATAGGACACAAAAGTAGCAAGATATCACATCGAAAGACCAGGGTTGCAAACACCTGATAATTAGGCCAAGAGTCATAAGAACAGCACACAACAAATTAGAGGTGAAACCTTAAGCCATCCAAAGTAGTGAATGAGCAAGGATAATGATAAATGAAAGCAAAACACCATACCCAAATGCTCAAATGCAGGCACGTGCCTATGTCTATTTGCAGGTGACAGGGCATCAATGACATTGCATCATGTGCATTTGGCATGGATGCAATTGTGCATTTTTTTTGGCTTTTTAGTTTTGTTTGGGTGGGAGACTTAACTGGGTGTATGGGTTCACAAGCACGATCATGTGTGCATGCTCGTGCCCAAAATGGCATGGAGTGACAATCAAAGAAGAATAATATGGATAAAAGAAGTTTTAACTAAGGTTTCTCTATTTCAAAATTATAGTTCCATCCAAGAATGGTATTGTTTATTTCCACTTCATTCGGTATTTAAGGAAACGCTCAAGACCCCAGATTGAGCTACAAGCTAGAGATACAACAAATGAAGAACACAATTAAGGAAAAAGGAAACATTGAAACAGGTGTGAGTGGCTTTAATGGAAGTAATCGATTACTCGAGAGAAGAGAAAAGCGTACCAGACAGTTCAACGTTGCATAAAAGCTGCCTCTAATCCAATAAGCCTATGCCATGTTAACTGCAACGTAATTAATGAACAATAGTCAAAGACTGGCAATAACCCACACATTTAAATAAATAAGCAACAAGTTGCCAGTTATGTTGACTTCCATGATAGAAAGATGTCAATAAACAACTACCAGAGGGAGCATCACAGTCACACCAAATGTGATCGAGAAAAGGAATGGTACAGAGCAAGTCATCATTCTGTAGCCACTAGCAAATATCCTCAAAGATCACATAATCTCCTCATGATCAGATCATGTGGCTATTCACACAAACACAGAGCATAAACCCTACTGGAGGCTCCCTTTTTAGGCTATTTTGATTCCACTGGATACTAAGGCGTGCATTCCCCTCTACTTGAAAAGAACAAGAATCACGATGGAAATTCTTTTACCAGTCAAATAGACAGACAGCATCTTCAGTTTCCTTTCATTTCATTTAAGAAAAAGAAAATTGGTTTCTAGAAAAATGACTTTTTTAGATACTGGAAAAATCTAATATCTTGTACAGCTTTTTCTTCAAAACAGACAGGTGAAGGAACCCATCAAAGTTGTAACCTCATGTTTTCCTGACTCCATCCTTAGTTTGATACTTCAGCAAATCCACAATTTTACAGAGAGCAACTACAACTTTCTCCGTGACATCACTCCCTCCAGATAATGATCCACTTATAGTATGTCAAAGTTCTGCTGAATATCAGAGTTCCAAATCCAGACAGATTTCAGAGATAACTGTTCCAGGCCAATTAAACGAATATAGAAAGTCACACTAAGTATTAGATATCCCTACCCAGCCAAAGAAACTTCATTGAACAATTTAAAGGGGCATATGGTGCATTTGTAAACTACCAATCAGATACGATCATCTTAAGAAAATCATGTTGCTTCATAACTGGATGAAAAAGTGAAGAAGGATTTGCGATTTCTAACTGGCAACAAATACAATTGTCATGATAATTGTTGATTTACCTAGACCAAGTGCTAGTATGTTAGGAAGAGGACGGGTGCAATAGAACAGCAAGTGAAACTGAACCGCACTTAAGATTACAAAGAAAGCTTCTACTTGATGTCCAAATTTATGTCTAACCTGCCCAAATGAAGAAACTGTAGTTTAGTAGGTTTGTAGCACTGATCTCATCATAATAAACAAAGAACTTTCTTATCCTAGTAAATAATTGCTTCCGGCCTCAAATCACCAACTGGCCAAAACTGAACCTAGGTACATGTCACAGGAGGCATAATTGTCAAGTTCAGACCTCATGATCAGAATAAAATCTTCCAAGATCAGACTGGTGATATAAATGTTTAGTGACTGCAGAAAAGAAATATTACAGCCTGAGATGAGTTATGGCTTAATAGTACGAAGATAACCCATATCCAAGAAAAGTAATTGCCTTTACTTCCAACTAACATGTATAATAAAATAGTCGTAATCTGTAACAAACAAAAGTCAGTTGTCGCAACAATAAGGTTATTCTATAGATCTGTAGATCACAGTTTACACTTTCTAAACTGCAGAAGAAAGAGTGTGTACATGGGATCCTCCCCAGACATCATAAAGCAGTAGCCTCATCAACTGGGCCACACATAGGGATCAAATAAACATAAACAGAGATAGCCATACTGGAAGCTCAACGTTTAAATGTTACTCTAGAGATAACATATCAACCAACATTTATCAAATAATTTAATAGTTGAGTTTGATCAACAACAATAGGTACAACCAACTCTTAATTAGGAATGAGCGATTCTAAGATTATGCTAGTTCAGCCCTGGAACCTACATGCATAGGGTCGATTCCTAGATTTTGGAACCTAAACCGGTCATGTAAACCTAGAACAGAACCTGAAACAACTCGGTTTGATTCTAGGGGTCAGTGTAGGAAACCTATTGAATTTTTTTATTTATTTTTTGACTTTATGTTTTTGTATTCTTTGAGAGGTCAGCTAAGTACATATTCATTAACACATAATATTTAGAAGCACGATACTAAGCAACAAAACGACGAGAAATAAAAGTAAAACAAAAATCTGAAGCAATAGGGAACTATCCAACTCATCTTTCAGTCGAGCAAAACGAAAGTTAAAGTAATAATAGAAATCTTCACTTGTGAAAAGCATGTGACGTAAATCAAAAAGGTTCTCCCTTGCCTTTCCTTCCCTCATTGGCAAGCTCTTCGACTTCCGCGATGACCCCACTTCCTCTCCCTACCGTAAATGGATCAACACCGTCCTCGATTCCAACAATCTCGACCTTATCACTTGGGTTTCGACCTCTTTACCCATAATGATGCCCTATTGAGCTCAATTTTCCCGATCGATCAACTGGGCCTCTTGAAGTTCGTGTTCCTCGACGAGTGGCTGTTGGAATGGGCCCGCTTCGTGCTCATCAACAGCAAGGATGGGCACGTGCTGGCTAAATTGTGAAATATGTATTTGGATCAAATTGCCTTCTGAATTAGGGTTCAAAGAATTTGGGGAAATTGGTTGATTTGTCTAAATTTAAGGTTTACATTTGGGGAAAAGTAATGGACGACGTCATTTGGCTCTATTAATGCTGACTTGGAGTCATATCGGTCAAAAAAAATTGATAAAATATTGCCACGCCAGATTTTCGGCATCCCAAATTAGCAATGATACTTAAATGATCCAGCAAAAATTTTTGACCTTAAATGAGTGTCGTACGTAAGTCATGGCACTTTTAGTATCATTTTCTGTAATCCTTGTCCACATCTCCTCATTGGGGGCATATATGTAGGACCCCCCAGTGCACACAAAAAGAGCAAGTAATATTTTTATGCAGGAAATTATTAATCAATTCTAAACCTACTGTACGGATATCAATTCAATTCTCAAGTTTTCAATTTTGCCACTTTAGTCAAGAAATTTCAATATAGTCATTCCAACTAATTTTTGTCCGAAACAACTAATATAATAATGTGCCACTTAGGATGATTGGCGATGACTGGACTATTAGGGGTGTGCAAAAGAACCGGGACCTGCTCGGACCGCCTGAAACCAGTGGTTCTTAAGAGAACCAGTCCGGTTCCCGGTTCCAATTTATGGGAACCTGTGGGTACCAATCCGATTCTCGGTTCTATGGGTGGATCCGCCTACCCGCCCATCCAAACCGGACCGGTTATATTATAATAATATATTAATATTTAATATTAAAAAAAATCAAAATTAGCAAATCTAAAATTTAGGGCTCTAATCACCATCTTGTCTCAATTCACTACTCTCTTACTCCATCTCGTCTCTCTCAGTTCAAAATCTCCCCAAGCTCCCTCTTCCTCTCCAATTCATCTTCGGATCTACTCATCTCTCTTTGAGTCCTAGTCCGAACTCGGCGAAACAGTGAGTTAATTCTCTTTTCCTCCCTTGAACTTGAACTCTCTCCCACATCGTCGCCACCTCCGCATTCAATGTCACTATCGTCCTCTTCGTTGTTGGGCTCGTCCCGCTTCTACCTCCCCTCTTCCTCCTCCCCCTCCTCAGGCTTCTCGCCATCATCCTCATCTTCGGGGATGGGCAAACTCTAGGTCTAAGAACAGCTCATCGTCCTCGTTGTCCTCCTCATTGTCAATCTCGAGGGAGGAGTGGGAGACAACGGGGCGGTGGCCAAGATGGTGGTGTTGGCCGAGACGGAAGCAGAGCGAGGGTTATGATTGGTTGAAGGCGAAAAAGGGGAAGGTGTGGAGGTTGGACTAGTTCTATGGATCCACCCGGGAACTAGCCCAAACCGGTAGTCTAGTTCTTGGGTGGATCCATACAACTAGTGGGCGGTTCCCGGTTCTAGGTTAGAAACCACCTGCCTGGACCATGCACATGGCAAAAATTGACTAGAAGGACTATACTGAAATTTGACATAATATTTAGGATTAAATTGGCATATGCAAAAGGTTTAATTGAATTGACATGTGTACAATGTGTTTATAACTAATTGGGTAATTTCCCAAATTTTTATTCCAAAGTAATACAATTCAGGGTTAATACCACGAAAAATAATAAACTAGTATAAGCATGACAAATTTATCACAAATTATTTTTTTACCACAAAAACTCCAAACTTGTATACTTGTGATAAATTTATTCAAAACTAATTTTTTAACCACTAAAAACTTCAAATTAATAAATTTCCATTTTACCTTCATTTAGTTTTCATTAAATTGGATTAATATTCCAAAAAACCACAATACGGTACACCTATAATAAATAGAGAGTAAAAACCCAAACCGGTACATCCATTAACTATCACTTGTCATTCAACTTAATATTTTGATGATAAAATTTAACGGAAACTAGTAAAAAGCAAATTTGTCACAAGTGTGTCAATTTGGATTTATCGTGATATTAACCCACAATTTATTGAGCAAACCTATAGATTAATAGTTGCTTGTAGGGGTGTGCAACTAAAGCGGTTATACTCAAGAACCAGATTGAACCGGCCAAAAAAAAGGTTCGAACAGGTTCCAAATTTTTAGAACCGGTTGCAACCGGTTCAAGAGCAAGTTTCAAGTGAATACCCACTCAAGAACCGGACCAGACTGCCTTGGTTTAGAACCGGTTTTGAAACATGTTTTATAAGCTAAAAAACTAAAACCCTAATTTCTTTTTCTCCTAAATTATAACCTCAGCACTCTTTCATCATTTTCTTCCTCGGAACTCCTCTCTAGTCTTTCCTCTTCCCTTAAATTTTTAAGGATGAATGGGTAAATAAAGTTTTATAATTTATGTTTTATGTCACGTGTTTAAACTTCTTATCATTTATAATTGAATATGATTATGTATTTATCTTATGTAGTTTTGTTTTTGGCAGATTAAGATTTTCGTTGTTCATCTTTTACTTTGAATCATTTTATTACTCATAGCCTCATATGATTTTATCGTAAAAAATGAGCCAAAAAAGGAACAAAAAAAAATATAGGTTATCGAGTAGACCTTGGAACCAAACCGAAAAATAGGGTAGGTTCCAAAATCGATTTCAGGCAAAAAGATAGGTTCTAGGTTCTAAAAATTAGGAACCAGTTATAACAATGTAGGTTCCAGCTTCTAACTCGCAACTTACCCACCCCGAAAACCGATCACCCCTAGTCACTTATTTCCATAATGAAACAGCTATGCTTGCCCAAGCGCACTTTCCTGGCATCACCACAGATTGTGCATTCATATGTTTAGTACACCTTCAGGATCAAAGTTAAAACTTTTTGGGCCTTGGTCTAGACATTCTCTTATCTCAAAATATTACCATTCATTAGAGGGGGTTCTTAACATAGGACAATCCAAATCGGTTAACATTCTCATTAAAACCGGATGTATCTTCTTAATGATAGAAGATTGAGGGTGATTATTGGAAACAAAAAAAAGTTCGTTCGTGTAGGACTATGGAGGAGATTGTATAGAGACCCAACTGTCTAGAGGCGCTGGATCACCTTACAAGGGCTGCAAATGACTTAAGTCCAAATATTTAGCTTATACAAGTAATCATGGCCTATAATAATTAGCACACAGCTTTTTCAAACCAAGATAATTAGGACAATAGACAAAATAAGTGAGATCCGAGCGAAACTTGACAAATTATATTACTAATTCGAATTAAAGGACGTCATGTTAAACAAATTCTATTATTTTATTGGCAAACGACCAATTTACTTAAACCTTCATACCGAATTTATTGGCAGGAATCTCAACATATGTCATGCTAAATAGTCCGACCTATCATGACAAGTACTACGATCCTTCTGATTTAAAAATTCGAACAAGCACTGGCGTTCAGTTTGCTAATAACACTGAAAAAAGAAAGGCTGATTACGGCATTGAAGGAGAATCAGTGAAGGGAACATCTTCTCATTTACTCATCTGAGATCAGAACTCTCTGGCCCAATGATTTAAAACATGCGAAGGCTAAGCCATGATACAATCGTGGAGAGGAAGTATAAACAGGAGATGAAAACGAAAGTAGCTAGATTATGCTGGCTAATTGTGTTCCTTGAAGGGGCCTTGATTTCCTATTAATTGATAGCCCGAACGGCTCCGGAACTGTTACGATGTCGATTAAACTGACTAAACATTGTCTACTAGAGGAGCCAATTCACCAGGAGTAGAAGCAGAAGCCTCCTCGTTTAAAAACCCGCCGTCTTTCCAAAGCACCGCATGGACCAAAATGACCGGTATTCCAATCCCTAGAGTCGCGAAGAGGTGAATCGCGGCCTCCGTCAGGATGAGCCCTACAATGGTAACAGTCGCCATAGGCACCAGGACGAGCATTTTGTCAACAGCTTTATTTCCGCAAATGGAGTTTGACATCCGCCGTACCATAATAAGGTACTGATTGGCGATAATGGTCATAGCCATCAGCAGCAGCAGCGAGAATTTGCGCTCCGGCATGAGGCTTATGGACAACCCGACCCACTGAACGAGCATGTAGAACAGGCTGAGGTGGGAGAGGTTCTCGATGATCCTGGCGGCTGCCACTTCTGGGGTGGCCGGGAGGCCGAACGGGAACACGAGTTTGGACTTCCCTTTGGGCTCATGGGCAGTTTCCATTGGGGGAGTCGATGAAGAGATGGTGGAGGACGGTCTCTGTGTTACTCCAGAGTTGGACATACTTTGATCTGTGAGATGAAATGACGATGGGAGAGAGATGTGATGAATATATGGTGCTGTGTATTGGACATGGTCAGAAGTAAACGGAGGAGTGAGCGGGTCAGTGACGCTCAATGAACTAGAAAAGTTATATACAAGAGTAGACGAGCTAAAGTCAAGACAAGGACGTTCTTCTATGATGGCGAGAAAAATGACCTTAAAAATTCCAACAAGAGGCTCCTCAACTTCTCAAGAAGCATCCAGGAAATCTCTCACGATCATGAAAGTCTTCACGCGTTTCATACGTTAACTTGGCATTCACTTGAATTCATGTCACTGTCCATCGGCCGACCTTGTGTTTGCGCGTTGCATTGCGATGATATCCTAAGCAGACTCAACTGCGTCCATCTTCCCACTCGTCCATTTGAAACCAAATCAAGGCTCATTTTAACTGCTGTTCTCAATGATTAAATGACAAAGCCCATAGAATGCAGCAAAGACTTGATCGATGTTCTGACGTTAAGCAGTAGGGGTGAGCATGATTCTAGGGTGTAATCGCGAATATGAGAATTGGATCGGTTCCAAATTATAGGATATGTAAGATAGGTTCTAAGTTCTAAAAATTAAGGAACCTATTTTGATGGGTAGGGTGTAAATGAAACTAGGAACTTAGAGCAAGTCTTTGTATTTTTCTTGTTCTATGTTTCATGCAATCTTACGTCATTCTACAAAGTCCAATAATAAGTTTGTAATCTAGAATCACCAATCTGAGTTTTCATTTTCAACGATAATCACGACCGAAACTTTTACTAAATTAATATTTCATAACTTTCATATGTCTAAATATGATGTGATCAGTCAACTGTGACAAATAGTCCTTAAAGATAATGATTCACTACAATCGTTCAATTAAGAGTATAAGTAGAATCTGATTAGACCCTAGAACCTGTTATAAGGTAGGTTTAGGTTACTGGTAATTAAGAAACTTGTTCCGACAGACAAGCTCCAAATTAATTTAGAACCACTCTATTAAGCGGGACCAAGATGACGCACCTTATGCCGTGATATTTCCATTCTTGCTTTATTTTTCCTGACTTGCTAATGTCAGACTCGAAGTTCCTTGTATTCACAATTTAAAAGGTGAAAATCTCGAGTCCAGGTGTTGCCAGTTCAAGTCTGCAGCATCAGGCACCAGCTTATACACGCGAGATTGAATCGAATATAAGTATATTTGCCTTCGGCCAAGAATGAAGTGGAACTATAATGAAGATGAAAGAACAAATGTCCTATTGCTATGAGTACGTAATAAATGGCCAGAAACATATGAGTGAATTAGGCACTGTAAATCCACCTCAACATACGTTCGAGTAAAGACAAATTTGAAACTTCCGTGAGCATATTAAGGCCTCTGCAATGGTCAGGATAATGTTTCTCGATGGAGATCTTACATGTGAATATGGCAAATGTTTGGAGATGTAATTAAGCTTTCACCCCCAAGGAACAGAGACCCCACTAGCAGATCAGGCAATCATCATGCATGAAAGCAGTAGTGACGAAGCTGAGGTCAATTAGAGGAAAAATGACTTCATTTGGCCTGAAAATTATCACAGCGGATGCACATCTTTGCCATTAAATTAGACGCAAGATTATTCATAACCGCATCTTATTCTTTGTTTCCTCAGGTAGTAATTAGAAAAGTTACGCACCACTAGTAGCAAAATCATTAACTCCCATGAGACCATAGTACATGTCCGACAAAAGCAAATAATCCTGCTAGAATCTGGGTAAATTGGCAAGAGGTACAGCTAGAATCTTCAACTTTGTCATTAGAGTAATTTGAAGATATTAGCAAAGCTTGGACATGGGTATTGTCGAGATGCTCGGCATCTTCAGACTCTATAAGTAGTTTACACAGACTTAAAAATATCCAGACTTAGATAGTATCATCTAATCGATAAGTCTATTTAGACTCACGAGACAATGTGCGCGTGTGTCACAACGACTAGTGATCTAGTTAGGATTTCCAATATAAAAAGTAATGATTAATCTTCGATCTTAAGGATATTTTTGCAATGGAATCTTTTATGTAAAACATCTAGATTGATTGACAATCGTTACAAAGACAAGCTAACTTTCTTAATCGAAGAACTCCACTTATGGAAACAGGAGGTTTGTTTGTATGGGCGACCAAATTAATGGGAATTCAGATATTATTTCTGAACAGCTACTCAGTCTTCATTATGTAATCTCATCCAATAGATTGATTAGAGAGCGATCCTTTGAAGACTGTCCAACTATTAGTTTGGATGTAGAGGAATATAAAAGGAGATCAAGGTGCTGAAGTGAATAGAGAGGTCTAGAGTAAAAAATTCTATAGTTTGAGAGTACTTCAATACTTGTCTTTCTTGAGCTAACAGTTGTAATCATTTAAGAGGTGTTGACAGTATTATAGTTTGTACTTAGACGTGAGATAGTAAGATCTATTGGCTTGGGGATAAGCAGCACAACTTAATTGTAATCTCCTATTAATTATCTAGTGGAATCTAGCTAATAGACTATCAATTTGGGAGAGTGGACGTAGGCTTGCTATAAGTTGAACCATTATAAGTTTGTATGCAATTTATTCTATCCTTAAACTCCTATTAATTCTTTTTTCATAGATTTTGCACACCAGTAGACTACATCAGTTATATGTTCAGGCTCTGAACTTTGCACTCTAGTAAATATTATCATTCTACTGTCATTATTCATACTTAGCTCTTGACTATTTTACTTTTGCTTTAAATTTGTTGAGATTTGTTGAAATCACCTATTCACTCGCCCTATGTGATATTGCTAGCACCAACACTTGCATCTAATTTTTGTTGGAAATGGATGACATGATGATGTGTTACATAAGACAGCCGAGATGATTTGGACTATCACGTTAGCAATTTTTGGCAAAAATTGATTGAATTGACAAAATTGAAATTTTTCATAAAAATTTAAGACTAAATTAGTAAAATTAAAATATTTAAAACTGAATTGGTATCCATACAATAGATTTATAACTAATTGGATAATTTTCCCTATTTTTATTCCAACATAATGCAGTTTATCAATCAAACTTATAAATTTATAGTTGCTTATTTCCATAATGAAATGGCTATGCTTGCTCAAGCGCACTCTCCTGTTATCGCCACGGATTGTACATTCATAAATGTTTTGTACACTTTTAGGATCAAAGTTAAAACTTTCTGGGCCTTGGTCCGGACATTCTCGTCTCAAAATATTACCATACATCAGAGGTCGTTCTTAACATAGGACAATCCAAATTGGTTGACATTCTCATTAAAACCGGATGTATCTTCTTAATGATGGAAGATTGAGCATGATTATTGGAAACAAAAAAGAGTGAGTTCGTGCAAACTACGGAGGAGATTGCGTAGAGGCCCCATTGTCCAGAGAAGTTGGGTCACCTAACAAGGGCCACAAAAGATTTAAGTCCAGACATTTAGCTTATACAAGTAATCCTGGCCTATAATAGTTGGCACACAAGTTGCTGAAGCCAAGATAATTAGGATTATAGACAAAATAAGTGAGATCCAAGTGAAACTTGATAAATTACATTAGCTAATTCGAATTAAAGGACGTCATGTTAAAAAGATTCTATTATTTTATTGGCAAACAACCAATTTACTTAAACCTTCATACCGAATTTATTGGCAGGAATCTCAACGTACGTAATGCTAAATAGTCAAACCTATCATGACAAGTAATCTGATCCTTCTAAATTTGACATTCGAACCCGCACTTCTGTTCATTTGTCTAATAAAACTTAAAAAAGAAAGGTTGATTACCGCACTGAAGGAGAATCAGTGAAGGGAACATTTTCTTATTCACTCAGCTGCTATCGGAACTCTCCGGCCCGATGATTGGAAAACATGCGAAGACTAAGCCATGATACAATTGTAGAGAGGAAGTATAAACAGGAAATGAAAACGAAAGTAGCTAGATTATGCCGGCTAATCGTGTTGCTCGGGGTGGGTCTTGATAATCTCTTAATCGATCGCCTGAATGGCTCCGGAATCATTGCGGCATCGATTAGGCCAATTAAACATTGTCTACTAGAGGAGTCAATTCACCAGGAGCAGAAGCAGAAGCCTCCTCGTTTATGAACCCGCCATCTCTCCAAAGCACCGCATGGACCAATATGACCGGTATTCCAATCCCCAGAGTCGCAAAGAGGTGAATCGCAGCCGCCGTCAGGATGAGCCCTACAATGGTAACAATCGCCACAGGCACCAGGACGAGCATTTTGTCGACAGCTTTGTTTCCGCAAATGGAGTTTGGCATCAGCCGTACCAAAATAAGGTACTGATTGGCGATAATGGTCATGCCCGTCAGCAGCAGCAGCGAGAATTTGCGCTCCGGCACAAGGCTTATGGACAACCCGACCCACAGAACGAGCGTGTAGAACAGGCCGAGGTGGGAAAGGTTCTTGATGATCCTGGCGGCCGCAGCTTCCGGGGTGGGCGGGAGGCCGAACGGGAACACTAGCTTGGACTTCCCTTTCGGCTCGTGCGGAGTTTCCATTGGGGGAGTCGATGAAGAGATGGTGGAGGACGGTCTCTGTGTTACTCCATAGTTGGACATACTTTGATCTGTGAGATGAAATGAAGATGGGAGAAAGATGTGATGAATATATGGTGCTGTGTTTTGGACTTGGTCAGAGGTAAACGGAGGAGTGAGCGGGTCAGTGACGGCATCGAACTAGATGAGTTACATAAAAGAGTAGACGAGCTAAAGTCAAGACAAGGACGTTCTTCTATGATGGCGAACAAAATGACCTTAAGAGGCTGCTCAACTTCTCTTGCGGCACACAGGAAGCCTCTCAAGATCAGGAAAAGTCGTCACGCGCTTCATGCGTTCACTTGGCATTGACGTGAATTCATGTCATCGTCCATCGACGGACTTTTTGTTTGTGCGTTGCGTTGTGATGATATCCCAAGCAGACTTGACTGCGTCCATGTTCCCAGTCGTCCATTTGGAACCAAATGGTGGCACGATTGACAGCTGTTTTCAATGTTTAAGTAACCAAGACCACAGAATCACCAAAGACCTTATCCATGTTCCAACATTAAGCAATAGGGGTGACCATTGTTTTGGGGAAAAATCAGGAACCTATGCAACATAGATTCTAAGTTCTAAAAATTAAAGAACTTATTCCGATCGGTAAGGTGCATGCGAAACTAGAACTTAGAAGAACTTTTTGTGTTTTTCTTGTTTTATATTTTCATGCAATCTTATAATATTTCATACCATTCGATGATGAGTGTGTAATCCGAAACCACCAATCCGAACTTCCATTTTCAATGATATCCATAACAAAAACTTTTACTATATTAATATTTCATATTTTTCTTATGTCTAAATACGAATTGTAATCAATGCATTGTAGCAAATAATGATCTTTAAAGATAATGATTCACTATAATTGCTCAATTAAGAATATAAAACTTGATTAGATCTTAAAACCTATTATAAGGTAAGTTCCGGATTACTAGTAATTTGAAAACCTATTTCAACAAGCAAGTTCTAGATTAACGAAGTTCCAGATTAACGAAGAACCACTCACCCCCATTAAGTAGGGCCAAGACGACACATCTTATACCGTGATATTTCAAGTCTTGCTTACTTGCTAATGTCAGACTCAAGGTTCCTTGTATTCATATTTTAAAAGGTGAAAATCTCAAGTCCAGGTGTTCAACGTCTGCAGCATCAGGCACCAGCTTATACATGCTTGATTGAATCGAATAGAAGTATATTTGCCTTCAGCCAAGAATTAAGTGGAGCTATAATGAAGAAAGAACAAACGTACTATTGCCATGAGTACGCCATAAATGGCTAGAAACATGAGTGAATTAGGCACTGAAAATCCACCTCAACATATGTTCGAGCAAGGACAAATTTGAAACTTCCGTGAGCATATTAAGGACTGTGCTATGGTCAGGATAATGTTTCTCGATGGAGATCTTACGTGTGAATATGGCAAATGTTTGGAGATGTAATCGGCTGACTATAATAGATTAAGCTTTCACCCCAAAGAACAGAGACCCCACTAGCAGGTCAGGCAGTCATGCATGAAAGTAATGGTGAAGAAGCTGAGGTCAATTAGAGGAAAAATGACTTCATTTGGCCCAAAAATAGTCACAGCGGGTGCACATCTCCGCACATCTTATTCTTTGTTTCTGCAGGTAGTAGCACCAGTAGAAGCAAAATGATTGACTCCCACGAGACCATAGTACATGTTCAAGAAAAGCAATTTTATATTACATGACACTCAACGATTTATCTTGAAACAAAATCAGATGCTGCTGGTGCATTCTTCCGACTCAAAGTAGCTCCCAATGCTTAAAGCTTCTTTTCATGCATCACACCAGAAAGATTTCCATCTCAAGCAAGAAATTGGCCTTCTCAAGTAGCATGTCTGGGAAATTAAGCTGGCCTTCCAAGAATACAACCAGCTGGGCTGGCTACAGCACATTTCCGCTAAAAATATTCTTTTTTTCTCGTTGTCCTAAGAGCCACAGAGAATACTTTTATAAAATCACAAGCATCCAGGCCAACTTTCATCTATTTGATCTGAGTTTTTCAAATTTCCATGGACAAATACTGTGGGTTCCGTGACCTAGAAAAGCACAAAGAAAATCTTAGCCTAGTAAATGATCATCTCACAATTATGGCACTGTAAAAACAACTTACCATCATAATTGGAGGAAGAGCAATTTGAAGACGGACTCTTGAGAAGCCTTTTACGTTGAATAAACATTTGAATCCATCAACTGCAGTATGCTCACTGTTCCATATCAATAAAAAGACTTACGTTATTCAGATATTGAATTCATGAGCCTCCATAAGTGCTCTCTAAGTGCTCTCATTGGCAAAACAAACAATCCTACTAGAATCTGGGTAAATTGGCAGAGGTACAGTATAGAATCTTCAACTTGGTCATCAGCAATGTGAGACTTACATTTTGACAAGAAAATATAACCAAAAGCCTCACCTGATAAGATATGTGAAATTTCTGAACTGAAGGTCTCGCAAGGGAATCCCTTCTTCTTTAGAGTACCTAATCATAGTACAATAGAAAATAAATATACAGAGCTTACATAACTGTTCTATGGACTAGCCATCATGCATCATTTGCAAATGTCAATGAAGATGGAGTGATTTGGACCTTGTGTATGCTGCTTAGTAACACTTTTTTTTTTTTCTTTTTTTTCTTTTTTTCAGAATTTGAAATTATGAAACCACTGTCACCCTTATTCAATTCCTTAGTAGTTAGAGAATGCTGCATTCGCATTTTTTATTTTAACACTTCACCTCATGCAAAGTTAAATGTCTGATAGAAAGCCTGAATGTTCAGAACCTAAGGCATGCAGGTGAAAGAACTCTTGAATTGAAACGTACTAACAAAGAAGAGAATCCCATACATTCGGTGAAAGGAACATGTAAGGAATGAAATTCGAAACCTCTAACCCTGACATCATTTTTAATTGCAAAACCAATACCAACTTATTTAAAATTTAAGCTGTTAGAGAACACTGCACTTCAAATCTTATATCTTACCTATAAGTAAAATCAAATTCATTAAAGAGATATAATGAAGGGTTACCATTACCGGTCCAAATTAACCATGACCTCTAGTAAACTTTGTTTATTACTTTTTTTGGCCAAAATACTTATCTATTTAATCCATGCATTTTTGCTAGACAAAATACCAAGTAATCTAATTCACTTAGGGGTACCAAAGCAGGGCAAATAACAGCAACATCATCTTATCTGTGCATGCTATATATGACAATAATTCAAAGAATTCCCATCTTCAACAAATAAAATGGCTCTAAGATTCTAATCTCCAAATCAGCCCAAAAACACGTATATATCTGAATGTCAATTGTGGTGGGTTCATTTACTATTGGTGAGTTAAAGGCCAAAAAATGTCAATTTTCTGCCAGAGATGTCAAACTAATAAGTTTTAGTTGACTTGTAACTCATAATAATTAGAAAGGATAACCAAGAAACTGGTTATCAGAGCAGCTAAACTACCTCCATGGAGAGTCATCTTCACAGAAACGAGATATTCCACTCATGGCTGAAAAAGAGTCTATATGGATCCACTGCTCTTTTATATTTTCCTTGGGCTGCCCTGTGTAAGCAGATTTCTTCATAAAAGGGCAATGGAGAATGATTACACACACATTTGCATGGTTTTACATGCACACGAATATACACAGAAAGAGAGAGCTTACTACTTGTATGCAAGTATTTTAAAGCGTAGCCACTGGGATAGTTCTCATATGATGCCAAGAAAGTGATAACCGTGCACCCTAGACTACAATATGAAACATTAGTGCAAGATTGAATGTCCATAAAACCCCCAAACGATAAAGTACCAACAAATCTAACCTGACAACAATCGAGCCCACCATGATGAAATAGAGCAAATTCCATAGACGTTTCTTCCTGTTATTATAGCTATGCAGATCCAAACAAATATGAGCAGTGGTTAGCATCACATGCATGGAAGAAACAAGAAAGCACTCAAATTCAGGAAATATCAAAGTGTTCATCATGTATAGCACCAATGGTTAGTGCTGGAGTATATAGTGTATCACATCAGGCCTGCATGATCATGTTGCATCATCACCAAGTTGTACTCACCAACTAAATCCGATAGGTCCATCATTGGCAATATAAGTACTGTAGTGGCACTACTTTCAATAGTCACATATTAGAGAAATCCATTTTTTAATAGGCATACAGCCCATCTAAAGGAAAAAATCCAATAGAATGATCGAATAAGTTGCTCCTTGAGTGCTCATTCACCTAAACAGGATGAAGCAGTTATGTGGAGGTATAAAAACCTCTCAATGCTTGTAGAAAATTCTCAAGAATATCAAAGGCTTCGCAAATTTCAGATATAATAATGCATAAGTGGGATGTCTAACTACTTCTCTCGCTAAGTCAAATTCTTCCTTGTGGGTATAGCCCATTTCCCTTACCCAAACAACGGAGGGAATCAAAAGAACATGATTGGTACCAAAATCATGTTATCATCTCATTTGTGTATTCTTACAGAGAAAAAATAAAGGTTCAGAGAACATCTGAAGCAACGTACATCCTGCTGGCTGCAACTGCGGCCGATAAGTTGAAAATTGGAACAGCGGCAATAATAAAGCGGAGTTCCTGCAGAAGATTTGTTAACAAAAATCATTTACATGCATTTTGATGAAGAAGGTGGTTTCAGTGTTTCATCAAGATTACCTTATGCGGAAGCTTAGAGTAGAGGAGGACAAAAGAGTACACGGGAATGATATAAAATAGCATTCTTCTATCAAGTAAGACACCGAGCTGCAAAAGATCAGCATTCAAATTATATAAGAGAGCAGCCAGACCAAATCTAACTTTACAGTCAAGTAGACTTTTTTCCAAAACATATACAAGAAGTCATAGCTCAAGATAATAGCAAATAATGCAGTGAAGAACCATTCAGAGAAATGGATAAGGATCTAGATCCAATTCGGACAGCTGATAGTTTGCTCCATAACTTACCAGAGAAAGAGGATATGCACCAAGTAGCGCGCGGGGTAGTGCTGAAGTCAAGTACCAATGAAATGGGTATGTCTAATTGCAAACACTTAAGGAAAGGTAATTGCTATCTCAACTCAATAGAAGACCAAAAAATCATGGTAGTTACAATTTCTCTGATGTAAATTCAAAGTGGCATACTCAAGTTTTAAGTCTTGACCTTTCATTCAAAGCGTGTATGCAGATGGAATACTATGCGTGGGCTACGTACAACCATGTGTTTTCAGTGCTTTGGAGCAAAAATGCAAGACTCTGGAACCGAAATGAAAGTATGACAAGCATGAACAAGTGATATGAACTTGCCCTAGGTGAAAGACATGAAACAAATCTACATTGCTCTTTAGGTGCCATCTTCTTCTAGTGATCTACAGAAAACTTTTGAAGCTAAAAGCCTGATGGAAATGATTCATCAGCTGACGGGACTTCCACTCCCAACCCCAGATAAAGAGAAAGAGTCAAAGGAGGGAAATATTTCTTCAGAGTCAGATTTCTGCAATACTTATCCTCCTATACCCTTAGTATAAAATGTGCTCTGTCTCCAGCTCTACATTCACATTGCTCAAGTCGCAATCAATGGCCATAGCCTCATAGGAAAAAATAACCTTAATTTTGTACTTAAAATGCATTATTTTATCAAATTCACAGACTCATCAGAATTTCAATTCCTCTACTTTTGTTAAACTAAAAAGCTTTAACAAGGGATCCTTCTTAAAAAAAGGAAAACATCACAAGATATGAAGATTTCCACAAAAGGATACACCCCATTCAGAGCTTCGGTTGAGAACTGAGTTAAACCAAAAAACTTCAAATTCAGGCCACAAGATCCTCTTCCACATGAATGAATCCACAAATGTTGTAACACCTGTCGAAAGTACAATACATCATAAAAAATCGATCTCAACTGCACGATCTTGTATTGCATATTCACAATTATAAAAAAAGCAAGTCCCAAGAAATTTAGGCTCACCTACATATAGAAGGGCCATTGGAATGCACCATTTACAAGCTTTAAGTAATGAAATTGATCTGGTCTGTAAATGACAAGAATGAATGACAATCAAGATTTAAGATGAAGTGTACTCATGCTACACAAATTACGGATGTCGGATGACTATCCTGAAAGAAATAGAATTTCATCTTTGGCAAGACATAATATGGACAGAAAAACGTCACTACTTTCATCAGCACTGATTACCACACAAGAATGATGTGACTAGACAACTTGTGGTCAAAGAGAAAGCAAGGAGGATGTCATTCCATAACAGTATCTGAGAATTCAATTTCAAATCTCCAATCTCTAAACTATAAAGCTGGCAATTCAACTCGACAAGATAACTCTAGGACCATCTTATCTCCTTCCTATAATATCTAGAACTTATAATTTGATCAATCGGACAGACTCCAATAAGATATTGTACAAAATACATTTCCATCTTTGGCAAGACAAACCAAACACAGATAAATGCATTCACTTTCGCCAGCACCGGGAACACAAAAAAGTGATCTGATTCATACAAATTGTAAGTGAAAAATAGAAGAGACAATCAACCAGAAATAAGGAAATAAAGATACAATCCAGACTTTGTGGCTGGAGGATACCATACTGGAAAGATAGTAGAGAGAGGGAAAGGGGAGAGAGATTGCCACTTCGGTACTCACCAAAAGAAGTTCAAGGCCTATAGGACACAAAAGTAGCAAGATATCACATCGAAAGACCAGGGTTGCAAACACCTGATAATTAGGCCAAGAGTCATAAGAACAGCACACAACAAAGTAGAGGTGAAACCTTAAGCCATCCAAAGTAGTGAATGAACAAGGATAATGATAAATGAAAGCAAAACACCATACCCAAATGCTCAAATGCAGGCACGTGCCTATGTCTATTTGCAAGTGACAGAGGGTGTCAATGACGTTGCATCATGTGCATTTGGCATGGATGCAAGTGTGCATTTTTTTTGGGTGTTTGATTTAGTTTTGTTTGGGTGGGAGACTCAACTGGGTGTATGGGTTCACAAGCACAATCATGTATGCATGCTCGTGCCCAAAATGGCATGGAGTGACATCAAAGAAGAATAATATGGATAAAAGAAATTTTAACTAAGGTTGCTCTTTTCAAAATTATAGTTCCATCCGATAATGGTATTGTTTACTTCCACTTCATTCCGGTATTTAAGGAAACGCTCACATACCCCAGATTGACAAGCTATTCAGACACACAAAGCAGAAGCTACAAGCTAGAGGTACAACAAATGAAGAAAACAATTAAGGAAAAAAGAAATATTGAAACAGGTGTGAGTGGCTTTAATGGAAGTAATCGATTACTTGAAAGAAGAGGAAAGCGTACCAGACAGTTCAACGTTGCATAAAAGCTGCCTCTAATCCAATAAGCATATGCCATATTAACTGCAAGGTAATTAATGAACAATAGTCAAAGACTGGCAATAACCCACACATAAAAATAAATAAGCCACAAGTTGCCAGTTATGTTGACTTCCATGATAGAAAGATGTCAATCAACAACTAACAGAGGGAGCATCACAGTCACAGCAAATGTGATCGAGCAAAGGAATGGTTCAGAGCAAGTCATCATTCTGTAGCCACTAGCAAATATCCTCAAAGATCATATAATCTCCTCATGATCAGATCATGTGGTTATTCACACACACAGAGCATAAACCCTACTGGAGGCTCCCTTTTTAGGGTATTTTGATTCCACCGGATGCTAAGGCGTGCATTCCCCTCTACTTGAAAAGAACAGGAATCACGATGGAAATTCTTTTACCAGTCAAATAGACAGACAGCATCTTCAGTTTCTTTTCATTTCATTTAGGAAAAAGAAAATTGGTTTGTAGAAAAATGACTTTATTAGATACTGGAAAGATATTATATCTCGTACAGCTTTCTCTTAAAAACAGACAGGTGAAGGAACCCATCAAAGTTGTAACCTCATGTTTTCCTGACTGCATCCTTAGTTTGATACTTCAGCAAATCCACAATTTTACCAAGAGCAACTACAACTTTCTCCATGACATCACTCCCTCCAGATAATGATCCACTTATAGTGTGTCAAAGTTCTGCTGAATATCAGAGTTCCAAATCCAGACAGAATTCAAAGATAACTGTTACAGGCCAATTAAACCAATATAGAAAGTCACACTAAGTATTAGATATCCCTACCCAGCCAAAGAAACTCTAGTGACAATTTAAAGGGGTGTATGGTGCATTTGTAAACTACCAATCAGATACAATCATCTTAAGAAAGTCATGTTGCTTCGCAATTGGATGACCAATGAATCTGCAGAAATGGAAAAGTGAGAGATTTGCAATTCTAACTGGCAACAAATAAAATTGTCATGATAATCGTTGATTTACCTAGACCAAGTGCTAGTACGTTAGGAAGAGGACGGGTGCAATAGAACAGCAAGTGAAACTGAACCGCACTTAAGATTACAAAGAAAGCTTCTACTTGATGTCCAAATTTATGTCTAACCTGCCCAAATGAAGGAACTATAGTTTAGTAGGTTTGTAGCACTGATTTCATCACAATAAACAAAGAACTTTGTTATCCTAGTAAATACTTGCTTCCGACCTCAAATCACCAACTGGACAAAACTGAACCTAGGTACATGTCACAGTAGGCATAATTGTCAAGTTCAGACCTCATGATCAGAACAAAATCTTCCAAGATCAGACTGGTGATATAAATGTTTAGCGATTGCAGAAAGGAAAGATTACAGCCTGAGATGAGTTATGGCTTAACAATACAGAGATAACCCATATCCAAGAAAAGTAGTTGCCTCTACTTCCAACTAGCATGTATAATAAAATAGTAGTTGTAATCTGTAACACACAAGAGTCAGTTGTCACAACAATAAGGATATTCTATAGATCTATATATCACAGTTTACACTTTCTAAGCTGCAAAAGAAAGAGCATCTACATCAGATCCTCCCCGGACATCATAAAGCAGGAGCCTCATCAACTGAGCCACGCATAGGGATCAAATAAACATAAACAGAGATAGCCATACTGGAAGCTCAACCGTTAAATGTTACTCTAGGGATAACATATCAACCAACATTTATCAAATTTGAAACATCCTAAAAAGGCCAGCCAACACTGTTTATGTTCATGGTTTTAGCCAAAAGAAAAGGAGAGAGAGAGAAAAGGACACAGCAATGATCGCAAAGCATTTAATGTGAAGAATCCTACATAAAATGTGCAGCTGGATGATAATATTTCCATGCAATGAGTGGCTAAGGAAAACAACTTGAGGCATTGTATCCACAGAAGTATACCGAATACTTGAAAGAAGCAAATTCAGCACAGTGCAATGAACCAACATACTCCCTAACTCCCTCTAAACAAATTGCATCATCATACTTGACAAATTTATTAGTGTGTTCACAATCCCTTGGTCAAGGTTAGTCCACAGCATTGATAGATAAGGATCCTGTACCTCCAAACCATCTCATATAAAATTTAGATACCTTTCAATTATCCTATAAGCAATCTACCAAAGCTTCCTTAAAAGAGCTGACTGAATTTTCCCACAACAAACCATCTCCCAGTGTATGTTCAGTGAACCATGTAAATAGTGCAGTTTCTTTCTTAATTCTTTTAAAAACATACTCAAAATCCAAAATAACCAAACACACTAGACCAATTGTATGACCAAAACAATCGGCAATGTATGTCATAGCACAGCATAGTCTCGAAAAGTTTCAGTCCTCTTCTTTCATATTTGAAAATCTCAAACAAAGCATAATCCAAAAGTTAGAAATAAATCAGGTCCGGTCTAAAGACATATTTTTTTATCACTCAATTCAAATTATGAAACTATAGTTACTTGAATTGATATTTCCAGCAAAACACCATCTGATATCGCGGGAGGCTTCTCGCAAGATACTAAGCTACAAGGTCATCCACAATCCTCTAAACGTTTTTTTTTTTTTTTTTTAATTCTCTCTAAATGCTTTCTATGCATAAAAGTAGCAGAAATGTATTCTGTATAAATCTTTTTGGTCAAACATATGTAGAAGAAGCAGTTCAAGCAATCAAACTAGCAGGAAAAAGGGAAAATAACAAGGAATAAGAAGTAGAAGAAAGGTAAAAATATCAGAAGCATACCTGAATTCTGCAAAACCTTAGTGTCAACAGTATGATGCTACCTAACACCAATCGAACTGATGATGGCAACAAAAACCTCAGCATGAGTATGAGAATATGATACTACAAATATCATAACACAAGGGCTTCACAATAATAAATTTTTACTTACAATATCCATTACACATGCAGTATTAATTCAGAATGATCAACTAAGTAAGCAATGAGCCAAGTGTCTATTTATCATATAGATATAGGAGCAAGAGAACTATAAAGGAGTCAGAGAATTGCAAATACAGACCTTGTACTTGCTACAATAAACAAAGAACCTTCTATGTCTATTTAAAGTAACATGCAACTGATTTTCGACAAGCAACTCAGGGTATAATAAATCGATGTCTATATAATTTCTAAGATATACACAGCCCCATGAACATGCTTCATACAAATATAAAAAGCTTCATGTTAGAATTTCAACTCAAAAAATTATGCTCATAGGTGGAGGAATAGTGGATAAGGCCATTACACACCTACATACAAGAGATGTGAAATTGACAAAGTAGTGATGTAAAACTAGAATCACCAACAAAAGGGAGAAAAAGAAGAAGAAGAAGAAGAAGAAAAGAAACGTTTTAATTGGGAGATTGCAATGGGGTCAAGCACGAATGGTATTGACAAAAAGCAATGTTTCCCACAACCACAGAGGAAATTTTCAGGTTACTTAGATGGATAATTTCATAAAAGTCCCCAAAATAACAACCAACTAACCTGCATAAAGACTATAAATCTTTGGCAAGTGCAGCAAGCTCATCATCAATACAACTGGTGTTGCCAAAGTTGATACCAAGAATGCACCTAAAAGGGGAAAGGATAAATAATTAAAAGATATATTTATATAAGGATCTGACTTAACCAGTCTGTAGCATTTTACCATTTTGGATAGTACTATGCAATTGGAATGGTTCATACTACAAGTAAAAGCACAACGTATAGAAACACTGACTGCATTACTAAGAAAATGACCAGAAAATGATGAGCTTCAAGAGATCAAAAGTGCAAAAGAAAGACTATGAGCTTTTAGTTTAGAGTAACATCATGTACCACATCAAAGAAGCAATTTTTAGCAATGCTAGAAGAAAATGTCTACACTAAAATGTTATCACTTTTATGTCACGTGAGAAACTACAAAGCACATTAAATGACAGGCAAGTACATGACGCTAGTCTGAAGAATGAGCATAAGAAAGAAAGAGACATTTTTCCAATGTTTTCCCACTTTCATGGTTGGAAGACTCCACAACTAAAGAATTTATCCAAAGTAAAGACAACATCAACAGACTAGGGGAAAAAAATACGCCATGTGGACTTGTAGGCGGCTTACCGAGGAAAGTGCGGGGAACAACTCCAGGGAACTCCAAGTGATCATACTAGCACAGTCATCAAAACCAAAGAATTTTCACCTTAGTATCTCTTAGAAAGGAAAGTAGCTGGGGAAAAAGACATTGCAGCAGGAAAACAATTCATGAAGACACCAGGAAACAAACACAAGAACTTATACACATCAACTCTTAAAGACTAGCGACAAGTTAGTTAACCGTGGAACTTGGGGTCTATAATAAAGTTTTTCCACATGGGCGGTAATGTGGAACAAAGTCCACAATGGGAAGAGTTCGCACACTTCTGAATTAACCAAATTAAGCATACGATGTTCGGCTTACCTTGTCAAGGTGATGCCGATGGTAGATAATATCATGCATCGCCTGCAAAACAAAACACCAGCGCAAACGGGCAGGAGAGTCAGCCAGAAGATAGAATTACGACAATCCAAGCCAGTGCCATCACCATTCCATCTCTCCAACAACAGAACCATCTCAAGCACTTGACCAAAGGAGATCAACCCCGACCAACACTCTCATCAGCTAGGAAACAGGAACTGCAATTCCTAACGTTCACCCATAAACCAAAAACAACTCCACGGCAGAAAATTTGAAAACTTTCGGGTCCTTTGCCCCTTTTAATCACCACCCAGAAAACCGAACGCACCGAAACCAATCACGACCGAAGGGAAATTGAAGCTACCTGAACATTAAAGCTTTCTTCGACCTTAGTATAAGGCACCGTAAACACGTAGAACGCGGCGATCGATCCGAGCAGCAAGTCGTACCCTGCAATAGGACACGACATAAGCGCGCAAGCACCAGACTTTAAGGAACAAGAACGCAGGCGCGGCGCCGCGCATCGTACCGAAGCTGCCCAGCACATTGGATGGTCGGAAAGCCATGGTCGTCGGGAAAGGCGGAGAGAGGGAGGAAAGAACAATGCTCTGCCCGTCGCGGCAGCGGCGGTGACGAGACGAGACGAGACCCGACCCGGGACGGGGAGACGTCGGGCCGCGGCTCCGGGCCGGGCTGGGCCGGGCCTTGAAGGGATCTCTTTTCGGCTCGGCTCGGCTCGGCCCGGCACCCAAGGCAAACGAGGACAGCAGCTTTCTTTTTTTTGTCAACACTGCTGTTACTCTAACTCTCGAAACTTTTATCATAATTTCTTATAAGACGTGAGAATCAAAATTTATACTTGAAACTAAATTATCTATTCAAACCCCCCACCTTTCCAATGGCACCCCAGTCCTATTATTTGGTAGAAGACTTTTTAGGAAAGTCTTATTGTTAGTAGTAGCTTAGATTCAAGTCATGAGATTCAGTAAAAATATGTAGAGTTAGTTTTTTTTTTTTTTTTGGTTTGTCATTTTTTTTATAAAATACTGGATTTTGAGTAATGTTTGTAAAAAAGAAATGTTAATTTCGTGTATGTTCAAGAGAGATATGATTTTCTTTTATTTTATTAAAATGCAAATCACAAATCATGTGTCATCATTTGCCATTGCCTTATAAAGTGCAAAATTTATTTTTAACTATTCAATAATTATAAAAATGCAATATATTTCACAAAATATGACAAAATTACATCCTTTTAAAAAGTAAAAATATATATAAAAAAAACCTAAATCACTTGAATTGATAAATTTATGTAAATCGATAAGTTTACCTACAATTCGGGTAATTAGCGATTGACCAGTTTTATATATTTTTTAATCCATTCGAATTGTACTATAAGAATTGAGAATTCTAATAAACATGGGAGAGATAGTATTATTTTACGGTTTTATAATTTTAGCCATTGCAGATTTTTCCATAAAAAAAAAAAAAAAAAAATCAAAGGGAAAACTTGCACCTAATCTTTTTATTTAAACATATAAATAAATAAATATTGATATAGACAGGAATTTTTTTTTTTATATAGACAGGAAATTAAAATATAAAAAAATTATATATTTGCACGCCACCGTTGACAGGTCGAGCGGGAGCAAACGCGCGACGACCGGTGTAGGAGAAGCGTAATTCGAGTTCTCCACCGCCCGCACGAGCACCGCCTTCCGCCGCCGCGCGCGACTCCCGATGGCCGGACTCGAGGACGAGGAGGTGGCGATGGAAGTGGAGGCGGTGGAGGCCGTCTACGGCGGCGATTGCGTCGTCGTCGACCGGCGTCCCCCGGCTCCACGTCCGCATCGCCCCCCGCACCGCCGACGTCTCTTCTCAGCAGGTCCCTCTCTCTCTCTCTCTCTCTATATCTCTTTCCCTCTCCTCTTCGATGCTCTCTTCTCTCCGATTTCGATTCGGCAGGGCGGGGTCTCATTGGCGTTTTGCCTCTCTGTTTTCTTCGCAGTTCGTGGAAGCGGTCATCGGCATAAGCGCAGGCCCGCAGGTAATCAACTTCTGCGAATTTCCGATGGAGATCGGGAGGACCGTTGCCGGATTGCGTAGTTTCGATCGATTAGGTTAGAAGTGACGTAGGATGCTGTGTACTGTTGGAATGCTTGCTGTTTGATGGGACGGATCGAGTTGCAGTTTACCATTGGGCAGTGCTGGAATTGGTTTCTGTTTAGATAGTTTAAGAGCTTGGAAGCAAGATAGGGCCTTTTCGTTTTTGTTAATCCTCGAGATCAGTGATACTCTTACGAAGACAGTGTTCGCCGAAGCGAAGAAGTGGACGAGTTGAAACTGTCTTAGCAAATAGACTATGTTGAGAATTGTGAGTTGTTGTGTGAAGGTTCGGAGTTTGTTGCCTGTCATTTTAAAGGTTTGAACGTCGCCTTATCGATAAATGGCATTCGGCATTCGAAACGAAAGGCATCTATCTATTTCTCTTTCATTGCATGAGACTTGGTGGATGTTGTCATCATTGTGGCAGCTGATTTTGTCTGGGATTTAGTTGATCAATCTGTACTCTTTTGGGTTGTTGGTAAATGTACAAAAGCTATACTTTTAGCTGGCTGTTGTACTTTGTCCTTTGTATGACTTTAATTTTGTTGTCTTATGTAGTATCCGGATGTCCCGCCTGATGTTGAGCTTATAGAATCGAAGGGCCTTGACAATAGAAGGCAAAAATATCTTTTGGATTGCATATTGGACAAAGCTCGTCAACTTTCCTCGTGTTCAATGCTTGTAGCACTTTGTGAGGTAAATCTGGTAAATTATGTTACGCAAGTCCTTTGATGTTAGCTAGTGCTGGCTGTATGTAAATATCTTTGGATTAGCTCCACTGATGGTGCACGTGCGTGCAATAATATGTTTAACTTCATTTAAGTTTCTAGGCCTCCTTAATTCAATCGTGTACATGGATCTTACCTGTCCCTTTGTTCTTTCTTTCTAGCTAGAACAGATTTGATTTGCTCTTTAGGGGCTGAACTGTCTTCTCTGCTGGCAATCCTTCTTTTCATTTGATTTTTTATTTTTCGTGTGATGTCTGTTGACCTCATGGAAAAGTGGGTTCAATTTGTTTCGCATCTCAAATCTCCTCAGTGGAAACTTAATTGGCAATTGTTGGATTTTTTGCTGTATCATCTGGTATATGCCACTATGTTGAAATCTCCTTTCTCCACAATGTTAAGAAGTCGGGCTGTGCTGAATGAGTTGCCAAAGTAGCTGCTACCTTGCATACAGGTAGGTGGCTGCTCAAACTTGAGAGTTCCATTTGCCTTTGGTGGCTAGCACTGAGAACTCAGCTGAAGAAAGATGAAAGAGTGCTTTTGTGACATTAATGGATACCTTTTAAATGACGAGATGTTTCCTGCAAAGTGACTTGTTTTGAGAATGGTAGAAGAAGGAGTAGCTACGGAAAATGCTGGACGAGCTAGTAGTAGGGTGTAGGCTTTGTCAGGTTCATGTTTTAGTCCCTTGGTATGAAATATCAACAATCTTATCCACCAAGTTTTGTTAGCGAGACTGCTGAAGACAGTTGTTTTTTAGCCTTATTTCTTCAACCTTAATGACTCTACACGAGATCATACGACATACATGTCGTGTCCTTGTCGTTCTATTAATTCACTATGCTTGAAAATGGCATTGCACCAATGCAGTTATTTCTGAAAAGGGAAACAATCTGAAAGGATTAACCTTTTCACATCCTTTTATAAGAAGTAAAGTTTGAGTTGCTTCAGAAACGTGGTTCACAGGGTCTTAATTGAATTGGTATTAGTGTTGTCTGATTTGAAATTTAGTGCCATTCATTTGTAAGTGTTTAGTTAAAAAATAAATTAATATTTTTTAAATGCATTTAGCTTAATGTATTCAAGTAAACAATCTAAAGCTTCTGTTACTTTACATATTTAGCAATGCCATTTGGTGTTAGTGTTGACAGAACCATTAGATATACAAGGACGGAGGATAGACCTTGGTTATATGTTCCAGAAGAGAATTACATAGCCGAGTCTTATGGTATTAATTTTCTTGCAATTGGAGGATGATATTCATGGGAAGAGCTCATAAGAACTGAAATTTCGTGGAAATAGATTAGATTTATATGCTGTTTCAATTCAACGTTCGTTCCTCAGTTTGTTAGATCAATGTTGTTGAAATTGCTTTTCTTTGGAATGATTAGGATGGGCCATATAAAAATGAATCATTTGAAAACTATCGGATAATTTGGAGTAAATTTTAACCTATAAAGAGTTCCTTAAACCATAATTTTTAACAAAAAATAATGTCGTATTTAACTGTTTCAGAATTACTTCAGACAAGGAATCTGCCGGTTTTTTTTTTTTTTTTAATTTTCTCCTCTTACTTTAAAGTGGGAGGGGCTATGGCCAGAAATTTCTTGGGTCAAAACGTGATCTTGATGATCCTGGACTAGAGATTTTTGTTTTCAGGTATGATATTGTCCCTTCTCGTGGCATTAAACTAATTATGGAATCTATGAAGATTGAGTCAAGAAAAGCAGTTGTTTTAATTTTTGCATCCATGATGAGTACATGGTCTAATAGGTGTGATGTTTTGGTAGGAATTGGCTTGTCAACATGTTGATGATCATCGAACATCTAATAGAATGGTTAAACATGTTGTAGAAAAATAGTATAACAAATGCATAACTGGTGGAATATTAGAGTTCAAGGTCTTGCCTAAATTCCAGAGGTTTAATCACCTTCTTTGCCTTGTATCTGTGCTCCATTCAATTGATGGTGTCACCTAAATGTTTTCTTTCTGACTTATTTTTGAAATTTATACTGTATGTGGGAGAAAGTCCATAAAATTGCTCGTATACACTGACCTAGACTAGTCTATGAACCGGTCAGGCGTCTCTAGTGTCATCTAGGGTAACGCTATCTATAAACAAAGTAATATAGACATTTATATGTAAACCTGCTGACATGGAAGAGGCACTTTACAAATACATCAGCTGTGCAAGTTTGAGTCTATTCTTTCCATCCTAGATACATGATTTAGCTCAGTTTGCATGAAAGGTTCATATAGCCAATCTACTTAGTTGGATAAGGCTTAGTATCAATGGTTGTTGTTGTTGAATCCTCTCACTGTGTGAATTTTCTTTTAGGAAGCAGTGGAACTCCTCTCTAAGATGAACCACCCAGAGGGTGACTGTCCCATGTGTTTGTATCCTCTGGTTCCTGAAGATACAGAACACAGAGATTTGGCATTTATGAAGCTGATGTCTTGTTTCCATTGCTTTCACTGGTCAGAATGCATTCTTGCTTGCACTTTTAGTTGTGTCTCTCATAGTTATGTTTTTTTCCCTCCTTGATCTTTGATTTTCCTTACCTGCAACCATGGCAGTGAGTGCATTATAAGGTGGTGGAACTGGCTTCAAAATGAGAACCAAACAGAAATTGGTGAGATGGGAAATGAAAAAGGTATGAACGTTTTTGAAAGAACTGTCTCTCTTTAGACTAAATGGTGGATTTTTTTTCTATTCTAGTTCTTCTCTCTCCTTTTGTTACCTTTTTAAATTGAATTTTTCTTAGGGTAGGAGGTTGTCCACGTTCATTCTTGGACATCTAAAATAGGTTCACCAGTTTAAGGAGATTCTGAGTAGTAGTTTCAGTTCATTTTATACTTGTTATCTTACAAGAACACTTGCTTTGGCTAACACACAAATGCTACTAGTAAATTTTCAGGTTGTCATGCAAAGCCAGCATGGTCTCATCTGCTGTCTTTGCATTTAGAACATGTCCAATGATTGCTATGTTTGAAGTCATGTATTTTTATTACCCGTTTGGATGCAATGTTTATCTTCTTTGGGATGATCATCTGTTTGCTCATTGTTCTTTATGATGATCCTTGGCTTGTGCTCTATTAATTGAGTATCACTATATGTTGCTTGATCTCTGAGGGCCAATTAATGTATGCTCTTTAAAATGTATCTTTAGAGAACTTTGCCAAAATATGAATTCTTATGGGAAGGAGAAGACTCCTTTGAAAATTATTCAAAGATGCAAAGACATGATTTCACGTTGCTTCTGAATGGTTTTAGTAATAATTTTCTCCTTCTTGTCATTGACAAGGTTCCGGCTCTCCTTACATTGGTTTCTATCATCAAGTTGACTAATGGTATCAAATAAAATGTCAGATACTCCTTAGTTTACATCGTAATTCATCAAAGTAGGTCGTTTCTATAATATGTAACATGCTAATTAGGTGCCTTTTCTCGCTAACAACTGTTTACTGAAATAGAAGAGCACTTTGCAGTTGTATCTAGTCAGTTGTCATTATATGGATAGAAACTACTCAATGGTTCTTGTGCTTGTAGTCTGTAAGGAGCATTATTATGACACTAGCACTATTATTCGGCACATGCCTTTTCTTTATCTGATGAGGTTGTTCTCTGATGTGCTGTAATTGTACTTAATTTGTTTTTAGCCATTAATTTTTCTCGTAAATGCTTAAATTATAATTTTCTAGTACTTAACTGGCCGTTGCTGCTACATGTGCATCTAGGGTTAGAAAGCCAGGGAAACTGTCCAGTTTGCAGGAAAGTTTTTCAGGCCAAGGATTTGGAACATGTACTTAAGTTAATCAGCTCATTTTCATCCAAATCGGTATGCCATTTTCCTTATCAGTCTAGAGGAATTATTTAAAGCATACATCACTGTAATTTGCATTGTCAGCATTAGTTGGTTGTTCTTGAAATAGCTTGAGGAACAACTGGTTGGGGGAGAATCATATAGTAGAGAAGTGGTCTTTGCTCATTTGGGTCAGTGGTATATTTACCTTATGCAGCTGTATAGTGGCCTAATGACTCGTGCAGAAAATCCTAGGGAAAGAACACTATGTTAAAAGACTACAGAAAATGATGAGTATGTGGGGCTGACCACTATCAGCAAATGAATAATGGCCTTTGGTGGAGGGGAAAAAGGAGACTCTGCAGGACTTAGGCCATAACTTGTTGCCTAAAGCATGAAGTGGCAAAATTTTAAAAATGGTCAAGATAAATTATTTGGTGGATATTATTGATATGATGAGGGGAAATACATTGTCACTAGCTTGCTTGTGCGTTGCGTGGTTTTTTAGTTTAAAACTTAATTAGAAAATACATTTCACATATAAGATAACATAGAATCAACTATATTGCCATGCACTGGGTTGTAGCGAAAAAAATATAATATGTTCATTAGGTATTTTTTGTTATCTTCCAGTTCTCCTATGAATGTTTTCCTGAGTTATTTTCCTTATTAGGATAGGCATAAATTAGTCATGAAATATTTGATTATGTATTACTATGAAATGTCATATGTAAGAAAGATCTGGTGATAACTGTTATAATAAATGATTTTTTATTTGCTGATTTTGTTTTTTGGTGAAGTCATGTGTTGCTTGCTAATAAATATCAATTTTCTTCTGGCTAATGAAATGAATTCATGCATATAGAATTTGCAGGTGAAACATTTTTTTTTAATATAGTAACATCTTGCACTCCATAAAAATGGTTTAGCGCATTATTAAGAATAATTAGCATGAGTTTATATTTAAAAAACAAAATATGACCAACTCTCAAATAAGCTTTTTTGATAGAAAAGGCAAAGCCTTAATTCAGTGAATGATGACCAATTAGATAGATAAAGGCAGCATTTATATACCTTAGAAGAATATGTGAATTTAAATTACTATATTCAACCTATATGAAAATAATATTGCTACTGTTGTGTATACCTAATGAAATACTCTTTGTATGTATATTATGAATCATGACGGATTTACATATATTCTGTAAAAAAAAGACTCCTCTAATTAATGTTTTAATTTCTTAAATATGCCAAAGTCTTGTTTTATTACTTACAAAATTTCTAAACTTTTATTTGGTAGAAGAAAGGCTCCTCTCATTAAATTAAATGCATTAAATGTCCAAAAATCAATTTATGAGATCAGATTAGATGTCCTGTGCTTTTTACAGTGACCTTTTGGCTGCACTTCTGTGCTTTGGTTTGGCAGGGTCTTCTATCATATTGTCGTGGCTGACATTCTTATAGCAGTTCATAAGTTAGAATTCCCTTATATCCCTTGTGGGGAGACTCCTAGAATTTGGATCTTTCAAAAGGTCAGGCGTTTTATGTCTAAATTAACATGCACAGCATTTGTGTCCATCTGACAGCTTCAGCTAGAAATGAAAACCTTCAATTTTGGTTATTTTGTGCATTAACCTATGGTTCTCCTTTCCATTAACTTAATGGTTCTCTTTATCATGAATGACTCAGCCATTAAGGATTCTGTTGAAATCCTGCCGAAGGAACTTCCAATCAGTGGTCAAAATACCTTTTTCCTTTGCGTATTCTGTTGAGAGTCTATGATATTATCCCTAGCCAGGTTTAGTAAATGAATACACTCTCTTGGTTGTTATGGCAGATTTTTGAGGGAGATGTCCCTGAAGAGAATGGGGAGCTTCTCCAGTCAGATTCCGAAAATAGTAGAAGGCAGAGATTTGAGACCATTACGAAAGTACAGCAAGAAAATAGTGGCTTAATTGAACCCAAGAAGGACTTGGTCGTGTTGCCAGGCATGTACATAACCCCAACAATTACCTCATCGACATCTGGTGCGATGAATGACAATATCAAGCAACAACAACCAAGGGACGAAGCTGTCTCTTTGGAAACCAATTCTAGCAATGCCTTAAAGCAGCAAAGAGACAAGGCAGTTGCTTCTGTCCGCAATTCCATTGGATCCTCAAACACACGAGGCACCATTGATCATAGGAACTCGGGTACAAGTAAAAGCAGTGCGAGGAATGCTAGAAAGCCAGGCAAACACTGGGTTAGGAAAGACACTACACCTAGGGGTTAATACTAGATAGAAGTACGAAAGGAGCAAATGTCAGTATGAGTTTTTGTCATGCCCTTATGTGTATACTCCGTACACACTCCATGAAGGGAGTGCATATGGGATATTTTTTATTGTCCGTGCCAGCCCCACTTGGACATTTGAATCCCGGTCTCAACTGGACCAATTCATCTGATGTAAAATAATGCAAATGTGGGATCTGCTTTAATGTGCGCATCAGTCGGATTGTGCAAATCCTTTTAGTAAGATGGAGGGCACGAATTTGCAGTGCACCCCCCTCGGAGGTTCCTGAACAATGACAGCTCATGTGGAAGTCACTATTGAATTGCCTGAATAAAACTGCAACAGTCATTCCACTTTTTGTGATTGTTGCTCATGGGCCCCCCAACCCTCACCCGAATGTCCAGTGAATTGCAGCTTCTGCCTGCCTCTGCCAGTCCTGTGGAGACAGTTTATTTATGGAGCTGTCTTTACCATGTGTTTCGTGGAGGTAGTTATTAAAATGCGCCTTTCAGTTATCGACTACCCGATAAGAAGTAGCTCCTGATTTTTTACGAGACAACTTTTCCATAAGTTCGCTCATCGTTTGCTTGTGTATAGACTTCGAAGCTTTTACCTATGCAATTCTCGTCTCGTACAGCTCCTACTATTATTTTCGTTGAATTATACATGGACATACCAATGCTGTGAAATCTCCCTTTCAAGCTAGTGATGGGATGAGATAATCGAATCCATCTGAGAATTGTGAAACTGTATTCAATCGCTCATTCTTCAGTAGTCTGATTTGACCAGGAGCCGGGCCTGCTTTATTTCCCACACCAAAGTGCTCATTGCTTGTAAAGCTTGTGAAGTCCCTGCGTGCCAACACACCACCCGAGAACAGTGTGATATCTTTCGATGGATCTCATGCTCCGACAGTCCAAAACATAATCATTCAAAGAATCAGTCCCACAAAATCTTAAACATATGCTGGTGATCTGTCATTTCCATCTCGTTCTATGATCATTGCCGTCTCGCCCCCAACCAACCGAGACACTTGTGCAAAGCTTGTGCTAACGTGTAGGAGTCCTCTTGTCATTTACCATAACTTCTCGCACAATAAATTGGAAGCTCGATTTCTCCTATCTTGGCCTTTTAAGCAAGTTGGGGCTTCACTAGCTGGGCCAAGTTGGGGTTTCACTGATTGAACTATCACAAAACTAATTCTTCTCTTTCTTTAGCATCGGAGTCCTTCCTTGGAATAGCTAGGCATGGTCCTCTCTTGGCTCTTTAATGCATTTTCAGAGGAACCCGCTACTTCTTTTAATTGAGAAGATTCATTTTCTCAGTAGAATGCTCAGGGGATCTTCTCACAAGCAACTGCTAACCATCTTAAAATGAGAGGTTCAGCTGCAACCTAAAATTATGGAATGAACAGATTATTTGGTTATATTACTTGCGCAAATTATTGATGGGGTGCCAACTTGCAAGCTCATGGCATTGCACCAATTGTGTTGCTTAATTAAATTCACTTTGGTTAGTTTCAAAAAGAAATGCCATATAAATAAGGAATAATCGGTTCCCCCTAATACCATCAAGGCAATAGTTCAACTGGATGAGGGCTTACTCACGGTTTCCTTCAGGTAATTAGAGATCTGAGTCGTGCAAATCTAAGAACTAAACTTTGAGACAATCCACATATCTAGTTGACATTTTGGTGAGGTCATGGTGATGGGCAAACCCAATTCAAAATGAGCTATTTGGAGGATAGTTTGAGGCTTTGGTGCAAAGTGATTCAATTCAGGCAATGCAATAACATACTCGGCAGACCTTTAGACTAGACATTCTGTGGAGTGGTGTGGGGCTCCTATGGTAACGCTTAGGGGAGGTAGTTTCGCTAGTTGCTCCCTCTCATCTTGTTAGATAGCAAAAAAGAAAAATTATCAGTTCTCCATGTTTGATCGATTATAGAAATCAACTTGAGTAGAATCCATACAACACATCTCACATATTCTTATTTCTACTTTTACCTTATGCGCTAAATACAACTGTCCCGCCATTCTGCAATCACACTTAAAATATATCTTACATCATTTATATATGAGGTTTGATGAGTTCTATATATGCGTAGTCCCCCCACTTATCACTTAAGTTTTGCATCAGACTTTGAATAATTGCATTGCATTGAAATAGTCGAGAATCTCTCTCCTACTTGTCTGCATTTTAGGGTTTGAGAAGAATCATGGCCGGAATTATAGATAGATTAGCCGTTTAGTTGGACCGAGGAAAGTAAATCTCCGTGCTTCCTCGTGGGCGATGACACCCTCCTGCCTGCTTGAGTTAAACCAAAAGGTGCGAACCTAAAAGTTAGGGGATCCTAAGAGGAAAGTGAATGATTATAGTGGACAAGTGGTACTCATTAGTTAGTCGTGGTAAAGTAAGAGATAAAAGGTGGAATGATTTCACATTTACATTAGTTGATCCTGACTAAGCAATTAATCATATGAACGGGGTTTCAACCCAAGTCAAAAGAGAAAAAGACAAAGGACTCCCTAACTTTTTTTGGAGTTCACTTTCTACCTGCTAGATTTCTATGTCAGATTTAAGATTAGTGAACAACGCCTGGAGAAAATTGGCATTTGCCAACACTGCTCCATCATTAGCATTGATCCTGAAATCTCTAGAAACACGCAAGTAAAACCCTTCTTCCTAAAGTGATGCACTCTAGAGAGAGCTATTACATAACACTTTCACTTTATCCACTTGTGGGAATTCGGAATGTAATCAGACTGATGTGTTAGATCGATTCACCGTGAATCGCATGCTAAACAGCTTCATCAAGGAAGGGCCTAGCTCCATTTTCTTTTTTTTTTTTTTGGTGAATTTTCAACATTATGGGCGCCTTTTCTGGTCCAGCCAATTTCACACTTTGGATGGAGGAAAAGCTTCCCTGGACTATTCATTGTTATTCTGTAATCATGGACTCTTGAGCGACAGTTCAAACAGGGGAAATCGCTTTTTCGCACCCTTTCTCGTGCAAACGAAATTACAAGGGTCACACCAAATTTTCGAATTTCATCTCATTATTTTTGGTGCCGACCATGAGTGTTTATCAAATCCACCAAACTATTTATGCCAACATCTTTCGAGTCATGTTTCGGAGATATGAAGGATCGGACATGCTTTCGTTAAGGGTAGTCCCAGTAACTTTTTCTTTCCCGAGATAGACGTGTTCTCACTGAACATGTTTCAGGGAAAATGAAGAATTTTCTAGGGTGATGTTGCGATCCTAATCGAAAACCCTTAGTTATGGACCGAAAATTAAAGAAGAAAAGAGGAAAAAACATCATCCGAAATAGAGACAATGTGTGTCTCATGCTCCACGAGGTATTCCATTGTTCTAATGAATGGCTTCTGGTAACACATCAATCAATAGACCACCCAAAAATCGAGCCATCTAGTCAAAAAGGGACCTCATGCCCCCATTGAAATGAATTGGGGCAAACATGCAAATTGAAAAGTCTCTCAATGTCCAAAATTGGACTATCGGCGTTCTTTTAACCTTTATCAATTTAGGGAAATATCAGAATATATGATGTCACATTGTAGGGTAATCACTCGCAATTGTTAGACAATTCATTTAATACTTGATGCGGAAATTCAAAGTAAACAATGATCTTTTGATCTTCATGATTTTCACAAATTAGATGAAGACATACCTTTATCCATATCGCTACACTTGATGATGATTGTTGTAGCCAACCCAAAGAACTCGAATCAAATGAAGAAATCCGATTTCTCTCCCTTAACCCACTATTCCTTACTGTATTCAATCGATGGAGGAGAGAATATCAAATTCCTTTCAGTTATTGTTGTTCGTTGTGGGTGGAGAGAGGACCGGACTCTTTTATACGTTCGTTGAAAATGTGCCTTCCATCAAAGCGATATACCCTTTCGTTTTATTAGAGTCGTACATTCTCGTAACCAATAATTATTTATAGCATTTCAATAATTATTAAACCATATAATAAATCACATAATATGGGCCACAATAATTCTTACATTCTCCCACTTGGCCCATATGATGTTCCTTTCATGGTTTAATAAAGACTGTAATGTGCACAATAAGATTATGCTATAAAATTTCATTAAATTGGCAATGACATAATAATCACAATTAAGTAAAGAAAACTAATGCGAGTCATAGCGGTTGTATGTCATTAATCGACATAGTCCCTTCTATGCACTACAACTATAGCACTTTACTTAACATGATCCATAAATGAGAAGTACAAGTAATAGTCCAACCATAATGTTTCTTTAGAAACTATCATGTTTAACATTAATCTATTTCCATAACGTATACTAAATAGAAAACAGGAAATATCAGAAACACGTACGTGAACTCAAAGTGTCAAATATATAAACTCAATACAATCATAATACAAACATTAATGACGTCCAATAATGTCCATCCTTTCAACATGCTCATTAAATGTTTTGGGCGACAGTCCTTTTGTTAAGGGATCTGCTATCATAAGATTGGTGCTAATGTGCTCAATTGACACTCTTTGTTTCTGAACTTTTTCTTTGACAGACAAGTATTTGATCTCCATATGCTTAGCACCCTTAGAATACTTGTCGTTCTTAGAGAAGAAAACTGCTGCAGAGTTATTACAATAAATTTTCAGCGGCTTGGCAATACTCAAGTCGACAATTACAAGCCCTGAAATAAAATTCCACAGCCATAATCCATGAATTGTGGCCTCAAAGCATGCCACAAATTCAGCTTCCATAGTGGATGCAGCAATAATTGACTGCTTCGCACTCTTCCATGAAATTGCCTCTCCAGCCCGGAAGAAACAAGTAACCAAACGTTGATTTTTTGTATCGGCACATTCGGCTAAGTCTGAATCTGAATATCCAATCACCTCGAGATAATCAGATCTTTTATAAGTGAGCATATGATTCTTCGTTCCTTGCAAGTATCTAAGAACTTTCTTTGCAGCTTTCCAATGATCCATTCCAGGATTACTTTGATACCGCCCAAAGATTCCGACAAAGAAAACTAATATCTGGTCTGGTGCAAGTTTGTGCATACATTAAGCTCCCCACAACAGATGCATAAGGAATGTTTTTCATTTGTTCTCGTTCCAATTCACTTTTCGGACATTGCATAAGGCTAAATTTGTCACCTTTCTGAATTGGAACTATTCCCGCCGAGCATTTACTCATATTGAATCTCTCTAAAATTTTCTCAATGTAGGCTTTCGAGACAATCCTAATAATCCTTGTGATCTATCACGGAATATTTCTATTCCTATCACATACGTTGCCTCTCCCATATCCTTCATTTCAAAATTCTTAGAGAGAAATTTCTTGGTTTCATGTAACAAACCAATATCATTAGCAGCAAGTAAAATATCATCAACATACAGAACTAGAAAAATAAACTTGCTCCCACTAATCTTCATATATATACACCGATCAACGGTGTTTTCCTTAAATCCAAATGAAGTTATGATGTCATTAAACTTAATATACCATTGTCGGGAAGCTTGTTTAAGTCCATATATTGACTTCTTTAATTTACATACCATGTGTTCCTTTCCTTTAACTGAAAAGCCTTCGGGTTGATCCATATAAACCTCTTCTTCTAAATTCCCATTAAGAAATGCGGTTTTTACATTCATTTGGTGTAACTCCAAGTCATAATGAGCCACCAAAGCCATAATGATTCTAAGTGAGTCCTTCTTAGAGACTGGTGAAAATGTCTCTTTATAGTCAATGCATTCTTTCTGAGTAAAACCCTTTGCAACAAGTCTGGCTTTATGTCGTTCAATATTGCCTTTTGAGTCACGCTTAGTCTTAAAGACCCATTTACACCCGACCTTCTTACATCCTTTAGGCAATTCAACTATATCCCAAACTTGATTTTGATGCATGGATTTTAACTCTTCTTCCATGGCATTAAACCATTCATTAGAATTTTCACATTCCATGGCTTGGGAAAATGAATCGGATCATTTCCAATTCCTAAATCAATTTCGACTCTTGTAGATAAACCATGTAGTCATCGAAATAGCTGACCTTCTTTCTCTTTGAGATCTTTTTAATGCTATTTCTTGTGACTCGGCTATTGGAGGTTCAATGTTGACATCTCTATTATGGAGTATTTGTTCATTAATTTGTTGTTCTCGATTATTGTTAAGAACAATAGCTTTAGAAGCTTTGGGTATAGGAACTTCTACCATTACTTCTTGAATGCAAGCATCATGCATTCTTTCACTCCCACCGATGTCACCATTCTCAATGAACCTAGCATTTCCAGATTCAACAATTCTTGTACTATGATTAGGACAATAAAATTTATACCATTTGGATTTCTCTGCATAACCAATGAAATAACCACCGATTGTTCTTGAATCCAATTTCCTTTCATGTGGATTATAAATTCTTACTTCTGCTTGACAACCCCAAACATGCAGGTGTCGTAAACTAGGTTTCCTTCCAGTCCACAGTTCAAAGGGAGTCTTTGGAACCGCCTTACTAGGAACCCTGTTTAATAAGTACATAGAAGTCTTTAAAGCATACATCCACAAAGATAAGAGTAAAGATGAATGACTCATCATACTCCTAACCATTTCCATTAAAGTACGGTTACGTCTTTCTGCTACACCATTTTGTTGTGGTGTACCTGGCATTGTGTATTGAGCACAAATGCCATGTCTTTCAAGGAATTTAGCAAATGGACCTGAACATTGTCCCGATTCATCATACTTTCCATAATATTCACCACCTCTATCCGATCTTACTATTTTCACCTTTTTATCTAATTACCTATCAACCTCTTTAATATACACTTCAAGTGCATTCACTGATTGAGACTTATCATGCAATAGATAAATGTAGCCATAACGTGAAAAATCATCAATAAAGGTGATGAAGTAACTTTCTTTACCAAAAGATGGAACATCAAATGGACCACATATATCGGTATGTATAATTTCAAAAGCTCTATGCTTCTTATGGCACCTTTCTTAGTGTGCTTTGTTTGTTTACCTTTAATACAATTAATACACACTCCAAGGTCAGTAAAATCCAAATTTGGAAGAATTTCATTCTTCACTAATCTTTTCATTCTTTCCTTGGATATATGACCCAAACATTTATGCCACAAGTAAGCAGAATTTTCATCCACCAAACTTCGTTTAGTGCCAACATTATGATGCAAGGTCATCAATGTCTCAACAAAAGTATAATCAAGTCTAAATTTGTAGAGACCATCACATAAAGTTCCAGTTCCAATAAGAGTATCACTCTTAAATAAACTGAAAGATTCGGATCCAAACTTACAATAAAATCCCGCCACATCAAGTCTTGGCAAAGAAACTAAATTGCGAGAAAATGTAGGTACATAAAGGGTTCGAAACAAATCTAAATAATGCCCAGTATCTAAGATCAAACGGTAAGTGCCAATGCCTTCAACTGGAGCTTTGTTTCTGTTCCCCATAATCACATAACTTTCATTTGGCTTTATAGTTTGGATCGTAAGAAATTCCTGCATCGTATTTGACACATGAGTGGTGGCACCAGAATCAATCTACCAAGTATTATGAGGAACTTCAGTAAAGTTTGATTCAAAACATACTAAAGCACAAGGCTTACCTTTCTTTTCGAACCAAGCCTTACATTTCAGACAATCTTTCTTCAAGTGTCCAATTTTGTTGCAAAAATGACACTTAATAAGATTGTGTTCCTTCTTGTGGATTTGAGAAGCCTTTGAAAAGTTATTCAGGACGTGTAGTCCTTTCTTCTTGTTCCTTCCGCCTTTCCTTTTGAAATTCTTTCGAACTTCTTGATGACTTGAGAGGTGAACGGAATGAGCCTTTTGATTCTTTATCCTTGTTTCCTCTTGAACTAGCATACTGGCCAATTCATTTACATTCCACTTATCCTTTATAGTGTTGTAATTCATTTGAAATGGCCCATATTGCTCATGAGGCAAGAAATTAAGTATAAATTGTACTAAAAAGTACTCATCAACGTTCATTCCCAAAGTCCTTAACTTTGCTGCTAAATTCGTCATCTCAAGTATATGCTCATGCATGGTACGCGAACCATCATATTTCATAGTGGTCAGTATGCTCATCAATGTACCAGCAAGTGACTTATCAGCAGTTTGAGAGCGCTCTTCCACAAATTTCATAAATTCCTTAGCATTGTTAGTCTTGGGAAAAGAAGTCTTTAAGTTGTTTGCAACTGTCATTCGCATGAACATTAAGCTTAGTCCGTTCGATCTTTCCCAAGCTTTATGGAAAGACTTTTCATCATCGCTACTTTCATCAGTAATAGTAGCTGGTTTCTCATCTTGAAGCGCTAAATCAAGATCTAGGACACCTAAGTGAAACTGGACTTGTTCACTCCAATCAGAAAATTTATCCCATTGAATAAGGGAACAGATGTGGCGTGCGAATGGAGTGAAACAGTACGAGATACTGCAAATGTGCAAGAAAATACTTATACATTAATGCTTTGAGAATATCACCTAATCGATTCAAACTAAACGACACATGTACATCATAGTTCTCCTTTGGGCGATCCTATGATATACAAATACAAATATATATATACCATAATGATGCTAATAACTTTTATTTGATAATTGTAAATATATCTTATTAAAATTTGTTTGTTATCTTTGGATATACAAACAAATTTAACAAGTCATATTAATTATCAACCATCATGTTCATAAATTATAAGAAAATAATTAACCTTTGAGTTAATCCCTAAGTTCTTATAATAAATGAACTTCAATATACCCATAACTCCAATAATAATATAAAACATATCAATTTCATATATAGCATCAATTAATCATGGGTAATTGAATAAAATAATTTACAATATCAAAAAATTTAAAAGACTTCAAGGTTCGGCCACTTTGGTGACTAACAAACCTTTCATAAAATGAATTTTCTTTTTTTTAATATTGTAAAATACAAATATTTACCAAATTTGCACACAAGGACAAAAACTTAATCAAAGAATAAGGGCAAAATCGTAAAATCATAATTCCATAAGGGCAGAATCATAAATTTAATATCCAGGGGTAAATAATCAGCAATGGCTGAATTGTAATTATTAATTAAACAGGGGCATAATAATAAATAAATTGCGAGAAGGACAAAATGGAATTTTAAAAATGGCATAGGGGCAAAAACGTAAATAAGGCCCACGCGCCTTCTTCCTCGAGCGCGTGCCCCGCACGCGCGCATCGCGCATTTTGCAACCGCCGGTTGCGCGTGACGGCGCGTGGAGCCCACGCGCCTTTTCCTCACGCACGCGATTTTCGCCGGTTTTCGCTGTTTTCAGCCGCGATTCTTTCTTCTCCGGCAGCCCATCCCAGACACAAATAAATAATGGGTTTTGAAGAGCATGCCGGCACGACCACATGGCTTTAAGTTTCAGCGAAAATGACCAAGAAATTGGCCCCAAATCAAACCAAAATTTTCAAACACAAAACCTCCACCACCGCGGCTTCCGCCGCTCGATTAGCCTCCGACAAACGCCAATATACCGGAAAAACTCATGGCTAATGTTCCTCATGGCAGTGCGACGGTGTGGGTCCGAAATCAAGCGGTGGGTTGCCGGATTTTACCCGGAACCGGCGAGTTTCTTACTTGCCCTCAAAATTCCGAATTTTTTTTATTTTCGTCCTTTTTCCACTCGCGCACAGTAACTTTTCTTCGCCATTTCGTCCATGAAGAACTTCCATCATTCGGATTTTCTTTATCCATAATCATCCGAAAACATTTTAACAACAATAAATAATACAAACAGGATCGTTCAATGAATCATCAAACATAAATTATATTATTTCTTTAAACGGAAAAATCATGAGATCATAAACCAAATGCTCTGATACCAACTGTTAGACAATTCATTTAATACTTGATGCGGAAATTCAAAGTAAACAATGATCTTTTGATCTTCATGATTTTCACAAATTAGATGAAGACATACCTTTATCCATATCGCTACACTTGATGATGATTGTTGTAGCCAACCCAAAGAACTCGAATCAAATGAAGAAACCGATTTCTCTCCCTTAACCCACTATTCCTTACTGTATTCAATCGATGGAGGAGAGAATACCAAATTCCTTTCAGTTATTGTTGTTCGTTGTGGGTGGAGAGAGGACCGGACTCTTTTATACGTTCGTTGAAAAGGTGTCTTCCATCAAAGCGATATACCCTTTCGTTTTATTAGAGTCGTACCTTCTCGTAACCAATAATTATTTATAGCATTTCAATAATTATTAAACCATATAATAAATCACATAATATGGGCCACAATAATTCTTACACCAATTTCTCATTTTCCTCCCTTTTTCAAGCTCTTATTTCGCATCGTATCAATTTGTGGATCTACAAGTACTCAGCATGGTCCTTTCAATGCCACTATTGACAATTTAAAAGAAAGTGACTTCATAATCATTGTAGCCACTTTGCCTTATGTAAAGAGGTTTTTTTTTGCCAAATGCTCCGATCTCTTTTCTCATTCTTAGCTTAAACTTGTAGAAAAGTTGCCAATGGTATCAAAACAAAATATTCTAAATTCAAATCTTTCTAGACTTCTTATTTGTCTCATTTTTAACGCATAAAGGGGAGTGATAGAATATTTAAAGATTAGACCACACCTTCATCTACTAGCTTAAATTTTTAAAACATTTGATAGGGGTCCCATGAAAATTTAGATTTATGCCGTGTGCACACCTTTTTTTTTTAATTGACTTCCATTGTATTTCTCTTTTTGTCTATTTTCCATGCTCTCAAGTATCAACAATAACACGAGAATTAGATCAAAATTATATAGCATATCACGGGATCATTGTTTCATAGCTCTTCACAATGCTCGTCTTTGGATGAAAACATAGAAATGAAAAGTGTGAGTACACGTCTATAAAATGAGAAGAAAAATGAATTCTCCTTCCCTAGCTATGCATTTGCTTGTCTATTTTCTTTTCGCCCCTCCACATTTCTCTAAATTATTTTCATATTTTCTTTTGCTATATATCATTCACCAAAGATCGAATGAGGGTCAGTGGGAGACGGAACATTCCATGCCATCATGATAAACCGAAGCCATCATGATTATACTTTTGTTGTAGGGACTAGTCAGTGTACTTTTGACAATGGTATTCGTCCTCTGGATCCATCTTCTTCCTCCTCAAATTGGAAATCTCCTGTATGAGAATCCTTTTTCGGCAAATTTGACTTTTGCAAATGGCTTTTCTCTTTTTCAAGGATGTGACATTCTCTATTTTAATTGTTTTCCCTTCTAGATTTTTTTTTTTTTTTTGGGAATATGATGAACCTATGTATTCCTGAGTTGAGACCAAAAAGGGTTCAAGATTTACCCCCTTGAAAGATTGATACATCATCACTAAAATTACAAATTTCGATCATCAGTTTAAATCTCGACATATATCATTTCTGAAGACTTTGCATAATGCACCCAAATGCTTCAAACCAATTCGAGGGGCATCCTCAAGTTGTACATCTTCGCTTCTGAAGAAGTGACTGATTTCCTGTCCCAAAACACCGTTTTACAATATGCACATTGTGGAATACGGTGAGTTAACATAAACCCACAAAACAAAATGAAGAATTTCAAATAGAAATATAATTAAAAAAATCTATTTTCCGGTCTTCTCAAATTTGCTTTTATTCTCTACGATAAAATTAAGTATGTGAAGATTCACTTCACGTTCTCTAGCCATTATTTCGTCATAATGTATGACAAAAGCATTTGACGGGGCTTTTGCATGGCCAAGAAAATATGGATGATGTGAAGCACAAAGTGCAGAATCAATACAAAAACAAATGCGTTTTAGTAGGACACCGATCTAGGCCTGATAAATTCTTGAAATATGATTGGCCTAATATAATAGATTTAGTTAATGTTATGCTTGATCTATAAGGCCACTGAAATGGAAAAACTCAAATATCATATGTTTTCGACACCAAAAAGATAGAAATAAAATATGAAGTGAAATAATAATGTGTTTTTCTACATTTGAATAGATCCATTGTGCTAGTAAAAGTAAATTCAAACATTAAAACTTGATGTTGCTAAATTTTCCTAGATGCAAAGACTGACCTTTCTAGTGTTGAGGTAGAAGCTTCCCTGTTGGTAATCAATTCTTTGAAGACGTTATACATTAGAAAATCGATACTTTGAAAAAGATGAACGATAGAAAACAAGGAATGACAAAAAAATATATTAGAAAATTAAGCAAAATGACATGATTTTGAGTAAAGCTGTCAACATCATATTGCTAGCTGTGTTTGGTAGGATGCTCAACGATTGACTGGATGCCAAGTCATCAATTTTCCGACGAAAATTAGTCAAAAAATTTCATTGGAATTTCATTAAAATTTTTAGGGCCACATTGGAAAAAATTGAAAATCTTATGCCTTGGAGATTATTAATGCTCGTATATTGTGCCTTGCTCTAAACTCATAATATTTACGCACAATAATAATGCTCATTCGTTTTACATGCACTCAAATTTCGAAACCCCCATCCATGTAATACATCTGCATAATGGAAGAGATAGTTTTGTCATTATAAAGAAAGGAAAGCTCGTTAAGAAAATCCTTTTTGATATTTTGAAGATTTTTATATAATAAAGGCTACCAATATGTGAGTTTGAATGTATAGAATGAATAATTTAGATACACACAAGCCATATGCACAGGAGTGTTAATAACAGGACGTCTATTGCATGGAAATGTTTTGGCTATGTAGAAGGATAACAAGCTAATGAACAAGAAATGTATCTATAAGTCTGGAAGAACCTTTAGGCTGTGTTTGGTAGTTGGAATAAAATTCGAAATAGGATATAATTTATCATATCCTACGTTTGGTGCTCGCTTAGGACATGATAAAATCAGATATAAGGAGATATAGACAGGATAAAATTATCCTATGGGGGAGGTGGGATAAAGGTAGATAGGATTTCTAATATCCATACTATGAAAGTTATTTTTCTCGAATAACAAACTTATTAAATTAATAAAATTGAAATTATATTTTAATATAAATAATATTTGAATTATAATTTAAGAAATAAAAAATAAAAAATAAATTTTATTTTTAATTAATCCTATTTTAATTTATATATTCAACTTTAACTCTTCTTATAAATATTTATATTTATTATATATTTTAGGTATTTTTGTATTTTAGGTATGTTAGTACATATGACTATTTGATAAAATTTTTATTAAAGAATGATGAAAGGAGAAAAAAAGAAATAATAACGAAAATAATATAAAAAAGAGGAAAATAAATTAAAAATAAATTAAGGAATAGTGTTACGAGAGATACCATCTCCTTTTATGAACATTTAGGTTTATTTATAATGATATGCTATATATATATATATATATATATATATATATGTATGTATGTATGTATGTATGTATGTATGTATGTATGTATACACATGATATGATGTAAACATATTTGACTTTAATACTACGATTCACCAAACAATAGATATGATATAAAAAAAATCATAGGATTTCATATTCTATCATATCTAGTCATATCCCAATTAAAAATCCAAACAACCAAACGTAGTCATATAGAATTTTTCTGATCATAAATCTTTATATAGTGTATGAATATTTGTATTATGGAATGAGAGTGATAATATGTTGACAGAGTGCTTCGTAGAAGCAACACTAGAAATTTCTAGTAAAAGTAGCTCATTTGGTACAAGTTGTAACATCTCAAGAATTATAAGTGGATTTCAACCTTGTTGATGCTATTAAAGATAGGAGAGCAAAGTAGGCCAAGTGGCAAATCGAACTATTTTACATCTAGTTTGCATTCTTTTATTTTAACATTTATTTGATAGAAGATTGTGATTTTGCATGAGTGTTCATGTTTCTATGGTACCAAATCCATTGTGTATTCGTGAAAAAAGTTTACAAATTTCCTAAAATGATTAATTTGGGATATCATGTCACAATGAGTATAATTTGAGATTTTTTATTACATTAATGTGATATAATTCAATTCATATTCACCATGTTGTAAAGTTCTAAGGCATCTCTATCGTATAATTTAACATATCAACTTCAAATTCGAGCTCATACTAAAACTGATTGGGCTTGCACAACTCCAAGCAAATGGTTGTGAAAATGAAATTGATTTATGGATCACAAAGTTAACAGCAAAACGGCAATGATGGAAGATTCGATTTGGATCTTGCATGATCTTATGGATTGTGATGTTATCCGATTCATGCGCGAATTTCTCTTGCTTGAAGACCCGTGTAACCTAGCGTTCATGTCAATGTCAGGGAGAAAATGATGGGATACTTCCACGTCGAATGTGCACAAAAGTAAGATGCTTTCTGACATTTTGGGAAGTGGATTGACAACAGTCATTGGGAATAAGCAAGATCGTCCACCTTTACCGCCAATAGTTATGTGCACCCAATCAAATTGACACCACATCAACAATTTCCTAGAAATATCATCGAGAGCTGTCCATTTTTTTCCCCTAAAAAGTTGGTGGATATTTCACTGGCCAGCCGCTATATCTTCCATCCAATCACACCATTTTCTAGCTCGCCAAGCGATGATGATTAGTTTAGGAAGGCGGATCATCCACCTTTATCGCCAATAATTACTTGTACCCGATCGAAATTGACACTACATCAATAATTCCTTTTTTTCCTAAAAAGTTGTAGATATTTCATTGGCCAGCCCCTATATCTTCCATCCAGTCACCATCTTTGAACTTGGCGAGCGTTATGATCACTTTTGGGAAAACCCATTCACCACAAGTCTCGATTCATGAAACCCTAGAGCCGACTATTGCTAGAATGTTTTGATTTGAGTAATGGGGTGAGACAGGGACTTTCTGTAAGCAACATCTTATTGGTAGATTTGCCAAGTTTAGAAGATGAGCTAAAAATATCAAGAGTAATCATCTATCGTTTAATAATTTGCCAAAGTTCCTAGTTTCTTTCTGGGCACACCCACGTTTGTTGCCTGCAATGTACCTGTTTCGAGAGGGCTCCTTTCAATTCATGATAATTTGTTAAGTAGATATCTATCTAAGTGAAAAATATATATTACTCCATGTACTTAACCTGTTTTAGAAACCCTTGTTGAGTGGGGAAATGATGCACGATTTTTTTGCCCTTAAAAGCTATGCATAATTGGTCTGTGTTAGATAAGATCTATGCGGGCCTCATGCAAAAGACTTTGAAGGCTTGGCAGAATGAATAATCACGGCTACAAGCAATATAAATCTACATATGCATCTTTATATAAACATGTGTATATGACATAATTCTATGGAAATCTATTACGAATTTCATCTATTTAGTGATGGCACACATTTACTTTGTCGAAACAATACAAGGGTAGTAAGTAATGTGAAACTTTATAAATGACCAATAATTCTCCGTGTATCATGTCCCGTGTCTTTATGCATAATGTTCGAGTGATCTTAAACTTAGTTTCAAACCTTCGTCTTGGAACAGATCCATCGTGTCAACCCCATTGCTAGCTGGATCTAATATAAATGATCTACAATCATATAGTAAGCGATAATCTAGATAAGAATGCAACTTCAAAGTCATTTGTATTCTTCAACTGGGTTATGCACTTTCAATTCTATATGCATGTCCTTTTATTCCAAATCTTGTATTAACAAAACCGTTGGTAAATATTGAAATATCTTAGACTTTAATGCCAATCATATAATCAAAGTATAAGATATTGAGAGAATTTCAACGTAATGACGAGGTCTCGTCTCTATAGTATTGATTCGCCAGTGAGACTTGTTCAATTGTACAGCGTATGTGAAAGAGACTGATGGTTTGTTAAGAAAAAGAAAGAGCGACTGAAGGTTGACGGTCACAGCCTAAGTTTGACTTCTCCATCGGTTTGGCTAACTTGAGCTAGGAGTTTCAAACGGCGCTTCTTTTGCCGAGGTTAGTTATTTCAAACGCTACAAAACAGAATCTTGAAAAATCGATTAGGGACCTTAAATTCATTAGATTCAAAGATACAGATGAATAGGATGAAGCAAACACCAAAGTCGTGTATTTTTTTCTTTTTTTTGTTTCGATGGCAAGGCGTTCTAATCGCTATGGGGAGCACAAGCATCGGAGATAAGAAAAAGTTTATTAGTAACCCTTGTACCATACATATTGAGCTGATATCACTGAACCGATTGGATACTCTTATGTGTATATTAATTTTGAAGGGTAATGCACGATACGAAGTTGGCAAACTTTATTAGTTCGGTGATACCACATCTATAGGTTATGTAAATATGAAAATCAAACGATGTAGAAGAAGTTAGTTGGACCGTCACTATAGTCCGAATGTGCTTTCATTAGTTGCATGAGTGTGCTTTTGGGAGTGACCCAATAAAGGTCATGAGTTTGTGCTTTATGGAACGACCCATGAAAGGATGACAATGAGGCGATTTGAGCTTTAGGGTTTCACATGCTAAGAAGTCCGAAATGCTTGTCATTCAAAAAAACATTAAAAGATTCACTCCAGGCCTACAATCCTCGGTAAGCGTCACATGACATACTTCCACGGAGATAGCTAGGAGAGAATGACGATGATCGAGTGGGTCCTGTCCCGAGCGCGCATACACTCAATCCTTTGATTGGCTACAAAAGAGAAATGAGGTAACTTGATATAGGTCCCACGCCAAAAATGTATTTGGGTGCTCTGAGGGCAAGGGCACGAAGGATGGCCAGTTTGGAATGTGGATTGCCTTGACCAAAGTGGGAACTTCTAAAAGAGCAAAACGAGAGGAGGCCTATTTTTGTAGGGCACAATCGGTCAGTAATAGTGGCAGCCCCCAAATTGGCGAGTGGGAAATGGAAAGTGCACGCATGCTTTGTTTTCATCATGCTCCAATTCATCAACCTTTATTTGATGCTCAAGCAATTCCAATTGGGTATGTACAGATGAGAGAGAGATTTTATCACATTTACAATGTGAGGGAAAGGGCTTTTGGTGTGCAATAGGCATTATCCCATCATGTGTTACTGTGTCCTTCGTTTTGTGATGTTCCCTAGAATTTGCACATGTTACTTGCTTTTGAAATGAGGTACCATCATATTTTGTGGAGGGAACAACTGGAGTAACATGCCAAGTTCCCAGACTTTAGTCCCGCATGGGAAAAATCAAAAGTTATGTCAGATAAGTTATAAAAGGCAACTCAACTTATATGCAAGAAGTTCTCTTTATAGCTGTCATCAGATTGCACCATATAGTATGATGGTACAACTAGGTCATGCACATGTCCTTGCATACCTTGGTTAGCTATTGAGTCTATTGCTAAAGTGATAGTTGGTACAATGGTATGCACATTGCGTAGGAATCACTAAGGTTTAGACCTTTGTAAGTATACTTATTGTGACATACCAAAGTTCCACATCAGATGGAGAGGTAGGGAGGGTTCGGATAAAATGCGATTCTTACGAAGTTTCTAGGATGGTGGAGGAACCAGAGATAAATTAGACCACACATAAAAAAGGAGAAGTATTGTTGGGCAATAAAAATGATGAGGATGTTGGTTCTTTAAGTGGGGCACACAAAGTTCCAGATCAGATAGAAGATGTCTTGTTAAGTGATTCACAAGTAAAGACCTATCCTATCCTAAATGGTCACTACTTTGTATAATTACTCAAATTACTTCTTTTAAGAGCTTGTCTCAGCATGGGAAACGAGCCAATTGTCACACTTATGATCAAAACCTCTCGGCTGGGTTAAATTTAGGGAAAAAGGGAAAACCAATCAAGTGTATTGAGGAAAATAGCTCGTAGAAGCGTGGTGATATTTTAAGAGCTCAAATATCATATTAAGTTATTAAGACCGATGGCGACAATCCTAGACATGTGAATGATCCTTTTAAGGATTGTCCTTCAATATCTTTTGTCTTATGCTCAACTTTTGTCACTACCCTTTTTGCTAAGCTTTGGACATACTTCCCACTCTTCACCAAGTCAAATCATATGTCTAGACCACATTTTTAACCACTTCAACAGTTATTAGTTGACCCTCTCTCTCTCTCTCTCTCTCTCTCTCTCTCTCTCTCTCTCTCTCTCTCATATATATTATACTAGTTTCAAGCTTATTTATATTTATTTAATTAGTATAGTGAAATGACAAATTCTTCAATACTTTGACATATGCAATATTATCATACCATATAAATTCACGTGTCTTTGAGATTCCACTTGCTATTTACTTTTTCGAATGTTTGATTGCTTGTCATGGTGAGGATTGGGAGGCCCGGTTAACAATTGAATAGGTAGAACTAGGCAAATGAACTCTCTCAAAGGGCACGACTTTCCACGATCAGGCATTGATGCTCGCCAAAGCCCCAGCGTGCACATTGGTAGTTCGAATAGCTTTATCTAACGGACGGACGACCACGGTGGTGGTGGAGTTAGCATAGTGGTTTTAGGTACATGACGCGGGTGGGCGAAATTGAAGTTATCATGGACTGAGCTTGACGAGTGAAAAGGATATTACAAGTGCTCAATGGCGATGGCATTTTTTAGCTTTGATTCGTGTCCTGCTCGGGGCTTGGATAGCCTCAATCGCCATAAAAAGGCGAGGCCTGCAAGACCTCATGGGTGGATAGGGGCCGTCACCACCTCGTGCAACCACCAAGAGTCGCCTAGCTCCTATTGAGAGCATGGGGCTCCTATGACCCGTGCTGTGGGGGATTCCCGGCACCATGTCGGCAATCTCTCTCTCTCTCTCTCTCTCTCTCTCTCCCTCTCTCTCTCATGTTCCTTTTATTGCACATCAGCAGTGTCACATTAATTATTTGCCCGTGCTAGTGACTGTGATTGACAAAAGGAGTTGATTACATAAGAAAAAAAATTTAAGGACCAAATTTGCACCCAAGCCCTTTGGATCTTTAAAATTGCCAACCACATTAGCACAATTAAATATGTTAATAACAAAAGGGCTCAATATCACTAGTCATTCCACTATGCAGGTTAGAGAATTTGTTCGTATAAATTAAAAGTTCGAGAGTCCGATAGCATAAAAGACATAGATTCAAGGAACAAAATCCAGAATTGGGCACATTATCTGCCATTTTGGATTTGGCACTGTATCGAAACATACATGCGTTCATTTAAGTTAAAAAATGAATTAAACTTTCGTTCCATTTGTTTTGTGAAAAGTGATTAAGTTGGAAAAAAAAATTCTTGAAAATGATCGTTTATATCACTAACAAAAATGAATAAATGAAAAACATTTTCATTTTTTTATGAAAATGTCTAGATATGAATTGTCTTCGTTTTATTATATAATTATTTAAAGTGATATAAATGATCATTTTTAGTAAAATATTTTCCAAACTATTCATTTTTTACCAAACAAAAGGAACCCCTTCTCTTTTTTTTCTCCCACTTGTTTCGACATTTTAGGAGTGTCGTTTCATTTCTGACGATTATAGTCAATGAAGTAGAGATCTTTGCGTTTACATAAGATTGCCATTGAACCTTAAATCGCCTTCCAATAAGTGCTCTAATTTCTGTTCCAAATTAGGGTTTCTTCTTCCTTTTGCCAGGTTTTAAATTCAGTTTTGGTCGGTGCGTACTTTCTTGTTATTTCATGGACGGAAAAAAAGGTGGAACGGCGAGCACCGCAAATCCGTTGTAGGCCAATGTAATCTAGGGTCGTTGTCTTAAGCACTTTCTGATGACTTGAATTGACGCAGAACCGCCCCATTAAAATCACAGACCGTGCGATTTCATGGGATTCCACGAGTCCTTTTCCGACAACGATTCACTGTATGCTGCTCGAAATCGGGCACTTTGGTTGATGGGGTGGCAAATTAGGAGCGACTGAGCAGATTCGGCGTACAACCCTCTTTTCTTTTGACTCGTTTCACCGACACTTCTACGAAGTTTAAATTTGTAGCTTGAATTTCGGAGTCCCGCGAACGGAGGGGATTAAAAAGGATCTGAACTCGTGATCTATTGCTTTGGTACCGTGCGAGATTTTGTAGGATTATCATTGATTATTTTGAAAATTGATGAAGGCGTGTTTTAGTGTTAAGTATTGAGATAATCCCCTTTACATGCAGGCTTGGGTTTAGTCCTAAGAAAATTTGGACTCACACGGCCTCCTGTTTAAGATCCCATGTAAAATTTGCGGTTATTTAATTGTTTAAAAACTTAAACTGATGAAATCATAATTTTATGTTTAATAACCGTAACACTTCCCACAAAAGAAAAGAGGAAAAGTACAAAAAAAAAGTTATAAAACTATTGTATTGAACCAATTCCATCATAAAACTTTTTAATTTGATCAATTTAGTTTTAAATATTTTTAGGTTAGTATTAATTTAGTCTATCCGATCAATTTAGGCTGGTGAGGATTAGGCGAGGATCTCCTCGCCGGATCTAGTGAGGGGCGGCCTGGCCCAAACGACAAGGGGTCTTGCCACCATTGCGAGGGGCCTCGCCTAGGTGAGGCTAGCGAGGCTAGGGGTAGTTAGTCAGAGAGGGCCGTTGTTGAGATCTCAATTTGTGCAAGGCGATGATTGGAAATTCATTGCAAGTGTAGTGAGGGAGCTCGGCATTAACGGCTACGGCTTAGGCTTGTTGAGTAAACACAAGCAAAGACAGGAATCAGCAAACATCAGTGTAAGTCGATTCTCAGTGGTGAAAATGATAGCTCGGTTAGTTCTCATGGGTCGGTGGAGACGGCGAACAAAGGAGAACTCAAGGAAGCGTCGTCAATGGTGAGTGAGTAGTGTGTCTCGGTCCGAGTTTTCTTAGAATGGGTGGTCAACCTCATCATTCTAGTCCTCGCCCTTGCTAGTGGCCGGCGGCCTCCGTCGGCTGGTGACTGGTGGAGGGTAAAAAGGAAAAATGAGAAAAAGAGAAAGGAAAGGGGATGAAAAAGGAAAGAGAAGAAAAATGGAAAGGAAAAAGAAAATGAAAATTTTGAAAAAAGTAAAGAAAATTTTTTTAGAAAAAATGTCCACGTCAGTATTGTCTTGTCATATGAAATAACCGGCATCCACGTCAACAAATTTTCAATCACGCAAGGTGACCCGCCAACCGTGTTACATGCAATATGGAAATCCAAGTATTGGATGAGCCAAAGCACGTCAACCAAGTCAATAAAAGAAGACGTCATGATGGATATGAAGAGGAAAGGGATAGAAATTAACATTGGAAAAGTCCTAACTCATTCGGAAAAAGTTCAGAGAGAGAGAGAGAGAGATGATTTTGAGGGTTCAAAAGCGAAGTTTCACATGCAATAGGAATTTGTCCATGAGTTTGGTATGTTACTCGTTGAGCCATCTCTCTCGTTCTCTCATTTGAGTGGACGGGCAAAAGAGGCGGGGTTTCGTGACATGGACACGTTCGGGGTCCTCATTCGTTTTGGTAATAAGGTCTCGCGGACCGTGAGAGAGACCCCCCTTGGGGTCCGCTACATTTAAAAGACTGAGATGCGCCTAGTCTGAAGGAATTTCTTCCTAAAAAATATCATAAGAAAGATTAATTCGGGGTGAGAATTGATTACTAAAACTCATTTTCTAGCGAAGAAGACAAAATTTAAGGATTCGGATCTTGTTTTTCTCCGGCCAACATCCTCTGCTTTTATAAAGAGTGGCGTTCACAATTCGTGACCTACCAATTAAAGATATGATCAGAGTAACTTCCTTCAATAGCTAATGGATAAAAAGTAACCCCATTTTGTAGTAGGTTAATCAAAACTTTGGATCACAGATATCATGATCATATCACTAGGTAGATTGTATCAATTACCGGCTATCTGTTACCCTGAAGATTATAATAAATCTAAAAATGTTACATTCACCAATAAATGATCTCTTTTACTTCAATAATAATGTCTAAATAGTTATGTAATATGTCACTTTTCTAAATTCAGAGTATTTGCAACGTTATTTATGCCTTTCTTTTTCATTTTGATGTGTGCTTATAATCGATATTATCACAAAAGCAATGCCATATTAAGACTTTTCTTACAATTTCATTATAGATTGATGGAAATAATTACTAGGCTGTTACTTCTTGTCATGCATAACATTCATTTATTTTGTAAAGGTTGCTAATCAATTTTCTAATTGCAACTTCATAGAGTAATCATGCTTTATATTCGTTTCTAGATATTTTTCAAATGCGCGCTTCAATTTTTCCTATCCGGGAACTCGCCCCGGATCTCGACAGGGAGCAGAAAGTTGTTGCATTAGTTTACGCATGCTATCAGGTTCAATTCACCTACATTACGATACAAAGAAGCAAAATGCACAGTGCCAAAAGTAATCTTGAGCTGCTAATTGAAAGCTGCCACACATCTTTAACTTCCTTCTACTTATACCTTTTACAAGTTTGGCGAAACAATTCATGGAATCTCTAATGCAACACGTTCTAAGCCTGGAATTAACATTGCGAATGGCAAAAAAGAATTCGGCTGATTCCAATCACTATGCAACTCGTGCAAAAACTATTTTATGTCATTTTCACTCATTACCCTCAATTTTCCAAGGTAATTTGCATGTCACCTTGTTTGTATTTTTGGAATTTAGCAACCAAACATCAAATTATAAAATTGCAAAGTCACTATTTCTATAAGGAAAATCAATTATTCTCGTATGTTGAGAAAATTAGATAATCGATAAGGAGCCGTAGGATCCAATAAACGAAGGACCTAATACTGTAAAAAAAAAAATCAAACTTTTGGTAAATTTCAATTTTGTTGCGAATTTTGTTTTGTCTTAAAAAATCCCCAAACCTACTCGCACATCCTAAAAGCATTACTAATTTTTTTTCAATACTATTAGCATCAGGACCATTTAAAGGTTCATTATCAAATATTACTTCATCGTTAAACCTCGATTATCATATAGAACAACAATAGCCCCGATGTTGGTAATTTAAAATAAAAAAAACAGTGGTGGTCTTGGGACAAGTAGGTGGATTTGGAACTAGAATAAAAGTTGGAAAATTTTTACTAGATAAAAAGTGTTTCGGGTAAAATTGAAATTGAATCTAAAATTAAAAAGTTTTTTGGAGAGTCAACCGTCAATCGCAACAAAAGAATTTGTGGCCAGAAAATAATGGTAGTAATAGTTGTAAAAATAATAGAAAAATAGAAAAAAAAAATGGAAAAAACTAAAAGCTTCTTTATGGCCCAAAAAAGGAAATTTGGAAAGCTTGGCCTGAAGTGGACCAGTTCCATGCGAGGTCGACCCCACCACCCCAGTTGTCGATGTCAGCCTGACCGTCTTTTGTCACTTGTTCCAATGGCGAGAATTTGAGATGGCGTTGCTTTGTTTTACATGCACATGGATAAAATCATTCACTAGCGATCTTTTGCGAAAAATATCTATGCCATTTAAAGAGAAAATTATTCAAAAAAATTCTAAATTTATTATACTTTTATCAATTCGATCCTAAATTTTTTTAATTATGACAATTAAGTCCTAATTTTTTTTTTTTTTCACATTTTGCCAATTAAATCAATCCAGGTTAATTTTGATCATAAATTGCTAACATGGACACGTCTGCTACGTGATATGACCAATCTTGATGTAAAAATTTTCAAATTAAATTTTATATTTTTAAAAAAAAAATTATATTTTTATTTTCTCTTTTCTTTATATTTTTCCTCCTTCCTTTACTGGTCGTCACACTTCAACAATGGATGACCGGCCAAAGGCAACTATCGGTGAGGGTTGCCCTCATTGGGATTTGGTGGGGCTAACCTCACTAGCAAACCTTGGGCGAGGGTCGCCCTCGCTAAAGGCTATTGAGGGCCGACTTCGCTGGCTTCTAGAGAGGCTCGACCTCATTGGATTTGAGCAAGGCCAAGCGAGAGGGAATCGCATCCGATGATGGCTCTGTGACCCTCGCCAACCACAATAAAAAAAAAATAAGAGAAAAAATTATCTACATTAACACTAATCATACCACGTAGGATAGCCAACATCTACATCAATAATTTCTTCCCAAAATTGGCCAAATAAACTCAATTTGTAAAACATGAAAAGTTTATGTCCTACTTGGCACAGTTAAAAAGTTTGTAATTGAATTGACAAAAATGTAATGTGTTTAGGACTTTTTGGATCATTTTCCTATCATTTAAGCTTTTGAAATCTAATACAACATTTAAATTCAACTGAACATATAATTATTGATTGGTCGACGACCTAATCCTATTTCCTTCTAATTATTTTTAAAAAATACCTTTGTTTCTAGTTTTTGAGCCATATTTCCCCTAAACTGATTCAAAGATAATTGCCTCGAAAATAATTTATGATCTTAGATAGGACACTTGGAGTAGTATAGCCAAAATCAACTTGGACCCAAGTATATAGCAAATGTTTTTTTCCCTAACAATCCAGGGATATGAATGCAAAAACACGCTATATGGAGCAAATGAATTATCCCACATTCTCATGAACTGATCAAGTCCATGTCTTTCAGCTCGTGCACATGGACTCGATCTAAAACATTTGCACACAGTTGATGAATTTGAACATACGACCTCCGACTTATGACTGGTCGAGATGTCCTGATGCTCAGACCAATCGTGTCAGATCAAGACACTAAATGGCACATAAATAATGTTTATTATCTCAAAATTCTTTTTATGGATATAAAGAAGATAATAGCTGGTAACACTCCCTCTAAAGTCGCGGAGAACTTTCTCATAGGTATATATATTAATAAGTTATTTTGGGAAGAGCCGAGAAACACTTTTTTGACTTCTTATAAGTGAACACAAATGCTCTTATAAACACAAACGTTCTCACTTCCCAGCCACTCTCTTTTTACCCGAAAGGAACAGAGGTGTTCTAGTGCCTTCCGATTTCCTACGCATTCACTTCGAATTTTAAACCATAAGCAAAAAGAAAATCTCCTTTTGCATCTCTGGTTTTCCTTCATATAGTGACGTGACGTAAAGAAGGATCGAGAACGAGAGGGAAAAAAATGTACTCTCGATTACTCGGTCGATCCTATTAGTAGCAATAATACCATTTAGTTTGTCCGTATGAGAAGGTGGGGCATGCAGACTCTGATTATGAGCTTGGCGTCTCGTGGGCAGGTTAGGACCGTTGGTGCACGGGCAAAAGAAAATTATAATCGCGCACACTTTTCGCTAATATTTACGTACGAAACATTGCGTCCCATGAATCGAGGTCCGGCTGGGATAAATCGTGTTGTTTTTGGGTTTTCTTTTGTCCACGTGGACCCAAGAGCGGTTTTTCTCGTTGCAACGCGGACGCCTTGTCTGAACCGTATAGTCCCGGACGTTACCGTTACTTCTGTACTCCCCCCCCCCCTCTCTCTCTCTCCCAGGAAGTCATGGACGTTGCGGATAACAGTGCCCGTAGCATCATTACACCGAGTGGCGTAGGCACTCAAGAAAGGGGAAAAAATATGGAGCAAATCGATCTTATATTATATATATTATGTGAAATTCGCATCGATCCCACGTGAAAAAAAAGAAAGTTCATTAAACAGTAATTGATTTTATTTATCGATAATATCATATGATAAGATGTTAAATGAGACAATTTTGTTAGATAGATAATTGATTTTATCTATTGATAATGATGTTAAGGTTTACTTATCGATTTGACATCTCACAAGTCGGTTCGTTTTAAAAAAATAAAAAAGGAAATCTCTCTTTTCTCTCGCACTAATCAGTCCCGAACCCCCGACCTTTTTGCACCAGACACTCTTTTTCCCTCTCTCCCATTCCTCAACACCCCCCTCTCTCTCTCTCTCTCTCGATCTTTTCCCGCCTATATAAACCCGCTTTGCATGTCCGCTCGAACAAGAAACTTGCCAAAGTCTCCCTTCTCAGTCTCCGCCACTTTACCTCCGCTAAAGCAGGAGGCAAAGCTGCCGATATAGCTCCATCCTCGATCCTCCATTTCTCCGTCGAGGCGGCATCGATAGAGCGCGCTTTTGCCCATGGCGATGAAGCTATCCATGCGGGCGGTGCGGCCATGCACGGTGGCCAACCTTCCGGGGCAGCACCGGCCCCCCCGGTGCTGCACCCTCGCCCAACCCGCCACGGATTTGCCCGTCAAGAGCCTGAAATCGGATGCTCACCATTACCCGGCAACCAAGATCTCCTCCCACTTCCTCGACCCCGTGCTGGACCAGGCCACTCCCGTGCCCCGGCCCGCGAGGCTGGGGAACAGGTGGATGGAGTACCAGGGCGTCCGGAACTGGGACGGCCTCCTCGACCCGCTCGACGACAACCTGCGGTGCGAGATCCTCCGGTACGGCGGCTTCGTCGACGCCGCGTACCAGGCCTTCGACTTCGACCCTTCCTCTCCCACCTACGCCACGCGCCGCTTCTCCAAGAGCTCGCTGTTCGAGCGGTGCGGCTTGCCAGACACCGGGTACCGTATAACCAGGAACCTGACGGCGAGCTCGGGGATTCAGCTGCCGCGCTGGGCGGAGCGGGCGCCCGGCTGGATGTCCACTCGGTCGAGCTGGATCGGGTACGTCGCGGTGTGCCAGGACAAGGAGGAGATCGCCCGGCTGGGGCGAAGGGACATTGTGATCGCCTACCGGGGGACGGCGACGTGCCTCGAGTGGCTCGAGAACCTGCGCGCCACGCTCTCCCACGTCCCCGCCTCGGGCCCCGCCGACGCGGGCTCGTGCCCGCCGGTGGACGCGCCCATGGTGGAGAGCGGGTTCCTGAGCCTGTACACGTCCCGCGCCGCGACTTGCCCGAGCCTGCAGGAGATGGTGCGCGAGGAGATCGCGCGGCTCCTGCGGACCTACGGCGACGAGCCGCTCAGCCTGACCATCACCGGCCACAGCCTGGGCGCCGCCCTGGCGACGCTCACCGCGTACGACGTGAAGACGGCCTTCGGGGAGGCGGCGCCGCTCGTCACCGTCATCTCCTTCGGCGGCCCGCGGGTGGGGAACCAGAGCTTCCGGTGCTGCCTCGAGGAGCAAGGGACCAAGGTCCTGCGCATCGTCAACTCGGACGACCTGATAACCAAAGTACCCGGGTTCGTCATCGACGGGGCCGCCGGCAACGACGCGGAGAGCGACCGGGACGTCCCCGTGGCGGGCCTGCCGAGCTGGATCCAGCGGCGCGTGGCGGAGACACAGTGGGTGTACGCCGAGGTGGGGAGGGAGCTCCGGCTCAGCAGCAGGGACTCCCCCTACCTCAGCGGCATCAACGTCGCCACGTGTCACGACCTCAAGACCTACCTGCACCTGGTAAACGGCTTCGTGAGCTCGAACTGCCCGTTCCGAGCCACCGCGGAGAGGGTGCTCGGCGGCCGCCGCTCTCGGGCGGAGAAAGTCGGGGCGTGATCGTGAATCCGACGGCTTCTCCGGCGAAGGGCCGGCCGGCGATGGCTGCGTTTGTAAATAGGCGGCGCCCCGGGGGGAAAGGCGTGGATCGGCAATATCTAAGGATCATGCCCCGAAATGGAAAATCACATTGGATTTCCATAGTAGGAGATTGCACGGACCAGTGGATGATCCCACATTGCTTGTCCCGCTCCCTTTTTTAAGTCAACTTACATGTAATTATCTGAAAATAGAATTTAATTAGTTTTTTTATATCGTTATTTCAAGAAATATATATAAATGTCGAATTTAAATATACGGACTTCAAGTTTCTCTAATATCTATTATCCAGAAACCTTAATGCGGTAATGCAAAGCACCGGCCAAAAAGGTAGTTTTCCAAAAATTCGATAACGTGTATATGTTACTTGATAATTCGCGTGCTTTACAATATCGAGGAGGGTTATTTTTGGGGAAACCCTCAAAAAGCATATGAAATATACGTTGCCGATCGGTTTAGTAAATTTTTACCAGGGCGACCTGAGAAAAAGCGTATAAATTCCTTTTCTGTGGTCTTGCGTTTAAGTCTTGCTCATAGCATTCCAAGGGCGATGTGCCTTTAAAATCGTTACATAAGAGATGTCAAAAAAGAAAAATACTAGCGCAGCTTTCATCGAATAAGCTGGCATTCTTATAGAGAAAAGGTCCAACCTTGCATTAAATCAATTTTTAACCAAACTAGAAAGTGCTTCTCTTCGATTCGCGCGTATTTAAGGTTTGAGGCGTTGAAAGTTGGTATTTATATGATTCTAAGGCTTAAGGTGCTTCCATATTTGTTTTAATGCTATATATACTGATAGTGCAACATCTTATTCGCTACGTGGGAAACGAACTCACCCATAATTTCCCTTGGGTCTCAACATTTATTAAAATAAAGAATCAGCATGGAATAATTTGTTAGTCCAAGCATTGCTCAAGAAATCACATCAAAAATTAAAAGCAAAGGTCAAACCAAATATCCCGGGCGGTGGTGGCTGAGGTGATGACTCGCAATACCTAATGCAAATATGTACAATGTCTCGTTCAACCACCCCAAATAAAAACAGAACAGATCGTACTTTTTTGCGTAGCCCCCGGATCATGTGCCCCGGTATCATCTAAATTTTTTTGTTATTCGAATCCCACCATCTGATTCACATAATTAATAGCTCAGATGGGCTATCTTAAACGGTCTATAGACTGTGTAATCCTTGGCAATTCGGTCTTTAGTTCTTTAAAAACCAAAGGAAAAAGAAAACTTGATTCAGATTATCGTAAATAGCTCCCAAGCCGTGAGAACACTTCATCATGTGGCCGGGGTCAACAAATTCAGGAAACTCGTTCTTCTTTTAGTAAAAGCCTCTTGTCTCATTCGGCACCTTCGCGAGGAAACATGGAATTTACCATATCGGTGGACCATCATCTGCAAAATCCTTATTGCCCTTAAGCTTATACGCGCTGACGAGCGGCCCCCAATCGACTTCGACACGAATGACCTAGGTTGTCAACTCTCGACCGCCCATCTTCGAACATTTGGCTCACTCATTTCAAGTCAGACATGTTGCGTAATAATCCGAGGATGAACGAGCATATGAAGCGAGACTACCGCTGTCTCCGACGTTGGTGTTCACATGGGTTGAGTGACTACGATGCGTGCGTATCTGTTGTGAATCACGCTGCGAGAACGATCCCGGTGATCAATTTTGACAATCTCCCACCTACCATGTACGGATGCTGTGATGAGGAAAGAAAGGAAAGAAAAGAAAGGCCGAGTTTGTCTCCTTCTCTTTCGAAGGTGGAGCTGCGCGCGTTCAGGTCTCCGAGTCAAACTCCTCTCGTACTTCGACGTGCCACTAGCACGTCGTCCAAACCTAACCCTTGTCGGTCCTTCATCGAGGGAAAGGACTGCTAATGTGACTCGATAACAAATTGCAGGGTTCTTGACCACATATGATGTTACAGAGATTCAGTCCGGTCGACAGGAATCGTTCTAGGAGTGCCAGATGACCGCGTAGACTGGTGCCCGCAAACTTACGTGGCAATCAGTCCTTTTTGTTTTTATCGTAAGATATGTCTGTTCATAATGTTAACAAGAAGAACGGTGCGCAACAACCACCATGATTTCATAGATCAATCTCTGCAAAAAAATCTCATCAAGCCTGGGGCTATTGGATAAGAAGGGAGATGTTGTAGCTGTGCATCTCTGCGAGAAATTGGCTGATTGATCATCGCTTTCATTTCGAAGGGTGATGTCCGGCGCATGTCAGAAGTTCAGGTGCAAAGGTAACTTCTTTAGTTAATTTCAAATGGGAATGTCAATTGGCTCCCCATTCAGGAACTCTCGTCACAAGGGCATCAGTGCGCGAGGTGTGACTATAAAGGCAAACCCGTCTCAAGGATAAGCAGTTAAGAGTTTTCTTTGTGCGAGAACTTGGCGGAAACATTGTCTTACAGACATTCACCGGCGGGCAGCTTAGGAATCACGTCGTAACTGAACCAACATGGTGGGCTTTCAATATGGTTGATTAGGGTAGCTCGATGGACTACTCTCGTCAGGCAATTAGGGTTTATCTTCTAGGGAGTACGTCCGTTGACCAGTGGACAGTGACCGTATCAAAATATCCCCCTTTTTGATGCATAAGATGACGGTGCCAAAGAGCAACTAGAGGTTCAGCTTCATTCTAGGCAAACTGTCGTGCTCGGACGTCAGTCACTTACTCTTATATCTGCCACGATCTCTTCGGCTAATCACAAACGTCATCATCATTGTTGTTATTATAATGAAAGATATAATTTACAATGTCGGTACGCCTAGTAACCATGATTGTTGTCAAGATTTCTGCAATTAGGCGTAGACTATTTGGCATTTTTGGGTCCATGCAATGTCGTTCTAGCTAGCCCATCAAATGCTACTCATTTGCCGCCTCCCCCCCAACTCCCCAAAAAAGAAAAATGCAGTTCCATTTTAGAATCTATTAATTAATAATGGAAGTAGGTACTATCGTGTGTGTGGGTGTCTAAAGATAAAAATATATCAATCCCTTCTCCTGAAAAGACATCTTGCAAAATGCACATAGTCCTTTAAGTTTAGTGGTCCTAATGTACTTGTATCGTTGTACTAGTGTGTTTGTGCTATTACATTATTACTCTTGACTCATCCGCCAGTATAAGGGTAACCACTATAAGAACTTGAAATATGAGACGAGCCCTCTCTTCTCTCTGCTATTATCCCATGGCCTTCTAAACACTTTCCTTCTTCCTCAAAGCGTGATGTTATTAAAAGCTTACAGTTAAAATAAGCTAGATTTGTGAGTAGCTCTTCACTTGCCACTTTGTAGATCCTATGAATATACATGTCAAATAGGTGAGTCGGGTCGAATTTTGGTTAAGTCATAAATGGTCGACCCAAATTGAGCTATTAACTCATTTATAACCTATTTACTCGTAATATAAATTTTTGACCCACACTCAACCCAACCTATATTACTTAAATACTTTCATATTTAACTAAATATATTAAAACTCATATCCAAATTGAGATGAGAGTGTGAAGTAAGCGAGTACAAATCAAGCGAGGGTGAGAGAAAATAAAGAGAAAGTTATGGAGGTAGGTTAAGTTTGAATAAGTTGCAAACCAATTTATGACCCATGTAATACTAACATTGTGTTTAAACCAATATATGACTCATTTACTAAAAATAACTATTAAATTTATGACCCATTTAATATCTAGTTAAAAAAATGAGTCTATATTGGTCTAGTTGTGAATCAAGAAATTCTTAAGGCCCGAGAGCCTCATGGTATAAATTAATAAATCTTTGGAAAAAAAATCTCCGAAGACTAACGGGCAATCCCTTTGGAAGGCAAAGAGAAGGGTGTATAGAATAGCATACCGGTTTCAATTAACTATTAGTTCAAAGTCTTTATGACTAATTATTCATACTTGGTAATCTATAAGCTTCCAAGGCAAGTCTCTTATTGTATTCTCCAATTCTCCAAAGTCATAAATGAGTGATCTTGCAATTATCGTCCTCGAAATCTCAATCAACCTTGTGATTTTTTTCTCCTCCCATCATTGTAAAGGTCATTGGTCGGTGGCCTTAGACAAGGGACAACGGAATGTTGAGAGCCGATTTTCTAAGTTGGACCGTGCAACTTGCATTGGCCAAAAATTTCAAAAATAATTTCCATCTGGAAATTGAAAAAATGAAAAAAGAATTAGAGAAAACATAAAGTTTGATTGAAATATGAAGTGGGAATAATACCTACCCGGTCCCCACCCGATGGCGAATTATAATGGGGCATTGAAAAACCCCCCAATCATTCCGAACCATTTGGATCCAAATCGGGTCGTTTTCAGTACGTTTCTTGAAATCCACGAACCGTCCAAAAGCTGCTCCCTGCATGAAAGCAAAGGGAATTGCGGCTCACCAAAAAAAGAAGAAGAAGAAGAAAAAGAACCCTAAAATTACATAAATAATCAAATATATATTAATAAAATAGAAGAATCGATGACCCGAGGAGTCATCTCACAGTCCCTACCAAACTTCCAAGACTTCCCAAGTTGGAATGATCAGACGCTTCTCAAAAGCCAAAGTCAAAGATCATATCTTTCGATGATAATTTCGTATTTAATTGAGGACACACTGTAGAAGAAGGTGGCATAAGAAAGGGACATTGGAACAAGAAAAGATCAATTGTCGGCTCGCATGGAATAAATAAAAAATTCAAGGGTTATATCATACATTAGATCAAAATTCAATCCCACCATAAAGAGTCGATGAGTTATTATACCTAAAAAAAGTTGACTTGCTTCTATTTAGCCAATTTGAGGCCTCGAATGTTTCTAGTGTCTTGCTTCTCAGGAAGTAGTTCTCGAATGCCGACCACGGTTGAACAGGCGTCTTATGGTGATTGAATGGCGTGAACATTGCGCGGACGAGGATGAGTTCTGAACCGGAATATATTTCGCTTCGATGTTTTGATGCTTGGGGGAGGTTCATGAAATTGCGTCCTATTAGAAAGAGAGAGCCGTGCCGGACGTATGAAGCCAACATGACTCATGCTAAACTACATCACGAAAACTTCAAAGCTTTGACATCGATATAACTTCACCAGAGCTATGATTGACCTCCCGTTCTCTTTTCCACCACGCCACTTCACTAGGGTTGAAATGGACCTCCTATTCTCTTTCCCCCCCAACGCAAGACACGCAAGCTTCTCATCGGTATTCGAATTTAAATTAATGTAGTATTTGTTTCGCTGAAAATTTCTTAATAAAAGAAAATATTTTCTATAAAAATTATTTCAAGAAAAACGGTTAGTTTTAAATTGTTTTGTAGTTCGAGAAAAGTGATTTCCTTCTTACTTAGAAGGGAAAGTCGTTTTTTTTTTTTAATCTAAATTTATTTTTTTCGGTCCATGAAAAGTGTTTTCTGTAAATCAATCACTTTTCCAAATATGGAAGGGTCGGAAAATAATATTTCAAAAATAGTTTTTTTTTCAAATAAACGGACGGTTGCATGAATATAAAAAATTGTTGTGGAGAGCTAATCCTCCAAGGATCCCTTCTGTCAACATCTCTGCTCCAAAATTCTGGCCGTTTAAATGCACATCGACGTATGAACAGACTGAGCGGTCAAATCTTGTAGCGCATGAACATTGTAGTGTTGGTCAATCCCGCCCGTGGAAGGGTCACATCCAGGAATAGGTCCATTTTGAAAATGCTTGATTGGTTGAGTAAAGAAGCCATTGGTCCCTTCTTCGATAATCCAATAATTATTGTTTTTTTTTTCGTTATTTCTTATTTTGTGAGAAATTTTACGTGCAATAAGGCATATATATAGCTGGATTTTAACTTAGATTGACCACACATTTGAATTTTCAAGGTTGGCTATTCAAGATTAGGTTATCGGGAAGTAATTCCATTTGACTATATGTTTATAGTAGATCTATCCGAATAGATCATAAACTCACTTTTTGACTTATATTTAATAGATTGAGTTATTCTATGGATTAGTTATATTTAGTAAATGAGTCATAAATGGGTTTAGATAAATCTCAAAATAACATGAATATTAAACGATTCACAACTTACTTACACCCAACCAATCTCAATAACTCTTTCTCACCATCACTCGATCTTGGGTTGAACTAAATATTAATATGAGTATTAAATTATCAAAAAATTTAGAACTAAATTGGCTAAATTTAAAAATTTAGGACCAAACCAATCGTCGCACAATAAATTTAGGATTTTTTGGATCCAAAAATGATGATTTTTTTCCCCTAAAATTATGATTTCCTGATATCTAATCTACAAATTTAAGCTTATCATCAACGTAGGATTTACTATTTAACCTAGAGAATCAAGAGTAGAAATTATGAAAGCCATAGTTATGCTGTTAACCGTGGTGGAATTCCTCGCGTTATTAAACATAATGCTACTATAAATTGTTGTATGTTGATATGAATAAGCAAGTATATGCACTAAGACGCAAGAGTAGAATTGGATGTTTCGAGCCGCATTGTTTGCTTGATATGATGAATGGGTTATGTAAGTACTTTGTGGATCCTATAGGTTGGAAAATTTCTGAAATCTAAAAGTTTTATGGGATAGATTTATGGTTTCTAGAGACTAAAAGGCAGTCCCTTGTTTAAAGCCAAAAGGCCTTGGTTGTGGGATAGCATACTTGTCTCAAAGCAATCTTGAGCGTGTATCTTCCCATATCAGCCTGGTATATTTAGAATTTTACTCTCATAATGCTCCCAACAAGACTTAAACCAAACGAGCAAGAAGAAAAGTAAACTCCATTATCGTCTAAATCAACACCTCGTCGGTTTATAGAATTTTGACTTTGCTATCACCAATTAACAATATATTTTCATCATAATTTTGCTTGGGTTGTGTAGAAGAAGTATAGTACTCCTCCATATTTAAGGTATACTCAATGGACACTTATAAAAAAGCAAAAAGGAAGCGTTAAAGGAAGCATTAAGTTTTTCTTTGCGCCGATATCATGTTTAATAATTCAATCCAAAAGTTTGACCATCTAGAAAACGACACTCCATGTCTAACCTAAGAAAAGAAAGGGAAAGAAAAATATCAAACATAGGCTTTTAAAGATATCTTTTATTGAAGCCAGAATGGACCGACACGATGAGATTAGAAAAATGGACTCATCTTGTAGCTAGGTTTAGATATTTTCTAATATTTTTGGGTTTCCCAGCCGTCATAGAAACAGAAGATAAGCTATGAGAAATCTTAACACTTCAAGACAACACTAGCTATTGCACTTGCTTTTGGACGTGTTAGTACCTATATTTTGGGATGCAATGAGCGGGGGAAAAATAAAATATTTTCAAACAAAGTTTATTAGTAGTTAATCGTTATTGGAGCGTCGATCAATCGACTTTCAAAGGTTCATCTTATTAATGCAGCTAATCTTAAATGAAATCTTACTCGATCAACGTGAACATGACGGTTTGTGTGGCATGTATCCGCATGAGTTAATCAAGTTGAAGCTTGAAGGTTCGGGTTCACATATCCTAATTGGACTGTTATTACATTCCCTGCCAATGTAAAAAGCTTTGAACATATTTGCATTTGAGCGGGTGACAAGTGTATTTAGAGATAGTTATGTATAAGAATTCACTCACATCTCACTTATCCAACAAGGATTGTGTAAAAGAAACTTTTGTACCGACAGTGCACCTAATCGAAATCCATCTTAAAAATCTATGTAAGGACAAAAGCCCAGATGAAAGATCTACCTAGGACATAATGAGCCCATTTCTTTGTATATGTCAAAACCATTTATGAGCCATGGCCCGCAGTTTTCTGGCCCAAATCAAATCGACCATATGCTCTATATTTGTGCATGTATAAGGGTTTGCGTGGTCCCTTACCACGGTGATTGAGAGACAAAGATGATTGTCAGCTTGTAAGCAGGGCTCTCACCCCTTCACCCACAAGGTAGGACAAAAGTTGGATGCCTAGGCCAGAGCAGACGATACTTCGCGATGAGATGCACGAATGTCTTGGCATCATCAAATATAGAACACAAGGTAATTTAGATATCGGAGAGTCCTCAAAATACAACTCCAGCGGAAATTTCTTGTCAGTGGCGTGTTGGTTGTCAGAGGACTCGGGAAGTGGATATTTGTGCACCAGCGATTATCATTTTGGAATTCAAATTGGTGACATTCACTACTAGCGTCGCATCCCTATGTCTACCGTGCTACTACGCCAAGTTGTTAGGGGTTGAAAATTGAGAGGGAAAAAATCAGCTCTTCATCTAAGTATATTCACGTTTTTTTTTAATAAAATCCATGTGCTTTTGATTTGTCAAATAAAAAAAAAAAAAAAACCCTTTTATTTTTACAAATTTTCTAGCACGTCCCGCTGACATAGCTGTTGGAGGACGCCAAAGTATAATGCCGATAAAATATGTAGATGCCACATGGATATGGGTGGAAAGAAATCTAACCAATGTAGATAAAGTTGGAGATGATTTGAATATCCCATTAGAAATTTTAATTTAAGGTTAAACTACAACGTCATCCTAGAGTCACTTCAGCTGAACTTCACCTAATTTGGCGTTGGAGGAACTTGATGAGAAAATGTGTAAAACTAGAAGGATTTGGTTTGACAAGTTAAAAGTATAGAGATATATTTGGAAAAGGTGGTGAAAATACAATGACAAAAAGATTATTAAAATGGAGGGGGCACAATAGAAAGTAGGAGATAAAAAAAAAAAAGGGGGGGGATCTTTATTGCTAATTGGCCTTGAACAAAAATGTATAATTCATGAATATAATTATTAAGCAGATATTTTAAAAGTAAGAGATAATATTTAGATAAAAAAAATTGAGGATACTTTCTCTTTATCCATTTTTTCAAGTTTGAACTCAATAAGTAACAAGTTGGGACATGACAAATTTAATAAGTTAAGCTACAACGATTGTTGTGAGTTATGCAACAAATTTATTTCACGTATTTTTCCACTCGGCAATTATAGAGGCAAGCCAAATGGTTATGTTTTACCAAATTTTGCCTCCTCTTCTCAATGTTCCACATACGTCTCTTCCATTTCATCCTCTTCTCTTCTCATACTTAGCATTCCGACCTTCACAATTGAGCATGCCACAAACAACACAACATCTCAATCGATCACGAAACTCCTTTGATCGAAAGAATCAAAATGTATAATGACACGGTGAGAACGTTATGAATGGAAAAGTGTGTTAGTGATATGCACGGTATCGACCCAAATTAGCAAATGCAAAATGATTCTCCCTAATTAAGTCAATGGACGAAAGAGAATGGCATATGCGTTCACATCCAAAGTAGTAGGACGTCGGTACTATGATCGTGATTGAAGTGTAATAAGCGCAAAAGAAAGAAAAGCACCTGGCTTTCCTTACCCAAGAATATGTCAACGTCCTTTCCTTCTTTCCTTCATGGTGGGCGGGAAAATTCACGCAAGTGCTTCTTTAACGAACCCTAGTGATTGTTCTTGCATGACGTGAAAAAAAGGTATCCAATCCAATCAATCTTGTCGCCGTTTACGTTGACTTGACATATTTTCTGTACTCTTTTCCGTCACGACAGAAAGCAGAAGGGAAAAAAGAATCCAAACGCATTCCATGCATCGAGTCCAGTTCCCGGGGTCGATCCAAGAGCTATATTCTATGAAACAACATCATGGAAGACTCTGAAGAAAGTGCTAAGTCTTTGGGAGGTGGTGAGATTCGAACACCACTTAGATAACCTCGTACGTTTCTCTTGCATGTCGGGATCACGAGGTAATTGGTCAAATAATGAGATGTAATAGTGTTGGATGCAACTTAGGTGCAAGTTTTCAAATTCTTTTGGTTTAGTTCAAGTAAGGGTTCTGATTTTACTCACAAAATTCAAACGAATTGCCGAAATAGATCTAACAATCCCAGTGCTTAGTTTTGTATTCCGATCATGGCAATAGAAAATGAGTTAATTCTCTCAGATGATTCATAAAATCGAAATGATACGTAACTTGAACGCAAAAGATGTGATTAGGATGCCACAAACAATATATGGAGGACATCATTTCGGCATGTTTGACTTCAATAAGCTATTGCTATAACATGCTTAATATGCTTAACTAATAATGACGTAATTATACCAAATCGACACTCATTATCATTGCACCTATGCCAAAGTCAATTTAAGAGTCAAAGTGAATTGGTTTCATATTCCGATCATGATGATAAACAATGAATTAAGTTTGTCAGGTGATTCATAAAATTGAGACAATACTTAACTTGAACGCAAAAGATGTCATTAGGATGCCACAAAGAATATATGAAGGACATAATTTCAGCATGTTTAACTTAAATAAGCTATCGTTAGAACATTCTTAACTATTAATGATGTAATTATACCAAATCAACTCTCATTATCACATAAATCAAAGTGGACTTAAGAGTCGAAGTGACTTGGTTTTATATTCTGATCATGACAATGGGCAATGGGTCAACCCTCTCAAATGATTCATAAAATTGAGATGATACGTAGCTTGTACACAAATGATGCAATTAGGATGCCATGAAAAATATATGAAGGATCACCATTTCGGCATGTTTAACTTGAATAAGCTATCACTATAACATGCTTAACTGATAACGATGTAATTATACCGAATCGACACTCATCATCACACATACGCCAAAATCAATGTAAGAGTTGCAATGACTTAGTTTTATGTTTCAATCATGAGGATAGGTAATGAATTCTCTCTCACGTGATTCATAAATCGAGATGACACTTAGCTTGGATGCAAGTGATGCAATTGATGCAATTAGAATGCGACAAAGAATATATGAAGGATCGCCATTTCAGCATGATTTACTTGAATAAGCTTTACCGTAACATGCTTAACTAATAATAATGATGTAATTATATGAAATCCACACTCCTAATCACAGGTACATCAAAGTTGATTTAAGAGTCACAATGACTTGATTTTATATTCCGATCACAACAATGGATAATGAATCAACTCTCTCAGATGATTTATAAAATTGTGATGGCATGTATTTTGCATGCCAATGATGCAATTATAATCCTAGGATATACGAAGGATCGCCATTTCGGCATGTTTAACTTGAATAAGCCATCACTACAACATGCTTAACAAAAATTGACGTAATTATACCGAATCAACACTCATTATTACATATACGCCAAAGTCGATTTAAGAGTCACATTGACTTAGTTTTATGTTCTAATCATGAGGATAGGTAATGAATTAATACTCTCATGTGATTCATCAAATTGAGATGATACATGGCTTACACGCAAATGATACAATAAGAATGGCACAAAAAATATATATGAAGGATCGCCATTTTGGCATGTTTAAATTGAATAAGCTATCATTACAACATGCTTAACCAATAATAACGTAATTATACCAAATGACACTCGTTATCACATGTAAGCCAAAGGTGATTTAAGAATCGTGGTGATTTAGTTTTATATTCCAATCATGATGATAGGCAATGAATTAACTTTCTTAGATAATTCATAAAATTGAGATGACAAGTAGCTTGCACGCAAATGATGCAATTAGAATGCCATCAAGAATATTTGAAGGATCTCTATTCTGACATGTATAACTTGAATATGCTATCGCTACGACGTGCTTAATCAATAATGATGTAATTATACTACGACACTCATTATCATCAAACATACGCCAAAGTTGATTTAAGAGTTGCAATGACATAGTCTTAGAATATGATGATGACAATAGGCAATGAATTGTCTCACGTGATTCTTGAAATCGAGATGATGCGTAACTTGCACGCAAATGATTCGATTAGAATGCCACAAAGAATATATGAAATATTGTCGTTTTGGCATGATTTGCTCGGATAAGCTGTCACTACAACATGCTTGAATATGCTATCGCTACGGCGTGCTTAATTAATAATGATGTAATTATACCACGACACTCATTATCATCAAACATACGCCAAAGTTGATTTAAGAGTTGCAATGACATAGTCTTAGAATCTAATGATGACAATAGGCAATGAATTGTCTCACGTGATTCATGAAATCGAGATGATGCGTAACTTGCACACAAATGATTCGATTAGAATGCCACAAAGAATATATGAAATATCGTCGTTTTGGCATGATTTGCTCGGATAAGCTGTCACTACAACATGCTTGAATATGCTATCGCTACGGCGTGCTTAATTAATAATGATGTAATTATACCACGACACTCATTATCATCAAACATACGCCAAAGTTGATTTAAGAGTTGCAATGACATAGTCTTAGAATCTAATGATGACAATAGGCAATGAATTGTCTCACGTGATTCATGAAATCGAGATGATGCGTAACTTGCACGCAAATGATTCGATTAGAATGCCACAAAGAATATATGAAATATCGTCGTTTTGGCATGATTTGCTCAGATAAGCTGTCACTACAACATGCTTGAATATGCTATCGCTATGGCGTGCTTAATTAATAATGATGTAATTATACCACGACACTCATTATCATCAAACATACGCCAAAGTTGATTTAAGAGTTGCAATGACATAGTCTTAGAATCTAATGATGACAATAGGCAATGAATTGTCTCACGTGATTCATGAAATCGAGATGATGGCAATAACTTGCACGAGATGATGCAAATGATTCGATTAGAATGCCACAAAGAATATATGAAATATCGTCGTTTTGGCATGATTTGCTCGGATAAGCTGTCACTACAACATGCTTGAATATGCTATCGCTACGGCGTGCTTAATTAATAATGATGTAATTATACCACGACACTCATTATCATCAAACATACGCCAAAGTTGATTTAAGAGTTGCAATGACATAGTCTTAGAATCTAATGATGACAATAGGCAATGAATTGTCTCACGTGATTCATGAAATCGAGATGATGCGTAACTTGCACGCAAATGATTCGATTAGAATGCCACAAAGAATATATGAAATATTGTCGTTTTGGCATGATTTGCTCGGATAAGCTGTCACTACAACATGCTTGAATATGCTATCGCTACGGCGTGCTTAATTAATAATGATGTAATTATACCACGACACTCATTATCATCAAACATACGCCAAAGTTGATTTAAGAGTTGCAATGACATAGTCTTAGAATCTTAATTAATAATGATGATGACACTCATAGGCAATGAATGAATTGTCTCACGTGATTCATGAAATCGAGATGATGCGTAACTTGCACGCAAATGATTCGATTAGAATGCCAAAAGAATGATTTTGCGACTTGCTTGAATATGCTATCGAATGCCATCAAACATACAAAAAGTTGCAATGACATAGTCTTAGAATCTATAGGCAATGAATGTCTCAATTCATAAATCGAGATGATGCGTAACTTGCACGCAAATGATTCGATTAGAATGCCACAAAGAATTTGAAATATCACGATTTACTCAAATAAGCTGTCACTACAACATGCTTGACTTCTAATGAGGTAATAATGCCAAGCTGACGTGAGGTAATAATGCCCAGTTGACCTAGATTAGAAGAAGCAGAAGTCCAGATTAGTGGCTTAAGTGAATCGGCTCTCTAGCTTTCATATCTGCGATCGCACGTGTTTGTTGAAGTACACACGATGGACTATACTTGGAGAATAAATTGTGTTTCTAGAGGCTTATTTTCACTAATTTTTCTCAATACATTTTTGGTTAAATATTATGTTTTAAATACATGAATGCTTAGCATAAACTAAATTGAGGAGTTTTGATAATGAATGCCATAAATAATCTAGGGATCTATTTGTTTCACGAAATAAGAATGATTTGGAAAATATTTTTTAGAAAAAATGATTGGTTATGTTTCTCTAAAAAATTAATCAATGAAAAATGTTTCCACCATCCATAACAATCTATGCCTAAACAATTTCACCAATAATAAAAATATTTTTTAATTCATTCATTTTAATAAGTGATACAAGTAATCACTTTTTGAAAATGTTTTTCAGATTATTATTTTTTTATGAAACAAACACATCCTAAAGGTCTAAATATAAAGGATGGATGTGGATATTGTGCTCACGACATTTAGTGTAACCACTTTCTCCCTTTCTAACAACTTTTTTTTATATTTTTACATTACCTAAACTTCAATAATATTATCATGTATAAAAACTATGACTCACGTTTGGTGCAAACAAAAATGGTCATGGACCAAAATCAACGTATAATTAAAATTGACCTCAATTTTTTGAAAATTGAGGTTTAATTTGTGAAAAATCATCAAACTTGAGGATCCTAATCTGATCTTCTTCTCGCGTTGAAATCATCCATATGAGGTTTAGAGGCACTATCTAATACAGTATGTATTACCTATATGAGATATCGCATTGACAACATTAAATTGAGGTTTAATAGATAATAAACTTTATTATACCCAAAAAAAATAAAAGCCCACATGGCGACCACACGTGCAAAATCAAGTGCTTTGTGAGAAGCATATGTCTATATACACATGGAAAAAAAAAAGTTCTTGCAACTCTACATGTCAGTGCCTATATGTAATTGGGTGGTCTCAAGAGCACCCAACTTTTCGCTACTTTTTATGGTCGAAAACTTTTTGCCACTTCAAAAGATAAAGATTGGAGCATCTTGGGATATATTGCTTCAATACGTATTTTTTTTCTCCCCCTAAAAAAAGGATATAAACTCAAAAGAATCATTTGGGCGATAAAAGTAAATGTCTTTTTGAAACATGAATTTTTCATTTTAACTTAATGTGCAAAGCAAAGCGCAAAATTTGCAATGTTTGTGTATTCATTTCGTCATCTCCAGGATCTCGAATGCTGATAGTTGTTCTGCATGCGAATGATAAAAAAATTAATATGTCGTCGAATGACACGTTGAATATTCGTGAAGAAGGTAACATGAAATGATTATTAAGTTTCTAAGTCGAAATAGGAGGAAAGGACAATGGTTGTTTTTATGAGTTCGGAAAAGGACAAAATAGAAAAAGGGAAGAAAGGCAATCATTACCCATTTATATGCCTCCGCCTTTTCCCTTTCTTTCTTTCAAACATCCCATTACAGCCTAGGGCAACAGACGACATTCTGATTGGTCAGAGTACGTCCATTGCTCGACCATCCCTTCCACAAGTGTTTGCGCACAATCATCCGATGCACACAAATTGGAACTAAAAGCATATATAAGAAGAAGTATTGATATCCTCCCTAACCATTTTTTCTTTTTGATGTTCCCCTATTGTTTCAAGCTTCAAAATTACCTCAAATATTCATTCGCGTTCTTTTTGTCATGCCACACATTTTCGATATGAAATATAAAACATGATTTATGATGAAAACATACTAGAAGATCTTGTGACGGCACCGTGGATTTGTTACAGTTTTGTAGCTAATTTGACATGTCAAAGAGATGGAATTCGCATTTTCGGTCTCCAATTTTTGTTTGAGTTTTGTTACAATCAAGTTTATTATTATTATTATTATTATTATTATTTGGATGCGACTTAGGTAGAGTTCTTACTTTCAACTTCTTTTCTGAACAAAGAACGATCTATTGGCGACAAAATTAGAAGTTTGCAGTTAAATATGAAAATTTAATTATATTCGAGAAGATGATAATATTGTCTCATTCAAGGAGCACTACTAAGATATAAGATATGCTCCGTACCACACCCTAACAAATTAATTTTTTTTTCAATAAACGGTCATGCAATGAAACCTAGTACCAAAGCTTTGTCTTACTGTGGGTTTTCCTTTCATTATGTTTGATGGGTTTCCATGATTCCTTTCACACCTACAAGTATCGAATGCTTAAGGCCTTCATCATTAAATAGGTCTTCATGTGAATGAGAGTGTTAAAATATAAGATATATCTCGTATTGTAGTACAACAATATAAAATATATCTCGTGTTGTAGTACGACATTTTAAGCTTTTGGAATCAACGGTTCACATTCTTATTTCGTTAGCAATACTATTAGCACCAAATCAGAGAGAGTGAATGAACTAATTCCACTACAAGCTCACGGCCAATTATCGCCAATTTAAAAATGTTAGATCCATGTTTTGGTCCGTCTTGTCACATTACATCAATAGTCAAATGCATGCATACCTACCGTCATTTCCTCCCTCAACCATATTTATAGAAGCTTCAGCCCCAGAGCCTCGTCAGGAAGCCAACACTTGCGGCAAAGCCTGTAGCTACAGGGTTGTCCAACAATGAGAGTTGCGGTACCATCACCAAGCAAACGCCTCGCCCCTCTCTTCAAGTCTCGCACCCCATCTACCAACTCCGTCGTCAAACCCGCTAGTCCATGCTCAAACTTCCGCCAACTCAAGCACCGCCAGACAGGCCGCACCACCATCGCCGCCAAGTGCGTCGTGGTTTGCAAAAAGAAATGGACAGAGTACCAAGGGATCGACAATTGGGAAGGCCTGCTCGACCCTCTCGATAACAACTTACGCCGTGAAATACTCCGCTACGGGGAGTTCGTCGAAACCACGTACCGCTCGTTCGATTTCAACCCTTCCTCTCCCACCTATGGCACTTGCAAGCACCCCAAGAGCTCGCTCCTGGCCCGCGCCGGGATCCGAGAGACTGGATACCGGGTGACGCGTTACCTGCACGCCACGTGCGGGGTCCAAATGCCACATTGGGCTTCCAACGTCCCTAGTTGGATGGGCACGCGGTCGAGCTGGATCGGTTTTGTGGCGGTGTGCAAGGACGGGAGGGAGATTTCGAGGCTGGGGAGGAGGGACGTGGTGATCGCGCTTCGGGGGACCGGCACGTGCTTGGAATGGATCGAAAACCTACGCGCCAACTTGACTTGTGTGGGCGGCGATGGCAACGGCGGAGCAGAGGGGCCTATGGTGGGAAGTGGGTTCTTAAGCTTATACACATCAAAAACAGCCACTAACATGAGCTTACAGGTAAGGGAAAATGGTCGCACTATGAGCACTTAAGTGTTCGATAGCTTAGTCACGTACAGATCTATATTCTATTCGTTGTGTTTTCTTTAGAAAAAAAAAAAATCTTCAAGAACTGTTGATAACACAAGATTCACAGAAAACATCCATGAATTCTAGTAGGCACGATCAAGTCCTCACAGACGATGCTATCCTAGACTATAATCGAGCGCATCATTGAATGTAAACAAGCGATGATTTTCTCGCAAAATGTCATCTGGTTGATAGTACATACTATCGCAAGATACTGAACTCTTTTACCAGCTTTGAATTGAGCAAAAGCTCAAATTTACAGTGTTATCAGTAACTATTTGTTCAACGTACTTCATTAAATGAATCCCATAATATTTCATTATTTAAGAAATTACAACAACATCAATGTGTCGATACTTGATATCGAAATGGTCATGCCTAATTTCAGGACATAATAAGAGAAGAAGTTGCCAGGATCATCAACAAGTACAGCGACAGGCCCCTTAGCTTGACGATCACCGGCCATAGCCTTGGTGCGGCCCTGGCCATCCTCAGCGCATATGACATAAGCTCCAACTTTTCGAATGCACCAATGGTGACTGTCATATCGTTCGGCGGGCCTCGTGTCGGGAACCGAGACTTCGGACACTTACTGGAGAAGAGCAAGGTGAACGTTCTCCGCATCGTGAACTCGGACGACCTCGTCACTAAGGTGCCGGGACTAAAAGACGACGTGGCAAGGCTCCCGTGGCTCTTCCGGGAAAGCAGGGAGCACGCGCCGTCGGCATACACCGACGTCGGACGGGAGTTGAGGCTGAGTAGTAGGGAGTGCCCCTACCTCAGCAGCGTCAATCTCGCCACGTGTCACGAGTTGAAGACGTATCTTCAGTTGATCAGTGGGTTTGTGAGCTCCAAGTGTCCTTTTAGGGCTACAGCGAAAAAGGTGCTGAATGTGAATAACAGTAGAGCAAGGGACAAAGGCCAGTATTTTAATTAATATGAGAATAATGCATAAACGCAACCGAAAAAGGTGCTGAAAATATTTTGTCTATTTCATGCGGTCGTTTGCGGGTTCAAGGAACGCCAATGGCTTCACTAATTATTACCTTAACACTAGATTGATAGTGAGTGAAGGTGTCGTGTGAAAATAAATGTGGTCTTGTTGTTGTTTTCAACTCCTGGTTGAAAATATTTTGTCTGTTGCATATGTATATTGTGTTCTGTTGTTAATGTACAGGGGTCATTCTCGTCATGTCATTTGCGATTACTCTCTCTCTATGATTAAAGGGCAAAGTTAAGAGTAGGAAGCAAGGTGCTAAATTTGTCAATATAACATGTGATTCGCCCATATATGAATACATGGATACTGAGCATTATAAGACTTTTGCTGCCTCACATATAACCTGAAAATTCGTGGAGTGGAGTCATTGCTGAGCTCCACTTCCTTAACATCTCAATTGTGGCGTTCTTGCATCAGGTTGGAATATCTCCATGTGCGGGATGAATGACCATCATCCATTCACGTGTAGAGAGAGAGAGAACATGAGTTGAAGTGCCATTGACACTAGCAGGTCCGAGGGCATTGAATCATTGTAAGTCGTCGAAACATTTAAGACAAAATTGACATAATTAAAAGGTTTATAGCTAAATTGACAACAATACTATTGGTATAGAACTTTTTGGACAACTTTGCATGCTGTAAGTAATTACTAATTTTCAAATCAATGTTCATTTCGATATAATAGATTAAATTATCAAGTTGAATTTCTCTTTCAAATTTATCAGTGTCTTTACTGACGGATTGTCAGTGTCTCTACCGACGGATTGTCTCAAAACTACAGACAAGTCTCAAAGAAAACATCAAGTCCTAAGATCTTCAAGACTGACAATCCAATTTAGTAGGAGAATAGGGCCTTGTAAGGAGCAACTTTGCGGAAGTTGATGGGTGAAGGGGGTCACTTTTTTCTCGCATTTTTCAACTTTCCCATTACTTTTATGCGCCTCCAACTTATAGAAACCTAGTATAGCAACGGCTCGAATAGCGTTGAGCCGAAGTGGAGGAGCCCAAGATGAAAGCAATCGCCACGCGTGCATATGGGGAGATGAGATACTCTGACACATGACATCTAAAAGTGCACCCACCGTGACGTGATTGTGGTTATAAAATAGTGACCACCACTTGCAGTGGTCATACTGCTCAGGCCAGCAACCACAGTGCCTGTGGTCGCAACTCTGGTGAGTCAACAGATGAAGTAGGAAGAGTTGGGCAATGATCAACTAGGAAAAGCATGGAGTCAAGTAAATATACTCTCTTTAAGGAATTATTTATCTCACAATGTTATAATTGAGAAGTAATAATGCGAAAGATGAAATTGAGGAATATTTACATAATTGGATATATTGAAAAGAGTACATGGAGAGCCTATTTATAAGCTTAGATAGAGGAAATCAAAGGGAATCGGAAGAAATCAAATCAAGCATGCATAATCAAAACAGATATTGAAATAAGTGAAAATATATTAAATATCTTTAAGAGATATGTAAATATTCTAATATAGCTAACAGTTACTAATGTTTAGTGACAAAAATCCTCCAATACACAACCAAATATTAAATGAGAATACCAGATAACAATTTTGGTATTTCTTCAAAAACTCTCGAAAATGGAAATAATTGAAAATAATTACTATTTTTTTTTTTTTTTTGAGAAAGAGATGAAAATTGAGAGAGATAATTATTGAACCAGAAACTTTGTTAATAAATAGCAAAACCCCACTTTGTAAATTCAAAAACAAATTATTGAAAAGATACAAATTCATATCTTTTCATCAATTGAACAAATAAAAAATAATTATCACGTACTCATATATTTTCGATGTAGGATAAGGCACCTCTTTGTTTGTAGCCACCACTCATGTCTTTTTTTATATAAGATAAGGCACTTCTTAGTTTGTTTTACAAACAAACTAGGAACAATCTCTCACTTTGTTTGTAAAACAAAATTGCAAAACTAAATGTAAAAAATATACATCCAACATTTTCATAAAATTTAATATACAAACATTAAGGTCTCTTTTGAGTCAAACCTTTATTTAATGAAAGTATTTTAAAATTCTATAAAAAAATTACAAGTAGCTATAGCTTTAAACTTACTAGTTTAATAATAGATTCAAATATACTGCACATATAGTAACCTCTTGTTTCAACAAAAAGCTCTACAATTTACCCGGCACTATTATGGCCCTACTTGTTCCTGTTTCATGAGCTTTCTATAAAAGTAACCATAATTTTCGTAAGAAGCAGCACCACTTCAAAGCTCATATAGGTAAAATATCTATCATGTTTTTTTTTTTTTTTTTGGTTACTAATAAACACATTGCACCTCTTTTTAGCATCTAGTGTATGTTAATGCAAAGCATTATGCGGCCACTCACAATTTCTTTAATTGATGTTGCCCAACAACAACGTTGTAATTTAGTTGAAGTCTCTCTCTCTCTCTCTCTCTCTCTAATGCCGTCGCCGCCATTGACTCCCATATCAGGGGTTGTGGCCTCCGACAAGGTTGCTGCCACATAATGGAGGCATTCAGACCTCGGATCTAAGGTCGATGGTTGCCATCAAAATTCAAGTTTGGCCACCGCATATGACCATGGAGCCGAGGTCAACGACCTAAATTGGTGACACGCATATAGCGGATACAATGTAAGTAAATTTAACCTAAACATGTTAGTGAGAGATGCTAAGAGTAACAAGTGAATCTTAAGGTTTGTTTGTTTCCCTCAAAACTTCTTATCCTTGGAAAATGTTTCAAAAAATTCTATTTAAGTTTATTTGTGATGAAATTAAGTTAAAAAAGTTGGTTTTATGGTATTTGACTTTGAGTGAATCCACTAGAAGCAACTTGTATTGTTAAAAATGACATGTAATGATTGACAAAGTAGAGTTGACTTCTTCTTTGTTTATTCAGTATATGATAGATAGGATTTATGGAAAAAACATATGAGACCTATAGGAAAAAAAAATAATTGATGAGAAAGATAGGAAGTAGACATAAAGGGACATCTTCTTCTCACTTGGACGCACTACAAAAAGGTCAAGAAAAATGAATTCTTTCTTATCATGAGGGAAAGTCATGTTCCCAAAAGTATATCAAAAGTGCCAAAACTTGACACAGATGATACTTAAATATTAAAACTTCTAAAAGATGCACTTAAATGCCAACTTCGGTAAGGGTAGCCGAAAATCCAACATGACTTATTTTTAATATTATAAGTGGTCAACGTGGCTCGCCGAAAAGTCTACTCAGCAATGAAAGTGCAAAACAACGTCATTTTGTCCCAAAAATTGATTTTTAAATAAATATTAGTTAAATTATATATATATATATATATATATATATATATATATATATATATATATATATAAGGTTGTAGCAAAGCAGCGAGCTTGCCACGGTTGTTGCCCCACCATCGCCAGAAAGGGCTGGCAATGGTGGGTGAGGGTTAGCTGGGGTGGCTAGGCCTTAGCTAATGGCCGGCGACCCTGGTCAGGGGTTGTGGCCTTCGACAAGGTTGCTGCCACATAATGGAGGCATTCAGACCTCGGATCTAAGGTCGATGGTTGCCATCAAAATTCAAGTTTGGCCACCGCATATGACCATGGAGGCCGAGGTCAACGACCTAAATTGGTGACAAGCATATAGCGAATGCAATGTAAGTAAATTTAACCTAAACATGTTAGTGAGAGATGCTAAGAGTGACAAGTGAATCTTAAGGTTTGTTTGTTTCCCTCAAAACTTCTTATCCTTGGAAAATGTTTCAAAAAATTCTATTTAAGTTTATTTGTTATGAAACTAAGTTTAAAAAGTTGGTTTTATGGTATTTGACTTTGAGTGAATCCACTAGAAGCAACTTGTATTGTTAAAAATGACATGTAATGATTGACAAAGTAGAGTTGACTTCTTCTTTGTTTATTCAGTATATGATAGATAGGATTTATGGAAAAAACATATGGGACCTATAGGAAAAAAAAATAATTGATGAGAAAGATAGGAAGTAGACATAAAGGGACATCTTCTTCTCACTTGGACGCACTACAAAAAGTCAAGAAAAATGAATTCTTTCTTATCAGGAGGGAAAGTCATGTTCCCAAAAGTATATCAAAAGTGCCAAAACTTGACACGGATGATACTTAAATATTAAAACTTCTAAAAGATACACTTAAATGCCAGCTTCGGTAAGGGTAGCCGAAAATCCAACGTGACTTATTTTTAATATTATAAGTGGTCAACATGGCTCGCCGGAAAGTCTACTCAGCAATGAAAGTGCAAAACAACGTCATTTTGTCCCAAAAATTGATTTTTAAATAAATATTAATTATATATATATAAGGTTATATAGCAAAGCAGCGAGCTTGCCACAGTTGCTGCCCCACCATCGCCAGAAAGGGCTGGCAATGGTGGGCGAGGGTTAGCTGGGGTGGCTAGGCCTTAGCTAGTGGCCGGCGACCCTGGTCAACCACTAGCCCTTTCCGACAACCCTCACTAAATGTGGTGGAGGGTTATGAGCCCACGCCCTAGATCCGGGCGAGGGCTTGTAGGCTCTCTTCAGCGATCGGCCAAGGCCACTAGCCAATGGCCAAGGCTCGACAACCCCGACCAACCCTCAACCCACCATCGCCAACCCTTTCCGATGACGGTGGGGTGGCAGTAGTGGTGAGGGTTGTAGAGGCCCTCATCACTTTACTACAACCCTTGTTTTTTTTTTTTTTTTTAATTTCATTAATATTTATACTAAAAATCAATTTTTGGGGTAAAATGACATCATTTTGAGAAAAGCTAGCCATGCCAATGCCATGTGGATAATTTTTTTTTAAAAAAAAATTGTCACCTCAGTAAAAAATGTCACTGAAAAATGCCACATCAACATTTTAGCCGGAATTTTTCACCGTTGGCACTTAAGTGTCCATTTTTTCTCTAATTTTGACACTTAAGTGTACATTTTAGAAGTTTTAGCACTTATGTATCCATAAATACTAAGTTTTGGCACATGAGGTATTTGGCACTCGCCTATCATTTATCAGCTAATTTTTTGTCACTCAAATGCTGAAAAGTCTCAAAAAAAATTCGAAAATGGTTTTTCATCAAACAGACCCTAATCACATTTATAAATGCATTTTGTCTTGTACATAAAGGCTGTAAAAAAATAATGAGAAAAGGAGGGAAAAAGAAGAAGGAGAAGGTAACCTTACAGTTAAAACACCATTTACAAAAATTTTATAAAGTATTGTGATAACTTTATTACAAAAAGTAGGTCATCTATACCGTTATCTGAAAGATACAGTTTCGATCGATCGATCGATCGAGAGAGAGAGAGAGAGAGAGAAAAGTTCTTTTGTGATATCAACAGGACATGGCTCAAAAACCAATTAATTGTGGGGTCAAAAAAAACATGCTTTCCCCATATAAACCACCACGTGGCTGGACAAATTTTTCAAATTCCAATAATTGCAGTTGGAATCGGGTACGCTCCGTCCCAAGGAAGAAAGTAACCTTACACCACTTACAAATCTTTCAAATTCTTGTCATACTTTCAAGGTAAGCCCGGTCATCTTGACCACCTCTTCTGCCTTTTATGCCTTGAGAACCCCCGGTCACGAAACACGGAGGTTTCTGTTTTGCTTTTGCCTTACCTAATTCATGAAATTAGTAACGTATTCAATGACCATATAATGTATCTTGTGAAAAAGAAGAGCTCCGGGCCTGAATTTCGAGAATCGAGCACTTGAAAGAAGTAATGACCACCGAAAGTTGGTGATCACTTTAGGGTCGCTAGCACTTATGTATCATGTCACAAATCCTCTCCCATTCAATGTAGGAACCTTGATCCTACCAGGCGGGTAGGATTCCAAAAACTACCATGTAGATATGCTCTAATACCAAGTGCAACAACTAGGCACATTACATATGGGTCAAGTTTCCAAAAGGAGTAGTTAAGGTGACGACTATTGGAACAAGATCACATTCACAAATCATGATGTGAGCCGATTTCCGACTTTGGCAAAACTATGGTCAATACAGCTGGTTGTTAAAGATCACTCTATAAAATCACGCTCGAACTCGTGATCTTGTCAAAAATAGGGAAGCACGAGACTATCGAGCCGCCCACATCTGGTGCCACTGCATTACAAAGCGATTGGCAAAGAGTCGCCATGCCTGCGCCCATATTCCATCTTTCACTAATCGATCCTATAAGATTTGTTCTAAAAGCTTAAGCTTTTCATACCTCCTGTCATGTGTAGGTTGGACTTTGGCCTTGACCTAAAGTGTGGAAATATTTGATTGGGGAAGCAAAGGGCTTGGAAAAATCATACTCAGGACCTCCTCACTTTGATACCACGTGAAATTTTGTGAAACCATTATCTAATATTCTAAAAGTTTAAGCTGAAGGTATAATTTATCATTAAAATATTTTAATAAACCAATTCCTTATATCTACCATAACTTACCTTTGCCTCACTGTACTTTTTCCCCTATTTATCACCTAAAATCAAGTGGCGTCAATTATAACGCCACGATCGATTGTACATGTATCGCGTACGGACTCCACCCAAGCCGTGGCAATCATAGCATTTTGGACGGTGGGCCGTGGTCCATCGCTCGTCGTCACATGTGAGAGAATCGCTCACATGGTGGGAGACTCTGAAGTTCCTCCACTACAGAATCACAGGGTACCCAGTGGCGAGGATTTAGCGAGTGCTTCCGAGACACGGCGATGCCCGCGTAACGCGATCCGAGGAACGATAGGCATCCGATGTCGATCGTCCGGGAATCGTGCAAGTATGCCACAAGACAGTAGCGTGTAACGAGAATCAAACACCACTTGGCCCTCCCTGGTGTGTGCCCCTACAGCACTATGAGTTCGAGAGATCGAGAGGGAGAGAGAAAAAGAGAGATATCGTCATGATAGAACGCGTTGAAAATGGAGCCTCTGCGCATTGTGAAATCCGGTGGCAAGCTTTGGTTGATGACCCGTCATGCCCGTGACTTTGTTGAAATTTGAGCACGAGGTACACAGAATGGTACTCAGAATGGGGGATGCTGGAGAATTCCTGTTTGCCCCTTGGTTTTCTTTCGTTATTTCTTACATGTATCCCTAGACTCTTAAAAGTCTATGGAAGACGTACTATCTGAAAAGTCCTAAACTTAGGGTCCGTTCGTTTCTCGAAAAATTGGCCATTTCCGGAAAATATTTTCTCATAAATCATTTTCCAAGAAAATGACAATATTTTCTTATATTCGGCTAAAACCTGAAAATGTTTCGGAAAATATTTTTCGGTATTCGATAAGAAAAATATTTTCTAAGACTTCACTACTTAGGCATGCATTACTTACCGACCTATAAATCCATCAAATATGAACTTGTCTTCAAATCCAAGTAAACTTGCTTTATATCTTTATTCCTTCATTGTCACCAAACGCTCATCTACTCTAAAAAATGTTTGTATAGATTTAAAAAAAAAAAAAAAGAGAAAAGAAGCAAAGCATGTGCAGCCTTAATGAGAATCTTCCAGTTGAGTGATCTGTTCTCATCCCGTGTCTTTTGTGTTCTAATAAACAAAAGAAAAAAGAAGTAAAGCATGTAGAGCCATTTGCTTGAGCAATGTATAACTGCAGGGTAAAGTATATAAAGAAAATGATAAACAAGAGTGTAGAGCACGAGTTTGAGATCGACGAGCTCGAGGTTTGCTTGACAACGGCCGACGACTAGCCAAGAAAGAAGAAGATGGGAAAACAAAGAAAAGAAATAGAAAAGAAAAAGGAAATTAAAAATAATTCGAATTAAAAAAGAAAGAAAATTAAAAAACAATTCGAATAAATAAGAAGAAAGGGGAGAAGGAAGTGAGGATTTGTAGATGTGTGAGATAAGACAGATCAAGTGAAGAAAATGTTTTTCATTTTTCAAAAGTGAAAAACATTTTCCCCTAATTTAGAAGACCTTTTTTCTTTCATGGGAAACATTTTCCCCAGGGAATTTATTTTCCATGAAATGAACGCCGAGAAATCCGGAAAACGTTTTCCCGGAAATTATTTTCCGCGAAACGAACGGAGCCTTATTGAAAGACGGCCAATTCAATCTTAAACATTTGAATTGTGTCAATTTAGTTCTAAGCCTTTTTAGATTTTGCCGATTTAGTCGAGAAAAGTATCAAAAAATTCCTAAATATATTGTATTAGTGCCAATGCAGTGTTAAACCTTTCAATTGGATCAATTTAATCATAAATGTTTTTACATTAGTACCAATTGAGTCCATCCAGCCAATTCATGCCAAAAATCATTGATATGATCATCAATTGTTCTCGCTTGACACAACTAACATTAACATAGACATTTTTTTTTATACTTTTTGATTTTTTATTAGTTTTTATTAATTTTCCTATTCTTTTTTTTTCTCTTTTCCACCTTTTCTTTTCTTTTCTTCTTTTAACTGTTGAGGGCGGGCCATTGGCCACCAGCCGAGACTTAGTGCCTTCGTGCCCCCGACGATTGGGAAACATTTTCCCTAATTTAGAAGACTTTTTTTCTTTCATAGAAAACATTTTTCCTAGGAAATTCATTTTCCGTGAAACGAACGCCGAAAAATTCAAAAACGTTTTCTTGGAAATTATTTTCCGCAAAACGAACAAAGCCTTATTGAAAGATAGCCAATTCTTAATCTTAAACATTTGAATTGTGTCAATTTAATTCTAAGCCTTTTTAGATTTTGCCAATTAAAGTACCAAAAAATTCCTAAATATATTGTATTAGTGCCAATGCGGTGTTAAACCTTTCAATTGGATCAATTTAATCATAAATATTTTTACATTAGTACCAATTGGGTGCATCCAGTCAATTCGTGCCAAAAATCACTGATATGAACGTCAATTGTTCTACTTGACACGATTAACATTAACATAGACATTTTTTTTTATACTTTTTGATTTTTTATTAGTTTTTATTAATTTTCCTATTCTTTTTTTCTTCTCTTTTCCACCTTTTCTTTTCTTTTCTTTTTTTAATTGTTGAGGGCGGGCCATTAATCACCAGCCAAGGCTTAGTGCCCCTGTGCCCTCGTGCCCCCGACCATTGGGCAAGGGCTCATGGCCCTTGCTCACATTTGGGCAAGGCTTGCAAGCCCTCACCCAATGGCTCACGACCCCTTGCTAGCCATTAATAGTTTTAAAAAAAAAAAATGAGAAAAGGAGCAAAAAAATTAGTGAAATATTTGAAATATTTAAAATATATATATTCATATCAACACCAGTCATACCACTTAGGACACATTCACATCAGTAAATAAATTTATGAGTAAATTGATTCAATTGAAAAGTTTAGATTTGAATTAGTATCGATACAATATATTTAAGACTTTTTAGTACTTTTTTTCAATTTAGTCCTAAACTTACAATTTCAATAGTTGGCTGAAATGACTACATTGACATATCATCAAAATATTTAGAACAAAATTGGCAAATTGACAAAAAAAATTTAGAACTGAATTGATACAATTTTAAAAAGTTTATGACTAAATAAAACAGGTTTAGAACTTGTTAAATAATTTTCGCTAACTAGGATGTTTGCAGGAATTATCTGTACTTGGTTGGATGGTTTCAACTAAAGGAAATCGCACTCAAAGAGAGAAGAAAAGCACGTTTAACAAGCCTTCCGCTGCTTGCTTGGCAGCGGCCAACTGGCGGCCGATTTGCACATTTCCTCTGTCTCAAAGGGACCCCTTATGAGTAGATCGATCGATAAACAAGGCAGGCAGGCAGGCAGGAAGAGGCTCCAATAAGGAAAAGGCTTAGGCTTTCCTCGCTAAAGACCGCTTTTCGCTTCAAGTGCTGCTCTACTTCGCTTAGGTAGGATGACGAATTTTTCTCCTGGTCCTGTCGAACCAGATATTTAAAAACCTGTTAAAAAGATCACCAAACACTTATCTGTTCCATATATGGCACTTTCCTCGTTATTATGTCATGAGTTCTACCAGTAAATAACGAACTCCAACCATCCACCGGCGACGTCATCCTGAAGAAAGAACAGAACTTTCAATCTACTTATTAGAAACATAAACATAGTCTTCTGGTGTCCACATATCTTTCATCTTCCCAGTCTAGAGAGTCTCCTTTTACGGTGTGGCTGTGCTCATACGTGCAAAGTACCAAGGATCAATTTCGCACTGCCACTCTTAATATCGTCTTGGTGGAAACCATGCTAGATAACATCCGACATCCTCATTCTACAACACAATCGACTGGCTCGTGGAAAAGGTAAATGGCCCCTATTGTTTTGCTTGATGTATCCGTAGTTCAAGCCAACATATCCAACTTGAATATCTAATCAAGCATTTGCTCCTACCGCGAACACCTTCAAGATCTCTCAGCTGAAACGTACCAATGTCTTGTTTCGGATGAAGGGTTCAATGCCTAACAGTACTACGAATGTGCACTGAGTAATCAGTGAAATGGTTTCAATAGAATTGCTAGCCACTCAAGTCAGAGACTTCATCTCCCCGATAAACAATCAAAAGGACCCTAAAACCTGTTAGGCCGATGGGATGAATCTCTTCGCAATTTATTGCCTCACAAATCAGGATATTGGCTATTTATTACAGAAATTATGTACTTGTACAACGTGCATCATAAAAGAATGGCCACGTCATGTACCTTTTTGTCTTCTCTGGTTATTTACGTGTTCTAGCTCTCTCAGCTGTTCTTTTAGTCGTGCATGTTCCCAACGCATCCTCTCAATCCTAGCTTCAACCATGGTCATTTCGTCCTTAAGATGGTATAATCGTTTCTCCAACCAGGCGACTGCTTCAGGAGATCTTTCACCCGCTCCACTGCCCAAGCCACCAAGGTAGTCCGCTTGAGAAATGATATGGACATTTTGTGGCCTGGATAGGAGCAGAACTATGCTAACCTGCATTGGGTATACCGTACATTGGTGAATATCTCACTAATAATTGACCAAAATTTCTGCAATCTACCTGCCAGATAGCAAGAGGCAAGAGCTCATATTCTTAAAAATATATAATTGCCGAAAATTTAGCAAATACAGATCAGTTCTATGAGAAGTACAATAGGGGAAGGTGTAGTAGTGATGGAGAAAAAACCATGTGAAGTGCTGATGTACAACCCGCATTATTAAGAATTACAAAACACAAAAGAGCACATGTAAACCATAAAAAAAAAAATACAGATACCATGAACTCGCGGCATTTACACTTTCAAGCAAGAATTGTCATACAACAGCTACAATAAGCACATGCATGCGTGCGTATGTCCATATATATATATATATATATATATATATATATATATATATATATGTATGTATGTATATATATGTATGTATGTATGTATGTATGTATGTATGTATGTATGTATATCATATAACAGATGAGCTGGCCACCAACTTTTATGATTCTTGGCTAAAAAGGGAGTCTCCTTTTATGGTTGACTAGTGAGCTCCGATATCTTAAGAGCAACTACTGCAATCAAACTCATACCTGGTTGTCAACTGTTTTTTTTTTTTTTTTTTTTTCTAAATTTCTCTGCTTTATCCTACCTAAATTTAGCTAAAAGGTCTAAGTGTGACTATCAGAGAATTTATGCAATTACCATAAGTAACATACATTGAGGTTGCACCAGGGGGTCAAAAGCATAGGTTATCTTGAGAACAGAACAGGTTATCACAAAGGCACAGGTGATTTCTTTCCGATATCTTCAATATATGCATACCATCATGTGGGAAAGAGTAATCAAGGCTTATCACATGGTTATTGTTTAAAAGAAAAAATCATGTTACCACATTTAATGCTCTTCTAAAGATGACACTAAATGTAGGTAATCACACAGTTATTCTAAAAAATTATATATTTTAGCACAATTTAATAATCTGGCAAAGAAATTACATAACACTGTCCGACAATAACAGCCCATACTGCCGCTTAGGGTCAGATGATGCAGATTCTATATTCCTTCTAAGGATACAGCCCAATACAAAAATAAAAGGAAACAATGTATACAGTCTACTTCAATGACAACAAAACTTGCAAATGTGAACAGAAAAATATGCTTATATATAATAATACCAACAGAATGCTCGGTAATAATATCATATGAAGCACTTTTTTCATTAAATATGGTGCCTTCAGCTTTTAAGTAAAAGTTACAGGATGGAAAGCCTACCTGCATTAAAAGAATCACAGCGAAAATTACGGCTACAAGTAGTGGAAAATTGGTTTGGCTTCTCATGTTAGACAAGAATTTCACCAGAGTTTCTCTCAGCACAGAAAGCATAGCGGCACGGTCAATCCGATTTCCATGAGAAAAGCTGGCTTCATTCTGTTGAACATTTGTGGAATCAGACATCTTTGGTGTCCTTGAACTGTTAGTTATCTCAGTAGACACCTCTGCAACATTCCCAATATTTTCTTTTGATTCTAGACTTGCTCCCCCATTCTGAATCAAGTTACACTCAGGAGCTCTATCTGCTTTAATTGTCAACATGGGTAATAACATTGAATAAAGATACAAGTAACAACATGAACAAAAGTGCAAACTAATAAAACGACTTAAGAAATCCATCACCCATGCAAGCCAATCAGAAAATTTTCCTAAGGCATGATTCTGCCAAGCAATTCAACTTGGGCAATATGTGGTCAATTCAAGTATTTTGCAAGTAAAGCTAAATGAATGTGCAAAACTAGACCTGCTAACAAAGGATAATCACTCGTAGAGTGATTCATTACCTTCTTGTTTTTCAAGATTTCTCTCCTTCAGTAATTCATGGGCCTAAAAACACAGTAAACACTAACAGATCACTAATACAGTCTAATTTAACCCAAACAAAATAGGAAGAACAATGAAAATGTATCGTGATACCATATCCACCCAAATTGCATAAGCTTCCCGGCATTCCTCCAATGTAGACTGCACAATTTTTCCTGAAAAGATGCAGACGGACCAGATCAACCATGGAGAAAAAGCAAGCAAGATGGATTCAAATCAACATTAGCATAAGGTGAATCTATGCCTGCAAATTCAAATTCTTACTAAAACTCGTCATCTATCTTATCAGCAAAAGTTCACCAAAACTTACCAAAAGCTGCCTATCCAGGAAAAACACTCAATTATAGAAAGTCAATCATTTATGAAACAAACGACAATGGTCAACCAATCAATTAGCATTATGAAAAGGCATATATTCATTTTCCATTAAGTAGCAATCCAGATTTTCCAAAAGGATTGCCCGACATCTCTTATGAGCATCAAGGAAACCATAATTTTATCTCAAGAGGGGAATTATCCATACTTGATATAACAATCAAATAGTCAATCATTGGATACCCAACAAGACTCTGAAAGATGTACTTAAATCCCATTACAACTTTTCAACAATGGTAAAAGCTTCTACCCCTTTTTCCATGAAGCTAAGAACAAAACCAATAGCAAAAGCTTCTATCGCATTTTTAAACAAGCTTTAATCATATTATGCTGAGACATGTAAAGAGAATGCAGCAGACAAACAAGTTCCATAAGATAGATAAAAATAAAAAACATTTCCTTTTCTCATTTTCTTTTTACAATTAAGGGCGAAATATTGCCTTCACCAAGTATATTAGTTATCCATGCGTCACACATGATGATCTGGCAAGCTGAATATAAAAGACTAGGGAAAAGGCAAACCTCTAAACATGGTTTTCTTTACAAAAGCCACATTAACATATACACACAAGCTGCAACATTGTTCTGATTCATCACCATCTCTTCTGACGTGCCATAGTCCCTGAGTACATAGAGGATCAACCAGAAAAAATGAGCTGTGGAACACACTTCACAATTCAAATCTACCAGATGAGAGAAGAAAATTAATCTTTTCAAAGACTAAGTTCAACAGATGTAAACACGTGAAGTAGCCCCACAGAGAGAATGCCAATGTGCATGGTCATGTATAACTTGCACATGAACGGATGCACATATATGCATACATGTACCTTACTTATATATGTCCAATTAACTTCAATAAGCATGAAAATATACATGCCTCCTTTCTACTACAAATCCAATGTGACAACTAGCCCTCCTTCCCTTCCACTATTGCATCCACACAGGAAGCAAAGTGACTTTGATTGTGCTACCAATAATTTCTAAAAACCAGTACGACAAGCCACAGAAACAACTAAAGTTAACTTCTCAGCATGATGATGGCTACCTCCACCCGAAAATAATCTCCATATGGTACGTCGTTGATTTCTTGTGATGTCTCAATGACCAAATGACTGGCAAAAGCAAAAGCAAGAATGTCAAGAAGTAGGCATAGAAACATAACTAGAAACACAAATTATGTCACCAAAAGTTATTCCACAATAATAAACCTCCAATAAAGAATCAAATTAGTCAAGAATAGAATTGAAAAATATCATGCAATAAGCACGTATGAAAACAAATGCAAGCAAATAAAAGATAATATTTACTCTAGAGGTAGCATACCTCTGAAGTGGTGTGTGGTTGAAATTGTAGTTATGCATCTCGATCTTGACTATATATTTGATTGGTAAAATTTACTCATATCAGGGGAAAAAAAATATGCAGCCATCCACTTGGTTGGCAGTGGTCTTAATGATTAAAGGTAAGAAATTTAAAAATAGTCTTCCTAGCCCAAAAGGTTAGGCAGAATATCAAAAATGGTACTTGAAATTGTAGCCATGTCAGTATAAGCTCATCAAAGATCTCCCTGTCAATCAGATATCTAGAAAGCAAGAAAGAGTTTTTGCACGGCTCAATTAAACAAAAAAAAAATGTGACAAAATAATACCAAAACCACAGACCATCATATGTTACAAAAGGGCCATTTACATGGTAAGAAAATATATTTCAGCAACCTGTTCCTATATACTCGAAATTTCTGCACCTCCTGGCAGCTACCAAATCTTGCCCCTTAGCAGAAAACAAAGGAAACTAAATAAGATATATGTGCATCCATCTTTAAATGTACAAAATGGATAAAATTATTCAAAACTTGAAGCATGACCGATACAAATCAGGAGAATCACACTCATACCAAAATATATCTTGATAGGATGTTGAAAAGACACCTCACGAGCATGCCCAAACTGATCATGCGGTTGCCAAGGAGAGCACTTGAGCTCTGAAAGACGTAGCAATAGTGAATTCGACAAAATGAAACTTTTGATGATGCAGCCCAAAATTGAACACTAGGTGAAAGTACATAAATACAGAGACCACATAGTTATACCTTTGTCTCCACATTTTCCATGAAATGACTCAATAAACTGTACAGCGTCATTCGAGAAAAACAGGTTAAAGAACTGCTCCACCTTTACCTGCACATCAAACATACCATGGTTAGAAAAAACTGAATCAAAATCAGACAATGCCCAAAAAATGTTATAATAAGTCAATAATCATGGCCACTTCAGAAAAAGGAATCCTTTTCAAACTGAGAACTCCATAAGGAGGAAAGATAACTACCGGGAACTTGGATTCTGCAACCTTTGTCTGGTAATCGGGTACTGCATGTGAAGCCCCAAGGTCAGAAAATAATACATGATACAGTCACCATAAAAATAAAAGAACAATTCTTGTTGAGCTGTGTGTCCAGTAGGCTATAATTGACCTTGTGAACCATCACACACATCCTAGTACAATCTCCTCTACCTAAAGAAGCAAGCTACTCTTGCAATTCCAGCACCCACCTTAGGCGTCTCCTACTGTCTGAAATAAATCGCTTCTCCAAAAACAGTCAAGCATTTGATGGAATAAGAGAAGATTCAAATACATGGTCAATCCAAGTATCAACTTCCTCTTATGTAAACAATAAAACAATCAAATTCAGAATCCATTTAAAGGAAAAACAGATTTTCAAAATTTTCTGACCTTGAACTACTTTTCCAAAAAAAATAAATAAGAGCACCATATATGCCATTACCTAAAAGAACACACAGCAAGCAAGCAATCCAGCCAAACTAAGATCATGTTTACCAAAGCACGGACATGCAGTATCCTTAAATCCATGAAGAACCATCCAACCGTCCAGCCAAAATGCCATGTATGATTCGTTAATGCCAAGACACCACATTGCCAGATCTTGAGAATCATCATGAAGCGGGAACAACATAAATGCTTAAGAGTAAACTCTACTTCCACTCACATTCTGGATAATCCAAGGCACAGCCAAACCTATCCAAATTAACCTTTGCATCCCACTTCTCTTTCTTGTTAAAGGACAGCCCAAACTAAAGTACAATACTCAAGAATATTTGGAGGAAACCAACCATGAGAATTTTATTAATTGTCCTTTTGAGTCCATGAGAAAGACAACAGAGGCAACTAACATACGAAGAATCTTTAAGGTTCTTAGTAACCAGAAAGAAATTTTAAGATTGTCAATCTGGACAACAAGTTTTGATGATTCCATATCAGTTGACTGCTCTATGAATTTCATTCTGTCGAACCCAACTTTATATTGTCGAACGAAGCAAGGAAAGCCTCATAAATCAACCTAAGTTAAAAATCTAAAAGAGGTTCACCTTCTGGTGCAGAACAGAAAAAAATAAAAACACTGATTAGTTGATACTACAAGGTATGAAATTCTTCAGTCGACTCCCAAAAGCACAGGAAAAATGAAAAGATGAGATCAATGTGTATCTGAAAAGGTTAGTCAACAATCAGCAAGCAGAACTTATTATTGAAGGCTATCTAAACTGGTTAAGCAGAAACTCAAGATGTTAAACATGACTTCATGGTACCGAATCATGTCAAAGAGATACTGAATCTTGAGTGAAAAAGAGTAAGAACTAGAAAGAAAGACATATATGCAAATCCTACAAAAGAAAATAACACTTAATGGGGTGCATTAGCACAAAAGGATCCATGTAAATAACGCCAACTCATGAAAAGACTTATCAGTTGTTGTCAATGCTTTATAAATTGGCAAAGTCGATGTTGTGGCTCAGGTACTTGGGTAGAGAGACATTTAGACGCTGAAGCCGCAACCTCCCAGACAAAGAAAGAAAAGGCTAGTCGAAGAAAAGGCTGAAGCCACACTCTCCCCTCTTTAACAAACCAGCATTCATATAATCTCATCGCAAAGGATAGTCGAAGCAAGAAAATCAACCCGTCCAATTCAAGGTTAGAAAGTACGAAGTTGAAGTTTGATTCATTGCGAAGCTTGGGTTCACTCAGAGAGACCTCATCAACCATAAGAAGAGGTTCATTACCTCATTGAGTTCACAAATATGTCGATCTATCTACTCATTTAAATGTAACATTTATTCGGATAATGATCCACCTCTCTCAAAAGCCACCTTTTACCAAACAGACTCTACTAGTCATAGAAACTCTTGATGTCCATACTAATGTTAGAAGCAACCTAGAAGGCCAATAAGCTTGACCAAATTTTTTCTTCAACACCTACCAAAGAGGACTTCTTTCAACCAGCATTAAGATGAGGTATTGGATTCAAATTCTTAAGACTTTGTCGATGCAAAAAGATGCTTTCTAAACAAGTCAGTAAACAGTGACAGGGGAAAAAGTCAGGAGCAACTAACTCTTTGGCGCATCATAATCTTCCACCTTCCATGACCAAGTCTTTTCTGAAGATGAAGAATTACAGTCTGGAGAACAAACTGGAATAGGTGTGGAGTCATTCTCTTCAGTATCTTGGAATTCTGAAACTGTTGCAGATGCATTATCATCTTCCGCATTGGGCGCAATAACAGTATCAACAGGAATAGGAAAATCAACATTCCTGATTCATATGCATGTCACATTAGATACACTTCAGGAATAATGCTAGAATCTGAGTCAGACAGGACATAAAATTACCCATTGCTTATATCCATATCATCAAGGCATTTTGAGCTTCTCGCTGAATCAGATTCAGATCCATTTTCCTGGAAGCTTAACTCAGATGTACATGCCTGTGATCAGTGAATTATAACTACATGGTCAAAATAACTATCTGACATTCATCCTCTTCTTTCTAAGCAGACAGTTGACAACATAACCAAATAGAGTTCCGTTTACACTTCCAGATATCCCAAAGTATGTACACTGTTGGCCCATGTAATATTTGATACAATAAATTGGCGAATTGCAAGTGGGTATGGACTAAAATTATCTATAGCATTACTCTTGGATAATATTTTCCCTTAGCGATTGTTGCACATCATATATGCACTTCTTCTCATTGTTCTTTTGTATTAATGAAGGTAGGAAAGGGAAGCATTGAAAAAAGCCGTGAAATTTGAATCTAGACAATTCCCCCAAGATTGACCAACCAAACTAGGTGAAAAAGTAAATCACCTGCTTCTCAATGGCTACTCTGGAATCACCACCATGTTGCATCCATCCATCATTAATCAGCTTAAAGGCCTCATCACGGGACAGGAAAGATGCAAAGAAGTACTGCAAAATTATTTATGAAAAATCAAAGACTTATGATGTAGGAAAACTGGAAAAACAGAAAAACCACAAGAAAAGGTGTGGCTCCCATTGCATACTTGTGAGCAAAGAAATGAAATTACAAAAATCGAGACTACCTTTTTCCCTCCAGCAAATATTTCAATTGCATTGGGGAAGATACCTGCAGTCTTCGCTCTTTTTACACTTGTAATGTCTCCGAAATGTATTATTTTCTGAAGCATATACAGTTTGAAAAGTTTAAGACTACTTAAAGTAGAAAGAATAAAATCACATAGAAGGATCTAAAAAGATAAAAGAATAAAAAAGTGGGGGAGAGAGAGAGAGAGAGAGAGAGAGAGAGAGAGAGAGAGGAGGAGGAGAAGACACACACACACAGAGCAATTGACAAGAAGCGAGTCTTCATTCCAAAATCAAAGAAAAGGATAATGGCTCATAAAGAATTTCCCATAGAGCTACAAAATGGTTTTATGACAGACAACCGTCATGAACCAAGCGAGTATGATCATATGGGGAAATCACAAATAACTTATGAAAACTCGGAATATTCAAGCACTACATATTTGACAAAATGGAGGTGCTGCATAGAGATATGTTTTCTAGGATAGTCTAGTGATGATGGGTATTTGATACTACAAGGTCATCGATATCCTGTAACACACGATATCAAAAAAGAATTACAAACGTGCAATAAGTGAGAATTCTCATCACAAAAACCACAGTGCTAAAAAAAAAAACCACAGTGCTAAAATATTGTAAGCAGATCAGTTCAACAGCATACCTTTGTTTCAAAACCAAATATGTTGGAATAGAAGCAGAGATAGTGCACAAACAGGTACATATGACCCTGAAACAGCAGAAAAATCAAATTGACAAGATGGAAAATGTTAAACTTTACAAGAGTCCAAATAAACCAACATCAACAGAATACATGCCAAACATAAAATCAGGACAATCAATTAACTAATAACAGTATCATAGGAAAACAGATGAGAATAACTAGATCTCAAGGGAGGACCTATAGATAAGAAGTAGTCATACCTGGATAAGTATATTCTCCTGGCATGCACAATTAAAATCCTGAACAAGGACCTGCATTGGAAAGTTAAAGAGAATGAGGGTCTATAGGTAGAACTCTACTCTTAAATGCCTACAAATAAAATACTGAGAAAAGTTATCAATAATCTCTACCAAAATGACTGGCTTTATTGAAGGACCAATGAACGTTCATTACTAAATAAACAAAATACAATGGTACATGATGGAAGGGATGGCACTGAAATTCTTCTCTAGCTTCTAATCAACAATAATGCATATATGATTATTCAATATGTGTCCACATGATAAGGAGGTGAAATTATGACTTATTTGCATGATCCAGATTAAAGCTGGATTGTAACACAATGAGTGGAAATTAAAAGATTCTACCATTACATCCATACCAAGCAGCCTTCTAGGTCAATTACTCTTAAGCCTCGTCTAATCAATAATGGCTGTTCCCCACCAAGCCAAACACAAGCCATCAAACTCCATCAATCTTGAGTCCTAAATCTTTTCCTACTAATCCATCATTTCAACTCCAGTGGACTTTGCAATTTGTAAGTTTGGCAACAAGTTTCTGGAAATCTCAATATGAAAACAATAGCCACATAACAACTTTGCAAGCAGTTCTCCAGTTTGATTGAAAATGTCGATGGACAGAATTGGAGATTTCAAGGACCAAACAGACCTTAGATTGAACATGTGAGTAGTAAGCTACTTCATAAGATAAAGAAGCAGCACTAATCACAAAGCATATCAAAATTTAAGAATCAGATAACCATCACGTGCATAACTTATAGAGAAGCATAAGAGCAAAATCAGTACAAAGGAAGATGCACATCTTATCAGCATGAATATACCGACTTGCTCAATAGCTTGAGTGATATTGCAATTTCATTGCAACGCATAATACAAGCTCCAGAACTCGCACACAATAATTTAAGTAAGCATGGAATATCCAAGAAGGCATATAGGAAAAACTTTCATAAAAAAGAAAATCCCCAAGATAAAAGGGTGCAGCAGCACCAGCACTTGATTGAAAGTCATGCAACAAGCCCCAGCAGGGTGTCCCTCTCCTTCTTTTTTTCCCCCATTCAAAAAAGATGAAAAACCCCAGTCAAATTCTTAAGCAAGTCTTGGCAAAGAGAACGACGATAAAACCTCTACAAGGATGCGATAGATAGATTAGGTGATCTGAACACATTTAGCAACTTACTTCCTCAGGTGGAAGTCTGAACAGTTGCCGGTACTCTTCGCTCCTCTGTGATGCTGCATTCTGTGACAACAAAAGCACAATAACCACAAAAGAAGAGGCACATTCTACAGAGCTCCTCCCAATCACCCAAAAAACAAAAAAAAAAGGGGGGCTTTGGGCAGAACTCACGGATAGCAGTTGTGCATCATCAATCTTATAAAACCAAAAGTACGTCCCTAACAGTAAAAAAAGCGGGTTGTGGCAATTAAGAGCGGAGATGATCCTAAAAAGCTGATCTCAGAATTGAGCGCAGAGATGATCCTAAGCCGATTACGGCGATTAATCGTTAGGTATTGCTGAATTTTCACGTGACATCGACCTTCGCATTGTAGACTGCCGAATTTCCCCGAATCATCGCAAAAACTCAAACTTCAAATTGTAGTCAAAGAGTTCCGACTCACACGTTCCAACTCCAAGTGGAGACTGGACAGTCAATGGCCTCTACCGACCGCCCCCCTAACGGCGATCGACAAGCACGCACTCCACTTCCGAAACTCGGAAAAACTCACGCGGCGAAGAAAGATAACAAAAACCAGGTCGCAATTCGCGTGCGGGGGGGGCCGAACCTGGATTTCGGCGTCCCTCTGAGCGGCGGCGGGGGAGGAGGAGCTCGACGGATCCCACCGATCGGGCGACTCGTTCGCGCCGGCGGAGGCGGGAGGCGACGGCGACGGCGTCAGCGAGCGATCGGCCGCCGCCGCCGCCGACGCCACCGACGCCGAGGAGGACGCCGTCATCGGAGGATGCGGCGGTGGCGCGGCGGCGGTGGCGTCCATGACTTCGACGGTGGCCGCCCTCGAGGGAGACGCGACCGCCATGGCGGGGGCACGGACGGAGAGAGAGAGAGAGAGAGAGAGAGAGAGAGAGAGATCTGCGGCGGCGGCGGATGGCGGCGGTTGTTCGGAGGGAGGCGGTGCGAGGAGGACGGAGGGGTAGCGTGAAGAGCAAAGGAAAGGGACGGGGGTGGGTGGTTCGTTGGTTGGGGGGAGTGCGGAAACGAAACGAAACGAAACGAAACGAAATGAATCTTCTTTTTTTTCTTCTTTTTTTTTTTTTTTTTTTGTTCACGTTCGGCAACGGCAGGGACGAGGGGGAGAAGGACGAGTCGGTTTCGAGCCGACTCGAGGAGGGAGGAGGAGGAGTTTGGAGTTGAGTACACGTGATCGGCGAGTGAAGTGGGCGTGGGGCCTGCATGTTGACTTGGAATTTCCCGGGCCGAATTCTTTTTTCTCTTTTCTTTTTTCTCTGCCTAACCTTTTTTCTTTTTGCCAGGCGCCGGAGACCGGCATTGGAATTTCCATGCCCAAACATGGAGTTTTATGTTCAAATGTCAATATCTAGTCGTATTTTAAAAAATGATCTTCGATTCTTTCAAATATAAAATTATTTTTTTGAATTTTTATTTTTTTAATCAAAGTAACATTTCATTCATTTTCACAAAAATATAAAAAAGAAATCATGCAATTCCTATTCATGCTAACAAGATGAATCATCAGAACAAAATTAATTAGTCACGCACTTAAAGAGCAAATCTATTACTTTTTGAGATGAAAATAGATTGAATCCGTTTTCTGTAACACTAACACATCGAGAACCCCATTTGTTAATATGGCTTTACCATAGGTTTGGTATTCTCAACCTTATCGTCGTTCAGAGTAACAAAGTTGAACGAGCATAGATTTGACTATTGTGAGTGCAAGACCTTCACAAAACTCCTCCAATCTACTTCAAAACTAGATCGGCACAACAACAAAAACTGAGGGAAGAGAAATCCTGAAATCATACCACAAAAATCCTCAAATCTAAACTAGATTGGGATAGAAACTTCAACGAACTAAAGAGAAACATCTAAATTTACATTAAATCAAAAAAAAAAAACTCATTAAAATAGAAGGAAAGTAAGAAAAAGAAAATAGAGAACCAAATCATCTATAGAAAAAGGAAAATGGGTGGAGAGGGAGAGATAGAGAGAGAGCTAGTTCAAACGCTCACATTCATGGAGTTTGAAAAGGAAAGCTTTATGAATGTGAGAGGGAGAGGAAGATACACTACCATCTCCATATTGACTATGTTATTTTCGTAAATTTAAGTATAGATATTCTATTTATTAAGAAAATATTTTCAGTTGATTCATTTTTAGAAGCAAACTAAACATTAGAAAATGAGGGAAATATTTTCTATGAAACAAACAAAACCTTCTAAACAGATGAATCCATATTGGGGGGAGATAATGTTTACCATTACACAAACATAGCATGAATCTTGACCTGAATTTGAATCTCAACACAGCATGAAAAGCTTCATCTCCACATCTTGATTGTTGTGATAAAAGAATCGATATTATTATCTCTCGCTTTCCTTTCGTCATCATGCATCCTTACTATATGAAGGTTTTTAACTATACTCTATGTTTGTGAGAAAAATATTTGAGCAACTTCAATCTTGAAAGAGGAAGCGCAAGTCCCCTCGCACAAGTCTCGGTCTAATGGAGGAATTTCCAAGGCGAGTTAATTTTTGCTATTTTTTTTTCGGCTTAGAAGGAGCCAGGCGAGAGCACCAAGTCCCATGCTAGGGGCTCGGGCGTTGGAGACCTGGTCCTGGATACCAACAACCAGTGTTGGGGTTTTCATGCTCGAGCTTGGAGTTTCGGGTCCAAGTTTCAATATTTAGAAATATTCTGAAAGTTGATTTCTAATTTTTTTAAAGGGGAAGTCATTTTCCTAAATATTTTTTGTCAAAGTAACGTGTCATTCATTCCAATAGAAATACAAGAGAACAACCGCATAGTCCAATTGTAAACCGAGACAAATCTTATGCAATTTTAAAACAAAACAAGCTCTAGAGACCAAGATGAATCATAAGAATAAGATTAAAGGTCGCACGTTCAAAAAGTAGATCGGTGACTCTTTCAGACCAAAATCGACAATTGATCACCGGTCTTCATTAATCAACCCACATCGAGAACTTCAACTGTGAGTGTGGCTTATCTTAATACTATTGCCATTCAGAGTAACAAGATTGAATAAGCACAAATTTGACTCTTGTGTGAAAGTAAAATCTTCACAAAGCTTCTCTGATGGGAAAATTACCAAAAAAGTCCTAAACTTATTGCAATTGTGCCAATTCAGTCCTAAACTTCTTTTTTTGGCCAATTTAGTCCTAAATTTGTTTTTGTTCCAATTCAATCCATCCGGCCATGTATAGTCGGAAAAGTCTAATGTGGCAACCTAGTCAACGTCGGTCGGCGTTGCCGGCACTGACATGGCACCGGAGAGCAAAACGTCACCATTTTGCTTTAAAAAAAATAAAAGCCAAAAACAAAAGGTAGAAGAGAAAAGGGCATGAAAAGAAAAAGGCGTGGGTTGGCTGGGTTCTTTCCCAAAATTAAGCGGGGAACCCTAAATTGAGAGGATCTGCCCCTGATTCATGGTTGCCCGACATTGATTCTTGGAGGATGCCTCCGTTCAACACCTCCGTCCAAACCTTCTGGCCGACGCTTGCCCAACGCCTCCATTCGATGCCTCCGTCCAAACCCTCTAGCCGACACTCACCCAACGCCTCCGTTTGATGCCTCCGTCCAACCCCTCCGGTCAACGCTCGCCTGACGTCTCCATCGGACGTGAGCGTTGGCCCGACGCCTCCGTTCGATGCTCGGCCTAATGTCTCCATCCGATGTGAGCGTCGACCCGATGCCTCCGTTCGACGCTCGCCCGACGCCTCCATCCGACGCTCACTCAGATTCGCCCGGCGCTTGCTTGACGCTCACTCAATGCCTTCATCGTCTTCTTGAAATTGCGGTGCTTTATATTTATGTTGAGGCTTTAGCCATCTTGATTTCACTTGAATTTTATTTTAAATTTCATTGACATGGGTCTGTTGTAGAAATGGGTTTGTGGTTGTGAACTAGTTCATTTGAAATGGTTGGGCAAATTGCTGACATGGGTTTGTGGATGGTCTTGCGTAGAATGTCTCTATCTCGCCTAAAAATTTTTGTATTGTTGCCTTTGGCTCATTTAGGAAGAATGTACTACTTTGAGTTGCTGCCTCTGGTTCAAATCAACAAAGTTTGTTAGGTATATGGAGTTCCTAATACACTCCTCATTTTGATTTCCCAAAGCTCGTCTGGATCACCTAAATCTTACGGCAATTGCAGCAATTTTGGCCTACCTATGTTTTGGATTTTATATTAAACTTGGAGGAATTTTGTATATATCATCCATGAGCACATCAATTTTTTTTCAAGACTTGAATTGAATACAATATGCATATCTCGGATTGTAACTTCAAAAAAGTGATTGAAAGCTGAAATTGAAATAATTGTTACTGCCTATGGTTCATTTGGGAAGAATATACTCCCTAGAGTTGATGTCTCTAGTTTAGAATCAACAAAATTTGTTAGAATCAACAAAGTATTTTAGTAAGCAATTCACGATTGTTTATTTATTCTGTCATAAGAAAGCCCATTCATGACTTTATTGGGTCAAGTTATATTACTAATTTATTGTTGGTGCTTTGTTTTAGTTAAACTAGACTTCACTTTAATGTTGTCTATACCGGTGCTCACTCTTGTTTATAGAAATAAGACAACATGTTAACTATACTGCTGTCTTATTTATGCTAAAAATGCATTGTCTACATCTTGTTGACCATCATATCTACATATTTTCAAGTGCAACCTAAGTGCACAAATTCATAGACTTATGAGGCTCCCATTTCCAACAATCATTACAATCAATGAAGATACAAATGAATTCGTCACAATCGATGACATCGATTTCTCTAATCACCAACGATACATATGTGCTTTGCCATTATGGCCTGAAATGTTCTCTATAAGTAGCAAAGACAAACAAGAATCGAGGAAGAAGATATCACGGTTGCCCAAAATACAGGATTGGAGAAAGTTGCGGTTTTTTTGCTTGGGTTGATGCGAAAATTAGTCCATCAGCAAGAAATGTGTCAAAAAAATTTTATCGAAGCAATGTTGAAGAGAAATTATTGAGCCATACTAAGGATGATGGCAATTCAATGGATGTAGAATTCAGAGTTTTCAAGGCACAACTAAAACATTTTGAACAAGATGTGTCAAAGTTAAAAAAACAAAATTCCACATTGAAGACAATGTTAGTTGTGTCGTTGGTGTTTATAGTGATTTTAGGAAACTTGTTATTTCGAAATATGAAGATGAATGATATAATGAGCTTGCCATAAAATGTGTTAATGTTGTTTGTATTATTAAGTTGTTTTAGTAGATGTCATGTATTTGTCCACATGAAGTTCAAACATGAATGGAGTGCAAGATTTTTGCAATCTCTTTTGTTTTGCTTGAAACGGAAAATGTATTGCACCAGATGATTAAGAAACATATCTAAAAGACCGGTATAGTAAGACAAAAAAACATCAATGTGTTTGATGTATCTTAAAACAAGTCTTTGGTGCGCAGTAATTAGACTACACTCCTCCCATCCAGTCATGCCCCAAACCAAGTCGCCTCACCAAACTTTTAGATAGCTTGTGTTGGTCTTGTAATTATATTGTGATCCAAATCCACATTATGCGAGAGTTACTTTCCAAATTTCGACGCGAATAAGAGTCCAAGAACTAATTTCGCACTTTTGTACTAAAAAGTGAAATTATAGTCATGAGCATATAAGGCTATATGAAAATATTTATCCTTTCAATTCAATAAAATAATAAGGCATTTGAAGTTGAGATAGTAAGTTGTGAATGTTTTTACAAGGCAAAGGCATATTATTATCATTTCCACCAGAGAATCTGTCTCTATAAAGAAAGCTAATGCACATCGGGCCTCAAATGTTTATGAAGAAACTAGCATCATGATCATTCGGAAAAAAATAAAGAAACTGGGTATTTTCAAAACATTCAAAACAATGTCACTTTTTCTGGTAAAAATTCATGTAGTGCCAAATAAGGACCGCGGTTGCCATCACTATGATGACTACATAGAAAGCAGCGTCTCTGAAAGTTGAGGTGACGTCGATGTTGGAGCTTGGCCTATTGCCTTCGAGGTTGAAAGGATCCCGGAAGTGGTCATAGTTGTTGGTCAACAAGCCCAACAACGTAAAGCCGATGGAATACACTTTCCTTACCGATTTGACATGATTCTGCCACATGAAGTTGGCAAGGGCCTGAGGAAGTAGGAAGAAAGTCTGCATCAGCCACCGTGCAATCTCGGAAGAATACTTAATCTTCGATTCAATCAAGCAGTCGAGGCCTCATTCAGTAAGAGAGCTCCCGGATGCGATCTCTCTACAACCAATCAGATACATTTCATAGAGGAGGGTATCATACAGGCTTTCCATGAACAGTTACACTACGCCCTTATAGCTCACTTCCCTAAATAGATGGGGTGGCTTGGAGAATGTTAGGTGCAATGAGACATTCAAGGACCGACTACGGAACAGTGCCACTTCATTGGCCGATTTATCCTTAGAAATGAAATTGCAGTTTTGGGGACACGGACATAGAAGACCTAAGGAGAGGACATTTGCTTGTACGTAGATGAAGGACCCGAAATCATCATTCACTTGATAGTATGTTGCACCAATTCTATTTTCTTTTAATTTTCTTACGATTCTTGGGCCACAATTTCTTTTCCACTTAGCACATGCATCCCTCTATGTATGCATCCTTATTATTATCATTATCCGCATTTTCTCCAACAGACTATATATGGACTTACACCTAGCATGTATAATTTTTCCATTGAATATTTCGCATAAGTTATTGTCAACAATGTCACATTTCACATCAGTATTGAAGAAAGCCTTATGCTAGTGCTTTGACTTTATTTGCACCAAGTCATGATATGCACAGGGACTAATTTTCTTCAATGCCTAAGAGTGTTCATCATACTCTATCATAGTATTACTCTTAGCACACTACCAAAATAGCCTTTGCATTTGTATTCACTTATGTTTCTTGCCCCAATTAGCATAGATGTGTCTAGCACACATCCTATACTCAGTTGCAAGCAACAAATCAGCCATAGCTCCTATAAGGCCTTGCAAAAGATAATTACAATGTAAAACATATCTTATAAATGTGACTATCTAAGAAATATAACAAATAAAAATTAAATAAAAAACTTACATTTTGTTTGTCGCTAATTATGACCCAACCTCGTCCATATGTGTCAAAAATATTAAGATCATACATCAAATTTCTTAAGAACCACGTCCAAGTGTCACAATTCTCAACTCTGACAACCGCTCAAGCAATTGGGAACATCTAATCATTTGCCTTCCTTCCAATAGCACATAAGATCTGATATTGACAAATTACTTTCAAGAAACAACCATCTAACCCCACAACTTGTCTACATCTACTAAGGAACCCTTTTCTTACAAGCAACAAATCAAATGTACATTATTTTAAACAATGCCTTGGAGTGCATATTTGGCTTTTCAACCTTCAATGTAATAGTACTCCCAGGATTTTTCTTCCTAATCTCTTCTGCATAATCTCACAGTTTTGCATATTTCTTCTTATAGTTTCCATCAACACTTTATAAGCAAACAACTTAGCCTTCGTACATTGAGCTATGCTTACATCTAAACCCAACTGTTCCTTGATTAATTCCTTGAAAGCAATATTTTTAATAGTTGGCATTGCTTTTATTGTAGGAAAATTATGATTTGCCAACAAAAAACTTGGCACTCTCCTATTTTTTAAGCAAATGTTACAAGTATGCTCTAAATGTAAGGTCTTGACATGAAATGATCTAGTATGAGCATCAACAGAACCAGAAATTTTCCAAGGACAACTCTTATTAATACATTTTGCTCTAACAAACTTCTTATCATTCTTTGTAAATTTTATCTCTCTACGTTCAGTCACTGAATACTTTTTTAAAACATCTTTGAATTGGCTACTACTATCCAATGCCATAGCCACAGTAAACACAGGTACGGCACAATTAGGATTATATCTTGGAAACTTACTTCTCTTTCTAGTAAAATCGTCATCTTCTCTCTCTACATCAGACCATAAACTATCATAGGCATTTGTTTCATAATACTCTATCTTGTATCCAGCTTCAGCATCAACTCCACTATTTACATCTAATGGTTGAGAATATACCAATGATGTGAATGGTTCCCCTATAATCAGATCCTTTGTGGCCCTCCCACAAAGCTCAATTATATTCTTCCTTACTTCTAGAAGCTCTTCATTATCAATATCATCATCATAAGTCCAAAATCTTACATTACCAAGAAAATTTGTCTCTTCATCATTGTCATCATCTAGAATATCCCCCTCTATGTTAATATAATTACCTTCATCAACTAAGTTATTAAGATTTAAGTCATCATCGTGCTCAATAACTATCTCATTAGCTAAACCAATATCATTGCGAGCACCCACACTAACCCCTAACCAACACCCTCACTTGGACCAATACCCTCACCCTCACCCACACACTCATGACCCCCTTGACCAACACCCTCACTTGGGCAAGCATCCTCACCCTCACCCTCACCCTCACCCTCACCCACACCCACACCCACACTGACCCCTTGACCATCACCCTCAATTGCCTCATCGATTGCAAAATTTTCTCCATATATCTCAATTAACCCACAATGCAAATAATTGAAAAGTAAATCAACGTCACTACTCTCATTCCATAGATATCTCAACCCATCTTCTAGAGACTTTCCAGGAAACTTAAAATAAAGTTTTTCAAATTTACAATTTACCCTATTCTCAATATTTCTAATGAAGCTTTCATAGCTCCTTGAACCGATATCAATTTTTATCAAATCAATCTTACCCCCAACATATTCAAGCATTGGGCGATGGTAAAAATTTCCACCATGGAAAAGGCAAGCCCATGCCAACTTGTCGCTCATTTCAACCCTACACAAAAGAACGCAATATATGTTGTAAGAAGCCACATAATGGAGATTTTAACATGAATGGCCCAAAGTGCTACAAAAATATAAAGAGTTTGACTTGAGCATAAGTGCAAAATCCTTTCCGTCTCATAATTACAAGTGAAATTTCTCTATAATTTATGAGAATTAACTAGGTCAATTAATAACTAGTACCTATGATACGAGAGTTCAAGGTGAATAGTGGTGCATAATTAGTTTGCTTTCAAGTTAGATATTTGGTTTGTATAGCTACATGAAGCTGGTGCCAAAATCTAGGGCTAATAAAAGAAAATTTTCTCCCATAGTATACATGATCTTGTTTTTTTTTTTGCAGCTAATGAAGGGGAAAAAAGACCATGATGCTAGGTTCTTTGTATATAGATATAGAAGCATTAAAGCATCTTATGCATTTATTTGGTTCTTCTAGTAGGTCAATGTATTACAAGCAGCATGGCTCGCAAGGCTTTAATTTTAGAATGTTACTTCATATTATCTCAATTCTTTCCTACTGTCACTTCCATGGATATTGTTGGTTTTCTCTTTTGTCTTTTGGCTTTTTAGGATATTTGACAATAGTTTCATTGTTTAGGCGGTTGAAGAGTGTACTTCTATGCTTAAACTTTGAATTTAATTTGCTTAGCATCGCTGATCTACTTTCAGTTTAAAACCAAATGGTTGGTTTGTTCAACGTACGCGAAGAAATAAGATAATTTGGGAACACAACAAAGACAAACATAGAGACAAAACATAGTTTAGGACCACGGCAATATACCTTTTGACAGATTTTGACTAACTTCACAACCACCCACCACGTAGCTCACCACTTGCCGACAACACAATCAAATTGGGACCACCTCACTTGCTTGTGTTTGCTGTAAACGAAAGAAACGGGTCAAGTTGTGGGCGAATCGAGTCTTCGAATCTTCGAGTCTTCAATCGACGAACGAATCGGGTGTGGCCAAATCGGGTCTTTGGGTCTTCAGGTCTTCTTGATTCGGGCGAGAAGCGACGAACAATGGTGTTGGCCAAAAAGGGGCTTGATTCACAAAGGATATTGATGGAAAAACAACTTGCGTTGAGGAAATCACAAGATGAGATCAAATCAAATAAAAATTTCAAGAATTTTGGAGGAGATCTCACTAGGGTTTTTTAGATGATTTTTGGAAGAAGTAAGGAGTAGTTGCACAAATCCTATAGCCAACCCCATGCCCTTTTTTTTTTCATGCCCTTTTTTCTCTTCTACCTTTTGTTTTTGGCTTCTTTTTTTTTTTAAAGCGAAACGGTGATGTTTTGCTCTTCGGTGCTATGTCAGCGCCGGCAACGCCAACCGGCACTAACTAGGATGCCACATCAGACTTTTCCAACTATGCATGGCCGGATGGATTGAACTGGAACAAAAATAAAAGGTTTAAGACTAAATTGGCAAAAAAAAAAAAGTTTAAGACTAAATTGGCACAATTACAATAGGTTTAGGACTTTTTTGGTAATTTTCCCCTTCTCTGATCTCCTTCGAAATTGAATTGACACACCAACAAAACCTAAGGGAAGTGAAAGTTGAAATTATATCGCAAAAATCTTCACATCTGAACTAGATTGGGATAGAAAAGCTCATCAAAATGTGAAGAAAGTAAGAAAAAGAAAACAAAGTACCAAATCAATCAAAATAAAAGGAAAAAAGGGAGGGAAGGGAGAGATCTAATTCAAACCCTCTCTCTATGAAAGTTGAAAAAGAAAATTGTGCGAAGAAGAGAGTGAGAGGAAGCCCCCTAAGTCGAGCTAAGTAGCTCATTAAATTGCTCCACTGGAAATGACGGGGGAACCCTACGGGAAGGTTCCCAATTGATCCAGGTAGGGTCACCCTAGCTAACTAGGGGCCCTCCCGATCGTAAAAAACTAGGGGGGTATTGGGGTGTTACCCACCTAAGAAAAAGTAAGAGGTAACTGACGGGATGAAAGGCCCTAGCTCAAGGGGAAGAAATAGGCGAGAGAACCACCCTAGGGTAGGAGAACTGCAATGTCACCCCGTATTCCCGCTTTATCGGGAAGACAAGGGCTTGAGCAAGTCCTTAACAAGCTCAAGAGGAAGAAACAAGCGAGAGAATTGCCTTAGGATAGGAGAACCTTACAATGTCACCCCTATATTCCCTCTCTATCGAGGAGACAAAGATAGATAGGGAATTAAGGAGCCTCATGGTGGTAAAGGTAGGCACCACATCAGAACTTAAATTTTGGCTACCACCGGGTAGGTAAGTAACCTCCTCACATGAGATGAGTGAAGAGTGGGTGAAAGGCCTACTAGAACTAGCATGCCTTACGGCAAGGTTATTGAACCAATTGGCTAAGACTTTACCCCGGTTCAATGACTATGAGTACTCTCTCTCTGTGGCGAATGAAAAAGAAAATTGTGTAAAGATGAGAGTGTGCCCTCTCCACATTACTCAAGTTATTTTCATAAATTTAAGCATATGTTTTCTATTAACTAAGAAAATATTTTCTGCTAACTCATTTTCCTAAACGAACCCAATGTTGGAAAAAAAAATTCGTGATATAAACAGTCTTCTATATAGATGAATCTTTTTTTGGGGGAGGGGGGAATTTTGTTTATCATTACACAAACATAGCATGAATCTTGACCAGAATTTGAATTGAATCTCCACACGGCATGAAAAGCTTCATCTCCACATCGTGATTGTTGGTGACAAAAGGATCAATATCATCCTCTCTCGGCTTTCCTTCCGTGGTCATGCCTCCTTGCTATATGAAGCTTTTTAATTGCACTCTATGTTTGTGAGGAACATATTTGGGCAACTTCATTATTTTTTCATCTAACTCCATTTTGAACGAGGAAATGCGCATGCTTCCGCGTGAGTCTTGGTCTAATGGTTTTGCTAGACATAAACCCGTGCATTGCACGTATAAATAAACTACTAAATTTGGACCAACTACTTAGCGTACAAGAAGAATGAAAGGGCATGATATGCACTTATATTTAGTACATTATTTGCTAATGTCTCAAATGCATATAAGATAATCTCAATAGAAGATTTTGCGTAATGATCAATAAGAGAAAAAACTTATACTATGAGTATGTGATAAAGCTAAAATACAAAATGTTTATATATACGGTACAATTAAATAGAATGAGAACGAAGATAGAGGGTAAGGGTCAGGGCAATAAATTGCTGGCTATGTAAGATAAAAGAATCTAATATTGCCAGTTAAGCAAATGACAATAAACTAATCGGCTTCAAAGCTCTAACCTAGTGAATCCATGTGAGAGAAACTTACACCGTTCATTTGACGGAAAATAAATGATTTCAAAAATATTTTTCTAAAAATAATCATAAAAACCGCTTATAAATATGAATAAAACAAATAATATTTTCATTGCCCATGAAAACGTTTTGATACAAATTATTGTTGATAATAAAAATATTTTTCATTAATAAATTATTTCAAATGATTATTTGTAGGAAAATATTTTCCAAATCATTCATATTCCACGTAACAAAAAAACCTTTGACTCATTGTCAAATTGGCTGCTAGGATTGTAGATTGTTAGAACGTTCCTCTCCTAGGCGGGGGGAAAACAAAACCTTAGTGACTCATTGTCATAGTGACGGGTTGTCCTAAACTTGGCTGCTAGGATTGTAGATTGTTAGAACGTTCCTCTCCTAGGCGGGGGGAAAGGGTTTCGATCCTTTTTCCACAAAAGTAATTGCCACTAGAGCACGATTTTGCTTGAATTTGCTAACTAGGTATGATTTTTGGGAAGATCGTCGGCTTTTAGCGTGACGCATTTGTTCCTATCGGCCATGACTCCGTCCATAGATTCATGGCTCCTCCTAATTCACGTTACTTTCACCTACTTATTATGGATTGATGATGATCCGCATTTGGTTTTTCCTTCTAATTACAAATGGGAATTCGATATGGTGCGGAACCTTTTTCGCAACAAAACGAATGTGTATATTTCTCTTTCTAGTTAATACTTTCGCATCTAAATCGAGTTTTCATTTCATAATTCTCTATATCTCTAGATGAATAACAATGACAAAAGGCCAAAGAAGTATTCCCCGTAATCACAGCTGCATTACGTATAATTTTGGCTTAATGTTGCGGAGTTAACAAGTTTTGAGCGGGGATTACGCTTTGCCTGATCTGTCAAAGTGATTAAACATTTTATTCTTTCATACGTAAATTTATATAAATAAGTAAATAAGACGTAGATTCCACATTCTGCTGAGTTGGCAGATTGAAGGCTTTCTTAAGTTACGTTTTCCTTAAGATTGGCAAATTCAAGGACTCCTCATCGCATCGAATTTTCTAGCTTTCCTTTTAGGAAAAATGAGTGGTTTTCTGATTTCAAATCAACGTTGATAGTATGAATACTTGTAATTTAGAAAGAGAACGATATAATGCTGTGAGAGATGCTTAAGGAAGCTACTACTGAAGCTTTGTGTAAAAGTAGCGCTCCCGAAAAGATATAAATTCTCAAGAATTTTATAGTGGATTCCAACCATGTTGAGACTGTTAGATTTGGGAGAGTGGAGAAGACAAGTCGAAGGTCGAACCACAATAAATCTACTGTTCATCTCTTTTATCTCCTTAACACCTTTAATATCTCCTTGCTAAGAGCTTGCATAATTATTTTACACAGCTATCGCAAAGTTTTAATTTTCTAAGATTCATCAATTCACCCCTCTTGGTTGTTGCGCTACCTCATTTCACATAGTTGTGTTGTAACTATTAGTATTCCTATTAATAAAATTGTTATTTATGCCTTCTACACAACGTATGCCTAGCAAATATCTTATAACCAGCTCTTGGTAAAGGATTCTTTCTGAGAGTCATGCATAAGACTCTAATTTATAAGTGACTAATCCTTTTTCTTACAAAGACCATTTTTTTTGCATTCTACCCTCATTTTGCTTTTAATTAGGATTTTTGTCTTGCCTTTTGATGAGTTTCAAAATTACCAATTTCCAATTGTAGAAAATTCTAACATCTTTCCATCACTCTTTCTATTAAGTATCAGGGACATTTTCAATACTTTCTCTTGATTTTTACAGTTAGGCTATTCATCATATATAAAAATTTCCCTATGTCACATAATAACTATAATTAGAACTTTTATAACTTTCACCAAGTCACCACATTACTTAACATGAAACTGAGAATCCCGCCTCTATTTCATTCAAAAGGAGGAGATTCATATGAAATATGACAAAAATTAAATTAATAATTTCTACTAAAATACATGTTCCAGTTTTGCACATAGGTGTGCTACTAGGAATATGATATATAGATGTATAGATGTCTTCCTTGGTACTTATCTACTCTACCCTTTTAAGTATTTGCAAAACAACCATTAAGTTTCTTCAATTTACAAGAGCCCAAATTCATTGAGAGAAATGTGGACTAAAGTTGGAGCCCATATCTCCATATTCCACTGGCAAATGGCCCAAATTGAGAGCAAAAACTTTATGAAAAAGTGAACTTGATTGACACTTGGACCCAAAACTAAAAAGCCCAAATGCATTCATATTCACTTGGGACAAAGTGGTGGGCTTCTTGACTCATGCCATTTGAATTGCCTTCCCAATGATAGGAAGAAATGATTCAGATCTTTGCTTTTGTGCGTATAAAAGTAGAAATGCCAAGAACCGTCGTCGCCTTTCATTCCCTTACCACTTTCCCTCTTTTGCTTTTCAAAATACCAGTTACCGTCCCCTTACAAAATCTCACTGTTAAAAGGGCCAAATTGCCGCAAATTTTCATTTCTCCAAGTCTCTCACAGACCCTAGCCTCCATCACGACAAACACTCAACTTGTTCATCGCCCACCACCGTCTCCCGCCGCCATCATGATGGAGGGGAAGGCTTTGACGGCAGCCGGTGGGGGAAGCTGAGCTTAGGGTTTGGTTTTGGAGGGTTTGGGTGTGGTAGGAGATGAGAGAACAAGTGGTCATAGGATAATCTGTGGGAATGGTTTATGGTAATTTCCTTATATAGATAGATCTTGAACGTATTGTACTCCAAATGAAGGACTGCGATCGAAATGGACATAATTAGCCAGAGCGGAGAGAAATGCTTTTTCAACTGCACATCCTAGCTACTTTCAAATAAAACCGCAGGTTGAATAGCGGATGTAAGGAAGAAGTCGCTTTACAAATATTGTCGGCGGGCCTGGCACATTTCTCATAACTTAAACTTTTAGGACTTACTATCATCAAGTATATCTAAAAGCAAGGGTCTAGAGTCAAAAATCTTAGTGTTTTCATTATGCCTGTTAATCTTGTCATTTTGAGGGTGGTCTAGTAGATGAGATTTTAATTTCACTAAATGTTTTGCCGACATGACTCAACTTATGCTGAAAAAGCATATATTGCTAAAAAGAAATGGATAGAGAGAGGCCACTATTCTTTATGAACAAGTCTCGCACACATCACAAAACATTATGATCTAAAATTATAGTCATGATTCAGTGGGTCGAGATAAGCAAGCCCTCCCGCCATCTCGCCAAGTGTCTAGAGGTCCAAAAACTGCTCATCCAAGTGACACACACAAATTGTCACGGTTCAGCAAATTCAATCTCCCAACATCATATTTCGGAGTATTAGCAAGCACGGTTATACCGCTAGGCTGCCACCATCGGTGATTAGTGTTATGCTCTTGATACATATTCTATGAACTTGTTTTCTAAAGGAGTTGTCTGGCATATATAATGGCATTAGGGTAAACTTCAGATATAGAAATGTACCTAAAGGAGAATGGGATATGGACAGATCCATGCATTTCACAGCAGTCAAACATCTTACACTGCACTGGCAAGGATTGAACAGACCATACTTTATAATGTTTGGTGATTCATGACTTCCTGTCCCAGAATCTTACATACTCAATGTCCAGATCATTCATCTCTCTCTCTCTGAGTCAGAAAAGTGAACCCATGCTCCTCATTTAGTGCAGGATTCACAGGCAATGCCACTTCAAAAGGTCCTTAAGTGGACCAAGAAATTCAGAGAGTGAGGAAGGAATCATTGAATTGATGAAAGGGAGAGCCCCACCTTTGACTGCCCACCCTTTTGCTAATTCCAACACACTTTCTCCCTCTCCCTCTCCCTCTCTAAACACTCTCGCTTTGGAAAAACCTCCAATTTGCACCAACTTTTCAAAAAGCTAGGAAAAAAACCCTGGCCCACATGTGATTACCACAGCAACTTTATTGATTTACATATATTTTCTGGAAATGTGGGCAGGTGACTTGAAATGAGTGGCAAAATAATATGGAGCTAATGATGTTCGTCACTAACTCTGTTGCTTTTCCTCTTTTCCCTGTTCTCTTTTCTTTTTTCTATTTGATTTCTTCATGGGATTGGAGCCCCTCTCCCCCATCGACAACTTTGGCCAATGGACCTTCATCGCCAATAGTGGAAAGTCACCCCCAATCATCATCCACATCATCCCACATCCCACTTCACATTGAAACTAGCCCCATCTCCCCCTCCCTCCCTCTCCCCAAAATGATAATGAATTTGTCATTTTTGGGATCTCGGCGGAAAACAAAACTGAGTGAGTGGGTTATACCACTTCTCTTTTTGTTGCTTTTTGGAGTGTGATTTGAGTGCACTTTCATGTTGGTGTGTGCCACAGTTGGCTGAGTCGGATAGCGACTGAGGACATTTTTTGCTCTCTGCCTTGATATTACAGTGACTTGGAGCATTGCAAATTTGAAGCATTATGGACAATTTGTACTGATCATACTTCAACTTCAGCATTCCAACTTAACGTATGCATGTGCTGCTCTTTCCTCTTTTGATTATGTACCCCAAGCAAATGAACTTTGTTAAAACTCTTCCGACTTTGGTACTCCTCTAGGTATGAAAAATGTCACACCTTGTTTGACACGTTTCGATGACTTAAATGATCTTAAGTTTTTGGGAAATCATGAAAAGATCTCGAGATAAAGAGAGGATGATTAAATTTATCTAGGGAATCATGTCCAGTTCTTGTAAGCATGATCCATCATAAGTTGAGTAGAGAAAGATAAAGCCCTGTATTTTTTCTTTCTTTCTTTCTTTCTTTCTTTCTTTTATACATGAAAAGAGGGAGGGATAGATTGTATTGTTACTTGGGATGTTATCACAAAAGCCTCTCGTTCCCATCACAAGACATTCAATTTGAATCAAAACCCATTCATTCCAATTTGTAGGTGTATAATCCCATCATCGAGCACAAAGATTCCCTTCACATGACTCATGAGGTCACAAATGCTTTAGGCCATTCAAACTTATGACCTCACAAAAGATAGCATGGATTTTTTTTATAGTTCGAGACTTCTGTGATACGATCACATTAGTCACACGACATCGTAAAGAGACAAAATCAAATGATTTCTTGACTACAAGCAGAGCGTTTTGTCCCCGTAGAAAATTGGCCGTTTCTGTTGGGAAAGGACAAGACCATGGAGGCTGCATTATTTTGTCGAATGAGTATTTTCAGGATTTGGAATGCTCTTCGCCAAAACATAAAAGAAATTAATAATATTGAAGATCGAAGTTCTACTTGAGCATTACGACAGGGACAAGACAGAGATCGTTGTGTCATTTTCTGCAATCGCATTTACCGACGTGGTCAGCTTAAACAAAGATTTTTCCGCCCAAGTCTACATCGCCTGCCCCGAAGGGCTCGTACATGCACGTCCAAAAAGTGGATCGAAGTTATTATTGGCATCGAGACTAAAGCGTGACGGGGAATTGCTTTTGGAAATAGGGAAATGACCTGGAATTGTCGGGGGATGATTAAATTAAGATCTGACATGACGGCTACGTACTCCCTCTAATTATTATATTATCGTCCAATGGTAGGCTCGATTCCCTTAAAAATCTTCTATTTTAGGTCGAATTTTAATTTTGTCCTGAAATTCTTATTATCTACAAAAAATCCAAAGTTTTTCATTATACTTTGTTTGAAATTATTAACGTCGGAGTCAATTAGAGACCCAAGAACACATGCGATTTTATTACTTGTGCCGCGGAATGCCCTCCAAACGTAGAATAGGCGAAGACTCGAGCCAAAATTTTTTATGGAAGTTGCTAATATGGAGATCTAAGCCTTGTCGTGCATCTCCTTTGCATGCAACTTCAATAAAAAGAAGCATTTAAATAATGATTAATATCATAAAAAAAAACTATAAATTAGTATATATATATGACAAATTTACTTCAAAATTAATCAAAACAAAAAGTCAAATTAGTATATTTGTGATAAATTTACTCTTCATTAACTTCTATTAAATTGGATTAATATCATGAAAAATAATAAATTGATACATTTGTAATAAATAAAAGATGAAACCTCAAATTAGTATACTATTATGTGCCATCTAATTTAATAATTTGATGATAAAATTTTTTAAAAAATTAACGATAATAAATTTCTCACAAACGTATCAGCTTAGGGTAAATCATAGATTCTATTAACAAGTTTCTTTTCAATACTTCTTAAACAATCAAAAAAGAAAATTTTTTATACACCAACTATTCTCTTGATATGATGAATTAGTTTTTTTGAAGAGAAATTATAGTTTAAATGTTAAAACTTGTCTCTTTCATGCACTTGAATAAGAAGTAAAACTTGTCCAGTCCGTACAATTGTTCTCCCGTCAAGTCCATCATTTTTCAATTCATAGAAATTCACACGCAACTCTTTTTATTTTAAACCCAATCTTATATGGCTTTTGAATACAAAATATTATCGTTTTGTCCGCTAGAATCAAAAAAATTTTAAAAAATTGAAATTGGATAAACTAGAAAAATAAAAAGAGATAAGGGTGGATAGGAGTGTGCAATAGAAACCATTTGAATAGGCGATTCTAGGTAGTTTTTAGGGACGTCAGTCTAGTTCCCAATTCTGCAAAATTGGAATTGGTGATGGGCAATGTAGGGTTGCGTGGTAAGATTTTTATTTCTCTCGATTTATATTCTTTTATTCCCCGAAAAAAAAAAATCATTTGATAATATCAACTAATTTTTCTATTATCCGAAACAGAAAAGTGATTAGAGAATAAATTTGAAACAAAAATAAGAAGTAGGAAAAAATAACTTCTTATTCCTAAGAACAATTTTTAAAAATAAGCCATTTTTTCTTTACCGTTTTTTTTTTTTAATTCTTCCTTGGTGCGGCCGTTGCCCACAGCCACTGCCGCTCGACCGCTTGCCCCCGCCCACAGTCGATTGCTGCTCGTCGCCCGATCATCGTCAGTCGTCGGACGCCATCCGCTACTGGCCACCTCTTGCCGCTCGACACCCGCCACCGACCAAACGCCGTCTACGACCGACCACCCACCTCCCACCAACCATCGCAGGCGATGATCAATGGTCAACGAGCAAGAAGAAAAAACAAAAACCAAAAATACAAAAATTTATGGATCGTATCAAACACATTCTTATTCTTTTTCTATTATGAGAATATAATTTTTGTATAATTATCAAATATATTATTTTACTCAGAAATTGTTCCAGCTAATAGAAATAAAAAAAGAACTATTTCTCAAAATAAGTTATTTTCCAGAATATAAATGTTATTATTCACACCCCTAAGTTCTAGTGTCATGATGGGAACAAGACCACTCGGACTAAGACCACTCGTACTAGACTGATTTTTTTTTATTTAAATAAAGAAATCAATATAAACATCTCTTCTTCATCTCCATGGAGTCTCCATCCCCCACACGTGCTGCCATTCCAACTCTCCCTCCACGGATTCGCCCTCACCATGTCGGTCACTCCCAAGAAGCTCTCCCTCCTCAACCCTCTCCTCTTCGCCCAACCCCCCATCATCTCTTCATCCTCGTCTTCTTCATCTCCGTGGAGTCTCCACCTTCACAAAAACTGCCATTCCCCTACCTCGTGCATGGCCACAAGCTTTTGCACTCGGACCTCATCCACCATCTCTTCTTCCATGGACTCGCCCTCGCCATGTCGGTCACTCCCAAGAAACTCCCCCTCCTTAGCCCTCTCTTCTTCACCCGCCCCTCCGTCCGGAACATTGTCCTCCCCTTCCCACCTTGCCCCAAACACCTAATTGGTTACTTGCAATTACGTAAATCAATAGTTCAAACCGCACTCAAAGGTAGGGTATTTCCCATTTTTCTTGGAACTTCTGTACTAGAAATAATGGTATCTCCAATTATAGCCCCTCCAAGCATCGAGAATGTCTACAACATCAATTGCTTTGGCAATGTCCCCATCATCTTCGCCCTTTGCCTCCCCCTCGCCTAGTAGCTCCCTTCCCACCTTAACCCTCTCATGGCCATCCTCTCCGACTTCTTCTTAGGCTAGACTCTCGACTTGGCCGATTAGCTCATCGGTCATCAGTTTCGTTGGACCACCTAGGAACTAAATTGGACCAATCCCCCCCCCATCCCTCCCTTTCCCTTTCCCTTCAGGAGCCACTATCCCCACTCTTGTGGTCTCTTCTTTCTTTTTCTTTTTTCTCCTTCTTTATGAGGTAAATTCACAAAATTGTGTTTATTAAAAAGATCTAAAAAATCGCATAAGATTAAAAAAAAAAAAAAAAAAGAACACGGGTACATTCCCATCCGCTTACTATTAACCGACTAGATGTTGACAAAAGTTACAAGTTTTAGGACTTAAAATACATGAAATGAGAGTTCTAGAATTGAAGTGCGCAAAGTTAACAAGTGTTACAGTTCACATCTTAACGATCCCATGTTTTGAACACTAAACTCTCTCATTTATCTTGCTATTAACACAACTCTAAAGTTAATTTAGTCAAACCACAAGAGTTGGTTGTCGAAATTCGACTCAAATAAACCAATCAGGCTACCATGTTTTCCTTTAACTACCTCTTTGATTGTGAATACATTCTCTTTTAGCTAAGATTGCATGCCAGTGACGTTTATAATTCGCAATCAACTAATCAAAGATATTATAGTTAATATCATGAAAATCTGACTAATATGCTTATGATAAATTTACTTTAAATTAATTTTTAACCAAAAAAATCCAAAATTAATACATTTATGATAAGTTTACAATCCGTTAGTTTTCATTAAATTGAATTAATATCATGAAAAATCACAAAATTAATATATCTATTACAAATTGAGAGTAAAATCCAAAATTAATACACTCATCAACTACTATATATCATCAAATTTAGTAATTTAATGATAAAATTTAACAAAAATTAATAAAAAATAAATTTATTATGAATATATCAGTTTGAAAATCATATCAATTTAAATTTTTTCGTGAGCATTGTTTCTCCGGATTGCACAGACGTGGCACCCTTTTGATTCTGAGCTGAACGCCGTGTCGTCGAGCGACGACAGACAGCCGGGTCGGCACGGGACCTTCGAAAGTCGACCCTTCACTGACTTATCTTGACCATCTCTGCAGTTTCTGTCGGTCCCTAATTTGTCCTCTTCCGCATTTCATCTTGCTTCGTATAACAATAATGTCGTACTAGGTAAACGCTCAGATATTATTATAAGGCCATTTTATTTTATTCTCTATGATTTAAAAACCATCGATTAACCCAAAAAATAAAAAGCCCATTTTTCCCCTAGTATGATGTCAGATGTCGTATACGTTAAACTGAAAGAGTGAACGGTACAATAAATGCTCCGACCAAAAAAAAATAGTTACAATAAATGATTTTTTTAATGCATGCATTAATTTACTTTTATTATTTTTGTCTTCTTTTTCATTTTTGTCCTTTTTTTTTTTCCGTTTCTGCTGAGTAATCAGTCACTTGTCATTGTTCTTACAGAGGCGCGCTAGGACTTGTTACTTTTACCAGGCACGCGTGTCGACCCGCGATCCGAAAAGTCTCTATTGCCCCTCCGTCGTCAGCCCATTTCGGTCCCCCCTCGCCTCTGTTTCAAGGGCATTTTGGACTATTCATCTCCGGACCGGGAGAAGATTTTCCGTCCGTGTGAACGAGGCGGACGGTCGAAAACGAAAGGGTGAACGCTGTCGGCTCGGAATTTGGTTTTTTTGTCTACTTAAAGAGAAATTTAATATTTATCCCCCATTAAAAAACAGAAACGAAGAAAATAATAGAAAGAAGACAACGATAACTTGGCGTTTGCAATAAATTCCAGAAATAGTCATTCACACGTGAATACTCCTAGGTCAAAAACAAAAATCAAGCAATTATTTCTTTTGTCTACTTCCATGAAAAAAATCCTAAAATGATACATCCATGCCACATATATATTCTAAATTAATTTTTGTATCACCAAAGCTCCTAAATTGAGACACTTGTGCCACATTTACATCAAATTAATACATTCATGTTACATTTACTCTAAATTATAGTAAATCTAAGATTTTTTGCTGGTAAATGCAATATTGGTGCATCGGTTTAAAGTAAATATGAGAAAAATATTAATTAAAAATTTTTGCGACGTAAAAATTTGTTTTGAGTAAATGTGCCATGGATGTATTAGTTTGAGATAAATGCGATACAAACATACAAGTGCATGAGTTTTTATGACACAAAAATTAGTTTGCAATAAATATGACACCTACATATCAATTTGGGGTGGGTTTTTATGACATGAATCCTATTCTTTTCTATACAATTGTAACAATGGTATCATTGAACTATACAATAAAAGAAAAATCAGTATCACCAAACCAAATTGGTGTTCTCCATGTCCAAACGACATCTCATCCACTTTCAATATTGTAATTGTACTCATTGATAGCATCTGAAGATCTCTTTCCAAGTCCAATTCTTATCGACACAACGAGCGATTCTATTTTTTAAAAAGATAAATAAATAAAAAATTGACCTACACAATCCTTTCTTTATTTTTTCTATCTCTTTTCTCATGGTTTGAGGTAAAAATAATTTTAAAAATCCTTTTTGCCCGTTATACAATCTACATAGGTGCTCGTCGATTCCTCTTCCCCGCCTACCTCACTTTTCCTTAACTCTACATAAGACCTACGGCGGTCAAACGAGGAGCACAGGGAAAAAAAGAGAAGAAAAAAAGGCAAATGAGGCGGAATTGCAAAATCACGCAAGTGGGGCCCACTACGGCCAATCGGCTTTTGCCCGAAAAATAAAAAGGAGCCCCTAGCGATCACGGTTTTTCCGTATCCAGGCCAACATCTAGTAACCAAAGGTAAATAAAAAGAATTACTGAAAAAAAAGCAGAGCCTGATTCACGCGCTACCACGAAGCGCGTGAGTGAAGTGCCTCCTCAGGCCAATTCGCTTCTTGGAATGGAATGGATATGCTATATGATATTTACAATTAGGGGCGATTGATTCCGGTACGAGTTGGTACCCGACTTAGAATCGGGTGACTTTCAATTCCAAAAGATCAGGATCGGGAATTGGGAAATGGCCCTTTTTCTAGAGATTTTGTCTAAAAGGAACAAATAAATCCTTGTAATAAAATATGAAAATTGCATCATTTCATTGCATTTCACTGCATGATATATGTTGGCGGTGTAGTTGCGATTGTTGTGTTGAAAATCATGGTTTGCCCCTTGATGGTACTTTCTATCTAAAAAGAGGCTTCAAAATTGGTTTAGAACCTCTGGAAACTAAATGGATTATAGATTATCCATGGAGTTGGCCTTAAATCAGTTAGTCCAGGCTACACTCAATTTGGTTCTCGAGTTCAAGTGGACCTAATGCTTACCCCTAATCATACTACTAGATGCCATCTCGAACACAAAATAATGCGTTCATTTTTAGCTTTATATGTTTGGAATAATTTAGCATACATTTTCAAGGAGTCGAACCTTATCAAATCCTTAAAGTACTATGTTTAAATTCTGGGATGTAAAAAGACGAGGTATTCCCCAAGGGAGGAGAAAGAGAAAATAATTCTCCCCAATTAAAGGATGAGACGTGTGAATACTGATATGTTAAAATAAGATATGCCATTCTGTTAGCTCAGTAGGAGTGCTTGATAGGCGAGGCGGCCATCATTAGAGCTCTTGGGTTTTTAGATCGCGGTGAGCTACAAATAATTTAGCATAAATTTTTCCATAAGTCCTAGGAATGTCTTCAGTTTTCTTAGGCGCACCGGCTGCATCATATGGTAATGTGCTGATTTGCAATTATTTGATGCGACCCACTTTTTTTTTTTTTGGTAAGAAAAGACTATTTTTAATGGTTAACGAACAAATTTATGTGAGCATATTCACTATTCTGGGTACCGAATCATTAACCAAAGCTGCAAAAAGATAGAATTCCATGCGCTCACTTTAGTTGAGAATCCTTGTTTGAACCTCACAAGCTACAACAAAATGGAATGACTGCCTTAAAGGCTCGAATGCCAATTTACATTTTAGCTTACCTAAAAGGGTTAAAGTCGAATACAAAAATTGACATCAAGAATCTATATTAAAAGCCCCAAGAATCGATGCTGCAAAAAAAAAAAAAAAAAAAACACTAAAATCCCTCGTTGCTATGCATTGCAAGTTAGTTTTCTTTTTCCATTCCTTTGGTTTGCGTTCCGGGGGAGAGGAAATAATCTGACTAGCGCTTTTGCCCGATTCAGAAAGACCTCTTCAGAGGTCGATCCAATGTCAAAGATAGTAACATCGCCGGCTCAATCAATTATGGTCGCCCCATCTTTCAATTACTTTTTTTTTTTTCCCGAGAGGAAGAAAGAAGGGGTCGAGGCGCCCCGGCGGAACTCGCGCCGCCGGGGAGCCGTGAGGAACACGCGCCGCCCCCGAGAAAGAGGGGGGTAGCCGGAGGGAGTGTGTGGGGGCGGGTCAAGCGATGATGACACAAAGTCCATAAAAGACGCATGGCGCACAACATCGCAATTTAAAAGCTGTGTAGTCCAAAGAAGGAACACTGCTGGGCCCACACCCGATGGGCCCCACACTCCCCCCCGGGGCCCCACGCTCGCAACTTCTTCTTTTCTCTTTCCTTTTCTTTTTCTTCCGCCGGTTCATTCATTCACACCCGGACGACAAATTAGTGGGAGTCGACTCGATCTTCGATGGGATGGGATGGACAGAATCAATTTATGAAAACGTGATCGATTTACGTAAAATTTTTAAAAAAATATGTATCTAGATTTCGACCTTGGCACATGAAATGCTGACATCATCACAAATAAAAAAGCTGGTGATAATTCTTCCAAAATTTGAATTGTCGCGTGTGCATATTTTCTCGAGCTGTGTTATTTATGATGTTCGATTTTTCACTTAGGCTGTCTCATTTATGGATGAGGCTATCGAAATAATTCAGACATTTCGCTATTACAAAACAAGATATATCATAATGAAAAGTGATGAAATTGGTAAATTGATATTGCAAAATAAAGGAATCTTATTCTATGTCCAAAAACCATGCGTCAAATTAATTTTTTTTTTTTTGCAATTTTCGAAAATAATTAAGTATATTTAATGAGGGTCTCAAGGGAATTTTGGTCGGGCACTAGTGAGAGATAAATGAATGAAGATATAACTTCACAATTCATAATAGTATAAACTAATATTTTTGAATTTTTTTTCTTTTTATTTTTAAAAGAGAAAAAAAAAAGGTAACGGAGACTAGACTAGACGCAAGAGACACACCCCACTGTAAAAGCAAGGAATTAAAGCAAAAGCTAAGGGCACGATCGAAACCATCCTCTGCTTCAAAGAGCCCTTCTTTCACTCGCGGACACAGAAGAGAGAGAGTCTAGAGAGAGAGAGACACACACACACACTCCTGTCCTGGAAGAGAGAGAGAGTGACAGGGACAGAGTCTAGAGAGAGAAAAAGCTGAGCTTCGAGCTCGGGCTCGGCCTCTAGCACTCTGCTCGGGGAGGGCGGAGGGGAAGGGAGAAAAAGATGGAGAAGAATTAACCCTAAGTGAAAACCCAGCACGCGATCTCGCAGGCGCGCGCGCTCGCTCGCTTTCCCTGCTGCTGGACAACCGAGAGAGAGGCAGAGGCAGAGGCAGAGGCAGAGGCAGAGGCAAAGGGGAGACAAGGGTCGTCGACCGGTCGCCTTCTGGTCTGCAGAGAATCTTGTCGCGAGTCGCGAGTCGCGTTCGCCCCCCCAGCTACGCTCGCGAAGGCCCGAATTCGGATTATTGCGCGCGCGCCACCGCATTGGACGAGTGCCCGCATGCCTTTTTGACCGGTGCGTCGTCTCTCTCTCGCTCTCTGCGCTTCTGGGTTCGGCGTTTTCTGCTTCCTCTTCTCGCTCGGGGAATGTGGGTTCGCGGCGTGACGTGGGTTGCAGAGAGATGGGCAATGCCGCGGAGCACGGCGTCGCGAATGCCTATTTGCGGTTTTTTCTGGTTTTTTGAATCGTGGGTGGTGCTGCTTCTTCTTCTTCTTCTTGAGAATTCCCTCGCTTCGTTCCTGGCTGCCGAGCGAAGTTTGAGGTGCTTCCGTTTGGGGCGTCGTTTGAATTTGTTTTTGTGGCTTTCGGTTCGCTGCTTGATCCGGTGAAGGTGAGCCGAGTTCGCTGGTTCGGCTTCTCGAGCTGGACTTGCAGCCTGAACCCAAAAGAAAAAAAACTTGACTTGCGGCTCGAAAGCTCTTATGATGTGTGTGGTCGGTCGGGGTGGCTGCTGTTTCGATAGCATTTTGGGTGGTGGATCGTGATGCTCTGTAGTTCGTGAGCGGTTGGTTTGTCATCTATGTGGAAGCAACGTCGCACCGAATTTTGCTGCTCTTGGTTTTGTACTCTTTTGAGTTGTTTTTGACCCTTCCCATCTTCTTGATTTCTGCAGCTTTCGTTTTCTAGAAATCATGCGTGCAAAATAAGTAAAGAGTTTGTGAATCTGCTCTGAGTTTATCCCCATACTTTCTGGGTAGAATCGAATTCGAGTGGGGCTAAAACTGTGCCGCCCGATCGTTAAGCTTATATTGCGACCGAAACCGGCGTGTGTAAAATTGTTCTTGGCAATTGTATTTAAATCTCATCGCTCCCCTTGCTTGAATTGGGTTGTTTTTATGGGATGATCAGATGTCGAGTTGATCCCTTTCGATATTCTTATGTATTTAGCCTCAAGAATGATCGGTATTCTTTATTTAGTTAATAGAAGACTTTTGAAGTTACTGGGTTCAGTGGTAACACGGTTGTTTGGTCTATTGCAGAGTTGCTTCGTTGCTTTGTTGAGAGCATTTATGTGATTTTTTCCGATCACTGGAAATGGAAAGGTTTCCAGAAGTCAAGGTACTTCCTGCAAAGTTGCCCGGTAAGGACCAGGTATCCAGTATTCGTATGCCCACAGTGAGAGAAGTCGCAGAAGAAATGGATACGCACATGCATTTTTTTAGAGAAGCACATCAAGTGTCTAGTGGGCATCCGATGTTGGTAAGAGGAGAAATTGGCCGATCTGTTTTACAGGACTCACAAGAGTCACGCTCATATGCGTCCGTAAGAAGATGGAAAGGCAAAGACTCTATTCCTGGACAAGAACAATCGGTGCCCAATGCTGTCTTATTTAAGGTCGGTGATGATTCATTTGAGGAAGGTGGCCCAAGTTGTTTTTCCGGAGCTAGTCATCCTCCTGAGCCGATTGACACAGATTTAATGAAAGCAGTTTATGTACCACTTGGTCAAGATAAACCTGAGAGCACATGCTTGATTAAAAGCTTGTCTGTAAAAGGACCCTTTCTGGAAGATCTATCAATCAGGCCTCCAGCTAAGAAACCTAGCCCAGTTATTCTTTCACCAGCAGAGAGTTTGGTTGAAGAACCTAATGATGTTTGTCCGTTTTCAGTTCCTCGTGCATCACAAAATACAGATAATTCTCTCCTTCCAAATGACACAGAGGAGAAGGAATGTGTTTGGGATGCTTCTTTGCCTCCAAGTGGCAATGTAAGTCCACACAGTAGCATTGATAGTACAGGCGTTGTTACTGCCATGAGCGTTGTCAACAGTCGCGCCAGCACATACCGCAGTGATATGTTCACAAGTGACGGCATGCTTAGTGTCGACAGGAACTTTGAGAGTACAAAAGGGAGTGTGCGGGGGATTCACTTGAGAGTGCGAAAACAAGCATTAGTCGAGCTAGTGATAGCAGTGGCCTTAGTGATGACAGTAATTGGAGCAACATCACAGGAAGTGCCAATAAGCCTCACAAAGGGAATGATCCTAGGTGGAAGGCTATCCTTGCCATTCGAACGCGAGATGGACTTCTTGGGATGAGTCACTTTAGATTGCTCGAGAGGCTAGGATGTGGTGATATTGGCAGTGTGTATCTTTCTGAGCTAAGTGGTACTCGTTGCTATTTTGCCATGAAAGTTATGGATAAGGCATCTCTTGCTAGCAGAAAGAAGCTCAACAGGGCACAAACGGAAAGAGAGATTCTGCAGCTGCTAGATCATCCATTTTTGCCAACTTTGTATACTCATTTCGAGACAGAAAGATTTTCATGTTTGGTCATGGAGTTTTGTCCTGGAGGGGATCTGCATACTCTAAGGCAACGACAGCCTAGGAAGCATTTTTCTGAGTATGCTGCTCGGTAAGATTGATAACTACGTGTCATCAGCTGTTTATGGTGTTTCCTTCCTTTACTTTAAGACAAGTTCACATTTTTATTTTTTATTTTTAATTTTTCTCGCTGGTTCCCTGTGGAAGGGTATGTCAATTTCTGCATTTCTTATGTGAAAGCTCCTTTATTCAGTGAGAAAATATAAGTACGCATTTGGCAGGGAGTACATATAAAATTATATCTTTCACATGTAAAAAAGTTTGCATGATTTCATTTAGAACTAACTGCCACTTCATCTGGGATCTATTGAGTAACACCTGTCAGGTTCATTTCTTGCACAATCCTGTGCATGGTTTGACTGGTAATTTTGTTTGCAACAAATGTGCGTTCTTTTTCCCAACAGAACATATTGCTTGCTTTGATATAAATTGAGATAGGGGACCTGAGATTCTTTTAGTGATCTTTCTTTTTGGGTTTCCATCTGAGAATGGATTGTTCTTCTGTCATGTGGGAGAAAGCAGATAGGGTATTTTAAGAGTGGTTCTAGAGTATCCTCTATCTGCCCTTCACCAAATGTGTGCTTGCAGCTTATCTTCTGAAACTCTTGAATGCAATCCTCTCTTAAAATCTTGTTGGATTATAAGGAAGCATGATATCCAGAATTCCACCAAGTAAACATGCTTAATAATGTTGACTGAGTGCATAGTGGAAATATATTTTTGCTAGTACTTACTAGTGTTGCTTGGGCACAATTAAAAAATTGCTCCTTTCTTTTGCTGTGTTAAACTTGCATCAGTTGCTGGCTTTGCTGAAGATGAAACACTATTTTGTTGCCGATCATTATGATGAATCTCATCAGCATTTTAACAAGTTCATTGTTTGATTTGCAGAACATATCCTCTAGCTAAACTATTAGCATCAGTAAATAATATTTGGCAGAAATTAAAGGGAAGAAATATTGAATATTCTATCAGGGACAACTATGATCTTAGGACAACTATGATCTTAGATTTCCTGTGTTAGTATAAATCTCACTGGCCACATCTATCTTCAAGTGCTTGTTTCAATATAAAGTATTACGGTTTGTGACCAGAAACAGTTTTTCAATGGAAAGTCCATGGAACTCTTTTAACTTCCTCAATGAAGCACTTTTCCTTACTGGTGCTTTTGTGTTAAGTACCATTTATGTTTACTTTTGACTGAAAGTGAATTGCTTAGGTCACTTGCGTTTATAAGCATGCAAAAGAGGTTTGCTATTCAGATGACGATATAATTCAGTTTTTTTTTTGATCTTTTAATAAGTTATTTCTGATTTATTAATTTTATAATCCATTTTGATTATCCTCTTGATGGTTTTTTTCTTAATGTAGGGGAATAAGTGACTTAAAATTGCTCATACGTTGAAGTTCATTCTTACGGTTTCCTGCACACAATTTTATTCAGATGACCGATAGTTTTTCTACGATTTATTAATTTTGATGCGATTTTTTGGTTCATTGGTGTGAAGTATAAAATGCCGAGATATGGGGAATCCTTTAACTAAATTTTTCTCCTCATCGTCCGAAGCAGCAGTGAGAAAAAGCACATTTCCTTCAGTATGATCTCTTACCTATATTTACCTGACTTGACTTTATTCTTAAAAGTTGGTGATTTTATATCCCTAGGGAAGGCTACAGTATCTTGTATTCTGTGGAACTTCAAGTTTCTTTAAACTGCTTTATTTAATGGTTGCATTTATAAGTCTTGCAACCTTTCCTGTGTAATCTTGTAATGTGAATACCATCTTGGTAGGACCTGGATAAATTTCGTTATTTGTATATATATTTATAGGCATTCTAGGCATGATTTGGAGGACTAAATTTCTAGGCTCGGTGAGAAGAGGATGTTCAATTGTCTTGTCGTCTGGTTTCTTGAAGCATTTCCCGTACTTTGTTGAACATGTCATGAAGTAAAATAATCATTACTGTGTCTGTTTTTTGCAGGTTCTACGCTGCAGAGGTTTTGCTAGCTCTTGAGTATCTGCATATGCTTGGAGTTGTGTACAGGGACTTGAAACCCGAAAATGTTCTGGTTCGTGATGATGGCCACATTATGCTCTCAGACTTCGATCTTTCATTAAGATGTGCTGTATCACCAACCCTCATAAGAACCTCAAATGACTCTGACCCAAGAAGGGCTGGCGCTTTTTGTGTCCAGCCTGCCTGTATTGAGCCTTCCTCGGTGTGCATCCAGCCCGCTTGCTTCATTCCCCGGCTCTTCCCCCAGAAGAATAAGAAAAAGAATCAGAAACCCCGTGCAGAACCGGGATTCCCCTCTAGCACCCTTCCAGAACTTGTAGCTGAGCCCACTTCAGCTCGGTCAATGTCCTTCGTCGGGACCCATGAGTACCTTGCCCCCGAAATTATCAAAGGGGAGGGGCATGGGAGTGCGGTTGATTGGTGGACCTTTGGCATTTTCCTGCATGAACTGCTCTATGGTAAAACCCCATTTAAAGGCTCTGGGAACCGTGCCACGTTATTCAACGTGGTTGGGCAGCAACTCAAGTTCCCAGAATCACCAGCCACAAGTTATGCAAGCCGGGACTTGATACATGGTTTGTTGGTAAAAGAGCCCCAAAATAGGCTCGGGGTGAAGAGGGGTGCAACCGAGATCAAGCAGCACCCATTCTTTGAGGGTGTGAATTGGGCCCTGATTCGGTGCAGCACACCTCCAGAGGTGCCAAGGCCAGTGGAAGCCGAGCTGCGAGGGAAGTATGGGGCAGTCGACCCGGTTGGTGTTGGCAGTGCTAGTAAAAGGATGGCTGGGCCGGGGACGGACATGAAGTCTGGTGGTAAATTTCTGGACTTCGAGTTCTTTTAGTGTTTTTGGACTGGTGGAATTTCTGTGCTGTGTTTGTTCTAGCATTCCTGATAATCCCCGCTGGAGCATCTCTGCTCTGTCTCTCCCTGTTACTGCACTACCAAATGGGAACAAATTGTGCGAAACTTCTGTGATCTTACCTGAAACTCAACAATCTATACTGAGATTAGCTTTTTAAGTAGGAAACTCATTGGATCTTACTGATGCCGAGATTATTAATTGAAATATTTCAATGAACCTCCAATCCGTGTTGTGTTAGTTTCCCAAAGTTGTTGCTCGATATTGGAACTAAATCGTCTACGTATGGACGGATCTCCTCTTTTTGGCATTCTTCTGGCAAATACTGACGAGGATAGTCCCAAGTGCTTCCCCCTAACGTCCTTGGCTATTGACTCGTTCACGTCGTTATCGGGTGATCATTAACTATACTCTTTCTATTCATTGAATAATGTCAATTCGTGCGAATAAAACGACACCCTAGTCCTGGTTCCTTGTCAATGTGGAGGAGGCAGTTCGGATGTTGTGCATCAGTAGCAAAGCTCGGACAAGCTTGAGCAGCCGATCAGACATATACAAGAAAGAATACTAATATTGCTGGCAGCCTTCTGTTCTTAGGCTCTCATGTTTATGAATCTCTTGCTTGCTCCTGCATCACCATAGGATCTGTCCATAAGAAGCAGGAAAACTTCCATGTAGACAGGTTTCGAGCAGTTCTACACAGTGCGCTCATGATGTCGGAAAACCATCCGTGGATGTTGTCGTCGATCGTTTTCTATTCACGAAAATCAAGTTGGTAATTGAAACAAAGTGGCTAAGATCTTGTACTTAAGTAAGGGACGAGCAAAATTCATTGACTGATCGGCTCGAGTCATACACTTGATCTCTTTGGTTGGAATTATTCAGAGCAAGATAAAAATATAAACCCATTTCTAAATTCAATCCGGTTTTCGGAAATATTGTTAGTATAGAAAGACCTTCAAGGGATGGGAGACATCCGGCTAGAGAAGTCGAAAAAGGACCTTTCGTGCACAAGCCTGCATAATACCATGCAAGTGAAAAGTTCATAGAAGTTCTCATTGTGGGGATGGATGTCATGAAAGGCCCATCCCAACCTCTTTTGTAGCACCCTTTGTGGGTGGCCAGGCAATGAACAAATAACGATGTGAGATCCGTCTTCTAAATTCACAGTAACACAAACGGAGATAAATCTTTCAAACAATAAAGGATTTTTTCGAATATTAGAGATCTTGATGGTTCGGTTTGCGGAAGTGAACAATGCTTTACGAGAGAAACTGGCCAAAAGCGTAAAACTGGCGAATAAAACGAAAAAGATGGCTAAATCCTCAGATATAGACGTGAAATGTAAGAGGTGAACGAAAAACATTGTCGATAGTGAGATCATCTAGTTGGCTTAACCGTCTGATTGCGATTTTTTTTGGTCACGTATCGAGGCACATCTCATTCCATAGATTAAATGCGATTGAAACGGCCATCGTTGAATTTAAAAATAGGCTGTGTTGGTCTATTCTCCATCAATTTCTTTTCTTCGGTTAGCCCCCGGATCAGCTCCATTCGTCATAGAGCTACACGACAGCAGGAGGAGAAGAAGAGACTAACGTTGCTTTTCACTCGGCTTTAGAGGTAAATATAATTTGATACGTGAAGGTCATCTTAGTTACGACAGAAAAATGGAAGCAAAAGAAGAGAAAATATGAAGTGGGAACTTTAATCATAGGGGTGATTGGTTCTAAAGTGGATGGTTCCCACTCTAGAATCGAGAACTATTCAAAGACCGATTTTGAAAAATGAGAATGAGGAACCATTGTTAATTCTATGGTTGTAGTCCGGTTCCCTAGTGGGTATGGAATTGGTTTTATAGGAAGGAATAAAGTTAAAATGTTTTTAACGTGTGTTGTATGGATGCCACATTGAAATGTGAAAGAAACCGAAGGCAATGGAGAGAGGAATTGTGTTTTTTTGTATTTCCTCGATATGTTTGTAAATTGTACAGATCCTAAAGATATAGGACTAGGTTTGTACAATTAATGGAAATAAAGAATTCTATGTATCAATCTAGATCTGTATCTAATCTGTACATAATCAAATCAAATCCAAATCTCCTAAAGAAATATCGCATATCTTCTAACACTCCCCCTCAAGCTGGTGGCTTGTAGATGTCCAAGACGCCTAGCTTGCTCGATATGCGTGTTGTCGATGACATAAGGGTTTGGTGAAGATGTCTGGCATTTGGCTGCTCTGCTGTGCCAATTCCTTCGTTTCAATTACCCCTTCTTGAATCTTGTCTCATGTAAAGTGACAGTCCACTTCTATGTGCTTAGTCCTCTTGTGCACTATAGGGTTTGCTGCCAATTTGAGAGCTGCATCGTTGTCACAATATAATTTTGTCGCTCCTCGTACTTGTATTCCGAGGTCATTAAGCAACCCTCGTATCCACACTACCTGACAAGTGGTTTTTGCCATAGCTCGGTACTCAGCTTCGGCCGAAGACAAGGATACAGTAGGCTGCTTCTTAGTCTTCCATGAGAGAAGTGAATCTCCTAATTTGATGCAGTATCCAGTGACTGATCTTCGAGTAGTAGGACACGTGGCATAATCAACATCACAGTATGCCCTCATTTTCATGTCACATTGTTTGGACAAAAGAATTCCAAGTCCTGGACACTTTTTCAAATACTTCACAACCTTCAATGCAGCTTCCAAATGAGACCGCTTTGGACTGTGCATGAACTGACTAAGTGTCTCTTGCATAAGAGATATCGAGTCTAGTCATGGTCGGTATATGAGCTTCCTGACAAGTCTTTGATACCCTGATGGATCTTTGAGTATGGGATCATTGTTTTGTGATAATGCCCCTATCATATTCTGCAGTAGTCAACTTAATGTTCTGCTCAATAGGAATCATAGCTCGTCTGCATCCTGATAAGCCTGCTTCTGATATAATTTCTAAGACAAACTTCTGTTGACTAAGAGAAATTCCTTGATCAGATCTAGCAATTTCAATTCCAAGGAAATATTTAGGTGCTCCTAAGTCTTTAATGTGAAAGGTAGCATGTAAATAATCCTTGAAATTGTCTATGGCAGCCTTATCATTTCCCATAACAAGTATGTCATCGACATATATCATTAAATAAATGGATGACATACCTTCAGTCCGTGTGAATAAAGCATAGTCATGCTTAGACTGCTTGAAGCCTGCTGTTGTAAGAGCATTTGCAAATTTGGCGTACCATTGCCTGGATTCCTGCTTTAATCCGTAAAGGGATTTACGGAGATGACATACTCTATTCTCCCCCTGTCTCCGTAAGCCTTGAGGAATATCCATATAAATTTCCTTATCAAGATCCCTGTGCAAGAAAGCATTGTGCACATCCATTTGATGTAGACTCCAATTATTAATAGCAGCAATAGACAAAAAAGAACGAACTGTGACATCGGTGGCAACCGGAGAAAAAGTCTCGTGGTAGTCAAAACCTTCCTTTTGTGTGAATCCTTTTCGACCAACCGTGCCTTGTATCGGTTAATGGAACCATCAGCACAATACTTTATCTTGTAGACCCACTTGCAGCCAATTGGCTTGCGATCGAGGGTAGTGGGACAAGATCCCTGTTTTATTGTCAATCAATGCTCGAAGTTCCGCCTTCATGGCCTGTTGCCATTTTGGCTCAATAGATGCCTCATCATAACTAGATGGCTCTGTTCTTCGATAGGCGACTAATATAACATCTATGTTCCCGTGATAATCTATGAAAGGAAACATATGATGAAACTGGATACCGAGTACTGGAGAATGATGAGTTGCACGAGATATAGTCTTTAGTCCGGGTAGGAGGTCGTGTGGTGCGACCGTAACGCCTTGGAGGAGTGGTGTCCGTATTTGTCGTCTTGGTAGGTGGCGATTCAATATGCTGACTTTCCTCGGTATCATGGGGATCTTCAAGTCGTGGTTCTAAAATTTCTTCGAGCGGTCGGTTCTCTCAACGGTGTTGACGTTGATACTGGAAGAAATGAATTAGTGGGAGGAATGGACCTCGATTCTTCCATTGGTATATAGGTAGGACCTTGAGGCATTGCTTCATCAGATATGATGCCACGGGGAGAAGCTGTCATCCCTGTATTTGTATATGAAGTTGTCTGCTCAGAAAAAAGGAAAAATGTCTTCATGAAAGATGACATCACGACTTACCAGAAATTCCTTTGTGGAAATGTCAAGAACCTGTAACCCTTTCTGCAAATTGGGATATCCCATGAAAATGCATCGCCGAGCACATGGACTGAATTTGTCTCTAGGTCCCACTGTTGCAACAAAGCAAAGACAACCGAAGACCTTGAGGTCTTTGGAGTTCTGGTTTCTTCTGAAATAATAACTCAAATGGAGTTTTTCCTTTAAGTGTCCGAGTTGGCATACGGTTGATGAGGTAAGTGGCTGTGATTACACAATCTCCCCAATAATCGTGCCGGAACCGACGCTTGAAACTTCAAGGCTCGTGCGACTTCCAATAGATGACGATGTTTCCGTTCTACCACGCCATTTTGTTGTGGTGAATAGATACAGGAGCTTTCATGTTGTATGCCATGTGTAGTAAATAGTGAGGAGCAATCACGGTTGAAGAATTCTCTCCCATTATCAGTACGGAGCCGCTGTATGGATTTGCCGAACTGATTCTTTGAGAGTGAGATAAAACTTTTCAAATGAGAATAAGTCTGATTCTTAGACTACATTTAGAAAATCCAAGTCGCACGAGAATAATCATCGACTATAGTGAGAAAATATCGAGACCCATCATGATTGAATGTGTGGTATGGTCCCCATATATCCACATGAATCAAGGAAAAAATCTCACTAGTCCGAGTGTTACTAGACGGAAAAGGCGTACGAGACTGTTTAGCAAGAGGACATATATGACATTGTGGACATGGAAAAGAGGCACTGTGACCCAATCTCAAATGCATAATGGAATTTCTATCATTGGTAGTCAAGTTACACAATGATGGCTTATTTAAATAATTGCAAGGAAAATTATTTGAGAAACTATTCCAGAAAAAAAAGGCATTCAGAGAGACTACCCAAGCCCATCAGTGTCCCAGTCGAAAGGTCCTGAAAGAGACATGTGTCGGCATTGAAAATGGCCCGGCATGAATTTTCTTGACAAGCTTTTGACACATAGATTAGGTTAAACTGGAATTCTGGAACATAAAGAACATTTCTAAGAGTAATCGTGAACCGAGATTGACTGCTCTGTTTCATGGACATGGATGATATCCCCATTTGGCAATTGCACGAAATAGGGAAATTCAATCTGTCATTTATACTTGAGAACAAATCCTGTCACATATAATATGGTCGCTTGCCCTCGAATCAATTATCCACGCCTTTCGGATATTGAATTAATCAAGCAATGGGTAATACCTGAGAAACTCGCTCCTCTGTTTGTCGTGTCCATTTTTTGAAGCGCCTCCATCAACTGATGATACTGACTATACGAGATAGGCTGATCAATTTTTTTACCGGCCGACCCAGTAACTTGATAAGCTGCTGAAATCTTTTTTTCTTTTTCATCGGGCTTCCCATGCAATTTCCAGCAATTATCAATTGAGTGATTAGGACGTTTGTAATAATCAAAAAATAATTTATTCTTGCCTTTAAAATTTCTTCCGAAATTTCTTGATGACGTGGCAACCATCTGACCATCCGATCCTTTGATCGCAGCGAAGATCTGACCGTCCAATCCTTTGGTCGCGAGCTGCTGTTCGCCGTTGGATCCGAACGAGGGATCAAAAGTTTGCGAGCCGTCCGATCCTCGCATCAAATCCTGACCGTCCATTCGGTCTGCTTTAAAAAGCCTGAGTTCCTCTTCTGCGAACCCTAATTTGGCCGCTCGCCTCTCTCTCTCGCGATTTAGGTTTTGAGTTCTGGTGGCCGCGTCTCGCCGATCTCCACGGGCTGTGAGTGCGACACTCTCGCTACTCCTGGTGTGGTCTGGCGTCGCATGTCGCTGACTCTCTTCCTGCACGGCCAATTGAAATATCCGCCCAATCGGCGGCATGGGATCCATGGCGAGGATCTGTGAGCGAAATCCGAGGTAAGTTTCGTTCAAAATGAGGAGAAAGCGTGTAGCTTTCTCCCTATCTTTGATGGATCTGTATTGTTTGAGGGTGGACTCCGGTCCCACGAGCTTCTCCTCGGCCGCTTCGAGATTGTTCCACGAGAGACGAGCTGTTGAAAACGGCCGTGACCGTCATATTACCTTGCTTCAATTCACTGAGCTCTTGCATTAGATTAAAAATTTTCGCTTGGTCCAGTTTCCCGTACATTTCCTAAATGTTTTCCCACATTTCTTTTGCGTCTTCTATTGGTGGGAGTCCGGCCGCGACCTTGGAGGAGACGCAATTGCCGATCCAGGTTCGGACCAGGCGTTCGTCCACGGGAACTGGAATGGTTCCGTTGAGGAAACCATCTTTGTCTTTGGTTGCCAGGGCACACCGGAATTCCTGCGACCATCTTGTGTAGTTTTCTAGCCCGGTCAATTGTTGGCTGATGAGCCGCAATTTTGGTCCGTCGGCATTAGAGACGAACAATGGATCGTCGGGTTCTGGTCGTCCAGCGAGCGCCGCCGTCGGAAAAGGTAGAAAACCAGGCGCGAGGTTCGGGTAGGTATTTCCTTGACCCGATTCGTTCGCCCCAATTGGATAACCCACATGATAAAACCCCGGGTAGGGATTTGTTCCCATACCCGGCTCTCCCGACCCGCTCAACTGCTCCGATCCGATGGTTGGGCTTGCCCCGTTCGTGGTTGGTGGGCCCCCATCGGTTTGGACGTAGCTCTGGTGGCCCACATATGCAGACAATGATGGATTTGGGCTTGCCCCAAAATAAAATGGATACGGAATCCACTGGTATGGTTGACCCGCCAAGGGTTGCCCCGCATTGAGCTGAGTCTGCGTGGGTCGCCACTGAGCGGGTTGTAATTGAGTCTCGCTCTCTTATGGTCGGAAGTGTCGCAGGTTGAAGTTCAGCTGCGGATCTTGAGGTGTTACTTCTCCGGTCGGTGAATTTCCTAAACAGAGGTGCTTTGGTTTGCGGGGAGGTCATGGTAAGTAAAAAAATTCATTCGGATATTGATTCTAATGCCGAACAAAACCCTTTTTTTGTAGGTCGAAGAACTGTTTGGCAGAAGAACAGAGCGGAAGCAAATCGAAGCCCGCGTGCTCGATACCATGAAAGAAACCGAAGGCAATGGAGAGAGGAATTGTGTTTTTCTGCATTTCCTCGATATGTTTGTAAACTGTACAAATCCTAAAGATATAGGACTAGGTTTGTACAATTAATGGAAATAAAGAATTCTATGTATCAATCTAGACCTGTATCTAATATGTACATAATCAAATCAAATCCAAATCTCCTAAAGAAATATCGCATATCTTCTAACAAAATGCTATCTTAATGAAGGAGATGATGCGGAGGGGACTCTTATGTTTTTGTAGGAGTGTGGTTGGAAAATCTATCCCCTAAATTGAAATTCTTGTCGTGAGATTATATTGAAGTTTCGGGCCATGGATGTTAGTGCTAAGGCATTGAAGAAATAGGTAATAGAAAACTAGGCTTAGTGGAGAGGATGATGATGATAGTGGAGATGGGTCTCAATTTAGATAGCAAGAAGAGGGCATCAATGTTCTCATTAAGACATCGAAGAAGCAAGTCTATTGTTAGGGGTTTTGAAATTAATAGAAAACCTTAACAATATTTATCCAAGAAAGGTAGAAAGAAAGGGAAGGTTAATTTCTTTTCAAAGTTGTAGAAATCATTTAAAATATAAACACATAAGTTTGGTTTGGGAAGGTAGGTGGATGGTTCTGCCCTTGAAACTAGGAATCGGACCAATCTCTATGAAAACCATTAGTTCTAGGCCGGTTCGGTTTGGTTTTGAATGAATTGGGCAATTCTCAATTTTTTTATATACCCTTAATAAATTAGGTTGTTTTAAATATTGTTGTACTGATTAATTGAATTGCTTAGAGATGCAATTTCAAATATGTTTTTTACTTGTTTGTTGGCATTGATCCATCGAACTAATCTTTTGATAAATTCAATTAAGCATAAAATGTCAATCCAATTTGATTTTCATTACGATTTTGAAAATACTGTTGTAAATAAATGATTCCGAGGGCATGCATTGTAACCATCATATTTCTAATCATTTATTTTTTTTATTCCCAAAAACAGATTTATAATAAAATTCGTTTGGTAATGAAATTTTATTTTTTAATTTTTAGAACAATTTTTTTGTCTAAAATAGGTTTAAAATAGAAATAATAAGTAAAAATTTTCTTTTTTTTTTGGAACAAAATGATAAATAAAAAATCTTTTCATTACTTGCTTTCACTATAAATAGGCCACTCACCTACTTTGCTTGCCATTCGCCTACCTCCAAGGAGAATCTTTGTATTATTATTAAATATATATTTATGCTTAGAAACTCGTACATGGAATATAATTATCTATTTTCGACAAAAAATTATGTCTAAAAATAGAATTATTATTATTCGTGTGAAATGAAATGTTTTAAAATCCATTAGAACTTGAATGATTGCAAAAAAAAAAAAAAAAAATCCAAATCCATGGGATGGGGTGGGGAGGACAAGCTGCCACGTGTCGCGACACGTGGACCAATGAGGCGAGAGCATGCCCTCCCTGTCGAGTTCTTGTGGCGGGTAATGCAAATCGAGGAGATGATAGCAGAAACGCACGACGTTCGCCGCCGCCGCCGCCGCCGCCGCCGAGAAAATGGGGGATCTCTACGCCCTGGACTTCGACGGCGTCCTCTGCGACAGCTGCGGCGAGAGCTCCCTCTCCGCCGTCAAGGTCTTCTCCCTCTCTCTCTCTCTCTTTCTCTCCCCGTTCTTTCACTTCTTCTTTCTCGCGGTTTGACTCGACGCGGTTTGACTTCCCTCTGCTTTCTCAGGCCGCGAAGGTGAGATGGCCGGGGCTCTTCGACGGCGTCGATTCCGCCACCGAGGATTGGATTGTCGACCAGATGCACATCGTAAATCACCTCCCGATCAGTTCGATTCCGAGTTCCATCGTTTTTGATTTCGCTTCGTGTTGACCTTGGTGGAATTGAATCGGTGACGGCTTGATTAAGTGATTGATCGGTTCATTTCGGATTGGTCTGCGTTCTTCAATTGGAACAAAGCTACTGCGCATGTCGTGGGGAGTTCGATTGTCGAAACTCCGATCGCATCTCATGGTTGCTTCGTCCTTAGATAGCTGTATAAGTCGCTTCAAGTTCAAATTTTTACCTGAAAAGATTAGCCATTTATCACTTTGGATTGGCTTCTCTGTTGCACCTGCTCTGGTTGTTCTTTCTTCAAGTACAGCGATGTCTCTCTTTCTATGGAATAGTGGGTTGTATGCAATGTCACATGTATGGAGGATTTCGTCTTAACCTGATTCTAGCCTACGAAATTTTTTGACAAACCCAGATCGAGACGAGTTATCATTAGCCTATATCTTGAACTTGCTGCAATATGTTGGTTAGGTATGATAATTTAATAGGTTGTGGCAGTGTCCTCATGGTGATGGTCTGTGGTAGGTGAGGCCAATTGTGGAGACTGGATATGAAAATGTCCTGCTCGTGAGACTGCTGTTGGAGATGAGAATGAGCTCTATTCGCAAGTCTTCGGTGGGTACATGAATGAAGATTTCCTCATTAAATGCTTCTAGAGCACGTTAAAGCTGATTTATTCTATGTCGATGTACCTGATGACACGGGGTTTGGTGTGCAAGGTGGCAGAGGGACTCAGCATAGATGGGATTCTGGAGAGCTGGTCAAAGATCAAACCTGTCATTATGGAAGAGTGGGGTGAGAACAGGGAAACGCTGGTGGATCTTTTTGGAAAGGTCAGAGATGAATGGATGGATAAGGACTTGGGAACTTGGATTGCTGCAAACAGGTTCTCTAGATTTTCATTTTCATAAAGAACATCAGAATCCCATTTGATCTTTCTATGTGATTTGTAAATAACATGACAAAAAAAAACTTTTTACTGATATATAGCTCTACCTTGGGATGGTAGATGCTTAAGGGAATGTGATGATGAGAGTTTGCATGTCTTAAGTGCCTAACAAAGCCATTAGAAATTTTTCTTCTTTGGGAATTTACTATAATGTTGATGTATTTTCTTTTGCCATTGTGATAACTCAACTGTAAGATCAATATTATGATTTCGTGAGGCTTAAATTCTAGGGTCACTATTTCATTTTACTTCATGTGTACTGATGTGTGTGCTCCCAATCAGACTGATTTCGTTGTTCTTCTAGCCATGCTCATTGTGCTTCTCCTCTTAAATTGTACAATGAGAATGACCGATTAGTTTTGTCTTAAATTGGGAATCTGGTGCCATCGTATTCCTCTTAGTTGAGTTTGTGACACATTGGTTAGATTATCAATCAGTCAAGTACAAGAACAATATCAAATAAAATTATAGGACAAAATACCATCTTTGTGCAGCTAGATGTGAAATATGTTGGCCTAATGATAAGAATCTTGATGTACAGATGTCTAGGACTAACCTTCTGTTGGTTCTGTGCTCTGTCTGATATGTTGACTTCAAGAACTTTATCAGTGTTGTACACTTGATTATACTATCTCATTGTATTTTCTCGTAATCAATCATTCTTCCTGCAGATTTTATCCTGGAGTTCCTGATGCTCTTCAATTAGCAAGCTCAAGTATATTTATTGTTACAACGAAACAGGTTGGTTCTTAGCATCATGGTTACTCTAATTTAGTGGACTACGAATTTTTGAAAGTGCAGAATATTTCCAATCAGCACTTTGAGTTGTTATTGTTGCCGAGCATCCAATTGATTATTCCCTTTTCCCTTTTCCTGTCTTATTAGTTAGTAAATTTTCTTCTGTTATGCCCACTCCAGAGTCGATTTGCGGATGCTTTGCTGCAGAAACTTGCGGGGGTAACTATACCCCATGAAAAAATATATGGTTTGGGGACTGGGTAAGTGTATCTCCGATAAGTGTTGTAAAGAAGCATTAAATTAGTGCAGGTACCCTTGAGATGTCCATTTTCTCTCATTTTTCATTCTGTGAATTGTATACAGACCCAAGGTGGAAGTGCTGAAGCAGCTTCAGAAGAGACCAGAACACCAGGGGTTAAAATTACAGTAAGATTTTCTCCTGCTTCTGGTGAATGAAGAGTGCAAATTCATGACATACTAATCTTGATCACTTCGCAATACAGTAAATGATCATTCAAATTCTTCATCTTCCAAGAAGTGGAAAATTATTTAGAAGGTCCTTTTCTTGTTTACCAGCTTTGTGGAAGATCGACTTGCAACCCTCAAGAATGTCATTAAAGAGCCTGAGCTAGATGGATGGAATCTATATCTCGGTACTGTCTCCTGTCCCCATGTTCACATTCTTGTTTTTCCTTCTCCATCTTTGCCTATATTTTTCCTTCTGCATTACTTATTTTGCCTCTCTGCATTTGTTAGTGTATGCATTCTCTAGCATAATTAACCCATTTATCAACACACTAAGCTTGAATAGTTTGAGCAGGGGATTGGGGTTATAACACAAAGAAGGAGAGGGAGGAAGCAGCTAGCATTTCCAGGATTGAGATTCTTCAGCTCTCTGACTTCACTAAGAAGTTGAAATAACCAAATTTGCCTTTCTTTCTGTATCTTTCACTAGCTGATTATCAATTATGTATCTCCGGTAAGTGGTGCAGATGAGACGCTGCTTCAACTTGCAATGGGGTCATATGGCCCGAGAAACAAATAAGAAAATCGAAAGACAAAAAAAAAAAAAAGAGGAAAAGAATACGATTGGCCAAGATTTTTCCTGTGATATTCTTTGGGTTGATATAGCCAGCATATAAGAAAATCGAAATAACATGCTTAGGCGTATAGACTACTAAAAATTTGTGATTATTTGGGTCGTATCAATTTAGCTCTAGCAATTACCCCTGCTCTCTCTTACAGCGTTCATTTTCGCAGACTCTAGCTTGAAATGCATGAGCAATGTGATCGTTGCAGTAGCAAGTGCAAAAGATCTATACTGGAGGAGGACGAAGCGAGGAAAAATTTTGCCTCTTAGATATCGCACTTGTACAAGAAAGAAATGATAAATGCCCCTTATGGTACCATATGTCTCCTGTTCTCCGTTCTTTTAAAGGTATAATTGAGCTGAGTTGAGGCGATGTAGCGCCGAGTTTGAACTTGACTCGACCTGCGCACTCAATGCTCAAGGCATAGCCTGAGCTCGATCGAGCATTGAAATTCTGGCTCAGGCTCGACTCAGACAGAAAATCGAGATTTAATCAAGCTCAATTCAATTTGCCTCGTTTATAATCAAGGAATCAGTCAAGCTCGAGCGACTCGCCGATAGCTTGATACATTTCGCTTGGACTCAAAATCATCCCCTCTTACGTGCGTAAAAGTTGGTAGTCAGCATTGCTTTTTTGGGTTAAGTATAGTTAGTGTTCAAATTTTTATAATACGTGCAATTTGGTCATCCAGCTTTATGTTTGTCCAACCACATCTTATATTCTTATATTTTACTTTGTGTGATCAAGTTTTTCCATCAATTACTGGGATTGACACCTCAAATGATGGGCACTGCCATTTACGGCCATGGACACGTGGAGCCGATGCGATGTTGGATCAACAAATAACTGAGGAATTGAATGAAAGAACAATGTGAAATCCCGCAAGAAAGAGATGGGGCGACTAGACGTGGCCGTGGCGAGATCAGTTAATGGTGACTGTGCAGCCACCATTGCCAGGTATAGGGAGGGTTCCGCCGATGCCCACCTTGAGGGTCTTTGATCCTTTGCCCCCATAGTCCTTTTCTCTCTCTCTCTCTACTAAGATTTGACGACATGGCTTACTAACCCAGCAAAAATTGTGCCACCTCCATTTAGGTGTTGAGTGATGAGGGGATAGAGACTGTCGACTTAATTTTAGCTGTCCAATGGGGCTCTACATACCGGCATTGTCTCAAGAAGCCATAGTAGACTTTAAAATGAACAGGCAGTGGCCGTATAAGTGCGTTAGTGTTTAGATTTACATTTTCTGTCCGTAATTTTAGCAGAAGTCTCAAATCGACTCACGGTTGAAAAGTCAAGGTACTTAGATTGAATCAAGACAAAGTTACATGCTCAATTATAGAAATGATACAAATTCAGGTACTGACCGCGTCATTATTCCAATGAAAAAAAAAAAGATCTTGGTGTTCCCCAAAATAGAGTTGGGGACCAAATCATATAAAAATGAATTTCAGAGGATTAGATATTAGATTAACCTTTCCTTTCGTATATATATTGGAGTATGCTTGCATTGATTCCATACACACGAGTGGTCCTATTTTCAGTCAATTAAAAATTCTGGCATTAAAGTTTTTCGCGCTTTATGCTTCCTGTCATTTCACTTTTTGAAAATTTATGTTTATTAAAATTGCTTATTTGCTCTTGCACATTCAACTTATCTGAAAATTACATTTTTCAATAATAGCAGTGACAATAAAATAAATTTGTATAAGAAGTGTTAGTTGATAATGAATATATCATTGTGAAGATAATTAAATATTATGGGTCATTTGCCACATATATAAATTCACTCTAGACTTATCAAACATTTCCTTAATCTTATTTTACGAAAATTGAATTCAGTAGGAATTATGTCTATCTAATTGCACTCAATAATTTGGTAATTTCTTTTTGAGTAATATTTTCCTTAAGTAACACTAACTCCAATATTATATTTTCTACATGTTGTATCGGATAGAATCAGAATAATTTATTGTAAGCCATAAAACCAATAATACTCTCCATATTACTCCTTAGATGTATGAGGAGACTTTTTCTGTGAATATATCATATCATATATTATACTAAAAAGCTAAGTTCACGTGAAATTGAAATTATAGTTACTTTCTCATTCTTGTAAAGTAAATTTTATGATTTAATGTTTTCAATTTGTTTATTGTTTTAGAAAAATACTTTCTCGTCCTCGTAGGTTAGTTTTACTACTTATTGTCAAAATATTTTCCTCTACACTTTGGCTTTCTTTTTGGAAAAGAAAGACTCCCTTCATCTTTTATGCATTTAATGTGCAAAAGTCCCTTTTAGTATAATACTAGTGTACTTGCCCATGCTTCGCATTGGTTTGGTGTGTCATAGCTAGGGAAAATTAATATTCACTATCCTTTTATGAGAGCAAATTCAAGGTATAGAAAAAAATTGTAATTTGGAACTATAGCCGTGACGATAACCATGAAATTTGTACTAAATAATATAATTCATTTTGACAGATGATTAAGTGTTGCGGGTTTATCTTTCTTACACTTATTAAAGATCTCAAATATCATGTTCCACTGAATTTAAATTGATCATGTGCCGCCTTTGCTTTTTTAAATTGAGACCGTTGATTGGTCATTTTCGTTTAAGCAATCATCATCTTTAAGTAGCATTTACTCCAATCTTGAGTTTCGCTACTCGTTCTGTTGGAGGAAATCAAAGTAATTTAATTGTTTATGTTATTATATTGATTTATGCTAGTAACTATAGATATATTACCACTATCATATACAAAAATGTACATGTCATCGTGGTTTTAGAGTTTATTCTATCTATTTTTGAGATTTTCCTTCAGATACCATCAGTTCATTTTTCTACATAATGTAGTGTAAGGGATGAAGTCAGTTTCTCTATTGAAGGGCTTTGCCTTATAACGTGATTCACCGCAGGATCAACTTTCCATGTTTTCTCTTTTTTGCTTAGATAAATTATAGATTATCAATATGATTACCTTAGATAGTTGTAGTCAAAATTCACAAAATAAAATTATTACTTAAAAAAAGATAAGGACATTTCGATTGTATTCAATGAGCAAGAAGAGAAGGATATATGGCTTCTCATTTTTTTTTGGAAGAACTGAATTTTACTTGCATATATTAAATGCAAAACACTTGAAACTTTACAAAATCTAAATGTTGATACATAAATTTACATATAGCTTTTCTGTAATTTGTTAAAGTTTGAATAATATTGCACATTTTGACAGGAAATTATTAAAAAAAATTACATTTTGCTTTTATTTAAGTGAAAATAACAAGCCCTTGAATCTTTAAAATAAACAATCGTGAGTCATATTCAAATTTGATTCCTCAAAGTGAATTTTCCTTTTGCTAACACGCATTGACTGTCGAAAATCTTTCACCCACATCCTCGTCATTTTACCTTAGATATGGAGGGAAATGTTAAACTATAAATCAAAACATGTGTTTGTTGTCTAATAATATGAATTTATAGATAAATTGATTGCACACCTGATCTTTTCTTTGGAACAAAAGTGAAAAGAGAAAGGAGAACATCACATTCTTCTTTTTTACAAGTGGGTGATATAATTCTCTCTTGAAATTCTTTCACTCACATCCTTGTCATTTTACCTTAGATATGAAGGGAAATGTTAAACCATAAATCATAACATGTGTTTGTTGTCTAATAATATGAATTTATAGATAAAGTGATTGCACACCTGATCTTTTCTTTGGAACAAAAGTGAAAAGAGAAAGGAGAACATCGCATTCTTCTTTTTTACAAGTGGGTGATATAATTCTCTCTTGAAATTCTTTCACTCACATCCTTGTCATTTTACCTTAGATATGAAGGGAAATGTTAAACCATAAATCATAACATGTGTTTGTTGTCTAATAATATGAATTTATAGATAAAGTGATTGCACACTTGATCTTTTCTTTGGAACAAAAGTGAAAAGAGAAAGGACAACATCGCATTCTTCTTTTTTACAAATGGGTGATATAATTCTCTCTTGAAATTCTTTCACTCACATCCTTGTCATTTTACCTTAGATATGAAGGAAAATGTTAAATCATAATCATAACATGTGTTTGTTGTCTAATAATAAAAAAAGTGAATTTATAGATAAATTGATTGCACTTTTCTTATCTTTTCTTTGGAACGAAAAAAAGAAAAAAAAAGAAAAAAAAAGAAAAAAGAAAAAAAAAGAAAAAAAAAGAATTTTTTTTAAAAAAATAAAAAAATAATAAAAAAGGAAAAAAAAAGGAGAACATCACACTCCTCTTCTTCGCAAGTGGGTGATATACTCCCTCCCCCTCTCTCTCTCTCTCCATGCATGCATGTTGTTTAGTGGATGAAGGGTTGCAGTCTCCTTAATAGACCCATCTAGTGTCTCTGTTTATCTAAACCTTGCAGGTGCCCCATTTGTCCACAAATCACATGACCCGTTACATCTCTCTTTTCATTGTAGCCCGCCCCAATTCCCACCGGTCGGGTTCTTTCACTCCAGATTCTACTATGAAATCATGCTCACACCTAACCGCCACCCTTTGCCAATTCCTCAAAAAATTGGAGGTCATACTTTTGAATCCAATAAACTACATGCAAGATGCTTTGGATCTGGATCACCTATACATGTTAAAGGTCTATGCTTAACTGGTTCATGAAACTTATAGGGTGTTTTACGAGCCTTCAAATAGCCAAGTCTCCATACCTAGTTTCTAAATTATAGAGAAATAAATAAATAAAACCTCAGACGTTTACCACCCACCTGGGTGGCACTGCTGGCGGCGAGCTTCTCCCCTAATGCAAGGGGAAGAGTTCGATTTCCGGGCATCGCAAGGGTGACTTACTCGGGGCACGAGGGGTGGTGGTGACTCATGTGCCTCCCCAGGGTTTACTCCGCCGTGCGTTGTCGGCGTATGGGGCTTCCCTAGGTCATCAAAAAAAAAAAAAAAAAACCTAAGACTTTTTTTTTTAGCTCTCCCTCAAAATGTTAATTTTGTCCCTAGAATATTATAACTCTAAAATGTTTGCATCACGTGAAAGGAATAGCATTGATACCAATACCATGTTAGAAAATCCAACTCAAAAGTTTAAACTATTAGGTGGAGGGAGACCACATGTATATAAAGGACATATTATCAAATAATGTTGGACTATATTCCAACAACAACGAAGGAGAAAATAAAGTCAATCTACTGAAAAAATGCTGGACCAAGAAGGGTAATAACTCAATGACAAGTGCCATTATCTAGAAGAAGAAAAAGCAAGTGGCATTTTGTCTCCATTGAATAAGAAATTTTAGCACATCCGTTGAATCATTACTAACTGTTTTAGAAGTTTGAATTATTGATGAAATGTAAATAAAAATGGATTTTGATATTTAGTAAAACACTTGAAACTTCACAAAATGTAAATGTTGATACATAAATTCACATATAGCTTTTCTGTAACCCTTTAAAGTTTGAATAATATTGCAACATTTTGATAGGGAATTATAAAATAAAAAAAAAACCTTTTGCTTTTATTTAAGTGAGAATAACAAGCCCCTGAATCCTTAAAATAAACAACTGCGAGAGTCATATTCAAATTTGATTCCTCAAGTGAATTTTCCTTTTCTTAACATGCATTGACCATCGAAATTCTTTCACCCACATCCTCGTCATTTTACCTTAGATATGAAAAGAAATGTTGAACTATAAATCATAACTTGTCTTTGTTGTCTAATAATATGAATTTATAGATGAATCGATCACCCCTCATCCCAACTAGTAAACTGGTGGCAATAATCACTCCTATCGCTTCTCCAATACTATTTTGGTTTTTCATTTTTATTTTGGTTAAACCCGATCCAGGCCCTTTTTTCACCCCTATTTCAAAACCTTCAGGACATATTTATATCAGATCCCTCAAATGTGGTAAGGGTCGAGATAGAAGAAAATCTTAATGAAGGGGTGAGTTGGGCGACTGGAGACGAAATGGCAAGAGTGGGGATGAGGGCTCCTTTCGTTTCAACTTTGTTTAGGGCTATCATCTTTCTATCCTGTTTAGAAAGATAGCTGCTATCAAAGAGAAGATAAATGCTATTGGCCGCTTTACTTCCCGAGAGGGACAAAGTGTCAGAGGTTGCATATGGAGACTTGGCTATTTAAAGGCTCGTAAAACACCCTATAGATTTCATGAACCGATTAAGTATAGACCTTTGACATGCATAGGTGACCCAAATCCAAAGCATCTTGCATGTGGTTTATTGGATTCAAAAGTACGACCTCCAGTTTTTTAGTGGACTTCGTGAAGGGTGGTGGCTAGGTGTGAACATGATTCTAAAGTAGAATCTGGAATCAAACAACCTGATTTGTGGGAATTGGGGCGGGCTACTGTGATGGGAGAGGGGTAACGGGTCATGTGATTTGCGGACAAGTGGGGCACATGTAAGGTTTAGATAAACGAAGACAATAGATGAGTCTATTAAGGAGACAACAACCCTTCATCCACTAAACAACATGCATGCATTGTTTGGGGGGGGAGAGCATAATTATCACATGATAAAATAAGATATAATTGGAAGATGGTCCCCATGTGGAATAACTTGATTAAAAAGTAAAGGGACATAACATTTATGGCAAGTGTTGGCGGGTGTTAAACAATATTTCTGTAGGTACGTAATATTTCGAGCTAGGTTTCGGAAATGGAATCTTTCGGAAATGGAATCTCTGACTATGGATATTCTAATGTATTTTTTTTCCTTTTCTTTTTATCAATGAAGATAAAAAAAAGAAAGAGCATATACAAATGCTGAGCATCATTTCTGCTTTAGGGGTTAGTATTGCCCTTAGTAAGTGGACCACATTTGAGAACCAATCACAGTCTAACAAACTTATAGATATTGTAATTTAAGTTTAATACGAGAAGAAGAAATTATCAAAAAAATCACATGAAACGATAATGAATACTAGAGATTTATGTGCTTGGATCTGAAGGTCAGCATCTATCCGACGGGGAGAACTAGCCGCTAAGAAATGCATTATGAATCACTCTAATACATAAATTATATCCAAGGTTTAAACATTTATCACAAATCTCTTGTAGAGAACTCAATTTTTATAGATCACCTAAATTATATCCAAGGTAAACTCATAAACATTATATCACAAATCTTTGTAGAGAACTCAATGAGAAAATTTATAGATAAAAAACGCTAAACTTCTCTTGTTTTCTCTAAGATGCTAAAACCAAAATGCACCTCATATATATTATATAATATTTGTATTCAAATTAGGAAAATCTTTTTAACTGATTCAAATTAGGAATTCAACTCCAATAAAGATTTTTAGTTTCATATGTTCAATCAATCAAAAGTAAGATATAGACTTTCCTGATTTAAATTACATGATCAGGCTTCGAATCGGACTTTATTGACTAAGTCAAACTCGAGGTATTGTCAATATATATTATTGTCATCGCCGTCGCCATCATATTCAAAAGGAAAAGAAGCTTTCACTGAAAGACACGAACCATAGCTCTCCGTACTCCACGCTGCTGTGATTAGAAAAAAGAAACCAAATTGGACCTACAGTACTAACTAATAAACAAAGATGAACTAGCAATTTGAGAAAGGACTTTAACAAACTTCAGATAAAAGGCGTTTTTATGTACCTTCAAGCGTCAGCCCTCGCCACCCAAGAACATCATAATACGCCCGAAACCCTAATCGGTCCCTAACCTCGCATTATTGTCCACTATTCAGGATCAACATGTACACAGCAAGTTCCACAATATCAGAATCAGATGGTGCTCTTTTAGAGTGCATTCGCCAGCATCTTCTCAACGACAACGACGACTTTGAAACCCTAGCGAAAATCGCCGAAAATGTCCGATTCCGTTGCCCAGATTCAAGTTCCAACACATTTCCGTCGCCAGAGAGAACAATGTCCTTCGAAGCAAATGACGATGGCATGGATGTCCATCACGATCCTCAAGATGCTGTGGGATTCAAATCAACCCGCTCGTTGAATGAGCAACCGGTCGTGAATCATGGACACATCGAAGCAAATGAGGCCATGCCTCTGGTGATGCGTGAATGTGATACCCAGCCTGGAGGGTGTCTCTACCGGGGAGTGAGGGGGCGGCCTTGGGGGAAGTATGCGGCGGAGATTCGGGACCCAAAGAAGAATGGCGCAAGGAGATGGCTTGGGACTTACCAGACGCCACAGGAGGCTGCATTGGCTTATGACCGGGCTGCGTTCGCGATGCGTGGGACCAAGGCAAGGCTAAATTTCCCTCACTTGATCGGTCGTGATGAGGTGGAGCCGGTGAGGGTCACTCAGAAGCGGCACCACTCACCTGGGGCTGGGAGTGGCTCGCTGGATCTGAAGCCGAATAAGGAGGACTTTACTGACTTTGCCAGCAGCCCCGACAAACTTAATGGGTATATCATATCGTTCCAATAGTGTGGAACTTGAAATGGAAGAAATTGAGAGGTTTTGTGTCCTGATTTTTAGTCATTATGTTATGAATATGCGTCAAGTGTATAATTTTCTTATAAATGAAGCATAAGAACTCAATTGTCTGACTTACTAAATTTTTGTTTCTTTAGGGGAAAACACAAATTAGAAGAAATTCCGACGGGGGTTTAGTCAAATTTTCTGGGGAGCTGGTCTGTAATTTTTCATGCTATCATACTAAAAGAATTTGCACTTACACTGCTTTGAGTCGCCACCTAAGATAGTCATACATATGAGAAGATATGCGTATGTTAATGCTTTTTTCTTTCCTTTTTTTTTTTTTGGGGGGGGGGGAAGGTGGGGAAGATGGGAATTGGAAAATGAAAATTGAGACGTGCGGACATAGAAGATGGAACGAACTTCAAAATCATCGCTCTACTACAAATTACTGGTTCTTTCAGAAACATAGAAGTTAGAGTTGATTTTGACGGTGTAATTTTTTCAAGATAAATTAATCATGATTCATTCGTTGACTACTCGACCATTAGTTGATTCTGATTATGTTCAAATAGCTTATATATTAAAAAGAGGGAAATTCCAACTCAAGACCAATGAACCTACTCATATATCTACGAACATAGAAAATCTTAGGGTAAGCATATCAGCTACTTCGCTCAGTCGCGCATTAATATTCAAGCTCGGTCAGCCCAGGTCAAGTGAAAAAATAAACAAAAAGTGTCAAATGCCCTTCCTTTTGGACTGCCGGAGTCTCTTTTCAGGTTAAATTGCTTGACGAGGTTCTTCTGAACTCTATTGTCAACACGACTTAATGTGCAAATCATCAGTGATTTCATCAAATAAATTGATTGTATCTGCTAATGCTAGCCTTAATCTATCCAAAAAAGAATTATTGAATTATCAATCTACGTATTCCGTTGTTCCAAGCTAATAAACATATGTAGCTGTCGGTAAGACTTGAGTCCTCCCAACGATTTTTTTTTTTGTTGGTAAAAGGTAAGAAATTTTCAATTGCTTTGAATGGAGAGCTCCGGGTTCTTTGCGAGCGGCCGAGGTCTCCGCCAAGGTGATTCCATCTCTCCCTACCTCTTCACTATGGTTATGGATGTGCTTTTAGGGATCATTCTTAGGTATTCTTTGAGGCTTGATTTCAAGTTCTTTTGGAGGTGTAAGGCAACGGGTCTTTCACATCTCTTTTTCATGGATGATGTCTTCCTTTTTTGTGAGGCTCACCTTTCTACGGTGGCTCTCCTCAAGGAAGGTCTTCATATCTTTTCCTCTTGGAGTGGCCTTTGTCCTAACCCGTGCAAGAGTGAAATTTTTTTGGCGGGTGGCGCACCTTCCTTAAGGAATGGTATTCTCTTGGAGTTGGGCTTTTGAGAAGGGAACTTGCCGATTTGGTACCTAGAGGTTCCTATAATCACTTCGAGGATCAGCAAAGCAGACTATTGTGCCCTTGTCAACCGTATCATTGCAAGGGTTTAGTCTTGGACTCACCGTTTCCTCTCTCTTAATGGACGGCTTCAGCTTATCAAATTAGTTCTTCATGCCATACAAGCCTATTGGGCTAGTGTATTTGTTTTACCTATAGCTATGGTGGACTAGATAGAGAAAATCCTTAGACAATTCCTGTGGAAAGGTCCGGACCTGGGTAGGGGTGGTGCTAAGGTAGCTTGGGATAAAGTTTGCCTTCCAAAGGTTGAAGGAGGACTAGGTATCAGGAGGCTTTGAGATTGCAATAAAGCCGCCATGCTGAAGCATATATGGCTCTTGTTCTCTGACAAGGAAGCGCTGTAGTGTAGGTGGGTCCATTCCACTTTCTTAAAGAACAAAAACTTTTGGGTTGCTAGGAAGCCAACCTGTGGCTCCTGGGCATGGAAGAGCTTGTTGAACCTAAGTAGTTATTTCCGGATGGCCTTCTACTGGAAAATTGGTGATGGCCAAACAACCTCTCTTTGGTTTGATAATTGACACCCTAGGGGGCCCCTGAACCTGCTCTTCTCAGATTCACTTATTTACAGCTCAGGGCTCTCTAGGCAGGCCTGTGTTGTTGACCTCTTCTTAGATGCTGGCCAAGCTCTCAAGATGGTGCTTGAATCGTGGGGTCATCCTCTCCCGGTCCTGTCGGGTGACCTGGATCATTTTTGCTAGCGAGAAAGCTCTTCGGGCCAGTTCACGGTGGCAACGACATGGAACTCCATCAGGAAGAAGAGATCGCGGGTCTATTAGCACTCCTTCGTGTGGGACAACGCCATAGTGCCTCGCTATCAACTTAATCTTTGGCTCATTGCCAAGTGCAGACTTCCAACCCAGGCTCTCCTTCTGTCCTATGGTAGAATTAGAAGTGCTACCCGTGCGTTTTGCAAGAGTATGCCCGACTCTGTTGATCACCTATTTTTTGGTTGCTGTGTCACGGCTGGCGTTGCTTTCTTTTGGGCTTCCAGATGCAATTTGCCTTGGCACAACAGAACTTGGAGGGAGAACCTCCGTTGGGCCGCTACCTATTTGATGGGTAAAGATTTCTACAAGTGCATTGCCCGTTTTTCTTTTGGTGCGTTTGTCATATCATTTGGAAAAACATGAATAACATCATTTTTAGAGACCAGCCCTTGATGGTCCCGGTCATGAATTGATTTCTCGAGTTAAGTCAAATTGGGTTGATAAGACCCTAGGCCAGACCTCATTACCTCCTAGATAGAGAGGGGGACACATGTCATTTTGTATTAGATTGATAGATATAGATAAAAATAAACTAAAGGAAGAGACCACTTGCTTCATCTTTTAGATGGATCGCATTGTCTTAGACTCTCATTTAGAGTTTACTATAGTTCTTTAGGAGATCCATTTTCCCTCCATCTTTATGGCATTCAGCACAGCAAATGGAAATCCAAAGCTAAAGCAACTTTTGAAAATAGAGCGCTAATAATTTTTTTCACAAAGAAAGAAAAAGGAGAAAAGAAAATTTTCTGAAACTATTATTTTCAGTAATTTCACATTTTTTAGGTGAGAAAAAATTGGAAGGAATTTGCAATGGACTTTAGTCAAATTTGGAGGCATAAATTTGACAAAATGATGCTTTTGAACAATTTTATACTCCTTTTAATCGCCACAGGCAAAAATTTGACATTAACAATAATATAGTTGCTCAAAGTCTGCTTTAGATCAATCTCTTAAAAACTACAAGTACAAGTTATTACGCTAATTTTGCATTAAGTAGTGTTGAGTAGACCTATCAAACAAGTGGGTTCGGTTAAAAAAGGTCCAACCAAAATTGATCAATTTTCATACAATACAAATCTAGTAACTCATATTAGACCCATACCTAACCTGATCTATTTTGTTAAAACTCTTCTATATTTAAGAAAACTGAGAAAAACTTATACTAAAACTAAGGTGAGAGCACGAAGTGAGAGAGCATGAGATCAAGTGAGGGAGAAAGAGAGTGAAGAGAGAGTCATAGAGGTGAGTTAGGTTTAAGTACACTTGTGAGTCTATTGAACATTTATATTATTTTGGTTTTGCCATTCTAAGCTCAGTTATGATCCATTTATTGAATTTAACTAACCTATATAATAACCCAACCCATGAAATATGGGTTAACAAATGGTTTCATAACCCATTTTGATAGGTCTAGTGTTTTTTTTTGGTAAAAGGTAAGAAATAAATAGACTGAAGCACCAAAAAGCTAAACAGCAGTGCAGCAAGGGGGGGGCCTTGGCACCATAACACACTCAGAAGGAGAGAAACTCCAAACGAGTGAAACCAAGGAGGAGAAAGGGGAGGGGAGAGCTGCAAGAGAGATACATTGAAGAGAAAAAGCAGCAAAGGAAGGCCAAAACAGCGGCCAACAAAGGAGATAAGGGCAAAGAGCACACAACACTGTGGCCCGCATATGGAAAAGAGACTAAGAGGAGAGGAGCAGGAGAGACACCAAGAAGGGAACCCAAGCCGCATCATCAGGAGAGATTCGGGAGAGATCCATTAGAAGCATCAACCAGCAATGTCGAGAAGGGCAGCAATGTAGCAAAGGACAGCTTCATCAATCTTCAGTCCGAGGAAAGGACACCCATTTTGATAGGTCTAGTGTTAAGCTAAGGAAAATTCTATAAAGTGGTAAAAAGAAGTTGCCCTATTGTAGACCTTGAATCAAGTCATGACAATCTCATTCTTACTTTTTTCAGATGCTTCTCTTTTATAAAATTGGAGGGGAGATCTTATGTGATGCTCATCTCAAGATAATTTACCTGCTAATATGGAAATATGATCAATGTGGTCACATGTCTATGATGTTCCTCTCCTTTCACCCACCCTCTAAAGCTCGTGGCTAGATTTTGTTACCTGTTGTTCTTAGATCAATTATGTTATTCTCCTCGAAAATGGAGGTAGAAGGCAAAATATCTCAAATTTGGAAACATTGGCCTGATCCAAGTTTAAGAAAACCTAGTTATGGCCTTTGACACACACATGCATTGGGAGGCGCTAATGTAAATGGTGAATGGCAGATATGAGAGTGCTTGGAGGGCATGGGGTTGTGAGCGAGAGACGTGGGATGAGAGTTACCGTTCCTATATTTGCTTTTTTCTCTATGTCTTGATTATCCAAGTTGAAAATTGAGATGACAAGAAAATATAATATTCTGTTAATGATCAAATGAAGAGCACATAAAACTTATTTATGTGCTTTACTAGATAACTATCTAAAATAGCACAATATCAATTACAATCAATCAAACCAATCAAAGGAAATATATAAAATCTTCTATGATATCCTTATTAAATCTATAATATCCCCCTCAAACTCAAGGTGATTTGAAATAGATCAATTTGAGTTTGGTGAAAAGATCCATAAAAAACCTTGGTGGATGTGCCTTGGTGAAGACATCAACAATTTGTTAAGCGGATGAAGTAGAGACGATTCAAACAGTACAATGAGGAACACAATATCGGATGAATGATAATTTATTTCAACATGCTTTGGGTTTAAGCACCAAGAATGTTGTAATGAGTTGTCTTGAGTGTATCTTTACTGAGCCACTCATGGAGTTCACCTTTGACTCTCTGTGACATGCATTAGTCCTAAAATACAAAAAGGAAAGGTTAATCTAATATTTAGTCCTCTAATTTTTATTATTGTATGATTTGGTCCCCTAACTCAATTTTGGGGACCATCAAGATCTTTATTCTTTTTATTGGAGTAATGACAGCATAAGTACCTGAAATTTTGTCATTTTTATAATCGCGTGCTTAACTTTGTCTTTATTTAATAAAGTATCTTGACTTTTCAATTGTGGGTTGATATGAGAACTCCATTAAATTTACGAACGAAAAATGTCAATCTAGACGCTAACGTGGTTATATCACCATTAAGGGCCTGTTTGGCAACGTTTCTATTATTTTGTTTTTTTAGTTCTTTTGTTCTCTTGATAGAAAAGGAATATAAATTCATTTGGTAACGTCAATTAATTTTTCTATTCCCCGGAATAGAAAAGTGGCCGGAGAATAGATTTGGAATAGAAACAAAAAGTAAAAAATAGTAGTTTCTTATTCCTGGGAATAATTTTTAGAAATAAGTTATTTTTTTCTTTTCTCCCACCTTGGCCCTTGCCACTAGCCATTGTCGCCCCAAACTGTCCGGCCACCGCCGACCACCACGGCCTACTGTGTGGTGGCTAGCGACAGTGGCAACCTGGAAGAGTAAGAAAAGAAAAGAAAAAATAAAAAAAATTAAAAAAATTAAAGAAATTTTACGTTATAAAAAAAATTGTGGATCCTATCTTTTTCCATTCCAAGAATATAAATTTTGTATAATTACCAAACGCGTTTTTTTACTCAGAAATTATTTCGGGGAATAGAAATAAAATAAAAAAAAGACTATTTCTAAAATGAAATTGTTTTTCAGAATAAAAGCGTTATCGAGCATACCCTAACTTTCCACTTTGAGTCCAATGTGGTTTCTTGAGATAATACCAGTTAGTAGAGGCCCATTGGGTGGCTAAAAATGTCTAAGTCGGCACTCTCTCTTTCCTCATCACCCGACACCTAAATGAAAAATTTATGTATATTAAAATTGCTTATTTACTCTTGCGCATTCAACTTAAATGAAAATAGTGTTTATAAATTATAGAAGTGATAATAATCATAAAGTTGTATAAGGAATATCACTCGATAGTAAATTTATCATTTGGAAGATAATTAAATATTATAGGTCATTTTCGATATATAAATATATAAATTCACTCTAGACTTACCATACATCTCCTTAGTCATATTTTATGAAAGTTGAATTCATTAGGAATTATTTCTATTTAATTCAACTCGACAACTTGGTAATTTTTTTTAGTAATTATTTTCATTAAATAACACTAACTCTAATATTAATTTTACCTACGTATTGTATTGGATAGAATCAGAATAATGTTTTGAAAGCCATAAGACCAATAATACTTTCCATATTATTCTAATATGAGTAGCTTTTTTCTGTAAATATATAACATCATATATATAATAAAGCCAATTTTGTGTGAAATCAAAATTATAATTACTTTCTCATTCTTATGGAGTTAATTTTACTATTAATATTTTATATATTAATATCTACAATATATTAATATTTTAGAAATTTTCTTTGATTATTTTAGAAAAACAATACTTTCTCATCCTGATAGGTCAATTTTACAACTTATTGTCAAAATTTTTCCTCTAAATTTTGACTTTCATTTTTTGGTAAAACTCTTAAGATTTCATTTGGAAAAGACAAGACTCCCTTCATTTTTTGTGCATTTAATGTGAAAAGTCACTTTAAATATAATACTAGTGTACTTGCCATGCGAAGCATGGGTTTGGTGTTTCAAAGCTAAGGAAAATTCATATCTACTAAAAATCCTTTTATGCTCTAGGAAATTCAAGGTATAGAAAGCATAGCATTTTTTGGAACTATAGCAGTGACGATAACCATGAAATCTGTACTAAAACAATATAATTCATTTTGACAGATGATTGACTATATACCTAATAAAGATCTTAAATATCACGTTCCACTAAATTTGAATTGATCATTTGCTGCTTTTGCTTTTTTCAAATTGAGACTATCGATTGGTCAATTTCTTTTATGCAATCATCTTTGAGTAGCATTTACTCCAATCTTGAGTTTTGCTTCCCGTTATGTTGTGGGAATTGAAGTAATTTAATTGTTTCTGTTATTGTATTGACTTACGTTAGTAACTATAGATAGATTGCCACTATCATATACCGAAATGTGCATATCATCGTGCTTTTCAAGTTTATTTTATCTATTTTTGACATATTGCTTCAGACACCGTCTGTTCATTATTCTATATAATGCAGTGCAAGGGACGAAGTCAATTTCTCTCTTGATAGGCTTTCCCTTTCAACATCATTTACCGCAGGATCAACTTTCAATGTTTTTTTTTTTTTTTTTTTTTTGGCTTTGATAAGTTATAGATTATCCATATAAGTACTTTAGATAGTTGTAGTCAAAATTCACAAAATAAAATTATTACTTAAAAAAGACAAGGGCATTTTAATTGTATTCAATAAACAAAAGTTAGTTCTTTTATTTACAAGTAAAGAGAGAAGGAGGTATGGCTTCTATTTTTTGGACGGACTGATTTTTACTTGCATATATTAAATGCAAAACCCTCAAAACTTCATATATAGATTCACATTTAACTTTTGTGTAATCCGTTAAATAATATCGTACATTTTGACAAGAATTTCTAAAAAGAAATTACCTTTGCTTTTATTTAAGTGAAAAGAACAAGCTCCTGAATCATTAAAATAAACAACCACGAGAGTCATATTCAAAATTTGAATCCTCAAAGTGAATTTCCCTATGGTTAACACGCAATGATTGTCAAAATTCTTTCACCCACATCCTCGTCATTTTACCTTAGGCACGAAAGGAGTTAAACTATAAATCATAACATATGTTTGTTGTCTTAGAATATGAAATTGATTCTCTCTCTCTCTCTTTCTCTCTCTCTCACTCATGCATGCATGTTGTTTAGTGGGTGAAGGGTTGCTATCTCCATACCAGACCTATCTAGTGTCTCCGTTTATCTAGACCTTACATGTGCCCAACTTGTTTGCAAATCACAAGACCCATTACATCTCTTCCCTCGCAATAGCCCACCCCAATTCCCACTGATCAGGTTCTCTAGTTCCAAATTTTACTTTGGAACCATGCTCACCCCTTATCCCTACCCTTTGCCATAGTCCACTCAAAAATTGGAGGTCATCTTTTGAATCCAATAAACTATGTGCAAGATGCTCTGAGTTTGGGTCGCCTATACATGTCAAAGGTCTATACTTAGCTAGTTCATGACACTTGTAGGGTGTTCTACGAGCTTTCAAATAGCCAAGTTGCCCTACCTATGCCTTTGAATTACAGAGAAATAAATAAATAAGACCCTCAAAAGTTTTTTTAGCTACCTCTCAAAATGTTTAATCTAGTCCCTATGCATGTTATCCCCCTCTACCTAATAGTTTAAACTTTTGGGTTAGACTTTCTAAACCTTTTGCATTTGTGTTAATTTAGTCATAAACCTTTTTTTTATGTCAATTTAGTCATAAACCTTTTTACGTTGTGCCAATTCAATCATTTCTAGTTGATTTTGGTCGAATTTTGCTGACTGGACGCCGGCCGGCTAACATGGATAATTTTTAATAATATTTTATTTTTTTGGATTTTTTTCTTTTTTTCTTCTCCTCTTTCTTCCTCCAACCAGTCGCCGGCGACCAGCTAGAGGCGATTGCTAGCGAGATTGACCTCGCCGACCACCTCGCTAGTGGCCGCGAGGGCAACCTCACGTTGGGCGGCGAGAAGCCAGCTCGAGGCCGCCAAGGCCGTGAGGGCGACCTCGCGCTGGGCAGCGAGGTCGAGCCTCACCGGCCATGGGCGAGGCTCGACCCTCGCCGCCTAGGCCTCGAGGGCAACCTCGTGCCTGGATTTGGCGAGGTCTAGCCACACGGTCATGGGCAAGGCTCGACCCTTGTTGCCTAGGCCTTAAGGGCAGCCTCGAGTTGGCTTCTTGCCACCTAGTGCGAGGTCGCTCTTGCAGCCACTGGCGAGGTGGCCGGTGAGGTCGACCTTGTCGGTAGTCGCCTTTGGCCAGTCGTCGGCAATCGGCTGGAGGAAGGAGGAGGAGAAGGAAAAAAAAAAGAAAAAAAAAAAAAAAAAAGAAAAAAAAAAAAAAAAAAGAAAAAGAAAAAGAAAAAGAAAAAGAAAAAGAAAAAAATTAAAAAAAGAAAAATATTATTAAAAATTATCCACATCAGCACCGATTAGGTCACGTCAGCCAGCCGGTGTCCAGTTAGCAAAATCCAGCCAAAATTGGCTGGAAAGGACTGAATTGACATAACGTAAAAATGTTTAAGACTAAATTGGTACCAAAAAAAGGTTTATGACTAAATTAGCACAAATGCAAAAGGTTTAGGACTTTTTTTAACACTTTTCCCCACATGCATATAAAGGACATATTGTCAAATGATATTGGATAATATTTCAACAACAATGAAGGAGAAATAAAGTCAATCTACTGAAATTTTGCTGAAATGAGAAGGGTAATAACTCAACGACAAGTGCCATTATCTGGAAGAACGAAAAGCAAGTGGCATTTTGTCTTCATTGAACAAGACCTTTTAGCATTTTGTTAAATCAATGCTGATTGTTTTAAAAATTTAAATTCTTAATGAAATGTTTAAGTTAGCAAATAAAAGTGGATTTTCACCACGTGCATAGGCTGCACTTTTGCTCGAGACTGAACATGTCAATATATAGTAAGAAGGGCAAATAAGGGGTTGGAAAAATTTGAATTTAAAACCTCCTACTCTGATATCACGAATGACTTTGTGGGATTAAAGCTTAAGTTGTTGGATAAAAGTGTGATTTAATACTTGATTATTCTAATAGAGTAAAAGGTACACATACAGTTCATGTCGAACAAATTGGATTTAAGAACTTTACATTACTGGTTATTAAAGCTGGATAAAATATCTTTGTCACTTACCACACACTGGGTCTTAAGAAATTTATATTGTAAATGCGTACTACCGTAGCAAGTTGTAGACTTGGTTGGGGAGAAAAGTCATAATGATCGTAGATATATTTACCCCGATAAGCGTACAAAGTTAAAGTACCAAGTTGATTTTAATTTCCCTCACAAATAATTTAATAGCGGGCATCCGGGTCATAATTACACATATATTGTTTTATTACATCCTTAATTGCTTTATTACATCCTTAATTGAGAGAGAGAGAGAGAGAGAGAGAGAGAGAGAGAGAGAGAGAGAGAGAGAGAGAGAGAGAGGGTTCAATGCATTTCCAGCACACAGTTTAGTGGGAGTAAAGGTTAGGGGGAAGGGGGGAAGAGGAGAGGTTGAATCAATGATGGTGGTATAGGATTTAATAGTGGAAAATGAGGATCACATGGTAATTAAATAACAACGCGACTTGAAATAAGAATTTTAAAAAGGAAAATGAGGATCACATGATAATTAAATAACAATGCAACTTGAGATAAAGAATTTTGAAAAAGATGTCATAACGTAAATTGATCATTTACAATAAAAATAAAATGTCACATTATATCACGTTGCATGAAATATACAAGCATGTGATTCCATTTTTGATTCCCATGGTATAACAAATCTAATATATACTGACAAGCAATAGATGGAATCCATCATACCATACAAGTTGCGAGGGCACATGCTTTCTTTGGACTTTGGTATCGATTATTTTATAAGAGAAGTATATTAAGTTCAGATATATGTGACATGTGGTTGATAAAGTTATCATTTCTTAGCATTAATCAACTTTGATCCTCATTGTTGCTGGCCCACTGCTCCCCTTTGAGGATGCTTGTTGACCCAATTCCGATAATTACCTTCTGTCTCTTCTTCTGGCTTTTTCTTGGCTAATTAAAATTAATGAGTGGATTCTCTAATGAACTTTGTATGCTAGATTAATACAGCAAAGAGCATATCAATCGCATGCAAGCACGAGACAACGAAGAAACAATAGTTTAAAGAGAGAGTCACGAATTGTCGGACAAGACATTAATAGTGTCCTCCTCTCACGATCAGGACCAATTTAACCTCATGAACTGATTTTGTTTTCATTTTTGGGCCAAGTAAAGGAATTTACTTGTAGAAGAATTACCAAATTCATCCTTAATTTTTATTTTCTTGATTACAGCGTGCATTCCTCCCAAAGTCTTTCTACGGCATATGCCGAAAAATCATGATTATTCACACTTAATGATGGCGTCAACATTTCTATTGGGGTTTTCAACTAGAGACCTAATATAAACAAAGATATATATAGTTCAAAGGACGTGATCATACAAAAACAAAAAGGGGGAAAAAAAAAAAGGTCGAAAGCGACATTACATATATTGAAAATTTCGGGCACGTAATAACTTTAACCTATAAAAGTAGACAAAAGTAAGGGCCCAAGGGATAACAAATTCAACTAGAATTGTGTTACTAAATTTTAGGAGAAGTAAAGACAAAATGGCGTAAGAAGTGACGATAATATCTGAAATTTGCTCAGACCGGCCAAAAGAGAAACAACGGATCACGAATTTGTCTGCTCAGAAACTTTAGATTCGAGGCAAGAGTACCTAAGTCACCAACATAACCGGACAAGCAAGCGCGCTGCAAATCCATAGTCCTAGTGCTCTCCATCTGCAGCCTAAAGAGAAAGAAACAAAGGGATCGCCCACAAACGACCAACAGACAACAGACAGATTACTTCACTTCGTTTACTGCTTTCCCATTGGCAAGTGTCTAAAAAAACCCTTAGCTAGATCCAAAAAGCCAAGTTCAAGGAAGTTAAAGAATTCCATTTCGACCTCAGTTTCAAGGATGGGTTGAAGAGCAGTACGTAAAGAGCTCCCCCAACGCAGTGCACATGCAGACAAACGAAGCTATACCCGGCCCTTTTTTAAGGAAAGTCGACGATTTTCACGTACGGAACGGCTGCTCTCGAAGATCCTCCTTGGGAGAGATGGTGGCTCACGTTCTCAAGAGTACGGCGATCCAGACCATATTGCTGTATCTCCCAGACTCTGTCGGTCGGCCGTGTGTATTTCCAGGGTTTGGGCAACACGATAGCTGTTCTCCTTTTGATTGCAAAGCGACAAAGCAAAATTGCATATTAAACCGAGGAAATCGCAAGTCGCGTGCGCTACTTGTACGTTAGTTTTATCCCACACCAATAACGTTGGCCTTTTGTTCCGATCAAGAAATTGCTTTTATTTATTTATTTAGATTTGGCGTCTCGGAACAATGATAAAAAAAAGATTTTTGAGTGATTGTTCGAGTGAACAGTCACAGTGATTCCAAAAACGTTTAATAAGACAATTGCTGAGAGCAACGTTTATAGAGAGGGCGTGGGATGCCAAAAAAAAAAAAAAAAAAAAAAAAAAACTACGGGTGAGGAGATTCTTTAGGAGGTACGTGCATGCAGACGTACATACTAGTAACATGCCGGAGCATCTATGCTGTGCTCTTAATTATAACACACGATATTATTTCGAATGAAATGACCGAATGATTTTAGAAACTTGTTAATATTGAGTTTAAATCTCTTACTAGCATAGTGTACTTTTGATATTCTTTGTTTATATTTTCGTTTTCTTCATATTTGGACGGAAGCAGGTGGCTTAGAGTATTAGAGTGAAAGTGTACGATTTTTTGAAGTTGTATATAGATGCAAGATGATAGTATATTATATATTTGTGCATTGGCAGCTAGGGTTGCTTGGGAAACAAAATTTTACCCAGTCTCTCAATCAGGCAATTTTTTTTTTTTTTGTTTAATTTCCCGACGGAGGAGTTAGATCCTAAGATTACACCCTCCATAAATTTGACCACGTTTCCAAAAATTTTAAAGAACCAAGTTTTTTTTTAATATAAATTCTAATTTAATTACAATTTACTGCTTTGATTAAACGCATTGCAGCTTCTCTTGTTGTCATCGACACGGATTTAGATGTTTTGATTTATCAAGATCTACTAAACTAGGACAACCACGAAAGATGGAGGAACTCCAACTATACAAATAGAAAGAGAGAGCATAATAAGATATAATTGGAAGATGGTCCTCGTGTGGAATAATTTGATTAAACATTTTGGGGACATAACATTTATATTAAGTGTTGGAAGGTGTTAAAAGAATATTTCTGTGGGGTTACGTGATATTTCGAGCTAGGTTCCGGAAATGGAACTTCTATGAACATTGCATTGAGCTTTTTTTCCTTTTCTTTTTATCAATGAAAAAAGAAGAAGGAAGAATATATAACAATGCCGTGCTTTACTTCTGCTTTAGGGGTTAGTACAGCCCCTTAAGTAAGTGGACCATACTTGAGAACCAATCACAGTTTGACATATCACTAAGCAAACCGATTTTATAAGCTCAACTTGGTAAGTCCAACATTTCTCTAGAATTTCTTATCATCATCATCATCATCATTTTACAATTCCCAGCATGTCTTAATTTGAATAATCGTTCAACAAATAAAGATTCGAGGGATCTAAAGTAGTTGCACCCTCACTATTTTTCTCCGTCAATTAATGACGAATATGTTGTTAAGCAATGAAGAAACTAATGGATCTTGTACTTCAAGTTTAACATGAGAAGAAGAAATTATCAAAGAAATCACGTGGAATGATAATGAACACTAGAGATTTGTGTGCTTAGATACAAGTATTAGCACCTATTTCATGGGGAGAACAAGCCGCTAAGAATTGCACTATAAATCCAAAATAAATAGTTTACATTAGCTCAATTGCTCAAGTATTTCCCAATGCTAGATTATATCCAATGTAATCTCATAAACGCCACATGACAAATCTTTTGCAAAGAACTCACTGAGAAAATTCATTGATAAAACCCTAACTTCTCTTGTTTGCTCTAATATGCTAGAACCATAATCCACCTCTTATATATATTTGTATCCAAAATAGGAAACCCTTTTCAACGATTTATATTAGGAATCCAATTTCAATAAAGATTTTTAGCTTCATATGTTAGATCAATCAAAAGCAAGATCCAGACTTTCTCATTTAAAATACACGATCAGGCTTCGAATTGCAATTCGTTCATGAATTCGAACTCAAGACATTGCTAATAATTATATATTATCATCGTCGTCGCCATCACATGTCAAAAGAAGGGAAGCTTTCATTGAAAGACTAGAAAACCTAGCTGTACGTACTCCACGCCACACTGATTAGGGAAAAAGAAAGCAACCAAATTGCACATATAGTACTATAAAACAAGATGAAGTACCAATTTGAGAAATAACTTTAATTAGCTCCCGATAAAATGCGTTTATTTATAACGCCAAGCTCCAATCCTCGCCACCCAAGAACATCATAGTACGCACGAAACCCTAGTCAGTCCCTAACTTCGCATTATCGTCCACTATTCAGGATCAACATGTACTCAGCAAGTTCCACAGTATCAGAATCAGATGTTGCTCTTTTAGAGCGCATTCGCCAGCATCTTCTCAACGACGATGACGACTTTGAAACCCTGGCGAAAATCGCTAAAAATGTTCGGTTCCATTGCCCAGATTCAAGTTTCATCACATTCCCTTCACTGGAGACAACAATGTCCTTCGAAGCAAATGATGACAACGCGGACGTCCATCACGATCCCCTGAAAGACGCTGTGGGATTCAAATCACCCAGCTCGTTGAATGAGCAACCGGTCGTGGATCGTGGACACATCGGAGCAAATGAGGCCATGCCTGCGGTGATGCGCGAATGTGACGCCCAGCCTGGAGGGTGTCTCTACCGGGGAGTGAGGAGGCGGCTGTGGGGGAAGTATGCCGCCGAGATTTGGGACCCAAAGAAGAATGGCGCAAGGAGGTGGCTCGGGACTTATGAGACACCACAGGAGGCTGGGTTGGCTTATGACCGGGCAGCGTTTGCAATGCGTGGGGCCAAGGCCAGGCTAAATTTCCCTCACTTGATCGGTCGCGATGAGGTGGAGCCCGTGAGGGTCACTCGGAAGCGGCACCACTCACCTGAGGCTGGGAGCGGCTCGCTGGATTCAAAGTGCAGAAAGGAGGACTCGACTGGCTCGGCCGGTGACCCTGAGGAGCTTAATGGCTATGTCATGTCGTTTCAATAGAGTGGAACTTGAAATGGACGAGAATGAGAGGTATTAAGTGATGATTTTTAGTCTTGTGTAATGAACATGCGTCAAAGCGTATATTTTTTGTTTCTAATTTATTAATTTCTTTTTTGGGCCCCGGGAGGTTGGGAAGGGCCGCCACGGGGGGTTTAACGGGAACAAATTAGAAGAAATTCCAGTGGAGGTTTGATCAAATTTTCTGGATAGGAAATTGACACTGACTGCTGCTACTGCTGATCGTTAACGTTCCATGCTATCGTATTGATAAATTTGTTCTTACACTGCTTTGAATCGCCACCTAAGATAATCATACATATGAGGAGATATGCGATCGCTAATGCTTTTCTTGGAAAAGATGGGAAGTTGAAAATGAAAAGTGAGAAGTGGGGATATAGAAAATGGAACCAACTTTAAAATCATCCCTCTACTATAGACTACCGCTTCTTTGAGAAACATAGAAACTAGAGTTGATTTTGATGGTGTAATTTATTTAAGATGAATCAATCAAGATTGATTCGTTGACCACTTGATTATGAGTTGATTTTGATTGTTTTCAAATAGCTTATATATCAAAAAGAGGGAAATTCAAACTCAATTGGCCGACTAACCTACTCATCTATTTGGGAAAAGTGTTGGAAAAAGTCCTAAATCTATTACATTGGTGCCAATTTAGTCTTAAACCTTTTAATAATACTAATTTAGTTTAAACTTTTTAACTTAGTGCCAATTTAGTTCTAAATCTTTTGAACTAGTATCCTAAACATTTTGACTTGTGCCAACTTAATCATTCCGGTTAATTTTGGTTGGATATTTCTAACGTGGACGCCAACCAACTTATGTGATACCATTGGTGCTGACGTGAATAAATTTTAATAATATTTTAATAAATTTTTGATTTTTCTATTCTTTTTTCTGATTTTTTTTCTTTCCTTTTTCTTCATCCTTTTGCTAGTGTCCAGCCACTAGGGCTTGGCCTTGCCTTGGCCAGCGAGGCTAGCCCACCCAGCCATGGCTAGTGGCTAGCTATCGCTCATGGTCATTGGCCGGTCACCAGCAAAAGGAAGAAGAAGAAAGGAGAAAAAAAAAAAGAAAAAAAAAGAAAAAATAATCAGAAAAAATAATAAAAATAAAAAATCATTAAAAAATTATTAAAAGTTATCCATGTCGGTGTTGATGGTGCCACATAAGCTGATCATGTCCACATCAAAAATATTCAACCAAAATTAGTCGGAATGACTGAATTGATACCAAGTCAAAACGTTTAGAACTAAATTGGTGCTAATTCAAAAGGTTTAGGGTTGAATTGGCATCATTAAAAAGTTCATAATTGAATTGGCACTAAGTCAAAAAGTTGAGAACTAAATTGACATCATTAAAAGGTTTAAGACTAAATTTGCACAAATATAATAGGTTTAGAACTTTTGTGACACTTTTCCCCATATATTTAGGAACATAAAAACACTTAGGTTAAGCATATTAGGTACTCCATGCATTATGATGTTCCAACCTAATGAACCTATATAACTGTTGGTAAGACTTTAAGTCCTCAAAATGAATTTTGATTTTCTGAGTTGAGTCAAGTTTGATTCAGACCCCAATTAAAAAGCCTCCTAAAAAGAGGGGGAGGGGGGACTATTTTTCTGCATGTTTGATTTGTTCATAAGTATTGGTAACAGTTGACGAATATGTAATTCTATATTATGTTTATTTAAGTAAATCTTATATTTTATTTTGTGCAATCAAGTTTTTTTCATCAATTACTGGCATCGGCATCTCCAATTGCAAGGGGCATTGCCAGTACGGCGATGGACATTTGGAGCCGATGCGACGTTGGATCAGCAAATAACTAAGGAATTGATTAATTGTACAAAGTGAAATCCCGTAAAACAGAGAGATGGGGCGACTAGTCATGGCAGTGGCAGACCAGTCAATGATAAGTGGACAGCCACCCCTGTCTAGGCAGGGTTCCGCCGATGCCCCCCCCCGTGAGGGTCTTTGGTCATTGCCCCCATTCCCCTTCTCTCTCTCTCTCTACTAAGATTTGACGACATGGATCATCAAATTGGTAAAAATTGTGCCTATCTCCATTTGGGTGTTGAGTGATGAGGGCACAGAGATTATCGATTTAGACGATTTTAGTTGTCTGATGAGCCCCTATGAATTGGCATTGTCTCAAAAAGCCATATTGGACATCAAAATGGATGGGTAATGGCCGGATAATCAACAATTGAAAAGTCGAGGTACTTGATTGAATGAAGACAAAGTTAGGCACTCAATTATAAAAATGACCAAAATTCAGGTACTTGCGATGTCATTACTCCTATAAAAAAAAAAAGATCTCAATGGTCCCTAAAATTGAGTTAGGGGACCAAATCATATAAGAATGAAAGTTAGAGGACTACTATTTAATTAACCTTTATTTTTATTTTTTTATATTAGAGTATGGTTGTATTGGAAATTCTGGCATCATAGTTTTCCTCTTTTTATGTTTCATGTCATTTCATTTTTTGGAAAATTAGGTTTATAATTTGTTTTTATTTACTCTTGCACATTCAATAATATTTTTAAATTATAGCAGTGACAATAATCATAATTATATAAAAATATCACTTGATAATAAATATATTATTTTGAAGATAATTATATATTACGGGTCATTTGCCATATATATAAATTCACTCTGGACTTACTATACATCTCCCTAGTCATATTTTACAAAAAAATTAATTCATTAGAAATTATTTCTATTAATTCGACTCAATAATTTGGTAATTTCTTTTTAGTAATTATTTTCCTTAAGTAACACTAACTCTAATATTATATTTTCCTTCGTGTTGCATTGGATAAAATCAGAATAATTTATTGTAAATTACAAAACCATTAATACTCTGCATGTTATTCTATTGATATATGAGCATACCTTTTCTGTGAATTTATCACTTCATATATAAATAAAGCAAATTTACAGGAAATTAAATTTATGGTTACTTTCTCATTCTTGTAGAGTTAATTTTACTACTTAATATTTTAGATACTAAAGAATAGATGTAATATCTATAATATATTAATATTTTCGATTTCTAATGTTTTTTTTTTTTTAAAAAGAAATACTTTCTTATCGTCATAGGTCAATTTTACTATTTATTGTCAAAATATTTTCCTCTAAACTTTGACTTTCTAATTTCCGGAAAAACTGTTAAGTTTTCATATGGAAAAGAAAAGATTCCATCATTTTTGATGCATTTAATGTGCAAAAATCACTTTGAGTATAGTACTAGTGTACTTGTCCGTCCGAAGCGTGCGTTTGGTGTTCCAAAGCTAAGGAAAATTTCATATTTACTAACAATCCTTTTATGAAAGCAAATTCAAGGTATAGAAAACATTGTATTTTTGGAACTATAGCTGTGAGTATAACCATGAAATTTGTACTAAAACAATATAATTCACAGATGGTTAAGTATTGTGGGTTTATTTTTCTTATAATATTAATTGACTATATACTTATTAAAGATCATAATTATAATGTTCCACTAAATTTGAATTGATCATGTGCTGCTTTTGATTTTTTAAATTGAGACCGTTGATTGGTCAATTTCATTTAAGCAACCATCATCTTTAAGTAGCATTTACTCCAATCTTGAGTTTTGCTACACGTTACGTTGGAGGGAATCAAAGTAATTTAATTGTTTATGTTATAAATTTGACTTTTGTTAGTAATTATAGAAATGTTACCACTATTACATACCAAAATGTGCATATTCATTGCGGTTTTATAGTTTATTCTGTGTATTTTTGAGATATTGCTTCAGATACTGTCAATTCATTTTTCTACAAAATATAGTGAAAGGGACGAGTCAAATTCTCTCTTGATGGTCTTTCCCTTATCACATGATTCACCGCAGGATCAACTTTCAATGTGTGTTGGATTATTATCTCTCCTTTTGCTTTGATAAGCTATATATTATCCATATGATTACTTTAGATAGCTGTAGTCAAAATTCACGAAATAAAATTATTAATTAAAAAAGATAAGGACATATTAATTTTATTCAATGAGCAAAAGTCAGTTTATTTATTTACTAGAAAAAAAGAAGAGGAGGTATGGCTTCTCATTTTTTTTTCAGGGACTGATTTTTACTTGCATTAATAGAACCATATAAAATGCAAAACACATGAAACTTCACAAAATCTACATGTTGATATATATGCTCATAGAGTTTTTCTATAATCCATTAGAGTTTGAATATTATTTTACATTTTGACAGGAAATTTGTCTAACCCTTTACATGTGCCCCACTTGTCCGCAAATCACATCTGTCCCCTAGCACTTAGCAGCAGCCCGCCCTAGTACCACCACACTTCACCATAGTCCGCTCAAAGCACTGGAGGTCATACTTATGAATCCAATAAACTACATGCAAGATACCGTGTCAAAATCAATGAAATAAATATTTTATTAATAAATGTCAATATGTAGATTGACCTTTATAATTAAGATAAAATGTCACGTTATGTCAAGTCATACGAAATACTCAGGCATGTGATTTCATCTTGAGTTTCCACAGTATTACAAATTTTATTATATATAGTGTATCGATGTTGCACAACAGAAATTACAAGGGCACATGCTTTCTTTGGACTTATTTATATAATAGAAGTACATTATGTACAGAAATAAGTGGCATGTGGTTGATAATAATGTATCATTTCTTATGATTAATCAACTTTTGATCCTCATTATTGCAGCCATACTACTTTCTCTATGAGGATGCTCGTTGACCTAACTCCGGTAATTACTTTCTGTCTCTCTTCTTCTGGCCTTTTTATTGGCTAATTAAAATCACTGAATGAATTCTTTAATGAATTTCGAATGCTAGATTAAGTAGATAATGAGACACTCAAAGTTATAGCCAGACTACTCTATAAACTTAATACAGCAAAGAGGATATCAATCGCATGCAAGCACTTCACAATTAAGAAACAAAAGTTTGAAGAAAATGTCACATCACAAATTGTCGGACAATACATTATTAGTCTCCTCTTATCATGAGGACTGATTTAACCTTATGAACCGTTTTTGTTTTAAATTTTGGGCCAAGTAAAGTAATTTACTTTTAGAAGAATTTCCTAATTCATCCTCAATTTTTCCTTTGATTACATTTTGCATCTCTCAGAAAGTCTTTCTACAGCGTGCACCGAATATTCATGATTATTCACAATTGACGACAACGTCAACCTTTCTATTGAGTTTTTCAACTAGAGAACTAACGTAAACAAACAAAAAATATATATAATGTAAAAGATCTAATTATAGAAACACAAAAAGGAAAAGAAAGGGTCAAAGGCAACATTACAAATATTGAAAAATTTCGGCCACCTAATATCTTTTAACTTATAAAAGTAGACAAATGTAAGTGTCCAAGGGATAACAAATTCAACTAGAAGTGTATTGCTAATGTTCAGGAAAAAATAAATTAAAATGGCGCTTCTAAAAAGTAAGGATGATATTTGAAATTTACTCATTCATTTTCATAACGAGCGGCCAAAAGAGAAACGTCGAATCACCACGAATTCATCTACTCAGAACTTTCACATTCGAGGCAAGAGTACCGAAGTCAACAACATAATCCAACAAGCGACTACACTGCAAATCCATAGCCCTAGATACTCTCCATCTGCAGGTGAAAGAGAAAGAAACAAAGGGATCGCCTACGATATAGAGACAGATTCCTTCACTTCATTTACTGTTGTTACCAAGTATCTAAAAAACCCTTAGCTAGATCCAAAATCCCAAGTTCAACGGAGGTTTAAGAAATCCATTTCCACGTTCAGTTTCTGGGATGGGTCGAAGAGCAGTACGTAAAGAACTCCCCCATACAGTGCCAGATGCAGAGAACCGAAGCTATTCGCGGCCTACTTCAGGAAGATCCTTCTTGGGAGATGGTGGTTCACGTTCTCAAGAGTACAGCGATCCAATCTGCATTGCTGCATCTCCCAGACCGTGTCGGTCGGTCATGTGCATTTCCAGGGTTTGGGCCGATCGCCATAAAAATAATGCTTGATCAGCACGATGGTTGATCTCATTTTGATTACAAAGAGACAAAGGAAACTGCATGTTAAATCAGGAAATTGCTTTTTTTTTCCTTTATGTTCTGCATCTCGGAATAATTAAAAAGGGAATTTAGTGACTATTTGAATGGGCAGCCACCTTGATTCCAAAAATGTTTAGTAACATCAATGGCGAGAGCAATGTTTACTGAGAGAATGAGGAATGTCAAAAAAAAAAAAGTGGGGGCAAGGAAATCCTTTAGGAGATGTACGTTTATATAGGAGTACACACTACTAGTATGTTGGAGCATCTATGCTATGCTCTTAATTATAATTCACTATATTATTTCATATGAAATGACCAAATGATTTTAGGAACTCATTGATATTGGATTTAAATCTTTGAGTAGCATAATGTATGATATGCTTTGTTTATATTTTCGTTTTCTTTGTTTATATTTTCGTTTTCTTCACGTTAGTACGGAAACAATTGGCTTATAGTATTAGAGTGAAAGTATATGATTTTATAATGCTGTATATAGATACAACATAATATGTATTATATATTTGTGTATTGGCAACAAGGCTTGCGTGGGAAACAAAGTTTTTGCCCAGTCTCTCAATCAGGCAATTTTTTTTTTTTTTTTTCATTTTGCCAACGGAGGAGTTAGATGCTAAGATTGCACTCTGCATAAATTTGACCACGTTACACGAAATTTTATGAGGACCCAATTTTTTTAAAATATATATTTTACTTATTTACGACTTACTACCTTAATTAAAGGTGTTAATGCAGTAATTATTGCCACGGATTTAGATGTTTTGGTTTACAAACTCCAACTATACAAATGGAGAGAGAGAGAGAGAGAGAGAGAGAGAGAGAGAGAGAGAGAGAGAGAGCATAGATACCAATATAATTGGAAGATGGTCCCTGTGTGGAATAATTTGATTAAAAGGTGAACGGACATGACATTTATAGCAAGTGTTGGAGGGTGATAAAAGAATATTTTTTAATGCCCTGTGTGGAATAATTTGATTAAAAGGTGAAGGGACATGACATTTATAGCAAGTGTTGGAGGGTGATAAAAGAATATTTTTGTGGGGTTACGTGATATTTCGAGCTAGGTTCCGGAAATGGAATCTCTGACAATGAATATTTCAATAATTTTTTTCCTTTTTTTTTATCAATGAAGATAAAAGAAAAAGAAAGAAATATAGCAATGCTGTGCATCATTTCTATTTTAGGGGTTAGTACTAGCATAAGTAACTGGATCATATTTGAGAATCAATCACAGTTTGACAAACTTATGGATATTATAATTCAAGTCTAACATGAGAAGAAGAAATTACCAAAAAAATCACATGGAATGATAATGAATACTATAGATTTATGTGCTTTGATTTAAAGTTGGCATGTATCTCAGGAGGAGAACTTGTTGTCAAGAAATGCGCTATGAATATGAATAAATAATTTACATTCGTTCAATCGCTTGAGTACTTTCCCACCTTAAAATTATATCCAAAGTGAATTAATAAATATTATATTACAAATCTCTCATGGAGAACTCACTGAGAAAATTTGTAGATAAAACCCCTAACCTTCTCTTCTTTGCTCTAATATGCTAAAACCAAAATGCACCTCGTATATAATATAATATAATATAATATAATATAATATAACATAATATTTGTATCCAAAATAGGAAACCCTTTTTAATTGACTCAAATTAGGAATTTAACTCCAATAAAGATTTATCAATCAAAAGTAAAAGATAGGCTTCCTAATTTAAATTATATGATTAAGCTTTCCATCGGATTTCGTTTACGAATTTAATCTCGAGATATTGGTCACCATCTAAGGTAAAAACAAGGGAAGCTTTAACTGAAAGACTCGAAAACCAAGCTGTCCGTGCTCCACGCTGCTGTGATTAGAAAGAAGCAACCAAATTGCACTTACGGTACTAATAAACAAGATGAAGGACACTTTGAGAAAGGACTTTAATAGGCTCCCGATGAAACGCGGTTATATATACTTTCAAGCGTCGAACCTCGCTACCCAAGAACATCATAATACGCACCAAACCAAATCAGTCCCTAACCTCGCATATTGTCCACTATTCAGGATCAACATGTACACAGCAAGTTCCACAATATCAGAATCAGATGTTGCTCTTTTAGAGTGTATTCACCAGCATCTTCTCAACGACGGCGACTTTGAAAGCCTAGCGAAAATCGCTGAAAATGTTCGATTCCAATGCCCAGTTTCAAGTTCCAACACATTTCCGTCGTTGGAGACAACTATGTCCTTCGAAGCAAATGACGACGACGTGGACGTCCATCACGATCCCCTGAAAGATGCTGTGGGATTCGAATCAGCCAGCTCGTTGAATGAGCAACCGGCTGTGGATCGTAGACACGTCTAAGCAAATGAGGCTATGCCTGCGGTGGTGCACGAATATGATGCCCGGCCTGGAGGGTGTGTATACCGGGGAGTTAGGAGGCGGCCGTCGGGGAAGTATGCGGCGGAGATTCGGGACCCAAAGAAGAATGGTACAAGGAGATGGCTCGGGACTTACAAGACGCCACTGGAGGCTGCGTTGGCTTATGACCGGGCCGCGTTCGCGATGCATGGGACCAAGGCCAGGCTAAATTTCCCTCACTTGATCGGTCGCAATGAGGTGGAGCCGGAGAGGCTCACTCGGAAGCGGCACCACTCACCTGAGGCTAGGAGTGGCTCGCTGGATCCGAAGCCGATAAAGGAGGACTCGACTGGCTTTGCCAGCGATCCCAAATAGCTTAATGGCTATGTCGTGTCATTCCAATAGTGTGGAACTTGAAATGGAAGAAATCGACAGGTTTCATGTACTAATTTTCAGTCATTATGTTATGAACATGAGTCAAGCGTATAATTTTATAATAAAAGAAGCATACGGAAAATTCATTTGTCCGATTTATTAATTTTCGTTTCATTAGGGGGAAAACACAAATTAGAAGAAATTCCGACGGGGATTTAGTCAAATTTTTTGGGGAAAAAATTGACGAGTGCTGCCGCTGGTCTGTAATTTTCATGCTATCATACTAAAAATATTTGCACTTACACTGCTTTGAGTGGCCTGCTACAAATTACTCCTTTGCGAAACATAGAAACTAGAGCTGATTTTGATGGTGTAATTTATTCAAGAAAAATCAATTAAGATTAATCCGTTGACTACTCAAGCCAGTTGATTCTGATTATGTTCAAATAGCTTATATATCAAAAAGAGGGAAATTTCAACTCAATTGGCCAATCAACCTGCTCATATATCTAGGAACATAGAAAATCTCAGGTTAAGCATATTAGGTACTTTACTCAATCGCGCATTAAAAGAGGATGAGGATGAAATGACTCTTTCAGCCTTACGAAATTTGAAGAGTTTTGTCAGTTTTCAAGAGACTCGAGAAGAGCCAGAAGAATGAGAAAAAGAGAGAGAAGATACAGAGAAGGAAGAAGAAGAACAGAGGAGGACTGAGGAAGAAAGAAGAGAAGAGGAAGAAGAGGAAGGAAGAGAAGAGGAAGAAGAGGAGATGAAGAAGAAGCAGAAAGAAGAGGAGAAAGAAGACAAGAAGGAGAAGAAGAGAGAGACAAGGTCAAGAAAACTCTTTTGAGCCAACTTTGGTTGTCTCCTTGTCCAGTAATTATGAGATGGCAGGAATTGGAACTGGTGACGTGCATCACTATGAAGTTGAAGTTGATCAAGAAGAAATCTTACCTACTCCACCTGAAGGCAATCAAACAGGGGGAGCTGTTGGACAAAAAGATATTTCTTCACCTATCTTTACTAGTGATGTGAGTCGTTTTGCAGCGGATCCAGAAGATGTATATGCCTCTCATTATCTAGAAGCCTCTACTCATAGTCATGGTGGACAATCTGCTGAAGTTCCATCCATTCTCAAAACCCCTAGAATCGACTTAGCTGGTCCTAGTGCTACAACAGAACAAACAGCAGACTTTTCGAGACTGCTAGAGATTTTATTGGATGTAAGGAAGTAGCAATATGCTATGGGGTATGAGATGCAGGATCTCAAGAATACTTTCATGGCCACTTTAGTGTCTTTGCACGATCAAGGCCCTGAAGAATCAAGTGCAGTCTACTATGCAAGGTGAAGAATTTCAGTCATTGAAGCAGAGTTTTGCAAGGCTTGAGAAGACAATGAATTCTATGGGAGAGTTCGAGCTTCTTCGCCTTCCAAAACAGCCATGATTCTGACTCCATTTTCAAACATCTCTTTTATTTGTTCTCCACTTTTTACTGTTGACAAAAAGGGGGAGAAGATGCAGATTTGACTTTGATTTTGATTGGTTTTAACTTTTGGACTTATCTTTTGTTTGGTTGTGATTTGGATTGGTTTGGACTGGTTGATTTGATCTTTTGATGCTTGCAGTAACTTAAGCTATGTTAATGATTATGGTAAAGATAGTTGTTTTTACAGGACTAACACGTTTTTTGTGGTTGCAGAATTGCTACTATTCTTATCCTAATCTACTTATCTTTTATAAGATATCTTGGTTTGCTTGAGTGTTGTTTTGCAGGTCAAAAGCGTCCAAATCTGCGAGAAATTTTTGTTACCATAAAAAATGGGAAGATTGTTGTAGAAAACTTCCTTATTTGTTTTGAAGTTGACAAAATGTTTCCATTAGTTTAGTCTGAAGACTTGCAGACTCTATCGTCAAAGTCTGAAGATCTCCAGACTCAAGATTTAAGTCTGCCCTCACTGATAGCTTCCAGACCGACGAAGAAAAGTTTTATCCGTTGAAGAAGACTTATCCAGATGCGAGTATATCTTTAAGGATTTGATTTGTACATTTGAAGAAGATCTCACGGTTGGAGATAGCATCTCGTGATCAATTATTCATATTGAAATTAATTCGAGTAATTAGATTTGTTGATTGGCGAAGTATACTTGGAAGGTTCTACTTATGGAAACCTAGATCCTGATTGTATGGGCGAGCAGGATTGGTGGGCTATCATCACATTCCTTAAATAACTCGAGATCTCCCTAATTGATTCTGTCAAATGGGTAGATTGGAAGAACTCATTTGGAAGGTGCCAACGGTTATGAAGACATGCAAGAGTATATAAGGAAGACACTCAAGTTATTCGAGTGTGTGCGTGAGAGAAAAATTTCAAAGTTTGAAGCTCCCAGTTCTTTCCTGTTTCAATTGTTGAGCTCAAATTGTACTCAAAAGAGATATTAGATTTCTGTGACACCTTGAGAAAGTGTATTCGAGTCTCTACACTGTGGAATCAAGGACGTGAGACTGTAAAATCTCTTTTGGTTCTTAGTGGAATCCAGCCAATGGGCTGTCAGTGCAGGAGAGTTGACTTAGGCTTGGTCTAAGCCGAATGACTATAAATCTTGTGTTTTGATTTTCTTTCCCTAATCTCTTTACTTTAATTCATGACTTTATATAACTGTTTATAGTCTTCTACACTTTCAGTCTATTATTCTCAGAAGTTGATTTATTCTGTTAAGTTTCGCAAAAACTTCTTAGATCACCTATTCACCCCCCTCTAGATGCTCTTACTAGCCCTATCAAGTGATAGATTCTCCTGGCTTTATCTTGAAGGCTTCATATTGTCCGAGTAGAATGTTGATCCTAATTTCTTTCACTCGATCAGTTCCTTCATAGGTAATGGGCAGTCTATCCTAGATTTCTTTGGCTGTTTCACAAAAAGATATCATGTCATACACAGTAGGAGATAATGCACAATATAATGAGTAAATTGTTTTAGCATCAATAGCTTGTCTCTTGGTTATCTCTTCTTGAGCCATCTCGCTAGCGTCCGCAGCTTCTTTTCCTCTTTCTGAAACTGATGTGGCTTTATGAATGATTCCTATTTCTACCACATCTCATTCTAAAGGATTTTTCGATCTTAGGAATGCCTTCATCTTGTTTTTCCATATGCTGTATTCCTTTCCATCGAAATAAGGTGGTTTGGTGTTGCTTTAGCTTTCAACCAAATCTGGAGCCAACATACTAGCCATAGATCTTTAACTCATAAGTAAAAACACTTCATTAAATGAGCACACATGCTTTGATACTAATTGATAGGGCTAGTAAGAGCACCTAGAGGGGGTGAATAGGTAATCAAAGAAGTTTTTGCAAAACTTAGCAGATTAATTCGTCTTCTAAGAATAATAGAATGAAGATGTAAAAGACTATAAACAGTAATATAAAGCTACGAATTAAAGTAAAGAGATTAGGGAAAGAGAATTTAAACACAAGGTTTATAGTGGTTCGGCTTAGATCAAGCCTGCGTCTACTCTCCTGCACTAATAGCCTATTAGCTGGATTTCACTAAGAATCAAAAGAGATTTTACAGTCTCACGTCCTTGATTCCACAGTGTAGAAACTCTTCCACACTTCCTCAAGGTCTCTCAAGTATATAATCTCTCTTTCGAGTACAACTTAAGCTCAACAATTGAAATAGCAAAGAACTATGAGCTTCAGACTTTGGAATTTTTCTTTCACGCACACACTCAAATAACTTGAACGTTCTCCTTATATACTCCTCCATGCCTTCATAACTGTTGGCACATTACAAAGGAGTTATTCCAATCTATCCGTTGGACATAATCAATTAGAGAGATCTCGAGTTATTTAAGGAATGTGATGATAGCTCACCAATTTTGCTCACCCATACAATCGGGATCTAGGTTTCCATAAGTAGAAACTTCCAAGTATACTTCGTCAATCAATCGATCTAATTATCCGAATTGATTTCAATAAGAATAATTGATCACGAAATGCTATCTTCAGTCATGAGATCTTCTTTAACCGTACGAACCAAATCCTTAAAGATATACTTGCATATGGATAAGTCTTCTTCATCGAATAAAACTTTTCTTCATCGGTCTGGAAACTATCAGTAAGGGTAGACTTTAAATATTGAGTCTGGAGGTCTTTAGACTTTGACGATAGAATCTGCAAGTCTTCAGATTAGGCTGATGGAAACGTTTTGTCAACTTTAAAATAAATAAGGAAGTTTTCTTCAACAGATATAAGCATTTAGCCTATACGATGAGTGTTGTAACTCAAAAGGATTTACATGCAGTTATTGGGGTTTTCCCTTTGGCTTCTGTGCTACAGATACCCATAATAATTAATGAGCCATTTTGAATTTACTGATCTAGTTAGGTAAATGCATATGCAAATTAAACAATTAATTTTAACCGACAAGTTTCGAATCCTAGGTGAGCCAAAACAAACTTTCACAAGAAGAATGCAAATGTCTAACAAGATTGAAATTTGATTGTTTTGATCGTTTTCAAATTCTAGGGCAGTCAAAATAAACTTCTCTTCTCTCTCTCTTTTCTCTGTGTTTTGATCGTTCTCTTGTTCCTCCTTTTGGGGTATGAAAGAAGAGACGGGGGAAATGGTTATGGTGCTGGAGGAAGGCAAGTGAGGTTTGGTCTGTTTATAAGCGGGCGAGACGAGATCCAATGAACTTTCGGCTTCAATATTTTCTTATTAGGGTAAAAATGGCAAACCCCAAATTTATTGGAAGATATTGAAATCCGAAACGACCTTGATATCCACTGTTGCAAGACCATCGTCATTGATTGGACTTGAGTGCTTGACAGTCGGACCCGAGGTCCCTGATGGCCAGACCTTGGAAGCTGGGCAGCTCGATTTAGATCCCCGATGCTTGGACCTTGGCCCCTTGGTAACTAGACTCGAGACCTTGCCTATGAACTCGTGTCTTAGGGTTCTATTCGAAAACTTTTTTATTTTTCGTATTCCCGTTTTATAGTTTTCCTATAATGATAATGATGAGAAAAAGCCAACCAACCACAAGTAAATTAAATCATTTTCCTAGAAATTAACGTCGTTAAAAAATGCCATCCAACAAAATTCATTTTTCTTAAAACTGACGAGGCTGGTAATTTGGCATGAAGAAAAATGAATTTATAGTGAGGATATGTGTGACAAACACCAAATGATATATAAATAAATGAAATAAGTTTGAGAACTAATCCCATTTGTTTACATTTATCTCATAGACTAAATTTATGCCACTGTCATCACAATTTCCGTGTTTTTGCATATCGAATTTTACTAGTAATTGTTGAGAGCAGCATGCATGTACACTTGGCGCAAGCAAAGCTTTTAGACATACACAACTTGAGCAATCTAAACCGAAGGTTGACCCTGCACTTAAGAGGATTCAAAATTTATAGAAAGATTATTACGTGATTTAACGAATTGAATCCATCTTAATCATTATTCGTGTGGAAAATTAAGATAATAACGGTTTTTACGAATAATTTATTCAATTTATTATTATTATTATTATTATTATTATTATTATTATTATTTTTTAGTGTCGGTAAACGTTTATTCAAAATTTTATTATTATTATTATTATTATTATTATTATTTGTCGTGGATTATTATTTTGGATTATTATTATTATTTTGCCTCGTTTATAACCACTGTGTCGGTAAACGTTTTTTCCTCTCATGTTCCAAAATTCGGTCCAATTTCTTTTGGAGAAAAGCAGTCCCCTATGCGGTCAAACTGGATTTTACTCGCTCCGCGGTCAACCTTGAATATTTATCTCCAAGTCTAAACAAACCACGGCCTTTGAGTATCTTGTTGACCGAATCTTGGATCTTGTGATTATCCAAGAGGAAAACAAATTATTCGAAGAAAATGATTGATACGGAAAATATTTTTCTAAAAATGATGATATGCATTGCCTACACAATTGAATAATTAATTACTCCAAATCACAAGTAATCATCTTTTGAAATTTTTTTTTTTTCGAATTCTTCATTTATTTTTAGGAAACAAGAGGAGTGTTAATATCTCCTAGGTTGCCGCAACACGCTATTGATCAGCTCATCCAAGTTCAAGAACGACGGCCCGGAAGGACACGTGGCCTCCCAGGCCATCTCCTTCCACTCCATCGTTTTCCTCTTCATCTCCTTCCCTCTCTCCCCCTCCATCAGCTCCCTCACTTGCCTCTCCACCTCGTCCCTCTTCACTTTGCTGTCGATCTCCATCCCAATCCCCCACTCCTCGCAGATGTACCGACAGTTCGTCGGTTGCTCCGCGAAGAACGGCCAGCACACCACCGGCACGCCCGCCACGATGCTCTCGATCGTGGAGTTCCACCCGCTATGGGTTAAGAACCCGCCGACCGCCTGGTGGCCCAGCACCTGCTCTTGGGGGCACCAGCTCGCCAGCAGGCTCCGCTCCCTCGTCGCGGCCGAGAACTCAGGTGGCAAGACCGCTGTGTCGCCGGCGACCAGGTCGGGCCTGATGATCCATAGGAACGTCTGACCGCTGTTCGCGAGCCCCCATGCGAACTCCACCAGCTGCGCTGGGGACATCACCGTGATGCTCCCGAAGTTCACGTACACGACAGAGCCGGGCGGTTTCGAGTCGAGCCACTTGAGACAGCCCGGCTCTTCCTTCCACAAGTTGGATCCGATAGACCTGGTGCCATCATCAGGCAGTTGCGCCATGAGGAGATGGAGGGGGCCGAGGGTGTAGATGGGGGGGAACATGGCCTTGAGAGCGTCAACGATCTCATGCTCCAGTCGGTCGAACGTGTTGAGGACAATGGCTGAAGCTCTCTTCGCCCTCTCGGCCTCAACCGACAGGAAGTCGACCATAAAGTCGTCTGGGTCAGTAGTTCGGATGAAGCTCGGCAAGTCTCGCAGGCTGATGCTCCTCATCCCCGGTATCCAGTCGATGATGGTGTCTAAGTACCCGTTTGTCAAGTAGCTTGCATCTGCAAATCGACAGTCGATCAATTAAACAATATCATGCAAAAGAGAGGAAAAGAAATCATTAGGTGTAAGACGATTGTTCATTAATGCATATACCTCTGAGTGGAGAAAGACCCTTGTCGACAAGATTGCGATACTGCACGTAGCCCATGAAGCCACACGCGCTCGTCGTCCACAACAAGACCTCTGGCACGCCGGCTGCCTCGGCAGCGTCGAGCGTGAAGCTCATCACGCCGTCCGACACCACGCAGCTCACCGGCGGGGAGCCCGACGTCACGCTCTCCTCATCGAGCATCTGGAGGAGGTCCCGGAAGTAGGGCAGGCAGAGGTCCCGCGAGGACCGGCAGAGGGTGGGGATGTCCCGGGTGGCGTCGGCGTCAAAGGGGGGGAGGCCGTCTGAAATGGTGCGGAAGCGGAAGGACGGGAGGCCATCGAGGGCGGAGGGGCCGCGGGAATGCAGGAGGCGCTTGTGGTTGTACTCGGTGTTGACGAAGGTGATGTGGAAGCCCCTGTGGTGGAGAAGCTTGGCGAGGCTGAACATGGGCTTGATGTGGCCCTGGGCTGGGAAGGGGATGCACACTGCATGCGGCTTTGGAGTCATCTCTTTCGAACGTTTTCGATTTAAACTTTTAAAATAGGCAGGCATCACGATGAAATTCCACTTTTAAAATAGGCAGGCATCACGATGAAATTCCGGCCAAGTGGAGGATGAGGTGGGAGCAACGTGATGGGCATTTAAATATTTAAATAATAAATCATGTTATTATCTTAAAGATTTAAATTTTTAAAATAGGTGGGCGACACGATGAAATCCGGCCAAGTGGAGGACGAGGTGGGAGTAATGTGATGGGCATTAAAATATTTAAATACTAAATCATGTTTTCATCTTAACGATTTAAATTTTTAAAATAGTTAGTAATAATATTGCAAGATCTCACACTTAGAAGGAAAAGTGTGACGGATCCATATTTATTGGAAGATCTTGAAATCCAAAATGGGGCCATACTTGATTCTTGGTGCGAGTTGGTTGGTTCCACTATAAAAGGACAAAACATAATTTCCTTACTCTAGAAAAATGAGTCGACAAAGGACTTTTACAATCAGCATTGCTGTATCTCCCAAGAGTACAGCGATCCAATCTGCATTGCTGTATCTCCCAGACCGTGTCGGTCGGTCATGTGCATTTCTAGGGTGTGGGCCGATCGCCATAAAAATAATGCTTGATCAGCACGATGTTTGATCTCCTTTTGATTACAAAGAGACAAAGGAAACTGCATGTTAAATCAGGAAATTGCTTTTTTTTTTTTTCCTTTAGTTTCTGCATCTCGGAATAATAAAAAAGGGAATTTAGTGACTATTTGAATGGGCAGCCACGGTGATTCCAAAAATGTTTAGTAACATCACTGGCGAGAGCAACGTTTACTGAGAGAATGCGGAATGTCAAAAAAAAGGGGGCAAAGAAATCCTTTAGGAGATGTACGTTTATATAAAAGTACATACTACTAGTATGTTGGAGCATCTATGCTATGCTCTTAATTATAATTCACTATATTATTTCATATGAAATGACCGAATGATTTTAGGAACTCGTTGATATTGGATTTAAGTCTTTGAGTAGCATAATGGATGATATGCTTTGTTTATATTTTCGTTTTCTTCACATTAGTACGGAAACAAATGGCTTAGAGTATTAGAGTGAAAGTATATGATTTTATAATGTTGTATATAGATACAACATAATATGTATTATATATTTGTGTATTGGCAACAAGGCTTGCGTGAAGTTTTTGTCCAGTCTCTCAATCAGGTAATTTTTTTTTTTTTTCAATTTGCCGACCGAGGAGTTAGATGCTAAGATTGCACTCTACATATGATATTATAGGGACTAGATTAAACGACGGCGACTTTGAAACCCTAGCGAAAATCGCTGAAAATGTTCGATTCCATTGCCCAGTTTCAAGTTCCAACACATTTCCGTCGTTGGAGACAACTATGTCCTTCGAAGCAAATGACGACGACGTGGACGTCCATCACGATCCCCTGAAAGATGCTGTGGGATTTGAATCAGCCAGCTCGTTGAATGAGCAACCTTGTTTGTGTCACACCCCGATTCACAAGAAGGAGGGGCATGACAAGGCCGTTCTTTTTCCAAAGGACGCAGCCTCAATGTAACTAAAATTTCAAACCGATATCAACATATATACAACCACATATATATTTGACAAAAAGGGGCAATTGGTTACAATATCAGAGTATATCTATAATCCACAAAAAAAATCAAAACATAAACCTTCTACAAAGACTAGCTTATAAAACTATTAACTATGTATAAGCCATATCCAAAAATTTCCACCACAAAAGTCCTTCCCGAATGAACGCTCACGCCTATTTGCGACTCGCTGAAGAACCTGAAAAACAAGTAAATGAGAGGAGTGAGCTACCACGGCTCAGTGAGTAACACATTTCTTCTAAGCGGATCGAGAAATCACTATGCACATTTTAAAACATAAACATAACTCACTTTATCATAATACCAAATCATAGTTCAAATACCGAAAGTACCAATGGTCGAGTCCATTAGTCAATCTCGTAGAAAATGCATCAATGGTCTATTCCATTGATTAATCTCATCAAATCATATCGATGGTCCACTCCATCGACCAAACTCAAATTACACGTCAATGGTCCACTCCATTTACCAATTCATGCTCAAATGTCTAACTATGGTCACACGTAACGCCCGTGACAAAACGACCAAGATTCCCCTTTGGCAAGGTCTCCACCTATTATTAGCCGGTGGCTCGGCCCACAAGGATATCCTAGAATAGTATGCACATACCCACACACCCCTCAGGGGCCACAGAGACATTGAGCACCAATCACCAATCATAATATCCAGTAATTCAACATCAGAAATGAAGTCATATCACAACTCAAAATTTGATATATAAATATCAAAGTATTCTCCAAAACATTTCAAGATTCTTTTACAAAGAATCTCACAAATCCTTTTTCAAACAACCATTCAAATCGAAGTCGAAATGTAATTCCCTTCAAACAACAGAAATTGCAGTAATAGCTCGATCCTGTTTTATGCAACAAAATATGCTTTTTTATCAACTCATGGAATATATAATCCACCACGTTTTTCAAAACATGAGTTTAAAATACAAAGAATAAATAGTGTCACTCACCTGAGAAAAGCCAAAAATCAACTACGACGCTCATACGAACCAACGCATTCGGATTCCTAACAATTAATGGAAAAATAATATTAAAATGCCGAGTAAAAATGATATTCTTATAACGACTCACCTATACTAGGCCTATTAGTCGATAAAACGACACCTACGCGCCCCAAAAGCTCACAATTTAGCATAAACCCATCATTTTCAGCTAGGTGCGGCCCATGCGCCAAGTTCGTCACGCCATAACTTCCTCCACAAAATTCCATTTCAAGCCGTCTTATAGTCTTTAGAAAGTTCTCTTAACGTACAACAACAACCCCAACTCAGCCGCCCCAAAACAGTACCGAAAACAAAAAAAAAAAAGAGACTTGAAGCCACTGATCGCTACAGTACCAGATTGCGCCCCCAACTTCAAAATTCTGTTCCGAACAAACCACAAGCTCAAATCACGATCCAAAAGATGCTATAGCTTCACAACGTCCCAAAGTATCATTTCTAAAAAAATATACAGCTTAACGACTCAAAAATCGGGCTTCGCCACACAAATACCCAAGAAATCCGAATTTCGAGCCCTAATTGCAGCGATTGCTTCAAGTAAGTGATTAGAGGCTTCAATTTCTTACCGGCCTTGCAAAACACACTTGAGTTGGCTTGATGAGGCGTCTGGATCATGAGCGCGCCAAAATTTTTCCCTTTTTCCCTTTCTCCTTTCTCTTCTTTCTCTTCTCCCCTGTTTCGCGTTTTCCCCTGTTTCTGCCCGCTGCTCTTCTCTTTCTCTCCCTCTTTCTTTCTTTTTAAAGCCCAGTCGAAGGTTCCACATACCTCTTCAGCCTCCCTTTTTTACTTTTCAAACCTTTCTTTTTCTTTTTCTTTTTTTTTATTTTATTTAAAGAGCCCATATATTACAGTTTGGATCGTGGACACGTCGAAGCAAATGAGGCTATGCCTGCGGTGGTGCACGAATATGATGCCCGGCCTGGAGGGTGTGTATACCGGGGAGTGAGAAGGCGGCCATCGGGGAAGTATGCGGTGGAGATTCGGGACCCAAAGAAGAATGGTGCAAGGAGATGGCTCGGGACTTACAAGACGCCACAGGAGGCTGCGTTGGCTTATGACTGGGCCGCGTTCGCGATGCATGGGAGGCTAAATTTCCCTCCCTTGATCGGTCGCAATGAGGTGGAGCCAGAGAGGCTCACTCGGAAGCGGCACCACTCACATGAGGCTGGGAGTGGCTCGCTGGATCCGAAGCCGATAAAGGAGGACTCGACTGGCTTTGCCAGCGATCCCGAATAGCTTAATGGCTATGTCGTGTCATTCCAATAGTGTGGAACTTGAAATGGAAGAAATCGAGAGGTTTCGTGTGCTAATTTTCAGTCATTATGTTATGAACATGAGTCAAGCGTATAATTTTATAATAAAAGAAGCATACGGAAAATTCATTTGTCCGATTTATTAATTTTTGTTTCTTTAGGGGGAAAACACAAATTAGAAGAAATTCCGACGGGGATTTAGTCAAATTTTCTGGGGAAAAAATTGACGAGTGCTGCCGCTGGTCTGTAATTTTCATGCTATCATACTAAAAATATTCACACTTACACTGCTTTGAGTGGCCTGCTACAAATTACTCCTTTGCGAAACATAGAAACTAGAGCTGATTTTGATGGTGTAATTTATTCAAGAAAAATCAATCAAGATTAATTCGTTGACTACTCAACCGCCAGTTGATTCTGATTATGTTCAAATAGCTTATATATCAAAAAGAGGGAAATTTCAACTCAATTGGCCAATCAACCTGCTCATATATCTAGGAACATAGAAAATCTCAGGTTAAGCATCTCAGGTACTTTACTCAATCGCGCATTAAAATTCAAGCTTGGCCAGCTCAAGTCAAGTGAAAAATCATCAAAAAGTGTCAAATGCCCTTCCTTTTGGACTGCCGGAGTCTCTTTTCAGGTTAAGTTGCCTGCAGAGGCTCTTCTGAACTCCATTGTTAACATGACTTAATGTGCGAATCATCAGTAATTTCAATAAAATTATTACAAAAGGCAAGCGATTGAATAATAGTATAGACCGAATAAAGAAATTAGATCATATACTAGATTTATGTGATTCAGTCATAGTGATTTACATCTATGAGAGAGTAGTAATAAATTCCACTATAAATTAAGCGGTACAATGGAAATTATAAACACACTCGAGTTACTCAAACACTCTTAGTGTTTCAAGTCTCAATTACACTTATTAATTCATGCAATATTTAGTCATATAATTCCGCACAAAATAATTTCTTAATATCATGAATGAATTAAACATTAGTTCTTATCACAAGAATTTAATTGGCTTGAAAACTAATTTTCCTTAAATGTAATTCACGAACAAAACCCACGAAATAACCTCCATCAAGTACTCGCTTGGAAACTGCACTTTAATATTTATTCGTGATCAACGCAGCAACTCTCAGCCACGAGTTCATATTTAAATATATATATGGACTCTGCCTTAAGAACCCAAACCGGCAGAGAGTAATTCCGTATCATTTCTTTCCTTCTTTGACCCATTTCCTCCTTTATTTTATTTTTTCTTTTCACTCGGCGACAAAGGAGAAAGTAGCCTTTCCGGAGGAGGTGGGGGGTTCAAATCCCCACATTCTCAGGGAATTGGGGTGTGGATGATTTAGTTTCAAGTGTGGGTTTCAACTCCCACGCCCTGCAAAGAGGCATGACAAAAGTCTGAAAGTGAGAATTATAATAGGAATAGAGTAGGACCGACCAAAAAAAAAAAAATCTATGTCCTCTCTTCATAGTTAAACATCCAACGACACTCCAGGGTGGATGTATCAAATCATGGACCGGCTTATACAAAATTCAATTAATACCGGTGCTAGCCTTAATACAAAATTCATTAATAATTTCAACAATATAAATCGATTGTACCTCCTAATGCTAGCCTTAATCCATCAAAAAAAGAAGAGTTGAATCATCATTCTATTTATTGTGATGTTTCAATCTAATGAACATATGTAGCTGTCGGTGGCGGACTTGAGTCCTCCAAACGAATTTTGATTTCTCGAGTGGAGTCAAGTTCGATCGATAAAACCCTAGGCCAGACCTCAAGTTACCTCGTAGATAGAGAAGGGGGGGTGGCAATTGTGATCCTGTATTATATTGATAGTGATTCTGTATTATATTGATAGATAGAGATAAATAATAATAATAATAATAATAATAAAGGAAAAGACCCCCTGCTTCATCTTTTAGATAGATCACATTGTCTTAGACACTCATTTAGAGTTCTTCAGGAAATCCATTCTCCCTCCATCTTCATAGCATCCGGCACAGTAAATGGAAATCTAAGGCTAAAGCAACTTTTGAAAATTGAATATTTAATTTCAACTTTTGAAAACATAGCACTAATAGTTTCTTTCACAAAGAAAATTGAAAATGGGTGACAAGTCTGGTGTTAACCAATAATTAAATGATCATTTAGAAGATCGACGCATAACGACTGTAGCCTGCGAATATTTACTTTGGTGTAGACCTTGAATCGAGTCATGACAATCTCATTCTTACAATTTCATATGTTTCTCTTTTATAAAATTGGAGGGGAAAGATCTTATGTGATGTTCGTCTCAAGATAATTTAGCTGTTAACATGGAAATGTGATCAATTTGGTCACATGTCTATGGCGTTCCTCTCTCTTCTCCCACCCTCTGAACCTCGTGGGTAGCTTTTTTTTTTGGTTAGAAAAAGGACTTTTCATTAAACTAGTTCAAAGTTGGAAAGACTCGAGAGAGGGGCATCAGTACAAAATAACTTCCAAAGAGCTAGAGGAGGGAAGGAAACCCAATTTGGAGGTAAGGCATTTTTCCACTGAGTTTTAGCGACCCGATCGGCAACTAAATTGGTCTCTCTTAGGCAATACAAAACATGGACTTCAGAGAGAGTGAGCAAAATTTTGTTGCATTTCCCAATTGGCACGTGGGCTTCCCAAGTGAATTTGTGAGGACACATGAGAGCATTGATCAAGTCCAGGCAATCTGTCTCCACTTCAATCACGTTGTGCATTGGAGAGAAGCAAACAGGGGCTCCATTCTCTTCGTTTTGAGGTGAGAGAACATAATTGAGAGTATCCTCCAAGGGCAGGGCTTCGACCAAGAGAGACGACGCTGCGGCTACCGATTTTGCAGCTCCGTGTAGCAAATGACCATCGGAATCCCGGCATACCCACTCGATTGACCCCTTCGTCATCTCAAGTATGAAAGCCCCCATTGATATTAATCTTAAAAGTGCGAGCTTTAGGACGTTTCCAGCTGCCAGAGGTTAGAAACCCAAGTAAAGTATGGGATAATATTTTACTTTTGCGAACTAGAGATTTAATAGGTTCAGGGACATGATTACGCTAGATTAATCTAACGCCATTTCGATACTTTTTCTCTTTAATTTCAAAAATATTTTGCACGCAGTCTCAGTTAATTTTAACCTAAGATATTAACATGCAATGATGGTTATGCGAGTGCACAATTAATAAAATAACATCTAATAAATTCAAATGATAAATTGAAAGAAGTATGACTAATCTTAAAACAAAGCAAACTATTACTTTGTTATGCTACTCTTCAAAAATTCTGCAAGATGTTAATTAAAAGAATGCATGCCTTAAACATGGTTTCTAAATGATATGACATCTAATTCTTTTTAATTTTTTTAAATAAATATGTGCAGTTTTAATCTAAATTTAATATGCACAATTTTTACTCTAATGACATGTGATGTGCAATTCATATGACATAACTCGAACTATTAGAACATGTATGCAATCTAATTTACGTGATCCTAAATATGTATGTGCTACATGATGTGGGAAGAATGACGTGGCAATTTTAAATGCATACATGTTCTTTTTATGATTTTTTTTTAAAAATAATGCAATTCCAATAAATTCTTTTTTTTTTTATAAGCAATCTACATGAAATAACAATGACATGAAAGAGGATTAATGATGGATTAACACTATTAATTAACCAAGCAAATGACCTTTGTGTTTTCCTTTTAATAGATAAAAGGCTAACATGACTTAATGATTTTTTAAAAAAAGAAAGTGACCTCATGATGCAATGCAAAACTTTTTTGACATCTATTTTTTGACTAAATTGAACAATATACAACATAAATAATGCATGAAACTCGATGATTAATTATGGTCAGATTGCATGATGGAAATATTAAGACATTGAACCTAAAACGTATGACTCACTAACTAACGTGCAACATATGACATGCGTATTGTGAAATCTATATGACCAAAATAACATTTCTTATTTAGTTTTTGCTTTATTAATGAAAATTATATACTATTCTAAATCTATACGAATCAACATGCATTGTTCTAAACATGAATTATGTATGAACCTCAGTTCTAACCATGACATATGATGCATGATACGCAATGTATACGTAACGATTAATTAATCAAATGACACATCAAAATATATGTTCTACTAATAATCCACCGATACAATTCAAGAACATACTATCTTAATGCGAATCAATTAAGGGTTGCAATTTGAAATTTGCCACAGAAAATCAAAATAATCAAAAATTTGATCCGACGTCTCGTGGCTCAATATTATTGCTTATTATGACTTAATACTATAATCTTCTTACTTGGATAATATCTAAATATATCAAAGCACATCAAGTCAAAATTGATATATATCACAAATTGTAGGAAACCAAATATCTGAACTGAATTCAATCTAGGGGAATTACCTAATTCAAGTCACGGCTTTGATAAATGTGGTGGCGAGGTTTGTGAACCAACGAATGGGGTATGACTGAGACTTCACCGATACTTAGCGTGTAGCCGGTGATCGAAAGTTGGTGGTCTGGCAACCATCACGCCCCCGTGAGGTCTTGCCCAATGCACCAAGAATCTGCACAGAAAAGAATCAACACGCCGCGTTGGCTGGACATTGGCTGAAACTTGTTGGAGGCTTCTTTGGAGATGCCATTATTGCTGGAATGTCTCCTAAAATTGTCCCTTCGGTAGTGAATTTGCTAGACTGATTTGGATGAAGGGTGGTGATACTTGGTGAGCGTCGGAGAACGTGGCGGGACAGGAATGCCGAGGCTGATGACAGGCTCGTCTGGGAGAAAGAAAGTCCACGGTTGGCTGGTCTCGTTGAAGTAGCTGTGGTGTTGAAAACATGAGATGTGAAAAGAAAAACCAGAGGATAACACTATGTGGTCCACCATTTTCCACTCTCTAGACCCACGAACTATCTGTTAAATTATGTATCGATTTTGAGCGTTTACAAAAACGTGATTCGCTGGATTCTAGAAAATTTAAAAATAAAAGTGTTCGAATCCCACGGCATGGGCTTTCTTGTTTTAGCCAATGAAGATAAAAATAAAAGGGAGGAAAGTTCTTCATTGCTTCGAAGCCTGCGGAATCCGAATTGAAGAAGAAGATTGAAGCCGTGAAGCCCCTGCACGTGATTCCTTCCGCACGCGTAAGAAAAGGTGGGGCCCAAAAGTCAAGCTTTGACTTTTAGGGCACACACACGTATAAAAGAGGAATATTTTTATAGGTCTTCTCTTCTTTGCCCGATAGACGCCGCCGAAGCCCTACGTACGTGAGAAGACGTCCATGCCGCTTGAAGAAGAGCCGTAAGGTCTTGAAGCCTCGCGAAGCCGTACGTAGAGAGTTTTGTCGCGCGGTAATTTTGTGCCGTGAGTTTATTCCCAAGTGAGTTGTTTATTTATAAACACTTAGGGTTTAGGGTTAAATCTAGATGTGGGAAACACTTGAGCGATTGAGCGATTGTAAACTATGATTCTCCGATTATTGTGGATTATTTACTGCTGGCTCTCCCCGTGGACATAGGTACCGATACTCGGACCGAACCACATAAATTTCTGGTGTCCTTATTTTTTTCATTTATTTCTCTGGTGATTTCGCATTGACGTAAATTGCAAGATCCTGGTAATTCCGCATATTATATCCCAACAATTGGTATCAGAGCTTGGGGTTGGATTTCTTGATTGTGATTTGGAACTTTTGCTTGTCTGATTATTATTCGGAAATTCTGTTACTGCAATTATGTCTGAGAGGAAATATGAGATTGAGAAGTTTAACGGAAGCAACAACTTTGTGTTATGGAGCATAAAGATGCGAGCTTTATTGACAGCACAAAGTTTGGCGAAGGCACTAGATGGTGAGGATGAGTTGCCGATTATAATGAAAGCCTCAAAGAGGGTAAAGCTGATGGAAAAAGCAAAGAGCATAATCCTGTTAAATTTGACGGGTGAGGTCTTAATAGAGGTTGCTGAGGAGAAGGATGCCGCAGTATTATGGGCAAAACTTCAAGCACTCTATGTGAAGAAAGGTTTGAACAATCGCTTGTATATGCTAAAGAAGATGTTTCGGTTTAGATATACTGAAGATACGTCTATCAAAACCTACCTAAATGAATTTAATAAACTCATGTTGGATCTGAAGAACATCGGTAAGATTCTTGATGATGAAGAATATGACATGATGTTGTTAGCCTCTTTACTAGAGTCATGAGAACACTTTACTGATTCACTGTTGTAGGGGCGTACTACAATTACCTCAGAAGAGGTAAAGTCTGCCTTATTCTCTAAGGAGTGGCAGAGAAAGTTGCGAGATGACGGTCTGGCGAAAGGAGCAACGCAAGCACTAACGATTCGGGGTAGAGAACAATATCGAGAGCCTAGTAGCAGCAGAGGTAAAAGTAGATCAAAATCACGCCATAAAAAGTCCAAGGGTCGCGTGAAGTGCTTTGAGTGTCACGAGGAAGGGCACATTAGAAGAGATTGTCCAAAGCGGAGAAATAAAGATGATAAGCAGAATGCCACAAGTAGTGTGACGAACGTTGCTGAGGGGAGCACTAGTGATGCAGAAGCTATTTTATGTGTGACTACTATTTCGTCAGGAGACGAATGTGTGCTAGATTCGGGGTGTTCTTATCACATAACGCCTCATAAGAACTGGTTTACTACTTACCAAGCTGCAGATGGTGGTAGGGTTCTTTTGGGGAATAATGCAGTCTGTAAGGCTGTGGGGATAGGGACAATTCGGATTCTGATGCACGATGGGGTGGTGCGCACATTGACAGATATGAAGCATGTACCAGAGCTCAAGAAGAACCTTATTTCTCTGGGGACACTCGATGACATTGGGTGTAGGTACATCGCTGAAGGTGGAGTACTGAAAGTCTCTCGAGGTGCCATGACAGTGATGAAGGGGAAGAAAGTGAATACTCTCTATCATCTATTGGGAGAGACCGTGATCGGAACCGCTGCTATTTCATCAGGTGAGTCACACTCTAACTTGACTTAATTGTGGCATATGCGTTTAGGGCACATGAGTGAGGCAGGTATGACGATGCTAAGTGAAATGGGGTTGTTAAAGGGTCAGAAAACAAGGAAGCTGGACTTATGTGAGCACTGCATCTATGGGAAGCAACATTGAGTTAAGTTTACTACAGCTATTCATTCAACCAAACGACCAGTTGAATATATTTATTCAGATGTCTGGGGCCCGTCTTCAATTCCTTCGAAAGGAGGTGCCCGATATATGCTGACATTTATCGACGATTATTCGAGGAAGGTATGGGTTTACTTTCTGAAGCATAAATATGATGTGTTTGATCAGTTTAAGAAGTTTAAGGCAATGATTGAGAAGTAGTCAGATAAACAAATTAAGTGCCTAAGAACCGATAATGGTATGGAGTTCTGTGGTAAAGATTTTACCGAATTCTGCGAGAAAGAAGGTATTGTGAGACACCGCACAGTACCTGGGACACCACAGCAAAATGGCGTGGTAGAACGGAAAAACATAATTTTGCTAGAGCGAGCTCGATGCATGCTTTCGCATGCAGGACTTGGCAAGGAATTTTGGGCCGAAGCAGTGAACATGTCATGTTACCTGGTTAATCGATCTCCATCATCTGCTATCGAGTGGAAGGCTCCTGAGGAAGTATGGTTGGGGAAACCTGTTGATTATTCCGGATTACGTATATTCGGATGTCCTGCGTATGCTCATGCGAGTGATGGTAAGCTTAAGCCGAGAGCGAAGAAGTGCATATTTTTGGGTTATGCACATGGGGTGAAAGGCTACTAGCTGTGGTGCACTGATCCCAGATCACCTGATTTTCTAATCAATAGAGATGTGATCTTTGACGAGACTGCAATGCTTCAAAAGAGGAGTTCTGAGACACAACCAGCAGAGAAGATAGATCATGGTGTCATTAGTGAGGTGGAGCTTCAGGTGGAGACTCCGGAGACCTCGAAGGTAATTGAAGTTGAGACTGCAGATGAGGCCGTAGTTCCTGAAGTCGGTGATAGTGAACAACCAGTAAAGTTGCAGTAGACTATAGCCGCAGATAGACAGAGAAGGAAAATTAAATCACCGGTACGTTATGGTTATACAGATATTGCTTATGTATTGACTGTAGGTGATGAGGTGGAGACATATGAGCCTTTGTCTTACTCTAAGGCGATGGCTTGTTCGGAGTCATCGCAGTGGTTAGGGGCTATGAGTGAAGAGATTGAATCACTCCATCAAAATCAAACATGGGAGCTGGTCAAAGTACTAAAGAGCCAAAAGATTGTCGGAAGTAAATGGGTCTTTAAACGGAAAGAGGGCATTACCGGTGTCGAGGCAGCAAGGTATAAGGCGAGACTTGTGGTGAAGGGATATACACAGCGTGAGGGCATTGACTACAATGAGGTGTTCTCTCCTGTGGTAAGATATACTTCTATTCGTGTTTTACTTGCCTTAGTTGCTTCGCAGGATCTCGAGTTAGAGCAGCTTAGATGTGAAAACTGTGTTTCTTCATGGTGAGTTGGAGGAGCAGATTTACATGAGGCAACTAGAGGGATTTGCTATTCTGGGTAAGGAAGATCATGTTTGCTTGTTAAAGAAATCTTTGTATGAGCTGAAACAATCTCCTAGACAGTGGTATAAACGTTTTAATGCTTTCATGGCTAGTCAAGATTATTCAAAAAGTCATATGAATAGTTGCGTTTAATATAGGAGATTGGATTATGGTTCTTTGATTTATCTACTATTATATATTGATGATATGCTGATAGCAGCTAAGAATATGTTTGATATTGATGTGCTGAAGAGGCAATTAAATGCTGAATTTGAGATGAAAGATTTAGGTGCTACAAAGAAAATTTTGGGTATGGAGATTTTGTGTGACAGGATTGCAGGAGTTTTACATCTATCTCAAAAGAAATATATTGAGAAGATCGTAGCACATTTTAATATGCAGCCAGCAAAATCTGTAAGTACACCTTTAGCGAAACATTTTAAACTTTCAGATAAATTATCACCGCAGACTGAGGAGGAGGAGGAGCATATGTCCCGTGTTCCTTATTCTAGTGCCATGAGTAGTATTATGTATGCTATGGTGTGCACTAGGCCTGATATTTCACAAGCTATGAGCGTGGTTAGTCGCTATATGAAGTGTCCTAGTAAAGTTCATTGGGAAGCTGTGAAATGGATCCTCAGATATTTGAAGGAGACAACAGACGTGGGTATAGTATACCGGAGGGACAGCAATGGCAGTGAGACCACTGGTTTTGTGGATTCGGATCATGCCGGTTACTTGGATGATTGCAGATCTTTAGGAGGGTACGTATTTACGCTAAGGGGTGGTGCAGTTAGTTGGAAAGCGTCCTTACAGGATCACATTGCCTTGTCTTCGACTGAGGTAGAGTACATGGCACTAACCTTTGTAGCGAAGGAGGCGATATGGTTACAAAGTTTGCTCTCGGACTTTGGGTTAGAATAGAAAAGTGTGGATATACACTGTGATAACCAAGGTGCGATATATTTGGCGTATAATCCAGTTTATCACAAGCGAACGAAGCATATCAACATCAGGTACCATTTTATCTGAGATATCTTAGCTAAGGGTATTGTTACTGTTAAAAAGATTGCTACAGCAGATAACCCGGCAGACATGACGACTAAGTCTGTTCCTTTGGCGAAGCTCAAGCTCTGCTTGAGTTCTATTGGCATCTGTGGAGAGTGAGCGCCCATCGGGGCGTTGGGAGAGCAGCATGGATGATGAGCATTATAACTTGGCTTCAAATATCGAGTCAAGGTGGAGAATTGTTAAATTATGTCTTGATTTTGAGCGTTTGTAAAAACGCGATTCGCTGGATTCTTGAATATTTAAAAATAAAAGTGTTCAAATCCCATGGCATGGGCTTTCTTGTTTTAGCCGATGAAGATAAAAATAAAAGGGAGGAAAGTTCTTAATTGCTTCGAAGCCTGCGGAATCCGAATTGAAGAAGAAGAATGAAGCCGTGAAGTCCCTGCACGTGATTCCTCCCGCATGCATAAGAAAAGGTGGGGCCCAAAAGTCAAGCGATTGAATAATAGTATAGACCGAATAAAGAAATTAGATCATATACTAGATTTATGTGATTCGGTCATAGTAATTTACATCTACAAGAGAGTAGTAATGAATTCCACTATAGATTAAGCGGTACAATGGAAATTATAAACACACTTAAGTTACTCAAACACTCTTAGTGTTTTAAGTCTCAATTACACTTATTAATTCATGCAATATTTAGTCATATAATTCCTCACAAAATAATTTCTTAATATCATGAATGAATTAAACATTAATTCTTATATCGAGAATTTAATTGGCTTGAAAACTAATTTTCCTTAAATGTAATTCACGAACAAAACCCACGAAATAACCTCCATCAAGTACTCGCTTGGAAACTGCACTTTAATATTTGTTCGTGATCAACGCAGCAACTCTCAGCCACGAGTTCATATTTAAATATATATGGACTCTGCCTTAAGAACCCAAACCGGCAGAGAGTAATTCCGTATCATTTCTTTCCTTCTTTGACCCATTGTTGTTTGTTGACCGAGTCATAGAAGTCCATGCCTATTGCGATTAGGAAACAAAATCCATGCTTTCCTCCTTTATTTTATTTTAATTTTTCTTTCCACTCGGTGACAAAGCAGAAAGTAGCCTTTCTTGGAGAGGTGGGGGGTTCGAATCCCTAAATTCTCAGGGGATTGGGCTGGGGATGATTTAGTTTTAAGTGTGGGTTTCGATTTCCATGCCTTGCAAGGAGGCATGACAAAAGTCTAATAGTGAGAATTAGAATAGGAATATAGTAAGACAAAAAAAAAAAAAATTCTACGTCTTCTCTTTATAGTTAAATATCCAACGACGCTCCAGGGTGGAAGTATCAAATCATGGACCGGCTTATACAAAATTCAATTAATATCGGGTCGGATTTTGTCTATTGGGCTTGAGCTCATTATTAATTTCAACAATATAAATTGATTGTATCTGCTAATGCTAGCCTTAATCCATCAAAAAAAGAAGAGTTGAATCATCATTCTATTTATTGTGATGTTTCAATCTAATGAACATATGTAGCTGTCGGTGGCGGACTTGAGTCCACCAAACGAATTTTGATTTCTCGAGTGGAGTCAAGTTCGATCGATAAAACCCTAGGCCAGACCTCAAGTTACCTCGTAGATAGAGAAGGGGGGGTGGCAATTGTGATCCTGTATTATATTGATAGTGATTCTGTATTATATTGATAGATAGAGATAAATAATAATAATAATAATAATAAAGGAAAAGACCCCCTGCTTCATCTTTTAGATAGATCACATTGTCTTAGACACTCATTTAGAGTTCTTCAGGAAATCCATTCTCCCTCCATCTTCATAGCATCCGGCACAGCAAATGGAAATCCAAAGCTAAAGCAACTTTTGAAAATTGATTATTTAGTTTCAACTTTTGAAAATAGAGCGCTAATAATTTCTTTCACAAAGAAAATTGAAAATGGGTGACAAGTCTGGTGTTAACCAATAATTAAATGATCATTTAGAAGATCGACGCATAACGGCTGTAGCCCGCGAATAGTTACTTTGGTGTAGACCTTGAATCGAGTCATGACAATCTCATTCTTACAATTTCATATGTTTCTCTTTTATAAAATTGGAGGGGAAAGATCTTATGTGATGTTCGTCTCAAGATAATTTAGCTGTTGAAATGGAAATGTGATCAATTTGGTCACATGTCTATGGCGTTCCTCTCTCTTCTCCCACCCTCTGAACCTCGTGGGTAGCTTTTTTTTGGTTAGAAAAAGGACTTTTCATTAAACTAGTTCAAAGTTGGAAAGACTCGAGAGAGGGGCATCAGTACAAAATAACTTCTAAAGAGCTAGAGGAGGGAAGGAAACCCAATTTGGAGGTAAGGCATTTTTCCAGTGAGTTTTAGCGACTTGATCAGCAACTAAATTGGCCTCTCTTAGGCAATACAAAACTTGGACTCCAGACAGAGTGAGCAAAATTTCGTTGCATTTCCCAATTGGCACGTGGGCTTCCCAAGTGAATTTGTGAGGACACATGAGAGCATTGACCAAGTCCAGGCAATCTGTCTCCACTTCAATCACGTTGTGCATGGGAGAGAAGCAAACAGGAGCTCCATTCTCTTCGTTTTGAGGTGAGAGAACATAATTGAGAGTATCCTCCAAGGGCAGGGCTTCGACCAAGAGAGACGACGCTGCGGCTACCGATTTTGCAGCTCCGTGTAGCAAATGACCATCGGAATCCCGGCATACCCACTCGATTGACCCCTTTGTCATCTCAAGTATGAAAGCCCCATTGATATTAATCTTAAAAGTGCGAGCTTTAGGACGTTTCTAGCTGCCTGAGGTTAGAAACCCAAGTAAAGTATGGGATAATATTTTACTTTTGCGAACTAGAGATTCAATAGGTTCAGGGATATGATTACGCTAGATATAATCTAACGTCATTTCGATACTTTTTCTCTTTAATTTCAAAAATATTTTGCAAGCAGTCTCAGTTAATTTTAACCTAAGCCATTAACATGCAAATGATGGTTATGCGAGTGCACAATTAATAAAATAACATCTAATAAATTCAAATGATAAATTGAAAGAAGTATGACTAATCTTAAAACAAAGCAAACTATTACTTTGTTATGCTACTCTTCAAAAATTCTGCAAGATGTTAATTAAAAGAATGCATGCCTTAAACATGGTTTCTAAATGATATGACATCTAATTCTTTTTATTTTTTTTAAATAAATATGTACAGTTTTAATCTAAATTTAATATGCACAATTTTTTACTCTAATGACATGTGATGTGCAATTCGTATGACATAACTCGAACTATCAAAACATGTATGCAATCTAATTTACGTGATCCTAAATATGTATGTGCTGCATGATGTGGGATAAACGACGTGGCAATTTTAAATGCATACATGTTCTTTTTATGATTTTTTAAAAAAATAATGCAATTCCAATAAATTATTTTTTTTTATAAGCAACCTACATGAAATAACAATGACATGAAAGAGGATTAATGATGGATTAACCCTATTAATTAACCAAGCAAATGACCTTTGTGTTTTCCTTTTAATAGATAAAAGGCTAACATGACTTAATGATTTTTTTTTAAAAGAAAGTGACCTCATGATGCAATGCAAAACTTTTTTGACATCTATTTTTTGACTAAATTGAACAATATACAACATAAATAATGCATGAAACTCGATGATTAATTATGGTCAGATTGCATGATGGAAATATTAAGACATTGAACCTAAAACGTATGACTCACTAACTAACGTGCAACATATGGCATGCGTATTAAGCAAATCGGGCGGCTGACTGGGTTGCAAGATCTCACCGCGCGAGGAAACTTCCTGTTAATTGGGTGAGATCTCCTCCCCCTCCTCTATCGGAAATTCTATGTTCATAATTCTACCCATCGATGCCGTGTAAGACTTATGTTATCTTATGAATGAATGAAGTACCTCCTTTTTTGACCAAAAAAAAAAAAACATATGGCATGCGTATTGTGAAATTTATATGACCAAAATAACATTTCTTATTTAGTTTTTGCTTTATTAATGAAAATTATATACTATTCTAAATCAATACGAATCAACATGCATTGTTCTAAACATGAATTATGTATGAACCTCAATACTAACCATGATATATGATGCATGATACGCAATGTATACGTAACGATTAATTAATCAAATGACGCTTCAAAATATATGTTCTACTAATAATTCACCGATACAATTCGAGAACATACTATCTTAATGCGAATCAATTAAGGGTTACAATTCGAAATTTGCCACAGAAAATCAAAATAATCAAAAATTTGATCCGACGTCTCGCGTCTCAATATTATTGCTTATTATGACTTAATACTATAATCTTCTTACTTGGATAATATTTAAATATATCAAAGCACATCAAGTCAAAATTGATATATATCACAAATTGTAGGAAACCAAATATTTGAACTGAATTCAATCTAGGGGAATTACCTAATTCAAGTCACGGCTTTGATAAATGTGGTGGCGAGGCTTGTGAACCAACGAATGGGGTACGACTGAGACTTCACCGATACTTAGCGTGTAGCCGGTGATCGAAAGTTGGTGGTCTGGCAACCATTACACCCCCGTGAGGTCTTGCCCAATGCACCAAGAATATGCACAGAAAAGAATCAACACGCCGCGTTGGCTGGACATTGACTGAAACTTGTTGGAGGCTTCTTTGGAGATGCCATTATTGCTGGAATGTCTCCTAAAATTGTCCCTTCGGTAGTGGATTTGCTAGACTGATTTGGATGAAGGGTGGTGATACTTGGTGAGCGTCGGACAACGTGGCGGAACAGGAATGCCGAGGCTGATGACAGGCTCGTCTGGGGGAGCGACGGTCCACGGTTGGCTGGTCTCGCTGAAGTAGCTGTGGTGTTGAAAACATGAGATGTGAAAAGAAAAACCAGAGGATAACACTATGTTGTCCACCATTTTCCACTCTCTAGACCCACGAACTATCTCTGTACTTCGCCCTCTCCTTTTTTTCCTTGTGAACACTTTTTCTCTTTTTTTATTTTCTGCAAACATCAGCTTCCTTCATATTAATGAACGGATTCTCTCCTCTCAATTTTTTCGCACTTTCTCTCTTCCCCCTCTTAAACGAAGCCTCATCTCCCTACCATTTTTTTTTTCCTGACAATCCTTTCACTATCTAGTTATAGAGAGAAAGGTTTGTTCTGTTCAGTGAAGATTTTTTGAGATAATTGCATATATTCCTAACCAGCTGCCTTCATTTCCAACAGAGCCCGAATCAAGCTCGTTGTATAGCACAGTATTTTTGCACCACCTTCACCTTGATCATTCATTGAAGTTCTAAATCTCAATTTTCTACAAAACGCCAAATTCCAATTTGTGCAAAAATACTGTGCTATACGCTACTTGTCCAAATGTACTCAAAGAATAAGTGATTTGTGTCTTCTATATGAGTTATACAAAAGTTGCACTTAATGTCGACTGAAGACAATCACTGTAATATGGTTACTATTGTCGGTAGCTTATCTCTACAGAAAAGCCAGCTGAAAAACTTTCCAGCTGAAAAACTTTTCTTCTAAAGCGAATGCCATAGTTATTCTATTTCCTTTTTCTCTAATCACTTCCTGATCCCGCACGATTTCTTATGTACGGAAATATATATCTATGCCGTCCCCTATGCGGTCAAACTGGATTTTACTTGCTCCCCGGTCAACCTTGAATATTTATCTCCACGTCTAAACAAACCACGGCCTTTGAGTATCTTGTTAACCGAATCTTGGATCTTATGATTATCCAAGAGGAAAACAAATTATAATAGAACAAAGTCCAAGTCTGACTTTTGATGAACGTCTCGTCCAGTTGTTCTTGTGATATGGACCAAGTAACGTTTTTCAATCGATCACATTTTGTAGGCAAATTCAAATTTGAGATATATTTTAACATGTTTCAATGAAAATGATTGATACGAAAAATAATTTTCTAAAAATGATGATATGCATTGCTTACATAATTGAATAATTAATTGCTCCAAGTCACAAGTAATCATCTTTCGAAAAATATTATTTTCGAATTCTTTATTTATTTTTAGGGAAACAAGAGGAGCGTTACTATCTCCTGCGTTGCCGCAGCACGCTATTGATCAACTCGTCCAAGTTCGAGAACGACGGCCCGGAAGGACACGTGGCCTCCCGGGCCATCTCCTTCCACTCCATCGTTTTTCTCTTCATCTCCTTCCCTCTCTCCCCCTCCATCAGCTCCCTCACCTGCCTCTCCACCTCGTCCCTCTTCACGTCGCTGTCGATCTCCATCCCGATCCCCCACTCCTCGCGGCTGTACCGACAGTTCGTCGGTTGCTCCGCGAAGAACGGCCAGCACACCACCGGCACGCCCTCCACGATGCTCTCGATCGTGGAGTTCCACCCGCTGTGGGTCAAGAACCCGCCGATCGCCTGGTGGCCCAGCACCTCCTCCTGGGGGCACCAGCTCGCCAGCAGGCTCCGCTCCCTCGTCGCGGCCGAGAACTCCGGTGGCAAGACCGCTGTGTCACCGGCGACCAGGTCGGGCCTGATGATCCATAGGAACGTCTGACCGCTGTTCGCGAGCCCCCATGCGAACTCCACCAGCTGCGCTGGGGACATCACCGTGATGCTCCCGAAGTTCACGTACACGACCGAGCCGGGCGGTTTCGAGTCGAGCCATTTGAGACAGCCTGGCTCTTCCTTCCACAAGTTGGATCCCATAGACCCGGTGCCATCATGGGGCAGTTGCGCCGTGAGGAGATGAAGGGGGCCGAGGGTGTAGATGGGGGGGAACATGGCCTTGAGAGCATCGACGACCTCGTGCTCCAGGCGGTCGAACGTGTTGAGGACAATGGCTGAAGCTCTCTTCGCCCTCTCGGTCTCGAGCGACGCGAAGTTGACCATGAAGTCGTCTGGGTCAGTAGTTCGTATGAAGCTCGGCAAGTCTCGCAGGCTGATGCTCCTCATCCCGGGTATCCAGTCGATGATGGTGTCTAAGTACCCGTTTGTCAAGTAGCTTGCATCTGCAAATTGACAGTCGATCAATTAAACAATATGACGCAAAAGAGAGGAAAAGAAATCATTAGCTGTAAATCTGCTAAGTGAGATAGACGATTGTTCATTAATGCATATACCTCTGAGTGGAAAAAGACCCTTGTCGACAAGACTGCGATACTGCACGTAGCCCATGAAGCCGCACGCACTCGTCGTCCAGAACAAGACCAGTGGCACGCCGGCTGCCTCGGCAGCGTCGAGCGTGAAGCTCATCACGCCGTCCGACACCACGCAGCTCACCGGCGGGGAGCCCGACGTCGCGCTCTCCTCGTCGAGCATCTGGAGGAGGTCCCGGAAGTAGGGCAGGCAGAGGTCCCGCGAGGACCGGCAGAGGGTGGGGATGTCCTGGGTGGCGTCGGCGTCAGAGGGGGGGAGGCCGTCTGAAATGGTGCGGAAGCGGAAGGACGGGAGGCCGTCGAGGGCGGAGGGGCCGCGGGAACGCAGGAGGCGCTTGTGGTTGTACTCGGTGTTGACGAAGGTGATGTGGAAGCCCCTGTGGTGGAGAAGCTTGGCGAGGCTGAGCATGGGTTTGATGTGGCCCTGAGCTGGGAAGGGGATGCACACTGCATGCGGCTTTTGAGTCATCTCTGTCGAACTCATATCTCTCTCTCTCTCTCCTGTATGTGTAGGGAGACGTGAGGTTTGGTCTACTTATTGACGGGCGACACGATGAAATTCCGGCCAAGTTGAGGACAAGGCGGGAGTAATGTGATGGGCATCAAAATATTGAAATAATAAATGGCATTTTCATCTCGACAATTTAAAATTTTAAAATAGACGTGCGACGTGATGAAATTCCGGCCAAGTTGAGGATGACGTGGGAGTAATGTGATGGGCATTAAAATATTTAAATAATGAATCACGATTTCATCTTAACAATTTAAATTTTTAAAATAGGCCGGCGACATGATGAAATTCCGACCAAGTGGAGGACGACGTGGGAATAATGTGATGGATATTAAAATATTAAAATAATAAATCATATTTTCATTTTAACGATTTAAATTTTTTAAATAGTTATAAATAATATTGCAAGATCTCACAATTAGAAGGAAGAGTGTGACAGATCCATAATTATCAGAAGATCTTGAAATTCAAAATGGGGCCCATATTTAATTCTTGGCGCGTGTTGGTTGATATTCTTAGTGGTTCGAGTAATCTAGAAAAATGAGTCGACAAAGGACTTTTACAATCAGTAGAAAATCTGTAGTTAAACCCTAAAAAATTACACAATTTTTTTAGGAAGCTATTCGCGGCCTACTTCAGGAAGATCCTTCTTGGGAAATGGTGGTTCACGTTCTCAAGAGTACAGCGATCCAATCTGCATTGCTGTATCTCCCAGACCGTGTCGGTCGGTCATGTGCATTTCTAGGGTTTGGGCCGATCGCCATAAAAATAATGCTTGATCAGCACGATGTTTGATCTCCTTTTGATTACAAAGAGACAAAGGAAACTGCATGTTAAATCAGGAAATTGATTTTTTTTTTCCTTTAGTTTCTGCATCTCGGAATAATAAAAAAAGGGAATTTAGTGACTATTTGAATGGGCAGCCACGGTGATTCCAAAAATGTTTAGTAACATCACTGGCGAGAGCAATGTTTACTGAGAGAATGCGGAATGTCAAAAAAAAAGGGGGCAAGGAAATCCTTTAGGAGATGTACGTTTATATAAAAGTACATACTACTAGTATGTTGGAGCATCTATGCTATGCTCTTAATTATAATTCACTATATTATTTCATATGAAATGACCGAATGATTTTAGGAACTCGTTGATATTGGATTTAAATCTTTGAGTAGCATAATGTATGATATGCTTTGTTGATATTTTCGTTTTCTTCACATTAGTACGGAAACAAATGGCTTAGAGTATTAGAGTGAAAGTATATGATTTTATAATGTTGTATATAGATACAACATAATATGTATTATATATTTGTGTATTGGCAACAAGGCTTGCGTGAAGTTTTTGCTCAGTCTCTCAATCAGGTAATTTTTTTTTTTTCAATTTGCCGACGGAGGAGTTAGATAATAAGATTGCACTCTACATATGATATTCTAGGGACTAGATTAAACGACGGCGACTTTGAAAGCCTAGCGAAAATCGCTGAAAATGTTCGATTCCATTGCCCAGTTTCAAGTTCCAACACATTTCCGTCGTTGGAGACAACTATGTCCTTCGAAGCAAATGACGACGACGTGGACGTCCATCACGATCCCCTGAAAGATGCTGTGGGATTCGAATCAGCCAGCTCGTTGAATGAGCAACCGGTTGTGGATCGTGGACACGTCGAAGCAAATGAGGCTATGCCTGCGGTGGTGCACGAATATGATGCCCGGCCTGGAGGGTGTGTATACCGGGGAGTGAGGAGACGGCCATCGGGGAAGTATGCGGTGGAGATTCGGGACCCAAAGAAGAATGGTGCAAGGAGATGGCTCGGGACTTACAAGACGCCACAGGAGGCTGCGTTGGCTTATGACTGGGCCGCGTTCGCGATGCATGGGACCAAGGCCAGGCTAAATTTCCCTCACTTGATCGGTCGCAATGAGGTGGAGCCAGAGAGGCTCACTCGGAAGCGGCACCACTCACATGAGGCTGGGAGTGGCTCGCTGGTTTCGAAGCCGATAAAGGAGGACTCGACTGGCTTTGCCAGCGATCCCGAATAGCTTAATGGCTATGTCGTGTCATTCCAATAGTGTGGAACTTGAAATGGAAGAAATCCAGAGGTTTCATGTACTAATTTTCAGTCATTATGTTATGAACATGAGTCAAGCGTATAATTTTATAATAAAAGAAGCATACGGAAAATTCATTTGTCCGATTTATTAATTTTTGTTTCTTTAGGGGGAAAACACAAATTAGAAGAAATTCCGACGGGGATTTAGTCAAATTTTTTGGGGAAAAAATTGACGAGTGCTGCCGCTGGTCTGTAATTTTCATGCTATCAAAGCACATCAAGTCAAAATTGATAAATATCACAAATTGTAGGAAACAAAATATCTGAACCGAATTCAATCTAGGGGAATTACCTAATTCAAGTCACGGCTTTGACAAATGCTGCGGCGAGGCTTGCGAACCAACGAATGGGGTATGACTGAGACTTCACCGATGCTTAACATGTAGCTAGTGATCGAAAGTTGGTGGTCTGGCAACCATCACGCCCCCGTGAGGTCTTGCCCAATGCACCAAGAATCTGCACAGAAAAGAATCAACACACCGCGTTGGCTGGACATTGACTGAAACTCGTTGGAGGCTACTTTGGAGATGCGATTATTGCTGGAATGTCTCCTGGAATCGTCCCTTCGGTAGTCGATTTGCTAGACTGATTTGGATGAAGGGTGGTGATACTTGGTGAGCGTCGGAGAACGTGGCGGGACAGGAATGCCGAGGCTGATAACAGGCTCGTCTGGGGGAGAAAAGGTCCACGGTTGGCTGATCTCGTTGAAGTAGTTGTGGTGTTGAAAACATGAGATGTGAAAAGAAAAACCAGAGGATAACACTATGTTGTCCACCATTTTCCACTCTCTAGACCCACGAACTTGTTGTGCGGAAGAACACCCTAACTAGATGAGAAAAGTAAACAAGAATAATCAAGAACACGGAGATTTACGTGGTTTGGCGAAAGATCCGCCTACGTCCACGGGAGAGAGAGAGACGATTTCTTATTTGAGCGTATGTCAAGAGTACAAGGTATAATGCTGAAATAAATAGATCTCCCCACTTTCCTAAACCTAGTAGGAAAGGAATTCCACCCTAAAGATATTATCAAATTTGAAACCCAAATCTAGGAAATATATTAGGAAACAAATAGTTTAAAATCTTCAAGCCTTCCTAGATTTCCCGATTGAATCTTGTGGAATTCAAGACAACATCAGCAAATCTCCACCTTTGGCTTGAATAAACCACAAGCCTCCACTTGAACCAAGAAAACGAATATATCTCTCCCTCCACCGTACCTTCGCAAAGGTACGCCCGCACCTGGATCGATGCGGCCTCCATCAACTTCAATGATGAGTGAGAGATATCAAGTCCCTGCAGGACTTGAACTTCTCTGTAGTAACCGTCTTTGTGAGCATATCTGCGAGATTATCTTTAGTATGGATTTTCTTCAAAACAATGCTACCATTCTCCACAAATTGTCGAATTTTGTGGTATCTAACTTCAATGTGTTTCATTCTGGAATGGAACACGTGATTATTCGCGAGACATATTGCGCTCTGGCTATCGCAATATAATGTAGCACTTTCTTGCTTTATACCCAACTCTGTGACCAAACCAATCAGCCATATTCCCTCCTTCGCAGCCTCAGTTACTGCCATATACTTAGCTTCAGTTGTAGACAATGCTATAGTAGGTTGAAGCATTGCCTTCCACAAAATTGCTCCACCACCAAGAGTAAAGACATATCCTGTGATGGACCTTCGCTTGTCCAAATCACCAGCGAAGTCTGAATCAACATAACCTACTAAATCAATTGATCCTCCCTTGGAACTAAACATTAAATCCATTCCGGCAGTTCTAGCCAAATAACGAAAGATCCAGTTAACAACTTCCCAATGCTCCTTACCCGGATTGCTCATGTATCGGCTGACGAGACTCATTGCATGAGCCAAATCCGATCTGCTACAAACCATAGCATACATGAGGCTCCCTATTGCGTTGGCATAGGGTACTCGAGACATCTTTACAACTTCCTCATGTGAAACAGGGCATTGTTTCTCAGATAATGTGAAGTGATTTGCTAAGGGTGTACTAACCGATTTAGCTTTACCCATGTTAAACCGCTCCAAGACCTTCTCAACATACTTCTTTTGATTTATCCAAAGCTTACTTGCATGTCTATCTCGAAAGATTTCCATGCCAAGGATCCTCTTTGCAGCACCAAGATCCTTCATATCAAACTCACTACTTAACTGAGACTTTAGGGAAATAATGTCTCTCATTTTTCTTGCAGCAATCAACATGTCATCAACATAGAGCATCAACAGAATAAATGACTTATCATCCAAAACTTTGTAGTAGACACAAGAATCATGCACACTCCTCATGTAGCCAATACGAAGCATAAAAGAATCAAACCTTTTATTCCATTGCCTCGGAGATTGCTTCAAACTGTAAAGTGATCTCTTGAGCAAACAAACATGATCCTCTTTCCCTTCCACCTTGAAGCCTTCGGGCTGCTCCATATAAATTTTCTCCTCCAAGTCACCATGAAGGAATGCCGTCTTCACATCTAGCTGCTCAAGCTCCAAGTCATACATGGCTACCATAGCTAGTAAAACACGAATTGATGTGTGTTTTACAACAGGGGAAAATATCTCGTCATAATCAATCCCCTCCTTCTGTGCATAGCCCTTAGCAACAAGTCGGGCCTTGTATCTCTCTTGCTCTTTCTCCGTTGCTGCTTCCTTTCTTCGAAGAACCCATTTGCAACCAATGACATTCCGATCCTTGGGGTCATCCATCATTGCGGTCATCCACTTTTCTTTGTGATCACTTTTCAAAGCTTCATGGTAGGAGCTTGGATCACCAGAGCCTACGGTAAGAGCATAAGCAACCATATCCTCAAAACCGTACCTCTCCGGTGCTTTGAGAGTGCGCCTTCCTCGACCCGTCGTAATGGTATGAGGAACTTCTACCGTTTCTTTGACTTCCGGAGCTTCATAGGATGACTCGCCATTCTCTACAGATTCTTTGGTTTCAAGCTCCACCTTAACGATAGATTTATCACTCTCCTCTTCAGCATCCGCGCGTGGCACACAGCTTGACTTCAACATTGCAGATTCATCAAATATAACATCCCTGCTCGTCAGAACTTTCTTCTCACTTGGATCCCATAATTTGTAGCCTTTCACTCCTTTCTTGTAACTGAGAAATATGCATTGTTTTGATTTTGGATCCAATTTCGAGCGCTTCAAGCTCTGCACATGTACAAAAGCAGGACAACCGAATATTCTTAAATTAAAATAATTGACAATTTTACCAGTCCATACCTCTTCAGGAGTTTTGCATTTAATTGCAGTTAATGGAGACCGATTCACAATATAACATGCCATACAGACAGCATTTGCCCAAGACTCCTTGCTCAGTCCCGCATGTAGCCTCATGCTTCGAGCTCTCTCTAATAAGGTCCGGTTCATCCTTTCCGCTATGCCATTTTGTTGGGGCGTATCCGGAACTGTGAAGTGACGTTTAATCCCTTCATTCTTGCAAAGCTCCATGAATGGTGTCGATTTGTACTCTCCTCCATTGTCCGATCTCAAGCACTTAACCTTTTTCCCCGTTGAAGTATCAACTTCAGCTTTCCATTCTTTGAACTTTTCAAAGACTTCACTTTTGTGTCGCATGAAGTAGACCCAAACTTTGCGAGAGAAATCGTCAATGAATGTCACGAAGTATTCCTTCCCTCCTTTTGACTTTATCGGTGAAGGACCCCATACATCCGTGTGTACATACTCGAGCACGCCCTTGCTTGTATGAGTTGCAGCATTGAATCGTACTCTACATTGTTTTCCAAACACACAAAATTTGCAGAAATCTAATTTGCATGTTTTTATACCTTGGAGTGCATTCCTCTTGTGAAGCTCCATCAACCCTCTTTCTCCCATATGCCCGAGACGCATATGCCATAGATAGGTGTTATCTATCTTCATGCTAGCATCCGTGGACACATATGCTCCACCTTGCACTGTGGTTCCTATAAGTCGATATAGGTTCCTGTGCCTCTGTCCCTTAAGAACAACCAAAGCTCCCTTAATCACCTTCAAGACTCCACCTTGAGCCATGTACTTGCATCCATTGGATTCAAGTGCTCCCAATGAGATCAAATTCTTCCTTAGACCTGGAACATGACGTACGTCTGCCAAGGTTCTAATCTTGCCATCAAACATCTTGATTTTCACGGTTCCAACACCCATAGTCTTGCACGAAGTATCATTCCCCATGAGAACTGAATCACTATCATATGCCTTGTACTCATCGAAGGCTTCTCGATGAGGACACATGTGAAAAGTGCATTCGGAGTCCATGATCCACGAATCTTCAAAGGTGTCCTTCCCCGATGATATGGACAAGACGTCCCCATCATTGGTCTCAATGCTGTTGGCTACACTTGCCTCATCCGAGCTCTTCTTCTTTTTCTCGTTCTTATTTGGACAGAATCTCTTGGTATGCCCTTCCTGATTACACCCGTAACATCTTCCTTTGAACCTTCCCTTGGATTTTGATCGACCCCTACTGCTCGATCCTCGATTCGTTGATCTTCCTCTTCCTTGATTGCTTTTCTCCTTTGCAAAGAGTCCCTCTCCCGAAGATTTTGAACTACTTGCCCTTTTTCGGGTGTCGTTTGAAATTAGGGCAGCAATCACCTCTCCAAGCTCCAAGGTTTCCTTGCCATAAAGGAGCGTAGTCACCAAGTGGTCAAACGAATTCGGCAACGATGCCAGTAGTAGAAGCGCTATGTCTTCATCCTCAAACTTTACCTCCAAGCTTGTAAGTTCACTAATCATCTTATTGAACACGTTGAGGTGTTCCAACAGATCTCCTCCTTGACTCATCTGAAGTGAATACAATCTCTTCTTCAAGAACAACTTGTTCGTAAGAGATTTCGTCATGTAAATGCTTTCGAGTTTGAGCCATACATCCGGAGCAGATTCGATTTCCGCTACATATTGAAGGGCCTCATCCGATAGGTTCAATCGGATTGCGCTGCACGCCCTCTCCTCCATGTCAGCCCAATCATCATCAGTGATGGTGTCCGGCTTGTTCGATTTTCCCAGAAGAACCTTTGATAAACCTTATTGAATCAACAGATCCTTCATCCTTCTCCGCCATAGTGTAAAACTATTCTTCCTGGTGAATCGTTCAATATCAAATCGAACAGTTGAACCTTTTCTAGCCATCTAGTTAGAAGTCGCAATACAGGAACAGAGAACCTGGATTGCTCTGATACCAATTGTTGTGCGGAAGAACACTTTAACTAGATGAGAAAAGTAAACAAGAATAATCAAGAACACGGAGATTTACGTGGTTTGGCGAAAGATCCGCCTACTTCCACGGGAGAGAGAGACGATTTCTTATTTGAGTGTATGTCAAGAGTACAAGGTATAATGCTGAAATAAATAGATCTCCCCACTTTCCTAAACCTAGTAGGAAAGGAATTCCACCCTAAAGATATTATCAAATTTGAAACCAAAATCTAGGAAATATATTAGGAAACAAATAGTTTAAAATCTTCAAGCCTTCCTAGATTTCCCGATTGAATCTTGTGGAATTCAAGACAACATCAGCAGAACTATCTCTCTACTTCGCCTTCTCCTTTTTCGCTTGTGAACACTTTTTCTCTTTTTATTTTTATTTTCTGCAAACATCAGCTTCGTTCATATTAATGAACGGATTCTCTCCTCTCAATTTTTTCGCACTTTCTCTCTTCCCCCTCTTAAAGGAAGCCCCATCTCCCAACCATTTTTCTTTTCTCACGATCCTTTCACTCTCTATTTATACAGAAGAAGGCTTGTTTTGTTCAGTGAGGATTTTTCGAGATAATTGCATATATTCACTCAATCGTCAACAATCATCTTTCCAAAAAGGGGATATGCCTAATAAGAAAATGGCTCCATCGTTCAAAATTTAAAATCTTTCAAAATCTCCCTCCATGACCGAATTTTTTTTATTTTATTAATCATTTTTTCTATTCTCTCTTTTCTATTTTCTATTTTATTAGAACATTTTTTAAAGATTAAATTTAATTGAATAAGTTTGGTCCTAAATATTATTGTTACGTAAATGCAATGTTATGAAATGCTTAATGTAATTTTCACATTTTTATATGATGAACAAGTAAGTAGGATAGTTTAAATGTAGGTGTCAATAATGACATTGGTGGTCTATTTAGCGGATGAAGTAGAGATGAGTCAAACAATGCCACGAAGAACATGATATCGGTTGAAATGACAGTCTATTTCAAAATGTTTTGGTTTAAGTGTTGAGAATGTTGTAATGAGTTGTCTTGAGCCTATTTTGAGCCTATCTTTACTGAGCCATTCTCCGATTTCACCTTTGACTCCCTGTGACATGTGTTAATCCTAAAATGAAAAAAAAAATGCAATATGAATTTCAAGTGTAAGGCAAATGCAAACCATGATATTTTTAATTTTGGGTCTGGATCCCTAAGATAGTCTATGCAATAAACAACTAAGTGATATAGTCAAAATTTAGATGTCAACATAACCTTTAATTTTTGAACTGAAATCCTCAAAATAGCTTGTGATACATCTTTCTTTTTTTTTTTTTTTTTTTTTTTTTTCTTTTTTCCGGTTGGAATGAAAAATGTTCAATTCATATGAAAGACGGGTACATAACTTTACGATAAATATGCAAAATCTACAAAGCAAGTACATTTGAAAAATGAATTAATTTGATATAGCCTGCAGAGATTCGTTTATTCCACAATAATGGATCTATTATCGTATCAAAGCACAACTAACAATCAATCATCGAATTTCGCATTATCATCAGTGATGAGCACATGTCAATATTTCCCCCTCTAGTAGTTACGGCTTTGCCCAGAGTAGTAGTTACGGCTTTGCCAGAGGAGTGCGTGCCTAGGTGCATCTCCAACATAATCACCGTATAGAGACAATAATAACACTAACAAATTGCAAGAGTATAGAAAATGCATTGTAAATTTTAGGTCTATGTCTAGATCAAAATAGAAGAGCACCCAAATCTAGATTTAGGTCTAGATCAAGAGAGAAGAGTTGCAAAAGAGATACCGGTTAATCGCAAAATCACTTTCAAATAAGCCAATTGCTAAAGGCAGTAGTAGAGAGCCTTGAATAATTGCGGAGCACTCGACTATTTGGAGCAAGCACCGGCGATGGAGCAAGCGAGCAGATCTAGAAGAGCAAATTCTTTCGAAGCACTCACGCTTCGAACTTCTAAGCTTATAGATCAAAACTCTCCACTTCCGAGGAAGAAGTCTACTACATCATCCACGAGATCAACGAATATGTCTTGAAAATGAGTAGAAAGAACGATAGAGGGAGGGCGAGGGAGGGAGCCTCTCTCTTAGGGATGTCACTACAATTGAGGGCTGGGTGGCGGCTTTAGAAAAAAAAGTGCGATCCAAGGTTTCTTAGCTAAATGCGTGTTCAGATTAAGCAGTTGGCTTATTTTCAATCATAAGTTTCACATCCTAGGTTAGTCAAATAAACTTTGACAAAAAGAACACAAATGACTGAAATCATTGGGCTGTTTGTTTGTGTTTCTGTTCAAAAATCGTTCCAGGGAACAGTTTTTGAACAAAAGAACGCGTTTGGTAAACTTGTTCCGGGAATAAAAAATGAATAAAAACATGTTTGGTATATTTAATTCTTTTTTGTTTCTTTTTAATTTTTTAATGTTTTTATTTTATTTTTCCATTTTCCTTTCTTTTTTCTTTTTTTCTTCTTTTGGCCGGTCGCCGGCCTCCGGCGATCGGCTGGTCGGCGATCGGGCGACGGGGGGCGGCGGCCTCTCCCGGACACGGCGAGGCTCGCCGGCCCCAGCCGAGGCCGAGCGTCGTCGGCGCGGGCGAGGCTCGGCCTCGCCAGCCCTTGGCGGCCTCGGCGTCGCCGGATCTAGGCGAGCCCGAGCTCGCCCAACCAAGGCGAGGCCGAGCCTCGCCCGTGCCAGCGAGGCCAAGCGTCGCCGGCCCCTGGCGAGGCTTGGCCTCGCCGGATTTGGGCGAGCTTGGCCTCGCTGGGGGCCGGCGACGCTCCGGCAAGGTCGCCGACCCTCGACGGCCGGTCGCCGGCCATGGCCGAGGCCGGCGACCGGCCAAAGAAAAAAGAAGAAGAAAAGAGAAGAGAGAAGTGTTTCTTCAAAAGTGTTTCTGGAATAAGAAATAATTTTTTTTTTGTTTCTCATTTCCGTTCTTTTTTTGTTCCGGGAACAAAAAAACAGATTTTGAACAAAAACGCAAACAAACGCGTTTCTGTTCTTTTTTTGTTCCCGGGAACATAAAAACAGATTTTGAACAAAAACGCAAACAAACGCGTTTCTGTTCTTTTTTTGTTCCCGGGAACAAAAAAACAAAATTTCTGTTCATAAACAAAAAAAAAGAACATTACCATGCAGCCCCATTGAGAATTTAAAAAAACTTTTCTTCTTCTTTTTTTGTGCGTGTAAATATGTGAATATCATTAATAACATGAGGTACAAAAGCTTAAGGGAATCTCCCAGCATTTCAAAAGGACTAGTTATGCGAGAAGATGGAGGAAGGGAGCCTCCACATAGTAGATAATAATACATTTGCTTAGGAAGGCCTACACTGTTGGTAGAGTGATGCCTTATCTCTTTGAACTTTTTGAATTCTAATTAATAGAAGGTGAGACTTAATCGACTTGTTTTGAAATTATCTATGATTGCATTCCATCGAATGCAATAAATAATTGCCAAGAAAGATAACTTGAGGAGTCTCACCTCCAAAATTTTCCCTTGGTGACCTTGATCATTCATTGAAGTTCTAAATCTCAATTTTCTACAAAACGCCAAATTCCAATTTGTGCAAAAATACTGTGCTATACACTACTTGTCCAAATGTACTCAAAGAATAAATGATTTGTGTCTTCTATATTAGTTATACAAAAGTTGCACTTAATGTCGACTGAAGACAATCACTGTAATATGGTTACTATTGTCGGTAGCTTATCTCTACAGAAAAGCCAGCTGAAAAACTTTTCTTCTAAAGCGAATGCCATAGTTATTCTATTTCCTTTTTCTCTAATCACTTCCTGATCCCGCACGATTTCTTATGTACGAAAATATATATCTATGCCGTCCCCTATGCGGTCAAACTGGATTTTACTTGCTCCCCGGTCAACCTTGAATATTTATCTCCACGTCTAAACAAACCACGGCCTTTGAGTATCTTGTTAACCGAATCTTGGATCTTATGATTATCCAAGAGGAAAATAAATTATGATAGAACAAAGTCCAAGTCAGACTTTGATGAACGTCTAATTGTTCTTTCGATATGAACCGATTAACATTTTTCAATCGGATCGCATTTTTTATGCAAATTCAAATTTGAGAGATATTTTAACATGTTTTGAAGAAGATGATTGATACGAAATATTTTTATATTTATTGCTCACATATTGAGTAATTAATTATTCTAAATCACAAGCAAACATCCTTCGAAAAATATATTATCGAATTCTGTCTTTATTTTTAGGGAAACAGGAGGAGCGTTAATATCTCCTGGGTAGCCGCAGCACGCTATTGATCAGCTCGTCCAAGTTCAAGAACGACGGCCCGGAAGGACACGTGGCCTCCCGGGCCATCTCCTTCCACTCCATCGCTTTCCTCTTCATCTCCTTCCCTCTCTCCCCCTCCATCAGCTCCCTCACCTGCCTCTCCACCTCGTCCCTCTTCACGTCGCTGTCGATCTCCATCCCGATCCCCCACTCCTCGCGGCTGTACCGACAGTTCGTCGGTTGCTCCGCGAAGAACGGCCAGCACACCACCGGCACGCCCTCCACGATGCTCTCGATCGTGGAGTTCCACCCGCTGTGGGTCAAGAACCCGCCGATCGCCTGGTGGCCCAGCACCTCCTCCTGGGGGCACCAGCTCGCCAGCAGGCTCCGCTCCCTCGTCGCGGCCGAGAACTCCGGTGGCAAGACCGCTGTGTCGCCGGCGACCAGGTCGGGCCTGATGATCCATAGGAACGTCTGACCGCTGTTCGCGAGCCCCCATGCGAACTCCACCAGTTGCGCTGGGGACATCACCGTGATGCTCCCGAAGTTCACGTACACGACCGAGCCGGGCGGTTTCGAGTCGAGCCACTTGAGACAGCCTGGCTCTTCCTTCCACAAGTTGGATCCCATAGACCCGGTGCCATCATCGGGCAGTTGCGCCGTGAGGAGATGAAGGGGGCCGAGGGTGTAGATGGGGGGGAACATGGCCTTGAGAGCATCGACGACCTCGTGCTCCAGGCGGTCGAACGTGTTGAGGACAATGGCTGAAGCTCTCTTCGCCCTCTCGGTCTCGAGCGACAGGAAGTCGACCATGAAGTCGTCTGGGTCAGTAGTTCGGATGAAGCTTGGCAAGTCTCGCAGGCTGATGCTCCTCATTCCGGGTATCCAGTCGATGATGGTGTCTAAGTACCCGTTTGTCAAGTAGCTTGCATCTGCAAATCGACAGTCGATCAATTAAACAATATGACGCAAAAGAGAGGAAAAGAAATCATTAGCTGTAAATCTGCTAAGTAAGGTAGACGAATGTTCATTAATGCATATACCTCTGAGTGGAGAAAGACCCTTGTCGACAAGACTGCGATACTGCACGTAGCCCATGAAGCCGCACGCGCTCGTCGTCCAGAACAAGACCAGTGGCACGCCGGCTGCCTCGGCAGCGTCGAGCGTGAAGCTCATCACGCCGTCCGACACCACGCAGCTCACCGGCGGGGAGCCCGACGTCGCGCTCTCCTCGTCGAGCATCTGGAGGAGGTCCAGGAAGTAGGGCAGGCAGAGGTCCCGCGAGGACCGGCAGAGGGTGGGGATGTCCTGGGTGGCGTCGGCGTCAGAGGGGGGGAGGCCGTCTGAAATGGTGCGGAAGCGGAAGGACGGGAGGCCGTCGAGGGCGGAGGGGCCGCGGGAACGCAGGAGGCGCTTGTGGTTGTACTCGGTGTTGACGAAGGTGATGTGGAAGCCCCTGTGGTGGAGAAGCTTGGCGAGGCAGAGCATGGGCTTGATGTGGCCCTGGGCTGGGAAGGGGATGCACACTGCATGCGGCTTCTGAGTCATCTCGTTCGAACTCATCTCTCTCTCTCTCTCTCTCTCTCTCTCTCTCTCTGTATGTGTAGGGGCACGCGAGGTTTGGTCTACTTATAGCCCGGCGACACGATGAAATTCCGGCCAAGTCGAGGACGAGAGGGGAGCAACGTGATGGGCATTAAAATATTTAAATAATAATTCACGTTTTCATCTTAACGATTTAAATTTTAAAATAGGCAGGCAACACGATGAAATCCGACCAAGTGAATGAGGTGAGGGTAACGTGGTGGGCATTAAAATATTGATTTATTTTCATCTTAACGATTTAAATTTTTAAAATAGTTAGTAATAATATTGCAAGATCTCACAATAAGAAGGAAGAGTGTGAGAGATCCATATTTATCGGAAGATCTTGAAATCCAAAATGGGGTCCATACTTGATTCTTGGCGCATGTTGGTTGGTTCCACTATTAAAGGACAAAAAATAATTTCCTTATTCTTAGTGGTTCGACTAATCTAGAAAAATGAGTCGACAAAGGACTTTTACAATCAGTAGAAAATCTGTAGTTAAACCAGGAAAAATTACACAATTTTTTTTTTATGGATACAACTCGATCTCTACTATTAGATCTAAGTGTGCGACAGCCGGACTCGGGGTCCCCAATGACCAGATCTTGGAAGCTGGCGGCTGGATTTAGATTCCCGGTGCTTTGACCTTGGCCCCTTGGTAGCCAGACCTATATGACCTTGCGCCTGAACTCGAGTCCTAGGGTTGTATCTGAGATTTTTCTTTTTCATGTGTGTTTCATAGTTTTCCTATAATAATAATGGGGGAAAAAAAAACCAAACACAAGTGAGTCAAATAATTTTTCCTGAAAATAACTTTAACAAAAAATACTTTTCATCAAAGTTCATTTTCCTTGAAATAAGAGAGGCCAGTGATTTGGCAAGACGAAAAATAAATTTATAGCAAGAACATGTGTGATAAATACTGAATAATGTTCAAATAAGTAAAATATGTTTGAGAACTGATTCCAATCATTTACATTGTCTTGTAAGCTAAATTTACACCACTATCATTTCCATTCCCGTGTCTAGCATATCGAACTCCACAAGTCATTTTTGAAAGTAGCATATGTGCATACAAGATAGAATGCGCATTACGAGCAAATATAAAGCAAAGGTCAACCATACACTTAAAAGGATTTAAAATTTAGGGAGAAAAAATGTTACGTGATTTGTCCATAATTTATGGATCATGCAATAACTTTTCGAAATTTATGCTTATGCATCTACCGGATCTGTCAAAACAGACAGTGATTTTTTTATTGACTGTTGCTGAACGTTTTCCTCTCAAGTTTAAAAATTCCGGCCACAGAGGCGGAAAAAAAAAAAAGACAAATGCAGCGCGAAGCCAAATTTGAGCAAGGCGACCGCAGAATGCTCGCTGCAAAGTAGTGCAAAAGTCTACCCGACACCACTTCAGTCGTGGATCTCGATTTCTCTTTTGGATCCGAGGGTTGGAGATGGCTCCTCGACTGTCGGAAACCCTACTTCAAAAACTGGTGCGGAATCAAGGGTCTGCTTGACAAAACTAAACTATCTAAGATTCCATTGCACCGTGTCGAGATTTGAATTCCGCTATCAGTAATCCCTTTTTGATTGGCAACCTTCTAGACTTGTGGTAACCTCCCCTCCTCTAAACTTTCTTATTATAATTTAGGTACTGAAAATTTGATTTGATAACATAACGAATACCGAGCATTGATTCTATTTGGTAATATAGCTTTTTTTTCTTACCAAATCTGAATGTATGAAGATTATTTGAAGGTTTAATCCTTTCTTAGCAATACAATAGGCAAGATAAGTTTTTTTTTTCTTTTTCTTTTTGGTAGATGTAGTTTGTATGGAATGAATTAAGTAGCCATTTTCTTTTATTCTTATCATGTAAACTAGCAATACTTGACTGAATATTTTAAGTCTAAACAAGTTATGCTTATAAAACGTGCTGTTTTTCTAAAATCTGAGAAACTGAATGCACTTGTATAAAGGTAAAGCTATTTGAAGGCTCGCCAAACACTTTGAACGCCCCATGAACCGGTTAGATATAAGCATTTAGCCTATACGACAAGTGTTGTAACTCAAAAGGATTTACACACAGTTAGTGGGGTTTTACCTTTGGCTTCTGAGCTACCAATACCCATAATAGGTAACGAGCCATTTTGAATTTACCAGTCTAGTAAGGTAAATGCGTATGCAAATTAAACAATTAGTTTTGATTGACAAGTTTCGAATTCTAGGTGAGTCAAAATAAACTTTCACAAGAAGAATGCAAATGACTGACAAGATTGAAATTTGATCGTTTTCAAATCCTAGGTCAGTCAAAATAAACTTCTCATCTCTCTCTCTCTTCTCTGTGTTTTGATCGTTCTCTTGTTCCTCCTTTTGGGGTATGAAAGAAGAGACGGGGGAAATGGTTATGGTGCTGGAGGAAGGCAAGCGAGGTTTGGTCTATTTATAGGCGGGCGAGACGAGATCCAATGAACTTTTCGGCTTCAATATTTTCTTATTAGGGTAAAAATGGCAACCCCAGATTTATTGGAAGATCTTGAAATCGGAAACGACTTTGATATCCACTGTTGCAAGACCGTTGTCATTGATTGCACCTGAGTGCTTGACAGTCGGACCCGAGGAAGGCAAGCGAGGTTTGGTCTATTTATAGGCGGGCGAGACGAGATCCAATGAACTTTTCGGCTTCAATATTTTCTTATTAGGGTAAAAATGGCAACCCCAGATTTATTGGAAGATCTTGAAATCGGAAACGACTTTGATATCCACTGTTGCAAGACCGTTGTCATTGATTGGACCTGAGTGCTTGACAGTCGGACCCGAGGTCCCTGATGGCCAGACCTTGGAAGCTGGTTAGCTCGATTTAGATCCCCGATGCTTGGACCTTGGCCCCTTGGTAGCTAGACTCGAGACCTTGTGTTTGAACTCGAGTCTTAGGGTTCTATTCGAAAACTTTTTTATTTTTCGTATAGTTTTCCTATAATGATAATGATGAGAAAAGGCCAACCAACCACAAGTAAATTAAATCATTTTCCTAGAAATTAACGTCATTAAAAAATGCCATCCAACAAAATTCTTTTTTCTTAAAACTGACGATGTTGGTAATTTGGCATGAAGAAAAATGAATTTATAGTAAGGATATGTGTGGCAAATGCCAAATGATATATAAATAAACGAAATAAGTTCGAGAACCGATCCCATTTGTTTACGTTTATCTCGTAGACTAAATTTACGCTACTGTCATCACAATTTCCGTGTTTTTGCATATCGAATTTCACTAGTCATTGTTGAGAGTAGCATATGCATGTACGCTTGGTGCAGGCAAAGCTTTTAGACATACACAACATGAGCAATCTAAACCGAAAGTTGACCGTGCACTTAAGAGGATTCAAAATTTATAGAAAGATTATTACGTGATTTAACGAATTGAATCCATCTTAATCATTATTCGTGTGGAAAATTAAGATAATAACGGTTTGTATAAGTTACGGATCACGCAGTAACTTTTTGAAATTTATTATTATTATTATTATTATTATTATTATTATTATTATTATTATTATTATTATTATTAGTGTCGGTAAACGTTTTCCTCTCATGTTCCAAAATTTGGTCCACGGAGAAAAGCAGTGCGAAGCCAATTTGAGCAAAAGGGAACCGCAGAATGTCCGCTTCACTTTTTTATTCTGGTGTTCCCACTTTTTTTAAGGGTAAAAGCAGAGCAAAAGTACTCTTGACTTTTTTTCCAGCTTAAACAATTTGTCGTGGATCTCGAATTCTCTTTTGAATTTGATTATTTGACATCGCTCTCGAGTCAAGGATCTAACAAGAATCTGCCTCGTTTATACCAAGAGTCCTAATTTTATTATATTAATATCAATTTAATTTTAAATATTTTAATATTTTTATCAATTAAATCCATCTAATCAATTTAAATTAAAAATTATTGATGTTGATGTTAGTTGACTTAGGTGATATAATTGATGCTAATAAGAATTTTTTTTTTTTTATTATAATTTTTCATTTCATTTTATTCTACGACTATTGTTGGTGGTCAACACGGTGTCTAGCCTCACCTAAGCAAGGATTACCCTCATTGCCACAGGTAAGGATTGGCCTCGTTGGAGCAAGTGTTGATGAGGTCTCTTTCACCAGATCTGACAAGCTTGCTTGAGCTAGGGTGTCGTTTGGGCGAGTCCTAGGAGGGTGACCCCTACTCAAGCATATTAGCAGCCAAGCCTATTGTCAGGTCAATCAATTCTCTCTTCAGTAGATCAAACCGGTTCACTATTCTGCCGGATCGGTTTCTTCAATTATTTTCTGATCGGTTCTTGGAGATTTTGGATCAGTACCGGTGGTATTTTGGCGTGTCAAGTCTGTTTCTGACCTTAGTTCGTCCATATCTGTCCTCAATGGTACCGATAACACGGAGTTCAATGAAGTAAGAGAAAAATCCATTGTAATGTTCAGTTTGAAGAATGGGTCTAAGAGTAATATGTCAAACAATTCCCCACACAGTGCACGTTCAGATAGATTAAATTATCTTCCCGTCCTGAAAATACGGTGATCCGCAACATTTTTGGATCTCTTGAGGGAGTCGGTCATGTGTACTTGTGGGGTTTGGGCGAACACATTAAAATAATGCTTGGTCATCACGATGGTTATATTCCTTTCGATTGCAAAGGGACAAGAAAGCTATCTTTTAAATCAAAGAAATTGCAGTCACATGTGCTACTTAATTCATTAGGCTATCCCACACCAAATACGATGTCCTCTTTATGTGACACGCAAGCATATTGTCTTTAGTTTTCTTCCTATAAAAATTGGCTTTCTCTATGATCCTAGCATACCTATTGAAGATTGCTTCCACTATCATTTGAAGTTATCGTCCATTCATCAATGGAGAAAATATTCAGTGGTTAAAGACTGTCATATCATCCGCTGGTCATCTATTGACCTTGTGTGTTTTCACTTCCAACCACTCACAATTTGACACATGTTCATGTTGCTACTTTAGTAGCTGACATAGAAATAAATAAAAAATTTAACTTTTTCCCCCTCTTTCCTTCTCCTCTGTCCAACCACCTCTTGAAGGATGAGCGACGCCGAAGACAGAAGTTTTTTTTCTTTGTTGGTGTTGCCTTTGAAGCACGGACATGTTGCCAGAGGTTTCATGTTGTGTTTGACATGTGTCAATGTGTCGGATATGCTCGGACACGCAGTCAACACAAGTCAAATTTTCCAACACATGGTCAACCATTCTCAACACATTTCGACATGCGTGTCCGAGAGAGAGAGAATTGTTGAAGAAGACCATGGAGGGTGGAGGTGAGGGCGAGGGAGCGGAGGCAAGGCTGCAATGGCGAGGGAGGGCCAGAGGAAGAGCAGATATTGAGGCGACCCAAAGGGCCGCGACTACGATGCTACAATGGAGGGTCGGCAGCAAGGCTACGGCTGCAAAGGAAGAAGGGCCAAAGGGCTAAAGGTGAGGTGATGAGCAATCGTGATGAGACAACCAAGAGAGAGCAGAGTTCGAGAGGAAGAGGGTCGTGCAAGGAGGAGGATGAGAAGGAGGCAGTGACTAGGGTTTGTGAGTGAGGAAACTCAAAAAATTAAAAATGGAATTTTAATGGGACTTTGGCGTGATTTTTTCTTTCTAGAGGGAGGGGACAGGGGTGGACGAGAGGGTGTTCAATTTTCAAGAAAGAAGTGATAGGTAGGGGGGGACAAGGGAAAGATGGAAAGGGAAAGATGGAGAAACGGGAAGTGAAATAAATTTTTTTTTTTTTGGGGGGTGGAGGTGAACCCTGGGGACTTTTTATTATCGGAAAAATAAATAAGGGAGGCTATAAAGCGATTTTGAAAAATAAGTACCGAATGTTGAATAATGATAAATTTAGGTCATTGTAGAAAATCATAAATTTATTTAAATAAGTTAATTTTAATTTCTTGTTTTTTTTATAAGATTTTCTAATTTCTTGTTAGTAATTAGTTTTATCAATAATTTTTGTTAGAGTTAAAAATATATCCCTAAACATAGATACGCATTAATTATGAATATCTTTCGATTTTCCTATAAATAGATTTATTAATGTTATTAGTGTAAATTCATTGTAGGCTCTTTTTTTATTATTTGTTTGATAGTGAATTTGAATCAAATTAATTAAAAATAAAAATATTCATTTAATATATAACGTGTCCCAACGTATCGGAATTCTTTATTTTTAATAAATGACATGTTGGCTTGTCGTGTAATGTTGTGTCTCGTGTCGGTGCTACTTAGGGTGTTGCAGAACCTCCGATCACCGTTGCCACTAGTGGAGTCGTCGAGGCCGCATCCAAGCCAAGCCACCCTGTGAGCCATGGAAAGTTGCGGCCATGGATGATGGAGGAGGAAGACTAAAAACTCAAGACTGGAAGCCTGTAGCCATGTCTTCTAAGGCCCCCAAAACCTTTAGCAGAGGACAAGTCAAGAGACCCACTATTTATTGCATCTGGCCACAGATAATTTCAAAACAAGGCAATTAAGCCTCATCTTCTATTAGTTAGAAGTCAAAAAGTTCTAAGAGATAAGGCGTCATTCTACCAATGGTGTAGCCTTCCTAGGCAAATGTTTTATTTGCTACTATATGGAGGCTTCCTTCCTCCATCTTCTCGCATAACTAGTTTATTTGAAATATTAGGGGATTCCCTTAAACTTTTGTACCTCATCTTATTAATGATATTCACATATTTATACCCCAAAAAAAAAGAAGAAAAGTTTTTTAAATTCTCAATGATTTCAGTCATTTGTGTTATTCTTGTCAAAGTTTATTTGACTAACCTAGGATGTGGAACTTATGATTGAAAATAAGCCAACTTTTTAATCTGAATACGCCTTTAGCTAAGAAACCTTAAATGGATCGCACTTTTTTCCTAAAGCCGCCACCCAGCCCTCAATTTGTAGTAGAGGCTCCCTCCCTCCCCCTCCCTCTATCGTTCTATCTACTCATTTTCAAGACTTATTCGTTGATCTCGTGGATGATGTGGTTGACTTCTTCCACGGAAGTGGAGAGTTTTGATCAATAAGCTTAGAAGTTCGAAGCGTGAGTGCTTCGAAAGAATTTGCTCTTCTAGATCCGCTCGCTTGCTCGGTCGCCGGTGCTTGCTCCAAATAGTCGAGTGCTCCGCAAGTATTCAAGGCTCTCTACTATTGCCTTTAGCAATTGGCTTATTTGAAAGTGATTTTTTGATTAACCGATATCTCTTTTTGCAACTCCTCTCTTGATCTAGACCTAAATCTAGATTTGGGTGCTCTTCTATTCTGATCTAGATATAGATCTAAAATTTACAATGCATTTTCTGTACTCTTTCAACTTGTTAGTGTTATTATTGTCTCTATACAGTGATTATGTTGGAGATGCACCTAGGCATGCACCCCTCTGGGCAAAGCCGTAACTACTAGAGGGGGAAATATTGGTATCTGCTCATCACTGATGATAATACGAAATTCGATAATCATCAGTTATGCTTTGATACAATAATAGATCCATCGTTGTGGAATAAACGAATCTCTGCAAGCTATACCAAGTTGATTCATTTTTCATATGTACTTGCTTTGTAGATTTTGCATATTTATCTTAAAGTTATGTACCTCTCTTTCATATGAATTGAACATTTCTCATTCCAACCGACAAAAAAAAAAAAAAAGGAAAAGAAAAGAAAAGAAAAGAAAAGAAAAAGATGTATCACAAGCTATTTTGAGGATTTTAGTTTAGAAATTAAAGGCTATGTTGACACCTAAATTTTGGCTATATCACTTAATTGTTTATTATATAGAATATCTTAGGGATCCAGACCCTAAATTAAAAATATCATGGTTCGCATTTGCCTTACCCTTGAAATTCATATTGCATTTTTTTTTTTCATTTTAGGACTAACACATGTCACAGGGAGTCAAAGGTGAAATTGAAGAGTGGCTCGGTAAAGATAGGCTCAAGACAACTCATTACAACATTCTCAACACTTAAACCCAAGCGTATTGAAATAGACTATCATTTCAATCGATATCATGTTCTCCGTGGCATTATTTGACAGGTCTCTAAATTTTGACTATCCTACTTACCTATTCATCATATAAAAATGTCAAAATTACATTATGCATTTCATAACATTGCATTTACGTAACAATAATATTTAGGACCAAACTTATTTGATTTAAATTTGTTCTTAAAAAAATGTTCTAAAAAAATAGGAAATAGAAAAGAGAGAATAGAAAAAAATGATTAATGAAATAAAGCAATTCGGTTGTGAAGGGAGATTTTGAAAGATTTTAAATTTTGAACAATGGAGCCATTTTCTTATTGGGCATATCCCCTTTTTTTTAAAAGATGATTGTTGGCAGTTGAGTGAATATATGCAATTATCTCGAAAAATCTTCACTGAATAGAATAAACCTTTCTCTCTATAACTAGAGAGTGAAAGGATTGTCAGAAAAAAAAAATGGTAGGGAGATGAGGCTTCATTGAAGAGGGGGAAGAGAGAAAGTGCGAAAAAATTGAGATGAGAGAATCCGTTCATTAATATGAACAAAGTTGATGTTTGCAGAAAATAAAAAAATAAAAAAATAAAAAAAGAGAAAAAGTGTTCACAAGCAAAAAAGGAGAGGGCGAGTAGAGAGATAGTGTTGGGATATAATATGCGGAATTACCAGGATCTTACAATTTACGTCAACGCGAAATCACCAAAGAAATAAATGAGAAAAATAAGGACACCAGAAATTTATATGATTCGGTCTAAGTATCGGTACCTAATCCATGGGGAGAACCAGCAGCAAATAATCCACTATAATCGGAGAATCAAAGTTTACAATCGCTCAATCGCTCAAGTGTTTCCCACACCTAGATTTAACCCAAAACCCTAAGTGTTTATAAATAAACAACTCACTTGGGAATAAACTCACAGCACAAAATTACCGCGCAACAAAACTCTCTACGTATGGCTTCGCGAGGCTTCAAGACCTTACGGCTCTTCTTCAAGCGGCGTGGACGTCTTCTCACGTACGTAGGGCTTCGGCGGCGTCTATCGGGCAAAGAAGAGAAGACCTATAAAAATATTCCTCTTTTATACGTGTGTGTGCCCTAAAAGTCAAAGCTTGACTTTTGGGCCCCACCTTTTCTTACGCGTGCGGAAGGAATCATGTGCAGGGGCTTCACAACTTCATTCTTCTTCTTCAATTCGGATTCCGCAGGCTTCGAAGCAATGAAGAACTTTCCTCCCTTTTATTTTTATCTTCATCGGCTAAAACAAGAAAGCCCATGCCGTGGGATTCGAACACTTTTCTTTTTAAATATTCAAGAATCCAGCGAATCGCGTTTTTACAAACGCCCAAAATCGAGACATAATTTAACAATTATCCACCTTGACTCGATGTTTGAAGTTAAGTTATAGTGCTCATCATCCATGCTGCTCTCTCAACGCCCCGATGGGCGCTCACTCTCCACAAATACCAATAGAGCTCAAGCAGAGCTTGAGCTTTGCCAAAGGAACAGACTTAGTCATCATGTCTGCCGGGTTATCTGCTGTAGCAATCTTTTTAACAGTAACAATACCCTTAGCTAAGACATCTCGGATAAAATGGTACCTGATGTTGATATGCTTCGTTCGCTCGTGATAAACTGGATTATACGCCAAATATATCGCAAATTGGTTATCACAGTGTATATCCACACTTTTTTGTTTTAACCCAAAGTCCGAGAGCAAACTTTGTAACCATATCGCCTCCTTCGCTACAAAGGTTAGTGCCATGTACTCTGCCTCAGTCGAAGACAAGGCAATGTGATCCTGTAAGGACGCTTTCCAACTAACTGCACCACCTGCTAGCGTAAATACGTACTCTACTAAAGACCTGCAATCATCCAAGTTACCGGCATGATCCGAATCCACAAAACCAGTGGTCTCACTGCCATGGCTGTCCCTCCAGTATACTATACCCACGTCTGTTGTCCCCTTCAAATATCTGAGGATCCACTTCACAGCTTCCCAATGAGTTTTATCAAGACACTTCATATAGCGACTAACCATGCTCATAGCTTGTGAAATATCAGGCCTAGTGCACACCATAGCATACATAATACTACCCACGGCACTAGAATAAGGAACACAGGACATATGCTCCTCCTCCTCCTCAATCTGCGGTGATAATTTATCTGAAAGTTTAAAATACTTCGCTAAAAGTGTACTTACAGATTTTGCTGACTGCATATTAAAACGTGCTACGATCTTCTCAATATATTTCTTTTTAGATGGACATAAAAATCCTGCAGTCCTGTCACGCAAAATCTCCATACCCAAAATTTTCTTTGCAGCACCTAAATCTTTCATCTCAAATTCAGCATTTAACTGCCTCTTCAGCACATCAATATCAAACATATTCTTAGCTGCTATCAGCATATCATCAACATATAAGAGTAGATAAATCAAAAAACCATAATCCAATCTCCTATATTAAACATAGCTATCCATATGACTTTTTGAATGATCTTGACTAGTCATGAAAGTATCAAAACGTTTATACCACTGTCTAGAAGATTGTTTCAACCCATACAAAGATTTCTTTAACAAGAAAACATGATATTCCTTACCCAGAATAGCAAATCCCTCTGGTTGCCTTATGTAAATCTGCTCCTCCAACTCACCATGAAGAAACGCAGTTTTCACATCTGGCTACTCTAACTCGAGATCCTGCGAAGCAACTAAAGCAAGTAAAACACGAATAGAAATATGTCTTACCACAGGAGAGAACACATCATTATAATCAATGCCCTCACGCTGTGTATATCCCTTCGCCACAAGTCTTGCCTTATACCTCGCTGCCTTGACATCGGGAATGCCCTCTTTCCATTTAAAGACCCATTTACTTCCGACAATCTTTTGGCTCTTGGATACTTTGACTAGCTCCCATGTTTGATTTCGATGGAGTGATTCCATCTCTTCACTCATAGCCCCTAACCACTGCGAGGACTCCGAACTAGCCATCGCCTTAGAGTAAGACAAAGGCTCATCTGTCTCCACCTCATCACCTACAGTTAATACATAAGCAATATCTGTATAACCATAACATACCAATGATTTAATTTTCCTTCTCTGTCTATCTACGGCTATAGTCTGCTGCGACTTTGCTGGTTGTTCACTATCACCGACTTCAGGAACTGCGGCCTCATCTGTAGTCTCAACTTCAGTTACCTTCAAGGTCTCCGGAGTCTCCACCCGAAGCTCCACCTCATTAATGACACCATGATCTGTCTTCTCTGCTAGTTGTGTCTCAGAACTCCTCTTTTGAAGCATTGTAGTCTCGTCGAAAATCACATCTCTGCTAATTAGAAAACCAAGTGATCTGGGATCAGTGCACCACAACCGGTAGCCTTTCACCCCATGTGCATAACCCAGAAATATGCACTTATTCGCTCTCGGCTTAAGCTTACCATCACTTGCATGAGCATACACAGGATATCCAAATATACGTAATCCAGAATAATCAACAGGTTTCCCCGACCATACTTCCTCAGGAGTCTTCCACTCGATAGCAGATGATGGAGATCGATTAACCAGGTAACATAACATGTCCACTGCTTCGGCCCAAAATTCCTTGTGTCGCATGCATCGAGCTCGTTCTAGCAAAATAGCAAATTCTGTTCTTCCATTCTGCCACGCTATTTTGCTGTGGTGTCCCAGGTACTGTGCGGTGTCTCACAATACCTTCTTTTTCGCAGAACTCAGTAAAATCTTTACCACAGAACTTCATGCCATTATCGGTTCTCAGGCACTTGATTTGTTTATTTGACTACTTCTCAATCAATGCCTTAAATTTCTTAAACTGATCAAACATATCATATTTATGTTTCAGAAAGTAAACCCATACCTTCCTCAAATAATCGTCGATAAATGTCAACATATATCGGGCACCTCCTTTCGAAGGAATTGAAGACAAGCCCCAGACGTCTGAATGAATATATTCAACTGGTCGTTTGGTCGAATGAATAGCTGTAGTAAACTTAACTCGGTGTTGCTTCCCATAGATGCAGTGCTCACATAAGTCCAGCTTCCCTGTTTTCTGACTCTTCAACAACCTCCTTTCACTCAACATCGTCATACATGCCTCACTCATGTGCCCTAAACGCATATGCCATAATTAAGTCAAGTTAGAGTCTGACTCACCTGATGAAATAGCAGCGGTTCCGATCACGGTCTCTTCCAATAGATGATAGAGAGTATTCACTTTCTTCCCCTTCATCACTATCATGGCACCTCGAGAGACTTTTAGTACTCCACCTTCAACGATGTACCTACACCCAATGTCATCGAGTGTCCCTAGAGAAATAAGGTTCTTCTTGAGCTCTGGTACATGCCTCATATCTGTCAATGTGCGCACCACCCCATCGTGCATCCGAATCCGAATTGTCCCTATCCCCACAGCCTTACAGACTGCATTATTCCCCAAAAGAACCCTATCACCATCTGCAGCTTGGTAAGTAGTAAACCAGTTCTTATGAGGCGTCATGTAATAAGAACACCCCGAATCTAGCACCCATTCGTTTCCTGACGAAGTAGTAGTTACATATAAAACAGCTTCTACATCACTAGTGCTCCCCTCAGCAACATTCGCCACACTACTTGTGGCATTCTACTTATCAACTTTATTCCTCCGCTTTGGACAATCTCTTCTAATGTGCCCTTCCTCGTGATACTCAAAGCATTTCACGCGTCCCTTTTTTATGGCGTGATTTTGATCTACTTTTACCTCTGCTGCTACTAGACTCTCGATGTTGTTCTCTACCCCGAATCGTCAGTGCTTGCATTGCTCCTTTCGCCAGACCGTCATCTCGCAACTTTCTCTGCCACTCCTTAGAGAATAAGGCGGACTTTACCTCTTCTGAGGTAATTGTAGTACGCCCTTGCAACAGCGAATCAGTAAAGTGCTCCCATGACTCTGGTAAAGAGGCTAACAACATCATGCCCTATTCTTCATCATCAAGAATCTTGCCGACGTTCTTCAGATTCAACATGAGTTTATTAAATTCATCTAGGTGAGTTCTGTTAGACGTACCTTCAGTATATCTAAACTGAAACATCTTCTTCAGCATATACAAGCGATTGTTCAAACCTTTCTTCACATAGAGTGCTTGAAGTTTTGCCCATAACACTGTGGCATCCTTCTCCTCAGCAACCTCTATTAAGACCTCATCCGTCAAATTTAACAGGATTATGCTCTTTGCTTTTCCATCAGCTTTACCCTCTCTAAGACTTTCATTATAATCGGCAACTCATCGTCACCATCTAGTGCCTTGGCCAAACCTTGTGTTTTCAATAAAGCTCGCATCTTTATGCTCCATAACACAAAGTTGTTGCTCCCGTTAAACTTCTCAATCTCAGATTTCCTCTCAGACATAATTGCAGTAACAGAATTTCTGAATAATAATCAAACAAGCAAAAATTCCAAATCACAATCAAGAAATCCAACCCCAAGCTCTGATACCAATTGTTGGGATATAATATGTGGAATTATCAGGATCTTGCAATTTACGTCAATGCGAAATCACCAGAGAAATAAACGAAAAAAATAAGGACACCAGAAATTTATGTGGTTCGGTCTGAGTATCGGTACCTACGTCCACGGGGAGAGCCAGCAGTAAATAATCCACTATAATCGGAGAATTAGAGTTTACAATCGCTCAATCGCTCAAGTGTTTCCCACACTTAGATTTAACCCAAAACCCTAAGTGTTTATAAATAAACAACTCATTTGGGAATAAACTCACGGCACAAAATTACCGCACAACAAAACTCTCTACGTACGGCTTCGCGAGGCTTCGAGACCTTACGGCTCTTCTTCAAACGGCGTGGACGTCTTCTCACGTACGTAGGGCTTCGGCGGCGTCTATCGGGCAAAGAAGAGAAGACCTATAAAAACTATTCCTCTTTTATACGTGTGTGTGCCCTAAAAGTCAAAGCTTGACTTTTGGGGCCCACCTTTTCTTACGCGTGCGGAAGGAATCACGTGCAGGGGCTTCACGGCTTCATTCTTCTTCTTCAATTCGGATTCCGCAGGCTTCGAAGCAATGAAGAACTTTCCTCCCTTTTATTTTTATCTTCATTGGCTAAAACAAGAAAGCCCATGCCGTGGGATTCGAACACTCTTATTTTTAAATTTTCAAGAATCCAGCGAATTGCGTTTTTATAAACACTCAAAATCGAGACATAATTTAACAGATAGTTCGTGGGTCTAGAGAGTGGAAAATGGTGGACCACATAGTGTTATCCTCTGGTTTTTCTTTTCACATCTCATGTTTTCAACACCACAGCTACTTCAACGAGACCAGCCAACCGTGGACCTTCTTTCTCCCAGACGAGCCTGTCATCAGCCTCGGCATTCCTGTCCCGCCACGTTCTCCGACGCTCACCAAGTATCACCACCCTTCATCCAAATTAGTCTAGCAAATTCACTACCGAAGGGACAATTTTAGGAGACATTCCAGCAATAATGGCATCTCCAAAGAAGCCTCCAACAAGTTTCAGCCAATGTCCAGCCAACGCGGCGTGTTGATTCTTTTCTGTGTAGATTCTTGGTGCATTGGGCAAGACCTCACGGGGGCGTGATGGTTGCCAGACCACCAACTTTCGATCACCGGCTACACGCTAAGTATCGGTGAAGTCTCAGTAGAGGTGTTAAATGGGTAGAAAACCCATTTATCGACCCATTTATGCTTAAATGGGTCGTTAATGGGTCAGCCTTTTTTTCCCGAGACACCCACGTGGGTTTTAAAAATAAAAGGATTAGGTCTTAAATGGGTCTACTATATACCCATTTAAGACCCATTTACCAACCCATCAAAATAAACCCAGTAACCCACTAATTCCATGCCCTAGATTGACGATTCTACGAACCCCCTCTTCACTTTCGATTCGCCGCCACCTCCATCGCCTCGTCGCCGCTTGCCGCTGCCCATCGTCGCCTCGTCGCCGCTTGCCGCCGCCCATCGTCGCCTTGCCATCGTCGCCTTGTCGCCGCCCATCTCTAGTGGCCGAGGTTTTCCGACAACTCAATCGTCGCAGTGTCACCACCAGCGCTAGGGTTCGGGTCGGCGAGGATGGAGGAGGGTCGCTCGTGCTAGTCAGCAGCGGGTGTTCCAAGAAGGAAGGAGGGAGTCGAGGGACTACTTCCAGCAACAACCGTATGGAATTTGTCCATTCAACCAATCGGGAATTTTAGCGCCACGATTAGTCTCGCGGATCAGCTGGACTAGGGCGTTCCTCTCGATTTCACAAAGCACGTCAATCGACATCTTCATTCAACATCGACTATAAAGGAAAACCCAAAGCATAATTGGGTTTTTGCTGCTGAGTCATGCAGGTCCGCAATTGTAATGCTTCCTGGGTTTCTGTCTCTGCTCTATGATGTGGGTTGTGAGGACTTCTTGAAGATGAGAATTGGGATCAGTACCCTTTCTTGAGCTTCCAAGGGGGTGAGTTTTGTTTTCTTTAATTTCGCTTGGTTTGAGGATTCTTGACTTTACTTTACCCCTTTCTCCTCGTTGCTGTCTGTGTTGAGTTGCCTTTTTTAGTTGTGGCTTGAGGCTTATTATGTGCGGTTGTGACTTTATGAGTGTGTTTTACATTTACCATGCAATTCATGGGCTGTGTTGTTTCGGTATGCTGTTGGTTCTCTCTAATTAGCTAAGGCAGCCAGTTTAGGACTGAGTGACCTTTTCTTCTCATGCAATTTTCATAGAAATCTATGGTCAAAGGGCGGCGCATGCCTTGAAAATTGGCTTCTCTTTGGTTGCTCGTGCTGCGAAAGTATGTAATTAGCTTCTTTACCAGGAAGTTTTCATACAATTGGTGAAAAAAGTATACGCTTCACGGATTGGTGGATTTACTCCCTGTCAAAGGGCTTATTCAACGGAGTCACGGGAAATTTTATATGCCCCATCTTGTAATTGTTTTACTTCTTCTTGATGTGGCCTAGGAGCTGATTGTGTCCTGCCTGATAAGTATTTGTGTTGTCTGTTAATGGGAGTGAATGATCAAAGGATATGAAGAATGGTTATATGCCTGTAAGGGCACAATCAGAGGGATGATGACACCGAACTAGGTTATGGTCATTATTCTATATCTTGGTCCCATTGGTCTTTTTGTGTTAATGGTTCCATTGGTCTCATGGTGTTGCTAATGCCCATTTATAGTTTGTTATTGTCAATCCTGTTCCATGTGGATGATTTGTCCTAGACCTTTTTATTTGAGAGTTAGGTTGGAACATTTGGTTTTCTGATGCTGACTTGTAAGTTACATTGGTTGTGAGTCCACCATGTTAAGACACCTCGTGTATTGGGGCAAATAAGTTGTTGCTGGTAAGATGTAGCGTTACCTATGTGCTGCTCCTACCATTGACAGCCATGTACTGCAGTTGATCTTCATTTTTTATTTCCCTTATGGGCAGTTCGCTCTACTGCTGGTGGTGACCGCTTTGTGAGTTACGGGAGAGCCGGATCCAGTGGAGTTGCAGCGGGTGGTATCTTGCGAATAGAGAGTTGTTGCGGTTCCTCAAGCTTAGGCCCAGAAAGTTCTAAAAGAAGGTAAGGATGAATTTGATGACTGCCGTGATTTTTCAATGTTCTAGTGGATAGAAGTTGCTCTTTTGACATCGTATTCCTCCACTCTGTTGTTAGAGCTTCTTTTCGGCAGCTCATTCTTTACCCTTTATGTTAGATTCATAACATGCAATCCTGAACCCTGAACCTATTCTAATTTATGTTTTCTCCAACTAATTAGTTGACATGTCAAGAGATAACGAGGATCGAGAAGAATATTCAACTACGGAACAATTCGAGAGACGTAGAGTTGCATCCTTAGTTCATGAGGATGAGGAAGATAACTCTACTTGCTCTAAGCGTCCAAGAAAATGCACTTCGATTGTATGGTCTGAATTTGAAAAGTTCACAGATGGTGATGGCATGAAGAAGGCTAAATGTAAGTGGTGCGAAGTAAGTTACACGGCTAGCCATGGGACAAAAAACTTGTTGCGTCATTTAGATACTTGTCCCAACCGAGAGGTTAATGTTGATGGTTCTGTAGTACAATTTGACCAAGGTGTGTTTAGAGATATGCTAGCAAGAGCGATAATCAAACACAATTATACATACTCTTTTGTGGAGCATGAGGCTACTAGAGAGTTGTTTAGTTACCTCAACCCTAATGTGAAGCACATTTCAAGGTTTACAGCAAGAAGTGATGTGGTAAAAGTATATGAAAAAGAGAAGGGAATTTTGAAATCCAAATTATTGTCTCTTTCAAGCCGAATATGTTTGACTTCTGACCTATGGACTTCTGTTACTACGGATCATTATATGACTGTCACTGCTCATTATATCGATGAGGATTGGGAATTGCATTCAAAAGTCTTGTGTTTCTCCTATGTGCCACCTCCATATAGTGGTCCCATACTTTTAGAAAAATTGCTGACTTTGTTAAGAGAATGGGGTATTGAGAGAAAGATTTTCAGCATTACTTTAGATAATGCATCATACAATGACAGTATGGTTGATATTTGGAGAAATACACCTTCTGTGAGATCCTCTTTGTTATGTGATGGACAGTTTTTTCATGTGCGTTGCGGTGCACATATTTTGAATCTTATTGTACAGGAAGGTTTAAAGGTAATTGATAGATCATTACATAATATTAGAGAAGCTGTCAAGTATGTGAGGGCTACACAAGGGAGGAGAATAAAATTTGCCGAATGTATATCGCAGTCGTGCTTAAAGGCCAGTAAAAAGGTACGCCAAGATGTGGTTACGAGATGGAATTCTACATACCTAATGCTTGAGGGTGCCCTTTTATTTGAATGTGCATTTTCACATTTGAAGTTAATTGACCATAACTTTGTCACATGTCCATCTTCTGAAGATTGGGTTAGAGGAAAGAAAATTGCTTTCTTGTTGAAACCCTTTTATGATATTTCTACTCTGTTCTCTAGAGTTAGATATCCAACGGCGAATTTATATTTTTATGGAGTATGGCAGATTCAGCTTCGTTTAATACAGGCAAGGGATAGTGAGGATGAGGCTATTAGTTCTATGGCTAAGGCAATGCTCAAAAAGTTTGAAAAATATTGGAAGTGTTATAGTGTTGTCTTATCATTTGCTGTTATATTAGATCCTCGCTATAAGTTACACTTGTTAGAGTTTTGTTACTCAAAGTTGGACATGGATGATCATGTGGAATTTGTACGGGGCATTCGAGAAAAACTCTATACACTTTTTGATGAATATGTGACTTCTATGTCTAGAGATGATCGTTTTACTTCTTCAACTAGTCGAGGTAACATTTCAGTTGAGGGCATCGATGAGAACATTGGGGATGACATTGATGAGTATGATGCATTTGAGAGTGAACACTTTGGATCACAATCTACTAAATCACAATTGGATTTGTATTTGGAGGAGAATAGGCTTGATAGAAAGAAGTTCCCGGATCTCAATGTCCTTGATTATTGGAAGACTCATTCTCATCGGTATCCTGAGTTATCCCTCATGGCACGTGATATATTGAGCATTCCTATTACTACCGTTGCCTCAGAATTAGCCTTCAGCATTGGAGGACGCATTTTAAATAAATATCGTAGTTCCCTTTCCCCTGAAAGCGTAGAGGCTGAGCTGTGCACTAGAAATTGGTTATTTGGAGTTCCGCCTGAGGAAGATTTGGATGAGAAGTCTCTCGTCATTGACTTTCAAGACTATTTGCATTAGGTACTTTCTTTCGTCTCATTCTTTTCATTTGCTCATATGATTTAATACACTTGTTTTCATAGTGATGTATTCTTTTCAGGTTCTAGACTAGTTGTTGGGTCTTAATTTGAAATTCCTTTTCCTCAGGTATCAAGTTGATACCGATGCCTTTTTGTTAGTGCTGGCGCTTCAACATATTCCGAAGATGGAATTGGTGCCTACCATTGTTGTGGGGCTTCCTTTTTTTTTTTGCCTCTTTTACCCCCAAATTGACGATCAGAGATGATAGGATTGGTGGATTTTTTGTTCTGTGAGTGATGTTCATGGGGCGGTTTGTGGTGATTGCAAGTTGGGCTCTGATTCTTGTTTCTTTCTTTTTGCATTTTCGTTGGCTGATTGGTGGGCTTTTCTGTTTTGCAGATATTGAGCAGACAGAGCCGTATGGACGAAGAAATTTACAATCAGCTGGTTTGGAAGGCTGAAGAAGAAGGGTATGATGTGAGCAAGCTCCACAAGACTCCACATAGCGACAGTCCATCGGAAGAAGAAGGACCCAAGGACACCAAAGGCGTTTGGTGGATCAAGTCTATTCTAGGAAGATAGGGGGAACTCGATTTCACAGCCAGCTTGATGAAGATGATGTAGCAGAGGCTTCATGGAGTTCTGAGTACATATGAGTTTTCATAAATAATCAGCATATGATGTACCCCTGTTTTAAGTCAGATTGAAATCTTTTAGTCTTGAGACTACCGTGCGTTCGTTTTGTTTGATGTATATTTTGCTTCTGCTGTGTGTGGATATTGTATCAGTGATGAGAGATTGGCAATGAATAGGAGCTGTTCAATTATGAGATCCTTCTAGGATTCCTTTCCGCTTGATGGAGTATGGGTCAGTGGCAAATTTCAATACTTGTGACCTCTTAAAATTAGTCTAGGCATAAAGGTGGCACCTGTAGAGAATGTTGCATCAAAGTTATTTTGTTCAATGCTCTCGGCAAAAGGGGCTTATGAAGATCTACAGACACTTGCTCAACTATCAAAGTACTGTACTAATATTCCTTAAATTCTTACATCCATTGAGACACATTCCATCTATAAAAAAAAAATTCTTTAGAAAAATCGGTCACTTGGCCAATTGGAAAAATGATACTAGAGAAGGATAGATTGGTTTCACTTTTTACGTTGGAACCCTTGTGAGAATACTTACATAATTTGCTCGATCATATTAAAGAAATATATTTTATATATATCCTCTAGAGCTCGTCGAGCGAGCTCGAGGCTCACTTGTGGCCGATTGCCAGCAGTTGTCGTGGCCGGCGGCCGGCCAAAGAAGAAGAAGAAGAAAAAAGAAAAAATAAAAAGAAAAGTTATATTTAAAAAATAAAAATAATTAAAATTTTATTTTAAAAAATAAAAATAATTAAAATTTGATTTTTTAAAATAATTATTTTAAAAATTATAAAAATTGTCCATTATATTTGTATTGTATAAAATTATTTTAGCAATACCATTTTTAAATATATATATATCTAATATCTATATATATAATAAATTAAGTTTAGTTAAATGGGTCGGGTATGGATTGGGTATGGGTTGGGTCGGGTATGGGTCAAAATTTTTGCATTGCAATAAACGGGTCATAAACGGGTTAAATGGGTCGATTTGGGTCGGACCATTTATGACCCGACCCAAACCCGACCCGACCCACCCATTTAACGGGTTTACTCAAGGCCCAAAAACAGGGGCAAGGCAAAGAACCCATCTAAGCCATGGATGATGGAGGACCCTTTCCGACGTCGTTGGCTGTCGGCCTAAGCTACCTCTGGCTCCTCCTTTTTTTTTTTTTTTTTTTTTGGGTACTTCTCTAATCACCTCCAAATCTGGAATCGTGTTAGAGTATTGTGTTGCTCGCCCATGGCCATCGTCGCTTTGTCGACGTCACTCTTTAGATCTCAAGATCTGGTCTTCCGTGGTGGAAAGCGTTTAGGTGTCACACCCCTCGTCCATATTCGTCATCGACATCAAGCAATGCCGGAAGGGGCAGCTTGGGTTAGATGTGCAGGAGCAGTTCCGGCAACTCTGTTGGTTGCCACGGCAAGGGGGAGGTGCTGCAACTCGATCAAAGTTCTTCCATGGTTTAGGCTGAATAGATCTCTTTGGCAATTTTTAAAATTTTTATTTAATTTGATGTCAGTGGACATCTATCAAATAATGAGTGGCTGGGACTAAAACATGTGTGCCATATCAGCAGATGACGTGGTAATCTCTAACCACTGAATACTTCTCCCATCAAGCAAATAATTAAAGAGCACAAAATTTTGTTAAGGGTTTAATTAAATTATTTTTAATAGAAAATGGAACAATTTATGACATACTGAGTACTTTTATTAATTTAGTTATAACTTTTCAATTATGCCAATTTAATCTTAATATTTTGATGATTTACTAATTAGTCCTAAACCTTTGACGATTTAATAATTTCGTCATTCTAACTAATTTTTGTTGAGAGTCGTTGACATTGCAGTCTAGTCAATATTAATGGTCTTATGTGATATGGACAGTGCTGACATAAATAATTTTTACAATTCTTTTTAATTTTCTTTATTTTTTCTTGTTTTTTTTCCCTTCCTTTTGCTTTCCTTTTCCCCTTTTTCCCTTTGACGGCCATCGCTAGACCCCATTCCAGCGGAGGTTGCCAGCTAGTAGCGAGGGCCACCCTTGTTGGGTCTAATAAGGGCCCCCCCTCCTTGGCCTTGGGTGAGGGTGGCTATTGCCTAAGGCTGGCAACCTTTGCTAGCAATCAATGAGGCCTGACATGACAATGGTTGATGGAGAGAAAAGGCCAAAAAGGAAAAGAAAAGAAAAAAAGATAAAGAAAAACAACAGAAAAGCAAAAGAAAAAATCCAGAAAATTAAAAAGTTATTGCAAAAATTGTCAATGTCAACACTAATCGTGCCACATAAAAAGCCTAGTCTTGACTAGACCACAATGTCGGCGATATTTGGCCACAATTTGTTGGAAGAACTAAATTGGCAAATTTGTAAAAGGTTGACTAAATTGACAAAGTTGGAAAATGTTTAAGACTAATTTGGTAAATTTGTCAAAAGATTTAGGATTAGATTGACAAAATTAAATGTTTTAAGATTGAATTGGTATAAATGTAATAGATTTAGAATTCTTTTGATAATTTTTTACATTATAATTAGATGTTAACTTGACTTGAAAAGAAGAATTCTCTTTTTTTTTTTCCATAATAAATTGGATAGATCATCATTTATAATAAAGTCAAAATGTCACGTCATATCATATTACGTGAAGTATACAAATATGTGATTCCATTTTTGGATCTCGAGATATCTTAAATTTGTTATATACTAATAAATAATAATGGATTACAATATGAATAAAGTGTATAAGTGTCACGCCTAATGGATTATATGAGCACATGCTTTCTTTGAGCTTTGGTACAGATTTATAATATATCATACGCAGATTTATGTGGCGTGTGGTTAATAATGTATCGATTCTTATTATTAATCAACTTTGATTGTCATTATTGTTGCCGCACTACTCCTCTATAAAGATGCTCGTACACCCTACTCACTTAATTACATTTTGTCTTTCCTTATGATAATTCATGGTGTATTCGGTAACATTTCTGTTCTATGGAATAATTTCTTTTTAAAAATAGTTTTTTTTTGTTTCTATTTCCTAGAATAGTTTTTGAATAAAAGAACGTGCTTGATAACTATATAAAATTTCTATTTCTAAAATAGAAAAAGAACATAATGAATTTGGTACGACCCACAAATTTTTTCGTGACGTGAAATTTCTTTTAATTTTTTAATATTTTCTAGAATTTTCTTTTTTCATTTTTTTCCTCTCTTCTTCTTCCTTCTCTAGCCAATGGTGGCTCACGACAACGGGTAGTGAGTGGGTGACAAGTGGTGATGAGTAGTTAGAAGAGGAAGAAGAAGAAAAGAAAAAAATGACTTATTCCAGAAATTCTTCCCAGAATATGAAGTAATTATTTTTTATTTCTTGTGCCTATTCCAAATCTATTCCCCGGTTACTTTTCTATTTCGGGGAATAAAAAATTAGTTGACATTACCAAACGAATTTTTTTTCTTCTTTTTTTGTCTTGTTTTTGTTTCGGGAAATAAAGGAACAAAAAATTGGATAAATAGAAATGTCACCAAACAAAGCCTTAGTTTGCCAAATAATGCTTAATTAAGTGTGGAATCGTCTTTACTTCAATCTGAGGCCAAACAGCTACGTAAACTCAATAAAGCAATTAACATATAAATTGCATTACAAGTTGGGAAAATGACACAAATAGTCCTTGAAGTTTGATAAGCGATGCAATGTGGTCCCTAAACTTTTAATTTGTTCAATAGGAACCTTAAATTTTAGCCTAATGTGCAATGTGGTCCTTGAATGTTCTATCTAGTCCATGAATTATATGAAAATAGTCAATGTCGTCTTTGAACTTGAATCAATAGAAAGATAATATTTGATATTTTTTTATATAATTTAGGGACTAAATTGAACATTTACTATAGTTCAGGGATCACATTGCAAATTGGGATAAAATTCAAGACCACATCAAACAAAATAAAATTTAGGGACCGTATTGTACATTTGATTGAAGTTTAAGGACTATTTATGTAATCATCCCTCGTAAGTTTGAGACAATGATGAAACAAAAATTTGAAGACAGAGTCCCAATTGTCGAATAAGACATTATTAGTCTCCTCTCATGGGACAAGCCAAGTTAACCTCATGAATTGATTTATTTTACATTTTTCGACCAAGAAAAAAAATTGACTATCAGAAAAACTACAAAGTTCATGCTTAATTTTATTTCTTGATCTCACGGTATATCTCTAGTTTTGAACTCTACACTTATTATCCCTCGAAAAGCCTTTCTACGATATACGCTGAATATTCATGATAACGATCGCTTCAACATTTCAATTAAGGTTTTCAACTGGGGAACTATCGTGACTAGACAAATATATATAGTTCAAAGGACCCGATTATACCCAAAAAAAAAAGTCAAAAGGGAAATTGCATATGTCTAAAAATTTCAGTGACTTGCGATAGCTTTATCCTATATAAAGTAAACAAAAGTAAGATTCAGCAAAGGCCATTCAAAGTGAAATATTAAAATTCAGAAAAATTTAAAATGGTGCTTTTAAAATGTGGGGATGCATATTCTATGTCGGTGCAAAGCATGAGGATGATAACTAAAAATTCAATCGGATTAATTATGTATCATAATAACAGATTAAAAAAAAGAAAAGAAAAGGAAACATCTAATTGCGAACATGTTTACTCAAAACTCTAGATCCAACGCAAAAGTGAATAAGTCTCGAATGACTGCCTTACATATCCATAGCCCTAGATATTCTTGATCTACATTTGAAAGTGAAGAAAAAAATCTTTAGATTGATTATAGCTCCGTTTATTTCGCGAAAATTAAATGATTTGAAAAATATTTTCTTAAAAACAATTGGTTATTTACTTTTCTTTAAAGAGAATGGAAGAATTCATGTTATACTTGATGCTACATGATTGTTTGAATGGACAGTAATAGTGGTTCCAAGTTAATTTTTTTTTTCCCAGAGTTAAAAGCGTAAAAGTTTTTAAGTTTTTTTTTTATTTATAGAAACTATACTCTCATTAATAGTTTATGAGTTCTTTCCTTGCATTTCATCGCTAAAAGCTCGAGTTTTCCAGGGAAAGGTTGAATGCATTCGGCCTTCACCGTTTCGGGCATTTCGTCACTCATTTATGGACTGCGTTGGACCTTTTTGCGATTAAAATTCAATGAGAGAGAGAGAGAGAGAGAGCGCCAGTGTCAACGGCGGATGACGGGGCATGCAGTCGTGATTGAGAGAGGCGAGTTAAGATCTACTGCGTCTTTTTCTTTTCCTCTATCTCTCGTTCCTCATTGTTAATCCATGCGAATCATGGTAGTTATGAAATTTATGACTGAATATATCAATAGTCGAGATTTGACACACTAATAAAGATATGCCTAGTACCCTATATAACCCTCAACTTTAACTAGTCCAAATTCTACCATAATTTTTTTTTTATCTCATAAAAAACCATTAACTTTTATTTGAATCCCAAATCTACACATCTTAATCCTCCGTCTAAAATTTCTCGTTGACAATCAAGAGACGAAAAACTCTTGAGCGTGACCTATTCGAGCATCTTGAGCCAAGTCTCTTGAGGACAAGCTCTCTGACTATGAGAGATAGGAGACTCCCAACTACAAGAGATTGAGGATTGAGCACAAAATTGAAATTCCCCGAGCAAGATGCAAGGAAGACTTTTTTAAAAGTAAGAGAACTTGAAGAAAGCCAACCCTAATTACTCTAATATTTACCCAAATTCATCTCCAAAAGACATCTTCTTGGATTTGAAATTTGAGGAAAAACTAGAGTAATGACATGGAATGCCACATAGGATCATTAAGGGTGATTTTGTTTAGAGGGTTGACAAAAGTAGATATGAGATTCAATTAAAAGTTGGTGGCTTTTTATGAGACAAAAAAAAAATTAGAGTAAGATTGAGAGTGGGTGTAGAGGTGAGAATTTTTTATGAAATAAAAAAAAATAAAATTCAGAGTAGAGTTGAGATTGGATCTAAAGTTGAGAGTTCTTTTAGAGTATTAGGCTCCATATGTGTCTTTTCTCTGTGTCTCGTTCCCTATTGTTAATCTAGAGAGAGAGAGGAGTCGAGAGAGAGAGAGAGAGAGAGAGAGTTGGTGGTAAAATATTAACGACATAACTGATGGGTACAACTACGTATAACGATGGGAGACACGAGATGGGAACAAACTGAGGGGAGATGTTCATCACTTTTTTATAAAGCAATCACATTAGACACTTCATTTAAGTTTACCACTATCGTATATTTAACAGATTTACTAAGATTCGTTTACAAAATGGGTCAATATGTGAGGGCCTTAAATGAGTGGGTTATATTCGAGAACCGATTCAGTCTGACATGTCGCTTAATAAATTAATTTCATAAATTAATTATAATTTGTAATCCACTCACATTGTGGTAGCATTTCTCTAGAACTTTTTTACAGTACCCAGCATGTCTTAATTTGAGTAATAGTTTCACGCTAAATTTTTATGATCATTATATGAAGACGTAATCATGGCCATCATATGCTAAAAAAAGTGAAGCTGTTAATAAACAAGATTGCATTGGAAGGGATCAAAGTAATTTGATTCTTTATCTTACAGAATCGATTTATGTTTGTAATTACATATATATTTTTACAATCACATAACAAAATGCGCATAGTATTGTGGTTTTATAGTTTATTCTTTCTATTTTGGTATATTGTTTCAGATAACGTGAGTTTTTTCTTCTACATAACGCACAACGAGGGACGAAGTCGCTTTTTCTTTCTATAGTAATTTATAGGTTTATTAAAAGATACTTTCTCTTTATTTTATAATTACATAGTGCACATCAGAGTTATTTTTTACTCAAATACTAACCGATTCATATAAATAGATAGGGAGATATTTTTAATCATAAAAAATTTATTTCTAGCACATTATTGTTGTATACTATAAAACAAACATATATGATGAAAATCTTTTTATGTTCAACTACGTATCTTTTCGTGCTAAAAGTCTACCATTACGTAGACAACAAAAGTCGATTATATCGAATATAGGTTAGGGTGAATATATCCGCTTATCAATAGGTTAACAGTTGAAAAAGCCTTTTTACTTATAACATGATTTACTACAGGATAAACTTTCATTGTGTTTTGGATTATTCTCTTTTGCTTTGATAAGTGGAAAGATTATTCATACGATTATTTTAGATTGCCGAAATCTAAATTCGCAAAATAAATTTTTACTTATAAAGAGGAACAACGACTTTTTTTTTTTTTTTGTATTCAATGAGCAAAAGTCAGTTTTTAAATTACAAATAAAACGAAAAGGAGGTATGGCTTATTTTTCTATTCAGGGTCTGACTTTTGCTTGCATTAATAGAAACGCATTTTATGTATAAAAGTCAAATTTTCATGTTTTATAGATATTAGATTATCAGATTGCAAACTCAGCTCACCCTTCCATCCCCCATAATTAAGGGTTAAGTGTCAACCCGGGCCATTCCCCAAAGGGAAGTGGTTGTGCTCATCAACATTAGCCAATTAGCCAAATGTATATTCCCTGTGTTTAATTGAACTTTCTCAAGGAATTTTGGGTCTCTAAAATCTCTTAAAAAAATGATTTTGTTTTATTCAACTTTGGGGGGATATAAAGCCATTTTCCCAAATTTTTTGAACGAAGATGTATTTGTTAAAAGCAAATAGTGTTTGGTTGATATATATTTTGTGTAAAGTGATTTTAATGTAAAAAGGAAACAAGGAAAGAAGAAAAAAGAGAGGGAGCAACTCAGCGACCACAAACGAAGAGGGCAAGGATACTTCCCTGCTTTGGCGGTAACCGTCGGCTAGGCAAGCATAAATCAATGACCCTCGTTGCAACAAAGCTTAGGTGAAACAAAGCTCAGTGAGGCCTGACCATCGCAACAAAGCTCATGCAAGCAGATCTACAAAGCCCGACCGTCGCTATAGAGCTCAATGATGCTTAGGTGAGGCCCATCGTTGAGGTCATGTGACCTTAGGCAAATCGACACCTAACTCGTGATATCTCGAACTTCTTAAATCTAATATTTGGATTGGGCTTCCAAAATCTGGCCCTCTCAATGGTCAACACGACATAAGGTGAGGACCGTTGAGGTCGCACAACCCTAGGTGACACAATGGCGAGGTTGCGCTACCTTTAGGGGAGCTAGAGCTGACTCTAATGTCGCAGGAGCCAAGCGGCAAGTCTAGACTTCAACTTCATGCCAGTCAAGTGACGACTAGCCAAGGCCGTGTGACTCTAGGCAATGCAACGCCGGTGTCACACATCCCAAGGGACCCCTCTTTGGCGTCTAGCTCCTCCACCTCTGCGAATTCCATATTTGTAGAGAAGATGAATAGTTGCAAGGGCAAAAACATTATTATTGGGGGTAATTTGGAAAGAAAAAGGATTTGGTAGGCTTCTACTCTAATGGGGTATGCCACTTTTCTTGAGAGATAGGCAAGAAAGGCTCCTTTTCCATGCTAGGTGGCACCGACTACTCTTTATCCAATTGTAACTCCAATGGGCTCATTAGGAAAAGAGATTTCAAAAGACGAAATCAAAAAGTCTGAAAGCCCAAGACAGATCCACCTATCTCGACCCTTTAGCTTTGTCAATACTGCCATTTCCCCACGTGGCCCAAATAAATTTTACCAAACACCTTTTGTCATATATCTATATGGGGGCAACCCCAATTTGTTTAATAGTGAATAAAAGTCAAAGTGAAGTTGCATCTACGTGCTTCTTCCCTTCCTTTTCTAAATGAAATTTTCGAGTCTTCCACTTCATTTTCCACTTCTTTTTCCAAAAGTCAAATCATTTGTGCATGCGATGTTTTGCGTAATACAAGGAGTTTTTTTTTTTTTTTTTTTGGTCAAAATAATACAAGGAGTTAAAACTCCTGGATATATTATAAGTTAGGAAGTTCTCGAAGCAGCTGAATGCGTTGAGATCTCCTGGATTAGGGAATCCAGTCCACCTAACATAACTAAAAAGCTCCGAGTCAGCAATGCGTGTTACCCCACCGTTAACCTATAAAAATAAAAAAGCTGCCGTACGACTAGGGTACAACAATAATCTTGTTTTTTCTGGATTTACTTTTTTTTTTTTTCATTTAGTCGAAATCTTATGATTCACGAATTTATTTATTTATTTTTAAGTGCCAAAACGCTTAGATCCACGTCTTTCTTTCATAATCTTTCAAAGTTTGAATAATATTCAACATTTTGACAAGAAAGTAAAAACAAAAAAAAAAAACACAAAAACAAAATCTTTTGCTTTTATTTAAGTGGAAACGACAAGCCCTCAACTTACCGAAAAAAAGAAAATTCGAAAAGTTATATTCAAATTTGACATCACAATGAAATTTTCCTTTTTTAACACACTCGTCAACTGTCAAAATTCTTTCATCCTCACATTATATCCACAAATTTTAGACTTTCCTCGTCATTTCAACTTAGGAGTGAAGGAAATGTTAAGCGATGGTATGCAAACTATTCTAAGAGAAAATGACCGCACACCTCTTCTCTACAAAGCGGTGATGATAGTTTTCCATATCTCTCTTCATGCATTGCATGTGTATTTAGTGGGGGTGAAGGGGTGGGTATTGTTGTTATAATATTTTTTTTTATTAATGTGATCCCACATTCATTTTAAAATTGCCCACATTAGATTTCACTTAGAATTTATTATCCAAATCTAATTGTCGATAACTATGGAGATTGCCCATATCTACTAAGATTAGTCTTGGTGGAAGACTATAACTACTAGAATTTGTGTGGCCATATAATACAAATAGGTCATCTAAACCAAATCCTCTTATAATTTTGACAATTATGATTATTCTGATTATCTGATAATTGGAGATCTGATAAACGGAGAACACACCATCAACGTTGAGAGAGCAATTGGCTAGAAGTGTCTATTTTCGATAGCTCGAGCTTTGCGTATTTGTTTGCGACTTCATCAATGGTTGGAAGTTAGTACATAATTTTACATGTTCCTTCGTTCGATCCTAATAATTAGGATCTTGGTTTACCACAAATTTCTAATAGTTTGTATCAAAGCTTGTTTATATCTCTATCTTGTTGATTTTTCTGAAGCTTTTTTGATTAAATTAAAAATTCGAGGCAAAATTTGATTGAGAGAAAAATTGGTGATTTCAGCAAAATTTGGGTAACCCATCACCCATTTTCGGACTAGTACGGTTGCTCCGCCATGGGCAACAAAAGCCTTAAGTTAATTTGGCATCATGTTGATCGCTGGAGGTGGATTGAGCGATGGAAGTCGTGGTGGCTAGGGTTTGCGTTTTGGTGAAAATTTGCCTGATTTCAAGCAATTTTTTTCGTCGTTTTTGCCGAATCTTGGACCTGTGTGGTCGTGCCGACGTGGTCTTCGTAATCTAGGGCTTATTTGGTCTAAAGTGGGCTACTGGAGGAGAATTGGACGGCGGAAGGCGCGCGCACGTATTAACGCGCGAAGAAGAAAACGGGGTATGTGAAGTACATGTGCATAGGCGCATGTGATCCATGTGCCCATGCAAGATCCTTGGCATGTGCACCACACGTGCCATGAGAAGGATTGGGCACATACAGCTCACGCGCGGGGCACGTGCCCGTGCAGCCTGCGGGTGATTTTACCGGTTTGCCCTCTTTCGCATTAATTTTCTATATTGCCACATTGTCTACGTGATTTTAATGTTCTGCCTTGAACTGTTGTTTTTACATTATGCCTTAGGCTGAATAATTACTGTTTTGCCCTTTCATGCAGTATGGTGAATGTTTATGCAGAAATTAAATGTCTAGTAACCCACATATAACTTTATTAGAGATTAGCCATAGCATTGATAATTATCTTAAATTGTATATATTGGAAAGGACATTGATTGTATTGCCCTTGGTGCATTAATTTACTATTTTTCCCTTTTCATGCATTATTTGCGAATATTTTATGCATGAAATAAATGTCCAGTGATCCACATATTTCAATTAATTAAAGAGTAGCCACAACATTTTTAATTAGTTAAATTATATATTAAGAGCCTCCATATCATATTTAGAAATTGATATTGATTGTATTAATCACATTAATATGATGAATTTTATTCCACATGAATTTCATTATATTAATATTATTAATTATGATGAAATATCATATTATTTTCTTAATTTACTTATAGGGATTAAGAAAAGGAATGCAAGATTATAGTTTCTTCATGAAATAATTATGAATCTATTTAAATTAAAAACTTAGCTTATAGGTAGTTTTAAAGTTATGTGATTCATATTTTGTGACATGTTTTACATTGGTAAAACATAATTTATGTAAAATTTGCCTCAAATTTTGTAACATAAGCATGATCATTTGATATGCGGTTTTGCAACCTCTAAATTTCTCTAAATTTAAGAATGATCATATACCAAATAGTGAAAAACTATAAAACTTGGAAAGATGAACCATCTTCCCCTACCGATGCTAGCACCCCAGCTGAAGTTACTTTTTTTGAATAATGGGAGCGGTCTAACTGCCTCAATGTAATGTTCATAAGGACTAAACTTTCTATTAAAATATTCATGATTTAGTCACTCAGCATAATAATGCCAAAGCATTGCTAGAGGCTCTTGGTGTGCAATTTGAAACTTTTGAAAAGGCACATGCTATGACCCTAATCATGAAGTTTTATTTGTTGAAGCTAACTAGTGTCAGAGGTGTGCGTAAGCACATCATGAAGATAAAGGACATTGTGGCTCAATTAAGGAACCTTGAGATTGAGATATTGAATATTTCCTTGTGTATTATTTCTAAATACTCTTTCACAATAGTATGCATTTTTCAAGATCTCTTATAATGCACATAAGAATAAATGGTCAATTAATAAACTCATGATCATGTGTGTTCTAGAAGAAGAAATGTTGCATATGGAATCATGCGAGAATACTCATTTGGCAACATAAGGGAAGTTTAAAGAGTAAGGTAGGCAAAAGGGAAAGGGTAAAATATCTCTCCAAGTTGACATTAAAAAAGAATCAAAATGTTTCTTCTATAAAAATAATGGGTATGTGAGGAGGGATTGTGTCAAATTTATGGCTTGACTTGAAAAGAAAGGTAATCTAATCTCATGTGTTTGTCATGAATCTAATGTGGTTGATGTAAATCATAACACTTGGTGTATTGATTCCGAATTTACAGTCCACATTTTAGATTCCTTGTAAGGTTTTCAAAACCATCGGAAACTAGTGGGAAGTGAACAATTCATCTATTATGGAAACAAGATAAGTTTGCATGTGGAAGCTATTAGAACATGCAAATTAGTTCTCAATAGTGGCTTGGTTTTGAATTTGGAAAAAACCTTTTATATTTTGAGTTTCTAGAAACTTGATTTAGGTTTCAAGACTATTACCATTAGGTTATTCCTTCAACTTTTCAAATTCAACATTCTATTTGTCTTTTAAATTTGAATTGTTAAGAATGGTATTTTGTGTGATGGTCATTTTCGTATTAATTTACAAAACAATTCCTTTATAATGTGATGTATGTTAATGGTAACGCTGGTATCAAACGATGTGTTGTGAATAAAGATTCCTCTATGTTGTGGCCATGAAGATTGGTAACACTGGTGTGGATTGCACAAAGGAAAAGTAGACCAATAAAACAAAGAAAGATACCAAGAGGAGTACCAAAATATTAGAATTCATACATATAGATATTTGTAGTCTAGATATGGACTTTTATGGTTAAATGTACTATATCTCTATCATAAATGATTATTCACAATTTATGTATCTCTACTTGCTTCATAATAAGAACAAAATATTAGATGCCTTTAAGATATTTAAAACCAAAGTAAATAAATAATGCGGTAAGCATATTAAGATTGTAAGATTAGACAGAGGTGAAGAATACTATAATACAACACTACTAGGATTGTGGAATCAAGAAATACTAAATTTCTTGAGAATGACTTGATTAAGGGAAGTGATCATTTCAAGAACTTTGTTCTTGAATAAGATCATTCAATTACTCAACTTTCCACATCAAGTATTAAATTGGTTATTGTTCATAATCCTTCTCTAGATTATTCGACTATTGAACAATTAATCGTTGAAATTTCATAACCTGCTGACATTAATCTGGTAGAACCAATTGTTCATCAATTACCATAAAATGTTGAACAACCGGTTGAACAACATGCTTCTCAAGAGAATGTTAATGCAACATTAAGAAGATCTACTAGAATAAAGAAATCGGTAATTTCTAGTGATTATTTTGTGTATTTACAAGAAGGTGACTATAATATTGGTGCTAAGAATGATCTTGAAACGTTTTTACAAATCATGAGTTGTGATAAATCCACTTTGTAGTACAATACCATGAAAGAAGAGATGAGTTCTATGGTATTTTGACGAAATCTGGGATTTAGTAGAGTTACTCAATGGGGTGAGGGCCATTGATTGTAAATGGGTCTTTAAAATTAAAAAAAGACTTATAAGGTAATATTTAGAGATATAAAGCTAGATTTGTTGCCAAATGATTTACTCAAAGGGAGGAAATTGATTTACAAGGAGACATTTTCTCTTGTATCTAAGAAAGATTTCTTTAGTATTGTTTTGGCATTGGTTGCTCATTTTGACATAGAACTACATCAAATAGATGTGAAAACAGCGTTTCTCAATGAAGAATTAGAGGAAGGGGTTTACATGAAACAACCCAAAGGATTCTCCTCTAGTAACGATAAGCATTTGGTGTGCAAGCTTAAAAAATCTATATATGACTCGAAACAAGTATATCGCCAATGGTACTTAAGGTTTCATAATTTCATCTATTCATTCAGTTTTGTAGAAGATGTCATAGATCAGTATATACATCAGAATGTCAATGGGAGCAAACTTTGTTTTTTTGCCCTATATGTGGATGACACTTTACTTGCAACCAATGATAAAGGATTGCTACATGAAGTGAGACAATTTCTCTTTAAGAGTTTTGACAAGATCCATAGATATAGATTTTTAGGCATATTAGGATTATCTCAAAAAACTTATATCAATAAAGTCTTAGAGAGATATAGATTATTCACCAAGTGTAGCACTTATTGTGAAGGGTGACAAGTTTAATTTGAGCCAGTGCCTAAAGAATGATCTAAAAAGGGAACAAATGAAATATATTTGATATGCTTCCGCTATCGGAAGCTTGATATATGCTTAGGTTTGCACTCAACTTGACATTATCTTTTCTATGGGAGTGTTGGAAATCTAGGGTTTGGACCATTGAAAAATTGCAAAAAAGGTGATAAGTTATTTTAAGGTACAAAAAGTTATATGCTTACGTATAGACGAACTAAGTTTGTTTCTTATTTTGAGGCCACCTTGTATGGTGTGTGGTTGAAGAGTTTCTTATGAGGGCTTAGAGTTGTGGATTCTATTACTAAGCCATTAAAGATATTTATGACAATTCAACTACGATTTTCTTGGCTAAAAACTACAAAAGTGGTAGTCGAAGCAAGCACATCGACATTGAGTATTTAGCTACATGGGAACGTATTAAAGAGAGCAAAGTAGTCATTGAATACGTTAGTATTGAATTGATGTTAGCTAATCCTTGAACTAAAGGCATGCCATCAATGAGTTATGACGATCATGTAGTTATGATGGAAATTAGTCACATCATGCAAATTTTCATCATATGGATGATTTTGAAACTCTTATTTAGTTATAATGTTATTCTCAATTTTTGGTGTACAAATTCTATTTTTTCTAAAAATAACAATAAGCTTTGACCTAGAATATAAATATAAGATTTATTCATCAAGTTATGTTATCACATATGGTCTGGTGAAACACATTGTGATACATGAAAGATAATACTCGTTCTACGATGACTTACCGCCATGATTTATGTGTTTTATTTTCAGCATGAAGTTTTGTGGATTTTGTTAAAAATTTTGTTCAATGAAATGTTGGAATCAAGTGGGAAAATATTATAATACTTTTATTAATGTGATCACACATTCATTTCAAAATTTGCCTGCATGATATTTTATTGAGGATTTGTTATCCAATTATAATTGCTGATAACTATAGAGATTGTCTATATCTACTAGGATTAGTCTTGATGGAAGACTATATCTACTAGGATTTGTATGGGCATATAATATAAATAGGTCATAGGAGAAAACCACTTCCGACCCCAACTCTCGGCCGATGATGTCACAGCCGTACACCCTGCCATTGCCCCCACTTTGCCATAGCAGTGGCTGTCAAGAGCTGCCATCTTTGTCACCTTAGCATTGGCTAAGGTGAGGAAAAAGATAGAGAAATGGTTGTGTTTTTCCTTAATTGTTTGTTAGATCACCACGTGAGGACAATTTCAATGGCTGATAAAATAGATAAGATACAAGCGATTAGTACTTGGCTCCCTTTACTTGTGTTTAGGATTTTCCTTTAAAAATAACCATTTATATGAATGAGGATGTGGTTTTAATAGAACTGCAAGAAATTATAAATATATCGTACTAAATAACCAAGTTTATCATAGTTTCAGAGATACATAAGAGGTCTAGTTCAACTGATACTCTCACATCAATGTTTAAATGATTCTATGAAAAAGGGGAAATGCAGTTAGGTAGGAGTTTAAAGGATGTGTATGAATAGGGTTGTTATATAATATTTCATGATATGCATGGGGAAAAATCAACAAATTACAGTTCGAAATCAATCTTTTTTACCATAAGTTTTTATGTGAATTCCACGACTAATTACCTTCCAAAATGTGATCGTCCCATTTTGTTTTCAGTTGAAGTGGTACTTATTTTGGATTAGTTGGCATGCGGAATTTTATGTAGACTATTGATGGGTCGAGACAAGGAATCCACAAGAAATAACTTTGGGGTTTGATCTAGAAAATGGAGGAAAAAAACATTAGAATTGTCAAAAATTATTGCACGATGCATGGTTTATTATCAAAACTTTGCAAATGATCACTTAGAATCGAATACTTTTATGAATTAGTTATTTAAGATACTTTGTAACTTGGCTTATCGAATGAAATTATTAAAATCATTAACGGGCGCTCTGCAGCTTTTGTAAAATGTAAAAGATTAAACGCGGCGTATATGATGAGAAAATCAGCCCAAGACAACATCGTTCACTAGACAAAGAATGAAAAGATATGGGATAAGTACATTAAAAGTACCAAAAATTGTGTATGGCGCTCACTTTGGTGCAAAAAATTTCCATCAGATTACTTAAGTGTCAAATCGGAGAAAAAATGATCACGTTGGTGCTACTGGCGAGAGATTCCAGTCAAATTGGTTACGTGGTTTTTTATATTTAAAAAAAAGTTGACGTGGCCGTCCACGTGAAATGGCATAAACAACGCAGTTTTTCTTTCTCTTAGGAAACAATGTTGTTTTGCCATCATATGTTGACTCCCTTACAAAAACGATGCTGCATAACTCATATGGCCTAAATGGCGTCGTTGAAGGGAGAGTGAAATAGGGTTCTCCGGCATGTACGAACTACAATTCTCACCCGACATCGACCATAGCTGCTTGGCCATCATTGCTCGTTTGCCCACTATCGCTTGCTTGTTGTCGCTCGGCCACCGTCGTAGTTGCCCTACCATTCATTGTTGTTTGGTGGCTGTGTTTCCAACTCTCACTCACTCAAGTTTGTTATGTTCTCTCTGTGAGTCAATTGAGTCGAAAATTTAGGATTCCAACGGGCAAGTTAGGGTGCGAAAGGCAAATTGAGGGCTTGACTCAGAGGAAAAGTGGGGGAAAAGTGAAGGGGACCTTACTTTTGTTTACTAACATGATTTGCTTTTTTTTTTTTTTTTTTTTTTTTTGACTGAACAGAAAAATAGGGCGCGGAAGGGAAAATGAAAGCTCGGCTTGGAGCAAACAGTGATGGGACCTCACTTTATTTAATTAATTGGAGTGCTTCTGTGGAGGATCGAATGTGATTAAATTGAAAAATGGGTAGTAGAGACCTTACTTTGTTTATTCAATTCGACTTCCCTTGTTTTTGTATGGGGACCGAATTGAATAAATTGGTTGCCTTTATTTTTTTAACAAAACAACAAAGACTTGCATGTGAAGTTGTCGATTCTGTTATGTGGCCCCAAAAACTAATGATTTTATTTCCTCATTGGGTGCAGCATTGACATGGATGAGAATCAGATAGGCGTCATTGTTTGCTATGGTAGGGAGTTCGTTATCAGCGCTGAGGACTAGGAATATGGCGATGGAAATGAAGATACTATCTATGTCAATGTTGAAAAGCCATCCTATATTGATTTTGTGAGGGATTTTGTGTATTTTTTACGACGGAAAGTGCAAAAACTACATTATTGTGTTCCTAAGGAGGAATTGAAGGATGGTTTGAGATTTTTTTAATGACAATAATGATATTAAGGATATCATCTACCATTTTCTTCATGGCGACGAAGTTAGGGTATATGTTGAGTATTGAAAAAGGAGAAGTGATGGATCCTACTCAAACGAGTAATCAAGTCAGGGATGAGTTTAACCAACGAGAAGCAAGTAAGGGAGGAGAGAGAGACAAGTAATATTGATAGAGATGAGTATATATGGAGATGTCCTAAAATCTCGGGTGAAGATGTGAGTGATAAAGACTTTCTGGGATTAGAGTGGGAAGTTGCTCTATCTAGTGAATTGGAAGATGAATATTTGATAATAGTAAATTTCCCGAGTGACAAAGATGATGATGAACTCGCACAATCAAGACAAAAGTAAAGGGAATTTCTCAAAAAAAAATTTGCAGCTTTAGGAGAAAGACATGAGCCAGTAAATAAGGATGGAGCTCTAGTTGAAAGTAATAGAAGTAAAGATGGAGAAAGTTGCGGCGATGAAATTACTGGTTCGAAGAATGAGTTTGGTAATGATGATGAAGAAACTTCATGTAGAAGAAAACATAAGTACCTTTTGTTATGATCCAACTATTGATAAATTTGTTTTGTCTGTGGACATGAAATTTGACAATGCCAAACAATTAAAAGAAGCTATTGTCAAGAGCTCCATTGCTGAGCAGAGAAACGTTGATTCATTAGAAATACAAAGGAATTTGTGAGAGCTAAGTACTCACAACCTAATTGTCCATGGAAGCTCTATGGCGCGCTGAGTAGAAATGAGTTATTCCAGATTAGGTCATTTCAAGAGGAGCATACTTGTCCAATTATATTTGACAATAGAAGGGTAACGCATGTGTGATTGTCAAAGTATTTTTCAATACTATCAAAGTAATACATAAGATCAAGAGTCCTCAATTTCAGCTACTGGTGAATGAGCAATTATGGGTTAATATGTTGAGGAATCAATGCAAGAGAGTAAAGCTGAGAGTGATGAAAATATTGATAGGTTGGTACAAGGAAGAATATGTGCAGGTATGAGATTGTGCTAATGAATACATGCTTCAAAACTCATCTAGTAGACTATATGTAGAGATTGTAGAGAGCCACTACCTGATCTTGAGTCTAGATTTGATAAATTTTATGTCTGTTTTGATGCATGCAAACGGGACTTCTTGGCTGGTTGTAGAAGAGTTATAAGATTAGATAGGTGCTTTCTAAATAGTTTATGCAAGGGAGAGTTGTTGGCTGCTATAGGAAGAGATGCCAACAATTAAATGTTTCCGATAGCTTAGGTGGTAGTAAGGATAGAAAATAGGGATACTTGGTTTTGGTTCTTCAAAAATTTAATGGCTGGCATTGAGATAACCGATGGGAGAGGATGAACATTCATGAGTGACCAACATAAGATAATATCATTGTCAATTTATTCATTTTAAATATTAATTACTTACATATTTTTTCTAACTTGTATTTGTTAGTTTGAATTTTTGTAGGGACTTGTTTTTATATTGGCTGAGTTGAAGTCACATGCTGAGCATAGAACGTGCGTGAGGCACATATAAGCAAACTGGTCAAAGAACTTTAAAGAAGATAAGTTACAAAAACAGTTCTAGCAGATAGCGAAGAGTACCAACATTGTTGATTTTAGATTAGCCAAATATGGGTTGTTGCAGCTGACAAAGGAAGATTTTGATGTACTCTTCCAAACAGAAGCTAAGCATTAGTGGCGGGCTTTCTTTAGCGAAGAGTTCAAATGCAATACTATTGACAACAACCTCAGTGAAACTTTTAATGGCAGAATTTTAGAGACGGGTGCAAACCAATTATCAGCATACTTAATGATATTCGAGTTATGGTCATGACTAAACTGCATAAGCAAAGAGATGAGGCTATGAAGTAGACTAGAGACTGTAGTGCTAAGATTGTGAAGAGATTGGATGCAAACGTTGCTGCTAGTAGGTTATGCCATTTAGTTTGGAATGGAGACAATTGATATGAGATAATTGAAAATTATGATAAGTATGTTGTCAACATAGATAGAAAAAAGTGTTCATGCTGAGCTTGGCAATTAAATGGAATTTCATATGCCTATGCCATTTGTGCCATTTAGATGAAGCAACAAAACCCAAAGGATTACCTAGATGATTGGTACAAGAAAAACTCATATCTTACTCCGTATCAATTCATGATACAGCTTATTAGAGTTGCAAATTTTGGGAGCCAACAAATCGTGAAGGCTTTCTACCTTTGCCATTGAAGAAGCAAATAGAAAAGCCAAAAAGGAGACGAAGAATGCAGTAGGAATAGACATCAAGTCATAGGATGAGTAGGATTGGGACAAAGATGAAATGTTCTTATTGCTACAAAGAATGGCACAATAAGAAAGGTTGTGAGCTGAAAAAAGCAACATCAATAGCAAGATGCAAGGGTTGAGGTTAGGAATAGGTCTGACTGAAAAGCTTGTTATTGGGCCTACTGAAGGGAGGACAGAAGGCCCTGCTGTAATGCCTATTGAAGGGCAAACAGAAAGCTCTACTGTAAGGTAAGTATCATCTTTGCTTTAGTAACTTTTCAGTTTATATTCGGTAGAGTTTTATGGTTGACTATGCATTGTCTTCTTTTGTCATTTTTCTCTGTCATGCACCTTTAATTAATTTGAGAAGTTTTCTCCATTTGTTTCAACCGTGAAAATGAGTAGATATCTAATTATTTGTGCTAGTTGGCCATAGTCTTGATATAGTGCACTGTTATAAAGCCTACTAAAAGGCTAGAAAAAAGGCCTTGTTATAAGCCTAAGTGTAGGGACCGAGACTGGTACAGGTAGGACATCAATAACAACAATTGAGTTCACTGTTGAACAAATGAAGAAAAAATATCTCGTAAGTTGTATATCACTGTGTTTGTCTTTCGTGGGCTGAAATTTAATTTTGTTTTGTGTTTCTCAAGTAAGAAGATGAGCAACTGCACAAGTTGCACAGATTGCTCCCCCATTAGTTGTTGTTAAAAGTGATGCACCACAACAAATAAGATGGGCTCCTGGAAATATATTAATGTAATATGGTTATGAGATTTACACAGATAAAAGAACTTGAATGACTATTTTGAATGTAATATTTGTAGGGCTCATGTATTTAATTTGTTGTACTTGAATTCATTTGGTTGACAATTTGTCTATGTTCTTGTAGCTTGTGAGAACTTTGAAGGTGCTTATCTCTCAAGATGGGCCAACTCAAGAATCAAATGCATAGTTAAATAAGAGTACTCCAAAGAAGAAGACATCGGGTACAGCTCGAAAACAGCCACAGAAAAAGAATTTAGCATTAGTTCCATCTCAACCGATTGATCGTGGGAGCAATAGTGATCCTATAGACCGATACATGACATGTGCTAGAAAAAAAATAGCCGTTACTAAGAACAAGTAAAATGAGGTGATCGAAAGGTCAATTAAAGAACTTGCACATCCAATTCAAAAGAGTGCTTGAGTTATGAATTAATTCAAAAATTTAAAAGGAAAATGAGGTGGGGGTGTTATGCATATTGACTGATAGGAGAGTGTTGGACATGGTATCTTTCTATGTTTTCTTTTTTTACGAGGGTGCTAGATATTATATTTTTATTAATGGGAGTTGCTACCATTTTTTTTTTGAGGAGGGTGCATATTGCCATTGTCTTTTTTATGAGGGTGCTGAACCTTCAGTTATTAGGGAGTGAAGTCAGACATATTTTTCCTTTGTAAATAATAAATCAATGTTAATGGCGATGGCTATTTTTTGTTATTTTCTCTTGTCTTGATTTCGGCTAGTAATGCTTGCAAGACAGTTATGCTGTATAAATTTTTTGTTGCTGGTGCAACGTTGTTATGAGGCTGATATTGTTTTTAGAAGTGATGTGTGCATATATTGTTGCTGGTTGAAGTAGTGAGTGCTATTGAATTTGTGGATTCTGGTTATATATGCTGGTGCAAGAATAAAATGCACCAATAGGCCTTGGTGCAGTTGTGGGTATCGTATCTTCTTACATGTAATTTCGGGGGCTGGTGCATTTTATTGCATCAACACTTGTGCTGGTACATCTTGTTGCATCAGCATTTTTATGGGTTGGCACAAAAACAAGATGTACCGGCAACCCAACTGGTGTAACAAGATGCACCATGACTGGTGCAAGCCAAGTTACATTTGAAACTAACCTGTTCTTTTTTTAAAACTTGTGTAACACAAGTGATCACTTTTTAATTGCGATTGAGACTTAAATGATCACTTTTATAAAATATTTGGCACCTAAGTGATTACTATTTATAACTTATGGCACTGAAATAGTCAATCGTGAATTTGCCACCATTCATTAATTTCGCCATGGTTTGTAGTAATAATCGCAGCAAACCAGCAAATCAACAAATCGTCAACAAATAAAAAATACAGCAAACTATTATATCTGAAGCAAAAATTAAGCAAAACAAACATTGATGATACATATATAAGTAAGAAAACTTTTAAGTACTCATAACCAATGAATTCCAACTCCAATCTTCTATTTTTACCATAGACCGCAACAAAACCTTTTGTTCCATACAAAAATTGCAGCAAACCAATAACATACTTTACCTACAAATAACTCAATACACGTACATATTCCACGTCTTCGACTATGATAGATATATAAATTTCTTATTATTATTCACTTCACATTTGAATAGACTACACAAGAGAATAATAACACAATCAATGCTCGATAAAAGTTTTTTTCAATTTTCAGCCTTAAAACCTCCTTCTTCAAATGGTTGACCAGATATGTTAAACCCTTCATTTGATCTTGCATTAAGTCGACATCCTCTAACTCGTCCACTAATGTAGGTGGAGGTTGATGTTGGCCTTCATGTAGCTTCAAGATCACTTCTTTTGCTCGACCGAAGAATTTCGCATCAATCCATTTGAAATATTTGCGCTTCGAGCCTCCTTTATATCTGCTACACCCATGGAATTTTCTCACAGGATTCAATCGAGTCCAAGATGTAACCCACAATAATAGTAACACTCACCATCTAGTTCACTTTTTTGGCACAAATATGAGCCAATGCCGAAGCTTCTGCCCTTCATTTGCAAGAACGAGCTGATAATTTTGGGAGAATATCAAAATATGTGCTCAAATTGGGGATTTAGGGTTTTGAACTTCCGATTCTCTTTCAATTTGGGGATTTAGGGTTCTTATTTGGGGAAAAAGACGTCAAATGGTGTCGTTTTATTATTTGCATGCGAACTATACTCTCCGACGGGCTACATTGGCTTCAAAAATTAATAAAAAACTATCATGTCAGATTTCTGACAAACCAAATCGGCATGAGCACTAGATAATAACACTTAAGGCCTAGTTTGGTAACCGGCCAAATGGTAAAAATTTCTATTCTTTTGTTCTTGGGCATAGTTTTGGAACAGAATCGTGTTTGGTAAAAATATTGTTTCCGAGAACAAATTTCTATTTTTTTGTTCCCGGAAGTATATTTGGAACAAAATCAAGAATAAAAAAATTGATTCTTGTTCTCGGGAACAATTCTAGAATCAAGTCCATATTTTCTCTTTTTATTTTCTTTTTCTTGTTCTTATTCCCTTTTTTTCTTTTTCATCTACTGCCACCGTCCATCGCCCGCCGCCGCCAGTTGTCAGCAACCGGTTCGGCGAACTCGCCGGAGGCAAGCCTAGCCATCGGCGAGGCTCAACCGAGCCATGGCTAGGCGAGGCTTGACCTTGCCAAAACTAGCGAAGCCAAGCTCACCTAGCCGCCGGCGGGCTCAACCTCACCAAATGGGCGAGGCCACTCGCCCGACCATGGCTTGGCCGAGTCTCGCCCAGCTGCCGGCGAGGCTCGTCCGGCGAGGGCCGCCCTCGTCTAGCCGGCCATCGGTCATCCCAAGGCTGGCGACCGGCGATTGAAGAAAAAGAAGAAGATAAAGAAAGGAAAAAAAATGAAAAGAAGAAAAATGAAAAAAAGAAAAGAAAAAAGTAATAAAATTATTTTAAAATTAAAAAAAAATAATTTGGAGTAGAAATTTTGAGCACAGTACCAAACGCAATTTTATTCCAAAATCAGAAATTTTGTATAGTTACCAAACACGTTCTTTTATTTAAAAATTGTTCTTGAGAATAGAATAAAAAATAATCATTTCTGATTAGAAATTGTTCCCAGAAACAGAAATGTTACCAAATGCGCCATATGTGATCCAAAATAAACTTTTGGCGCCAAAGTGAGTGACGTACACAATTTTTGGCACTTCAAGTGTACTTACCCCAAAAGATACGACGTGAAACATATGATGAGAACATCGAATCAAAACAAGACCGTTCATCAATCAATCGATTTTCAAACCTTCAAGAAACAATTTTTGGTACAATAGTCTTGACTGTTCTAGTGTTGTTGTCCCACTGTTTCAATCCATCTGTTATAGGATGCAATCAAAATGATCCAAAGTAGAAATAGATGGATGCAAAAAATTTGAAGTTGGTCTGCTAAGCTGTCTGATATATGTTGGACATTCCCGTGGATCTTTGCTAAGAAATATGGGTAGTGAATTATAACATCATTCTCTTAAGTTTCTCTCTTAAGGTTCTTGCACTTTCCTTTCCAAATTAGAGCTTGAAAGTTACCCTAGAGTTCATGCAATTGTTGTACGTGTCAATAGATTTTCAGCTCAAAAGGTGGAGGTCGTCCATTCGAATTGCACAAATTACGTGCAAGTTGTTCTAGAAGTACAATCCAAATGTATAAACCTAACCAGTTCATGAAGCCTATATGGTGTTTTTCGAGCCTTCAAGTAGCCAGAACTCCATGTGTATGCCTTCGAATTAAAAGAAAAGAAAATACTCCGTTTGTATCTTTCATCTAGAATGTAATGACGAAAGAGGAATAACATCAAAGGAGAAAAAAAGTCAATCTACTAAAGTATTGCTCCCATTAGATGGTCAATAACTCAACGGCAAGAATGAATCATATACCCACCAAAAAATCATTTTCTTGACTTGCCACTTCCGCTTTGTCCCTCGTTGAAGATTCCTTGCTTCCGCGAAATTCCAAGGCTCATGAATTTCTGTCGCAGTACCTGTGACATCATTGGAGATGCTAATTCACTTGATTTCCACCCTTTATCGTTAATTTAAAGCTGTCCGTGCAAAATTCAACAGCTTTAACGGTTGCAGCATCAGATGTCTACAAATATCTCTATAACGTCACGATCTTCGAGCTCCAATTCAAGTTTAAAAACACCAGTACGCATGCCAAAAAAATTCAAGCCCGTAAAGTTTGAATTACAACAGCCCAAATATTCTATTTGAGAATATTCGGCCAGAACAAAGAACAAAAAATCAAGATTATGATAATGGTGTTTTTATAATACAGACATGTATACTATAACATTCCTCCAGGTCAGCAAGGGTACCTCATGAAAACGACATCCAATCAGCAAGTCCCATCATCTGGAGTAAGAGAAAGTAGGCGACATTTTGGATTGACTGGACAAGACCTTTCGGCGGAATGACACATCTGTCGAGTAAAGGAATGTACCTGATTCCCTTATGCTAAATTAAATTTAAGAACTTCACATTAGAGGTTGTTGAGCTGGATAAAAAATGCTTTTCATTTATGATAAGTATACAGTGGAAAAGCATTCTATTGTAGCAAGTTGTGAACCTAATTGTGGAAAAGAGTCGTACGTGATCCTAGAAATTACCATTGCATGCGTACAAGGTTTAAGTATCTTGGTTGATTTTCCTTTTCTTGATTATAGATGTATTTTCCGTGACATGCTTGCAAAATGACTGTTTTATTACATCCTTAATTGAGGGAAATTTTTCACATCTGAATCTCCAGCCGGTTGATTCCTTTAAAATTTTGAGAGAAAGAGAGATTGTGTGTGTTAATCTCTGCAAATTTAGAAAACCTATTCATGAAAATGCAAAATAAACACATTCTAAATTATGCATACTTGCCCGTTAGAGAAAATCTTTTCTCTTAGGAGGAAGAAGAGTGGCTGACTTAATGATACAAGTATAGGATTTAGTTATGGAGAATGAGGATCACATTATTAATAATATACTGACTCAACTTGAAAAAAAGAATTCTTTTTAAAAATAAAAATAAACTGAAGAGATCATCCTTTACAAGAAAGATAAAATGTTACATCATATCACGTTACACGAAATATAAAAGTATGTGATTTCATTTTTTAATCTGGCAACATTTCAAATCCACTTTATGCTATAAATAGATTACAATGTGAATAGAGTATATCGGTATCACGTCACATGAATTATTGAGCGCATGCTTTCTTTGAACTTTTCTGTGGATTTATAATAAAAGTATATATATAAAGATATATGTGGCATGTCTATGATTAATCAACTTTAATCCTCATTATTGCTGCCCCCACTACTCTCTTATAAGGGTGCTCGTAGACCCTACTCCGGTAATTACTCTGTCTTTTCTTCTGGCAATTCATTGGATAATTAATTTAATGAATGGATACTCTAATCAATGTCGTATGCTTAATTCACTAGATAATGATATACTCATTGGTGTGCAATCGTCTTGCTTCAACGAGTGGCCAAACAGCTACATAAGCTCAATCTAGCGAAGAGCAAATCCCATTATGAGGGGTGAGGACCAATTTGACCTCGTGAACTGATTATTTTTTAATTTTTTGGGCCAAGAAAAGGAATTTACTTTCGAAGAATTACAAAATTCGTCCTTAATTTTTGCTTGATTCCACTGTGTATCTCCAGTTATGAAATCTACACTTCACATCCCTCACAGATTCTTTCCACAATATATGCTGAATATTTATGATTAATTATGCTTAGCGATCACGTCAACATTTCAATTAAGGTTTTCAACTGGAGAACTACCGTCAACAGACAATTATATATACTTCAAAGGACCTAATTCCCCCCCAAAAAAAAAAAAAAGTAAAAAATGACATTACATATATTGAAAAAATTCAGTGGACTAGCGATAGAATTATCCTACAAAGTAATCAGGAGTAAGTGACAACAAAAGTAATTCAAAGCAAATTATTAAAATTAAGGAAAAAATAAAATGGTGCTTTTTTTACAGCAGGGTTGCCCGTTTATGTCAGTGCAATACCGATCGCACATTCGTTTAATTAAAACTTCAGATCCAATGCGAGAGTATCTAAGTCGACAACGTCATCGAATGACTGCCCTCTGCATATCCATTTTCCTAGATTGCTCTTCATCTGCAACTGAAAGGGAAGAAACGATCTACAGAAACATTATATTACTGCATTTTACGTATCGAAAACCTTTAGCTCGGCCAAAAACCAAGTTCAACGAAAGAAGAACAGAAAATCAATTTTTATGTTCAGTTTCAAGCGAGGGTCGCAGAGAAACACGTAAATAATCCCCCACGCAGTGCATGCAGCTAACTTTGAAGTTATATAAAGCGTTCTTTTAGGTTAAGAAATGACCATGTTAACGTAAGGACCATCTGTCCTCAAAGACCTCTTTGAAGATCTCGCCTTGGCGATTTGTCAATACGGCATCCCAACAATCTTTTAATGACCAGACTGTCGTCCTGTTGAGAGGGTGCAGTGGGTTGATCGCTAAGAGGGAGTCCAAATCCGAGCCTATTAGGCTATGGGTTGTGGGCCAATTAAGATATATTAACTGCCATACATTATATTAATTATATGATGTGGGACTTCTCTAACATAATTCACTCACATACATGTGAGCTCAATGTTAGGCTTGCTCCCTATTAATATAGGTATCCTTCTGGCCCAACATCATCCTTACGGGCCCACATTGCTACACCACAATGCCTGCCCGGAAACCGCAAGCATCGACTCTAATATTATTTGTTGAGAGCACGTTGCAGAGAGATCACCAAAAGGGAGCCCAAATCCAAATCCATCAATATAACTAGTTGGACTCACCTCTGAGGGTCTCAGACTCAAGGGCTTCTCCCAAGCAATGTGGGACAGTTAAGATCCCTTTAACATGCACCCGGATCTACCTTAACTTGGCTCTGATGCCAATCTAAGGGTCTCAGCCTCACAAGACGTCTTGAGAGGTGAGGGTGGCCACAACGGTTATAAAGCAGGCTAGAGGGCTTCTCCCAAGCGATGTGGAATAGCTAAGATCCCTTTAGCATGCACCGCAATGTCAATAGTATGCTCAGAAAATGACAATTGATGAACACTTTGCTATATTTTCCTTTTGATTGCAAAGCAACAAAAGATTTGTCTATTAAATCAAAGAAATTTGCATTCGCATGCGCTACTTATACATTATATGGGTTCTCCCACTTCGAAAACATTGTACTTTTCAAGTGACACGCAAGCATTTATATTGCTTTTGTCTTTGGATTCTGCGTTTCGCAATAACCAGACAAAAAGATTGAATCCTTTTGAGTGAAACTCAAGTTTTTCAACCGAGGATACCGACTGCTTGTATCCTCGGTTGAAACACTTGAGCAAAGCTCAACTGCCCTGCAACGGTTGTGAAGCCGCCTTGTCTCAACCCAGGCGCAAAGAGCCACTACATTCGTCTACCTGATAGTAGCCAATACCAAAGCGCTGATGTAAAATCTATCTTCCTCTAATAGGTCCCTCAATTCCCATCCTATCTTTCTTTTCCCTTATAGGAATGAATACAAAGGATTACTATATGGAGTCTCGCCCCTCTAGGGTTCTTCCCCCATTAAGAGCCTCCCTAAGCATTTTAAGAACTCACTTAGGTCCAACATTATATAGGTTCTCCCACACCAAAAACATTATCCTTTTCAAGGGACACACAAGCATTATTTGGATTCAGCGTTTCAAAATAAATAGTGGAAAAGGAAACAAATGGTCCATAAATTTTGACTCGATATGCATTATGGTTCATAAACTTTTAATTCGTCTAATACAATACAAAAATTTTAGCCTAATGGGTAATGTGATTCCTAAACTTTTGGTACATTGTATTACAAATTGAAAATTCATAGACCGGATTGCACATTAAGCTAAAGTTCAAGGACTACATTAAACAAATTAAAAGTTCAGGGACCACATTACATATTTGATTCAAATTCAAAGACTATTAGTGTTATTATTCCTTTAATATACCAATTAAGATTTCCTTCCTATAATTCAAAGGCACGACCATCTAACCAATCATGTAAGGAGCATAAGTTAAATAACTTTTCTTTAAAAGACAATGGAAGAATTCATGATATACTTGATGCTTCGTGATTGTTTGAATGGACAGCCACCATGGTTGAATGCATTCGGCCTTTACTGACGAACTCCGTGCTGAGGAAAGATGGCCATAATCTTTTTATGATGGATCATATTAGACATTTCATTTAAAATTTTCAGATATTATCTGTTAAAATATGTGTATTCAAATATGTCTCAATTTGGAGCCCGCGAATGAAGCCCAACCTGAGATGAAGGGAAGCATGGAATTATTTTTTTTTTTAGATATTCATTGAGCAAGTTTCAACCCGAACCTCAATTTAGTTAAACTTCGGATAATGAAATATTTCCCCGATTGAAGCGGAAATTGCAAGGGAAAATCAAGAAGGAAAGTAAGAACTTTTACTGAAATATTCGGATTTCAACTTCCTGTATTCGGTGAAGAAAGACACATAGACATAGGAAAGTCCAAGTTGGGTGGTCCTCTTCTCCAATTCGACAACTAGAGTATATAGGATTTATAGTCGGTTGTGGGAGTTTTAAGGGGCGCACGTTGATGAACGCTTATAGGAAGTGTTCTTCGTGGAGGGGGTATTTCTTCGATAGATTACATCCAAGAATTCGAGTGTTTGTAATCAATTAAATCTTGTATAAAAATTTGTGTATAAATTCATTCATGAGATTGAGAGATTATTTAGCGAGAAATTGTGTGGCTAAATACTATGTGAACTATTAGATATAATTGGAGTTTGGGAAATATTGTGAATATTTGAGTGATTCAAGTGTTATTATGATCTCCGTTGTATCGTTTGATTCATAGTGAAATTTATTGCTACTCTTCTTATGGAGTTAGATTACTGCGACCAAATCACATAAATCCGATATCCAACCTATTTTCTTGTTATGTCTATTTTATTGTTCAATCACTTACTTTTCGCAACAGTTTTCTTAATAAATATGAACTATGTTAGACATGCTAAATTTGGTGTGCAAATTGATTTATTAGGTAAAGCCTTCATATTCAAGAACCAATCACAATATGAAATATCTTTACGTAAATCGACTTTATAAGTAAATATAACATTTCTCAAGATATATATATATATACAGTGAGAGATTTAAGGAACCTATAATACTTTCATACCCACTGTTTTTTCTTCATCAATTAATAATGAAAACGTCACAGCAGTACATGCTCCACGCCACGATGATTAGAAAAAATAACCATGTGGCGATTATAATAGTGCCGACAAGACCAATTGAAAAGACTTCAATTAAAACTCCCCGTATAGTGCGATTATTTATATACCGTCAAGCTTCAACTCTCGCCACGGCATAGTTCGCAAAGAGCCTTATTCAGTCCCTAACCTCCTATTTTTTCTCCACCATTCAGGATCAACATGTACGCAACAAGTTCAACAATATCAGATACAGACGCTGCTCTTTTAGAGCGTATCCGCCAGCATCTTCTCAACGACGATGACTTTGAAACCTTGGCAAAAACCGCCCAAAATGTTCGATTCCATTGTCCAAATTCAAGCTTCGACACATTTTCGTCGCCAGAGACAACACTGTGGTTTGAAGCAACTGATTACGACGACATGGGCATCTATCATGAGCACCCGAAAGATGCTGTCGGGTCTGAATCTCCCAGCTCGTCAAATGAGCAACCTGTCATGGATTATGGAGACGTCCAAGCGAATGAGGCACTGCCTGGAGGGTCCCGCTACCGGGGAGTGAGGAGACGGCCATGGGGGAAGTATGCGGCGGAGATTCGAGACCCGAAGAAGAACAGCGGAAGGAGGTGGCTGGGGACCTACGAGACGCCGCGAGAGGCCGCGCTGGCTTACGACCAGGCCGCATTCGCAATGCGTGGGGCCAAGGCCCGGCTGAATTTCCCTCACTTGATCGGTTGCGACGAGGTGGAGCCGGTGAGGGTGACTCGGAAGCAGCACCGGTCAACTAAGGCCGAGAGCAGCTCGCCGGATCCGACGTGGAGAAAGGAGGATTTGATTGGCCTGGCCAGCGACCCCCACGAGCTTAATAGTTTCCTCCTATCGTTTCGATAGAAAAGGACTTGAAATGGACAAAATTGAGAGGTTTTATGTGATGATTTTTAGTCATTGTGTAATGAACATGTGTCAGTGTATGAAGCATATGTTCTTCCTCTGGAGATTAGGGAACGGAATTCCTATGACATCTTCCACCAAAAAAAAAAAAAACCAGAAGAACACGCAAACTAATTTATGTCTTGCTAGTGTTCCTAGGCAATTTCATTTTTCTACACCAATTCTCATTGTCCCCCCACTCATCTTTTCCAAACAGAAAATTAGTGTCCCAACCCTGTTCGTTCGCAATTGAGTAAAACAAGGAAATAATGAAAACATACCGGTTTTCCATATACCAACTATTTTCGTCACTTTTATGTAAATTAAACATTTCCTTATAGAAATCATTTTGTGGTCAGCTAACAATTCCTTTGTTCCTAAACTTTAATAAATTGATATAGTGGGACAATTATGTGAACTTTTTGTGGACATTTACTTCTGTTCTCACTGTTATCATGCATAAGATCCATGAACAAATAGACAATTAGGATAGGCCGTAAAGGTTCCAAACTCTTTCGCTAGAGTTTGCACAGTGTCATCTAAAACTTTGTACTCTTGATTAGGTCATGCGTCTTTCTCTAGATTAGGTCGTTTGATTGGTTACTTAGGTTTTGTTGGCAGCAAGTATTTTGACTGCTTGCCACCTAAGTTGGGAAAATATCATGTTCTGCCGGTTGGTTTTAGTAGATCTATCTTTTTTGCTTGCTTTGATCTAATTCACTCTAATATTTAGATCGTCTCCTACCCACTAAAAGAAAATCTCACTATTTTATGATTTTTGTTGACGTTCATTCTTGTTATAAATGGTTTCATCTTATGAAATCCTACTTCGAATATGTTACCATCTATGAAGCACGGACAGGTTGTCGGTGCTTCCGTGTCGTGTCCGACATGTGTCGGAGCGTGTCAGACACGTCGACACGCGTCGGACACGCTCAGACACGCGGTCAACGCGTGTCCGAAATCCGACACATGGTCAATCTTTGCCCGGCACGTTTGGACACGCGTGTCCGGCGGATGATGGAGGGTGGAAGTGATGGCGAGGGAGCAGAGATGGACCGACGGCGAGCCCGCGACGGCGAGAGATGGCTAGAGAAAGAGCGGCGAGGAAGGGGGTCGTGTGTGGCGAGCGGCAAGGACATGGCTAAGTGCTGCACTTGCAAACCAAACCAGGAGACATGCAAAGATGGGTTTGAGGGCACTAGCGGCATTGTCAAGAGTGTCGTCTCCGGAAGTCTCAACCAAATCACTTCACTAGTCACACGACTCCTCACCATGGTCCACCCATCTTCCGGCTCCAACTCCGGCAGCGGGAGAGCAACAATTTCACCAAGGTGGAGGACGCGATCGCGGCCGTGCCCGATCACGGGACGCGCCGGTTCGTGATCTACGCGAAAAAGGGTATGTACCGGAAGAACGTGGAGATCAAGAAGAAGAAGTGGGTCGTGCGGCGAGTGGCGAGGAAGAAGCCAGATCTAGAGGAGGAGAAGAGGAAGGGTCGTGCGGCGAGAGGTAAAGGAGAATGAGGTAAAGTAAAGCTAGGGTTTTTGTTTGGGGGAGGGGAAGTGACAGGACAACTTGTCTGTCAATGAATAAAGTGGGGGAAAATGGACGACGTGGGGAGGGAAAAAAAAAGTGAAAAATTTGGGAGGAAAAGAGAGGAGGGAAGTTTGGGTGGGGGTGGGGAGGGGGTTTGGTTTCGAAATAAAAGTAAATTTGGTGGAGGGGAGATTTCGAAAAATAAATGTAAATTTGGGATAATGAATAAAAAAAGTATAAAATTTATAAATATTATTAGTATAAATTCATTGTAAACTCTTTATTTATTTATTTATTTGTGAATTTGAATCAAATTAATTAAAAATAAAAATATTTATTTAATATTTAACATGTCGGAACGTGTCGAAATTCTTTACTTTTTTAGAAATAACGTGTTGTGTGTCGTGTCGTGTTGTATCGCATGTACGTGTCGCCGTGTCCGTGCTACATAGGTTACCATCACAAAAACACAATTTTATCATGTCTCAAGGTGTTTCTTACGTAATTCCAGGGAAATTAAAGAAATAGAGCCTTTGAGAATCCTTTCTCAAAACAGTAATGTCATTCATCATTTTTGTCCGAAAACTTTGCAACAAAATGGTTGAACAATGGGTAAACATATGCATATTGTCGACTTGTATGCAATTTTCTAATTTTAACCTCTTTCCTTGAACAATTTCAGGTTGAGTCACGCCATATTGCTATCTAAACTATCAACCATACTCCATCATCCACTATAGGTAACAGCTTTTTTTATGAGCGCTTGCGCGCTTGCATTGCAGTGTTCATAATACAATCTTCCTTCATTATTGGACAATGCCTGTTTTGTGCATCTTCCATAAAATGAACACTCAAAGTTAGAACGTCGTGCCTGACTATGTTGCTTACTCTGGTATGGCATAAAGCACAAACAACATAGATATTGGAATACTATCTCTAAGTGTCTTTGCATGTCCAGTGTCTGGTCATGTCATCGATTAGAAACACCAAATGTTTTCATCTCTCAATTCTTTCAAATCCTCTCATGCCGAACCCGTCTTTATCAATCCTTCAATGGATTTATTACTTGAAGATGACACATTTGGCTATACTTATGAACATTCATCTTTGAAGTTCTCTTCTCCTAATCTTGATGTTGTATGTATTTCTAGTGATACTAGTTTGGCAGCTCATGACATGTTTACACCATCTAAGGATTCTCCACCCTTAAAAAATTCCCTCCTCTCCTGTTCATCGTTCCACACGTGTAATCTAACCTTTTATTCGACTTATTTATTTATTTATTTTACTCTACCATTACTTATTATAATGAGCCTTGCATATATAAAGAACTTGTTTTATATTCTCTTTTGCAACAAGCATTAGCAGATAAGTCACAAACTTTAGACAAATTCATACTTGAGATTTTTGGTTGCTTTGCCCCTTGGATAGTCTGTTGTAGGTCGTAAATAGGAGTATACATGGTACAGTAGAGCACAACAAAGCTCGACTAGTAGCAAAGGCTTTACTTAGTTGATTTTGACGAGACTTTTTCTCCTATTTCACATCTGATTGCTATTTCGAAGTCTTCTTGTGGTTATAGCTATTAAGCAATGGTCTCTCTTTCAGATGAATGTTAAGAATGCATTCTTCGAGGGTAATCTCATTGAGGAAGTTTATATGGAACCTTCTCGTGGATACATTATCCTTCTAACAAAGTGGGTCATGCAAACTATCATGGAATGCATTGGCTTGACATATAGTCCTTATAACCAAGCTCTCTTCGAAAAATTTGTGGCTATATGTTTCTACTTTTTAATGTGGATGACATGTGTTGATACTTAAATTTTTAATAGGGACCAATTCGGCCCTAATAAAATGTATTTTCACATCACATAAGCATTAATATTATTTGCATCATCTAAGCTTTATTTTTGTTTTATTTTCCCTTATTTTACTGCATTTTCGATAAATATAATTTTTTTAAAAAATTACTATTACTAATTAATTAAAAAAAACATTGGCTTTGGGGGTTGGGCCCCTTTTCTCTTTTCTGCGTAGGTCCAGGGCCATCTCGCCCCCATCTTTTTATCATTTTTATTAATTTTATGATTTTTTAATAATATTTTATTTTATTTTATTTTATTTTTTATTTTATTTCTTTTCCAACAAAACTCGGTGGCTAACCTTGTCGGCTGCTGACTGAGGGCCACGAGGCCCTCGCCAGTCGCAGGCAAGGGCTATGAAGCCCTAGCTAGAAGGGTGAGGTTCACAATCGCAACCCATTCACACCGATGAGCTTGATCGGTCTAGGCCGATGCCTCACTGACCTGAGGCAAGCTTGAGATCGCTAGATTTAGGGAGCCGAACTTGCTGGCCTCGCCAAGCTAGCAAGACTTGAGCTCGCTAGCATCAGGGCAAGCTCAACCTCAGCAAATCTGGTGAGGTGGGCCTTGCCTAAGACTGGCAAGGCTCAACTTGCCATAATCAAGTGAGGCCGAGGCTAGAGCCTCAACGATCTGGCGAGACTCGAGCTTGCTGGTGTCAAAGCGAGCTCGAGTTGGTTGAATCTAGCGAGGTGGAGCTTGCCCAAGGCAGGTGAGGCTCGAGCTCGTTAGCGTCGAGCAAGCTCAAACTCTTGGATCTGGCAAGGCTAGAGCTTCCTAGATGCCAGCCATGACCACCATGGCCAGTGACCAGGTGAAGAAGGAGGAAAAAGAAAATAAAAAATAAAAATCTATTTTTTAATAAAATAAAATAAAAATACTTAAAAGGGGTGCATAGAAAATCAAATCAGATCTTCCATACCAAGTGGAAAATAATTTTTCATTTATTTTCAAGTTTCAATTAAACACTAAAAATATTATTTTTTTTAGAAATATCACATTTTTTTGTGAAATAATGAAACCTTTATTTTTTATAAAAAAAATTATAAATTTTGTAATTGTATTAGAGTGTTTTAACGATATAATTTTTTTAAAATCATAAGAAATAAATCTTTCTAGATTTGATTAAATATAGATGTGTTTTAGTAATATAAATCAGATTGAGTATATATTAATAAATTGATATTAGTGATAAATGAGTCATAAATAAGTTAATGAATTAATTTGAATCGGACTATTTATTTGTGACAGCTCGAAACCCGACCAAATCCTCCATTAGACAAGCCTACCCACGCTACCCACCACGTGTGCAGAAGACCAGACGCGTGCAAGACGACCTACGGCAGAGAGAGGAAGGTAGACTAGCGACGGACGGGACACGGAGCAGGCGCCATCAGTGGCGCCGAACAGAGGAGAGCAGGCCTAGCCGAGGTAGGGCCAAACCTGTTGTGAGTGGACGGCAAGGGGATGCTGGTTTGGCCAGGAAGAGGCTCGGTCGGCACGCTGAGGACAGGCGGTCCGAACAGCTTTGCCGACTGGCCTCCTCACCTAAAAATACAGGGCGGCTTCATGTTTGCCCCGTTTCAGGCTACACCGTACCAACGCCCACGACCGTCCGGCCAGCACAAGCTCCGGCCCGCGTCACCCCTCTGTTCTGTACCCGTGTTGTACATGTTGATCGTCATGAGTTCCGGTGCGAGTCCGAGTCCCGTTTTATCTGGAAACGTTAAGAACGGGTAACGCACCCAACCTATTTGATGAAATGCCTAAATGAGATCTGTTCGTTCATTGTGATTGCTCGTTGCTCATTAGATGCGCTTTGACAGATCCATGCTGCCATCCTTTCACCTTGTTTCGTCGTTTTTTCTTGCGCATCGTGTTCCGCAAGAGACCGGTTATAAGCCAGTATAGATGAAGGGTGGCGGCGGTGGCCGTTGGTTCCGCGCCGGAGGGATCGGCCGGCAACTGTCGGAAGTCCGGTGAATGCGTGCGTTCGGCCGACCGTGGCGAGGGACGCTCCGGCCGGGGCCTTGTGATTCTAGAATGGTAGGGACGCTCCGGCCGGGGCCTTGTGATTCTAGAATGGTATTCGGCAAAGACCATGCTTGAAGAGGATGACCGCGCGGGGAAGAAAAAGGAAAGAGCGGTAAAAAATAAAGGAATAAAGACAAAGTGGAAAAGGACAAAATGGGTCCCCCCCCTGCCTCTCTTCTGGCTAGTCTGGCGGGTGCACAGGGGAGAAAAGGACAAGACAAGAGACAGAGAATTAGAGAGATAAAAAGAAAAGAAAATCAAAAGGGAATAAAAGAAAATTAAAAAGGACAAAAAGGGGGCCTCATCTCTGGCCATCCGGAGGTCCGACCCGGGTCCGTCGGGCCAGATCCGAACGGGCCGACCAGCGGATCTGACCGACCCGGGTCAGTTTATATTGTGTTGTTAGTTTTTTTAAAATCAATTTAAAAAATCGTGAAGAATTTTTAGTTCATCGAATCAACGTAGCGAACCAACCAAGACAATAATAGGATCCAATCTTAATGTCTAAAGGTTCAAAAACTTAATATGCCTTGGTTGATGCAGGAAAACGATCGAATCATGATAACCTAAGGTTCTATCAACTACTAAACGTGCAATTAAAGAATATATATTAAAACTAACCTATCATGGAAAGTTGAATATAACTCCACTTACCCGCACGAGGCAAATGAAGATGAACACCAGGCAACGTGAGGACCACTATGCAGGTTGGTGATGGAGTTTCCTTGAGGAAAATGGGACAGCGAAGTCGGAACAACACTAGCCAATGGTTGAAGAGTCGTTGAACTGAGGCCACAATAGATTGGTAGGCTCGTCGGCCTGCTAACTTGATAAAAGTTTCGAACAAAGATCTGCAAGACATCAAGAGTACAAGGACTTTGGCAAGGGGGGTTTGCAGTGATGCAGGAGGGCCATGCTGAATCGCTGGTGGCATGCCGTAAGGGGACCGATGTTGATAAGAGGATCCCTGGGTATAATAGAAACCATCGCCGGGGTTGCTGGTTGTCTTGCGAAACAAGTGGCCGTGTATAGAAAACCACCATGATCACTGGACCCGTCGAGATTCGCTGAACAGGACTGGACAAAGTTGTGGTTTGAACTGGTGCGCTGGTTAGCCTGTAGCGGGGGAATGTAAATGCAGCAAAGAGACTCGCAATGCGGTAAAGGGCTACTATTAGCCCTGGGAGTTCGCTGGAAGAGCCGCGGACGCGTCGATGAAGCAACGAGACTCCTTGCCGGACCTAGTGGGCGTGTGCTTGCTGGATAACAACCAACGTCTAGAGGATCTCGAACATGACTAGGCAATGCGTGTTATCGTACCGTTAACCTCCCGTACAGGAAGTTCTACAACAATTTGGTTTCTCTCAAATTATTTTTTTCCCTCTTTTTAACACTCATTAATGGTCAAAATTCTTTTACCCACACGTTTTAGATGCACAAATTTTAGACTTTCCTAATGACACTGGAGAAATTGTAGAGAAGTAGGAGGTAACATAAGTGAGAAATAAATTAGATAGATTGTTTGCCACTTGTAGGAATCCACCTAAAAGATAAGAGTACAATAAAAAAAATCCTTCTTATTCTCAAGCCAAAAGCTAAATGAATTATCACTTAAATCAAGTTTGCCTTCTTATTCGTCATAACATGTTTTATATGGACAAACTTGGAATAACCCTCCAAGCATGAGTAATTGCTGAGACTTTTTGGGAAGACATAAGGACTCATGGGGAAGATAGATTAAATAACATTGACAATTAAATAAAGACTCTAGAAACTTTAAATGACCTTTACTAGACCTTGAAAACAGAAGAAATTGATGTTATTGGGTGTAGGTATCCAAGATTTGCTTGTTCCAATGTACCGAATTAATTGCCTTTGAGTGAATGTGCACACCCTTCAAGCTCGCGGTTACTGAAGTATTGGTATGGTTAATGAAGTGTCAATAACTATGCGATCATAACACTTTCGTAGAACCAATGTCGTCTAGGAATGCTTCGGCATCAAACACTTTTGCTGTGCGTAAACTCATCCTTGAGTTTTCATTGTTTCATCTTCTTGGTAGGGAGAAAGATCTGCAACATTGAACGTCGCTGAAATAACATATTCATCAGAGAATTCAATCTTATAGGCGTTGTCTTCAATTCTTTACAACACTTTGAAAGGCCCGTCAGCCCTAGGCTTCAACTGTGCATGATGACCTCGAGGAAATCTCTCATTTCTAAGATATAGCTAAACCAAATCTCTTTCCTTAAAAGTTATAGACTTTCGATACTTATTGGCTCTTTCTTGATACTTCGCATTGTGCTTTAGGATCCTTTTACGAATTTGTTTATTATTGACACCCGATTTTTTGTCGACATTTTAAACATTCATTTTGTAAGAAAAATATAAAAAATAAAGAGCCAAAAAAAAATGAATGAAAAAAGAATGAAAACATTAAAAAAAAATGTAAAGAAAACAAGAAAAAGAAACAAAAAGAAAAAAAGAAAAAAAAACGCTGAAAAAAAAATATAAAGGCTCGCTCATTTTTTGGCACGGGGGGCTCTCTCATCTTTTCGCGCGCGGATTCTCTCTCACGAGCTCTCTCTTGAAACCTCTCGACTCACATACTCTCTGGCGGGGATTCTCTCTCTGTAACTGCTCGATGGAGCTCTTCCATGGGAGATTGGAGGAAACCCTAAATCTCCGGATCTCTCTCTTCTCGGCGGTGATAACCTCTTCCTCCGCTGAAATCCCCGTCTCCGGCGAGTGGAGTTGGAGTTCGTTACAGATTTCGCCGCCGGTGTTCATCCACACGAGGCGGCTCTCGCTCGATCTCTCTGGTTCTTCGTTTTTCTCTCACGGTGGCTCTTGAGCGGGTTCGGCTCTCTGATCGGCGACATCAGCAAAAACGGTGGCGGTTACAGCAACGGCGAGGACACCAACGTCTCTTTCTTCGCCGAATCTGACGCGTTCTCTAGGGGATTTCTCGAATCTCCGGCGGAAACCAGAGAACCGATCTCTCCCTCTCAATCGCTCTCGGTTCCGGTGTTTCTGAGAGTTTTTCGACGGATTTCTCTCTCGGTTTGGGGCAAAGATCGGCGACAGCCGCGACGACGACGACGCTTAACTGATCTTCTCTCTGGATCGGGCTCACCGGATCGGTGAGCTCTCTTTCTATCACTCTCGATCCGTTAGGGTTTCGATTCCTGTTTCAATTCGTTCGAGTCGCGGGTTCTGACTTCTCCCTCTCGATCGCTCTCTCTGGTGATCTTGCTCTCGGCTGAATCTGACGCTCCCGTCCCGGATCGCGTCCTTCCGGAGCTCGAGGTGCAGGGATTCGGAACCGCGCCAAGTTTGGAGGTCTCAACTCGGCTCCGAGGGCAGAACCAAAGAGTAGATCTACTGGTGTTCACGAAGACTAGATCACTCGATCAAGCATCAAAGTTTCACAAACAAGGTATCATTCTGAATTTGGTTGGCAGACTTTGTTAGAAGTGATTGTCGAGCATTATGGACTGGAAGTTGATCAGGTTACTATTACTATTTTCATATGTCTGATTCCAGTTGTCATTGATGCTTGTGTGAAGCCTGTGTCAATGAAGTCCTGGTGTGATTGATCAGTGGGTGCTTTACATCGATTAGGTTTTACCATTGATGATCTTTATGTCCTGATCAGTTACTTCATCGTCTTCATGATTGCTTTCGTGCCGATCACAGGTCTAGCTTTTCAGGGTCATAAACTTACAGAGAAATGATATCTCAGCGTAAAAACACATTTGTATGGAGAGATCTCTCATTTGAAACTAGAAGTATGTGGATAGTTCTTGATTATCTGAGGATATATTGTTGTTGCCATCTGTTGGATCTCATGCTTGCGTTAGTTTTAATTACTGGGACCTTGCAGTAGATATATCTCATCTTGGATATCTTGCCTTTCTTCTGGTTTTCTTTCGAATGAGACTCATTATATTGAAGAAGAGAAAGAGGATTTTTAAGTTCTTGCAGATATACAACTTTGCAGTTATTGTTCTATCTCTTGTATATCAATCTCTTTTTGTTGGGGATTTTTGTGCAAAAAGAATGCAAGACAGCCAATTATATACTTAAGGTGATTGGTTTTCAGCTGACCTTGCTTCTCTTATGGGTGTTTCCTTCAGTTGATTGCCTTTATACTGTGATTGTTGGTGATTATCATAGTGTCCGATGAGGCGAGAACCTTTTGTGTCGAAGTGCATTCTCGACATTGAAAGTTTGGGGCCAGGACACTTTACTAACTGAAATTTCTAATGAAAGTTAAATGGTAACTCTTTACTGATATGCATTGTTCAATCTTGTATATGAAATTTTCTGCTGGATGTTATACCTGGATTCATGAATCGATACTTTATGAAATGCCTTTGGTTATAACATACAAATTTATTTTATTTTATTTTATTTTGGAATTGATTCGATTAGGGAAATGCTGTCTTTTCTGTGGCTAGTTGCTGTTAGTCTTAAGATGAGATAGTAGATGTGTCCAATTGCTTTCAATATGTTGTAGAATGACGGTGTGACATGCTACCATGTTCTCTTCCTGATTGACTTGTTCATGTTCTTGAATTTTTAGAAACTCACGTGTTAAAAATTTTGAGAAGTTTCCTCGTGAAATTTGTTCCTATGATGCTGATTTCACATGATTTGCATATCAATTGGACTCAACTTCTCTTGTGATTCACATGATAGAAATCTGTCATAAAAATGAAATTCATGACCCCTGTTTTTCCCTTGTCAAAGCTGACCTCGTCATTTTTCTATGATTTTCTTGTTAAGGAATTCTAAGATTGGATCCTTAACAAAAGTTGTTCGTCTCTCTTTTGTTCGCGCTGTGGTAAAATTTCACATTCTTCAGATTTTCTTTTTAGGTCAAATCACTATTAATGTGTCATGACATCCTGATATTTTGCCACAATTCCGACGTGATATTGTGCATTCTTGAATTTTCATAAACTTCTATGTAGCTCACATTAAAAAAAAACTTTTGCCATGAAAGTTGTTTACCATGATTGGGTGTGCATTTGATTCCAACTTGAGGTTAGTTTGGTTATGAATTGATGCCATTTTGATCAAGAAGACTCATACGTGCTTGTGGGAAGATATGGCTTCAATTTCATGGCAATTTGTCATCAAACAATCACAATTTATAGTCTCATGTGCTCTGTTACAATTCTGATTGCATGCTGGAAGTTGTGGATTAAGCATAGATTAGATGGATATACATGTAGCATGAACATGTTCAATGATGCATATTGTTTGGTGAATAATCCTTTGTCAACTCATTCATTTGTTTGATTAACTGAGAACCAAGGTTATATGGCTTGGATGCTTGTCATATTATATGCTTTGCATGTGATCATTAGATGAATGATTTTGGTGTGACAGATATCAATGCTGAACTTTAGGATATCACTCGAAACTTGACTTTCGCATTGTACTTCTTTTAAACAATTGATTTTGATATGATGTATTGTTTTTGGTTGCTTAATGTGTTTGATTGTTTCTTTCATTTGTACGCACCTAGTTATAGGTTTCTTAGGCTAGGATTAGATTAGAATTCTGAAGGTGGAGAAGGCGTGAAGATGGTGTAGGTCGATGTCCACTCCGACCGTTATTATGTAATATTCGTTTCTCTCCCGACATATGTCTCGGGTTCCTTGTGTTGTATAAAACTCGACGAGTTGCGGGTTTTCCCTTTTTACCTCATTTTTTTTCTTAATTGTGTTTTCTCTTTTATCTTTTTAGGATTGCATGATAGATTTACTGCATTTCTTGATTGTTTACTTAATGTCTTGCAATTTCAATTTCTCTGATTGATTCATTTTATTGTTTTTCTTAGAATTAGAATAGAATCAAAGTAATCCACCACACATGATCACTTAGTATAAAAATGATGATATGCATAGACATGTTAGGAAAAACACAACACACTGTTTAGGTACCGAAAGGGCGTTAATAGCAATATTAGCGTAACCCAAGTCCCCAAACCTAGATATCTGGTCACGTAGGAATTGAGGGAACACTCCCGACCCTCGATTGGGTTTTCTAGCCGACCCCCAAAAACGAGGCTAGTGGCGACTCCTGTATATTCTTAGATTGTTAAATACCTAAATCATATAAAATTCGCTGTCACGCGGGATATGAGCTTGGGAGAGCTCGTGATCTCGTGGAGGAAACTCTCGTGATCAAAGTATCCCTAAACTCAACCTTTTCCCCCCTTGGACTTTTCGAGGGGCAGGGAGATCGGGTCGCGACATTTATGAAGCTTATTTAGATAGTTGGCATGATCCTCGGCATTTTCACTAAAATGTTGAGAGATGGGAAGTGGAGCTAAGTCTAAGGGACTAATAGGATTTTTCCCATACATAACCTCAATAAAACTTTTTCTAGTTGTTTGGCTTGAAGACCGATTATAAACAAATTTAGCTTGAGCCAAAGTGATGTCCCATTGATGCAAGCTATTTCTGATTAAGCTCCTTAAAAGATTTCCCAAACTCTGATTAATGACTTCAATTTGCCCATTTGTTTGGGGATGATGAGAAGAGCTAAATTGAAGCATTGCGCCTAGCATCTTTCAAAGCGTGCACCAAAAATGACCGATAAACTCTGAATCTCAAATGGATGTCATTCCTTTTAGAATACCATGAAGTTTTACGATCTCCTAGAAGTAAAGATTCGCCACATGAGTAGCATCTAAAGTCTTGTTACATGGTACAAAATGTGCCATTTTGAAGAATCGATCAATGACCACCTTAATTGAGTCTTTACCCCTTTGTGTCCGAGGTAAACCAATCATAAAATCTAGGCTCACATCTTCCCAAGTGGCGGTTAGGACCGGTAATGGAGTATACAAGCGAGTGTTTTGAGTATAGCTTTTGGCAATGTGACAAGTTCCACACCGCTTCACGTCTCATGACATCTTTCTCCATGAGAGACCAATAAAAATTTTCTTTTATAAGAGAGTCTTTCTTTTCCAAAATGTCCAACTAATCCTCCGCCATGGGCTCATTGATAATGGCTTCCCTTAGAGAACTTCCTGCTATGCACAAATAATTATTTTTGAAAAATAACCCATCTTGCAACAAGAATTGCTAACTTGGACCCCTTGAACAATCTATCCAAATTTGTCCAAAGTCTGGATCATCTTCATAAAACTTCTTGATCATGTCAAAGCTTAGGACCGTCACTTGCATTGTGGATAGCAAGGAATGCCTACAGCTTAATGCATCCGCCACTCAATAAAGAGTTCTAGCTTTATGCTTGATAAGAAAAGTGAAAGCTTGAAAAAACTCTACCCATTTGGCATGCCGATTGTTGAGCTTATGTTGAGTATTTACATACTTCAAGACTTCATGATTCGAGTAGAAAACAAACTCCTTAAACAATAGATAATATTGCCAATGATCTAAAACTCTAACAATAGCGTAAAATCCTTAATTATAAGTAAAGTAATTATTGTGGGAATTGTTTAACTACTCACTAAAGAATGCAATAGGCTTTCCTTCTTGACTAAGAATCACACTACTTCCCACATTAGAAGCACCACAATCAACGTCAGACTTTATTAAAATCTGGAAATGTAAGAATAGGAGCCTCGTTTACCTTCCTTTTAAGGAGTTCGAAGCTTTGTTGTGCCTCTTTAGTCCACTTGAAAATTCCTCCTTTCAAGCATTCAGTGATAGGAGAAATAATGGTACTAAAATGATTAATAAAACAGCAATAAAATGATGTCAAATCGTGGAAACTATGGATATCACAAATAGATGTTGGAATGGGCCAACTTATGATCGCCTCCACCTTCCTATAATCCATCTTGATGCCTTCCTTATAAACAATAGAGCTCAGGAAGACAAGGCTATCGGTAAAGAAGTGACACTTCTTTAAGTTGACATATAACTTTTGCTCACAAAGAACCCTGAAAATTTGGAAAAGATGCTCTAAGTGTTGCTCATGAATAGAACTATAAACAAGAATGTCATCAAAATAAATAATATCAAAGATGCCAATAAATGGTTTAAAGATATGATTCATAAGGTGCATAAATGTACTAGGAGCATTAGAGAGGCCAAAAGGCATGACCATCCATTCATAGAGGCCATCTCTTGTTTCGAAGCGGTTTTCCATCCATCTCTAACTTTTATTTGAATTTAATGATATCTACTTAGAAGATCAATATTATAATATATAGTAGCGCTACGGAGTTGGTCAAGAAGATCATCGAGTTGAGGAATAGAAAACACTATTTAAAAGTAATCTTGTTCACCACTCGACTATCGATGCACCTATGCAACGACCCATCTTTCTTTGGCACAAGAAGAGCAGGGATATCACATGAACTCATGCTTTCTCTCACCATTTCTTTAGCCATGACTTCATCCACTTGTCGTTGAAGCTCTTCATGCTCTTTAGGGCTCATTCGAGAGGCTACCTTGTTTGGAATGGCGACTCCGAAACAAAATCAATACAATGCTGAATGTCTCTTGTGGGTAAAAGACAGGGTGGAATCTCTTCTGAAACAACATCATTAAATTCTTGAATCAAAGGTTTTACTTGAGAAGGGACTTCATAATGTTCTTCATTTTCTTCTAACGCCACAAGAGCATATGCCTCTTAAGGATTCTTCCAAAGCTTTATTAACTTAGATTTATAGAATAAATTATTTCCCTCCCCATTAGATAGTTTAGGAGTGCTCTCCATTTTAGGACCCAAGGTGATTTTGACTCAATCTTTCTTAAAAGTGTAAGTATTCTTAAACCCATCATGCTTAGTTTTTCTATCAAATTGCCATGGTCTCCCAAGAAGCAAATGACAAGCATCCATGGGAACAACATGGCACCATACTTCATCAGTATATATTTTTTCAATAGAGAATTGAACAAAACATTGCTTATCAGCCCTTATTTCGTTCCCTTTATGAAGCCAAGAGAGCTTGTAAGGTTGTGGTTGTTTCTTCGTCTTGAGGTGCAACTTGTTCACCATTGTTGGAGCCACTATATTCTCACAGCTTCCTCGATCAACGATAAAATTACACACATTTCCATGAGAAGTGCACTAGTATGAAAACTATTATTGCGAAGCCACATGCCGTCCTCACTAGGAGTAACATTCAAGACCCGGCGAAGAATTATAGATTCTCCTTGATCTTCATAGATAACTTCATTTTTCTCCTCAGATTTTTCATCGATACTAAGGGAATCTTCACGTTACTCTTCCTCAAGCTCTTATTCTACTAGAGAGATGATCTTGCGTTTTGGACATTCAGATGCAACTTATCCAAACCCTTGACATTTGAAACATCGAATAGAGTTAGGGCGCTTGGAACTTGATGCTCCATAATTTTTAGAAGTCAACTTTGAAGCGGTCACCCTAATCTTAGAAGTGGATGCCCTTTCACCCTTAGAAAAGTCTTTTTTATTTCAATACTGAGAGGTACGACCACAAGCCTTTTTAAGTTGCCGTTCCACCCTAAGTGGAAGTTGACAAACATCATTGTAAGTCTAATAAGGTTGAACTTGGATAACATTATCGATTTCAGATTGAAGTCCACCAAGGTAATGGGCAATAGTTTGCTCCTCTCCTTAAAAAACATCGCAAAGCATCATGGGGTGATCAAATTCCACGGTATATTCTTCCACGGACAGCTCCTTTTGTTTAAAATCGTGGAATTGAAGGAAAGTATCTTGATGGTAGTTCAATGGTAAAAACTCCTTCTTCAATTCTTTTCTCATCTTCTCTCACATAACGATGCGGCTTCTTCCTTCACGAGCTCTTTGTTTCTTCAAGTGCTTCCACCAAATAGAAGCATGCCTTTTGAGTTTGATAGAAACTAGCTTCACCTTTCGATCATCCGAGATGTCTTTATAGTCAAAGACTCTTTCTACATCATGCAGTCAATCCATAAATTCTTCTGATTGCATCTTTCCCTCGAATTCGGGAACATCAACCTTTACATAAGAATCTTGCTCAATTCCATGGAACCTTCGATATTGACATCGAGAAAGCTCTTCCTTACTTGAAGCATGACTTCGAGTAGCGGCAAAGGGGTTGACATCGAGAAAGCTCTTCCTTACTTGAAGCATGACTTCGAGTATCGGCAAAGGGGTTGACGTCCTCTTCATCAAAGGGAACATCTTCTGAATCATGACACAAATTATCACGTTTGAGAAGTTCGAAGCGTTGCAAACGCTCCTATAATTGTTGCACTTGTCTCCTTAAATCATCCACCTTCACATCTCGTAGGTCTCTTTTTCAAGCTATAGAAGACTCAAAATTTGGTCCACGTCAATGACAACTAGCCATTGAACCAAAGCTCTTATACCAATTTGATGCTGGAGAGATTGTAGAAAAGTAAGAGGTGACACAAGTGAGAATCAAATTGGATAGATCACTCATTGTTGACACCTAAATTTTTGCTCAAAAATCATTTCCAAAAAAATAGGAACTTGTTTTTCCAAAAAATATTTCATGTCAAATTCTTGCATATAGATTATCTAGGCATTTAATATAGTGTTTTAAATGAACGATGTTTTTCCTAAAAAAAAATAATAAAAATAATAAAAAAAAAGAAGCAAGTTGGGGCCAATGATCTAAATGTGACTAGCCAAGCTCAGGAGATCAGATTGCAATTAAAACAACGAGTTGGGGCCAAAATTCAATTTTCAAAAAGTTGAGGGACCAACTCGCAAATTTTGCAAAATTTCACCCAAGCCCTTAAATCATCATCTTAGCCACCAATTGAGTTGAAATTGAACTTGGGTCAGGTCTAATTAATCGAATCGGGCAAAAAGGATCAAATTGCATTGAATTTGGCATTCTTGGGCAAGAAAATTGCAAACTTTGAGGGACTTTCTTGCGAAATTGGGTGGAGAAAATATCGAAAAATGGTCAAGATCTTAAACTACTATACATGAGCTTGCTAATTAATCAAAAAACGTAGCCAAATTGATGGATTAAAGCACTCAAACCAGCTACCAAAACCCAGCCCACGGTTAAGTCTTAATTCGGAGCTGCTAAGTAAGCATATTTATGGCCCTACCATATCCTACTCAGCATCTCAATCAGCCTGATATTTACACGTGATGGAAAACCATATATAGTAGTGCAAGTGGAAGAAAATTGGTCAGGAATAAGCTGCTGGAAGCATAGGAAAATCGCAACAAAATCCGCACACTCAACAGCTACAGAAGTTGAAAAATTGGCTGAGTCAGAAAGTGGGTGAACTAGCTCAGTTGGCAAGCTTGGTAGGGGGCAAAAAGCCGACCAAGAGATTGATGAATTCAGTGGATAAGATCTATAAAGCATTCTTTTTTGAGGCATTAGAGGTAGGAGACGAGAAGACGAAGAGGGAGCTCATGGTCGTCCTCCAAAAACACCTCCAGAAGCAACTCAAGAGAGAGAACCCAGAACTTCCAGATCAACCTTCAGAGAGAAAGTGAAATTTTCACAAACTTGCAGCCAAAATTAGTCAAAACCTTCAACTAGAGAGTGAAACTTCACTCAAATATCTTTCCATCCATAGGTCGCACATCCCAAATGGAGTTTAGAAAGGTCTCCTAAAGCCCCCCGAAAACCACCCTCCTGGCGAGCCAAGGGAGTCTTTAAGATTTTTCTAAGTGTTGAGCCCGGTTGGTCATAAGTGAGGAAAAGCGAGTGTTTTTGAGAAAAGACATGACTTAAAAAACAAACTAGAATACATATATTTTGGGTTTATTTTAACTTGACCAACAAAGGAGGTTTGGAAGTCTAATTTTGGAAGTCAACGGAAACCTTCGTTGTCACTTTTTCTTCTGCAGATCTCACTTTCAGTTTGAAGGAACCAACTTCCATGTGCTTCCAGAGGACAATTTTTTGTTTGCTTGGCCAAGAGTCACTTGAAAAAGAAACTAGGAAGCAGGATAAGCATCCTAGATGTATTTTTGTTTGATTTTGAACATATTTTGATCATGAAAATCAAGAAGAAAACTAGCCCAGAGAACTGATTTCTGAGGTTCAAATTTTTCTAAGTGTTTAAAACCTCTTCAATACCCCTACATGCTTGACTTGTTACTCCCCTTTGCATACTTTTTTTCGTTGTTGTGACTTTGATGAATGTTATATGGGAGTACAAATGATGCATAGGACAACCTGGTTTAGTCTTTAAATCTCCTTGTGAACCATGAAACCATCTATAACATGAGCCAAAAACCAAACCAATCCACATTGAGACATGGTTGGCCAGCATAGATCATGCATGTATGTTTCTTGGAGAGTTCGTTTTGATGTGTCCGGTTGATCGTTCTCGGTGATGTTTATTGCATTTGAAAGTCCATGTTACCTATTTTTATCCGGATGGAGTGATATTTCATATAGATGTTGCATATGATGGCTGTCGGGGCTTCAATCTGGGCATATGACATGTATGTTTGACATGGGTTCAACACTGTTGGAGTGTTATGCCTCAGTGTTGCTGATGTTGCTGATGTTCCTCTGTTCTGGTTTTTTCTTCTGTTTGTTTTTTTTTTATAGCTAAGTTTGTTAAATTATGCAGCTGGTATTTTCGTTATTTTTAGGAAGTGAATTAACACGTTTATGTGCGGTTATATGTTGCACGTATGTAAGCGATTCTTGCTAGTATTTAGGGACTAGACTCGACAGTTTCTCTAAGAACTGATGAATGCAAGTCTCGTGCTCTGTTTTTTTGTGCTATCTTCCTCTGTCGAAGACCATAGCCTCTGGTTTTTGTTTTGTTTATTGCTTTGATTAGTCATAACAGTGGTATCAAAGCACTTCAATGATCTTGAGGGACTGTGAAGTGAGGTAAGCAACGAAGCGTGAAGAAGTAAAAGGTTGATGGAGGCAGGATCGAGTGGATTCTTTGTAATGGCTGCTCCAGTATTTACTGGAGAGAATTATCAAGCTTGGGCTGTTAAGATGATAGCATTTCTGGAGGGTCACGATCTGTGGGAGGCTGTGGAGGATGATTATGAAGTTGCTCCACTTCCAAATAATCCGACCATGAATCAGATCAAATTCCATAAAGAGAGAACCACAAGGAAAGCCAAGGCAAAATCTTGCCTGTATGCTGCTGTCTTGCCTACTATTTTTACAAGGATCATGAGGTGTGACTCTGCAAAGGCTATATGGGACTTCTTGAAGGAAGAATATGAGAGAGATGAGAAGATAAGAAGTATGAAGGTGCTGAATCTCTTGAGAGAATTTGAGAGACAACAAATGAAGGATTCTGAGTCAGTGAAGGAATACTCTGATAGGCCGGTTGGGATAGTTGATAAAATCAGAGTTTTAGGGACTGACTTGAAGGATGAAAGGCTTGTTTAGAAGATCCTGGTGTCTCTTCCAGAGAAATTCGAAGCTACCATAGCTTCTCTGGAAAATACAAGGGACTTAGCTGATATAAAACTTGCGAGTTGTTGAATGCTTTGCGAGCACAGGAGCACAGAAGACTAATGAGAAGAGAAGAGCATGTAGAGGGTGCATTGCAAGCTAAAGTGAAGCCAAATGATGGAGGCAAAGGGAAGAAATGGATTCAGTTTAGAGGAAATACTGGTGATTCGAGGTTTGTACCAAAAGAAGGAATCTCCGGTGGGTCTAGCAAATGGAAGAAGAACAAAAAGCCATGTCAGTATTGTGGTGGAACCAATCATCAGTTTTTTAGATGTTGGAGAAAGCCTGATGCTAGGTGCAGAAGATGCCACAAGTTGGGTCATATGGAAGCCATTTGCAAAGAGGAAAATTACCAGCAAGCAGGAGAAGCACAAGTGGCAGTAAATGAAACTAAGGAAGAGCACCTGTTTGTAGCTTCAGTTTGTGAATCTTCAGTTGAGAATGATACATTGCTGGTAGATAGTGGCTGTACCAATCACATGACTGGCAATTTAAAGCTGTTCAGGAATCTAAACAAGACAGTTAGGTCTAGAGTCAGAATTAGCAATGGACAGTACATTGAAGTGCAAGGTAAGGATATAGTTGCTATTGAAGGAAATCAGGAAGTGAAGCTGATCAGGGATGTTCTCTTTGTGCCAAACATTGATCAAAATCTGTTAAGTGTTGGTCAATTAGTTAAGAAGGGCTATAAAGTGAAGTTCGAAGGAAAGGAATGTCTCATTAATAATGCAGACAACAAAGAAGTGTTGAGAATTCCAATAAGGGACAAAAGTTTTATGTTCAAGCCACAAGAAATGCAACAGATGGCTTTGAAATGCAAAGAAGAAAATGCAGAGCTATGGCATAAAAGACTTGGGCATGTTCACAGGAGGAGTATGCTATTTATGCAGAAGAATAGCTTGGTAGATGATTTGCCAAGCTTGGAGGAAGAACTTCCACAGTGCAGAACCTGTCTTCTTGGCAAACAAGCCAGATTTCCCTTCAAATGAGGAGGCTCGAGGACATGTGAAAAGCTGCAGTTAGTTCACACAAATGTATGTGGACCTATGTCTAAATTCTCTCTCAATGGTAGCAGGTATTTTATTACCTTCACTGATGATTTGACTAGGATGAGTTGGATTTATTTTCTACAAGCTAAGACTGAAGTAGCTGATGTGTTTGTGAAGTTTAAAACCTTAGTTGAGAATCAGAGTAGGAAGAAAATTAAAACTCTTAGGTCTGATAATGGATCTGAGTATACAGCTCATAAGTTTAAGCTGATTTGTGAGCAAGCAGGAATTGTGCAGCAGTTTACTGCACCTTACTCACCTCAACAGAATAGGGTTAGTGAGAGAAAGAACAGAAGTATTATGGAGATGGTTAGATGTATAATGCAAGAGAAGAAATTTCCTAAGAGGTTCTGGGCTGAGGCAGCTAATACTGCTGTGTTTCTGCTAAATAGACTGGCCACAAAAGCCTTACAGAAATCAACACCTTTCGAAGTCTGGCAAGGTGTTAAACCTGCTGTAAAAAATTTGAAGATTTTTGGGTGTTTGGGTTACACTCATGTTCCTGAGGTTAAGAGGGACAAACTAGATAAAAAGGCAGAGATTGGGATCTTTATTGGATACAGTCTTCAATCAAAAGCTTACAGGATTTTCCATCCCATGACAAGGAAAGTATCTGTGAGCAAAGATGTTATCTTTTTAGAGGAAGATGAATGGAATTGGATGGAATGAAGGATTGCAGAATTGCAGCACTTCGAAAAACAACCTGCTACAGATGTGGAGGCTAATGAAATTACAGAGGGATTGGAAGACAGTATAGAAGACTTACCAATAAAAGGCACAAGGTCACTTGCTGAGATCTATGAAAGAAGCAATGTGGCAGTGCTCGAACCATCTAATTTTGTGGAAGCCAAAGAAGATCAGAGGTGGATTGTAGCAATGCAGGAGGAGATTGCAATGATCCAGAAAAATCATACATGGGAACTTATAGACAGACCACTAGATAAAAATGTGATTGGGGTTAAGTGGGTGTTTAAGACAAAGCTTAATCCTGATGGTTCTATCAATAAGTATAAAGCAAGACTGGTTGTAAAAGGCTATGCTCAAATATGGGGAGTAGACTATTCTGAAACATTTGCTCCAATTGCAAGGCTAGATACAATAAGACTTCTATTAGCTGTTGCAGCAGAGAAGGGATGGCCTATCTTTCAGTTAGATGTCAAGTCTGCATTTCTAAATGGAGAGCTTGAAGAGGAATTTTTTGTTGAACAACCTGAAGGTTTCAGTATTAAAGGGCAAGAAGAAAGTGTGTACGATCGCGCAAAGCTCTATATGGATCAAGGAAGCTCCAAGAGCTTGGTATGGAAAGATAGATCGATACTTACAGGATTTTGGTTTTGTAAAAAGCTTAAGTGAGTTCACTCTTTATGTCAAGAAAGTGAATCACAGTGTGGTAATTCTGTCACTCTATGTAGATGACTTATTAGTGACAAGAAATGATGCAGAACTGATAGAGAGCGATAAGCAAGGTTTGTTTGCAGGTTTTGAGATGTCAGACTTGGGAAAGATGGCTTATTTCTTAGGTCTGGAAGTTAAGCAAAGTCCATATAAGATCTTTGTTTGCCAGAGGAAATACATGAAGGAAATTTTAAAGAAGCTTTAGATGGAAGATTGTCGAAGTGTTAATACACCTATGGCTGCTAGAGAGAAGCTGCAGAAGGATGATGGAACAAATGCAGTGGATGCCTCGATGTATAGAAGTCTAATAGGGTGTCTCATGTATCATACAGCAACCAGACCAGATATTCTATTTGCTGTAAGTGTTTTATCCAGGTTTATGAGTAATCCTAGTCAGCTACATTTGATTGCAGCAAATAGGGTCTTGAGATATCTAAAAGGAACCTTGTTCTTTGGTGTGAAGTTTCAGAGGGGTCAAAAGTTCAATTTACAAGGATTTTCTGATAGTGATTGGGTTGGTTCGATGGATGACATGAAGAGCACATCTGGATATTGTTTTAGTCTTGGTTCAGCTTGTTTTTCTTGGTGTTCCAAAAAGCAAAACATTGTAGCTCAATCTACTGCAAAAGCAGAATTCATAGCTGCTACTGCAGCTGCAAATCAAGCTTTGTGGCTGAAGAAGATAATGAAGGATTTGTGGTTGAATTCCAGTGACTATATCGAAATCAATGTGGATAATCAATCTGCTCTAGCAATATCACAGAATCCAGTTTTTCATGGCAAAACCAAGCATTTCAAGGTTCAGTTCTTCTTTCTGCGTGAGGTGCAACAAAATGGTGAAGTTAAGTTGGTTTATTGCAAATCTGAAGATCAACTTGCAGATATATTCACAAAGCCACTTCAAGCTGGAAGATTTGAGTTATTAAGAGAGAAAATTGGAGTTTGCGGCAGGCAAGAATCGATCCAAGGAGGAGTTTGTTGGAGTGTTATGCCTCGGTCTCTTCCGATGTTGCTGATGTTCCTCTGTTCTGGTTTTTTCTTCTGTTTGTTTTTTTTTTTATAGCTAAGTTTGTTAAATTATGCAGCTGGTATTTTCGTTATTTTTAGGAAGTGAATTAACATGTTTATGTGCGGTTATATGTTGCACGTATGTAAGCAGTTACTGCTTGTATTTAGGGACTAGACTCGACAGTTTCTCTAAGAACTAATGAATGCAAGTCTTGTGCTTTGTTTTTCTGTGCTATCTTCCTCTGTCGAAGACCATAGCCTCTGGTTTTTGTTTTGTTTATTGCTTTGATTAGTCATAACAAACACTAGATTTGCAAAACGACTCCAACCCGCATATTGGAGGTCGTTTTCAGTGTGGTTCTTGTGTGTGCTCGGTTGTGATTTCTTGCTAAACCTGTTCCTTGCATGTAATAGTATATCCTTGATATTTTGCTTTCATGTGAGATTGCTTATGGGTTGAGATTGAAGGCCACGAACATGGCCTGAGGAAGCTATTTTAAGGAGATTTGATGCAAGCCAAGTACTCGATAAAATGTCGGAACCAAGCTTCGATTTTGAAATGGTCGATTTAAGCTCGATTACTGTGATATTCATGTGCTGTGTTGTTCAATGTTAACATATATCGGTTTAGGGAATTATTATTATTATTTTAAAAAAATAAAAATAAATCCAAAAAAATCCAAAATTTTCAAATATATATATAAGTGATATATGGTATCAAATTAAGGCAAAAATGACATATATGAAATTTTACTAATTTTATAAGGTCATTTTTCCTAATTTAACGCTATTTTGATATTTTATAATCATTTTTGTAAATAATCCATTTTCCATAGATTAAAATTATTTAGAGTAGTTTCATGCATTTAGAGTAATATCATGCACATTTAAATTCTCATTTTGCTCATGGGGGTCCTGTCTCGAGGCGTGATAACAAGGCCATGTAATAATATTTGCCCGACTTGTATAGGGTTTTCCTTTTCCGCATTTATTTTCAAGTCATTTCAATTTCTTGGATGTTTACTTATGTACCACTTTTTCATTAATTTCGGTATAAATTTCTCTTCTAAATTATGTTAGGATTAGTCTAGATATTAAGGAAAACAAACCTACGAAAACATTTGCATGGACGCTTAGCGGTTTTATAAGGATTATAATTGGTAATCAATATTGTGTGGCCATTTAGATCAACAACCTTCCAAGTTAGTGGTACCGTAAGGACGCTAATAGACATGTTGGCCTAAACAAGTCCCCGTTCCTAGAAATCTCTGGTTGCGTAGGAATCGAGGCAACACTCCCGCATCTTTGATTGGTTTCTAGCCAATCCCAATAGGCTAGTGGTGACTCCTAGAAATACAAAGGTTGTTAAGAATAAAAATACAAAATCCAACGTCGCGTGAGGTATGGGCTTGGGAGAGCCTGCGCCTAATCTAAGGCCGTTGGTCCGCCTCTGTAGGCAAATACCCCTAAACTTCTTCCTTTTTTCCCCGAACAAAAAAAAAAAAAAAAAAAAAAAGTCGTGACACTCATCACTCATAAGAATCCACTTAAGAGATAAGAGCACAACAAGAAATCCTTCTTATTCTCAAGCCAAAGGCTAAATGAATTATCACTCAAATCAAGTCTGCCTTCTTATTCATCATAGCATGTTTTATATAGACAAAATTGGAACAATCCTCTAAGCATGAGTAATTGCTAAGACTCTTTGGGAAGACAAAAGGACTCATAGGGAAGATAAACTAAATGACATTGACAATTAAATAAGGATTCTAGAAACTTTAAGCCACATTTACTAAACCTTGAAAATATAAGAAATAAATGTTATTGGGCGCAGGTATCCAAGACTTGCTTGTCCCAATGTGTTGAATTAATGGCCTTCGAGTGAATGTGGACACCCTTCAAATGCACAGCTAATGAAGTATTAGTATGGTTATTAAAGTATCGGTAACTATATGATCGGTAACACTTTCGTAGAACGGATGTCATCTAGAAATGCTCCGGCATCACTTAGTCATTTTCACCTTAGGTGTGAAGGGAAAAATGTTAGACTCTAAATTATAACCCGTGTTGTGATTTTTTGTTTTTGAGTTCAAATCACAACTTCAATGCCTAATAAAATAGAAACAATAAGGAGTGTCAAAATGAAATGAAGATCCACTTGTTAACCCATATTTATTGCGTTAGATTGCATATGTATTAGTTAAAATTTAACGAATAGGTTATTATGGGTTTAGAGTAGCAAAGCCCAACTAAACATGAGTTTTAATGGATTTAGGTAATTTCCACTTGCTACCAATGTTAATCAAATAGAAAACCCTATAAATTCTACAATCGGTCCTTTAGCCTCAACCTAATCATATTAGTTATTTGCCATATTTATCGGCAATTGAAACATTCTGAGGCACCACCAAAGTTTTTGTGGTGTATCCGCTTTTTCCTCCAATAAAAACATCAATTATATAGGAATTCATCCCAGGCAAACCTAACATTCTGCCATCTAATATTTTGCCAGAAAATCCGAAATAATACTATTTCTTAATATTTTCTGCTCGAAATATATTTTATATATATTAAGTCCAGTGAAGTTAGCGATTGCTTGACTTCACACAAAAACACAGATGCTTGACAATCTTCTCCACTAATCCTCATAAAATTCAAAAAGAAGAAGAACATGGATTGTGTTGGGTATGGATTGACTCCGAACGGGATTGGACATATGCTGCTAAAAATTGGATTTCATATTAATAGATTGATATAAATTAAATGAGTTAATTTGGATCGGACCCATTTTCGATCTACCGGAAACCAATCAGACTCAAAGCAACCCTCCCATTTAACAGGACTTGAGACAATATATGGGGTCAGTACGTGGATATTATAACCCTTTATCCATGTTTAAAAATTTTCCTTTAAAAGTAACCAATGAGAATCTAGTATTAAATTATGAATAGAAAAGGATAGACATATGGAACGAAGTAACCAAGTTAATCATATTTGAAGAGATAGATAAAAGGTCCAGGTCAAATTAAAACTCTTTCTTACAATTGTTGAAATGATCCAATGAAATTTATAAATGCATGAAGGTAGCAATTCAAAGGCTGTGTATCAAAAGTGTGGTTATATAATGATTTATCTATCATATGCACGGGGCAGAATTAACAAATTATACGTCGTTTGTTATGTAAATTAAGGATTGATGTCTCTCTCAAGTCACATGTAATGGTTATCCTTAAAATGATGCCACATGAAATTTTTCAGCAAGTCAAGTGACCGAATAATCAAAATTGATCGATTTAGGGATTGGACGAGATTGTGAGCCGTAGAACAGCTTTGATTCCTCAAGCGTTGTTATCCCACCATTTTGATATGTGGGTTAGAGTATGCAACCAAGGATCCAAAGTCGAATTAGATGGATGCCAAACATTTGAAGTTGGTCTGCTAAGTTAATTGGTGAATGTTGGATATTCACAATGATGTTATCCGAAAAATATGAAGAGCAATTAAAGTTTGGTGGTTATTCGAAAAGCCTTTCTACGAAATATGCTGAATATTCATGATAACACGATCATATGAACATTTCAATTAAATTTTTCAACTAGAGAACTAACGTAAACAGATTAATACATATTGTTCAAAGGACCCGATTATACCCCCCCCCAAAAAAAAGTCAAAAAAGACATTGCATATGTTAAAAAATTTCAGTGACTTGTGATAGCTTTATCCTATATAAAATACACAAAAGTAAGGTTCAGCGAAGGCCATTCAAAGTAAGTTATTAAAAATTTAGGAAAAAATAAAATGGTGCTTTTAAAAAGTGGGGATGCATATTCTATGTCAGTGCAAAATATGAGGATGACAACTAAAATCTTTCTCAAATTAATTAAATTTCGTAATAACAGAGGAAACACCCAATCACGAATATGTTTAATTAAAACTCTAGATCCAACGCAAGAGTGTATAAGTCAACAACATAATCGAATAACTGCCCTGCATATCCATAGCCTTAGATATTCTTGATCTGCAATTGAAAGGAAAGATACGATATATGAAAAGATTATGATTCCATTTGTTTTGCGAAAAATAATTAATTTGGGAAATATTTTCCCAAAAACGATCAGTTATATACTTTTCACTAAAAAGGAATAGAAGAATTTACGATATACATAATGCTATGTGATTGTTTGAATGTACAGTAACATTGGTTCCAAATAAAATTAATTTTTTTTTCTTAGAGTAGAAAGAGTAAAATTTTTAAGTTTTTTCCTTAAATTTCGTCGCTAAAAGCTTGAGTTTTCTAGGGAAAGGTTTTTTTTTTTTTTTGGTCTAAAAGATAGTTCTTATTTAAGTAGTCATAACAGTCGCAATATTACAACCAAAGCTAAAAGGACATTCGGAAGCGATTGCATCAGCCGCTACAAGATCTTGCAAAATAGGAGTAAAAATGTTCTAGTTATGGGCCAGGTCAGTTCGCCCATGGGCTTTTGCAGCCCAGTCTGCAGCTTCGTTGGCCTCCCTTATACAGAACTGAAGCCGCAAATTAGGCTAAACAGCAAGCAGCGCTTCTAGTTCGACAAACAACGCCCGTTCTTCCCATGGCGGCTTCTTTTTCTTTTGAACCATGTCGATCAAAATCTGGCAGTCATATTCAATCACAATATTCTCCTTATTGAGATCAAGGTGCAACAGGTGATGCAGAGTAAAGGTAAGTGCTTGTAATTCCGTTTGAAACGCAGAAGATGCAGGAAAGCTTTTGGTATAGACGTCTGTGAGAATCCCTTGATGATTTCTGCTGATGCACGCCATCTTGCCTTCTCGGTTACCTGGATGATAAGAGCCGTCGATATTACATTTCAGTTGTCCGCGATCTGGTGGTCGCCACAACTGTCCTATTTTGACAGCAACAGCCTCTGATCTTGTTCAGCTTTGAGCAGAAGAGTACTGAATACGATCTTGTGCAATGGCGTCTTCAATTGCGCGATCGGGGTCGGGACACTTCCGGCGAAAAGTCCAGTTGTTGCGCATACACTAGATCTGCCACAAGACCTGTGCAACAAGTTCCAGTCGAGGTAAAAGGCTCACATTTGTTGCCCTGTCTGTGATCCAATCATCTAGCCGATTCACTGTAAATGGTGATACTGAAACGTTGATCTGAGGATGTGTCCATACTCCTTTAGTCCATGAGCAGAAAAAGAAAAGGTGTTCTAGGGTTTTTGGAGACTGCTGATCGCATAGACTGCATATAGGGTCGGTGGTGATATGACGATGAAATAAATTAGCTTTAGTAGCAAGGGCATTATGGCAAGCTGTCCATAAAAAGATGCGGATCTTTGGTGTTGTTCGCATAGTCCATATCTTGCGCCAAAGTGTTATTGAGGGTTGGTGCGATGTGGAGGCTCGTTGATCAGTTGCTATGCATGCTGTGTTGACTATTGTTTTATAATTACTTTTCACTGTATGAATCCCATCCCTAGTCGGTGTCCAAACTAACTGATAGGGATTTTAGTGATTTCTTCAATTACCTCATCATCGAACATTTGTTGAAGTAGAGGAAGCTTCCAGGTTTGATGGACATGATCAATGAGGTCAGCAACCTTCTCTGGCTCCTCTCTTGCGGCTGGTCCGGTTATAGTCCCTATAGATAGCCATTTATCCTCCCAAATCTTTATGTTCTAACCATCCCCAACTGACCATCATACATTAGGTAGGATGGCCTCCCTACCTAGAAGAAGACTCTGCCAACCCCAAGAAGGGCGTGAGCCTTTACTTGCTAATTGGAAATTCTTGGATGGAAAATACAGGCCCTTGAAAATCTGACTACACAACGAGTTAGGTTCTTGAATTATCCGCCAAGCCTGCTTACCAAGCATCACCTTATTAAAAGCCATTAAGTCTCGAAAGCCTAGCCCTCCATCGTCCTTACTTGTTTTAAGCAGTTCCCATTTCTGCCAATGCACCCCAACCTTGCTATTATCATTCGTCCACCAGAAACTGGAGATTTTCTTCTCAATTAGCTTGCAAAGAGTTAAAGGAAGCTTAAAGATGGACATTGCATAATGGGGGATTGCATGTACTACCGACTTGATTAGGATCTCCTTTCCTCCTTTGGACAGTAATCTTTCTTTCCAACCCTCAATTTTGGCATTTATTCTACCTAGTAGCCAAGCAAACATCTCTTTTTTTTATCGACTCCACTCTGAAGGAATACCTAGATATTTTCCATACTTCTGCAGCACCGGCATTCTAAATACACCCACTAAATTTTCCTAAAGACTCAACGGACAGTATTTACTAAAAAATAGTCCTAATTTATTCCAGTTGATAACCTATCCCGTTGCCATACAGTATTGATTCAGGATATTAGCAAGATTCTGACATTCCGTCATAGTACCCTTTAGGAAGAAAACAGAGTCATCAGCGAAAAAAAGATGTGAGAGTGTCGGACATGACCTATTTAGCTGTATTCCTATGAGGTGGCCCATATGAACTGCTTGGTTAATAAGGGTCAAAAGAAGATTCGCCAGTAAAATGAAGATATAAGGTGAAAGAGGGTCACCCTAACGTATACCTCTTGAAGGCCAAAAGTATGAAAGTTGTTCGCCATTTAGTCTAACACTTAAGGTTGACGTGGTGATGCATTGCATCAACAACTGAACCCATCTTGGATAAAATCCCAATCGCAGTAGATAATCCTGTAGGAAATCTCATTCAACTTTATCATATGCTTTTTGCATGTCCGTCTTGAGTAGGACATTGAAATGTCGCTTCCTTTTCCGTATGCGAAATTGATGAAGAACCTCCTGGACGATTAATACATTATCCTGTATTTGTCTTCCGCTTACAAAAGCAGCCTACTCTGTTGAGATAAGCTCATTAAGCCAGGGTTTTAGGCGATTTGCCATAACCTTGGATATAACTTTGTATGCATAATTACAGAGGCTGATCGGTCGAAATTGATCTAGACTTTCACGGTGATTGAACTTGGGAATTGGAGCTATTACCGTCTTGTTGAGGTCGCTAGGCATCACCCCTGAACTAAAGAAGTCTCTGACTAATTTGATCAAGTCTTCTTGAATTATATCCCAATGGGTTTGGTAAAAAGCCCATTTAGTCCGTCTGGACCTAGAGCTTTCGTTTTCCCCAACTGGAAAGTAGCTCGTCTCACCTCCTCATCAGTGACTGGGGTCAGTAGATGCTCATTTAGCTCTGCAAAAACAACCTGTGGACATTGGTCCAGTCACGTTGACCTACCGTAGTATACAAGTTAGAGAAATAAGCTAATGTGAGCTCCTTTAGGGCCTCAGAGTCCCGCACCCAGTTATGACTTTCATCTTATAACATACCTATCCTGTTTCTTTGTTGTCGTTGGATAGTTGTTGCATGAAAAAATTTAGTATTCCTGTCTCCCCATTGCAACCAATTAATCCTAGATCTCATAGCCTAATACTGCTCTTCTTGCTGCCAAATTTGTCTTATCTCCTCTCGAAGATGAGCAGCTTCCTCTTTATCAATGCCGGTGTTGTATGGTTGATTGATAATAAGTTGAAGCTGTTGTTGTAAGTCTTGCACTCTCAGGTGGCCGTTTTGAAATTTTAACCGGCTCCAATCCTGTAAAGCAAGAGAGACCCTTTTTAGTTTATGTACAATGTCAGAATTACGTACCTTAGATGATTTCCATGTAGTACAAATGATCTCTTGGCACTCTTTGTGCTGGTTCCAATAAGCTTCAAAGATGAACGACCTTCGGCACTTTCTATAGTTTGCTGATGTTGATAAGAGTAACGGGCTATGGTTTAATCCAAGGGCTAGCAAAGCATACACCTCCGCCTCAGGATATTGAAGATGTCATTCTATCGTACACATAACACGGTCTAAGCGTTCCTTTACTAATTCATCGCCTGCTCTATTGTTCATCCAGGTGAAGGCGCATCCCTTGCTTTCTAATTCCATGAAGGCACAATCGTTGATGAAATTTCGAAAGGAGTTTAGGCGAAACCGGTCGGTTTGATGTCTACCGACCTTTTCCCAAGGATAAAGAATCTCATTAAAGTCTCCGGCACAAATCCAAGGTAAAGTATTAACATTGCTGATCCTTCGAAGTTGCTCCCAAAGTTGCTGTCTATTGTGATAGGATGATGGAGCATGAAGACAGGTGATTCGCATCAACTGATTGTCCATTGAATCACGACAGAGCATATCAAGATAATAGTCAGAACATAGTTCAATCTCTAAGGAGAGATTGTCATGCCAAAAAACTGCCAAACCCCCCGCAAGACCTACTGGGTTTCTCACAAAAGAGCTGCTTAAATGTAATCGTTGCTGCAACCGCTGAATCATAGTCTCATGGTTCTTGGTTTCCATTAAAAACAGTAAGTCGGGCTTTTCCTTGACCGTCAAGGCCTTTAATGCTTGAACTGTCAGGGGATTGCCCAAACCCTGACAGTTCCAACAGATAAGCTTCATTTGTGCTGTGGTGGCTGTTTAGGGCCAGCCACCATCGCCCATTGATTCACTTCATTTGCAGTTAGAACTGGTGTGTCCATAAACTGAGTATCGTCAAAATCAGTATATGCCAAGTGTAGCATGTCATGAGGGGAATACCTCTTCTGTTTTTTGGCTAAACCCACCTTTGGAATGGCTCTGGGACTCTTCTGTTTTTTTGTGTGCTGCATATCCTTGGACTGGTTGATGATTCCCTTTTGCTTCTCATTCGCAGGGATGAAAGCTATGGTGATAGGTTCGTTCATTTGCATCAAAGACTGTGGAAGTTGCTGATGAGGTGCTGCATTGTCATAGTGGGACTGAGTTGCTGTTACAGTTGTTGTTACTACTTCAGCATTATTAGCTTGAGGCAACAATGGAACGCTAGGCAGCAAAGCGAGAGGTGTCTCAGGTACTGTTTCTTCATTCTGTGCTACACTCTTAGGTGGATTGTAGAACACTTACCAATAAGGACTGTGTTCGCGGACCTCGGCTCTCAACCATTGCCCGTAAGCCATTTTATCTTTTCCATCTAGTTTGGCTTCTTCAAACGAATATACTGGACAATACATGGCATAATGGCCTATTTTCCCACAGGAATAGCAAAAGTAGGACAACCGTTCGTATATGAAATCGAGCCACATTGTTCTCCCATCAAGGCGAATCAACTTGTCCGACTATAAAGGTTCGTCCAGGTTTATTTCAACCCTGGCCCTTCCGGCTCTTAAGACCGATCCTTCGTGAATGTCAGCTTTGATCTCTATGACTTCACCCACTTGCTTCAATGCTTTTCGCATCATCTGCTCTGTACACCATTCCAATGGCAGCCCAAAGACTTGAACCCAGAAAGCACAACTACTAAAATCATAACAGTGTAAAGGTGTGTTAGAAATCCATGGTTTGAAAATGACTAATTGACTTGAAAAAAACCATGGACCTCCCTCCATAACCCGTTGTTTATCAATTTCTGACTTGAATTTTGCTATATACAGGCCACCCTCTAGCTGAGAAATCTCAACTTGGTCATTTCGCCAAACACGCCTTAAGGTACTCTGGAAGGCTTGTAAGTTGATAGAAGATTTTGATAGGACTTTACCCATTAGCAACAAGTGACATTCCTCTAATTTTTCTGGTGGGGGGGCCTCTTCCCATATCTATATTTCCTGTGCAACACTTGTAACGACTCGAGCCTTATTATGTGATATTGTCCACTTTGGACACTGAGTTCTCACGGCTTTAAAACACGTCAAACAGGTTTAGAGGGGCCCAAGCCATTATAAACTGGCCCAGGACTCCCTCCCTAGGCGATGTGGGACAGGGACTCCTTCCTTGCACATGTTCGGGGATCGAGATGCGAACGCACCACCATCCCTCCTCCCCACGCGCCGCCGCTCGGGCCATCACACTCTCCCCTCTTTGGGAGAATAGCGGCCTCGCTGTGGCCTCACACGCGGCCGGGAGTCGGCTCTGATACCATTTGTAACAACCCGGGCCTCATTGTGTGATATTGTCCACTTTTGACACTAAGTCCTCACGGCTTTAAAATGCATCACACAGGTTTAGAGGGGACCAAGCCATTATAAACTGGCCTAGGACTCCCTCCCTAGGCGATGTGGGACAGGGACTCCTTCCTTGCGCACGTCCGGGGACTGAGGCGTAGACGCAGCACCATCCCTCCTCCCCGTGCGCAGCCGCTCGGGCTGTCACACTCTCCCCTCTTTGGGAGCACAGCGCCCTCGCTGTGGCTCCACACGCAGTCGGGAGTCGACTCTGATACCATTTGTAACGACCCGGGCCTCATTGTGTGATATTATCCATTTTGGACACTGAGTCCTCACGGCTTTAAAATGCGTCACACAGGTTTAGAGGAGCCCAAGCCATTATAAATTGGCCTAAGACTCCCTCCCTAGACGATGTGAGACAGGGACTCCTTCCTTGCGCACGTCCGCGGACTGAGGCGCGGACGCACCAAAATCCCTCCGCCCCGCGCACTGCCGCTCAGGCCGTCACAGCACTTAGTCGTCCCAATCGTTTACACAAGGCAGCCATTCGCAAGGAGTCAGCGCTGTCTTCTGAAGCCATAGGACAGGAGCCACAAGACAGAATTATCTCGATTCAAAATGAAATAGAACAGTTACAAGGAGACAAGCAATCCATTGTTTGTCACGGCAAAAGTGATATATGAAGACGACTGGACTGATTTAAAACAGAATCCGGCAGAAAAATAGAGTTAACGCAGATGGAGATTAGTCTCCACTGGAGTCAATTTCAAGAGAGGCAAGGCATGCATCCTACCATTATCCAGGTGCAGAAGATTCCGCAGAACAAGCATCGATGGGATTAATAAAGAGATGAAGCATGCAATCTACCAATTTCCAAGGGCAAGAAATCGTTAAGTCAAACTGGGTACTGATTGATGGGCGACAACTATCAGGGAGGTGTTGCAACCCGTAGACTCCATGAACGAAATCTTTAGTGGGTAAGAGCGGAAAAGGAAAACAAGAGAAAAAACAGGGTTTTAGAGGACGATTTTGGTTGAGATGGACATTAAACTACCATCGAAGGGTAGACGAAAGCTCTGCATATCGAGAGGAAAGCTCTGTCTTAGATGGAGAAAGAAATGCTTTTCAAGAATCGTTGATTTCATGAGAGATTGTCTAGGGAAAGGTTGAATGCATTTGGTCTTTACCAATTCGTGCATTTTGTCACTCATTTATGGACTGCATTGGACCTTTTGGCGATGAAATTCAATGAGCGAGAGAGAGAGAGACGGTGCTAGTGTCGATGGTGGATGCCAGAGGACATGCTATCATGATTGAGAGAGGCGAGATGAGATTTACTGCTCCCATAGGTCCTTTTTTTTTTTTTTTTCCTTTTTTCCCCTTTCCATCTCGTTCTGCATTGTTAATTCATGTGAATAAGGGAGGTTACGAAATTTATGATTGAGTATATCAATAGTTGAGTTATGACGCACCAACAAAAATATGTCTACTGCGTCCGCTTGGGATGCTGTGCGGCCTAGAGGCCAATCCATGCAGTGGGCTCATTTTATTTGAAACAGAACGCTAGTCCCTCGGTACCATTTCCTGCTGTCGCTAATCACTAGGAACAGATTACCCACTCAGGTAATGCTTCTCACCTATGGAAAAATCACTTATGCGAATTGTGCATTTTGCTCTAGCCATCCAGACTCTGTCGACCATCTATTTTTTGGGTGTTCCATTACTACCGCCTTTGCTACTTTTTGAGCTTCTAGATTTAATTTTGCGTGGCGGAATAGATCTTGGTTGAATAACCTACATTGGGCTATCAAATCTTTATCTGGAGCTTCTTTCCACTCTACTCCTACCTGGTTTGTGTTTGGGGCCCTTTGCAACATCATTTGGAAGGAGCAGAACAACATACTCTTCCGGGAGAGGACTCCCTCCCTTTTGGCAATGAAAATGTGCCTTGAAAAGGTTATTAGGGATAAAGCTTTGTCCTTTCACCAGGTCCCTCCCACCTTTACAAATCGAAGATTGTTGCGGTGCTGATCTCTCAACCCATCTATTTTGGTAGACTGGCCTCTCTTGCATGCTCTACCTTTTTCGGCGAAGGACTTAGTTGAGTAGGGGGTTATTCCTAACCCTCTACTATTTGGAGGTCCTACTGGTGTCGCGGAAGCTAAAGACGGGGCTGCACCTGATTTCTTCGGAAGCTACTTCAGTGGTGGGCTCATTCCTATCTACTAATCTTTGAGTTGGGATCCTCTACCCTTCTCCCTATTCACCAGCATCATTTTCATGCTTGCCTTGTTCCTTGTTTTGTTGTAAGGGTTTCCCTGTTCTCCATTTCCTTGTATCCGCTGTGTTGGTTGCTTTTAGCCGCTATTTAGCTTGTTTCTACTCCTATGCAGTTTGTGGCTCCCCCCCCCCCTCCATTTTCCTTGATACCCTTCCACTCGCTCTCTGACTTGTTTGTCTTCATGAGTGCAAGTTTTTGGTGCTGAGTTTTTGCTGTATAGTTGTATAGCTCTTTGGTTTAAAGTCAATATATCTCATACCTTCTACCAAATATATATATGTCTAATACCCTAAATAATCCTCAACTTTAGTTCTAGTCCAAATTCGATCAAAAAACATTTTATCCCATAAACCCCCCAAATTATAGATTCAGTCTCAATTATTCCCTAAATGTATTTTTTGTCTCATAAAAAACAAACAATATTTACTTGAGTGTTAAAATTGCACCACCTAACCCTCTGTCTAAAATTTCTTGTTGAAAAGAGAGAGATGGTAAACTATCGAGCGCAAAACGTCCAACTATATGTTTAGTTTTAATTATTCCCTAAACATTTTTTTGTCTCATAAAAAACAATCAACATTTACTTGAGTCTTAAAACTGCACAATCTAGCTCTCCATCTAAAATTTTTCGTTGACATCCGAGAGATGGAAAACTATCGAATGCAAGCTCTTCGAGCATCCCAAGATAAGTGTTCCAAGATTCAAGACTCCCAACCACAAGAGATTGAAGATTGAGTGCAAAATCGAAGAACCCCGAGCAAGACGGAAGGAAGTCTCTCTTAAGAATAAGAGCAATTGAAGAACTCAACCCAAGTTACTCTAGTTTTTACCCAAATTTCAAATCCAATAATACGTTGTTTAAGCTGACATGAAAATTTATCTCCACAAGACATCTTCTTGGATCTAAAACTAGGGGGAATAAACTAGAGCAATGACGTGGAAATGCCATGTAAAATCACTAAGGGCGATTTTGGTTGGAGGGTTAATAGGAATAGATATGGGATTTGAGTAAATGGAAATTTACTTATGAGATAAAAAAATTCTAGGGTAAAATTGAGACCGGATCTAAATGGGTTTTTTTAAGGGTATTAGGCCCCATATATGCCTTTTGTGTCTAGTTCCATATTCAAAGTAGGTCAAGTCGAAAATGGTTTGACTTAAGTCGGGTAGAAAAAGTTTGACTTAAGTAGATCCACTTAAGTCGTTTTGATCTATTTCCATATAATAGAAATCTAGTGATCCACACTAGACCTAGCCGTTAGGTTAATGAATTAAGGCTTAGCACAGACTCTCCCAAGCCCTACCAATCCCAACTTGGTATCCAATTCAATTATAATAATTATCTGAGCTATTGGAATAGCCACTAATTGGTTTTGGGTCGATTAGACACCCAAGTAAAATTCATGAGAGCACAAGCACTTGGTATATTTTCTCTTTATTTTGAATATGTTTTGCGTGCAACTTTTGCTAATTTTTGTAATATTATGCCACTAACATATAACATATGACAACGCATATGCACAAGTGATAAAATAACATCCAATGATTATAACCATGAATAAATTATGGAAAATAATTTAATAACCTGGACATACTCGAAAAGTAAAGATGAACCAGAAGCACAACGTCGCGGGAAGCAACTAGAAGGATGCAGCACTAGTGACCAGCAGCAAATAACAGCGATGATGGCATAGTAGCAGTAGCAAACAGCAGCAAAACAACGACGGACAACAGCGAACAGCAGTAAATAAAAGCGAGCAGCAGTAAACAGCAGCAAGTAGCAGTAAACAGCAGTAAAGAACAGCAGAAATTGATGACAAACAACAACAACGTAGCAACAAACAGCAACAGCGCAGCAACAGCAAGAAGCGACAAGCAAGGGCAGCGTGGCAGCGGCAACCATAGCGTTACAAAAGCAACGGCAATGGAGGTCTTCGGTGATGGCAGGGATTTGCAGATGCTGTTGGAAACTCGCCCGAGGATTTAGGACTCAAGGAATGGACTACGCTATGGTATGTGCAGGGGACCACAGCGTCGTGAGATCACTGGAAAGCTTAGTATAGTGAGACAATGATGTGAGAAAACTGATGCCAATACCTTGTTCCTCTCCCCTCCTTTTAAATGGCTCCGAGCATCCCCTTCTACGAGCAATTTTCGGAGTTCCCTTTTCTCATTGCCTTAATTCACGGTCTGCAAATTGGCGCACTTTTTCTTGGCCAGCTTAATCTTTCCTTTTTGTAAGCTACTCAACTTCAAACGCTTTGATTCCTTCATTTGTATCAAATTTCTTGCCTTCTTATTCACCTGCTTTCTTGGCTCTTGATCCTTGATTGGAAATTTGACTCCTCATTCACCAAGATTTGAATATCCGTTAAAGCAAGAATGGCCGGTCAGAATTCCCACCTTCCTCACATAATCAATCAAACTGATTCCCTCTAGCTTTCCTTTCGTTTGCTTACCACGCTGACCAATCCTTGCTTCACTTTCCTATCATTCACGAAATGTATCCCACCAATTCCTCCATTTAGTTGACCGAAATTTGCTAGATTGATTGGTCTCCTTATGGCAACTAGAAATCTCATTATACGCCACTAAGATAAAAGATTTCTAGGCTGAATTTCGGCCGTGTGTTTATTCTTTCCATATTGCTTTGAATCTCATCTATTATTCATTTCATCAACTTCGCGATCTCATGGCCAGATTAATTTTCGATCGCCCCCAATCATGCGTCTATTACCCTTTTCTTGCCAAGGACAGTCCATAGTTTCTAGGGGTGAGCATTGTTTCAAGGTAGAATTTAGAATCTGAGAACTATAAAGCACCGACACTCTCCAGGAGCTTTCATATCGTGTCGGACACTTCGACACGTGTCCGACACTCTCGAACACTCTTCAACACTCGGTCAACACGTGTCGGAAAATCCAACACCTGATCAACTTTCTCGACACTCAAGTCGGAATTCTGACATGCGAATTTCCGACGCGTGATTCTGATATCGATGTCAATTTTAAAAATTTAATAAATGAGTGGTCAATATATATATGTGTGTGAAAAAATAAAACACAATAATAAAAATAATAAATGGAGAAAAAAGAAAAATCTAGTTTTCTCTCTTCTGACTCCCACTTCCCGTGATTCACAATTCACCCATTGAGTTTTTTTTCTCCTCTTCCAACATATCTAACATGCAAGTCCAGAATATAGATCACTTGTTTTTTCTCCAAGTTTTATGAATTATTGAAATAGAGTTAAATTTGTCAAATTGAAACAATGAATGATATTAATAAATGACGGATTAATGTTTTTAGTGTATATTCATTCTAGGCTTTTTTTAATTATTTATTTATTTATGAATTTGATTCAAATTAATTTGATTGAAATAATCATAAAAATGATAATTTATTATGTATATATAAAAATACATATTTAATATACAACGTATCCCAACGTGTCGGAATTCTTTGTATTTTGAAAATCAACGTGTCGGCGTGTCGTGTTGTATCGTGTCGCGTGTCAGTGTCAGTGCTACTTAGTCTGAGAATTGGACTAATGGAAATTTGTAAGTTTCAAGTTTTAAAGTGTGCAGAGTAGGTTCTAGATTCCAAAAAATGAGGAAAGTGTTTTGACAAATAGGTTACAGGTTCTTAATTAGAGAAACTTGAAATTTGGAACTTGTAACTTAGAATCTATAACAAGTTTTAATGTTTTTATCGGTTTATATATTCATGCGATCTTGTGACATAGTTTAAGCTTCCATTTTATGATTGAAACTTTTACTATTAATGTTCATATTTTCCGTGTGTCTTTATTATCAATGAATTGTGCAACAAGCGATGGTCATTAAAAGTTTTAATTTACTACAATCATTCAACTAAAAATATAGATGGAACCTGATAGATTTTGGAACTTATAATAGGGTAGGCTCTAAAATCTAAGGTATGCAGGGTAGGTTTCAAATTCCAAAAAAATGATGAACTTGTTCCAATTGACAAATTCTAGATGGAGCCTATACAGAATCAAAAAATACTCACCCCTAATAGTTTCCCTATTCGTTCCGCTCAAAAATCTTGCAACGATCAAGCTTCTTGATCCGTACATGTTGACTGAGTTTGCACAGGCTTTTCTTTCCTTTTGTTTCTTTTCTTTTTTTAGGCTGCCAATCATATCTGTTTCCTTTTTGCTCTCGCTCACCATTCACGGCTAGCCATGATCACTGCGTGCAATCTTTATTCAAACAAAAGGGGAATATTGGGTCGATCGCAATGCAATCCCCAATCAAGCCAATGCCACTCACGACCGTGCCGACTTGATTGCAATTTAAGTGGACCTATTTCTATTAAATAAAGGTGTCGATAATGCCTATAATGCAAATGTGAACTAATGTTAATGATTTTTTTGTTTAGGGGCAATCCCTAATTTTTTATGCAGTAAATAACTAAACTTGAAGCCAAAATTTAGGTGTTAACGTTTCGAGGTAATATTTATTTTGGATTGGCTAGTATACGGAAGATTATTAGACTCTATTTATTGGGTTGAGACAAGGAATCCGCATGAAACAACTATGGGGTTTGACCTTAAAACAGAAAAATGATATTAGAAGTGTCAACATTTTTGTATGATGCACGGTTTATTGTCCAAACTTTGCAAATGATCACTTTAAATCTAATACTTTTAAGAATTAGTTATTTAAGATACTTCTTAACTTGGCTAGCCAAAAAATCCTTTGTGAAATTATTAAATCACTAACGTGCGCTCCACGGCTTTTATAAATTATAAAATGATCCAACGCTGCAATTATGATGAGAAAATCAACCCAAGACAACATCGTTCACCAGACAAAGAATAAAAGATATGACGTGAAACATGTCATCAGAGCATCAGCGCAAAACGAGACCGTTCACAAAATCAATCGAGTTTCAATAGTTCAAGAAACAAATTTTGGCACAATAGTTTTGACTGTTCTAGTGTTGTTATCCCACTGTTTCAATACGTCCCTCATAGGATGCAACCAATGATCCGAAGTAGAAATAGATGGATGCCAAGAATTTGAAGTTGATCTGCCAAACTAATTGGTATATGTTGGACATACCCAATGATCTTTATCTAACAACTATGGGCGGCGAATTACAACATCATTATCCTGAGTTTCTCATGCTTTTTTTCTCCAAGTTAGAGCCCCAAACTTACTCCAGTGTAGGCGCAGTTGGTTGTACGTGCAAGCTGTTCTGGAATATGGTTGCCAGTACATTTCGAAGGTATAGACTTAACCAATTTATGAACCCTAAAGAGTGTTCTTCGACTTTTCAAGTAATCGAGTCACCAAGTCTAAGCCCCTGGATCAAAAGAAAAATTCCTCAAATGTTTGCATCTTTCATCTAGAAATGGGATGACGAAAGAACACTAACATCAAAGGAGAAAAAAAGTCAATCTATTGAAATATTGCTCATATTAGGAGAAGTTTAATAACTCAACGGCAAGAATTAATCATATTCCCACCAAAAGTCATTTTCTTGACTTGCCACTCCCACTTTTTCGTCGTTGAAGATTCTTGCTTTCGCAAAATTCCAATACATGGTTCGTGTTTTTCTTTCGGAGTATCTGCGACATAATTGGAGATGCTAATTCAGCTAATTTTCACGCTTTATCATTAATTTAAAGCTGCCCATGCAAAATTCAACAGCTTTAACCGTTTGCGGCATCAAATGTCTACAAAGATGTCTATAATTTCACGATCTTCGAGCCCCAATTCAAGTTTAAAACAGCAGTATGCATGCCAAAAAATTCAAGCCCGAGAAGTTTGAAATATAACAAGCCAAATATTTTAGAATATTTGGCAAGACCAAAGAACAAAAATCAATTATGATAATGGTATTTATAATACAGACATTTATACTATAAAATTTTCGAGGTCAGCAAGAGAAAGTAAGCGACACTTTGTCTTCATTGAACAAGACCTTTTGGCGCAATGACCCACAGATTGATTGAAGGCGTACATCAAGTTCACTTATGACAAACTGAATGTAAGTACTTTACGTTGGAGGCTGTGTTGCTAGATAGAAAATCTTTTTCATTTATGGAAAATTGAGTTTAATAAGTATACATTGTGAAAGCATTCTACTATAGCCAGTTGTGTACCTAATTGTGGAAAATAATCGTACATGATCCTAGAAATATTTACCATTACATGTGCACACGGTGTAAGTGCCTTCGTTGCCGCAACATGCTTACAAAATGACTGTTAATTACATCCTAAATTGAGGAAAATTTTCCTAATCTGCATCTCTAGCAGGTTGACTTCTTTAGAATTTTGAGAGAGAGAGATTGTTTTAATCCCTCCTGCAAATTAGGAATACTTTTTCATGAAATGCGAAATAAACATATTCTAAATTGTGCGCACTTGACCGTGGTTAGAGAAAATCTTTTCTCTCAGGGGGAAGAAGAGAGGTTGAATTAATGATAGAGGTATGGGATTTGATTAGGGAAAATGAGAATCACATGATGATTAAATACTAACTCAACTTGGAATAAAGAATTTTTTTTTCCAAAAATAAACTGATTAAATTGTCTTTTAAAATAAAGATAAAATGTCACATCACCTCATGCATCATGAAATATACAAACACATGATTTCATTTTTGAATCCTGTGACACTTTAAATATACTATACACTAACATCTAATAAATAGATTACAATATGAATAGAGTGTATCGATATCATGCCACATAAATTGTTGAGCACATGCTTTCTTTGGACTTTGGTATAGATATATAATATGAGTACGTTATATGCAGATACATGTGGCATGTGGTTAATAATGTATCAATTCTTATCATTGATCAACCTTAATCCTCATTATTGCAGCCCCGCTAAAATGTTTTTCAATTAATCAAGTGTCATGACGATGGGCCTAAAAAAGGAAACGTCGGATGGTAATCAAAACTTCAGATCCAAAGCCAGAGTATCTAAGTCGACAGCATAATCGAATGACTGCCCTCTGCATATCCATAGCCCTAAATTACTCTTCATCTGCAATTGAAAGGGAAGAAACGATTTACAGAAACATCAAGCTAGACCCAAAAAACCAAGTTCCACGAATGAAAACAGAAAATTCATTTTTATTTTTCAGTTTCAAGCACGGGTCGCTGAGAAATACGTAAATAATCCCCCACGCAGTGCATGCAGAAAATCTAAAGTATTTTGGAAGTTATTTGAAGCCTTTATTAGGGAAAAAAATAACAACGTAATTGTACGGATCAGCTGTCCTCACTTTGAAGATCGCGTGGGCATTCTGCAAATACGGCATCCCAATAAATTTTTCGCATCACCGGACTGTCGGCCATGTGTATTTCCAGGGTTTGGGACAGTATCATATCTACAACGTCAATAGTATGCTCTAAAAATAACGATTGATGAACCGAACACGTTATTATATTCTCCTTTCTGATTGCAAAGCAACAAAAGATTTGTCTATTAAATCAAAGAAACTGCAGTCACATGCGCTACGTATACATGATCTAGGTTCTCCCGCGCTAAAAACATTGTTCTTTTCAAGTGACATGCGAGCATAAAAATTATCAAGTTTGTACCTAGACTTTTTAAATATAACATATCATGATTGCAATCGTATGTTTAAAAAAGTGGAATCTATTGGCGAAAGATTCAAGGACCTACTGTACATACTCCACGCCACGATGATCAGAAAAAGCAACCACGTGACGAATATAATAACGCTGACGAGAAAGATCAAGTACCAATTTAAAGGACTTCAATTTAAACTCCCCATATGATGCGATTATATATACCGTCAAGCGTCGACTCTCGCCACAGCATATTTCGCACAGAACCTCATTCAGTCCCTAACCTCGCATTTCTCTCCACTATTCAGAATCAACATGTTGGCAACAAGTTCAACAATATCGGATACGGATGCTGCTCTATTAGAGTCTATCCGCCAGCATCTTCTCAACGACGATGACATCGAAACCCCAGCAAAAGTCGCCCAAAATGTTCAATTCCATTGCCCAGATTCAAGCCTCAACACATCTTGGTCGCCGGAGACAGCCATGTCGTTTGAAGCAAATGATTACAACGACCTGGGCATCTATCATGACCCCTCGATATACGCAGTCGGGTCCGAATCACCCAGCTCGTCAAATGAGCAACCGGTCGTGGATTATGGAGACGTCAAAGCAAATGAGGCACAGCCAGGAGGGTCTCACTACCGGGGAGTGAGGAGACGGCCATGGGGGAAGTATGCGGCTGAGATTCGGGATCCGAAGAAGAATGGCGCAAGGAGGTGGCTGGGGACCTACGAGACACCGCAGGAGGCCGCACTGGCTTACGACCGGGCCGCGTTCGCGATGCGTGGGGCCAAGGCCCGGCTGAATTTCCCTCACTTGATCGGTTGTGACAGGGTGGAGCTGGTGAGGGTGACTCGGAAGCGGCACCGCTCACCGAAGGCTGAGAGCGGCTCGCCGGATCCAAATTGGAGAAAGGAGGATTTGATTGGCCTGGCTAGCGAACCCCGTGAGCTTAATGGCTACCTACTATCGTTTCGATAGAGGAGGACTTGAAATGGAAAATATTGAGAGGTTTTATGTGATGACTTTTTGTCATTGTGTAACGGAACATGTGTTAAGTGTAAGAAGCATATGTTCTTTCTCTGGAGATTAGAAAACGGAATTTCAATGATATCTTCCGAAAAAAAGAAGAAGAAGAAGAACGCGTAGAACTAATTTATGTCTGGCTAGTGTTTTTAAGCAATTTCATTTTTCGCACCACCTCTCATTATCTCCCTCCCCATCTTTTCCAAACAGAACATTAGTGTCCTAACCCTGTTTGTTCGGATTTAAGTAAAACAGGGACATAATGAAAGCATCCCGGTTTTCAATATGCCGACTATTTTCGTCAATGTTATGTAAATTGAACATTTCCTTACAGAAAACATTTTGACGTCTGCATTGTAATATATGGGCTTTAAAACAAGAAGAGAAAATAAAAGAAAAGGAAAGGAAAGAGTTTGAAAAGTCAAAAAGGGAGGCTGAAGGAAAGTGGAAGAAGCTTCGGCTAAGTATAAAAAGAGAGAGAGAGGGAGAGAAAGAGGTCTTCAGCAGAAACGAAAGAAAAACAGGGGAGCCGAGAAACAGGGGAAAACGCAAAACAGGGGAGAAGAGAGAAAGAAGAGAAAGGAGAAAGGGAAAAAGGGAAAAATTTTGGCGCGCTCATGATCCGGACGCCTCATCAAGCCAACTCAAGTGTGTTTTGCAAGGCCGGTAAGAAATTGAAGCCTTTAATCACTTACTTGAAGCAATCGCCGCAATTAGGGCTCGAAATTCGGATTTCTTGGGTATTTGTGTGGCGAAGTCCGATTTTTGAGTCGTTAAGCTGTATATTTTTTTAGAAATGGTACTTTGGGATGTTGTGAAGCTATAGCAACTTACGGATCATGTTTTGAGCTTGCGGTTTGTTCGGAACGGAATTTTGAAGTTGGGGGCGCAATCTGGTACTGTAGCTATCAGTGGCTTCGAGTCTCTTTTTTTTATTGTTTTCGGTACCTTTTTGGGGCGGCTGAGTTGGGGTTGTTGTTGTACGTTAAGAGAGCTTTCTAAAGACCATAAGACGGCTTGAAACGGAATTTTGTGGAGGGAGTTATGGCGTGACGAAGTTGGCGCATGGGCCGCGCCTAGCTGAAAATGATGGGTTTATGCTAAATTGTGAGCTTTTGGGGCGCGTAGGTGTCATTTTATCGACTAATAGGCCTAGTATAGGCGAGTCGTTATAAGAATATCATTTTTACTCGGCCTTTTAATATTATTTTTCCGTTAATTGTTAGGAATTCGAATGCGTTGGTTCGTGTGAGCGTCGTAGTTGATTTTTGGCTTTTCCCAGGTGAGTGACACTATTTCTTCTTTGTATTTTAAACTCATGTTTTGAGAAACATGGTTGATTAAATACTCTATGAGTTGACAAAAAGCATATTTTGCTGCATAAAACAGGATCGAGATATTACTGACATTTCTGTGGTTCGAAGGGAGTTGTATTTTGACGTTGATTTGAATGGTTGTGTGAAAAAGGATTTGTGAAATTCTTTGTGAAAGAATCTTGAACTGCTTTGAAGGATGCTTTGATATTTATATATCAAATTTTGAGTTGCGATATGACTTCCTTTCTGACGTTGGATTACTGGATATTGTGATTGGTAGTTGGAGCTCAATGTCTTTGTGGACCCTGAGGTGTGTGGGTATGCGCATACTATTCTAGGATATCCTTGTGGGCCGAGCCACCGGCTAATAATAGGTGAAGACCTTGCCAAGGGGGGAATCTTGGTCGTTTTGTCACGGGCATTACGCGTGACCATAGTTAGACATTTGAGCATGAATTGGTCAATGGAGTGGACCATTGACGTGTGATTTGAGTTTGGTCGATGGAATGGACCATCGATATGATTTGATGAGATTAATCAATAGAATAGACCATTGATGTATGTTTTACGAGATTGACTAATGGACTCGACCATTAGTACCTTCGGTATTTGAGCTATGATTTGGTATTATGATAAAGTGAGTTATGTTTGTGTTTTAAAATGTGCATAGTGATTTCTCGATCCGCTTAGAAGAAATGTGTTACTCACTGAGCCGTGGTAGCTCACTCCTCTCATCTACTTGTTTTTCAGGTTCTTCAGCGAGTCGCGAATAGGCGTGAGCGTTCGTTCAGGGTGGACTTTTGTGGTGGAAATTTTTGGGTATGACTCATACATAGTTAATAGGTTTATGTTTTGATTTTTTGTAAATTATAGATATACTCTGATATTGTAACCAATTGCCCCTTTTTGTCAAATATATATGTGGATGTATATATGTTGATATCGGGTTGAAATTTTGGTTACGTTGAGGCTGCGTCCTTTGGAAAAAGGACGGCCGTGTCATGCCCTTCTTCTTGTGAATCGGGGTGTGACATGCATTGTCTATAGCTAACAATTCCTTGGTTCCTAAATTTTTATAAATTGATATCTATGCAACAATTATGTGAATTTTGGACATTCACTTCTGAACTCAGGGTTATCATGTATAAGATCCATGGACTAACAAACAAACAGGATGGGCCGTTAAGGTTCCAAACTCTTTCGCTATAATATTATCTAAAACTTGGTACTCTTGATTAGGTCATACTTCTTTCTCTAGAATAGGTCCTCTAATTGGTTACTTCAGTTCCGTTGGCTGCAAATAATTTTGACTACTTGCCACCTAAGTTGGGAAAATATCATGTTTTACCGATTGATCTTAGTAGATCTATTTTGTATGCTTACTTTAATCTAATTTGCTCTAATACTTAGATTGTCTCCAACCCATTACGGGAGAATCTCGCTATTTTATGATTTTTGTTGACGTTTGTTCTCATTATAAATGGTTTCATCTCATAAAAAAATCAATCTAAACTTGCTTATATCCTACTTCGAATTTGTTGCCATTACAAAAACACAATTTTCTCTTGTCGCAAGGTGTTTCTCACATAATAAACAAATAGAGCCTTTGAGAATTCTTTCACAAAACGGTACTATCATTCATCATTTTTGTCCAAAAACTTCCCAACAAAATGGTCGAACAAAGGTAAGCATAAGCATTTGTAGATTATATGCAATTTTCTAATCTCAACCACTTTCCTTGAACAATTTCGGGGTGAGTCTAGCCATATTGCTATTTACACCATCAACCATACTATATTATCCACGATAGGTAATAGCTTTCCTTATGAGCGCTTACATGATAGTGTTCATAATTATAATTTTCCTCTGATCTTGGACATTGCTTGTTTTGTGCATCTTCTACAAAATGAACGCACGAAGATAGAACCTCATGACTAACTATTTTGCTTACTCTACTACGGCATAACTCACAAATGGTATAGATGTTGGAATCCTATCTCTAACTATCTTTGCATATCTGATGTGCATCTTCTACAAAATGAACGCACAAAAATAGAACCTTATGACTAACTATTTTGCTTACCCTGGTATGGCATAATCCTGTCTCTAACTATCTTTGCATGCCTGGTCGTTTCAACTATTGGAAACACAAGATGTTTTGATCTCTCAATTCTTTCAAAATTCTCTTATGCCGATCCTCTCTTTACGAATCCTTCAATGAATTTATTATTTGAAGATGAAATACTTGGCTATACTAATGAACATTCATCTTTGAGGTTTTCTTCTCCTAATCTTGATATAGTGGGTATTTCTAGTGATACTAGTTTGGTAGTTCATTACATGTTTACACCATCTAATGATTCTCCACCGTTGGTCATTCCCTCCTCACCTGTTCATCGTTCCACATGCGTAAATTGACCTTTTATTCGACTCCATGATTTCCATTGTTACTCTACCATTGCTTATTTTAATGAGCCTTGTAGAAGTTAGTATTTATCCTCTTTGGTAACAAGCATTAGCTAATGAATTGCAGACTTTAGACAAACTCATACTTGGGAATTGGTTGCTTTGCCCTTTGGATAGTCCGTTGTAGGTTGTGAATAGGTGGAATAAAATAGGCTTATCATGCATGGTATTTCAAGTTTAGCTCGGCCCTAGAATGCATTGGCTTGACATATAGTCCCTATAACCAAGCTCTCTTTGAAAATCTTGTGGCTATATGTTCCTACTTTTGTATGCGGATGGCATGATTATTAGTGGCGATGATAATATTGACATTACACGGTTCTAGTGGTATCTCAAGCAACAATTTGAAAAGAATGATCTTGGACGACTTAGCTATTTTCTAGGATTGGAGGTTGCTTTTGGTTCCTCCAATTATTACTTTTCTCAAGCCAAATATGTGCCACAGATATTTTTATTTGAATAGGACAAACTGATAGCATGATCTCTGTAACTCGCATGGAAGACTATTGCCAAATAACAAAGATGATACTCATTTTTTCAATCCCTCACTCAATCAGCAATCGGTCGGTGGCCTTTTATATCTTACTATTACTCACCTTGACATTGCTTGTGTTGTTAAAATTGTTAGTAACATCATGGCTACACCATCTACAACTCATTATGTTGCAGTTTTTTTGGATTCTTCGTTACATTAAGGGTACATTATTTCATAGTCCTCCCTTTTCTTCTCACTCTACTTTACAGTTGCAATTTTATTCTAATGCTGACTAGGCAGGTAACCCTTTTGATCATCAATCCACTATAAGCTACTACTTCTTCGTAGGTAACTCATGTATCTCATGGTATGGCAAGAAACAAACGGTCATTGCTCGATTTAGTGCGAAAGCAAAATATCATGCTCTTACCAATACGGCATCGAAATTATTGTGGTTGTGATGGTTATTAGATGGCATTTGAGTATGTTATCGTAGTAAGACAGTCATTCACTACACAACTAGAATTCTATTCAAATAGCCCATGATGACGTTTTCCACAAGCATACTTAGCTTAAAGTAAAAGTCCAGATATATATCCACGTGATTCTTGTCTTCCTCTTATTATATCAAGTCGTCGCGTCTTCCAACTCATTTTCCGCGTGCTGTTTGTTATTCCTGAAATCATTTGTGCACGTGATGTTTTTCATTATTCAAGGTATTATTAATTCTGGAGTATTTTAGGGAGGGTGTTCCTGAAGTAGGCAAATAGGTTATAATTTCCTTGATTTGGGAACCCAAACCGCCCGATAAGACCAAAATCTCTGACTAAGCAATGCGTGTTACCGTACTGTTAACCTATAAAAAAAAACCTGCTCTACAAAGTAGTCTAATAATCTAATTTCTCTCTATGTACTTTTATTTTTGTTTCTTTTATTCGATTGAAATCTTGCGATTAACGTGTTTTGACCTTCTTTAAATGCGAAGCACTTCAAACTTTACAAAATACAGGCATAAGAACTAAACTTTCATACGGTACGCCAAAACTTTCATACAACGCTTACTTGAGTGTCAAAACTTGTTTTTCATTCACTTGAGTGCCATATTAGAGAAAAATCGATCATTTAAGTACCAATTCCGGCCAAATGTCCTACATTGAATTTTTTAAAAAATTTTGAATATTTTGTTTTTATTTACATTTTGCTTGTTTTCTTTTTTTTGTTTTTTTTAGGACCAGCAAGGGTCCGCAACTGCCTTGCCCAAATTAGCTGAGGCCGCGAGGGCCCTCATCGATCGCTAGGCGACCGTGGGTGACGCCACCGAGAGTATATGAGGGCTGTTAGGGCCTCGATGACTACTGGCGAGGCCACAACAGCCCTCGCTCGCTCTAGGCGAGGTTGCTCGAGGCCACCCAAAGTTGGATGTTGCCCAGAGTAGGTGAGGGTCATCACAACCTCGCATAGGATCTTTGCGGCTGAAGGTGAGGCAGCCTTCACCCAATCTAGGCAAGGTGGCCATGGCCGGCAAGGGTCGCTGGTGACCATCACCAACCCTAAAGAAAAAAAGGAAAAACAAAAACAAAAACAAAAAATAATAAAATAAAATTTCAAAAATAAAATATTAAAAAATTGAAATATTAAAAAAATATATTTTCCGGTGAGGTAAATCGGAAGTGGCACTCAAGTGATCGATTTTTCAAATTTGTAACACTCAAGTAAAGGAAAAAAAAAATTGGTACTCAACTAAGCACCGTACAAAAGTATTAGTACTTATACCATTCTTACCCCCAAAAGACAGATGTTAATGTATAAGTTGACATTTAATTCTTTTGTAATATTTTAAAATATAAGTAGTAATTTATGTTTTGATAGGAAAGTAAAAAATTATAATTTGCTTTTATTTAAATGGAATCAATGAGCCCTTGAATTTTCAAAATAAACAACAACGGGGTCATAGTCAAATTTGATTCATCACATTGAATTTCCCTTTTTTTACACGCATTAACGGTCAAAATTCTTTTACCCACACATATTAGGTGCACCAATATTGGACTTTCCTCGTCATAATCACCTTAAAGTGTGAAGGGACATGTGTTTGACTCTAGGGACATATGTTAGACTCTAAATTATAACATGTGTTGTGAATGGGCTCGATCCGGATGGTATCGAATATGAATTAAAATTGTATTAGATAGTAATATGTCGATATAAATTATATGATTCAAATTTGAGTCGGACTCATTTTTTATCCATCCAAATCCATCAGACCCGGCCTACCTATTCGATAGATCTTGAGACAGTTCATGGTATCAATACGTAAATATAATACCTCTTTACCCATGCTTAAAAATTTTCCTCTAAAAGTAATTAATGAGAATCCAATATGAATAGATAAAGATATCCATGTCGTACGAAAAAACCAAGTTAATCATACTTTAAGAGATGTTTAAAAGGTCCAGGTGAAATTAAAACTCTTTCACACCATTATTGAAATGATTCTATGAAAAGGATATATGCATGAAGGTAGTAATTCAAAGAACGCGTATGAAAAAGTGTGGTTATATCATTATTTATCATATGCATGGGACAGAATCGACAAATTGTACCTCGAAAACAACGCTTTTCCACGCCAAGTTTTTATAAGAAAATCCACAACTAATTACCTTCCAAATTGTGATCTCCCGAATATATTCTTTTGATTTTTGTTTTCCGCTTAGGTGATATATATATTTTGGATTAGCTGGCAAGTGGAAGATAATGTACAATCTATCGATTGGATCGAGACGAGGAACTCACTGAAAGACAGGAAAATGATACTAGAAATGTCAAAATTATTGTACGGTATACAGTTTAACATCAAAAAGTTGCAAACTACCACTTTGATTCTAAAACTTATAAAAGTTAATTATTCAAGTTACTGCCAAATTACAATCATCACATAGCCGATGAAGCCAAAGCTGCAACGCCGCCTACTCTTCCAGTGGGGAGAATTGTCCAAAAAGTCCTAAACTTATTGCAATTTTGCCAATTAAGTCTTAAACCTATTACAATTTTGTCAATTGAGTCATAAACCTTTTAACTTTGCCAATTGAGTCCTAAACATTTTCACTTCTTGTCAATTCAGTCCATCCGGCCAATTTTGGCCAGAAAATGCCGACGTGGACGCCGCCGGTGCCACGTAGGACTACCAAAGCACTAACGTGGACAATTTTAAATAATATTTTTTATTTTTTTGAATTTTTTTATTTTTTATTTTCTGTTTTTTTCCCCTTTTTTTTTTCTTTTTTGGATTTTTCCGGTGGCTCCACGTTAGTGCTGGTAGTCCTACGTGGCACCGGCGGCGTCCACGTCGGCATTTTCCGGCCAAAATTGGCCGGATGGACTGAATCGGCAAGAAGTGAAAAGGTTTAGGACTCAATTGGCAAAGTTAAAAGGTTTAGGACTCAATTCGCAAAACTGCAATAGGTTTAGGAAGAGGGAGAATTGTCCAATGACTACAACTTTGCCGATCGGGGCCTCTTCGACGCCATCAACCTCGCCTCCAATCATGTCCTCAGTCGATCACCCGCCGATGCTTCCCCTCCACGACTAGCCTCGGGATTAATCCTAGCAACCTCAGGGCTCTTATGTCCAATTTGGCCAGCGCCCAGGCTGCCTTTGAGATCTTCCGACAGTCAGGCCGCTCCACCATCGCACGATCCCCGCAGATTGAAATTGAAGTTTGGGATAGGGTTTGGTTTGAGAAGTAATTCTAGCCTAATTTCTCAATTTAATTGGCGGCTCGATTGGGTTGTCAAGACGTCGTCTGTTTTGCACATTAAGGATTGATGTCTCTGTCGAGTCACATGTAATGATCATCCTTAAAATAATGCCACATGAAATTTTTCAGCAAGTCAAGTCACCGAATAATCAAAATTGATCGATTTATAGAAGTTTGGGAACCAAAGTTCGGTACAAGAATGTGAGCCGTAGAACAGTTTTGATTCTTCAAGTGTTGTTATCCCCCTATTTTAATATGTGGGTTAGAGGATGCAACCAAGGATCCAAAGCAGAAATAGATGGATGCCAAAAATTAGAAGTTGGTCGGCTAAGTTAATTGGTGAATGTTGGATATTCCCAATGATGTTATCCGAAAAATATGAAGAGCAAAATATAACCTCACTCTCCTAATGTTACTTATAACTTTTTTTCTCTAAGTTAGAGCCTCAGACTTACCCCAGAACTGATGCAGTTGGATGTATACATTAACGGTTTTTCCGGCTAAAACATTAGAGCTCATCCATTCGAATCTCACAAATTGCACACGAATTGCTCTAGATGTCAGTTTGTTGTTTAAGCCAAAGGTTTAGATTCAACTGGTTCCTGAAATCTACAGGGTGTCCTATGAGGCTTCATACTCTACGCAATTGCTTGTGGTTAGAGTTACCTGTGCAAACCAAAGGTTTGGACTTAACTAATTCATAAAAATTTGCAGGGTGTTTTAAGAAACTTTAAGTAAGCGGTCTTTATGACCACTCAAACGTTTGCATCTTTCATCTAGAAATGGAATTAGAAAAAACAATATGGGATGACCGAACGAACAACAACATCGAAGGAGAATAAATAGGTCAACATACTGAAATATTGTTAAAATGAGAAGGATAATAACTCAACGACAAGAATTAATCATACGCCGACCGAAATAAGTTTTTTAACGCATAGTTCACGAGTTTCTTTGGCTGTATCTGTGACATTATTGGAGATGCTAATCAAATAATTTTCCGCTCTTTATTATTAATTTAAAGCTGCCAATACAAAATTCAACAACGTTAACCTTTGGCGGCATGATATGTGTGCTCTAAAATGTCATGATCTTTGTAATCCAATTCAAACTTAAGAACGCCAACATGCCTGCATGCCGAAAATTTCCAGCCTGAAAACTTTGAACCACAACGCGCCAAACATTTGAGAATATCTGGCGAGACTATATTACAAAACAATTAAAAAGAAAATCGAGATTACGATAATGGTCAGCACCTGAGAAGTCGACTTTTCACGTAGATTGGCCAGGGTTTCTATGAAAGAAGTATTTATATTCGAAAAAAAATCTTAGAGGTCAACAAGTGTATCTCATGAAAATATCATAAGCAGCAAGTGTTCATATCTGGAACAAGATAAGTTAAGCGACATTTCGTCTTCATCGACCATGACCTCTTTTAGCGCAATGACCCACTCGTTGTGTAAAGGAATACAAGAAGTTTTATTTATGACAAAATAAATAGGAACAAGGCCACAGAAAAACCATAAGTTATGTCCCCCATTACATCAATATACTTTCTATCGTGTCAGAAAAAGTCCGAAGTTAGACCGTGTTGTTGCATCAATACCCCCAAACTGATTTTGGTGATACCGAAACCCCAAAACTTGCAATAGTGTGGAAAAAAAATGCATAAGTTTATGTCAACATAACCTAAGCGCCCTGCAGATCTAAAGCCCTAGATACTCTGCATTTCACCCACTTTTTTTCCAATCAGCAGGAACCATCGGCTCGGCTCAAGAAACCAAGCTCAAAGACGGAAAAAAGAATCCTTTTAATATTCATTTTCAGGGATGGGTCTAAAAGCCGTGTATAAAGAACTCCCCACGCAGCGCATGCAGATGAATTTAATAATCTCGGAAGTTATTTATATAGCCTTTTTTAAGTGGGGCAAAGACACAAGTTCAATGTACCGACCAGCTGGTCTTGAAGATCTCTTTTAGATTGCGTGCACGCTCTGAATAAAGATGACGTGGAGCTGTTAAGATACTCAATATTTTCTCCTCTGAAAATACGATATCCCTGCAATTTTTGTATCTCCAGACTATCGGTCATGTGTATTTCTAGGATTTGGGACGGTACCTTATATGCAACACTAATAGTACGCTCCAAAAATAATGCTTGATCAGCACGTCTTTTTGATCTCAAAGCGACAAAAAACTTAGCTTATAAATCGAAGAAATCCTAGTCACATGCGCTACCTATATTAGGTTTTCCCGCGCCAAATACGTTGTCCTTTCTCTTTGATTGGCTTGCGCATTCTCTGCTCTTCCTATAAAAAAAAAAATTATTTCTCTTTTATTTGACTTCCGCATCTCGAAATAATCGGACCAAAAAAAATTATTTTAATATGTCAATTAAAGTTTCCTTCCTATCATTCAAAGGCACCGTCCATCCAATCGATCATAGGGAGCACAATATTCTTTTAATGATTTCATTAGAATAACTTTCCATTATAAGAAAATGGATGAATTGGTGATATACTCGCTGCTTCATGATTGCTTGAATGGACAGCCACCGTGATTCCAAAAACACCTAATAATCTTTCCCAACAAATTGTGAATGAATATGCTTTACCTTAAGACAATTAACTAGAGTAGAATTCGTAGAAAGAGTTAGGAAATGTTAAAAAGAACTACAAATGGGGAAATTCTTTAGGATACATACATACATACCAGTAGCATACTGAAGTACCAATGCTAGCACGAACTTTGTTAAAGTATCCTACATTGCTTGTTTATGGAATTTATATACTTTTTATATTGATGTAATCTCCTTCAAACGACAAATTTTAGCTTTTACGTTGGATTTTTCGATATGGTATCCGCTCTTTATATGCATGTGGCTTAAGTTTTTAAGTTTGAACTTCTATGTAACTCAATTATAATGCACAATGATTCCATATGAAATAATTAAATGATCATGACTTGTAAATATTGGGGTTCAATTTCTTAGTAGCATAGTGTACTATTAATATGGTTTTATTTTTATTTTCGTTTTCTTCATTTTTTTTTCCTAAAATCAGTTGGCTTAGTATTGTGTTTAACTTGCTTTATTTCCTAGCGACTTATGTATTTGTTAATTGTTCTTGCATCATTTAATTTGTATTTTTTTATTTAGATTGCTTTATCAAAAAGTAGCTTACTAATTTGCCTTTTTAATTGAAACAGTTCATTAAAGGGAGTTTAAAATAAGTTATCTTGATTTTTTCCAAAGAGTTAAAGCGTCAAAGCTTTAGGTTTCTCTAGAAAATGTCCTCTCATTGATAGTTTGACTTCTTTTCCTTGAATTTCGTTGCTTAAAGTCAGAGTTTTCAGGGAAAAGGCTGAACGCGAGGAGCTATAGTGAAAAGATACAATGACGTTCTATATAGATATCAAATAATATCATATACGTATATAATTTGTGTGTGTCTTGCCAGCGAGGAGTTAATCCTTGGATTACAATCCACATATTTGAAAGTAACCACGGTTTTCTTTTTCTTTTTTTCCTAAGTTGTTCTAGATTACGAACGGACAAAGTTTTGAGTTACATAATAATACAAGTTTAGTGAGACATGTTTATTATTATAACATTTTTGTTGTTCAAATGAAATTAAAATAAACTATCTACATCATCTTCAAATTTCCCGGATCACCAGACGAACCTGGTTGAAAGTAAATCAAAATTGACCAATAACATTTTGAATTGAGAGTTAAATGACTTGCTCGAAAGCACAACTCAATACACATGAGCAATATTATATACTCACACAAAACTAATAATCATGTTTAATCCTTGATTATAACTAGCATCCATATCACCACTGATTACGAATTACTACGTTAATCAAAGGTGTTAATCCAGTAATTGCAGCTTCTCTTGTTGTCATCGTCGCAGATTTAGATGTTTCCATTTATCAAAATCTACTAAACTAGGACAACCGCGAAAGATGAATAAAAGCCATTATACAAACGGACAAAAAGCATGACTCCACATGATAAACATGATATAATTGAAAAAAGGTCCTCATGGGGGTTAATTTGATTAAATAAAGTAATATAACGTTTTACACAAGTCTTGGAGGATTTAAAAATAAAATAACGTTTCTGTATGGTACGGCAATTCAAGCCAAGAGCCAGGTTTCATATACTGTGTTGGGTTGAAATTTCGAGCTACGTTCCGATATGAAGCCTCTAGCTATGAATATTAAAATCATAATTTTCTTTTCTTTTGATTGATAAAGAAAAAAAAGAAAGAAGGAAAGACATATAACTACGATGTGCATTATTTCTGCTTTGGATGACGGACATTTTACACGATCATTATTAGATGAGTGAAATACGAGGAAACTCGATTAAATATTGCCTAAGTTCAAATACAAGTGTTATCTTACGTCGGTCTACATGCAAAAAAAAATTTACACTTGCATTAGATTGACACAGGAGATGGAATTAAACTAAAGGAAGAGACCATGCTTCATCTTTTAGATGTATCACATTGTCTTTGACACACACATTTAAAGTTTACTATAGTTCTTTAGTAACTCAATTTTTTCATTCCATTCTCATACTAGCCATAATGATAAATTGCAATTCTAAAGTTAACACAACTTTTGAGAATTGAATATTTAATTTCAAGTAGAGCATAGATGTCGTACTTTCTGGAGCTTTCAAAACAGAGCACTATCCACAAAAACATAAAAAAAGAGAGAAGAGATACAATCTGACTTACTGTGTTCAGTAATTTCACGTTTTTAAGGAGACGAGAAGTTCGAAGAAATTTCCATGGGACTTTTGTCAAACATAGACGGTGCATTTTAATCGCCACGTCACCTGGCTATGTGAATCACCTTGAAAACATATGTATGAAGAACGTGCCATATATTCATTCAAAGTCCTCTTCGCTCCCGTGAACGCAAGGACAAATCGTTGCGTTCATTTTGCATCCTTCCGCGGGAAACCTAGGAAAAACCTATTGAAGTTGTGAGAATGAGTTGCTCTTGGAAAATTACATCTCTCAAGTTTGAACTCATGAGTGAAACCCTATTCATAATTTGACCGTATAATTTAAAGAGTTAATACCCTGAAAAACCCTAAACTGGTACATCCGTGACAAATTTATTCCAAACTATTTTTTTTACCACCAAAAACCCCAAACTGGTATACTTTTGACAAATTTACCACAAACTGGTACACTTGTGACAAATTTACCTTCCATTAATTTTCGTTAAATTTTACTGTTAAATTATTAAATTAAATGATACATGATAGTTGACTAGTATACCAATTTGGGATTTTATGCTCCATTTGTCATAATTTACAATTTTTGTAATTTTTTTGTGGTATTAATTCAATTTAGTGGAAGGTATATTTGTCTCAAATTTACCAGTTTTGGATTTTTTGCGGTCGAATAAATTAGTTTGGGGTAAATTTGTTATAAAAGTACCAATATATGGTTTTTTATAGTCAATCGGAGTAAATTTGTTATAGATGTACCGGTTTGGAATTTTTCATGGTCAAAAAAATAGTTTTTGATAAATTTGTCACAAGTGTACCAGTTTAAAGTTTTCAAGGTATTAACCCTAATTTAAAAGATGAAAGTTTTGATGTGACTTTTGGTTGACTAAATATACGAAGCACAAAAAAAAAAAAAAAAAAAAACTTTGTTGGAGTTGGGTTCTTAAATTTGACTCGGTTACAAGGGATTTCCTATTTTAGATAAGTAAGTATATATATAAGAAATTGATTTTGGTTTTAATCTATTAGAGCAAACAAGAAGAGTATTAAGGTTTTCTCTCTATGGGTTTTCTAAGTGGGTTCTCTATGAGAGAGTGTGAGATAACACTTGTTGGTTTTGCTTTGAATGTAATCTATTGCTGAGAAACATTTGACAAATTGAGTGATTGTAAAATCTATATTTATCCAAATTCATAGTGAGTTCCTTGGTGGCTGGTTCTCTTCCTAGAGTATATATGACGCTCAAATCAAATCATGTAAATTTTAAGACTTTATTGCTGTTTGTTGATTTCTTTAATAATGTTTTCTTTTCGCGTTAGACTTCAATTACGGTCCATTAGCTTTTGCAATATTTCACATAGTCCCAATGAAGAGCTTGAATGGAGTCATGACTGCCTTATTTTTACTTTTGGGATGCTTCTCCTTAATAAGATTCTAGGGAGAAGGATAATCGGTCCGACTTGCATAATGTTCATCTTGAGATATTTTAGTTGCTAACATGCAAATATGATAGGATATAGTTACAAGTGTGTGACATTCCTCTATCTTCTCACGACCTCTAATGCTATGTTTGGTTGTTCGGACAATTTTACCAAATAGGATAACAATAGGATATGATTTGAAATATCCTAAGCAATGTTTGGATATAACTCTGAAATACATGGATAGTCTAACTCAACTCTCTCATTGTCTATCTCATGGTCGGTGGTGAAGGAGATAAGACACCACAGAATCATCATCATCTTCATCCTCCAGTAATGACGGGAGGTTAACGATTTCGCATCTGATGTACGCTGCTGCAGTTCTTTGTTTTCTTGTTTTGTTTACTCAATTTTCCTTATTCGCAGGTCGACTTTTGAATTAATACTGTGAAACCAATACTTGAGTCCTCCACTACTGAACTCAATCCTTTCCTGTATGAAATTCTTCTTTGAAGTAGATCTAAACAGACTATCGGAGGAAAAATATAAAGCTCACAATTTGTTGAAAGCGCAGAACAAAGTACTAAATAGGGACAAGATGTAGACCCAAAAAGTCCCAACAAACAGAACTAGATTTTGATAAGCAATCCCGTTTCATAGACCCATCATAACCAAATTAAATGAGTCTTAAAGACGAACCCTCCCTAGCGAGCCCCTCCATTTAACCCATCACCGCCATTCTTTTATTCAGATCGAAGCAAAAGTAGAGCGTGATTGAAAACAAGAGCAATGGTCATCGAAACTCTCGATAACAGGCGCTAAAAATTTTCACGGATAGAATGGGGCCTTCAACCAAGAAAAAAGAGAACTAAAACTTATTGGAGGAAGTAACGCTTTGGATGATTGTGCGTGACGGAGTTGGAAGCAACGATCTAAGGATGGTTGGGGTTGAAGGCGGTGGTGACGAGCTGACAACGAGAAGTGAGACGTGCAGACCTAGCGGGGCCAACATTGAGCGATGAGCATCAAAATGAGTCCCTTGAGTTTTTCCATATTAAATATCCTATATGATTTTCACTCACTCTCTGATTGAGTTTTTTTTTTTTTTTTAATTTAGATCATACTCGGACATATCTGAATATAGTGTTCTCTTAAATAACAAATATAATAAAAATTGTCCTATCCAAAATTATATCAAGTCCACCAAATGAAATTTAAAAATCGCAGCTAGCTTTTATTCTTAGATCAACTATGATGCCAGCTCAAAATTGGAGGTCAAAGGCAAAAGATTTTAAATTGAGAAAGATCAGCCTTGATCCGATGTAAACCCTAGCTGAGAGAGAGAGGGAGGGAGGGAGGGAGGGAGGGCGCCAGTACCGGGGGATGACGGGGGCATGCGATCGTCAGTGAGAGAGGCGAGATGAGATCCACTGCCACGTATGTATCTTTTTTCTTCTTTTTTTTATGTGTCTGGTTCCATATTGTTAATTCATGTGAATAAGGATAGTTAATGAGATTTTCTTGGGTAAGATAAGAATATATTGATTAAACCAAACTATACAACTCGGAAACTGGTATCAAAAACTTATACTCAACAAGGCAACAAGCCAGGTCGAGTGGAAGGATGCCAAGAAAAGGAAGCCAAAAGCTACCAAGGTAGCAACAGGAAGCCAAATGGCATCCACGAAAAAGCCAAACAGAGAGAAAAGCTACAAGAAAAGACAACCAAACAAGCAAAAACAGCCAAAATGAGCCAACGGCCAAGAACAACACCAACCCTCCGAAAGAAAAGGCAATGAGACCTTGACATGCTGGTAGGCAACGAAACAGCAAAGGCCGAAGCACTTAGTCCACAAAGATGGCTGGGTCAATACCCCAAATTCGTTGAGTTCTTCTATTTCTCAGAGTATCCATCACCTGGCTAAAGGAGATGGCTTTGTCCCTCACAACTTTAAGTAGGTGGTTCTTCATGTTAGGTATAGGATAGTTATTAGATTTATGATTGAATCTATCAATAATTGTCATTTGAGATACCAACATAGATATAAGGTGTACCACCGGCCGTGGTGACTCTGCTGGGTAGGCTCCTGCCTTTGAAGGGAAAGGTCAAGTGTTCGAAGCCCCTGCAACGCAAGTTACAAGGAGGCTGGCAGACCATTAGGTGTATTATGTGTGGCGCCCTGGTGGTGAGTCCTGAGCTAGCGTCACCTGGGAGTTTATGTGACGGCTATCGGCCAAAGCAGTTCCTCCGGCACAAAAAAAAGAAAAAAAAAAAAAACATAGATATAAGATGGAGTTGGTCTTAGAAAGGCGTCCGCGAAGGGAGGGAGAACATGTACTAGTAATTTTATAATATTTAACAGGTACAAGCCACACGTAACGAATTACGTTCTCATTGGAGACAAAAGATAGAAACAAATTGAAGAGAGACGCTCATAACCCTTCATAAGGAAATCACGTTAGACACTTAATTTATAATTTATCGGTGGCGTATGCTCAACGGATTTGCATTATAATATATTTACTGAAATTAGTTTACAAAATGGGTTAAGCATGAGAGGGCTTTTAAATGAGTGAATCAATTATATTTGAGAACCAATCACAGTTTGACATATATCACTTAATAATCAATCTCGTAAACTAAACTTAATTTGTGATTCTGTCGTATTCTGATAGGGCCCAGCATATCTTAATTTGAATAATAGTTTCACACCCGTTTTTTTAATTTTGCTTGATTAATGATGAATACGTCATCATGGCCATCATGCCATATATTTAAAAAAAGAAAATGAAGCTGTCAGTAAATGCCTCGAAAGGGTTGTCTGTCCGTACTCCACGCCACATGATTAGAAAAGGCAACCATGTGGCTTATATAATAATACCAAAAGAACGAGATGTACCATTTCAAGAAAGGGCAAAGGTTACCGAGAGCTTTAATTTATTATTAGAATAATAATTTATTTCGAATTATAAAAAATTAAATAATTAATAATTATAAATATTTCTTCAAAAATTTATGATTCATAATAAATTATTATTTTCATATTACTTCTAAAATTATTAGGGTTAATACCCTGAAAAACCTCAAACTGGTACACTTGTGACAAATTTACCCCAAATTATTTTTTTGACAATGAAAAACCCCAAACCGGTATACCCGTGACAAATTTACCCCCGACCGACTATAAAAAACCTAAACCGATACATTTATGACAAATTTACCCCAAACTAATTTATTCGACTGCAAAAAACCCCAAAAATGGTAAATTTGTGACAAATATACCATCTGCTAAATTGGATTAATACTACAAAAAAATCACAAAAATTATAAACTGTGACAAACGGAATGTAAAATCCTAAATTGGTATACTGGTCAACTGTCACGTGTCATTTAACTTAATAATTTGAGAATAAAATTTAACGAAAACTAACAGAGGGTAAATTTGTCATAAGTGTACCAGTTTGGGATAAATTTGTCAAAAGTATACCAGTTTGGGGTTTTTTGTGGTCAAAAAAAAAATAGTCTGGGGTAAATTTGTCACAAGTATACTAATTTGGGATTTTTCAGGGTATTAACCCAAATTTTTATTATGCTAGCAAAGTGTTTTTAGAAAATCATTTTATTGGACTCCCATGAGAATGCTACTATAAATACCGTCAAGTGTCGAACTCTCGCCACGCAAACTGCTCTGTGCGCACAAAACCCTAATCAGTCCTTGTCCAGGCATTAGCCTCCGCTATTCATAATAAACATGTCCACAGCAAGTTCAACGATGTCAGACTCAGATGCTGCTCTTTTAGAGTGCATTCGCCAGCATCTTCTCAACGACGATGACTTCGAAACCCTTGCGAAAATCGCTGAAAATGCCCGATTCCATAGCCCAGATCCAAGCTTCGACGCATCTTCATCGCCGGAGACAACTATGTCATTCGAGGCAAACGACTATGACGACGTGGACATCTATCTTGACGCCCCAAAAGATGCCATTGGGTTCGAATTGCCCATCTCGTCTAATGAGCAATTGGTGGTGGATTACAGAGACGTCAAAGTGAACGAGGCACCGCCCGGAGGGTATCGCTATCGGGGAGTGAGGAGACGGCCATGGGGGAAGTATGCGGCGGAGATTCGGGACCCAAAGAAGAACGGCGCGAGGAGGTGGCTTGGGACTTACGAGACGCCGGAGGAGGCCGGGTTGGCTTATGACCAGGCTGCGTTCGCAATGCGCGGGGCTAAGGCCCGGCTAAATTTCCCTCACTTGATCGGTTGCGACGGGCCGGTGAGGGTCACTCGGAAGCGGCACCAGTCACCTGAGGCTGATAGCACCGCGCTGGATCCAAAGTGGAGAAAGGACGACCTGACTGGCTTGGCAGGCGGCCCCGACGATCTTTACGGCCATGTCCTGTCGTTCCAATAGACAAGGACATGAAATTGATGAAATTGAGAGGTTTTGTATGATGATATTTAGTTATTATGTTATGAACGTGCGTATAAACGGTATGTTCTTTCTCTGGATATTTGGAAACGGAATTCTAATCATTTCTTCCACCAAGAAAAAGAAGCATACGAAAAACTCATCTAATGTCTGATTTTTCTAATTTTTGTTTCTTTAGGGGACAAAAACTAATCAGAAGAAATTCCGACGGAGGCTTAGTCAAATTTTCTGGAAAGAAATTGACAAGTGCTGGTGCAGATTTGTAATTTTCCATGATATCACACTAAAAAATTTGCACTTACACTGTTTTGAGTCGCCACCTAGGATAATCATCTATATGATAAGAAATAAGTTCGTTTATGCTCTGTTTGGAGAAGATGGGCACTGGGATTTTTTTTTTTTTTTTTTGCGAGGTGGAAAAAAGGAAAAGAAAACAAATTTTAAATTTTTTGCAAAAACAAAAAAGTTCTAATTTTATCCTTTTCTTTACCACACCTCCCATTGTCCCCCTCCCTATCTTTTCCAAGTAGACTTTAATGTCCTAACCTAGTTTGTACAGGATCAAAGAGATCAAGGAAAACAACAAAAAAGAGTGTTCTTTCCCGTCAAAATTTATGATAATAATTAAATTTCGAAAGATTATAAAAAATAACATGTCAATATTTATATTTTATGAAGATTTTGGGTTTCCCAGTTTAAAAAGGATTCAAAGTTTATCTGTTGCGCAATTTAGATTAAGTAAAAAGCAAAAACAATAAGACTATCCATACATGCCCTCCAAACATTAAAGAGTCATTATTTTGTGTACTCATGGACAAGTCACTGCCATTGTTTTGCTTCTAGTAGTGCTAAGCGAATGACGATCTATCAACCGATGGAATGATGGTGTCGCTTTGTTTGCTCGATCAAGACCCTGAATCAAGTCGCGAAAGTCGCATTCTTACTGTTATAGATACTCCTATCTTATTTTTTGGCAAATCGAAGATTTATCTAATGTTTTGACGTTCATGTTGAAATATAAATATATAATTCTCTCTTGCTGACATAGAATATAACATTGCCCTACATTTGGGGAAAAGTACTAAAAAGTCATAGACTTATTGCATTGATAATAATTCAGTTCTAAATCTTTTAATTTGACCAATTTAATTCTAAAAAATTTTCATATTAATAACAATTGAATGCTTCCGGCCCATTTAGGCCAAAAATTGCTAACGTAGGCACTGGATATTCTACGTTGCATGACCAGCACCGATGTGGACAATTTCATAAATTTTTAATATTTTTTTTAATTTCCTTTCTCCTTTTTTCTTTTCCCTCTACCAGCCTCCGTGATGGTTGATGGAGGCCATAGGCCGCCGATGAGGGCGAGGGCCAAAAGGCCCTTGCTAGCCACGGGCAAGTTCTAGTGAAAGGACCCTCACCCAGCTTGGTTGGCAAAGGGTGGCCTCATCTAGATGGCGACAAACCTCACCCAAGCAAGGCCATCCCAACCCTCACCCTCGCTGGTAGCTAGCAACCCATCAGCCATGGTCAAGGCTGGCGGAAGGAAATGGCAAAAAATATTAAAAATTCAAAAAATTATTAAAAAATTTATAAAATTATCTTTAATAGCACCGGCCATGTCACATAAGACGATTGGCTTCTATGTTGACAATTTCCAATCTAAATTCGCTGAATTGATCAATTGATACCAATATGAAAATGTTTAAGATTAAATTAGTCCATTTAAAAAATTTAAAACTGAATTAATACCAATATGATAAATTTATGACTTTTTTTGGGTACTTTCCCCTTACATTCTTTCCTTAATCTTTTTTGAAAGATTAACAATACTAAGGTACATGGAGAATAATTATCGTCTTCCAATACTTTTAGTGCTAAGATAACCATTTGTCTCAAACACGCTCATTTTTACAAGAGAGAAGTTTCTATTTGATGATCCACTTAAGAAAAAAAAAATACCAATTATTAATTCCGACCAAAAGGGATAACACAAAAACATTCAATTCAAGATCCTCAACAATTCATTCTCATAAGAGAAAAGAACTAGAGCATGAAAATCTGTGCATGATGCCCAAATTGAAATAGATGTTTCAGAGAGTGCCTCCAAAATACTTATTAAGCATAGTAAAATGATGCAAAACATCACAGTTGTCGACATACTGAATTTTCTCGTGATATGTGAAAGCAAATGGTGCATAAATTGAACATTTCATCGCTACACGAGCTTAACAAGTTCCCAAGGGACACCAATCAATATGTGATTGGAATATAACTTCAAATATGAAACATCTAATCACATATTACCTGGCCGGAAGCTCCTAAGTTTATAATTAGTATAAAACGAGGCGACACCTTCCTGCCGATGCACCCTTGCGTGAAAGCTCTTTAAGGTTAACTTGATATTTTTTCCTTAGAGTAAAAAGCGTGAAAGCTTTGAGGATTTTCTGGAAAATATCCTCTCATAGTTTGACTTCTTTTCCTTGAATTTCGTCGCCGAAAGTTTGAGTTTCCAGGGAAAAGATAGAACGCGTTCAGACTTTTACGGACGAAATTCGTGCATTTCGTCGCTCATTGGTGGAATGCGTTCGACTTTCTGGCGATGTAATTCACTGATTTAGCGACAACGTGACAACTAGTTTTTCGGTCGCTAGAAGCTGGATTTCCTGTAGTTGGAGTGTATTAGTGAAAAGATACAATGACGTATATAGATATTAAATAGTATTATATAGATATATGTGTGTTTTGCCAGCAAGGAGCTAGATCCTTACATTACAATCCACATATTTGACCACATTACACGATATTTTATAAAGATCCTGATTTTTTTCTCTAAGTTCTAGATTACTTTTTTTTTGGTCGTTAAGTTCTAGATTACATTAAAGTGTAAAATAGACAAAGTTTCAAGTTACTTGTGATACAAGTTTAATGAGACGTGTCAATTATTATAACATTTTTGGAGTTCACATAAGATGAAATAAATTATCTATTCCGTTCGTTTAATGGAAATTGAACAATTTGAAAAAAAAAATTCAAAAAATGATTGTTTGTATTGTTTAAGATAATTAACCAATAAAAAATATTTTCATTATTAATAAAAATTTACATTAAATATTTTCGGGATGATAAAATTATTTTTTGGTTTATTCATTTTTGAATGCGATATATGCAATCAATTTTAAAGAAATATTTATGCAAAATAAACGGAGCTTACATCCTCTTCAAATTCCTCGATCACCAAAGTGGCCTAATTGAAAGTAAATCAAAATTGACCAATAACATTTTGAATCGAGAGTTAATCGACTTGCTTAAAAGCACAACTCAATACACTCAAGCGACATTATTTACTCACACATGACTAATAATCAAGTTTAATTCTTGATTATAACTTGCATACATGTCACCGCTAATTACGAATTACTACGTCTATTAAAGGTGTTAATCCACTAATTATAATTACAACTTCTCTTGTCGTCATTGTCACAGATTTAGTTTTTAATCTAATAAACTAACCACCGCCCGCGGTGGCGTAGCTAGCTTCGGGCTCTCTCCCTCTCACAAATGGGAGAAGTTCGAATCTCAGAGACGTTGCATTTGCGCGACTCACCCTCGGCTAGGTTTGTGGTGGTGGCTCAGTCCGCCCCGAATTTACGCCGTCGGCTGCCAGCTATACGGTGGTTCCCGGGTCACCAAAAAAAAAAATCTAATAAACTAGCACAACCGTGAAAGACGAATGAAATCAATTATACAAATGAACAAAAAGTTTGACTATCATATGATAAACAAGATAGAAATGAAAAAGGTCCTCCTGTCGGATAATTCGATTAAATATGAAGGAATATAAACCTTTACGCAAGTGTTAGACAATATTATTAAAAAACTATTTCTACATGGTACGGCATTTCAAGTCGACAGCCAGGTTTCACACACTGTGTCGCGTTGAAATTTCGTGCTTGGTTCCGAATTGAAGCCTCAAACTGTGAATATTAGAATGTGGTTTTTCTTTTCTTTTGATCGATAAAGATGCCAAATGGAAGCACGTATAATGCGTTGTGGGGAAAAGTTCCCAAAAAAATCCAAAACATATGACACTAGTACCGATTTAATTCTAAAACTTTCAAATATTTTTACATTTTACCAATCGTTGACATGATTGTCAATGATCTTACGTGAAACAGACAATATTACCGTAAACATATTTTAATACTATTTTTTTTTTATCTTTCTTTTCTCTTCTTCACCCTTTTTTTTATTGGACTAAATGCCAAAGACCCTCGCCAGCAATGGACGAGGGTGTCGTGGCCCCTGTTTGATGCCCTCATTGGCCACAACAAGGCCATCACAACCCTCGTCCAAATTTGGCAAGGGCTGTGACGCCCTTTGTCACGCCCCGAACCTCGAGCGCGCGCACATCCCACTCTGGTCGATATTACTATGCGACTTCCCAGGACATGTCGCCTACCCATTAAATTTTATTATGCATGCGGAAGCGAAACAAATCCCCTGACAACATTTAACTTGGGATAGAAAAGCAGGCAATCAATCACAACCAAACAAGCTTTCTTATAAACACATAGGTTTATATACAACACTGGATTGTCTACAAAATAGACAGGCTCAACAACTAGGGAACTGTCCTATAACCAACTTGTCAGACACGTTCGCCGATTCTTCAGCCTCCACCTTCCGAACTCCAGGACTTCCGGTCCTCCACGACCGTCATCTAGGGACCTGAAATATTATCCCACAACCGGGATGAGACTACGTCTCGCCGAGTCCTACCCTCTAAAACTCAATTAGGAAGAAAATACGCCTCGGGCGCTCTAGCCACACAAATAGGATAGAGGGCTTACTTCGCCTCGCCCTTTCCCCGCACGTCGCACAATTCATATTCAAACAATGCTCGTACAAGCTGAAGCTACCGACACTTATATCGATCTATCAATTCAATCAATCCAATTGATATCATACGATCTACATATCTATCAATTCATACCATCTATTAAACCATACCATCTATTCATCCATCAATACATTCACGGCTCACACAAGCTGACAGATAGATCGTGCTCGCACAAGCTGATAAAACGATCTTAGCTCACCAGAAGCTGCCACAATATTCAATATAGTATACTATAGCTCACCAGAAGCTGCCGCAATATTCAATATAGTACACTATAGCTCACCAGAAGCTGCCGCAATATTCAATATAGTACACTATAGCTCACCAGAAGCTACCGCAATATTCAATATAGTATACTATAGCTCACCAGAAGCTGCCGCAATATTCAATATAGTATACTATAGCTCACCAGAAGCTGCCGCAATATTCAATATAGTATACTATAGCTCACCAGAAGTTGCCGCAATATATATATGTGTATATCATAATTGCTCGCCCAAGCTGATACATATATATAAACCAATGCTCGCCAAAGCTTATCATTCAATAATAAACCAACTCATATCTCAATTCAATCAATCAATCCAATCGATTCAAACTGGTCATACAAACCAATTACGGTGCTAAAAGCCAACACCGGGTATTTTCAAGTTAAATACCACAACTTCATCAATATCTCCCAATTCCATACTTTTCGAATAATTAACCATAATCATCAATCACTCAATTTCTCAATTTAAACATACAATTAATACAAACCGACCGCACTTTCTTTGCGATCGGCGCGAAATTCTAACGACCGGCCATCCCGACATAATTTTCGAAATTATTAAATAATTAAATTTAATTCCGAAAATTAAATAATTAGATATTACTTTATAATAATATAATTTAATAAAATAATATTTATAAATTCGAAATAATTATTTAATTAAAATAATTAATTAGGGCTTAAACTAGATTACACTAATTTAAACATACAATTAGCCCTAAGTAAACATCAATTAAACTAATCATACACCTAATCTAATTTACATTAAAATAATCTAATTTAACCACATAAACCTAATTAGACTAATCTAAACACCCCTTAAGCGTCATTAACTCACTAAGCAAGAATTAGAGGATAAACTCACCCGATTAACGAGCCGAACGGCTCAAAACGACAAGGACGACGCGAGGGTCGATAGTCTCCAAGGCGGGCCTAGCTTCCGGGGTCAGGAAGCCGGCCAAAATGGGCCAAATAGCCGCTATCATACCCATTTTCCAACTCTCTGTCCGCTGCTGGTTGAGGCCGAGAAAGGGCGGATTCGGAGTCGGCTTGGGTCGGAAACGGGCGGAGGAGCTGAACCGGACCTAGGCGGGGCTTCAAGGTGGCTGGAGATGGGCTGGACGGCTCCTGTTGAGCTTCCCAGATCTGGTATGGCTGCTGGAACAGAGGAGCCGGCGAGATGGAGACGAGACAGGCGGAGCAACGGTGAGGCGACGGCGGTCCAAGCGGGGTCGGAGGGTGGCTGGACGGAGACGGAGGGAGCTCGGCGGGGCTGGGACGCGTCTCGAGCAGCTCGGAACAGGGAGCTGGGACTGCGGGACAGCAAGAACGCACGGCGACGGGCTCGAGTGCGTGCGAGCAGCTCCGGTGGCTGGTGGGCGTGCGACGACGGGGCTCCTTGACGGATTGCTGGTCGATCTCCGCTGCTGCTGGTGGCGTCCGAAGAAGAAGAAGATGGAGATGGAGGAGAGACGTCGACGGGAGAGAAGGGGAGGAAGAAGAAGACCGGTTCTCTCTCTCTCTTTCTCTTTCTCTCTCTCTTTGGCCCCACCATGACCTCATGGATGATGATGTCACACCCCACTATCTCCCACAACCTTATTCAATGGTTGCAATTTCATTTTCCGCCGTGGCATGAAATCTTGTACACTTAATTCAATCAATTCTCAAACAATTCCATCCAATTGAAGCTCAATTAAATTAACCCATGTGTCCTCGGCCTTCTCATGACATTTCCCCATCAAATGATCCAACTTGCATCCCGATGATTCGATTAAAAATGGCCTTCTGACAATCTCGAACAAAAACGGCCTTACTTTGCTTTTCTGCCAAAAATCTCGGTTTGTAGAAAAATCTTCTGGAGATGAGTCGACATTCCTACAATGAATTGTGACTTGACAGAACTTCCAATTTCTATAATCGGGTTCAATTTCACTTAATTTCAATCGCGCGACTTTAGCGCGTCCTAATCTACGGGTGGCTTTTAGGAATTTTCTATGCAATTGACCTGTGGTTGATTAATTTCAAGCCACAAAGTGCATCTTCGACACATTGACAACTCTCGGTTGTCGTAGAAATCTCAAGGTTTCAAATACGAACACAGGGTACCAAAACGACGACGAGAAATCGGTCTAGTGCCGATCAACAAGAATTGTGCAATTAGGTGGAATCACCCACACTAAATTACATGGTTCTGTTGAATCGACCTATCTCCGGTCTCTAATCGGTGCATCTGCCGTAATGACCCTTGCAGATTAGTACGGTCGAGCATCGTTTCTGGTAGAATTCTCAAGTCTATTGTGTTTAGATTCCTTAACGGCTTCACCTGATAGACTAGTTATCTCGTGAGTGGCCAACTCAGAGAAGAGAGCTATAGGCGCGAAGATGAATGCCCGACTTATTTAATTGAAACCAGAATTGGAAAATCGGGATGTCACACCCTTGCTTAGGTCGGTGAGGGCCTGGACGAGAGTCATGACAACTTTGGCAGCCAAAGAGCGGGGTGCACAATCCCTTGCTTGATCTCGGTGAGGCCATGATGCCAAAATCCAACAAGGGCTTGCGGCCCTAGCCTAGTGCCGGTGACTCTTGTTGACCATTAGTCTAACAAAAAGGTAATGAAAAGAAAAATTTTAAAAATATTTTTAAAAAAATGTTCATATCAACATTAACCGTGTCATATAAGATGGCTAATGTCTACATTAGCAATTTCCCACCTAATAGGCTTGACAGATTCAATTGACAAAACGTGAAAAAGTTTAGAATTAATTAGCACAATCGAAAGTCATATGACTAAATTAGCACAAGTGCGATAGTTTTATGACCTTTTTAGTACTTTTCCCCATCGTTCTTTCTACTTCGCGGCTTAGTACTACTCTTAAGTACTATGGATTTTAGAGTTGATTATTTGACTTCAAGTAGGGAATAGATGTGCTTTCTGGAGCTTTCAAAACAGAGAGCTAATTATTTCTTTGACAAAAAAGAAAAGAAAAATGGAGACAAAATAAGGCGTGACTTACTATTTTCAGCAATTTCACGTTTTCATGGTGACAAAATGTTAAAAAGACTTCAGTCAAACTTGGAGGCAAAATTTTGACAAAATGATTTTTTTTTAATTTATACTCCTTTTTAATTAGGGGTAAGCATTGGTCTTGAGTCCATTCTGAACCATCCCTAGATCGGCCTGACTTCCGAAGGTGACCGGGTCGATCCTTGGTCCTAGGATCCATGGACCCACTTCCCTATGTGGTTGGTCCTTGATCCGAAAAGTTTAGGGTTAGTCTAACCCGGATCAACTCTATAATTAATATTATATATGTATATATTATAGGGTTAATATCCTGAAAAACCCAAAATTGGTACATGTATAACAAATTTACCCCAAACTATTTTTTTTACTACGAAAAATTCCAAACCAATACACCTGTGACAAATTTACCCCAACTAATCATAAAAAAATCCTAAACCGATTACCCCAAACTAATTTATTAAACCGGAAAAAACCCTAAAATTGTGCATTTGTGACAAATAAACCTTCCATTAAATTGGATTAATACCAAAAAAAATTACAAAAATTGTATAACTATGACAAACGAAGAATAAAATCTCAAATCGATACACTAATCAATTGTCACGTGTCATTTAACTTAATAATTTGATAGTAAAATTTAACGGAAACTAACAGAAAATAAATTTGTCACAAATATACAAGTTCGAGGTAAATTTTCAATGGTGTACCAGTTTTGGGGTTTTGGTGGTTAAAAAATTAGTTTTAGGTAAATTTGTCATAGGTGTGCCAGTTTGGGGTTTTTTGGGACATTAACCCTATATTATATACTATATATCTAATATGTTATAGATTATATGCTTTTGTCTACTTTAAATTCTAGCGTCTTTTCTTATGTTCTCTTCGTAATTCAGTTTATTGTGTAAATTAGAACACAAAAAGAAACTCAGTCCTAGTTCGACAGGAAAAAAAAAAAAACCCTCTTCACTCGACTCAACCTCGTTCACCTGCCTTGACCTCTCTCGCCTACTTGCCTTGTCATTGGCCTCTACTCACTCACCTTGTTGCTTGCCTTTGTTTCCTCGCCTAGCATGTTTGTTTTATGGTTTGTTACTTTTAGCAAGTGTAAATTCCTATTGTGATTTTATCTTATATTTATGTTTGATATGTACTAGTGTTCATAATTTTGTTACTCAATGTCGCATTATTGGTGGATATGTAATTTAAAATTGTATGTTTGTTATTTTAAGGAATATAAAATATGAAACCAAAAAAAAAAAATCAATTGGTTTTGAATTGACCCCAAAAATGAACCAGACCCATAGGAATTGGTCCAGTCCTCGGTCCTAAGCTCTACAGGATCGATTCTTGGTCCCAAAAATTAGGACTAACACTATGTGAGTCTATCCTTCGATTAGGTACTGGATCGAGCCAACCCAAACCATGCTCACGTCTATTTTTTAATCGCCACCTCACCTAGCTATTTGCATCCCATTAACAACATATGTATGGAGAATGAGTGATCTATCATACGAAGTCCTCTTCGCTAGATCATTCTCCCAGAAAAATGACGACCAAGTTGTTGCAAGAAGGATTTGCTCCAATTAAATTATGTCCCAAGTTAAAACCTGTTAACAGAACATGATCTATAACCCCATCATATGATTCAAATAAGGAAAGTATTGATTTGACTTTTGGTTGACCGAACAGTAGAAGCAAAAACCGTGTTGGAGTTGAATTCTTCATTTGAGTCAGGAGTTTCATATTTTTTTTATGCAAATATTATAAATATAAGAGACAAATTTTGGTATGAGTCCATTAGAGCAATTGAGAAAAGTGTTAAGGTTTTCTCTACAAGAGATTGTAAGATAACACTCGGTGGTTTTCTTTAAATGTAATTTAGAGTTTGGAAATATTTGAGTAATTGAGTGATTGTAAACTCTGTATTTATCAAGATTAATAGTGGATTTCTTTGTGGTTGGCTTTCCTTGCAAAGTACATATCAATCCTTAATGTAAATTTTCAGTCTCTTTACTGTTCCTCATTGATTTCTCTAATTTCTCTTTTTTATATTAGACTTCAATTGCAAGATTCATCAGCTTCCACCTTATTTAATAATAGCCCTACCGAAGACCTTGAATCGAGGCATCACTGTCTCATTTTCACTTTCGGAATGCTTCTTCCATCTGGACTTCTGTAATATTCATCCTAAGATATTTTAGCTCTGAGAGAGAGAGAGAGAGAGGCTCACAAATAATTTACGAAATCATTGATGTGTACAAACAAGCCACGCAAAGAGAATCATGTGTATAGTGGACACGCGAGATGGAAACAAACAAAGGGGAGATGCCCATCACCTTTTCATGAAGGGATCACATCAAACACTTCTTTTTAAGTAATTTTCTTAACAGATTTGCATCATGATAGATTTACCGAGATCAATTTGCAAAATAGATTCATTATGTAAGGGCTTTAAATTAGTGAGTTATATTCGAGAATCAATTACAGTCCGACACATCACTTAATAAATTAATTTTAATTTGTAATCCAATCGCATTGTGGTAGCATTTCTCTAGATTTTCTTTCACGGTACCCAGAAGGTCTTAATTTGAATAATAGTTCCCCACTCACCCTTTTTTCACTTTCTTGATCAATTAATGATGAATAACGTCACCATGGACATCATGCTATGAATCTATGATGTTATGTATTTAAAAAAGTGAAGCTGGCAGCGAAAGGCTCAAAGACCGATCGGTAACTACTCCACGCCACATGATTAGACGAGACAACCATGTGACGTGTATAATAAAACCGATAAAAAAAAGACTAAGGGCCAATTTAAGAAAGACTTTAGTTTTTTTTTTTTTTTTGGTCGAAAGAAAGACTTTAGTTGAGTCCCCATAAAATGCGATTATGTATGCCGTCAAGCGTTAACTCTCGCCGCCCAAAAACTGCTCAGTACGCACATAACCCTAGTCGGTCCATATCCCCGCATGATTCTCCACTATTTAGGATCAACATGTTCGCAAGAAGTTCAACAATATCAGACTCCGATGCTGCTCTTTTAGAGTGCATTCGCCAGCATCTTCTCAACGACGATGACTTCGAAACCCTAGCGAAGATCCCTGAAAGTGTTCGAATCCATTGTCCAGATTCAAGCTTCGACGCATCTTTGTCGCCGGAGACAACAATGCCTTTCGAAGTGGATGATTACAATGATGTGGACATCAATCGTGGCCCTCCGAAAGACGCCGTCGGGTTCAAATCCCCCAGCTCGTTGGATGGGCAATTGGTCATGGAGCACGGACATCCCAAAGTGAATGAGGCACTGCCCAGAGGGTGTCACTACCGGGGAGTGAAGAGACGGCCATGGGGGAAGTATGTGGCAGAGGTTCGAGACCCAAAGAAAAATGGCGCAAGGACGTGGCTCGGGACTTACGAGACGCCATGGGAGGCCGCATTGGCTTATGACCGCGCCGCATTCGCGATGCGTGGGGCCAAGGCAAGGCTAAATTTCCCTCACTTGATCGGGTGCGACGAGGTGGAGCCGGTGAAGGTCACTCGGAAGCGGCACCACTCACCTGAAGCTGAGAGCAGCTCGCTGGATCCGAAGTGAAGAAAGGAGGACTCGGCTGGCTCTGTCCACGATCCCAAAGAGCTTAATGGCTATGTCCTGTCTTTCCAGTAGAGTGGGACTCGTAATGGACGAATTGAGAGGTTTTGTATGATGATTTTTTAGTCATTGTGTTATGAACATGTCTTAAGCGTATAAATGATTTGTTCTTTCTATGGAGATTTGGAAACGGAATTCTAATGGTTTCTTCCACCAAGAAAAAGAAGCATACGGAAAACTCATTTGTTTCTGATTTATCTAATTTTTCTTTCTTAAGGGGACAAAAACTAATTAGAGGAAATGCCGACAGGGGCTTAGTGAAATTTTCTGGGGAGAAAATTGACAATTGTTGGTGCTGAATTTTAATTTTCCATGCTGTCACACTAAAAAATTTGCACTAAGATAATCATTTATTTGAGAAGAAATGCGTTCGTTTATGCTCTGTTTGGAATGGGAATAGGGAAAGAAATTTTTTAGGGGTGGACAAAGAATATGACATAATTTTTAAATTTTTTCACAACAAAAATTTCGAATTTTATCCTTTTTTTCTTTACCACACCATTCGTGCGTCCCCCTCCCTATCTTTTCCAAGCGGAATGTTAATGTCCTAACCTTGTTTGTAAAGGATCGAGTTAAAAAAGAAATCTTTCCAGTCAAAATTTCAAATACCAAATTAAAATTTCGACAATGAAAAAAAATTCATGTCAATTTATATAAATGTATGTATTATGTTGTGAAAACTTTAGGATTTTCAGGTTAAAAAGGATTCAAATTGCATCCGTCACAAAATTTAAATCAAGTAAAAAGCAAAAACAATAAGCCCATCTAAAAAAAATTGTCCAAAAAATCATACATGGCGTGAGGGCTTGCGGGTCATCGCTAGATTTGGCGAGGCGAGGGCGTTGCAATCCTTGCCCAAGCGCTTGGTGGCCACAATGAGGGCTGTGATGCCCTCACTATTGTCACTATGGCTAAGATTTGATGAGGGTTTCAAGGCCCTCGATTGGGGATGGTGGGGGTTATCGACCCTTTGCCGTTGGCCGGTGGCTCATCAGCTCTTTAAAAAGGAAAAAGAAAAAAAAAATTAATAAAACATTTGAAAATTTTTATGAAAAGTAAACAATTGTCCACATTAATGCTGGTTACGCCACGTAGGACAATCAATGCTTACTAGATTGCCTTACTAGTAGTTTTCAGCAAAAATGAGCTTGAAGAATTATATTGATCATTCATTAAAATATTTAGAACAAAATTGGCACAAAATGATGGCTTATTTGTCCAAGTTAGCATCGGCCACATCACATAGGATAGCCAACACTAATTGGACCTTCATATCGATGATTTCTAGCCAAAATAAGCCGAATGACTACATTGGTATTTCATTGAAAGATTTAGGACCAAATTAACAAATTCTCAAAAAAAAAAAAAAATAGGACTAAATTAGTACATTGAAAAGTCTTAGAAATAAATTGTTACGATTGAAAGATTGAGGACTGAATTGGCCACCATGCAATAAATTTATCAGGACTTTGCCAACATAGGGGCAGCGATTATCAGGACTTCGCTGGCTTGTCGATCCTGTTCATTATCAATTCCACCATCAGGTTCGTTGAAGAAAACAATGCTGGCAACGCAGCCGCAGCTCCGATGGCACGGTTGGCCCGAAAAGCCAAGGTCTCTTCATCCATCTCGCGTAAAATTTCTGGTCCTGCGGATTGGAAAATGGAGCAACGAAGGGGCTTCGGCGTCAGTTCCTGGAGACATGATTAGTATAAAACTCGGCGACATCATTCCTGCCGATGCACGCTTGCTTGGGGGGATCCTCGTGACGGCCGAACTCATCGTCTTTAATTAGTCGAATGAGCAGCCATTTAGTATGTTGCCGTTGTGATTCGATCTTTGAAGAGACGCTCTGATATGCGTATATGATCAATTGATTATTATATTCCTAGATCAAGCAAAATAGAAGATTATCACAGTAAATCGTAAACCAGCCGAGCTTTAATAAGATTGTGCTCCTTACTCTTTCCATTACCTCTACTTTCTCAGAGACTTTCATTAATATAGGCAACTCATCTAGTGCATTAGCCAAATCTTAAGTTGTCAATAACGCACGCATTTTGGTACTCCGTAACCCAAAGTTTTTCTTTTCATTAAACGTCTCAATTTTAGCTTTTGTCTCAAACATAATTGCAAATATAATTGCAATAACGAAATATCTAGGTAATAATCAAACAAACAAAAGCCCCAAATCACAATCAAAAAATTCGATCCTAAGCTCTACTATCAATTGTTATAATATAATATGCGGAAACGATGGAATTTTATAAATTAAGTCAATGCCAAATGACTAGAAAAATAAACAATGAATAATAGGACACTAGAAATTTATGTAGTTCGGTCCGATTATCAATACCCACACTCATGTAAAGAATTAGTAGCAAATGATCGGCTATAATCATAGAATCAATTTGTCAATCAAAATTACAATCGCTTATACGCTCGAGTATTTTTCACACATATATTTAAGTCTAAATTCAAAAGTGTTCATAAATAAAGATATAAACTCATGACACAAAATCAAAACACATGCTTAAGCTCAAGCAATGGGATTGCGTACGGTGAAAGACGAGGAGCTACGTTCTTTCTTCCATGCTGATACGGCGATTTGCTTTTTGGTGTGCAGCTCCGGCTTTGTGCGGCTCCAATGACGTCAACGTATGTGCGGCTTTTCTTTGGCTCAAAGGAACCCGAAGGATTCTTTTTCCCTTTTATACGGCTTCTGCAGGAGACCGAGAGAAGATATATTATTTCTTGGCAAAAGTCCTCTCTGCCCCTTATTTAATCCTTTAATATTTCACTCTAGAACTCAATCCACCGTAGCCAAGACATTGATTCACAGTATCGAACTATCATTACGCATATAATTACATCTTTGTTAGTTGCCTCTATTATGGTACAATGAACCATTAGAATCTTCATGAGGATTCTCATATTTCTGCTTCCAATTTCAAGTAATGACGGCGATATGGAATTTTTGCATTTGCTCCATCGCTAGTGGGTTGTTCATTGAGATAATTGTGATATATGGCATTTAGAAAAGGACTTACGCATCGATAATTTACTTGTCCTACTCATCGAGATAATTGTGACATATGTACAAACCCTACCCAGTTTATGAAAGACGCAACCAAGCCCGATGCCCAATTCTAAGCAACTAGCAGATGATGCACCTCAAGGTTGTTCTCACGTTGAAAAAGTGGATTAATTGAACAAGTCAAAATATTGCAGATTTTCATTGAGGATGTCGATAAGGATATGGTTGTCCTCCTGACAGCGAGAGCTTCTCGATTGGAGAACCACGACGCCATCGATTCAGCAATAGTTTGCATGTTGGCGGACCCCAAGGAGGTATTCTTGAATCACTACATTGAATTTATATACAGCTGTTGTCGAAGAAATCGCAGCTTACTGTATCTTACTATTGCAAATCGCCTGAAGTTCTTTGTATGCTCTGCGTGCTTCCTCATGTTAGGTACGATCAGGAATCCAAGAAGCTCACTTTCTTCCGTTTAACCCTACCGACAAAAGGACCGCGCTCACATACATTGATAGTGCTGGGAAGAATTGTGTGAGCAAAGGGGCACCGGACAAAGAAAGAGATTAGTGAAGTCGATAGTTAAGAGCCAACAATGAGATGAGAAACTTGCAATTCGTGTCTGCAAACACTCGGTGGTCATATTGTTGTGCAGATACTCAGTTTGGCACACGACAAACCGGAAATTGAGAAGAAGGTACATGCCATAATCGATAAGTAAGCGGACTGTGGACTGAGATCACTGGCCGTAGCCCGCCATGTGATCAATCTGTTTGACTAGGTGTTTCTTTGCTCTGCTAGGCAAAATCAAAAAGCGTTTCGTTATGTTGTGATTCTTTTGTCATCGTCAGGAAGTGCCATCTAGCACCAACGATAGTCCCGGCGGCCCCTGGGAATTCGTTGGACTCTTGCCTCTTTTCGACCACCTGCGCCACAACAGTGCCGAAACAATTAGAAGGTCCTTAGACCTCAGCGTGAGTGTTAAGATGATAATGGGTATCGCACAACAGCCACACAAGCTATGAGATTCGAATGTATCAGTGGATTTTCATTAAGAGTTCAGGAAAATTAATCAGCTGAGTATCGTTACTTTAACTCTGTTTCGATTTCAGGTGACCAAAATAAACAGGAAGGCGACTAGGAATGGGGTCCAATATGTACCCTTCCTCATCCCTCCTTGGGATTAGTAAGGATGATGCAGTTGCAGCTCTCTCAACTGTTGAACTAGTCGAGAATGCTGATGGTTTTTGCTGGTGTGTTCCCCAGTATGCCCTGTTGATTATCCTATCTGATCTTGATTGGACTCACTCACATTCGTATTTCTTTACTCAATCCAACCTTCAGAACACAAGTATGAGATAGTGAAGAGACTGCAGGTGCAAAAGCACATTTGCGGAATCACTGGCAATGGTGTGAATGACGCACCTGCCTTAGAGAAAGCCAATACTGGGATTGCCATGGCCGATTCCACGGATGCTGCCCGAAGTGCTTCTGATCGAGTGCTCATGCAGTCTGGCTTGAGTGTGATCATCACCGCCATCTTGACAAGTCATGCTATTTTCCAAAGAGTGAAAAATTATACGGTAAATTTCATTGTTGCAAATGAAACATGCTCGAGAATTAAGTACACACATATGGGAGGACTCAAGGTTCAGAAAAATTGGCTTTCATATCTTAATTTTGTTCCAGATATATGCCGTATCAATCACCATACGTATGGTGGTAAGATTCATTAACTTTCCCTTAATGTTCTTGGAAGTTCATTACACATTTTCGTGGGTCAACCTTGTATTAACACGGCAGAAACGTCGCAGCTCGGGTTTATGTTGCTTACGTTTTTCTGGAAATTTGAATTCCCACCTTTCGTGGTTCTTGTGATTGCTACTCTTAATGATGGTGAGTTTTGGTATTCTTGCTCCTGTCTGCTTTGTTCAGGTTTGCGGGCGAGATGGCTTGTGTCGCTTGTTTTTGCATTATCGTCGATGGCTCTACAGGTACCATCGTGGTGATATCAAAAGACAGAGTGAAGCCTTCACCAAGTTCCGGCAGCTGGAAACTCAATGAAATTTTTGCAACCGGGATCGTCCTTGGTGGATACTTGGGTCTGACCAGACATTTTCTTCTGGGCAGCTTATGAAACTAAATTCTGCAAGGTAATTGCCTGCAAATATTGGTATTAATTTCATGAAAGATAAGTGACCTCTTCTTAACAATTACAGAAGTTTGCAGACACTTTTCAGCAATCCAGTGTACTATCGAAAAAATCTGCAAGAGCCTAAGAGCAGACGCAACTAGGGACAGGACAATCCCTCTGACGTGTATATTTTGCCTCGTATTTGGACATTGAATCGACTTGACAGATTCAAATGCGTGTATTCTCAAGAGAGATGTGATTGTTTTCCTCTTTCTTGTTCTCTTAATGTGTCGTATTCATCGCCAAAAAATATGCTTCATTGATGAGAAAAGAAATGAAATCACGTGTTTTGGAAGTTTCCTATTTATGCAGCATAAACTTGACTTCATAGCTGGTTTATGCCCTTATTCTCTTTTCTGAATAACTTTCAATTCTTTATGATGCAGGTTGAGGGTACCCCGCACCCTGAAAGGAAAGGTCGAGTCATTTGCAAAGCTGAGGGGTCTTGACGTTGATGAGATGAACAATCATTATGCTGTCCAAGTATCAAATTACTTTCAAGAATCTCCAAGAACACAGCAAAAAGCTAACAAGAACAAGAGAAGGAAGGGACAATTATGTAGATATGTATAAGCTTGGCGGTGAACAAAGACATGATGCACCAATTTAATGAAGTATGTAATGTCATACATTTATTTTGACTTGGAAATATCTACCTCTTCCTAAATTTTCACTTCATAATACACCGAAGGCTCTCTGAAAGGATAAAAAAAATCAAATTAGAACTTTCCAAGTGGATAACTTGTTTCCAATCTAAGTTCAGATCAAGAAGTCGAGGAATCACTCGCATTTACTTTCTAAAGTACTGCAGAAAACAAGGCCGGGATCACTGTGTTTTCTATGGTTTTTCTTCTAATGTCACAAATCAAGACGATACAATCCTGCAGAATGGGCCACGCTGCAGTCATAAATGGCTGGCTACAAACTGTACCAATTTCTAGAGCGTTAGACCCCGGGGCCAAGTATAATGTGTACATAGATAATTACTTACTCATTGCACATCTCGGCGAGCATGCATTACGAGATTCCCAGCTTTTCACATATCATGGCTTTGAGGTATATTATGCGAGCAAGAGCATAAAGTTACATGTGTCGGAGAGGAAAGAGAGAATATCCACGACTCCTGTTGCTACGGACAAAATAGGAGATTTATAGTTTAGATTCGCTCCCGATTCGACCTGCACCATTGGTCAAATGAATTATCAGGAAAATAATAGCTTCTTAAATTTAATCTTCACCTGTGTATTTGTTCAACATAGGCTAAAGTTAAAGTTGCTCCCAAGAAATTCTATATGCACTTTTAATCAGCTTGCTTGGCAGGTCCAGCAGTGCAAACTAGAGTTGTCTACCCTGCAAGTTGCAACAGGAGATCCTTCCTGCAAATTCCTCAGATATGCAATCTGAGTTTATGGCATCATTCCTGCGGCGAAAGTCCAGACTAAGCTGGATGCAGCCAGGAGACAAGAACTCTAGTTCATAAAGTGTGGCAAAAATACCGCTTTAATTGCAACTAGAATGGACAAAATAACACATGCTTGGAGGACATTCGTATGCATCATGGATTTCTTGCTTTTCGCAGTTCAAGGCGTCGTCATTCTTACGTGAGCGAACATGGAAGCTGTGCGTATGTGAAAGGAAAGAGATATACATGACTCCTTCCAGCGACAGTTGATAACAAGCATTAGCATAGGCATCGAAAAACATACTCAACGTGTGACATTGATTGAAGACTTCCAGAGAAATTCTACTAACAATGAATCTACAGCCGTGTGCTCGTTAAATGATGTTACGAACAAAAAAGTATCTACCCTATCAGACTTAAAAGGAAATCTGAGTTACCAGTCGAACTCTGGCATTGCTTGAATCGTTACTGGTCGTTGCAGCACCATCCGAGCGCTACAGCGTTTGAGTTCGAGGAGATGTTATTAGCTAGAAACAAGACATCTCTAACTAGAAATAATGCCTTCACGGTAACTTTAGCAGTCACATGCAATCCTCTCTCTCTCTCTCTCTCTCTCTCTCAATGGAAAGGAAGTTCCAAGTTAAGAATCAGAATATGGACATATGAGAAGCCTCTCTCTCTCAGCAAACTCGAAGATTGGGACTCTTGACAAGAGGATACTTTGCTTAAAGTCATCGAGGATAACAACAAGCCATTCCATTGTTCTTTTCTAATAGATATATAAATGTCCACAAATCCTAGCCATGTGATGTCTAAGGTATTCTGCAATAATGGGGACGTTCCTGAGTTTCTTGGGGAAAGGTAAGTGATCTTGTTCCATTGATGAACAGATCTTTCATTGATTATGACTTTTCGAACCATAACCCGATGCCCTCTTTCATTAATCACTACTTTTCGAAACTTAGTTCTTTCTTATTACATGTATATTATTTTTACTCTTGATACAGCTCGATTCTAGACAAGATTATACAAGTGCTTTTAAGAAGAAATGATTCAAGTTTACCCTTGAGCTTTCTTCTCTTTTCTTTGTTTCCTTACAGGAGGGCCAAAGCCGCCACCGCAGATGGTTGGATTTTTTATGGGAGCGCTTTATAAACAATTCGCGGAGAAGGATATCACCAACTTTGAGGCATTCCACGTTGCCGTTCTTGACATCTTCAAGTAAGGTCATCTTCCCTATGTAGAAACGATTAAGATATTCATACAGGAGCTCAAATTATCGAACCTATGCAGCACTTTCAATGCGGCACTGCCCGGCAAACATGTGGACATTCCGGCGCAAAGCAAAGTAGAGGTATGGAATCGTCCACGGAGAATTACGCGTGCATGAAAATACATCAATAGGCATGCTTAGATTTGTCCATTTGTTCGACCCTTTCAAATGTTCGCTAGATTTCTGTTCATCCTTTTAGCCCTCCAAACCGTACATCGGATAGGTAAAAAGGCAGATAGCTGGTTTAAGCTCCTGATGGATGCGTAACATCATGCAGGAATGCTTTCGACAGTGGAAAGAAGCCAAGGACACAAAGAAAAAGAAGGTCTTTTTGAATTTCATGACACAGAACGTTACTGTCAGTAAGTTGGATGACAAAACAGTCATCACCGGAGTACTAACGCCACCAGTGGCTATGGCGGCCAAGAAGGCCGGAGAGAATGTGCCGCAGCTGATGCTTATCAAGGCCATCCCCGATGTCATTTTCGTGCCAGCGGCCACTGTTTTAGCCCTCATCTCTGTAAAGCTGTCTGGAAGAATTCTCACCAAGGCTATAGCCCCCCAAGAGCGGCAAATTTAAGGAATTCAAACGCGTCATACGACCCAAAAGAAAAATGCATGTGTGACTATAAATAAACAAGAGAAGTTCTTGACTGCGATTTTTTTAGTGTCATTTTCAATTATGCCGATAATAAATTACAAATGAGGATATCATAATCTGCAAGCACTGTTGCTTTTCCAAAACGTTTCCTGCCGATATATCCAGAAAATACTCAAATGGACAGCATATAGCACAAGCCTCAGATTGGAAATGCGCAGAAGTGCTGATCAACTTACAAGAGTTTCGACCACAAAACAAACTTACAAGATTGTTTGTACTCGCTCTCCCCAGTGAGGTGTAAAAGCAATTAATGCACCAACTCCAACAGGTTTAGATAGTTCGAAGATTAAATATCGCTAGCTCGACTAAGTAGAAATATCCTAGGATCACGAAAAAATCATCAATGATGGTAAAAATGATAAGATGGAACTTCAGTCGACCATTTGAACCCCGAAATGTATAGGTAAATAATACTCCCGGTAAAGAAAACCAAGACCTATTTGTATCATGTTCGTCTTCCAAATGAACAGTAAAGTGTCTCCAGTTCCACCAGAGAATATAAAATGCATAGGGGAAGAGGGAGAGGATGAACAGAGAATATACAATTAGAACACGCAGACCTATACAACTCACGTTTTCAGAAGCAGAAACTATATAAACTATCCTTCCTCTCTCACAAACACTTCTCCAACTGTTACAACTATCTGCAGCCTCACCTAACCGGAGGATTTCCGGCTCCATCGACGCATAGCTGCTCGCCGACTTCGCCTCCTAAGTTTGCTACGTACATAGGTCTTGCAAATTGGAGGAGATTTCAAACTAGATCCTTTTCCAAGAGAATCGGTTTCAGATTTCAAAGGCGAAAGCAGAGAGTCAGTTTCAGTTTCCTGCAGTTCCAATGGTTCCCCAGGCTTCTCACCCATGATAAGCCGATTTCTGAACTCTACTAGATCAAGTGATTTTTCCTCCACTGCCTGCTCATTCGTCAGAATTTCTTCCTCAGTCTGAAAGTGCAGACAAATTCATTTCACTTTTCTACCAGAAACACTAATGCCAGATAGACTCAGCATACAGATCATATTCTGCTTAACAACTTAAAAGTTAAAATAAAAAAGCAATAACGAAGAGGTGGATAGATTTGAGAGAGAGAGAGTACAAGAAGGATTTAAATTCATTTTGACAAGGATTATTCCTCCTATTTGCCATCACTAGTTCTCCTAATTAAATATGGAGTAAATAGAGAGCCATATCAAGGGCAGAACTCTAGAGAATTAAGAACATCCAAGAACTGCATCAAAAAGGACTAAAACTTAATCGCTTTTCATTTGGAGTTTTAAAATAAGAACCAAATGCACAGGTTAATAAAAACACAAGCTATAATTACTTACATTATCACGAGAAACCCCTCTAGATGTCTGATCTGTGCTCTCAGTGATATTGGGCAAAGGAGTTGCCTCTCCAAGTGTTGAATTTGCAGTTTCAGGCAGAAGTATATCATCTAAATTGTGGTTTGATACTTGCAGAGATGCCGTATAGACAGATTTACAAGAAGATACAAGTCCATTCCCATAATGAGATGCCTGTTTTTTATCAGAGCTGGTCAACTCATCTTTCGGTGGCAGCATGCTCAACCTATTAACTGAAGAGAACTTTCCAGGATTTTCACTTAACACCTTATCCATCCGTGCTTTCAACTCGCATATGTGAGACTTTGCTTTCTCAATCTTAGCAAGTATTTGCTCCAGGGAATTTGCTCCATCTCCAAAATCAAGTGAATCACCAACACTATCACCTACTAGCCCAAACACATTAGGGAAAGAATCATCAGAAAAAAATTAACTCAAATAAGAAAGCTTTAGGAGGATAGCAATACGAAAAGCTAATGCAAATTATCTAGAACAGCAACTCCTCAAGTCAATTTGGCATCACAGTGTAGCAACTCCATTAAAGACCATAATATAGGTAGCATAACATTAAATAAAAACTATAATTTCATTGCTATAATTCATTGAATGCAGCAAAAATTAAACACTCAAGTTTTCCACCAAGATAACACACAACATTATTAAGAGTGTGGATCATGCGGAATGCAGAACATCCCTCGTTGGAAATGTGGTACAGTCAGAATATGCTTTTCCTAATCATGTAGGGAAAACTAAATCATAACAAAGGGATTTCATGACACACTAAAATCAGGAACTTTTTTATTAAATATATTATTAGACATAAATCTCATTGAAAGTGATCTCGTGAATATACGAGGACAATTTCCATATAGGAAAATTGGAAGCGTTGATTGAGTGCTTTGGATCACTAGAATGCCACAAACTGGAACGCTCATTCCAAATTATGCATTTTACAAGGAGATATCCGGTATCTTAAGAAGAGTCTTCTTTTTACTTTTGGGATATTAAGTATGATGGATAAATGATGAGTGCATAAGAATACGCTCACTGGTAACATATTTCAACAAAGCCTCACTTTCAGACCTAGCACTTAGGTTGCTCCCCATTTCGCTCCCCATTCAAGATGAAGGATCAAATTCCAGAAATATGACTAGTTGGTAAAGCTCCAAGGGAATAAGTCCTATAGGGTAGGCAACACTAAATGGCCAAGCTCCAAGGCAGTAGTATCTCAAATTATCTTTGTGGCCTCCATTTTCTTATAATAGATATATTCATGGCTCTCCTAAGTCCTATTGTCACTTTCATTGAGATCCTCTTCTGGTGCACATCACCACCTAAAGTCTGTGTATACGTGCTCTCACTGTGAGTTCGCTGATATTGCTTTTGTAGAAAATGAGATCATTCGTTATCATGTGTTTTTCATTGTGAAATGATATGAAAGCTATCACCGTGTCTCTTCCTAATATTTGCCTACATTTGGACACGCCTCATTTCTGGTGGAAGATAAAAGCACATTTACAAGACTCTTAAAACTAGACCACTTGCTAGTAGGTGAGGCAAAGTAACTAAACCAAATGTTGGAAGAAAGAGAGATCCAAGCATTCTTTCCTCATAGAAATTACAGAAATTATTCAAGAAAAGTAGTGGTTTCATATAATATGATTAACCAGAGCATGTTAGACCAATAGTTCTGATATAGGAATCAGAATAAACTGCTACCTTGGAAATTCAATCTAAAATAAAGGGGAAAAGGATCCAAGCACATGCCTCAACCACCTAATTTCCATCTTATATAATGAAGAGCAAGTGAGGAGTCAAAAGATATAAACGATTCTACTTTTCAATAGTTTGATGTTTTGAAAGGAAGTGTTTCATGTTAAATAAAAGTCAAATGTGAGTGTTGAGAAATTCTTGAGAAATTTATAAAAGTTGAAAAGTTAAAAAGTAAAATCAGTTTGATCCCAATCATCCCAAAATAACAATTATGTGCTACAAAGAATATATACACCTTTTCATATCCTTCCCCGCTTTTATTAGCAGAGCCTTACAGCTACCAAGTTAGAACATGATAACAAACCTATCACTTACATTCTAAAGGACAATCTAAACCCAAAAAAGAGTAAGGACAAATTGCCCGGATTTCTTGCAATTAATTTCTTTGGTACTCGACAGACATAAAAGAGAAAGTGATTTAACACCTTACCTTGATTGCCGCGACGAATTTCCATATGAGTATGATCCGCACGGGACTTTCTATCTGCACGATCAGAAGGAAAAGATCAATCCTTACGTCCTTTAATTAATACAAACAAGGTGATGGCTTTAAATGTAGTACCAAAATAGGAGAACAAGTCATGCTGTGACATATATGATGCTATATCTTGTGTCTCTTCTACTCTTTTTCTTTTTCTCCTCATCATGACTTTCTCTCTTGAGAGTTGACCAGAAAATGCACGTGACTTGACATTAAAATCCTGCGATTCTGGTCTTTCAAAAGTAAGTTCCTTCTTTTGCTTGTGCTCTTCCAGTTTCCTATCATACTTTCGTGCTTGGGAGTTCAACTGATTAATCCGCAGTTCTATCCATTTACATCGCCACTTAAGAGGCTGTATAAACCTTCTCCAGTGATCCGTCAGCTTTTTCCTGGAAAGGGTGACAAGAATAAAGATGAATGCATTAGTCAGACACTTACTGAAAGTGAAAACAACTATACCCTAAGCAGTATGCTATGTTCCTTCTATGATTTAATAATGTAAGACGTCACTATCAATTACGTTTCTAACGCTTTATTTCATATAAAATAAGGGAGTTTCTAACCCTTTATTTCATATAAATTAAGGGAATCATCAACAGCCTGTGAATGTTAAAAATCTCCCACCATGCATTTAAGTAATCAGCACATGGTGTACACTAACACTATGTATGGACAAGGAAGGGAAGAAGGGGGAACAAAAGTTTGGCTGGAAAACAGGAACTGTGTTAAGGAGATGAGAAAAAAAAAAGAATTTGTGCATTCTCTCCCCTACTTTTCCTCTCCCCCTCCTCCCAAGCACAGCATAAACAATATGACGAACTGCCTTGTCATTTTAAGTTTAGCCACAGAACAAGAAAATACACAAAGGCCTTATCCTAAGAAGCATTCTCTGGAGATTCATATACAAACCAGATACAATCAGAGCCCCCATGCGAAATATCACATTTTTGTCTTTTATCCAACAACCTATCACTATGGGAATGCTTGAGGAAAATCACTTTCTATAGGCCTCGTACATATAACTAATGAGCTTTAAGAAATCATATTGATTTTCTTAAGCACATGGAAATATCACATTGTTGTCTTTAATCCAACAACCTATCACTATGGGAATGCTTGAGGAAAATCACCTTCTACAGGCCTTGTACGTATAACTAATGAGCTTTAAGAAATCATATTAGAGGACAGCATAATTTTCTTGAAGGATAATTCACATGATCTCCTCTTCTTCAGGAGTGGCATCAAGGCAGCTTATCCTATTTTCACAGGCAATTCTTTTCCTACTAGTCCTCTTCATTCAAATGACAGGACTAAAGGCCCTACTAACTGAAATCAACTTGTTTCACAGCTACAGGATGCGCTATAGGGAGACTTTCTCTAGATCTAGGCATGAGAACAAACAATATCAACAACAATACACCAACTTGCCTTCTATCATTACCATACTTTCAGTTTCCAGTCAAAGAATCAAGTAAAGAATATAAGAGCTATCCATCTTCACTAATAGAATAATGTACTTCCTGGTTATCCAAGTTAAAGGAATCGATAAGCTTCAAAGCGATCATTCTCAGATAGCAAGAACTCTGTGGCATCCTAACTTCTCAGAAATAAAGATGAATATGAAGTTCAACAAATAAAACCAACATATTAGGACAATATATTCCATTCCAATACTGCAATCAGATAATATCAGTTTCTGCTATCCTAAAATGAACTTAAATCTAAGCCAGGTAAAACAAGTCAAGAGTGGGTCTATGTTGCCAACTAGCCTGGATATCATCCACCCTATGAGTGACTAATCTAGACTATAGTTACTGCATAAAGGCCAACCCAAGCCCAATAGTAGCAGATTCGCGAAACAAATATCTGCAAAAGCTTGAAGCATTGAAAGCAGATACATCAAGTGACAAACAAGCTTCATGCAGGGCATCTACTCGGGTTTCAGGGCGATTGGGACTGATGGGCTTTGAAAAAGTAAAGTAAAACCAAGTAAAGTAGATGATTATGCATGTTCGTCTAGCTCGAATTATAAATCCAAGTACAGGGGAAAAAGATAATAAACCATGTTTGTCTAGCTCGAATTATAAATCCCAAAGGGCTTTGAAGAAGTACAGTAAATGATTATGCATTTCAATAAAAAAGATGAAGGGTCACGGCAAATAACAAGGGAATTTAATCACAAGAAGAGCCCACAGAATAATCAACAAGCATCCAAGACCCTTCAGAGATTCAGTATGCAATACCTTGTTAGATAGAGTTCACTCTGTCCAGGATAAAGAAATCCTGGCATATTGTGACCAAGATACTGTGAATCAACTTCACCATCACTCATAGCTAAATTATTCTCAGAGCCAGATGATGTATCACCGAATGAACTAGAATATTCAGTCGTATCCCCTTGGCCACCTTCAAATGGGCCTTCTTTGGTCGGATTTTTGCGACCAATTATATCGACATCGGAATTCCTGTCCCCATCAGGCATCTTGCCATCGTGCAAACCCTCCAAGCCGAACCTGCCGTCCTGGCAGTTACTCAAACAGCACACCGCTTTAGCTTTGGGATCTTGGGGAACGGCAGTCCCGTTCTCCTTGCCAACCGACGCATTGGCCAGCGCATCCTCTGATCCGCCACCGCCCATCAGAGCCTCCGATTGGACTCGGACTTCTAAGTCAGGACCCATGTCGCCCATAATCAAGTCAGCCGCTCTAGCGATCCCCCACTCGTCCCTGCACACAATTCAGCATCTAAAATTACGAATCATGCCGCAATCAAGAATCCCCAAGGAACCAAGAAATTGCGGCAGCTCCTCCGCTAGTCCAAACCCCCCCAAACCCTACAACCTCTACTACAACGAAGAAAACCCATGAAGCCGAATTGATAATAAATAAATAAATAACTAATCGAAGAACCACGATGGTCATTCACAGCATGGTTCCCGCGGGAACAGACCCATCATTCCCCGCGAACGGACATCGCCGAGCGACGCCGCACATTCGAAAGGAAATCGCGGCGGGAACAAAACCCAGAAACCAGGAAACGCGAAGCATCAACGGGGAAAGAGAGAACCAGCAGGCAACCACCAAATCCGCAGAACCCACCATGGAAAAAACCAAGAAGGGAAGCAATCAAGAAAGAACAGAAGAAACCCTAGAACGGAAACGGGGAAGGGGATAGGGAGAGAGAGAGAGGTTACTCGGGCTAGCCATGGTCGTCTCCTCCTTCGAATCGGTGCGCCGGATGAGCTCCCAGTACCGCACGACTCGTCAGCATCCAACGAGCGAAGCGCAGAAGAGAGAGAAAGAGAAAGAGAAAGAGAGAGAGAGAGAGAGAGAGGGAGAGAGAGAAGGTCAAAATGGCGTCGCGCTTCTGAGCTGGCGGTGCGGGAATTTTATATAAATAAAATAGGAAAAGGGCGGATTAGAATAAGGTGGTTTCGACGTGGCGGGATCTGATTGGCTGAGGGGCGATGGCGTGTGTGTAAAGCTTGCGCCGGCACATCGTCAGTTTGCGCGGTACGGACGACCAAGATTTTGGTGGAGGGGATTCCTGTTGGGAGGTGGAGGGGGCTTTGGCTTTGGTTTTGAATTTGGTTTTGATTTTAAGATATTTATTCGAGAATTTCTTTTTTAATTTTCAAAACTTGTCCTTCTTTTCTTTTTGGGTTAATATCCCGAAAAACCCCAAACCCAGACACTTGTGACAAATTTATCCCAAATTATTTTTTTGATCATGAAAACCCCAAACCCAGTATATCTCGCGACAAATTTATCCTAACCGACTATAAAAAAACCCTAAACCGGTACATTTATAACAAATTTACCCCAAACTAATTTATTCTACTACAAAAAATCCCAAAATGATAAATTTATGACAAATATACCCTATGCTAAATTGGATTAATACCACACAAAAATCACAAAAATTGTAAACTGTGACAAACGGAGCGTAAAATCCTAAATTAGTATATCGGTCAACTGTCACGTGCCATTTAACTTAATAATTTGATAATAAAATTTAATGAAAACTAACAAAGGGTAAATTTGTCACAAGTGTACCAGTTTGGGGTAAATTTGTCAAAGGTATACTAGTTTGGGGTTTTTGATGATCAAAAAAATAATTTAGGGTAAATTTGTTACAAATGTATCAGTTTGGGGTTTTCTAGGGTATTAACCCTTTCTTTTTAATAAACTTGGTGCGCAAGCATTGGGATTTCATTTGTTGTGGGGCCCTTTGTTTATTTGCCTATTTATTATGATATTATTTCCGATGACCCGATACCGAATATTTCGACTCGACTAATTAACTGTCATTTCTATTGCGTGCACGTGCTTTATTTATGAAGTGAACTCTTTTTTTTGTTAAATGAAAGAAGGTATCGAAAGTGTTGGCAAATTATAAATCACATGCCAAAAAAAATAGTCAATATAAAGCCACGGATTTAGCTCGCACACCACCGGTTGGGCAAGCCCGCCATTTTTTGCTCCACGATGATGGGAGCGGAGAGCTTCTAAGCCAACAATACACCTAACTCCCGGACTCATAATTTGCAGTAACCCAAGTATTTGGGGATAGAGAATATAGATCGAGAAGTCATACCTGTGATCTTCGGCTTGCAGATCCAATCCACAACTCCTCGCTCGACCGCTGCTGTAATAGCCTAGCAAACTCAAATATGGTTTTGGGTGAAATGATTGCGATTGTTGTGAGAGTTACTTTGTACTGATTTGGTCGTTCCATTCTATAAATCCTAATCTAATTGCAATCTCCATAAATTCTGAAGAGATACAGAAGATGTGAACAACCCTTTTTGTAGACTTACAAGTTCACCATATGTGCAATGTTGGTGTCGATTGAGCCCTAATTCACATCGAAAATAGGGGAAAATAGTGGATGAAAACCTTTTGGTTAAAGTGGATATTCTGAAAATGATAGTTCTTTTTAAGGGTTTTGGGAAGGTCGACGCATCGATCCGAAATTCCATGTTTTTGCCAATCCCTTTGTTTAAAAATCAGAAAAAAGATTGAATTTTTAGCACGCACCTCGACTTCATTGATACACTTCAAGATGTAAACACAATTAACTGAGAGAGAGAGAGAGAGAGAGAGAGAGAGAGGCCATTGACAAACCTTCAATGCCAAGAATCGATGAGAACCGAGTGAAAACTGAGAAAAGAGCAATTGACAATTCTCTCGTACCAAACAAATTTTCAAGGATGGAGTATCAAGAGAAGACCGTAGGGTTGGGCCAAATACCAACAAATCTTCTATAGCCAATCTGGGGTTGGTAGTTGTACTTGAGCCTAATTAAAGCTGGTGCCCTTAATTCTTCTTCTCTTTTTTTTTTTTTTTTTTTTTTTGTTTCAAATCGATCATATTCATCGCCAGTCGAGAAAAAAAAAAACAACCCAAATTATTGCTACTATATTGGGAATGGGTTTTGCTTGATACGGGCGAGTCTAATTCGGAAAATAATTCTATGTTAGGTCTATATTCGTTAATAAAATAAATAATTAGAGTGTGTTTTTTAGGGAAAATTAAAACTTCACAATGAAGGCAACGGTGGTAGGTAAAGTCGTGAAGTTAATTTCCTTCTCTCTTTGATATTTCGAGATTTCTTTCTTGATTAGTGATGAATTTGTTTGTGGAGGCAAAGAGTTGATTGGATTATTGTTTTTTTACCTACCTTATAATCCAGTTTTCCAATTGGTGTTTTCTTCCTTTTTGCTGAAAGGTCGTTGTCTAGCTCACTAATAAGGTCGGAACACTGTCTTTCATGGTCAATCCTGATTTAGGAAAATGGCATGCTTGCACGTTTTAGGGGCAAAATGCCAAAATTGTTGGGAAAATCCACAGGAAACGTTTGGTTGGCTAAATCAACATGCCATTAATAAACCTCCACAATAAAGGCAATGGTATCAGGTAAGGCTATGGATTTTCATTGTGCTTCAGATTATTTCGAAGGCGGCAAAATTCCCAAACAAGAGAGATAAGTTGATTCATTTCTCTCTTTGAAATTTCAAGATGTCTTTCTTGATTAGTCCTCTAATATGGATCATGAGGAGAAGGGTGAATGGATCATAAAATTTACCTACTGTTGACACGCAAAAAATGACAAGTATTCTGTTAATAATCTCGGATGCAATCGATAAAGAGATAACGGACAAGGAAGCAGCAATGTCATAGCTGTCAAGTAGTGGAGTCGATAATACCATATGCAATAATAGTCGAGTCAGAGTAGTTGTTGTAACTGTCAAGTAATAGTTAATGTAGTAGAATCAATATAACTATCAAGTAACCATCGATAGTAGAGTTCATGTAACCGTCAAGAAAATCAATGCATCGTGTATGTAACCGTTGCATGTGGGCTATAAATGGCCTAAATATACTCTTTATAACCCTCATTACAAAATTCAACATTCTTTTGCGAATTTAAATTTACTTTTACTTTCCCGTAATTTACATTACTAGGTATATCATTTACTAATAAAGGACCTTCGAAACCTTTGTCAATTCACTCTAATCCATATTCTAAAAGGTATTTCATTGTCGAGTTTTCAATGAAATATATTTTTGGCACATCTAATGAGACACATATTGTTGATTCAAGGAGATTACGATAGCAAGAAGCTGACAAGAGTCCAACAGTACTCTTGGCAACAACAACCCATTATCATAAACTAATAATGAGGCTACCACGCATTCTAAGTCCTTAGCCACCGAAAGAGTGGCAAAGGGTAATTGATCGGGAGATGTCGATCTTCCATAGCATCTCAGTAAAGAACCGTTGGGAGAAGTTGCACAAAATCATAGTGTGATGCTGGCTATGAGATGGTTGCCCGAAGAACAACAAAATCATAAAGCTTATTACATCGTAAGCCACATATTAGGTGCGATCAAGCTATTAATCATCAATGCTGTGAATGATGCTCTGTCAAGTGCCCAGGCGAAGCCTCCACCAATTCCAGCACCCAACCCTAAGTCCACAGTATCCATGCCTATTTTATTGAAGCAATTTGATAATGTTAAAGGAAGACTACAGCTGTAACTTTTCTGACAATAAGGAAATCAGAAGCGGATTTGTCATGAAGGACATACAAACTCAAGCAGGGTCTGACCACGTTCTCTCACATCATTGAAATGACTCCTCTCATTGCATACTTAGAAGTCATGTATCCACTATTTTCGCATAGGGAAAGATGTGATTAGCACAAAATTCGTTACGGGTTCATTGAGCAAATTAAAAAAGACGTAGCAGCGACATACAATGTTCCTGTAGGTCTGGTGGTGTCTGCCTTGATTTGGTTGCCCACGATAATCCTTACCGGCCCAAAGTCAAATATCTTCAAGTTCATGCCATCATCGAGAAAGAAGTTGCTAGTCTTGAGATCTCTGTGGATGATTTCGACACAAGAATCCTCATGTAAGTACAGAGTCCTCGAGCGAGTCCATGAACAATCTTCAGGCGCGGAGCTCCATTTCGGCTCAAAGATCTTTCACGCACAGTACTTTTGACATCTAAAGAATCTAACACAATCCCATTTTCGAACTCCTCTCTCTCTATTACCTATTTTCCTCACACGGAGCTCCTTTTTGGCTACTTCGTTTATGAGAAATGATTATGTGACAGTTTTAATATACTGTGAGAATAACAGTTTATTTTGTACCACAAAAAATCAAATCACAAATAATTATAAATTGTTATGGAACTTACTTCTTCAAGAATTTGTCACTTACAATAAAGTGTACCCAAAGAATGTTATACTAACAAAACCCTTTGTTGATTTCCTCTTTTGATTCTCACGTGCCCCTTTCCTGTTGTCGCACCTCTTTTTTCGGCGCCCGATTAGGTACGGGCGTTGGTGGAGGCTAATGGTTTGGCTAAATTTATTAGGCCCGGACTCTCCCAAGTCCACCAATTCATGACTTTAATAGCCTAAGTTTTTAACATGTAAATTAATTTTTAAAACGGAGTTGCTACTAATCAATTTGGGGTGGGTTGATTAGAAACCCATGCAAAATATTGGGAGAAATATTCGCTCCTGCGTAATCAGAAAAATTAGGATTGGGGACTTGATTACACTAATTAATCACTAATACCCTTTCGGTACCTAATCTTATTTAAACCCCGAGGCTTTTGGATATTTGAGGGATTTTCCATGCATTTGTGGAGAAAAACATTTTTTTGACATTTTTCTATTTTTTTTGGAAAATAAAAGGGATTTTTGGATTTTTTGCTATTTTTAGAAAATATAAGTTTTTTTGACTTTTTCCTACTTTTTTGGCTTTTTTGGGAAAACATGAGATGTTTTTTATTTTTATTTTTTTTATTTTTTATTTTTTTTTTTTTAATTTTTTTTTATTTTTATTTTAAATATATTATATTATATTATATTATTAAAATAAGACCCGGGTCGGATCCTCGGGTTGGGTCCAACCCGTGTCGCCCACTCAAGAGTCAAACGGGCCTGCAACGCAGGCCCGACTCTTTTTTTTTTTTTTTTAAATCGCGGCCCAATAGCCTATCATTTGAAAAATGACCCGGCCCGACCCAACGGACCCGGTCCGAGCAAAATCCTACCCGACCCGAAGAGCGCAGTCCGACCCAAGGAAACCCTACCCGGACAAGGTGACCGGATCCGACCCGGCCGGGTCCGACGCAATGCTTCCTCCTTCCTCGTCTATCCACGGCGCCGATTGAGGGGCTAGGAGGTCGAACGGCGGCGGCCCAGCGTTCGGCGGCGATAGGGGTGGCGATGGCATACGGCGGCAGACATCAACTAAACTCGTACCTGTCTCAGCGAGCTGCACCAGTCGATTCCATAATGAAGGGCTTTGATTTGGCCGAGTCTTCGAACAATTGCAAGTTTGAGTCGAGGAAGTAGTGGCCAGCGTCGAGAAAAACAGCAGCGGCGAGGCCCGAAGGCGACAGTACGGTTTGACGGTGTCAGGACTAGTGCTCGGTCACAGTGACGACGGCGGCCTGGCTCGGGGCAACTCGGCACGACGGATTTCCAAATCTACGCCCAGATCTCGACCCTCTTTCCTCCGATTCTTCTCGCGCTCAAATCTGGACGGCGTCAGGGCACGGCGGTGAGCCTTCGTGCCCAGATCCGACCCTCCCTCCTCCGATTCTTCTCTCGCTCAACCCCTTCCGCCCTCTGATTTCCCTCCTCTCTGCAGGTTCGCTTGTTGGCGGCCTCCCCCGATGTCTCTCGATGGGAGGTTGTTTAAGCTCACGACCCTCTTCCTCTCTCGCTTGCTCTTCGATCTCCCCCCGAAGTCTCTCAAGAGAAGGTTTCCAAGCTTGCGATGCCTTTCGACGGAGGTTGTGCCCTCCTATTTATAGGCAAAGAGGTCCGGTCGACGGAGGGACTCGGCCGCCGGTCTTTGGCTTGCCAACCGGACTCCCGCGGCCGAACCGGCGTCTCATCTCAGCATTAAAGGCGCGCATTGAAGGCGCATGCGCGTCGTCCTCTCCTTCGGCGGCCTACCTCTATTCCTCTCTACCATAGGCTGCCCTTGAGTGCGTCGCCGGCCACCGCGCGTGATGCACAGAGGCATAAAGAAGAAGAAGGAAGGAGAAGGAAGAAGGAGGGGGAAGGGTTAGGTCGCGCGGGCCGGGCCATGAGGGCCCGCACGAGGGAGAGAGAAAGAGGGGAGGGGCTGGGCTTGAAGGCCCAGCCCCAGCAGCTACGGGCTTCTGCTTTCTTTTGTTTTTACTATTTTTTATTGTTTTGGTTATTTATTATTTATTATCTGAAAAAGGAAAAATAAAAGAAATTAAGGCCTAATTAATAACCTACTTAAAATTTAGGTGTCAACAGCTGCCCCTTTTGAAGGTGAGTTCGCAGAGGTTGCATTCAAAGACAAACCTAATACCTAAATTTTGTCTATACATATGCAATAGATTATATTTTATTTGAGACCTATTGTCCTATGCAGAAAATGAGCAATATAACATTACACATACTAAGATAGATAAGAAGATACATGTAATTACTTACCAAGAGTGAATGAGATAGGATGTGAACCCCGAGTTTTGGCAAGTAACAATGCGTCATCTTACCTGGTGACATGAGAAAGTTGCTTCTCTAGGACCCGAACCATTCTTCGATCGCCTGTTAGAGCAATCAGTAGTTTGTCTTGGACTGGAACCTTTCTTTGATCATCTTGATAGGAAATTGCTTTTCCATAACCCGAACCTTTCTTCCGTCACCTGTTAGAGCAGTAAGTGGTTTGTCTCGGACCCGAACCTTTCTTCAATCGCCGTGACGGGAGATGCGTCGACCTTTCTCAGGACATCTATTTGTGGGTGCCTGATTTGTATCGAGGACACCAGTTAGTACCCGACCTTTCTCGGGAGATGCGCCAACCTTTCTCAGGGCATTAGTTTTGTGGGGTGCTTGATCTTTGTCAAGGACACCAGTTGGAATCCGACCTTTCTCAGGAGGATGCGCCCACTTTTCTCAGGGCATCGATTTGTGGGGTGTCTGACTTCTGTTAAGGACACCAATTGAAACCCGACCTTTCTCAGGAGGATGCACCGACCTTTCTCAAGACATCAATTTGTAGGGTGCCTAATCTTTGTCAAGAACACCTGTTGGAACCCGACCTTTCTCGGGAGGATGCACTGACCTTTCTCAGGGCATCGATTTGTGGGGTGCCTGATCTTTGTCGAGGACACCAGTTGGTACCCGACCTTTCTCGGGAGATGCACCGACCTTTCTTAGGGCATCTATTCTGGAAAATACCTAGACATTCACAGGCATTTCAAAGAGTACCTGGATATTCACAAGTACTAACCCGAATGATATTTTGGCCTTTGTAGGCGTCAAATGGGGTATCTGGCTAATCATAAGTATTGAAGGGGTACTTGGATGATCACAGGTACGAATTCTTGAGGGATACTTGGATATTCACAAGTATTGAAGGGGTACTTGGATGACCATAAGTACAAACTCTTGAAAGATACCTGGATGTTCACAAGTATCGAAGGGGTACTTGATAATTGGGAATATCGAGGACGTACCTTAGGCATTCGTGAGGGTCTCTCACCTCCTAGTAAGGGGAATATTGAGGACGTACCTCGCATATTCATGAAGGTCTCTCACCTCGTGACAATGGGAATATCGAGGACGTACCTGGGATATTCGTGAAGGTCTCTCACCTCCTGGTAATTGGGAATATCGTGGTCGTGCCTCGCGTATTAATGAAGGTCTCTCACCTCCTGGCAATAGGAATATCAAGGACATACCTGAGATTTTCGTGAAGGTCTCTCACCTCCTAATAATTGGGAATATCGAGGAAGTACCTCGCATATTCATGAAGGCCTCCCACCTCCTGGCAATTGGGGAATATCGAGGATGTATCTCGTATATTCGTGAAGGTCTCTCACCTCCTGGAAATTAGGAATATCGAGGACGGGCCTCGCATATTCGTGAAGGTCTCTCACCTCCTGGTAATTGGGAATATCGTGGTCGTGCCTCGCGTATTAATGAAGGTCTCTCACCTCCTGGCAATAGGAATATCAAGGACATACCTGAGATTTTCGTGAAGGTCTCTCACCTCCTAATAATTGGGAATATCGAGGACGTACCTCGCATATTCATGAAGGCCCCACCTCCCGGGCAATTGGGGAATATCGAGGATGTATCTCGTATATTCGTGAAGGTCTCTCACCTCCTGGAAATTAGGAATATCGAGGACGGGCCTCGCATATTCGTGAAGGTCTCTCACCTCCTGGTAATTGGGAATATCGAGGACGGGCCTCGCATATTCGTGAAGGTCTCTCACCTCCTGGTAATTGGGGAATATCGAGGGCGTACCTCATATATTTATGAAGGTCTCTCACCTCCTAGAAATTGGGAATATCGAGGACGTATCTCGCATATTCGCGAAGGTCTCTCACCTCCTAGAAATTGGGAATATCGAGGACGTACATTGGATATTCGTGAAGGTGTCTTACCTTTTGGAAATTAGGAATACCGAGGACGTACCTGGGATATTCGCGAATATCTCTCACCTTTTGGTAATGGGAATATCGAGAACATACCTGAGATATTCGTGAAGGTTTCTCACCTCCTGGTATTTGGGAATACCGAGGACGTACCTCGCATATTCATGAAGGTCTCCCACCTTCTAGAAATTGAGAATTTGAATGTAGCACAAGGCTTACCTGGATGGCCGCAGGCACACATGTGTACAAAGTAGAGGAATATTTGGATGAACACAAATATTTAATGATATGATCAGGGACCACTCAACTGGTCCAAGTGTAAGAAAGCATACTTGGGTGATCGCAGGCACATAATGTGGTGGAATACTTGAGTAGCTGCTAGCATTCAATGGCGTAATTTTGAGGACAACTCGGACAGGTCGAGTGTCACGGAAATGGAGTATCCGAACGGTGGTCGGTACTTAAAGACAAGAGGATATTTGGACAGTCATGAGTATCCAAATTTCAAAGACAACTTGAATAGGCCGGGTGTCAACAGAGAGAGCACTTTAGTAACGACAAACACTTGAAAACAGGGAGGTGCTTGGACAATCGCAAATATCAATACTTGGGGACAACTCGAACAAGCTGAGTGTCGATAAAAGGGAGCACTTAAATGGTGGGTACTCAAAGATTATCAGACATAAAGTTCTGGGAATATGGATGGGGATATGCTTTTTTGGTGATACATTTGATCTCTAAGAGTATGTCCGCTATTTACACAATATGCACACATGTACATAATGATTGTATATGCTGTAAATTCATAAATTCAAATGTGATTTATGCATGACAATTTTATCAATTTTGTACCATTTGAATTCCACTAGGGAAGATTTTGAAAGACAACCCTCATTTAGAATGTAGATGTCTTGAGCATGCCAGATGGGGGACTTTCAGTCTGAAAGAACTTTTCACTCACTCTCATGGAAAGGCTGTTTTATCCTAACCATTGATGCGGGATTTATAAGGATCACCTCACTGTCATCATGTCAGCAGGGGTCTGAGTATTCTCGCGAGTGGTACGACTTTACCAATGTGAGAGATCTTTGTTGAAATTATGATGAAGGCTTGGTCAATGGCTTATCAAAGGGGACCAACATGGTCACGGCGTTATGAAAAAGATGATGCACGATCATCTCCAAGTTCGCGAGTCAAGAATCCTGCGAAAAGAGATAGAATAATCTTGCTCGTACTTTTTCGAGCAATGCTTATAGACATATGAAATCCTACGTTAATTAAAGTGCCCCTAGTCAGGAGAAACTTTTTCAATAGGACGCAATGTAGGCTTGACTCATTTGTAAAAGGGTGAGAGCTGGTGATTGCCTTGGCATTTGTCACCGGTCTTTCTTTTCACGGTCAAATGAAGGTTCTATCAATTGAACCACAACAGCAACTTCTCTTGGGAATACAAATGGCTATATTTTCTGTTTGGGGCATCAACCTTGCTTTTACCAAGCATACTACTTTTTTTTTATGCCCCTATTTCTCATTCCAATTTTTTTTTTATTCATGGGCATTGACCTTGCTTTTACTAGATACACTGTTTTTTTATGCCCCTAGTTTTTTTCTTGCTACTTGAAGAACTGGTCTAGACAAGTTCAAGCAAACACCTTGGTTAGACTATTGGGTCTGCATCTTTTACAGGCGCTTCTAATTATGCTGCTCGGGTGGCAATAATCTCTGCTTTGCTTCTTTGTGAGGGTGAATTTATAGACTCGATCAAGTTGTACAATGAATACAAGCGTGTAAAGAAATAATTGCTCTTCATGACTTTAGAGCACTTAAATTAACGCGAGTGTTCATATGCAATAAAGACACTTGAAGATTGATGCAAGTGCAAGCAAGAAAATTTTTATCCATTTTCTCACCTTATGATGCTGACTTGCTTTTGACTTGCCCTAGTGTGGGGTGGTTCTTTGACGGGGGTAGGGCAGAAATTTTGCTAGTGTATGGGGTTCAAAGTGAGCAATGGAATGCTTCTCACTAATTTAGTCATCGTACCATTCGTGAGAGAACTCTTTACCCTGCAGTCATGGAATTTTCTGCACTCATCTCACAAGTGTATAGATGGGGGACTGTGTGTAGGATATGGCTTGCCTGTCATCATTCTGACGAGCCTCATCCAGCATGCTCAATTAATCTTGTATTCTTTACTTAGCTGTCTATTCTAATAATCCTTACTAGAATAAAAAATTTAGACAAACAAAATCGTCATGTAAAATTCACCTGAAAAAAGGTATGCAGCATATGATGTGATAGAGTTTGTACTCTCAAAATAAATGAATGGTTTTTACTCAAGAAAAATCTATTAACAGCTTTAGGGATGTTTACTTGGTAGAATGGTATTCACAAATGTTTTGAATATCAAAAGAGTTATTCACAAAGGGTTATTTACAAATGGGTGTCGATAAATTGCTCCTATCGGTTAAGGATATGAATGATCGGCCAGGGATTGGGAATCTGATCAGGCATTTCTACATTTGCCTCTTGCAAAAGAGAAGATGTGGAAATAGCTCAACTAGTAGGGCCAAGATCATAAGTGACTTGAGGCTTGAAGGATTTCTGTCATTTGCTTTGGTGATACTTGAGACGCCATTTTGTTTGGGAAAGCTTATCAAAGTCTGACATGCCTTTCATTGATTTGTTCTCCGCATCTTGGACAGTTAGGTGATCCTGTAACAGATAAGAGGGGGCGTGTTAATCATGAACTCTTTCAGAGGTCAAACAACTGGAAGCGATACAACATTACCCTTCACTGGTTTGCAAATAATTAAGTGGACCTAGAGTACGAGGAGGACACGAAGTCCCGCGTCTCCCATTTCATTAGGTCAATTATTCTCCTTGATTGGCTTATAGATGACACGTCCTTTTATACGAAGTGGTGAATTCGATACGGGTCATTCTCATGAACCTCACTTGGTCAATATTGATTAATAAGTTTGGTTCTTGATTCCCAATGTTTCCTGTCAAAATGGAAAATACGTCAAAAGTGGGTTTAGATAGTGGGAGTATTGGAAACGATACCAAAATACTCTTCCCCAGAGTTTGTCTATGCTAGCTCCTAAGGATATTTGAATGTTGATGATGGCCTCTTTATCTCGGCATAGTTCAACGTTTCCTTCAATTGGCCTTTCTCATTTGTGACCATGTATGCATGATTGCTGGTCATTGATTCATCTTCAACGCCTTCCTTCTGTAGAATTTCTCCTTCTGTCTTTGACTATAGTTGCATTGAGCAAAAAGTCACGTACCTCAAGCTTCTATGGAATCTAAGATGGACAATCAAAAACCTCCAGTTTTCTTATGGCAATTATTTTTTGGAAGAATATGTGTCTAGAACACGGAGTGAAGCTTCCAGACTCTAGAGTCATTGTCTGGAGTAGGGGCTATAGATCGCCTTGACTGTCTGGATTTTCTCCCTGTTGACAGTAATCAATTCAAAGGAAGAGAAGAAATTTCTTCCTTATGCTTCTGGGCTCGTCAAAGCTGGAAACCAAAACGTCTAGTTGTTTGGGCACGTCATGCGACAAGATATTCCTCCGGTTTAGGAGAGTTGGATAGGAGTGAGACATGTTGTGCATGCTTCGAGTTCAACTGTATGCCTGTACCTATTACGTCTCATCTTTTGTATCCTATAAATAGAAGAGAGGGGACGTCATTCTCAATACTACGTTAAGGGAATAAGGCTTACCTTCTTTTGAAACGGGATGCTCCTTCCTGTTTGCCCCTGCTTTCTTGAAAAGTTGTCTTCAAATTTGGTCTGTTCACACGATGTGCCAGTTTCAAATGTCTTCTGTTACACTAAGTCAAAGGGGATGATATTCTGAGACATAAAGTGAGAGAGTCAGAAAGACAAACATGGTTAAATTTATCATCTTGTTTTGACGAAAGCTTTTGGTGATGAAATATTTTTTATTTTCAAAATATGTCTTTGGGGAGAAAAAGCATGAGGAAGCCTAGCCCTCAGTATTCTCCTTAGATGATATTTTCTTTTCATGGTTGGATAGCATCACTAGGCCAGTTTGGGATATCGCCTCATGCTCTTGAAATATTTTCAACTTTATTTAATAGGTGGATTTACATTTTGGAAGAGTGATTTCAAAAGTTAGTTCCTCAAGCGGAAGTGATGTTGAAAATAAAACAAGCCAGACGTAAGAAAGATGTACAGGTTCCCACGTTGGGGAGTACGCGAGAAAATTAAAAAGGGTTTTACTTGAGCGGGCCTGCAGCCATTCCCATTACGGTCCTTCGTTGATGGTGTCCATAAAAAGGTCTCCAAACATGGTGGTTATGTTATCTGGCCCTTCTTTCTCTGTTGCTAAGGGTGGCACTTCATTGCCTGAATAATGCCCGGCCCCCACCAGCCCTTAATAAATATCAGCGGTATGTGCTTCGACATTTCTGCTATGATTGTCTTCAGAACTAAATACTGCGTTTACTTTGTCGGTGTGATCAGGGAATGAGTTGCTCTGGAATGAGAAAGCTTTAGTGTCTAACAGGTTCTGGATTCGACTCTTGAGGGCGAAGCACTCATCAGTCGAATGCCCCACTTCTTCCATGTGATAGTTGCATATTTTTGACGGGTCATAGTTGGAAAAACTTTCAATGTTGGGTCGTTTTGGCTCAATCGAAAGGAGGTTCTTCTTCCGGAGGATTGCCAGTACCTATGACGGAGATCCAGGAAGAGGAGTAAATTGTCTCTTGTTGTTGTAACGCTGGGATGGCTGACGGCTGGTGGTCTGTTGCTATCTTGCACTTGTTTGAATTGTTGGAGAATGATCGTAGGTTGAATTGACATCTACCATGGGTTCTTTATCTTTCTTCATGCTGAACCTGCCCATGGATGCAGGTTCAGTGAACCAACCATCTCTCAACCCTATCTCGATTTGCTCTCCTACTGGAATGAGTTGATTAAATGATTCAGCAATCATGGTTACCATTCGATTGCGGTACTCATAAGGGAGGGTTTTGATAAACATCTTTCTCAGCTCAAAATCGGTTGGTTCAGGACTGATTTGGGTGGCCAAATTCCTCCATCTAATAGTATATTCTTTGAACGATTCATGCTTTTTCTTTTTAGTACTTTCAAGATCCTCACGAGAAGAGGTAATGTCCATTATTAACTTATACTACTTGACGAATGCCTCACTCACTTTGCTCCATGTTTCGAGGAGATTCATGTTCTTTGCAATGTACCACCTCAAGGCAGGGCCTATTAGACTTGATTGAAACAACTGGATCATTAATGGTGCATTATTAATGTATTGGGTCATTTGAACCAAGTACATTTGCAAATGAGCCCTCGGGCAAGTCATGCCATCGTACTTCTCAAACTTAGACATTTTGAATTTTTCCAGCATTTTGACATTGGAATAAATGGAGAGGTCCGTCAAAGTAGGATCTTGGAGGCCTTGCAGTTGTTTCAGCCTCTCCTTAAGCTTTTTGAGGCGTTTGTCATGCTCAATTTTAGACAAATTGTCTGGCTTCGCTTTCTCAATCGCGGTTTGGTGCGGATCATCCTGCAATTTGAGCATGTTATCGTTGGTATCTCCACCTTGATCACCCTTGGTAGATGATTGTGGCAACAATATCTCGACTGAGGCTGGGGCGGGAGTAAGTTTGCCCTGGATGTAGTCTATTTGCTTTGAAAGTTGTTAAAGCACATTAAAGACTTGCTTCATTTCTCTTTCTACAACCGCAATACGGCTTGGTACATTTTCTTCGGCCATTCTTGCTCTTGCTTTTGAGCGAGTTTGGATCGGCGAACGTTAACGCTCCATGATTACCTGGCCATAATAAGCAAGCGTGTGGGAATACAAGGCGTAAATAGGGAGTCAGTCTATGATGACGACCTAATCCTACCCATTCGTTTTGTTTATGAAAAGTTTTGTACATGTAGAAGATTTCCTAAGCATAGATTAAAAAAGGGTATGTGACAAAAAAGATACTCAATTTGAAAGGCGAAGAAAGTATGAATTGCATCAAATTTTGAAAAAGACTTCTATCCCTTTTGAAGCAAACGATTTTGAAACAAACAAAAATTCTTACGAAAGGGACTTTGTAATATGCTTGAGAATAAAAACGTCAACTGAAAGTAATTTCTTTTGCAAAAGTTTTTTTTTTTAAACTTTATGACAATTACTTTCAAATTTAAATGACCGAGGTATTAAATCCTAGACTAATCATGGGCCACTCAATATATGCAAGAAGGTAAGTAAATTGCAAAGTACACGAAAAAAACTTACATCACCCGAGAAAATTAATGACAATCACATAGACATGTGCATGATATGTGTGGCTCGATTTCTAACTAAGAAGGTTTGTTGAAATTAAAAAGGTTTGTTGAAATTAAAAAGGTATCCGCTTGTCGCAGTCTCGCATTAGCAACATACCCTCTTAATCTCGGCTAAAGAAATTCGGGGAAAAGAAAGGCAATCTCTACATCGCGGTCTCGCGTTCGAGACCGTATCTTTCTTAACACCATCCTAAATATCCTATGGCGGCCCAGGTCCGACGGCCGGGTTGTGTGTGCCATGTGTAGTGCTTAAACATTTAAAGCATGCATAGCAATTTATAATCACAAAACAATCCAAAATTAAAATAAACCTCTAAGGTACTGACTTGCATAAAAAAGAACAAAAACAAGTCAGTAAAGTGCTTAAACAAGATAAAACGGCCTAAGTCCTCAAATGTCCCCAGCGGAGTCGCCAAACTGTCGTGACTTCTTTTTTCGGTGCCCGTGATTAGGTACGAGCGTTGGCGGAGGCTAATGGTTTGGCTAAATTTATTAGGCCTGTACTCTCTAAGTCCACCAATTCATGACTTTAATAGTCTAAGTTTTTAACATGTAAGTTAATTTTTAAAACGGAGTCGCCACTAATCAATTTTGGGTGGGTTGATTAGAAACCCATGCGAAATATTGGGAGAAATACTCGCTCCTGCGCAACCAGAGAAATTAGGATCGGGGACTTGATTACACTAATTAATCACTAATACCCTTTCGTTACCTAATCTTGTTTAAACCCTGAGGCTTTTGGATATTTGAGGGATTTTCCATGCATTTGTGGAGAAAAACATTTTTTTTTACCTTTTTTCTTTTTTTTTTTTGGAAAATAAAAGGGATTTTTGGATTTTTTGCTATTTTTTAGAAAATATAAGTTTTTTTGACTTTTTCCTACTTTTTGGCTTTTTTGGGAAAACATGAGATGTTTTTTATTTTTTATTTTTTTAAAAAAATTTATTTTTTATTTTAAATATATTATATTATATTATATTATTAAAATAAGACCCAGGTCGAATCCTCGGGTTGGGTCCGACCCGCATCACCCACCCAAGAGCCGGACGGGCTTGCAACGTAGGCCCGACTCTTTTTTTTTTTTTTAAATCACGGCCCAATAGCTCGTCGTTTGAAAAATGACCCGGCCCAACCCAACGACCTGATCCGAGCGAAACCCTACCCGACCCGACGAGCGCAGGTCCAACCCGGGGAAACCCTACCCAGACAGTGACCCGAATCCGACCCGGGCTGGGTCCGACGCAATGCTTCCTCCCTCCTCGTCTATTGCGGCGCCGATTGAGGGGCTAGGAGGTCGAACGGTGGCGGCTCGGTGTTTGGCGGCAATGGGGGTGGCGATGGCATACGGCGGCAGACGGCGACTGAACTCATACCTATCTCAACAAGCTGCACCAGTCGATTCCGCGATGAAGGGATTTGATTCGGCCGAGTTCGGGGAAGTAGCGGCCGACGTCGGGAAAAACAGTAGAGGTAAGGCCTGAAGGCGACAATACGGTTTGATGGCGTCGGGACTGGTGCTCGGTCACAGCAACGGCGACGGCCTGGCTCGGGGCGGCTCGGCACGGCGGATTTCTAGATTTGCGCCCATATCTCGACCCTTTTTCCTCCGATTCTTCTCTCGCTCAAATCTAGACGGCGTCGGGGCACGGCGGCGAGCCTTCGTGCCCAGATCCGACCCTCTCTCCTCCGATTCTTCTCTCGCTCAACCCCTTCCGCCCTCTGATTTCCCTCCTCTCTGCAGGTTCGCTTGCTGGCGGCCTCCCCCGATGTCTCTCGGTGGGAGGTCGTTTAAGCTCACGACCCGCTTCCTCTCTCGCTCACTCTTCGGTCTCCCCCTGAAGTCTCTCAGGAAAAGGTTTCCAAGCTTGCGATGCCCTTCGACAAAGGTTGTGCCCTCCTATTTATAGGTGAGGAGGTCCGGTCAATAGAGGGACTCGGCGGCCGGTCTTTGGCTTGCCGACCGGACTCCCACGGCTGAACCGGCGTCTCATCTCAGCATTAAAGGCGCACATTGAAGGGGCATGCACGTCGTCCTTTCCTTCGGTGGCCTACCTCCATTCCTCTCTATCGTAAGCTACCCTTGAGAGCGTCGCCGGCCACCACGCGTGATGCATAGAGGCACAGAGAAGAAGAAGGAAGGAGAAGGAAGAAGGAGGGGGAAGGGTTAGGTCGCATGGGCCGAGCCATGGGGGCCCGCACGAGGGAGAGAGAAAGAGGGGAGGGGCTAGGCTTGAAGGCTCGGCCCAAAGAAACTGCAGTGCTTCGCTTTTTTTGTTTTTACTATTTTTTGTTGTTTTGGTTATTTATTATTTATTATCTGAAAAAGGAAAAATAAAAGAAATTAAGGCCTAATTAATAACCTAATCAAAATTTAGGTGTCAACACCTGTCTGAAGGTGCCAAGAGGGAGAAAGAAGGCAAGACTCTTGTTTAGTAACGCTTTGTGTCCGTCATGTAATTCATTAGATTTCCCTTGATAGTTCGCCTCGAAAAAGTCGCAAGAATATGCACAAGAGAAATAGAGCTATACCTAGTAATACAATTAGAAAATTATAACATCTAAACTCTATGCAAATATTGTGCAATTGTCGTGCATGTGATGTGCATGAAAGAGTTTTGAGCGAAAAATTCAGGTATGCACGTCACAAGAGAAGGGTTAGGTCGCGCGGGCCGGGCCATGGGGGCCCGCGCGAGGGAGAAAGAAAGAGGGGAGGGGCTGGGCTTGAAGGCCCAGCCCCAGCAACTGCGGGCTTTTGCTTTCTTTTGTTTTTACTATTTTTTGTTGTTTTGGTTATTTATTATTTATTATCTAGAAAAAGGAAAAATAAAAGAAATTAAGGCCTAATTAATAACCTAATCAAAATTTAGGTGTCAATACCTGTCTGAAGGTGCCAAGAGGGAGAAAGAAGGCAAGACTCATGTTTAGTAACGCTTTGTGTCCGTCATGTAATTCATTAGATTTCCCTTGATAGTTTGCCTCGAAAAAGTTGCAAGAATATGCACAAGAGAAATAGAGCTATACCTATATGTTAAGTAATACAATTAGAAAATTATAACATCTAAACTCTATGCAAATACTGTGCAATTGTCGTGCATGTGATGTGCATGAAAGAGTTTTGAGCGAAAAATTCAGGTATGCACGTCACAAGAGAAGGGTTAGGTCACGCGGGCCAGGCCATGGGGGCCCACGCGAGAGAGAAAGAAAGAGGGGAGGGGCTGGGCTTGAAGGCCCAGCCCCAGCAACTGTGGGCTTCTGCTTTCTTTTGTTTTTACTATTTTTTGTTGTTTTGGTTATTTATTATTTATTATCTGAAAAAGGAAAAATAAAAGAATAAGGCCTAATTAATAACCTAATCAAAATTTAGGTGTCAACACCTGTCTGAAGGTGCCAAGAGGGAGAAAGAAGGCAAGACTCATGTTTAGTAACGATTTGTGTCCGTCATGTAATTCATTAGATTTCCCTTGATAGTTTGCCTCGAAAAAGTTGCAAGAATATGCACAAAAGAATAGAGCTATACCTATATGTTAAGTAATACAATTAGAAAATTATAACATCTAAACTATGTGCAAATACTGTGCAATTGTCGTGCATGTGATGTGCATGAAAGAGTTTTGAGCGAAAAATTCAGGTATGCACGTCACAAGAGAAGGGTTAGGTCGCGCGGGCCGGGCCATGGGGGCCCGTGCGAGGGAGAAAGAAAGAGGGGAGGGGCTAGGCTTGAAGGCCCAGCCCCTGTAGCTGCAGGCTTCTGCTTTCTTTTGTTTTTACTATTTTTTGTTGTTTTGGTTATTTATTATTTATTATCTGAAAAAGGAAAAATAAAAGAAATTAAGGCCTAATTAATAACCTAATCAAAATTTAGGTGTCAACACCTGTCTGAAAGTGCCAAGAGGGAGAAAGAAGGCAAGACTCATGTTTAGTAACGCTTTGTGTCCGTCATGTAATTCATTAGATTTCCCTTGATAGTTTGCCTCGAAAAAGTTGCAAGAATATGCACAAGAGAAATAGAGCTATACCTATATGTTAAGTAATACAATTAGAAAATTATAACATCTAAACTCTATGCAAATACTGTGCAATTGTCATGCATGTGATGTGCATGAAAGAGTTTTGAGCGAAAAATTCAGGTATGCACGTCCAAAGAACCCAATCAAATCGTTTGATGTGTTGTTCAACCACTAGGGCTGCAAACAATTTGAAGACAATACAATTTGATCGCTATAATGGGTGATGCAGGCGTCAGTCAAAGCGATCCGACAGTGCTAGGTACATCATTTATGTGAAGGCAGATATTTATAATGAGAATGTTGAAGCTGATCAAAATTGGAGAACATTATGTTCGTCGCGATGATATTGGTAAGATCATAATCACCGGAAGCAAAACGGTTGGTGGAGGCTTTACCACTTTCAATGTGGCAACCTAATACCATCTAAGCTACTTATTATCTTATTTATTATATTCTTATCTAATACCAAAGAAAGAGCTATATATATATATCAACGTATTGGAAAATTCACTCGATGAACTTAAGCTTTTTAGAGTATTTATGTCGCGCACTATAATGATACAAATTGTGGACGAATTAGGATTTTTGACAGTTGTAGAAAACTAATCCTATAATTCAATCATAGTTTTGGACATTAATCAGGTCGAACATGAAGGGGACGTACATAAGTTTGCTTGTCTTCCAGGAATACACAACATCAACCCTTCTGGCAATTTAGATTGTATTTCTAATAATCTTTCTCATCTTGAATTTCGAGTGTAGTTGGTGACGATTTCATTGCACAAGATATCACTTTTTGTAACACTGTTAGTGTAACAAATCACCAAGTCGTTGCTTTATGCTCTAACTTTGATCTCTCGATGTTTTATAAACATGGCTTTGAAAGATATCAAGACATTCTCTATCTCAATTTAGAGCGTGATGAACAGTGATTGAAACAGGGCAATGGCTAAAAGAACCATTGACCCAGGGCATCAACTCAAATTAAACAATCGAAGATAAATCCTAATGCTCAGCATAGTAGAAAACTTGCTTAGGTGGCGCCTAAGTGGCAGCCTTCTTTGTGAATAAATACCATTCTTGCAACAAGGAGAACGCCATTCTAGCTATCTAGAGGTCTATGTATCTGCTTTAGAGGCAAATTTGTTCTTACATTTGAATATATTAGGAATGAAAAGTCAAGGAAATGTAACATAATTGCCGGGAAAATTATCCAAAAAATCTTAAACGTATTGCACTTTTGTCAATTCAGTCCTAAACATTTTCACTTTTGCCAATTAAGTCCTAAACATTTTCATTTTTTCCAATTGAGTTCATCCAGTCAATTTTAATCGAGATTTGCTAACATGGACATCGCCACCGATGTGGACAAATTTCATTAATTTTATTAATTTTTTTGAATTTTTGAATTATTTTTTTATGTTTTTAATTTCTTTTTCTTTTTTTCTCTTTTTTTATTTCTTCCCCTTTTTTTCCTTTGGCCGGTCATCCAACCTCCGGCGACCGGCCAAAGGCCACAATTGGCAAAGGTCGGCCTCGCTAGGATCTAGCGAGGGGCAACCTCACTGGCCTCAGGCGAGGCTCGCCCTCGCTAGAGGCCAGCAAGGCTTGCTCTCGCTAGGGGCCAACGAGATCTGGTGAGGGCAACCCTACCTGAGGCCCATGAGGCTGACCCTCGCTGGTTGTGGCCTCTCGCCGGTCACCAAAGGCTAGGCGACTAGCCAGAGATAGAAAAGAAAAAAGGAAAAAAAATTAAATATATAAAAAAAAGTTAAAAATTCAAAAAAATTAAAAATTATAATTTTTGTCCACATCAATACCGATCGTATCACGCAAGACAGTCGCTCACCATGTCAATAAATTCCGGCCAAAATTGGCTGGATAAACTCAATTAGTAAAATGTTGAAAGATTTAAGTTTCAATTGGTAAAATTGAAAATTTTAAGATTGAATTGGTAAAAGTGTAAAATGTTTATGACTTTTTGGATAATTTTCCCCATAATTGCCTAACCCCGAATCCAATGAGTTACTAAATAATATAAGTACCAAGAACTGTGACTTGAATCTTTTGTGTGTCAAGCTAAGTGCTTGAGCCAGCAGCCAGGGACCATAGCCTAACACTAACCTTGCCAGCAGATACGGGGCTTCATCACTTGTGGGGCAGACCAATATGGCTTACGATATTCCCTCGAGGTTTCGACATATATAAGTGTGTGTATGTCCACAAATATACATATGCCTTGTATCATGAGGGGTCTTTGGCATATAAACTAGTAGTTATTCGAGACAAATATGCTGTCTCACAATGCATAGCCCTTCCATTGGCCTTTCAAAAGGACGGCCTTTTCAGGGTCTAGAAATTATTCATCTGTAGCATAAGGATCTCACGTCTTAGAAGTTTTCTTATCCATATAATTCATAAAGTGGTAAGTGAAGAGCATATTTACAAAAACAACTTATCTTATTGAACTAATGGTATAACCCTAAATTTGTATAAATTATAATGCGGAGCCAGACACCTAGAGTATCAAAACTTAGCACAAGGATACTTGAGTGTCAAAAGTTTGAAAATGTATACTTAAGTATCAAAATTTTAGCAAAATGGATCAATTAAGTGCCAGTCGCGAGAAAATCAGACCAAAATGCTAACATAGCATTTTTCCAATGAGACAAGTGTAAAACGACTTCATTTTCCATGCTAATATAGAAAGAAAAGCAAAAAACAATGTCGTTTTTCCTCATATTTGAATTTTAATATAAATATTAATAAAAATAAAAAATTTAATTAATTTTAATATCTAAATTATAAATAAATAAATAAATAAATAAAAAAAAAAAAAAAGAGAAGCAGATTGTAGAAGGCGAGGCCTATGCAAGCCCTTGCTGCCGCCTCCCCACTGTCACCAGAAGTGACCCTTGGCTTAGCTGGGTGAGGGTTTGCGAGGCCCTTGCCGCCGGTCGGCTAGGATCATCAACCCTTGGCTAAGGCTTAGCGACCCCAGTGATCCTCCCCCCCGCGACGATGGGAGGTGGCGATGAGGGTTTGCACAACCCTTGCCTTCTACAATATGCTTCTCCCTTCTTTTTTTTTTTCAAAATAATTTAATTTAATTAATATTTATTTTAAAATACAAAAAAAAAAAAAAAAAAAACGACGTCATTTTAGCTCTTCTTTACCGACTCGGCTCTCCAACAAGTCACATAGGTGAGTTATATTACCAAAAAATTGACACGTAGGATTTCTGACCGGGCTCGCCGGACTTGGCACTCAAATGTCCCAATTTTTTTTTTAAAATGTGACACTTAAGTGTAGATTTCATAATTTTTTGCACTTAAGTATCTCCCATACCAAGTTTTGGCACTTGCGCTGTTCTTTTGTCAATTATAATGTGTGCTTACCTTATACTCCAATTGTCCAATCTTTTATTTTATTTTTATCTTTCGAAATTCAGCTGTCTAATTCACCAACAAGATTGGAACATTCTCTCTTATTATCGACCATGATTTCATAATGACATGCATGCACTTTTTAAGAAAAACCCTAAAAATATTGGGGAAACTCTCTAAAAATTTGGCCAAGCCATGGATTGATAAGAATGATATAACTCAGTGGCTCGAATAGTATGGAAATAATAGTCTATTAGTTTGAAAATAATAGATACATTAATGTGGAGATTTAAGGAAATATTAACGGACGAATAATGTCAAGCGTGGATCTTAAGATTATGGTTATTTGACAGACTTACCAAAATAGCGATGTAGATTTATATAACACCGGTCCTCTCTTTTCCTAACAAGCACACAGAAATTCCATCTATGTCGTGAGATTAGGAAAACGGATTAGCACGAGAAATCCGGTTTTCTTCCCGATTCAACAGTGGCGTCATCTTTTGCACATTTAGGTATGTTTTTATTTTCATGAAATGATCAGTTTTCAAGATCTAAAATTTTATGTATGCTGATGGGATGATTCTAACAAAATCTTCAATAGCTAAGCCGGGGTTAGGAGTATCTGAGCCTAAATAAAGCTGGTGGTACTAAATCTCTTTGCTTTCCATGAAAAGATATTGATCATATTCATTGCCTGGTCGGGAAAATCGACCCAGAATATTACTACTATGTCGCAATGCGTTTGCTTGTCTAATATGGCGAGTCTAATTTGGTGGGGAAAAATGAAAACTCCAATTCATGGAATTTTTTTTTGTTTGTTTTACTAAGGAGGAGAGAAAATAGCTAAACTGGAGAGATAATATATTCCTTTCTCTCTTTATTATTTCAAGAATTCTTTCTTTTCTAGTGCTAAATAGGGTTGTTAAAAAAAATTAAAGAAATTATAGATGTGTACCTACCTGATAAGCCAGTTGTTCAATTCCCCAAGAAGGATAGAAGGTTCTTTTTGCATGCTGATGACGTGCATGCATTCTTTTTCACTTTCGCCACAATTACAAATATGCACATTTTATTTAAAAACAAGTAGCTCTTTCCAAAAGATATTATTTGAAAATTTTAAGTTAATAGAATATTTTTTTTTCTCTAAGGCTATGTTTGTCTTGTGGAAAAAAAATGATTGAAAAATGTTTTCCTAGTAATAATTGCTTGTACCATTTAAAATAATTAATTGATAAAAATACTTTAGTTACCAACAATAAATTATATCTAAATATTTTTATGAACAATAGTAATACTCATCATTTATTAATTTTTGTAAGTGACACATGAGATCATTTTTTTTTTCATTTTGGACGAAATAAGCATTTGTTTGGTAAAAAAACTTCATGTAGAAAAAACATTTCAAGAAATCATTTTCTAGCAAAATAGTTAGGTTTCCTTTATTAGGTGACATGTTATCAAAAACATTTTTGGGTATTTGGATCCTATTTTGACTTTATATCAGGCCCATAAAATTCATATTTTTAAATCATTTTTATTTTTATTTTATTTTATTTTAATTCTTTTTCTTTTTCTTTTTTTTTTTTTCTTTTTCCTTTTCTTTTCTTTTTTTTTTTTTTTCCTTCTTCCTCTGCGCGCCGAGCCTCAACGACAACCACGAGTGAGCTTCGCCTCATGAGATTGGGTGAGCCATAAGCTCGTTAGCCTCGGTAGAGTTCGAACTCACCAAGATTGGGTGAGCCATGAGCTCATCAACCTTGACCGAGCCCGAGCTTGCCAAGATTGGTTGAGCTGCAAGCCCACTTGGATTGGCCAAGCCTCAAGCTCGCTAGCCCACATCATGGCCGGTCAGCGGGCTGCTAACCATCACCAAGCCATGCGGGCAAACAAGGAGGATGAAGAAGGAAAAGGAAAAGAAAAAAAAAAAAACTAAAAATATGTTCTAATTTTTTAAAAGATAAAAAATAATTAAATTTTGAATTTTTAAAAAAATTTTTGTAAGAATAAACATTTCATTAACCAAGGACCCCAAGACTAGAAAAATATTTCGGAAAATATTTTTCAGTTCTTTCAAATAGGAGATCTTTCCCTGAATTTAAGTTTTGTTAGAAAAATAATTTCTGCTGAATTAATTTTCCTAAAAAAGTAAATGTCGGAAAATGTTTTTCTAGAGAATATTTTCTACCAAACAAACCAACCCTTAAATTTATTTCCAGGACTCCGTGTAATTTGATATCCGATGCGCGGACCGTGATGCACGGCATAAATTACTGAAAAATAATGTGCGGACGGAGGATGGATTAGTCAAATGCCAATATATAAAAGAGATGCTTTCCACGCGTAGCAATCAAATTATTATATCGTCCTTTTGTCCTGCCAGGATCGAGGCATTGGCTTTCGTTGGATTCTTGTCATGCTCTTTGGAAACTCGGATTCAGTTCACAAAAAGTCCAACTTCATGCGGAACTTGTGCCCAGGATGGTCCCTTTTCATTCCTAGGCGTCGGTGGAATCGCTGGGGATGGAGCCCGGCATGAACACTTTTTGCTTGTTTCATGGCAAGAACCGCGGATGGATCCAGAGCTGTCTTCCAGCATGTCGCGGCCATGTTCATACCAGAAGTGCAGAACTTGAATTTACCATTGATGAAGTCCCTGGATAGAACTGACCCCGTCGCGATGTTACTCTTCCGAACCGGCTTTCATTGGGATTCTTTTACATTCGTGAGGCGCGAGAGCGATGTCCTGTTCGCCTTACCCACTCGACTAATTGCCTGACTTGAGCTTTACCCAGGAACTATCTAATAGCGAAAAGAGAAGGAAAGAAGATGGGCGAGGCAATTGCTCACGGGTAAATTCTGGCAAGACCATCGAAAGAGAGGGGAGGAAAAGGTTCCATAGGTTTGGATGAAGTTCTTGCGCCAAAGAAAAGGAACACTTGTCTCGTCTTTGAAACAATTATTCGAAACAATAGATGAGAAAACACAAAGAGGAGCGGAAGAACTTTATAGCATGTATTGCGATAGCCGAGCTGAGGACGGTGGTCGTCAACTACTGGATGGATTACAGCTGATTCCGCCACAAACGATTTGAAGAAGTACAAACGCCTAAGAAAAGGGAACATTTCTATTTCTAAACAGAAGGACCAGTATAGTTAAAATCGCAAGCACTATATACTGTAGGCAGAAGAATTGGAAATGAAGCATGTTGAAACAAGGCAAAAAAGAATGTTGAGGAAATTGCTATGAAATGCATATACACCTGGTTAGATGATTTCCATAGCAGCATAAATTTTTAATCCTTATCTATAATCGTCTTCACTGAAGTCTATGCTTAATGATCCGATGGATGCCATCTTTTGACGCCTAATCTGTTCCCTAAACTTGGCGATGAACTCACCAGCCTTCTTATCAACCTCATTAGTGTCGGTTCCCGCGTCACTGAGACAGTCGGACACGGCTTCTTTATCCAATCTCCTTTGGGGATTTTCAGCCTCAGCCATCCACTCCCCGCCGGAGTTCACACGTTTGTTGTCACGATGATTCGTTTCACCATTTGCACAATCAGCAAACTCCTGCTGCAAAACAGGACTGGAATTTCCCAGACTCGGTTGACCCGCACTACTGAAGGAGCTATGAGAACCTTCAGTTTTGTTCCCTCCCTTTCTCATACCAAAATGGTCTGTCTTTTCATGCTTCATTCCCACCTTGTCATCTATGAACTTTCGACAGGCCTCTTCGAATTGATCAACTGTTTCTGTTTGTCTGCACCCTCTGAATGTTCTGACTGATTTTCCTCTCGGCATACCTTTGATGTTCTTCTCGCGCGGTTTGACATCCAACTTCAGAGAACCCTGAGGCAACCCTCTTCTATGCGATAAATTCTCTCTGCTGATGCACCCCGGGTCCTCACGATCATCCTTCAGTTTTCTCTGACCATCCCCATCAAGAAAAGTATTGATACTGGTATAGCTACGACAATGAGATCCACGAGGCGGAAGTTTATTACCCGAGAATTCCTCCTGACTACTCTTCTCGCTCAGATCCATCTGCTCGTCGTTTAACTTTTCGATACTAGTATAGCTACAAGAATGAGATCCAAGCGGTGGAAGTTTACCACCTGAGAATTCCTGATATCTCTTCTCGCTGAAATCCATTGGCTCATCATTGAATTTTTCGATACTAGTATAGCTACGGGAATGAGATCCACGTGGTGGAAGTTTATGACCCGAGAATTCCTCCTGACTTCTCTTCTCGCTCAGATCCATCTGCTCGTCGTTTAACTTTCCGATACTAGTATAGCTACGAGAATGAGATCCAAGTGGTGGAAGTTTATCACCCGAGAATTCCTGATATCTCTTCTCGCTGAAATCCATCCACTCATCATTGAATTTTTCAATACTAGTATAGCTACGGGAATGAGATCCACGCGGTGGAAGTTTATGACCCGAGAATTCCTGACTTCTCTTCTCGCTGAAATCCATCCGCTCATCATTTAACTTTTCGAGCAGAATCTTCTCATTTCTCTGGCAATGAGACATGTCTGGCGACGCTTTCCTGTTCATCGAAGATGAATAGAACGTGCTTTTGCTGTCAAGTGAATTATGTATCACATTTTCACCATAATCGTCTTTATCTGTCAAGTTTCTCCCCATGCCCTTCTCATAGCCAGACACATCAAACGAACCGCAAGCATCAAGAGGCGAAGCAGCACGTGAAGAACGGAACTGGTCCTTGCTGTTCCAAGGGTCCTCCACTTTTGGCAGGTCCGAAGAAGCGGAATGCAAGGGAGAGAGCTTGTCAGGTGAGGAGGAAGACGATGCTGAACCTGTACGCGAACTTAAAGACCCGTTGGACTTAAGAGACCTCGATCTGTGATGCCTAAATCGAGATTCCTCAGCTGAGATATGCCTAGCATGTCGGTTCTTCCTGCCATTACCGAAACTCTCCCTAACCCCCATTCTCTCGAACCTCGGCTGCCCCGGTATTGTCGAATCCGGAGGCACAGCCACGGTTTCGTCGAACTTCTTCTCCAAATTAACCGGACCCACATCACCCAAATCCCCATTGATATGGCCATTGGAGCTAATTGAAGAGTGACCGGCACCAGAAACAGGAACAGATCCACCTACATTTCTCGATTTCCGCCTACTCGGCTCCCCAGTCCGTGATCTAAGGCTCCTAACAGGCAATCCCAAGGGCTTGCTATACTCATCACCAAGATTAAAATTTGGCTGAGCCACCACAACCATGGGCTCGACCGGAAAACACTGAGAACTCCAGCTACTAACCACAGCATCACCATTCTCAAAGCTCAAAGATCTAGACTTTAACTGTTCCTCACTAGCAAAATCAGTCTCTTCACCGAAAGCAACCTTGGACTCACCTTGAGAGTAGTGGGCAGCGTCCCATTTCCACGCCTCCTGCGCTGGCCGCTGGATCTTCCCGTCGGGCCCGCACGAGAGCTCGTACCCGTCTTCGAAGATCGACAGGAAATCCCCCACCCGCGACGCGCTCCACGCCGCCGCGGCGGGCACGGGGGGCCGCTCGGCGCCCTCGGGCCCGCCGTCCCCGCGGTTCCGGCGGCTGAACAGGCCGTACGACACGGCGAGGCCGATGAACAGGAGGTGGAGGAGCTCCCAGAACTCGGTGAACACCCGGTGGTCGAGGAAGGCGGGGGCTTGGGAGGGGAAGAAGGGGACGGCGACGAGGACGACGGCGACGAGGATGGCCTTGAAGACGGAGCGGGGGAGCGAGGACGCCGCCGCTGTAGCCGCAGCTGTCGCCGCCGCTGTCGCCGCCGCCGCCGCAGCCGCCGCGGAGGCGGGCTTCTGCGCAGTGGGCGGGTGGAGGCTGCGGAGGGGGAGGCGGGGGTCGGCGGTGCGGGTCGCCATTGTCGAGGGAATGGAGAAAAGCTTCGAGCTTTGGAGCTCTGCAAGTAGGTGGTGGAGAAGAAGAAGAAGATGAAGAAGAAGAAGAAGAAAGAAAGAGAAGAAGGAGCAGTGGAGGAGGAGAAGTGGAGGTGGCGAAGGAAGGAAGACTTTGAAGCCAAGGCAAAGCAAAGAGACAAAAGGGGGAGAGAGAGAGGGGCCACGTCCGTGAAAAGTGGGAAGGACCGTTCGGTTTCAAAAGGGACCGAACTACCAAGCCTAAGGAGCATCATGATGATGATGATGCTGTTTTTATTTGCTTTTTCATGAGTTTTGATCTGCGTTTTGGACTGAAATTATCGATGAGAAAAGAGTGTGATCCAGGACCTGTGGTATGTCCTTAAAACGCCTCCCCGGGATTGGAACCTCCTTCCGGGTTTAATAAGGGAAGGTTTCCCATGGGCTCTCCAGCCACACCCCTCCCCACAAGGGAGGGTTGGAACCCACCGGAGGGCGGACACTGCCCTTTCCTAGTATTACCTAGGCGGGTATTCCCCCAATGAAGGGCCCGAATGTTGTGAGGCTCAAGAAATGGGGAAATTAGAGGGGGAAAAGAAGGGCCAAGAGGGTAGAGAGAAAAAAGGTGGTGTTGTACTTAGCAAAGGGGAAGAAAAAGATCATTTTCTAATAGAAAAGACTGGAAAAATTTTCGGATAGAAACTTAACATATGTATGACAATATTTCTGTTTCATAAATAATTTTTATGTAGAAACAATTTTATGTATTTCGGTTCTTTGGATGAATTTTTGAGTAGAAGAACATCTTTGCTAACTACACAAAATTTATATTCCCGCATAGATTTGTGTTTGATACAACTTTCAATTTTTTTGTAATTTAAAATTTCTTTTGATTTTTTAATAATTTTATTACATTTTTCTCTTTTTTTTTTTTTTTTTTTTATTCTTCCTCTAGCCAATCACTAGCCTTGGCTATGGTCGACAATCGACCAAATGAGAGCTAGCGACCTCATCGTGGCTGGGCAAGGCTCCAACAAGGTCACTAGCTCTCTTCTAGCCAATCATCGACCATCGCCAAGGTCAGCAAACGGCTAGAGGAAGAAGAAAAGGAAAAAAAGAAAAGAAAAAATCACTTGATTCTTAAGTTGCTCTCGAGAACAAAGAAGCAACCTTTTTTTGCTTAGGGCCTCTTTAATAATATATGAAATAGTATATGATTTTATTCTTTTATTCTCCAGAATAGAAAAAGAACAAAAATCTATTTAGTAACTTTTTTTAGTCCCAAGAATAAATTTGGAACAAAGTCAAAAGGTAAAAAAAAAAATTGCTTCTTACTCCTTGGAACAATTCTATAATTTAACATTTTCTTTTTTTTTCTTCTTCTTCTTTCTCTTCCTCTTGGCAGTCATCGAAGCCTTAACAGACCCCAGCGAGGCTCGAGCTAACAAGGTTTGGCCTTGCTAGCCCCCAGCGAGGTCACTAACCATCACCGAGACTAGCAATCAGCTAGAGAAAGAAGAAGAAGAAGTAAGGGAAAAGAAGAAAAGAAAAGAGAAAAAAAATAAGGCTTGATTTTGAAGTTGTTCCCAAGAATAAAGAAATAACTTCTTTTTTACTTCTTCATTATGTTTTAAACCTATTCCCAAAAATAAAAAAGCTACCAAACAGATTTCTATTCTTTTTTTGTTCCGTATAATAAAAGAATAAAATCAAACATTGTTTGGTAACTGTTGGCACGTTATCAAACGGGCCCTTATTAATCTTGTTCCAAATATATTCCTAGGAACAAAAATGTACACAAAAATATTTTTATTCTTTTTCTATTTCGAAGAATAAAAAAAGTGGGGGGGGGAACGGAAGCATTACCAAGTGCACCCTTAGGCACTTTGTTTGGTAACCATCCAAATAGTGTCTGATTCTGATTTTTTATTTCCAGAATCAGTTTGGGAACAGAATCGCGTTTGGTAAAATTTTTGTTCTTGGGAATAGTTTTGGACAAGAATTGAGAATATAAAAAAAAAAAATGTGATTCTCGGTCCGGAAATCAAAAAAAGAATCAAAATAATGAAAAGTTTTCTTCTTCCCTTCCGCCATCCCGTGACTGCTGTCCACCACCACTTGCCGCCATCAGCCGCCACCCGCCACCGTCCGCCACCGCCCACCACCGTCCACTACTGGTCGCCGTCCGCCGGTTCGGCGAGCTCGCCAGGCCAACATGAGGTTCGACAAGCTCGCTAGAGGCAAGCCCAACCACCGGTGAGGCTTGGCCTTGCCAGATCTAGTGAGGCCGAGCCTCGCCAGGGCTGGGCAAGCCTCGCGATGCCCAGCCCCGCCGGTGGCTAGGCAGGCCTCGCCCAGCTGCCGGCGAGGCTCGACTGACGAGGGCTGGCCTCACTGAGGGTCGGCGACGCTCCGGTGAGGTCGCTGGCCACAAAAATAAGAAGAAGAATAGGAGAAAAAAAAAGTAAAAAAGTAAAAAATTTATTTAAAAATTAAAAGAAATTGATTTGGAACAATTAATGAGCACGGTACCAAAAACGCAATTCTATTCTAGAATCGAAATTTTGGACAGTTATCAAACGCGTTCTTTTACTCAAAATCAGTTCCTGGGAATAGAATAAAAAATAATCATTTCCGGTCAGAATCTGTTTCCGGGAACAAAATCGTTACCAAACGCGCCCTTAGTCTAGGTGCTAGGGATTTTTAAGGTACACCACAAATATTAACCATTTGGATGAAGAGATGAAAAGATCCTAATCACTGAGTTTAAGCTTGTTGCAATTAGTTGCCAATTTTTTGAGTAATGTCAAATTTTTTATTAGGGCTGTATAATTGAATCGGTTCTATTCGAGAACTAAATCAGCCTTCCCTGAAAACTAACCTAATTCTCGGTTTGAACTGATTGAACCGATTTTGAAACCAATTTCATAAAGCCTAAAAGTCCTACTTTTTCTCTTAACATCTTTTTCTACTCTTAATTTTTCTGTTAACATATCTCTCTCTCAACACTTTACTCTTGCTTACTAATTGTTGTAATTCAAAAACTACACAAATATACAACTTTATGGTATTTGTTATAACTATGCGTTCCAATCCTTTATCATAGTGAAATATTGCATAATTTTCCATTTTCTTTATGAGTATTTTAGAGGTTTAATCAAACCAAGTCAAGTCCATGCACAGCTAAGCTCAATCTCAACTTGGCTCAAATATGCAAAGCTCAAAGTTCAACTTGAGCTTGATCGAGTATTAAATATACTATTCTAGCTTGTCTCGACTCTACTCAATCACAACCAACTTATAAAAATAAAATAAAATTGGATGGAATTTATAAATTCAAATATTATGTAATTTTGATTATTGCTATGTTTTTTTTTTTTTCCTAATATGTAAATCAAGCGATGGGAGCTTGATTAAGCTCAATTAGGTTCGTGAACTATTGAGTTGAATTGACAAGCTTGAGCTTGACTTAACAAATTAAGCGAGTTAATCTCAAGTAGTCATCGAACAGAGGTTGAGATATTTGTGTATAACTTGACTCGACTGAATCTCTAGGTCTGCGTTTGGCAATCAGGATAAAATTCAAAATAAAATAGAATTTATTTTATCTTACATTTAGTGCTTGCTTAAAACAAAATAAAGTTGGATATAAATAGTATATAGGCCGAATAAAATTATCTCATGAGGAGGTGGGATAAAGATAGATATGATTTCTAATATTTCTAATAGGAAAGTTTTTTCTTAAATAAAAAACTTCTTAAATTAAAAAATTTAAAATTATATTTCAATATAAATAATATTTGAATTTTGATATAAGAAATTCAAAATAACAAAAAATAAAATTTATTTTTTACTTTAATCTTATTTTTATTTATATATTCGAATTTAATTATATCTTATAATATAAGATTCAATATATAAATATATATTTATATTTATTACACATTTGAGGTATTTTGGCATTTTAGGTATATTAGAACATTTTTTGATTAATAAAATTTTATTAGAGAATGATGGAAAGAGAAGAACGAAATAAAAAATTAAAAAAAGAGAGGAAAATAAAATAAAAATAAAAATGAAGCATTAGAGATTCTTACCATCTATGTCCGTAAAATTTGTAATTAATTTATATTGATATAGCGTTTTAACCAAATAATATATATGATATGATGTTAATATATCAAACTTTATTACTACAATCACTAAATAGTTGATTTGATATAGCAAAATCTTCTAGATTTCATATCATATCATGTCATATATTATCCAATCCTATCTTAATTACAAATCCAAACGACCAAATGTAACCTAGGAGTACATACAATAAATTGCATTTCCTTATATTCAACGCAACGCTTTTACAAGTAAACTTTGTAAATGAATGAGCAAATGAACTATTTCGAAATTTAGATTTAGTTTATTTCATTGAAAAAGAATAATTTAGAAAATATTTCCAAAACAATGGTCACTATAACATTTACAAAAATAATTAAACCAAAAATATCTTTATTGTACACGAAAATATTCAAATATATATTGTTATTAATAATAACAAATATTTTCATTGGCTTATTATTTCAAACGATATAAAATATTTTTCAGGAAAATATTTTTCGAATTATTCATTTTTTGCTAAATAAAGGGAGCAGTGTACGATGGTTGTTAATTTGGAAATATTGAATGTGTTCCAACTACATACCACTTTCAGTAAATAGGTTGAATTTTAATTAGACGAAATTTTTTCCTATGAGCATGTTCATGTGAAAAAAATCTTTATATAAATTTACAGGACATTATATCGTCTTGTCTCCAACAACAATTTCATCCTCCATGTCGTGAAAGAGAAAGCAAGGACTGGAAGTAGAGAGAGAGAGAGAGACAGAGAGACAGAGAGAGAGTTTTCGAGCCATCTTCGCCTCTGATTCCCGCCGGCGCCGCTTCGCCGGAATGATGGCGTCGACGGACGACTTCGTGGAGGCGGACAACGCGGAGGCCATCATCAGCAGGATCGAGCACAAGTCCCGCAAGATCGAGAGCTTGCTCAAGCTGTAAACTTCCCTTCCTCGATCCCTCCCTTGCCGCCTTTCCGTCCGCGATTTCGCCGGATCGAATTTGAGCTGACCCACCTCCGCATTTCCTCGTGTTTCGTTTCGTCGCGTGCAGGTCGAAGCCGGTGGAGGCTCTCAAGACCGCCCTCGAAGGGTCGCCTCCGAACACGCGGGACGAGCGATGCAAGGTTCGCCCTTTTTTTTTTTGCTCTTTTTTTGGTTGGTGTTTGCTGCTTGTATCGGTAGATCTTTGCGGGTGGTGAAGTCGTGGTCTTTGCAGTCGGCGAACTGGATAGTGGTGCACAGAGCGATAATGGCGATAAAGGATCTGGACGCCCTGTTCTCCTCCTTGGATCCCGAGTACTACGACATCCTCATGAAGTGAGTGTTGCGCTGTCTTTTCCTTGCTGTTCGTACCCGTCCGTTGTCGATGCTCGTTCGGATTTGTTGCTTCGTGTTTGCTTAATAATCTTTACCGTGGAATTGAAATGTTTGGAGTGACGGTAGCAATTTAAGGAACAGGGGATGGTTTTCTTGTTTCCATTAAGTTTGTAGCGCTTGAAGGCACAAGTGATATCAATGCCGAAATGCCACTGTGTGGGTGTGGGGTTGTGAAGGGCTTAATCTTTTCACCCAACTGTCTTGTTCTTTCAATGGGACATTTGGGTACTCCTGTAGTCCCTTGATACAGATTAACCTAAGGATCATGGCGAAGCTCATTGGGTAGTGACGATTATGCCTAATGAGTATCAGTTGTGAAGGGCTTAATTATTGAGCTGTTTGTTGTGGCTGCAGCTTTTGGTAGAGATATTTAATAAAGATCAAGAATTCATGGGTGATGTTATGACTAGAAACAGCAAACTGTCTCTTCAGTTTGTTGGTTTATCTGTGTCATCAGGGTTGGCACGTCAGGATCTCAGAAAATTTAATTTTTTTTTTCTCCAACGACTTAGTTTGATATTCATCTTCTTATTTCTGGTGTTCAAACCTACAAATAAATGGGTGAGAATAACTCAAACTAATGAAGTGATCTTGGAAGAATTACCATTTATGAAATTTGACCATAACTTTGCTAAGGAATAGCCAACTACTTTGGTTTAGGTTATCAGTTTCTCACTTTTGCTTATGAAGAATAGGTTGCGCCAGTAACTACTATTGATTGTATGCTTTGGCTGATCATAGTCTATCTAATTAAGGCCTTGTTAAAATGTTTGTGTTGTTGTATTGTGAATTCACTGAATTATGCTACTTGTGATTGCTCTACTTATTTGTTGATACCCCATTTTTTGAAGGAACACACCGTGTTAAACTATGCAAGGCAGTCAAGTTAGAGTGTATAGGGATTTCTATTCCCAAAGAAAAGCCCTTTTAGAGGCTATGCTCAGACTAAGCTGGACTTTCTTTATTGCTACGATGTGATTTGTATTAGGTATTCTAGTTGCCTCTTCCCAAGGATTGGTACCAATGCTTTGTTTGGGAAGGAGGGGAAGGGAAGGAAAATTGGAGGTGGTGTGGAAAATGGGGTAAAGTTTAAAACTTTAGCATGGAGAGGACGGAAATTTAAATTTTCTTTCCATTTTCATCCTGTCCTTGCCTTCTAAACGAAGTATAAGAGTGATAGACTGGAGATGATAAAGCAGGGCAGGTAAGGTTTTCAATTTGGAATAGAAGGTAACATATGCTCAATGATACTTGCTCCTGTCCTGGGGTTATACATGTTAATGCTTGGGGTAGTTGTGGTTGAGTGCCAAAATCTAGTCATGCAATCTAGTCCTAAAAGATCTCCTTCCTAGATCAAATGCCTGAGACTTCTGAGTAGGTTGATCTAATGGTATTTCTGTTCTGGGTGATTGGAAGGAGAGAGGAATTAAATTGACAACTTTTGGGGTTAGCTTGATCTCAAGGCCGGTTTCAAGCAGGAGTACAATAAATTTGTATTTGCAGGATTCTGGTTTAGATTCCATTTTCATCGAGCTGCCATACTCTATTGGCTTGCCATAGTCTTTGCAACTCAGCCAGAAAATAAGTAGTACCATGTTCATTCGTCCTGTGTGTTCTCCTCACTCACTCACTGAATTTTGGCATATAATGATCATACAAGACAATTGCATGCTGTTTTCCCCAATCTCCCTGCAGTTTTGTGTTTGAAATTCCTTCCCGTCCATAACATTGTCATTTGACCGGATAAATTGGGTTTGATAGCACAATACTTTTCTTGCTGGTTGGAGAATATGTTCCTTCTTTTCATTAGCTTTTGAAACCTATCTTATTCTATGGATACTGCAAATATGACTTATTGGCTTGTCAATGCTTAAGACTGGCTTAGAGCATTATCTCGCTCTCCTTGAGAATTATATGCAAATGCTCTGGGGATGTTTATCGCTATTGGTACTTGAGTTAGTCTACTGACAAGATGATATATAACAAAAATTTTCTTGAGGTCATCATTGAAGTACTTGTTCTTACGGCTGTGAACATCTTCATTTAGGAGCAGTAATTAAGTAGATAGGGATTTGATGGCATCTGTTGTTTGCCTTATGTATGTATGCTCAACATGTATTTTACTTTGATCTTCAGGCTCAGTGTGCAATTATGGTCCCATGACCAGCAAAATTTTACCATTGTTAACTGAGATTGAAGGTAGATATATATATTGACCAATTGGTTTTGGTGTTTGGCTGGCCTATAAGTCTGATTAGAAGAGGTTAGAGTTTCCCCATGTATCATCTATTCCTCTCGTCTGATCATTACTATCTTGCTTGGATTACCGGTTTTGTTAAGGCCTTTGTTGGAGTTCAACATGCATTCCTTCTCTAGTGAGTAGTAAGAGAATTCAGTGTGTAAATGCTATCATTGTTGAAGTTTTTGCGTGCTTCATTTCGTTCGTTAATGCCTTCTTCTTTTCCCGCTCACAACATATCTGTGAAACCAGAGCCTCCTTTATTAATTTGATCCTCTTGTTGCTCGCCAGATACTTGTACAGAGGCTTGTCTACAGGCGATCGCCCCACCTGTGACCAATGCCTGCGGATTCATGAAAGACTCACAGAGAGGGCAGGCTTGGGGTGCATACTTCGTTCCTTAGCAGACACCATGAATACAGTATGATGATTATTGCTAGCTTGATCTGAAGAGAGAAAAGTTTTCACTGTATTACTATTCGCCTCCCTTTCCTGTAAATTTGGGCTGCGGTGTGTCTGTCATCAACATGAATTGATCAGTATTACGCTTTATTAGGAATCATTGTCTCCGAGTCCTTACAAAGCTAAACTTACTTCAGATTGCTAGAGAGCACGAATTCTTTCATTTCGAGGAGTTGGGCATCTGTCTCTGTCTACCCTTGCGAGCGCAACTGGCAACTATGAACACTTAAATTAACTCAACTCGAACATGAGAAACTTTTGTTCCTGACGTAAGTATGGCTAACCGATGATTCTGCATCTCCACTTGGGGATTGAGACGGTCAAGAGCAACATTTGATTTGGTGCAGTTTCGTCAAACTGAAAATAAAATGAAATCTCCATAACTCATCTTGGCAGTTGACTTCTGTGCATTGATTGTAAGAGGAAGAAATGGCCGTCGTTACATGACACAGTAGATGTGTAGAATCTTCGAAGTTGTAAAATCTGGGTCGAATATAAACCCAGAACATACGCATGTGTTCTACTTCTTGAAGCCATCTTATGGAAATGTACTTCATGTGTCGGTCACCCAACCAATGTGCAATTTGTGCCTCGTCCTACTCAACTGATGCTTGAATTTTGAAGTCTCTCACTTTCGATTGGCTTATTACACCTTAAGTCGCCGTCATATGCCATGTGATGTAACTACTTGCTCTACCAAATGGGCTAGTCAGGAAATTGACTTTAGCACTCCAAAAACCTAACCAGTTTACCCCTAGACCAGAAACGTCGTGAGCGATCGAGGTTTATTAAACAATAAGATGAAAGAGAACTGTCAGTATTCTGATACGGTCATTGCCTAATCATAGAATGAGACCACCATGTACGTATCCATGGTTAGGGGACACATCATACAACTCTTGCCCATGTTTCAGTACTTTGCTCCTAAATTTACTTTCGAAAGGCATATTCTGTGTCACCCATCAACAAATATCACAATTGAATTGCTTGAAACAGCTGATGACCCAACATGGTAGATGAGACCATGATTCATTGACATTCGAATAGATTTGACAATCACCCACATCATGATAGATCATCAAATTACCTAAGTGAACAAGTTTCATGAACAACTAACGTTCACCTTTTCCGTTCCCTACATGTTTTCGACCTTAAAAACAGGGATGAGATTTGTCTATCCCAGCAATCAATGTCCTATTATCAGCAAAAAGGACAATAGACGCTCTATTTTGCTAATCATTGGATCTTTCTACGTCATACTTGCTAATGTATCGTCAGGATGAGCTGATACTCTTTGCTTTACACCCTGGCACATGCTGCGCAGATGTCAGAAAAGCCATTAAGAGTGCAAATTGTTCAGTCCTTGTTGCATCTGTAGCCTTGCCCAAGGGTTGATGGATGGTCCAGACTGACTAAAAGGATTATGGACCGGCCCCATGGGGCCAATCACTGAGGCAGTGACTGAAGATGAAGATGGAGGCGACGGCGATGACGAAGGAACAGACACTCGCTGACATGAAGGGCACATGGTGAGCGTGGTGGGCGGGTTCATATGCATGTAGAGCTGTGGGGAGAGCTTCAGTGCTCTGAGCTCCTGCACTTCCTTCTGCAGCCTCTTGTTTTCCTGTGTAAGATTGTCGCAGCATCTCTTAAGGTACTCACAGTCCACCTCAGTTTGCTTTGTCTTAGTCCTACACCAAATTGGTAAAAGGAAAAAAGATGTTATGGTACATCCTTATACAGAGCTCCCCCACACAGATTGTTGGTGCCAAACTACAGCATGATAATAACACATTATCAGCTCAATCTAGTAAGGTATGAATAACAATCTTCAGCCCATTTCCATGTGATTAAGAAAATCAAGATGGCAGCTATTACACAAAAGAATTGCACATTTGCTCAAACCTAACATTGAGAAGCTGCTTCATCAAACCAATTCTTTGATGCAAAAGACCCAACGTCATTATCCTAACCATAAACAGAGCTTTCCAGAGCTGCATTGTAAATCATGAGTGCATGAATCTAAACTAGGGTCCTCGCATCACAAAATTTTCCTAATAACTTCACTTCCTCTCCTGACGGCTTAGATTTTATGGATCCCACATATCGGTGCTCCATACTAAAGTGAGAACGCAAAATGTACTCCTAGATTAAGTGACAAGTCACATCACCGGACTCCCGCTACACCGTCACACACCTCGTGTGCAAGATGGCCCAAGTGGGATACATGTGGGACCCAAAGATTACATGCACTCACTATAAAGAAAAACAACAACTTCGCTGTCGAACTACCATCAAATGATTAAGAGAGAACCAACCACCCCCACCCCAACCCGCCTCTCTCCCACTCCTGACATTTTTCTTCCACAATGATCAGAGTGATGCAGATGAGACGCAGATGTAAAGCCATGTATTTGGGTAAAAAGAACTCAAAACTATCAATTACCTGGCACGCCTGTTCTGAAACCAGACCTCTACCTGTCTGGGACTAAGATTCAGCTGCTTGGCCAAGGCAAGCTTTTGCTTCTGAAACTCAAAACGATCTCCAGTTAAACTCATTGAAACCATCCCTTTATTACATCCAAAGGGAAACCTAAAGATGATCTCATTATTCATAAATGAAAATGAAAACCAATTTGTGATTCACACAGATTTAATCATTGCAAAAAAGAAAACAAGAAAAAGGTCTCAAATCCCCAATTCGACTGTTACCAGCAAATGATAACTACAAATAAACATCAATCTCATGACTGAAATGCACTTTAAATTCTATTTTTCCTACCAAACATCAATGTCAGGTTTACAAGCAGTGATTACATGCTCACGCACATTTAAAGAAAGCATATATTAATCAGTAATAGAATGACCAAAATTGCCGCTCACAGGGTTAAGAGTGTTATGCTCTTTGAATGTCTCCTCTAGCACCAATGACTGTTCTCTAGACAGCCTGAGCTTCTTCCTCGCTCCATCTCCTCCGCTGCCATCTTCTTCGATGCTGTCACAAGAGCACGAAGTTCTCTCAGCCTCAACTTCATTTTCTCCATGCGGTTCTCTCTCACTTCTCTTCCCACTTATGCTTGACACGGTGCTGTTAGGTGATGAGACATGATTATCATCATCCAAATCCACCACCAGTATGTCTCGGTTGATGCCGACTCCACCGAAGAACGGCCTTGTTTGGGAGTTTGTTTCTGAAAGTTGATGAATACAAATCAGGATTTGATAAGGCCAAGGAGGACAACGCTCCTCCAAAACTCAATCGAGTTCGTAAGGCAAATCTCACACTTCAACCTCCTTGAAAATGACAAAGCGACGGCCAATGAAGATTATAGTCTTAGCCTTCTACATCTAATCTAATAAATGACATTAAACATGAAGTAAACCCGAATCATTTCACAGAAACTGTTCTGCTTTGTAGCTTCTATGAACCAAAGGATACAAAATGCAGTGTACACATTCAGATAGATGCCTCGCAAAATGGTGCATGTTAATCAGGAATAAGCAGATTGGAAAGAAAAACCATTCACTCTCTCAAAGATTAAACAAGAAAACAGAATGTGACATTGAAGGAGGCAACAGACAAGAAAATCACAGCAACCCCCAAAAAACTACCCTCACCAGGGAGAGTGGAAAATCTCATTCCAAGAGCACTTTTGCCCAGGACTCTGCCCGGACTGCATAGGAGCTTCCACGAGATTGAGGTTCAAAGACAATGCGCTCTTCCCGCATCCCAGGCTCAAACTCAACCCCAGCCCATCATCTTGCTCACCCATTTCCACTTTCCCCCACAGTGGGCTCAAACACAAACCCAAAAATCCTCCTCCTTCCTCCAAAGCAGAACAAAAGAAATTTCTACTTTTTCCCCTGCCTACAGCAACAACAGCTTCTGGGTCGGTTGATTTTTGGGTGTTTTGGGTCCTGAGGAGAAACAGGAACAGGAAGGGGGCAAGAACAAGAACAAGAACAAGAACAGAGGTGTGAAAATGGCTGAGCTTTTTCCTCTCTTTCGAGTCTTGGAAGGGGCAGCAGCACTGGTGGTGTCACGGCTTTTCTAACAAGACAATGAAAGGATGGGACAATGTCAAGATAAATGGAGGGGGGCACAGAGAGAGAGAGAGAGAGAGTAATGATGACTTGTGTCAGTCCAGCCTATTGCCTGAATGATGATGATTGATGGTTCCCACACCAGAGAGAGAGAGAGAGAGAGAGAGAGACACTCCCTCCCCCACAATGAATTCAATTCACCCTACTGATTGCAACCAGTGTGCCCTTCCCTTCTTTACTGTGGTTAAAACGTGTGGTTTGGCATCTGCCTGTGCTTTTGAACTGGGGTTTGAGCATGGAGCTGAGTCCATCTATTTGACCGTTGACGGGACATAAAGCTGCGGATCCACTAATGATGAGATGATGATCAGATATTGAGAGAGAGAGAATGGGAGAAGGAGAGGATGTGAAACCATAAATGATCACAATCTTCACCAATGGAACCCACGAATCTCGCTTTTCTAAGAATAGAGATAGAACACAAACCAGACCGGATTACCAGGAGCCGGTGGCCGTTGGATCACAAAAGAATGAATCACGATTCTCCGTTAGAGGTCTTTGATGTAGTCATGAGATGGGCTAACATAGCCTACATTTAGTACAACAAACAAACACTCCGAAATTTTAGTGAAACTCCAAATTAATACATTCGATGAATTTACTTTTCGTTAATTTTCGTTAAATTTTATCATCAAATTGTTGAGTTATATAAAATGTGACAGTTGACGAAAGTACAAATTTGGAGTTTTATCTTTCGTTTGTTATAAATGTACCAATTTGTGGTTTTTCTTGGTATTAATCTAATATAACGAAAATTTATGAATAGCAAATTTGTTATAAACATACCAGTTTAAAATATTTAGCAATAAAAAAAATTAGTAACAAAAAGTAAATTTATCATAAATTTATTATAGGTATACCGATTTGTGGTTTTTCGTTATATTAATTCAATATAACGAAAATTGATTTTTGATAGTCAAAAAGTTAGTTTATTAGTTTGGGGTTTTTTTGTAGTCAACGAATTAATTTTTGGTAAATTTGTCCCAAGCTTCAATTTGTGTTTTTTTTTTTTTTTTTTTTTTTGTGGTATTAGTATTATGGATAAATTAGTAGAACTTACTATTTAATAAAATATTATTAGAGAATGATGGAATGGGAAGAAAGAAATGTAAAACAAATTAATTAAAGAGAGAGATGAAAAGCAAATAAAAATTAAGTGAGCCAGAGTGTTGTGAGAGATTTTTATCCATGTAAATTTTTTTGTTCATTTATACTAATATGCCGTTTATACTAAACAATATACATGATATAATGTTATTATATCCACTTTTATTACTACAATCAACAAATGGTGGAAAGAATATAACAAAATCCATAGATTTCATATCATATCATATCCAGTTTAATTCTAGTTAGAAATCTAACGACCAAACGTAACCAAAAGGATCATAAAAAAACTCTAAAAAAAAAACTAGTTTAGATGGAAAGTGAAAAATAATTGAACACATGATTTTAGGACTTGTTTATTTTCCGGAAAATAAACAATTTGGAAAATATTTTCCAAAAAATAATCGTTTGGAAAATATATTCACCATGCACGAAATTTTTTAAACGTAAATTATTATAGATAATAAAAATATTATTCATCAACAAATTAGTCTAAGTGATATAAACAATCATTTTTAAAAATATATATTTTAATTATTCATTCTTTGCGAAATAAATGAAGTCTGAATAGCAGGCCTTTTTCCTTATTGGTTGGACATTTTATAACCTTGTCAAAGTCCATTCATAAGTGGTTTATTCATAAGAAAAAAGTCCATTCATAAGAGAATTTTAAACAGTCATCTTGTTTATCAGTCTCGATTCTTGACCATTCTATAATATCTAAAGTTGCGCTGAAAAATCTCATATGTGGTCCGACAAGCTTCTTGTTGATTAGTTACTGAATTAGTATATCCTTAGACACTTGTTAATAAGGTTTATTTTCAAATTTGGGGCAAATACCACCAAAAACTATAAATTATGCTTATTGTAACACAAATACCCAAACTTCTTTTTTGTATCACAAAAGACCTTAAATTTAGCCACTGTGACATTGATGCCTAAAACTTTTTTTTGAGTCACAAAAAAACCAAAATTTATATATATGTGACATATATACACTTTACTATAATTCCATCCAACGTATATTTATTACATTGGTCTAAGTTTGAGGTTTTTTTTAATTTTTTAATTTTTTATGATTTGAGGTATTAGTGTCATAATGAACAAATTTATAGATTTTAATAATAAAAAAAGCTTGGGACATTTGCATTATAGTTAGACATAGCTGGGGTTTTTTTGTGGTATTAACCTTCAAATTTAATCCTTCCATATTAAGAAATGAAGCATGTCGGACCATAAGCATGACTGACCCGACCTTCCCGAACAATAGTTATGATTCGATTCAAACATAGGGGCATTTGTTTGTATTTACTTCAAAAATTATTCCAGGGAATAGAAATAGAAAAACTATTTCATTCTCCTAAACATTTTTGAACAAAAGAACGCGTTTGGTAAACTTGTTCTAATAAAAAATGAATAGAAACATGTTTGGTAAATTTATTCTTTTTTTGTTTCTTTTAATTTTTTAATGTTTTTATTTTATTTTTCATTTTTTTCTTTTTTTCTTCTTTTGGTGGCGGCACCTCGCCCGCCACGGCGAGGCTCGCCTCACCTTCGCCGGGTGAGCTCGGGCTCACCTAGCCATGGCGAGGCTCGGGCTCGCCCGCACCGGCGACGCTCGGCTCGCCCGGGGTGACCCTCGGCCTCGCCGGGATCTAGGCGAGCTCGAGCTCGCCTAGCCATGGCGAGGCCGAGCCTCGCCCGCGCCGGGCGATGCTCGGCCTCGCCTTGGCCGGGCGAGCTTGGCCTCACCTGCACTTCGGCGAGTCCGAGCATCGCCGCCCCTGGCGAGGCTCGGCCTCGCCGGATCTTTGGGCGAGGCCGAGCCTTGCCTTGGCCGGGCGAGCTTGGCCTCGCCGGGGGCTGGTGATGCTTCGGCGAGGTCGCCGACCCTCGACGGCGTCGCCAGCCCTTGATGGCCTGGTCGCCGGCCATGGTTGAGGCCGGCGACCCAAAAAGAAAAAAAGAAGAAGAAAGAAGAAGAAAGAGAAGAGAAGTGTTTCTTCAAAAGTGTTTTAACAAAAACAATTTTTTTTTTTTCTCATTTCCGTTCTTTTTTCGTTCGGAACAAAAAAATAGATTTTGAACAAAAACGTAAATAAACGCGTTTTTGTTCTTTTTTTTTTTCTGGAAACAAAAAAAACAAAATTTCTGTTCATAAACCAAAAAAAAAAGAACATAAACATGCAGCCCCTTAATTTCTTTAGACCCAACTTTTGGTGTTCCCATCTATTGAGGCAACTGGAGCCCACGTGAGATTACATAAAATAAAAGCCGAGCTCCCCCCATCGTACGGTGCGCGCTCGTCGGTGTCCGAGGAATTGGCGCAATCCCAGCCGTGGATGGTGGGTGCGTGGGTGGGGACCCATTCCCCGACGCCGCGCACGTGAGCGAAGCAGCCATCGAGGAGCGACTGCACGTGCGGGTCGTAAAAGCGGATCTGGATTTAGATTTTGCGCTTAGATTTTGGCGATAAACCTCCGACAGCAACGTTATTTACGATTCAAAAACGGTCGTGCGTGGGATCCACGTGCGCGGACATGTTTGCACGTGCGCGGACATGATTTGCCGACCATCTTTCCTCGTCAAAGCTAATGGATTACGAAGCCATGATTCGAGCCGACTCCTCGTCGTTATCCTAGGATGATGCCGCATGTGCTGGTGGCTTTTTCCCCTCTTGGACTAGCTGTTTAATGTGGTATTAAAATGAGTGATCTAACATGATATTGAAATCAGTGTTGTCTTTTTTGCGAATGTACGTCCACCTCTAGTTAGCGAAATTTCATGTGCCATCATGAGCTGACTTACACGTGAGAGGAAATGTTAAAGATATTATCTCACATTACTTGATAACAAGTTTTAAATGCTCTTTATATTCACGTGGTATTTTCTACTTATTAATTTAAACTTTTAGATTTGATTTTTTTAACATTAACTCATCTATATGTGATTGGACGTCCATGATAGAAAGTAGAAGAGATGGTTGAACAAAAAATGCAAAGTAGGTAACATACAGATGCATGCTTGATATCGTATAAGTAGCCAGCAAAAGTACATACTTAGCAACAAGAACTTTTCACCCATATACTCTTATTGGCAAGAATCATTCCATTAGATTTGTCCGGTGAGGCAGATTAAAAATTTTACATTCCATTCATCTCTCAAAAAATGAATTATTTAAAAAGTATTTCCTAAAAGTAATAGTTGGTATCGCTTAATATAATTAACCATAAAAAATATTTCTGTTATTAATAATAGTGCATGTCAAATTATTTTTTATTGATCAATATTTTTAAGTGATATAAGTGACTAATTTTTTAAAAAAAAACATTGTTTAAATAATTTATTTTTTGCAAAATAAATTGAAGCTTAAAATGTGGAATTTTGGGCAACTAAGGGACTTTGATTTATCAACCGTTTATGCATAAGCATGGCGACACCCTCAAAGTTAGGGTCCTGAAAGCTCATAGTTGAGGAAAATGTCTTCCTAATAAGTCCACTTCCTAGAAATGAATTTTCTTTTTTGTGTTTGGTTCTGCTGAAAATGCAGTTTGAGAGAAGGTTTTTTGGGCGTTTATTTATGGTCAAAATAGCTAGCCAAGAACCTTACAAAGTAAACAGACGCTTTCATGGATCCTTCGTAGAAACCATAAGCCCTAATCAGTCATATTTACACGCTCATCTTGAGAATCAATAGATTAATAACAAACTTAAGCTTTGCTTGTTTCACGAAGGATGAATCATTTGAAACGAACACACTCTTAATACTCAGACAAGAGCAACACTTACGGATGAGGCCGGCCGATGCTCACGACTCGAGAAACATCGTCCTTGATTCAATGCTCTTTCAGAAACTTAATTTACCTCATGTTACAAGGTTTAGCTCAGGTGAATTGGCTATCGGATCAGCGATGACCTCAAACACAACACCAGCCGGTCATCCGTGAAAAATATGAGCAGATTGGTTGCATCGTTATCTCCCGCAGATAATCATCAAGAGGGAGCCGTACAGGAACTTAAACACAATGAATAGCTGCTTCCTTGAGAAACTTCCAATAACTACAGGAGGAAACCCACTGATTTCAGCACACTTCACTCTCTCAATCACATAAGCACACGACTTCTGGCATACCAAAGATCTGAAACACGCCGGCATGCGCAGGGAGAGAGACCAAAGAACCTCATGGAGATTAAAAATCTGTACAATGGAGGCATGATACAGAAAACTTGTTTCCAAAGAGATGCAGAGTCATGCTGAAACATCATGTTACAAAAGAAAAGGGAAAAGCTCTAACATGTTTCAGAACACCTCTAACTTCTGGTCATAAACAAACATGCAAAATACAACCGGAACATCAAGCCCTGCCTGCCAAAATTATGTGACCCCACTAAAAAGGAACAAGCTAGTGGATGTAACGCAATCCCATCCAACTACCAATCACTACAATCTACAGGTGAAGTAAAGGTCCTATGGCACAGGATATTTTAAATAAGCTGTTGAGCATCCACTTGCGTTAATTGAGAGTAGATGTACTCATCAACTCTCTGTTTGGCCAGTGCCACCTGTTATTTCACAAAAAAAGGGAATTAAAAAAGACTGGGATATTGTAAGATTGGTAGCTCGCAAATGCTTCTTTTAAAATCCATTCTAAGGGTTAGTCAGCCAATCTGTTGCATCCTTTACATGATTTTTGAGCGGTTAATACCATAACCAATTAAAAACATGGCGCACGTTAACTGAAAACTGGAAACACAAAAGCCAAAATTTACAGAGATTCTGCAACTGACAAAGCAGGTCATCACAAATGATTGCACCATTTAGGGGGACCCATGCCAGCATAAGGTACAGAGAACATGGATAATAATATCGACTGCTATGAACTTGGCAAACAATTTTGCTTCAGAGGGTCCAGACAATTCATGAAGCCCCAGCAGGACATTTATAGACTCAGTCAATATGATTTCTAGAATGCCTATCCCACGATTGCATTCACATTTTGGCAACATGTAGCTCCATCCGAAAACTCCAGTTTTCTATAGACAAATCTCCATTCTACGCAATTGATTGCTTTCAAGTTTACTTACATGCAATAACTGGTAGCATGACAGATAACATAACTAAATGAAAGAAATGATACCTGTTGAGCAGTACCACCAAACTGGATCTGCCTATGCTTCTGCTCGCCTTTTCCACCATAAACCTATGCAAGTAGAGAATAATGAAGCTGAAAGATAAAATGTAAAAAAAAAAATTGCCTTGTAAAGATAGAGAAGCCCATATTAGCCAGTCATGACAAACATATTCCAATTTGTCAAGTATCACATTAGGGAATGATAAGAGTTCTGGATGAAGGGAACTTGCACAGAATAGAACCAAGAATGATATGGCTTACTTAATAAAAGATATTGAAAACACATAGTTTGGCCACATGATTCAGATTCAATTAAATGTTTGCCAAATCTATACAAACAAGAAAAGCGAGCAACGGTTTATTCATCACTCCAAAATGACAATGTAAGAGGCTTGCTTACCTTGATCGTTGCTCCAGACTCATTTCTTATCCTTGATATATTGGAGCCACTCCTACCTATCAAACCTCCAACTAGTGTTTCCGATATCAGCATCTCGAACGTCACATAATCAGCTGAAACATTGTAATCTAATGGTAAGGCAATTGTCACAATGATTCAGAGTTGACAAATAATCCTGTGTGCAGTTTTGACATAAATTAGTCAGATAACCTGAATTAGGATCAACATATGGTTGAGCTGGACGAATCAAATTATAATTGTATGCTGGGCTGATGGAGATCACTTGTCGCGGTGGATTCTCCCTGGAATATATTCATTTGAAAAAATCCATGTTAGCATTCCAAATGCTAAGAGACGTGTTTAGAAATCTAACGATGTCAATCTAATTATCAAGACCTCAGCTGACGTCCTATCTCCTCCAGAGCCTTAAGCACTGCAGGGATGTCACCTGAGATCTGCATGTAAACAAGCGCTCAGTCAATGGTCAGAACCCAATAAAGAGTCTCAAAGGCAAACAGCACTCTGAGGCTAGCTTAAATTCCAATTAATATGCATAAACCTGTGCAAAGCCACAAAGAAAGATAGAAAGGAGAAAACAGAGAAAGATTAAACTCATCAAAAGCAGATGAGAAGAGCAATTGAATATGATGCATGAACAAAATTTGCACAAGATGTTGATTATGTTTGTATCAGCACAAGGCCGGGAAACATAAGAATGTACTGATAAGTATACCCATGTCCACTTTCTTAGACCAAATGAAGGCTCAAGAGGCAATTTACTGAAGGGGCACTCTAAATACAATAACAAAGTACAAACTACATAAAGAGATACCGCACAGCACTTGAAATCAAACTTTTCATAATATACTTGTCCATATACCCCAGTTCCTTAAGGCTCACCTGTACTACTCTATCAGATTCAAGAGCAGATGCACATAATGGCAACTGATTTGGAGCTAAAATTGTTATTGTAGCACCAGAAGAACTCCTTAGTTTCTCAATATTCTGTCCAGACATCCCAATCAGACTTCCTGCTTGAGTTCCAGCAATCAAAAGCCGTAATGTATTGGCAGCCACATGCACCGCACCAACTTTTGATGCCTCAGAATTACCATCGTCTTCCTGTTCAAGAGGGAGTCAAAGCCATTTACTACTGCGACATGAAGTTCTCATCACAAATCATTCAGCATCATGAATTGAAATTACTTGACGTTTGGCCTCTCGGAATAACTTAGAAGACACCAGAAATCACTTTTTCTGCCTGTTCATTAGAATGACAACCACTCCTCCAGCAATTAACTTTGAAAAGGAAAATCATTCAAACATAAACTAGAACTAACACAAAGGCCAGATAATCACTAATCATTTCATTATACATCATCGCATGGTGCAGTGACAGCTCCTAATGTGATTTGAGATTTTCCATTTTTTCCAGGCCACTTTCTAATATATCCCATGTATTATCAGCTGTCAATAACGTTTGAATTAGGGGTTCCGGTATTCAAAAGAAATACTACCAATTCAACAAATCCAGCCGACAAGCTGTCATCAGCACAATCTACTTAAGTCAGACATGAGACTCTGGAATGAAGTGAAAACTCTGATTATAGACAAGATGAAGAAGGAAGGGAGGGGGGGGAAGGGGGAGAGAGAGAGAGGAGAGAGAGAGAGATTACCGAGAGGCGACAAGCCCAGCTCGGGTACTACAGTCTCTACCTGAATCGAGGACCACGTCCAATGAGTCCCTCGACATCCTGAGTATTCAACGGAAAGTAAGTGAGAAGAATGGGGATTGGGGGTGGGCAATCGAGGAATAGGGGTGGGGACAGGGGCGGGGTGCTAAGATTGAGGGAGTGGGAGGAGATGACTTTAATGCATATAAATAAAGGGGATGGGACAGTACTTATCCAAGTGCACTGAGATTACCAAATATAGGATCAAGGCATGAAAGTATAAGAAATATAGGGAGGGGTGAAGGGGTCAGCTTAGCCATAAACTTTTTACCTTTTCAAGTACCAATATGATTCAAAAACCCTATTTGGAAGACAAATATAAGGGAAAGGCCTGAGAAAAAAAATCCCTTAACAGATCTGAAAAATTTCTGTGTGTTCACTTCAATCCATACTCATTTTTCAAGTGCTTCATCCTTCAGATGCTGTTAAAGAATGCAAACTTCGAATTTTCCTCCATCTTTACCGTTGAATACCCAAATGAATAAGTTGAATGGTTTGAACATTGAGAACATATTAACTCAGCCAGGTTCTTCTTCCACCACCCACTTTTATTCTTTGATACATTCTTGAATTTTCATTCTCTCTGTCCTAGTCACCCTTTGTTCATTTCCAGGACAGGGTCATGCTCAATTATGCTTCTCAGCTATTCTTACATAAGCTGCCATTCAATCAGATTACTCATGACAGAAACACAAATAGACGCCCTAATTAGTACCTCGATGACAACTTATTCTTTAAAGGCAAATGTCTACCAAGGGCTCCATGTCATTTCCAAAAGTCAAAAGGCACAAAGCAGGAGCCATTAAGTGGATAATTTTCATCCATTTGCTTTCTCATTTGTTACCTCAACTCAGCATTACGCAATCACTCAAGGTTTAGGTCTATTCAGGGCAGTTCTCAGTTGCTGCATAACTTAATAAAACCCTCAGCTATTGATACCAATTCGTCAATTCAACATGTCCAAATATTCATTTAGCAAACTTCACTTTCAACAATGATACGAATCCATTTTTCCTTTCCACTACATGGAAGTAACCATTCAGCACCAAGGATGAAACTCACAAAGAGTAAAAAAGATCCAACACGCACCTAAGTATGCACCTCAGAGTCCACACATGTAAGGAGCACTTGCAATTAACAAGAAATATATACATTATTTACCAAAAGTAATAAACATATTGTTATTACTACCAGGCTCAGATATTGATCTCAAGTTAAGCCAAATAGACAGAATTAGCTTTTGGGAATCCAAGACAGGACCACAGAGTGAAATTCGTAGCTTCATCGATGGTAATTTCTTATGCAGGCTTAATGTCAGGAACGATTATAAAAACCATTAATTAGAAAAAAAATGCATCAATCAGGTTAACATTGATTTCTGCCTTTTAAAACAAAAGAACTGTTTCTAAAACAGCCTGTACAATGCCTAAGGTCCCTCGAAATTAGTTGGTGTGCATACGTGCTACAGTCTCAAATAAGGGCAATATAGTGAAGTATCTTGCTGAATATCTCGACAATTACCCATTTATATACTGACATTGCCTATTGGCAAGTGATATGAATAAATGCATCATTCCTTCATAACTTATAAGTACTCATTCACAACTTCTATCCACCTAGGCAGGAAGATTATGTTGAAATTTAACTTAACAGATTGATCTCTCCTCCACAATTCTAAAATAATTTGGGTAGATCGTTCATCCTGTCGTATTAATTTCTTAACATCATTTACTCAAGGAGCTCAAATAAAGAACATGCACATCCACATGCTTGGCAGCAAAGAGTGTCCAGATGAGCCATAATAGAGAAGATCACCTTAAGGATCAAGGTAGCTATTTCCTGTAGGGCATTTTCTGCATCAGTAACATTGTTGTCATTGTCCTTAGAACTTATAATAATTACACGCTCTTCATGTCTCTGCAAAAGATCGTTAGTGTCAGTATATATATCAAGTTTCAAAAACAGACTAACTGCACCTCACAGCTTTATGAAATTACATTTCTGAATAAGCTTCTTGTTCAAGAAAAGGTAACATTTTTAGCCCTTAAGAGATGGTAAATATCTTGGTATCTTCCATTCTTGACGTTCAACAGATCAACTAAGAGGAATACATGTCCATCGGTGCCTATTAAAAGCCACTTTGTCAAAATAAGCAACCGTTTCTCTTCAGTAACATTAGCATTATTAACAGAATGGACACAGCTTAATGAAATCTTGGGTTAGGTTTAATTTATAACTCCAGGATATTGCCCCAAGACAAGATGATGAATGGCCTTAAGCTTGTAAACACGCACGCAATCTTGGCATTCCATAGGCCACTATGCCAGACCATGCAGTGTCTAAAGAACGGGGAACCTAGGAATCTTGCATAACAAATAAAAATCTAGCGCGTCGTCCTTCTTGGGCTCTCAAAGCAAGAGATTCATGGGCTAAAGGAGAGAACTTCTACAATCCACCAATTACGTGCATTTCGATCACTGGGCTTTCTATTCAGGAGGATCAAAACTTAATCTACCCTCCACTCAAAACATCCGATAAAAAGACAGTAGAAAAACCTCAGCTAGCACACGCACAATTCTCTCTATGATGGAATACATCATCGAAACGGATGTAAGAAGATTCTGCAAGTCACGTAATCAGGCCTTCCCGATCCTGCCTGAACTCATGAAACTACACTTTCAAGCAATCCATTCTCAATCTCAAGCTCAGTTAAAAAAATTCAGCTTTACCATTCCGGACACACGAATTCAGCATGGCAACCATTCTAAGCAATTCCCGCTTCAAATTAACCCCACAAAAACCTAACAAACGTCGAGAAAATCGAAACCACGCAAGAAATCGACCGGCCAACGGCACTGCACTCACAACGATGGCGTCGGCAATCTTGACCGTGGCCTTGGTCTCCTCCCGGATCTTCTGGATGCGGCACCCTTCCTTGCCGATCACCTTCCCGATCTGCCGGGACGGGACCACGATCCTGAATATGACGTCCTGCGCCACGGCCTGGCGCTTCGCCGCCGACGACTCGTCCTCCGCCGCGTCCGCCGCCGCGCCGCCCTCGTCGCGGCGGCGCTTCGAGCCGGCCGGGTTGGCCGGCGCGCCGGCGTACATCGGCGGCGGTGGAGGCGGCGGCGGGGGCACCGCCGCGGGCACGGGCACGGGCATGGGCATGGGCACGGGCATGGTGGGCATGGGCCAGGGCATGTGATGGCCGTACACGGGGACGGGCACGGGGTTCAGCGGCGGCGGGACCGGAGGGTAGATCGGGTAATGGCCGGGCGGCGGCTGAGCCATCGCGATTGGGCGGCGGCGGGGGTTCGTCGGCTCCGCCGGTGCAGGGTTTTAGGGTTTTTGCTTGGAATCGAGCTATGGCCGGCGATCGATTCGCTCCTCCTCTCTTCCTTCCTTCCTTCCTTCCTTCCTGTCGCTCCTCTTCTTTCCTCCTCCCTCGTTTCCTCTCAGATATGCGTATATTCTTCAGCTGCACTGCAACAATTCGAGAAAATTGCGGTTCTGCCCTTGATGACCTCATCATTTTCATCAATCCTTTTTAAGAAATCACTTATTTCTCGGTTTTGGACAAGAATGAAAACCTACCGTGTCATAACCGGTTCCCAATTTTTAGAATTGGAAATTGAACAGGGCGACATTGAAGCTGGCTTGGAATTGAGCTAATCGAATTTAACTTTTTTTCGAGGTCAACCCGAACCGATCTACCTTTTTGTTCTCCTCTCTTGTGCTTTTACTTGATTATTTTATTGTATGTGCATTTTTTTCTGCAAATTCTTAATTGAAGTACCATAATGTCTTGTTTATATTGGAATGCTCAATTTCATTATTTTTTTTTTCTGCAAAAGTTCTCAAATAAGAGATTGATAGCTTTTGTTCGGGTTGATTCAAAAGTGGTCAAGGACGACAGTCATAAATCGAGGAAACTTATCGAGAAATGTCGAATAGAACTAGTCTAATTGCTCATTTCTTATCATACATGGAGATGATTGCGGTTTGAGTTGAACATTATTTCCACCTCCTAAGTTCAATAGAGGATTGTTATCGGGTGTCGCACAAAAAACCTTGGAGGGCATTTTAGGTTCTCGATGGTAATTACCTCGAGACCTCTAATCGATTGATTTTGATTGATGGAAAAGAAATTGCACGCGTCGAAATATCCATTTATTTTCTTAATAAACGAAAAAAAAATGAAATAGCCCAATAAGCCCATCAAGCGACACGAGCCCAACAAAGCCCAACAAAGCCCAACAAAGCCCAATTGCCACCGCAAGTGCAAACAGAGGAACTTCGCCCATCCTTCGTAGCTCTCGAGAGCCGCGGCGGCCGAGGGGGAGGTGATCGTCGATCCGGAGAAATGGCGACGGAGGAGGAGGGAGGAGCCGGCGCACGAGCGGCGCCGGCCGGGATCGGGACCGGCATCGGGAGCCACTGGTGGTGGGCGATGGGCGGCGCCGCCCAGCTCGGGCTGGGGATATCGTCGTGCCTCAAGGGCTACGCCGGCGGCCCGGGCCTCATGCCCCTGAAGGCCGCCGCCGTCGGGTCCCTCTTCGTCGGCGCCACCGCCTGCGCCTCCGTCGCCACCCTCCACGCTTCCGGAATCCGCAAGGTCGGTCCCTGATTTTTGCTTATTTTGCCGCCTGTTTGCTCGCGCCATAAGAATTTAGCCTTGAGAAGAGTACCGACATGTAAAGTGTAGTCTTTTACCAAAATGTATTCAATTACATACCTGAAGAGAATTTAGCAAAAGACTGTGATTCAGCTATGGTTTGACATGCTTCTTCTGTCTAAGAGTCCTCTGTTTGTTTTGGATATGATTTTGCCGGGGCCAAAGAAGAAAAATTTCAGATGATTTCAGGAATTTGATACCATAGGACTGATGTTTAGTCTCTTCCCTGAGAGATATGGGGAACTTTTGCTCTCTTCTGTAGTAGAAGGTCAGCCGTCACGGTTGCAACTTGCAAGATCAGTTGTAGAAGAGATGAAATAAGGGAGGATTCGTTTCTGGTCGCTGCGCCTCGTGGGATTACCTTGTTGATGTTCAGAGTCTGCATTGTGAATCTTTGGCATTTCTCCGGCCCGAGTACTTCCGTGGTGAAAAATTGCCATTCATGGGTAGGTCGGTGGAGATGCCCTGAGTTGGGGTGGATCTCTTCCTCCGAGTTTGAGGATCACCGTGAAGCAAGATGCTCTCTGGGGTCGAACTGTTTGGTTGAGAGGCCTTTTTAGTTTTCACATATTGTTGTGATATGGAATTGAGAAGAGAAAAATACGCAATTAACAATCCTCTCCCCTTATGAAGAAATTTCTTGACACAGTGGAGTGGTGATTTCACATTGTCTGCTCCATACCCATTATCTGTCAGCATTGGTGTGGCTTTGCACGTGCGCGCCTTGGTGCTTGGATAATTGTATCTGTTTATTACATGAAAAGTCTCCATTTGAACAGTAAAATTTTGCTTTCTGGCTTGTACTACGACTGCCACATGCAATGGCAGACCAAGAATTTTCTGCCTATTTCCATGTCATTTTGCTACCAAGTAGAGAAGATATATGGTGGTTCTAATTTCAGATATTGGCCTTGCCATAGCGTGGTCTTTTTGTTTAGTGATTTACTAATAGTTGTGTGACTTTTGTAGGTGGAAGATCTCATTGAGTTAGGTGCTAATATAAGGACTAGCCTTGGGAATCCTCCTGTTGCACAGGTGAACGAGTATGTTCTTCCATCCATATCCTATGAAAGAATAAATCTCCCGTGATCTCTCTTTTTTCCCCTAACCAGATGAATTGGTTACTTCTTAAAGCTAATGATGCATAACAAGTAATTATAGCATACACTGGAGGTGTAGAAAGAATTTTACATGGGCATTGTGTTTCGCCCTTGATTTGAGAATTTTAATAATCAACTCCCTCATGAACCCTTAAATCAAGGGTGGATAAGATTGCACGTATAAAGTTTTTCACTGGCGGTGTATGCTCTAATTTTACACAATGTACAATGCTTCCTTGGAAACAAGAAATGAGAGAGGAGTTTATTTTGTTACCTATGGTTTTCCTTCTCTGTGCATTTTCCACTTCTACCCTGATTCTATCGTTTGGTTGCCCTGCACTAGTTTTATATCGACCCCCTTTATGTATGGTGCTCACTGACTAGGCCTTCTAGTTCTAACTAATGGTTTTTCCAGGAGGAAATCGGATAATCAATGACAAGAATCTCGATGGCACATGGCATGAGGATGTGTGGGAAACTCCAGTTACCTAACCAAAGTGACTTTGGGAATGATGGCGACGATTTAATTGCATGCGATCCCTACTTCATCTGATCTAAGTGCCTTTCTTATGCCCACTGCAATTGACATTAGTGATTTCATTTATATCTTGCCTCGTCTTTCAGTAGAGTCGACACTTTTGGGCAAGCACAAGATGAGTAGGATTTCATTGCTCATTTGATGCTACAAATGCCGAGTTCAATCACGGGACAGGCAGATACTTGCGCGAGTCATGGCTGTTCAGTTTCTCTGGCGATGAAGTAAAAACTTCATGCTTGAGGTTCTCTGCAGGGAGCAACCAGTTAGGTTGTGTTTGGAACATCTTAACTCATTGTTATTTCTCACTCAGATGATTGTCAAGAGGGCTCTTCATGTATGGACATGCTTTTGCACTGTTCAAATGCCGCAAGTTTGCTGCCGAATCCTTGAAACAGAAGAAATTATGATTACCGTGAAGAAAAATTGAGGTTTCTGTTCCTTAAATTGGACAACAAAATGCCACGAGTTTGCCCTTGGCCGTACTCTCCCACTACTTCCCACTCCCTTTCTTCCCTCTAACAATCTTTTCAGATCACAAAACTCTAGGCAAAAAAATCGGTAGAGTAATTCGTTATTCCATTTCCTTTTTCTTTTAAAAAGTTTTATTAATAATTGCGTTATTTTTTAAGCCCTTATCAAACTTTTCTTTTTTCCGGTGTCAAAGAAAATGGTATGATAATCACTTAATCATCAATTTGCTAATTCGTTGTATTTTTATTCTGTATTTATATATCTAAGATCGCGCTAGCTCAATCGAGTTGCAGAAATATACCGTTTTGAACCATTTGTGCTCCGGTGTAAGTTCAAGACCTTTTTCGATTTGATATTACTAGCTCTTATTCGTATGTCAAATTATTTCCATAATATAAATATATTTCAATGGATATTCATTGATGTGTTTCATTAAATTTAATAAGTCTGATTTTTAAACTTGCCCCATCACTTTCTCTTTTTTGTTTCATTTCTTTCTTTACTTACTTGCCAGTAAAATTTGTAAAATTGGCAACATAGTGGGTAAATCGACACAAAAAAAAAAAAAAATTTGTTACTTAAAATGGTTAAAATGCATCTACTCACTCGTCTTATTTTCCAAATGTGTCAAAAAATTTATGATGGGCTTCAGTGATAATTGTTTATTCATCCATACGCTTAATTAACATTAGTAAGTCAGTTTTGCTTAGATTTCTCCGTCTCTCTCCTTTTTTTTCCTCTCTTTATTAGCAAGTAAAATTTGTAAATTAGCAACATAAAGCATAACTTAGTAAACAAAATGTTTACTTTATAGTATCAACTCACTTGCCCTATCGAGATTTTGAAAAACAAACCCCGTGTTCATGTATAAATCAAGAACGCTCGATTCGATTCTTTCCGCCAAACACAGCCTTTGCTCGCTTTGAATTGCATAGCTCGTGTTCATCCTTGAATCATGAGATCAATGCGCTAGACTTAGTTCTTTTTGCTCTTTTCCAATTCTCCCTAAGAAGCACGAATTACTTGGAAGAAAGAAACGTGCCGAAATAAAAGGGAAAAAATAGGTAAAAAAAGAGAGATAATAACTTGGAAAAGCGAGAGAAAATAGGGGAATGTGGGGGGAGTGGGGAGGTAACCGTCATCCTACAACCGCCACTTTCGAAAAATCACCCACAACATGGGACAACACGAACCGATAGACAAGAGTTCGCGGACGGGCCGAGTACGTGTTGTTTTGCACAGGAAGTACGAGGAGGAAGAAGAACCTTCTGCTGCTTCATCATCATCATCTCTGGAGAAAGGCAGCACGTCGACGAGGGAGTCCGATGAGGAGTTACGCATCGATGGAGGGGAAGAGGGAGGAGCAGCAGCAGCAAGTGCTGAGGAAAGGGCCGTGGAAGGCTGAGGAGGACGACGTCCTGATCAGCCACGTGAAGAAGTACGGCCCCCGCGACTGGAGCTCCATTCGATCCAAGGGCCTCCTGCAGCGCACCGGCAAGTCGTGCCGCCTCCGCTGGGTCAACAAGCTCAGGCCTAATCTCAAAAAGTATGGACCCTTTTCTTCGTGCCTGAATCGCTGTGTATCAGCGTCGGTGCTGTTTCGTAATCCTTTCGCCGAATTCTCATTCGTTGTCGAGTCGTGTCGGGATGAATTTGAGTACTTTTGGCTTGTGATTGTTCATTTCGCTTTTTGGGTTTTGCTCGTGTCCAGTGGCTGCAAATTCTCGGCGGAGGAAGAGAGGGTGGTGATAGAGTTGCAGGCGCAGTTTGGTAACAAATGGGCGAGGATCGCGACGCACTTGCCTGGACGGACCGACAACGACGTGAAGAACTTCTGGAGCAGCCGGCAAAAGAGGCTGGCCAGGATCCTGCAGGCCTCATCTTCCAAGCAGCACAAGCACAAAAGGGAAGTCCCTGCTGTTCCCTATCACAATGTCCCTACTGTGGAGGTACAAAAAACTTGAACACAAATCTTTTCTTGGCCTCGTATATTTCGAATTTCACCGGTTACTTCGTATCGCATCGGAGGGATAATGTTGCAGGTGTCGATACAGTTTAACCGGTCCTTGAATCGAGCAGAATATCTTGGTATCACTTCAGTTCGAAATGATCAGTTATACTGTCGTTGACGAGAATGTTTCAAGGGAATTGAAGCTTCAATTTGAAGTTCTTAAATTGAAGAAAGATGCATGGATTTATGCCCGTCTTCATTCTTTTCTAGGTTCCCAAATTGAGCTCTTCGGTGGAGGAAGAGTCAACCTCAAGGGCTCACTTGTGCACAATGCCGCACATCGCCGATCCTCCGCCGCCACTGAGACTGCTTCCGCCACCGCCCGACCTGCCGAACCCCGGTACTCCCAGTGCCAGCGGCCATTTGGCTCCACACGAGTTCAACTCCAGTGAGGGCCTCTACTCCGATCCCCACATGCAAATCCCGTTCCCTCACATACCGCTTGTGCAATTTGGCATCTCGTTCTCCCCCGAGAGCCAAGATCCCATGTCGAGGCTCGATGACCCCGACTATTTCAGTTTGCTGGGCCCTGGGGATGACGCTTCCGAGCTTGTGGACGGAGAGGGATTTCCTCCCGACATGCCCCTTCTTGATCCTTCATTGTGTTGTAAAGGTGGCGACAGCATGATGCGAGGGAATATAAACGTGGGGAAGCCGGATGTCTTCTTCGACGACTTGCCACTGGATGTACCTGACCATTTCGAGCCACTCCCGAGCCCATCGAAGTGGTGATCATACAAGTCATACCGAGCTAGGAAGGGTCCGCTGAGGAGACAAGTTTTTTAATTGTCTAAGCTTCCATGATTTGACAAGATTCGGCGACAGTCAATTCTCATCGCTGTGTATTCTTTGTATTCAGATCAGATTTTAGGACGTTTATGTATGAGACACCTCTAGTTCATGTGTTGCAGCAGTATGAACTGCTTGGCTGTCGATATAATTTCCAAATTCAGTGGCGTTTACGTGAGCATGATTGAGAGAGGATGAACAACCTAAACTGTCCTAACATCAAAAGGATTCAACCCAACCAATGTATGGCAAAACTGGCATAGAAAGCGACTCAAGCACTCCCAATGCTTGATAAGTGTAAACACCAGTTCACTCGTGTCGTCGTAGCGGCTCACGCTCGACGCCAGGGCTTTATTTCTTGCCCTCTTGCCTCCTTCCAATATGTCAAGGCTTTGACCTTCACTCCTTCCCCTGCATTTGAAGCTGGTTTAGAAATCATGTCAAGACATGCAAACGTCTTTGCTTTCCGCTGCCAATGCTGTGAAGAAAGGGTTTATGCACACTAGGTATCTATATCAAATGCCAAATTGAAGCTCACCATGAGTGACGAACAGAAAATTTTCTTGAGGGTATTCGTCAACGAGGTAGTGAATGGTGTGGAGGTATCGGTCTCTTGCCTTCGATTCGCTCGTTCCCCACCGTGGCAGCTACAGCAATTTAGACATACTCTACAATCAGGATCTAATCTTCTTAAGTCCAGACTGTATGAAAACTCGTACCTCTTAGTACACCGGGTGCGGTGTGAGGTCTGCGAGCCCGATGGAAATGAAGTCTCGAGCTCTGTGATGTCGAATCCCCATGAATCACGAGACGTTGGGTGATACCATAATGTGACATCATTTAGGAAGTCGCCCATTCCATACTCTATGGATACCAGCAAAACGTTGAAAAGGAGTGGAACCAGGCATTTGGTACGAAGCACCTAGTATTCCTTCCTCCTTGTCTCAGCATATTTTTGTTTTGTGTGAGGAAGGTCTTCGGAGTTTAACCAAAAGTCTAACGCGGAAAGAATATATTGCAACACATCAAGAAAGCTCAGCAAAACCCATGTGGATTAGGATTAGGATAGACTACTCGACCTTGATTCTTGATGTGGGTGAGTCAGCAGGATCGCCATCATCACCTGCCACAGTGTTCGCGGTGTTGTTGTCCACAGTGGAGAGACCGGCGATCAGTTCCTGTGCAGTCTCGAGGCACTGTCGGAAGGGCGATGAGACAACCCGGTAAGTCGGGAACCCGAGCTCGTCCCGGAGTTTCTTGCCAGTGTCATGCGCCTTAGTCTGGCTCGCGTTTACCACTGGAGCGTCCCACGGCCTGGGCACCCTGGTCCACCACAGACCCATCGATGCCTTCGTCGCTGTGGTCGCCCGTGGCGCACGACAAGGACGTGTTGGAAATGGCTGCGCAATTGGTCAGCTTCGACCGTCGATGCCATCTCAGCCGGCGAGTTAAGATGAAGAGAGAAGCAGAGAGAGAGAGAGAGAGAGAGAGAGAGAGAGAGAGAGGCGATTTTGTGATAACAGAGAGCATGAGATTTCTCCAGGCGAGTGTAGATGTCCATCCTCATAATTGGCTGCTCTCCCTCTAAGTTCAACCTTTAAAAGGAAAATTCTGCACTAAAACAACGGGAAAATACTTTGAAAGAAAAGTTGAAATGTTTAGACATGAATGTTTCGACTCTTAAAGAAAGTGAAGAAAATCTTTTAAAAGAAAATGAATTCTTAAAAAAGGGCATATCAAATATCTCAAAAAGATTTTCAATAGGATCTGAGAAACTTGAAAAAATTCTTTCAGTACAAAGACCTTATTTTAATAAATCTGGTTTGGGAATGACTGTAGAAATCATTCCTCTAATTGATTTTCCTAAAGTGAAAGAAAGAATTAAGTAAAGACCCACAAGAGATGCTTACAACAATCATTTCAAAAAGGTCTTTGTGAAACCCGTAGGTCGAAAATGCTCTAAAATGTTCAAGGTGCAATAGTGTAAATCATTTTGAAAAAGAATGTCCTATGGTTTGGAAACTCTGTTAAAAAGTATGGGCAAAAACCACATATCATACTAACATCAATGGACCCAAGAAAATATGGGTACCAAAGAAAGCTTGAGTTTCTTTTAAAATGCGAGTCACTATCAAGAAAAGGGTAAAATGGTATCTCGGATAGTGGATGCTCAAGACATATGACAGAGATTCAAAATGCTTCATAAAACTTGTTCAAGCAAATGGTGGAAAAGTTTCATTTGGAGGAAACAACAAAGGAAGAATTGTGGGGTTTGGAACTGTAAAAATTGGAAACCTCATGATAAGCAATATTTCCCTAGTGGAAGGACTCAACTACAATGTGCTCGGTATCGGTCATACTGCGTGTGATACTGGTTTCAAAATAAACTTTCAAGAAGGAATTTGTTCAGGAACCAGTAAAGATTCTACTCAGTCATTTATGGGTCGAAGACATGGAAACATCTACCTCTTGGACGTAAATCTAGATGAATCGAAATGTCTAATCTCATTACAAGATGAAGCGAACTTATGGCACAAAAAGCTTGGGCACATCAATATGAAGCAGATAGCCAAAATTTCAGCAAAGAAGCTTGTTCGAGGTTTACCCAAATTATCATACCAAAACGACGGCTGCCCTCTCCTCATGCCCGACCTCTTCTCCTCTGATGCCTCGATGTGGACGGTGTTATCTCGATCCTCAATTACTCAGTCTGGGCTTGAGGAAACTATTGGATAGCGTTCATTTTTTTCCATTAATTTTTGCTGTTCTTTTCTGAGTTCTTGTCGAGCTATTCAAGCCAGGGGAAAATACATATGAGTTTTCTTTCATTCCGTAAATTCTGAGATCATATAAGTCTATCGGAATAGAATTTTGAGTTGGGAGATTGAGAAACAAATGAACCTGTGTTTTTTTCTTTTTGAATTCGTTGGCATGATTGACAAAAAAAAAGGTGAGGGGAGTTTATTTCTTTTTCTTGGTTATTAGGGAGTGAATGACAAAATTTCTGGAACATAAATTAATTTCTATTCCATGAACGAGTTTTTGAGCAAAAAAACGCGTTTAATAACGATTCAAATTTTTAATTTTGGAATAAAAATTCGTTTGATAATAAAATAAAATTTCTATTTCTAGGAACGGTGACGGCCGGTGTCTTGTGGCTAGAGTCCGATGTTTAGCGCTGAAGTCTGATGTCCAGTGCTGAAGTCCAACATCCGACACCAAAGTCCAATGTTCGGCGACGGTGGCTAGCATCCGGCGTTCGATGTCCAGAGTTTGGCATCTAACATTCGATCCGATCGACGGAGTCCGGGTGGTGGGTGGCCGATGGCGGTGGTGGGGAGTGGCGATATTTGACCTCCGGTTGCGTTTAGCAATTGCGATGAGCAGCCAACAGTGGTCGGCGGTGGGGTTGGTGACCCGAGTCCGTGGGCCGGTGGTTGGTGGTTGATGGTGGGTCCCACCGGGTAATGGGTGGGGGTGGGCGACGGGCAGTGACATGAGTGAACGATAAAAAAAGTTTTGATTTCTTATTTCTATTTAAGAAATTGAAAAGCTAAAAATTTTAGTTTCTGATTTCTGCTCCGAATCTATTTCTAAAATATAAATCTATTCCAGAAATAGAAAAATGAAATTGTATTACTAAATCGATTTTTGTTTCAAACTTGTTCCGAGGAACAGAAAAACAAAAAAATAGATAAATAGAAATATCATCATGTATGCCCTAAGAATTAGGGGTGTCAACGGTTCGGTTTTTAAAAAATCGAACCGAATCGAACCGAATGAGATCCGAACCAAATACAAACTGAACCGAAATTTCAATTTGGTTCGGTTTTTTGGTTTTTGGTTTCAGTTTTGGTTTTCGGTTTTTTTTTTTTTTTTTTTTTGGTTTCGTTTTTCTGTTCGGTTCTTTTGAGACGGACCTCTTCTTTCGTCTCTTTGGGCTTCTTCTCCAGTTACGCCAGCCGCGGAACCGGGTCGTCCAGGGTCGGGGAGACCTCCAGCTTGGCCTCCACGAAGACGGGGAGCTCCCTCTCGACGCGCGAGAACTGAGAGGAATAACGCTCAGAGGCAGAGGAGGTGAAGACGGTGAAGAAGACGAGGAGGGTGGAGAGCGCCAGGGCGGAGACGAGGAGCAGGAACCACTTCTTCTTCTTGTGGGGCTTGGCGGCCGCGTCCATGGCCGAGGGGAGGGGGGAGGCCACGGGGGCGCTTCAGGGGATCAAGAATGTGATCAAGAACGTCATCAAGAAAGTGAATTGGGCAAGAAGAAGGTCATGGCTGCTTTTCTGCTCTCTGGGATCGTGGAAGGATCCAACTTTGGGTGGTGGGTTTGCTCCACCACTACCGGAGGTCACGGAATCAGTGGGGGAATGATGAGTTCGGTGGCTGTTGTGATGGAAAAGTTAATGGAGAGACAGAGAGATGACAGAGAGAGAGGGGAGAGAATAACCAAATCGTTTGGTTAATGGTTTTATTTTATCGGTTTGTGGTTCGGTTCGATTCGGTCAACCGATAAAAACCGAACCGATAACAAAAATTTCGGTTTTTAATGAGAACCAAACCGAATACGAACCGAATTTTTCGGTTCGGTTCGGTTCGGTTTCCGGTTCGGTTCTTGACAACCCTACTAAGAATAGCGTCGTTGGGCACTATGAAGTTGCGATTGAGTTGAGATTTCCGTTTCTTGTTTTCTGTTATTCATTCATTTATTTCTTTCATTTCCATTGAGATGGAGACAGAGAATGGCAGAAGCATAGCAAAGCAGTGCAGTGCAGTGCAGAGTAACAAGAAGAGTCGGATGTGGGGCCTCAAGTGCCCAATATTTTTTTCATCGAGGGGGATCCTTGTTGATATCCTACTAGACTAGACAAGCATGTCGTCTGGTACGAGGGGGATCCTTGTTGATATCCTACTAGACCGGACAAGTATGTCGTCTGGTGACCTTGACAAAATATGTGGTATAAACTGCACCGTCACTAATAGTGGCTGTGCCGTCACCTTATCATTTTCCTAATTTCTCCCATGTAGAGTTCTCTCTCTTATGGTCGTGCCACTTGGCCCAATCCACGTTTGCTTTGACAAAATTACGTTGAGCTTCAACATGGAATCGCCAGGTCCAATACTATGAACTCAGATACTAGTTCAGCTTCTTCAAGAATTCAAATTATATGCGAACAAAACGATGGTTGGAACAAATTTGAGATGAAGTAAGTTATATCTAACAAGAGAATCATAAAAGATGTTATAGTTGTCCGTTGCTATTTCATTTCAATACCAATTCTTTAGTTGTCCGAGTTCTATCGTGAATCTCTTATTGTCGATGGGATTCAAAAGGGCCACGGAAGGCCGAGGAGGAAGACGAAGTCCTGATCAGCCATAGTGAATAAGTATGGCTAGGAGGACTGGAGCTCCATTTGATCCGAAGGCCTCCTGCACTGCACCTGCAAGTCGTGCCTCATCTGCTGGATCAATAAGCTCAGGCCTAATCTCAAAAGGTATCAGCCTTTTTTTTGCACGCATGGAATCGAGCTTATGCCTGAATGGCGCTGTTCCATAATCCTTTCATCGCTTTCGAATTCATTGTCATGTCATGTCGGGAGGAAATTGAGTGAATTATCGATTGATAGCTTGTGATTTTCATTCATTTCTCTTTCTGGGTTGCGCTTGTGTCCAGTGGTTGCAAATTCTCATCACAGAAAGACAGGTCGGTGTTAGAGCTGCAGGTGCAGTTCGGAAAAAAAGGGGCAAGGATCGCGATGCACTTGCCCAGATGGACCGACCATGACGTCAAGAACTTCTGTAGCAGCAGGCAGAAGAGACTGACCTCATTTCTTACGAATTTTGCGGAGTGCTCAGGTACAGTAGAGGAGAGATAACGTCGTAAGCCTTGATATAGTGCAAGCGCGTCGAAAGCACTTGTACTCATTCTTCTCTAGGTTCCCAAATCGAGCTCTTCTGCAGAGGAAGAGTCAGGCCTTGAGGGCTCGCTCACGCACGACGCTGCACATCGCCGATCCTCTGCTGCCGAACAACCTGCTGAAACCCGGTTAGCCTGATCCTAGCAGCCATTTGGCTCTGCAACTCCAACGAGAGCCTCCGAACCCCATGTGCTGATCCCTTTCGCTCACATACCGCCGGAATTAGGCATCTTGTTCTCGCCCAAGAGCCAAGAGCTCATTAGGAGGCTCGACGACCCCAACTATCTTAGCTTGCTGGGGCTCCGGGATGACGTTTCCAAGCTTCTGGATGGAGAGGGGTTTCCTCTTCGACATGCCCCTTTTCAGTCCTTCCTTGTGCTGCAAAGGTAACGACAGCACGATAGACGGGGAATATGTATGCAGGGAAGCTGGACGCTTTCTTCGACAACTTGCCAATGGATGTACCTGATCATTTCGAACTGCTTTCGAGCCCATCGAAGTGGTGATGATACAATTCATACCGAGCTAGGAAGGGTCCGCCGAGGGCACAAGTGTTTTTTAAGTTTTCTAGCTTCCGTGATTCGACAAAGCAATGTTTGTGTATGAGACAACTCTAGGTCATGTGTTCTAGTAGTATGAACCACTCGGCTTTCGATAGTGTTAGTGATATTTGGATATTTCCTATAGACATTTATGATATTTCCCTTAATTATCCATATCTTTTATATGGATGCTTATACCTAGCATCTCCATTTAATTATGTATATTTAATATGTTATAATCATCTTATAAATCTTATAAATAGGATGGTGTATCTTTTGTATATATTTCTAATCTTGGAGCTAGAGCCAATGATATGAGGAAATCGCACTGAGTGCGAGGTGCACCCCTAGACAACATTTGGTGTTTGGTGGTATTGGGTCTTTCTCACCCCAAATCTAATTTAAAGGGTGAACCTTTTCTCACACTTATAAACTGATCACTAGTTTATTCCATAACTGACGTGGGATAATCCGAACAATCTTCTCCTCACGCATCGGGCCCTTAGTTGGAGTAGCAATAACCCATACCTCCCATGCCACTATTGGGTCCAAACTTGTTTTTAACCCATGCTCCAATACCAATTTGTTGGGAGAACAATGACACCCGGAATAATATCGAATTAGTGTAGCGAAACAAATCGATCTCCACTCTAATGCAAACTTACTAAGAAACAACATAGTAGAGTAATATATCTACTAAGGGTCCGTTCGTTTCGCGAAAAATGGATCATTTCCGGAAAATATTTTTGCAGAAATCATTTTACAGAAAAATAACAATATTTTCTGGTGTTTGGCTAAAACCTGAAAATGTTTCGGAAAATATTTTCTAAGACTTCACCGCTTAGGCATGCATCACTTATCGACTTATAAATCCATTAAATATGAACTTGCCTTTAAATCCGGGCAAACTTGCTTCATATCTTTATTCCCTCATTGTCATCAAATGCTCATCTACTCTAAAAAATGTTCGTATGGATTTTAAAAAGAAGTAAATGAGAAAAGAAGTAAATCATGTATAGTCCTAATGAGAATCTTTCAGTTGAGTGGCTTGTTCTCCCCTTGCGTCTTTTGTGCTCCAATAAACAAAAGAAGAAAGAAGCAAAGTATGTAGAGCCATTTGCTTGAACAATGTACAACTACAGGATAGAGTAAATAAAGAAAATGATAAGTAAGAGTGCATAGCGTGAGCTTGAGATCAACGAGCTTAAGGTTCTCTTGGCAACGGCTGACGACTAGCCAAGAAAGAAGAAGAAGGGAAATAAAGAAAAGAAAAAAAAAAAAAAAAAAAAAAAAAGAAAAAAAAAGAAAAGAAATAGAGAAGAAAAAGGAAATTAAAAATAATTCGAATTAAAAAAGAAAAATAAAAAAAAAATAATTCGAATAAAAAAAAAATAAGAAGAAGAAAGGGGAGGGGAAGTTGGGATTTGTAGAGGTGGGAGATAAGAGAGATCAAGAGAGGAAAATGTTTTCCACTTTTCAAAAGTGGAAAGCATTTTCCCTAATTTAGAAAATTTTTTTTCTTTCATAGAAAACATTTTTCCCAAGAAATTCATTTTCCGTGAAACGAACACCGGAAAATTCGAAAAACGTTTTCCTGGAAATTATTTTCCACGAAACGAATGGAGCCTAAGATATAAATGCCAAGCACCTCTAAACACTTTACATGGAAAATCTCCCTTAGTGTAAGGAGATAAGAAAACATGAGACTAAAGTCCATCTAAAATCTTTACTATTAACAAAACTGGATGAACAAAGTTTTTCTCTAGCAGTAGAGTTACATGGCAGCAACAACATCAAGAACACCATTCATAGTAATACACATGAACTTCATAAGAGATTAAAAATTTATCTTTCTAAAATGTGGGTTTGATTCAACCCACGAAAACTTGATGCAGGGAGCTCCAAATGAAAATGACCATATTCGAGAACAATGTGTCACAAACATGCTCACAAAAATTCAACTCAATCAACCTCCATAGTTAGCTTGATGAAGACTGGATAACAACATATTTTCTAGATTTTCTACTCTCTCTCTTGCTACCGCCTCACATTGAACATTTTTTGCCGTTGCCCTGTAAATAGAGACAAACCTTATTCATTTAGGCCAAATATAACCTTCCACTAATTTCTCCATATAGATTATCATATGAACTCAAACCTTTGGGCTTACATTACATTGAGCTTCATTCATGTGAGAGTGAACCCACCCCATCGTCGGGTGCATATCCAAGTGCATCCTCGAAGAATAACGGTATTCACCCACACACATCCTTTGAGGAATTTGCCCAGGTACTGTTTTGTCAGTAAAGTTAGCCACATCGGCCGCTTGCCATTTCCCTCCGATTCTTAGCTTGGTCATTATGACACCAATCGTACAGCTGTGGCATTTAATAGTTGTTTTGAAATTAAAACCAGCCGCATTAGCTGCATTTGTCAAGTTACCATTTTAGTCAGCTAAGCCAACATATTGGTCGCATGCTGTTTTTCTTTGATCACTGCCTTCCACTCTTCATATCGAATAACCAACACCGCCATCAGACTTGCCACCCTTAGACAAGCCAAATCCTAAAATTTCGTTGTGAACAGACATTGGAAGCCGCCACACACGTTCCCATGCCACACTCCACCTTAGATCCATTGAGCTCACGTATTTTAGGGCATTTCAAGTGTTCTCAGCACTATTTAGACTTGTATCTTCTATGCACTTGAGTTTGAGGATAAGTCAAAAATATTTAGGTGTATTTGTTTCACTGAAAGTATTTTACCAAAAAGTGTTTTTCGGATTTTCAGCTGTTTGGTTCTCTAAAAAAGATTTGGTCAATGAAAAATACTTTCTGGTCAACACAAATATTATGTATTATTTTAGGAAAACGAATTCTTCCGCCTCAGGAGGTGAAAACATTTTTCATTTTCATTTTTTCTCTCTTACATTTCACTTTTCCTCTCCAGATTTTTCTGAGGTACGGATTTCGCCAATTAGCTCGCTGAAGCGAAAGCGAGAGCGCGGAGATGTCGGCGGTGAGCACCGCAGCACTTCGGTGAGACGAGGAGCTGAAGCTCTTTGATGACGTGAGGTTCGGTGTCAAGGGCCTCGTCGACTCCGGTGTCTCCTGAATCCCGTCATTCTTCATCCACGCCCCCTGGGAGGCCACGGCTGACATTGCCGACCTCGCGATCCCCATCGTCGACCTCGGGGGCGTCGTCGGTGGCGGCTGTGATAGGGATCTCTGGCGGAGGGTCGTGGAGGAGGTCCGAAGCGCGTGTGAGGGCTGGGGGTTGTTCCAGGCGGTGAACCACGGGATTCCGGAGGGCATGCTGGAGGAGATGATCGGAGGGGTGCGGAGGTTCCATGAGAGCAAGGGAAGGAGGGAGTGGTACTCACGCGAGAAGGGGAGGAAGGTGCTCTACTTCTCGAATTTCAATCTGTTCAAGGTGGTGGCGGCGGATTGGAGGGACACGCTGGTCTGCGAGATGGCCCCGAGCCCGCCGGAGCTGCATGAATTGCTGGAATCGTGCAGGTACGGCCGTCGAAAACGGTTTACTTGACTCGATTTCTAACTTTTAGATTGCTCTCGAATAACTCACCGGCCGAATCGAGTAATCAAAGATCGTATGGATACATGTATAGATGCTGCAAATAGCTACATGATGTAGTACTTAGTCTTGCAATTTGAAGAATTTGAGGTCGATTTCGAGCTTTGTGAAGTCGACCATGCTCGAGCTCGAGAAATCAAGCTCGAGGCCAGGATATCAGGATGCCCAATCATTAGGTCAAATGTCATTCAATCATTTTTCTGGTCAACACAAATATTATGTATTATTTTAGAAAATCCATTTATAAAGTAACATGGACTCAACAAATTAATTTGGAAGTAAGAGGCACACTATTGTCAATTGTTAGTTCAAATGTCATTCAATAATTTTTTAAATGCGATCTAAACACCATAAAATACTTTCAGTCACATATCACCAAATAAAGGAAAACTAACCATTTTCCTAGAAAATGGTTTCTCGGAAAACATTTTCCAAAAACATTACGTTTTTCGTGAAACAAACACATCCTTAGATATTTCCTAAAGATATTTAGGACATTTCACTTGATTTTTCATATCTCTTAAAGTGATGTGTATATCTAGGAAATTTTCCACATCTCCATTAAATTATGTTTATTGGTTATCTTAGATAATCATATTAGAAAGCATATAAATATGCTGATATACTCTTCTTTATGATACACAAAAATATACTGAAAATTTCTCAATTCGATTTTTTCACATATATTTCTTATCTGATTAAACTTTCAAATTTAACAGTGACTGCGTAAGTCGTGATATAAAGAGGATGAGCAAACATAATTTGTCCTAACATCAAAATGATTCAACACGAAAAATCCCCAAACTTAAAATGATTTAACACGACCTCCAAATGACAAGAACAACATAGAAAGCGACTCAAACCCTCTGAAATGCTCCATCACACACGGTAATTGCAAACACCAGTTCATGCGTATTGAATTGGCTTGCGCTTGATGCCGGTTTCCTCGGGGTCCGTTGCAATCTCAAATTTATTAGCGGTGAACGAATCGCCATTCCTAATAATTTGCCTCTTGAGACGTGCGCTCCCACGGTAGCCTATCTTTAAGTCGTGCCCTCTTGCCTCCTTCCAATATGTTGAGACCACGACCCTCACCGCATCCGCTGCATTTGAAGCTGGTTTAGAAATATGTCGAAACATAAAAACACCTCAACTTTTCATGCCATTGTCACGATGACTGGGTACATGCACCGGGATGTGTATAGGAACAGTTGATTAGCTTCAATGGTGCAAATAGGTCAAAGGTGCATGCATTTGGACCAAGTCTATTCTAAGCATCATTTGAACTTAAGCAGGTCCTTAAAAGGCTCAAAAGACAATAAATAAATGGGAGATCCGTCTTGAGACGAGAGATCTCATAATATTACCTCCCGTATTCCCACTCACCTTGAAAGAAAAGCTTGGATGAGAATTGAGGGATCTTACAGGTGGTGAAGGTAAACACCACGTTATTATCGTGGTGCTGGCTACCGTAAGGTAGAGGAGTATAGTAACTCTCTACCATTGGGGTAATGTAGGGTGGTGTCAAGACCACTACAAGGTAAATAGAGTTTTAACCAGCTGTTCACCTTATTCCTAGGTGCGCATGGGAACAGTTGAATCTGACAAGCGCCATTCTAAATTTGAGTGGACCCATCAGCTTCAATAGCGCAAATAGGTCAAAGGTGCATGCATTTGCACCAAGTCTATCCTAAGCGTGCTCTATGATATTTGAAGCACTGTTAAAATGACATGGATTTTTTAAGAAGTCAATCTTTTCAGGCAATACCATAGTCATATGTATACCCTACATAATTTGGATTCATATTTTGATTAAATTTATTACAAAGAAAGAAACTATATGCCAAATCATGTTTATTGAAGTTAGCAATATGTATACTCGACATAATTTGGACTTTAAATTTTTATTAAATTGATTATAAAGAGAGAAACTACTTTCCAAATCATTTTTATTGAAGTTAGCCATATTTATACCCGACATAATTTGGATTTTAAATTTTGATTAAATTGATTACAAAGAGAGAAACTAAATGCCAAATCATGTTTATTAAAAACAGCCACATATGTATGCCCTGCACAATTTGGATTTTAAAATTTGGATTTAATTGATTAGAAAGAGAGAAATGAAATGCCAAGTTGAAGCTCACCATGAGTGACGAACAGCAAATTTTCTTGAGGGTATTTGTCAACGAGGTAGTGAATGGTGTGGAGGTATCGATCTCTTGCCCTGGATTCGCTCTCTCCCCATTGTGGCAGCTACACCAATTTAGATAAACTCCAAATTAGACCATGCAATTACACATACATATACTAACACCATCTAGATTCAAGGCTGAATTTTGAAGGGTAATAACCCACCCTGAAATGGGGCCGTCTGAGCGACTTAATCTCAAATCGCTCCAAACTCACCTGCCGACGATCACGTGCTACTTTCCGTGACATTGTCGGGGGCATTTTCGTTTGGGGCAATGATTGCTAAACGATCAGGATTTGATTTTTAAGCATGGTATGCCATATTAAAACCTCGTACCTCCTTGAACACCCGGTGCGGTGTGAGATCCACGACGCCGGGCGGAAATGAAGTCTCAAGCTTCTTTATGTCAAATCCCCATGAATCGCGATCCGTGGGATGATACCACATTGCGACGTCATTGAACACCTCGCTCATTCCATATTCTATGGATACCTACAAAAAATTTATTCGGCCGGCACTTAAATATTTCTTCCTTCTTATCTCAGCACATCGTTCTTTAGTGTGCAAGAAAAGGTCTTTCGAGTTTGAACTAAAAGTCTAACACGGAAAGAATTATATTGCAATAGATCAAAGCTGAACTTAGATCAAGAACTTTCAGCGGGATTAGGAGAGAATACTCCACCTTGATTCCTGATGTTGATGAGTCGGCGGAGTTGCCATCGTCTAGCGCAATATTCGTGGTCTCCTTTCCCTCCGTGGAGAGACCGGCGATCAGCTCCCGTGCTGTCTCGATGCACCGTCGGAATGGCGATGTGATGATTCGGTGGATTGGAAACCTGAGCTCGGCCTGGAGTTTCTTGCCAGTTTCGAGTGCCTTGATCCGGCCCGCGTTGGTCAGTGGAGCGTCCCATGGCTTGGACTCGTCGAAGTTGTGGTCTGCGTGGTTGCTGTGGTCTGCGTAGTCGTCCGCGCGGTCGCTGTGGCGCATGACAAGAACGTGCTGGCAATGGCCGGTTAATTGCTCGGGCTCGACGGTCGACGCCATTGCAAGCAGCGACTTAAGGTCGTGAGCTATTGTGAGCCGTACGGTTGGAGAGCAGAGGGAAGATGAGTTTAAGTTAAAGCATAAGGTGTCTTGGTGAGCCCATGATTAGGAATGCATAATATAGAGAGATAAAGGTCATAGCTCACGGATTTTGATCAATACAACAGTCGAACAGAAAGGTTGGACGGCTGCCGGTGGGGACGCACTGCCATTTTCATTTTTTATTCTTAGTGGTTGAAAATGATCTATATATTTAAATGTTACCCACAGTCGAAAAATATAAACTGCATATATTTTCTCTTTTGGTAATATAAAGGCTCAAGTGTAAAGACTTGCCTACTTGGAGATCCATAAAACATCATACAAGCCCTATGAATGAATTAAGTTCGGGTTTTGACCTCTATAGCTTTGACTTCCATAGGCGATGCTGATCAAGAGCAGATTGCATTAATTGGGTGGAATTTACATAAGCGACTTCCAATTCTCGAATAGGAAATCCCCTAACCAACCAACTACGTTAATTTCGAGGGGTTAAACTGCATGTATTTTTGCAGCATGGTCTTATTAAACATAGAATGTCTCTTTATTTTAATAAGAAATGTGTGTCTACTAAGACTGCTTTTATAAAGTTGTGATATGGTTTGATATGATAAATTTTCACCACTATGAACATAGACGTTCACTTTAACATAATTTGATATACTGAGTTTGCAGACCTGTCTTAGTACTTTAGTCAAGCATGTGCAACCCACTTCAAAGCTCATAGGTTTAGTACCATCAATTATGGGAGATGGGGTTGGTTTATGTAAGTCGAGACGCATCTTATGTAATTAAATAGGGTTATAATCCAACATGGACTATCATAAAGCCGATCGTGGATAAAAAAATTATTAAATAAAGACTTGCTAACAAAAGTCGTTCCCTCTAAATTCCAATAATAAAATTATCAATTCACCCTTCTTGGCTGTTGGCAGAGTGATCAACGTTAGAAAATAGATAGGTCAAGGGTACTGTGGACAACCAGAGATTGCACGCCACATTTGACTATTGGTTTTGTCATATCATGATTTTTCCATCATGTTCGAGAATATGAAAAGCAACAAACGTGAAATATGAAAAGCATCACGTTGACCATATCCACCATTAACATATATGGCCAGTTGGCCCAATCAAATGAGGGGAGTTCCTAAATTTGCTTGGATATTTCTGCAATAAATGAGGTGTATTACACTAAACCAGAGGCCATGTCGGGGCTGGCCCCTCTGCTCTCTCAAGTTGCCCATTCAATTGAGTACATATTGAAAGGAATTGAATTGATGGAAAGCTAAACGGAGGAATGGAATAATGGAAATTGTATATTGCTTTCTCATGTCAAATATACAAGTGTACAAGCCTATTTATGATACATAGAGTCTAAATAATTTAGGGAATAATTGTACAGAAAAGTGAGGAAAAGATTCCCTACTATACAGTATCAATCAAGGAGTATCGCATCAGCTATATGATATCAATCAACCAAATCATATCAAATCTCGAGGCAACGGTATTTCCAACACTACCCCTCAAGCTAGTGGTTTGTACACATCAAGAACACCCAGCTTGCTTAGAAGATATCCATGTTGCCTGTGACACAAAGGTTTTGTGAATATATCTGTAGGTTGCTCTGTCGTCCTTATTCCTTTTGTCTTGATCACTCCATCATGTATCTTGTCCCTGATAAAATGACAATCGACCTCTATATGCTTCGTTCTCTTATGAAAAATTGGGTTCATTGCAAGCTTGAGGGCTGCATCATTATCACAAAATAAGATTGTTGGTTCCTTTATCCATACTCCAAGATCACGAAGCAATCCTCTTATCCATACGATTTCACAGCTGGTCTTTGCCATTGCTCGATACTCAGCTTCAGCAGATGATAGTGAAATAGTTGATTGTTTCTTCGTTTTCCATGAGAGTAGTGAATCTCCCAGTTTGATATAGAAGCCTGTGACAGATTTTCTACTCATAGGACAAGTGGCATAATTTGTGTCGCAATATGCCATCACTTTCATGTCATTCTTTCAAGACAATAGTATTCCTAAACCAGGGCATCCTTTCAAGTACTTCACCACTTTCAGTGTTGCATTCATATGAGACTGCTTTAGATCGTGCATGAATTGACTGAGAATTTGTACCGCGTAGCATATATTAGGTCTGGTTATGGTGAGATAAATGAGTTTCTCAACAAGTCTCTGATATGTAGAGGTATCCTTGAGTAGAGGGTTCTCATTCAGTGGTGATAATCCCTTGTCGTATTCAGATGTTGTTAACTTGATATTTTGCTCAATTGGGATGACTACTGGTTTGGAACCTTATAATCCTGCTTCCAATATGATCTCTAGGATGAATTTTTGTTGACTAAGGCAAATTCCTTTGTCTGATTGCGCAATTTCTATCCCGAGAAAATATTTTGGGGGTCCCAAATCTTTTATGTGAAATGTGGAATGCATGTACTTCTTGAATGCTTTGATGGCAGATGCATCATTTTCCATAATGAGTATATCATCAACATATATTAGTAAATAAATGGATGATGTACCTTGGTTCCATGTGAATAAGGCATAATCATATCTTGATTGTTTGAATCCTGCAGTAGTGAGTGCACTGGTAAATTTAGCATACCACTGACAAGATGCTTGTTTGAGCCCATATAGGGATTTACAGAGACGATATACTTTATTCTCCCCCTGTCTGCGTAATCCCGGTGGAAGGTCCATATATATCTCTTCTTCTAAATCCCCATGAAGAAAAGCGTTATGAACATCCATTTGATGTAGGGGCCAATCTTGGAATGTTGCAATAGATAAAAAAGATCAAACATTAACCTCTTTTGCGACTGGAGAAAAGGTCTCCTGATAATCGAAGCCTTTCTGCTGTGTGAAGCCTTTAGCCACCAACTTTGTTTTGTAACATTCAATAGAGCCATCAACTCTGTATTTAATTTTGTATACCCACTTACATCCAATTGGCTATCGATGAGCTGGGAGAGGAACTATGTCCCATGTGTTGTTGTTCGTCAAGGCTTGTAGTTCATCCGCCATGGCTTGTTGCTAGCGGGAATCTTTAACAGCTTCAACATATGAGGATGGTTCTTGTTCTTCGGATATTCTACTAATGCAACACATATGTTCTGGCGATAAATGAGCAAAGCTAACATATGAGGAGATGGGATAGTGTGTACTCGAAGAGCTTGACGTAGAACAGACATAGTCCTTAGTCCATGTGGGAGGCCGTATTGTTCGTCCCGAATGTCGAGGAGGGGCTGGATTGGACTGGTCATTATTAGATTTCTCCATTGAAATATTAGCTAGAGAAGTTAGAGAAACAACCACATGATTTTCCGGCTGATAAGTGGGAGAACTCTCTGACGTATGCATGTCTTCGTTCATTTCTAGTGATGAACTGGGATCTTCTTCAGACATGTGAGGTGCCATATGTGGGGTTCCCACTTGAGGAACTAAAATTAGTTGTGAAGGGGACATGTCTTCTTCACTAAAAAAATAACTAATCTCCTTTTCTAGCCCCTTCGAGGATGCGTTACTTTGAAAAGGAAAAACACCCTCATGAAAAACAACATCCCAACTAATAAGAAACCGTCCAGTCGATTGATCAAGAACCAAATATCCTTTTTGAAGAGACGGGTATCCCATAAATATGCATTTCAGGGCACGGGGACCCAATTTGTCCCAAGGGCCCATAGTAGATGCATAACGTAAACATCCAAAAACACGAAGATGTCAAATGTCAGGTCTCTTACCAAAGAGCATCTTGAAAGGTGTTTGTCCATTCAAGATTCAAGTCGACATCTGATTGATTAAGTAGGCTGCTATGACCACACAATCTTCTCAGAATGTTTTCGGAATTGAGGCTTGGTATTTGAGGGCATGCGCAACTTCTAGGAGATGACAATGCTTCCTTTCGATAATCCCATTTTGTTAAGGTGTATAGACACAAGAACTTTCATGTAGAATGCCATTAGAGGTAAAGAACGAGGAACATTCATGATTAATTGTCAGTACGAACTCGTTGAACGGATTTTTGAAATTGATTTTTTATCAGAGTAATGAAAACCTTTAGATGGGAAAGGACTTGGGTTTTGGATTGCATGAGGAAGACCTAAGTTGCACATGTGTAATCATCCACAATAGTGAGAAAGAACCGAGACCCATCATGATGAGGCATGTGATATGGTCCCCAGATGTCCATGTGTAATAGAGCAAAGACTTTAGTAGCATGTGATGTACTTTGTGGAAAAGGAAGACGTGTTTGTTTTGCTAGTGGGCAAATAGGACACTTAGGATGAGGGAAGGAAGCCCTGTGACCCAATCGTCAATGAGACAAAATATTATTATTGATATTGGCATTACACATGGTGCCCTTATTTAAGGGAAAACAAGAAAAATCAATGTTCTTGGGTAATGCAGCCCAAAAATAAAGTCCATCATGATTGTTACTCCAACCTATCAGTTTCCTAGTCGAAAGGGCTTGAAAGAAATAGACATCGGAATCAAAGAAAATTCGACAAGAATTGTCTTCACAGAGTTTGGATATAGAAATTAGATTAAATTGAAAGTCGGGAATGAAGAGAACATTTTTCAATGTGATGGATGGATTGAGGCAAACATTTCCAATTTTAGTGACAGGAGTGTCATTTCCATTGGGAAGATGAACTGAAGTATTGTGGGGAGGTTTGCAGATTTGAGACAGAAAACGTTCATTGCAAACTATGTGGTTACTAGCACCTGAATCAATAATCCATGCCTTAGCTGAAATAGAGTTTGCAAGACAATAAGATGTACTTGCATAGCTGCCCACTTTGTCATTTGTTTCTAGTTGATTGAGTGCCCTCATAATCCGCTGGAATTGATCCTGATTAAAAGGCTGGTTGACCTTAGCATTTGCTGCAATGGAAGTGTTATGTTCTTTTCTCCCCTTATCCATCAGCATGCCATGCAATTTCCAACAATTCTCCTTAGTGTGATAAGGATGTTTACAAAATTCACAAAATTTACCTCTTTTTTGCTTGAATTTTGACGAATTATTAATCTGGATGATGTGGCAGGATCTCGGCCATTGGAGGTTTTCCACGCGGGTGATGACATCGCTAAATCTCCTCCGTCCGATTTAGGTGCTGCCAAGATGAGACCCTAGCCGTTAGATCTCCCTCCGCGTCCTGGCCCGTTTGATCCAGGGATTAAATCCTGTCCGCCCATCTACATTAAGGCTCTGGTATGTCCTGAACCGTTGGATCGAAAGGCTCCCATCAAATCCCATCCGTCCATTTGAAAAAGTTGATTGTCCTCTTCACTAGCCAACCCTAGCGTTGCAAATCCCATCCGAGAGAGTCCTCCATGGGCATTCCGTTCACTGCTCCGGTGTAGCTCCGTCATTACTTTCGCTACCAAGACGACGCGATCTCCGGTCTTCAAGTACTCCGTGGAGGCAAGGCATTGGGATTCTTCTTGCACGGCAAGTTGGTAAATGCGTCCAAGAGGCGGAATTGGATCCATTGCAAGGATTTGGCTCCGGAACAGTAGGTATGTCTCGTTGAGAATGAGTAAAAAACGTGTTGCCTTTTCTCGCTCTTTGATTGTTTGGTATTGAGCTAGAGTAGCTTCGGGACCCTTAAGCTTGTCCTCCACCATTTCCAGTTCGTTCCAGAGAGCAGATAATTTGTTAAAAATGGTAGTAATAGAGAGATTACCCTATTTTAGTTCTGATAGGGCTTGGGTCAAATTGAAAATTTTAGCCCTATCAAGTTTCCCGTACATCTCTTGAATACTATCCCAAATTTTCTTTGCGTCTTTGGTTTGTGGGAGTCCTGCAGCTACCTCCTGGCTGAGACAATTTCTTATCCACGTTCGCACGAGCTGGTTGCACTTCCTTTAGTGTCATGCAAGCCGCTCGTCGAACGGCATTGGCACAGTGCTGTCAATAAATCCATCTTTATCCTTCATTATTAGGGCGTGCCGGAGCTCTCGGGACCAAACGGAGTAATTCTCCAGTCCCGTGAATTGTAGGGTAATTATGCACAGTTCCGGACCATCGTCGGTGGTCATGTAGAGGGTGTCGCCTGGTTCCGACTGGCCACCGATGGTTCCAGTAAGTGGAATGAAGTTGGGGCTAAAAAACGGAGCCGAGTTTGCCCCAAAACTCAACGGACCCAAACTGGTTTGATTCAGGAATTGCAAGCTAAAAAACAGAGCCAGGTTTGCCCCAAAACCCAGTGGACCCGTATCGGTTTGATACGGGAATTACCAACTCGACCTAGGCTCGGGATTCGAACCTTCTCTTAGCCCACTATTTTCAATGGAGCACATTTGGCCCGGTTGAACTTGAATTGGGACCCATTGAACATACGGCCCTGGAAAAATTGGTCTCGAACGAGCATATCCTAGGACTAACTGATTTGGATTTGGTTGTCTTTCTCTTGTCTCCTCGGGCTGGTTCTCTTCAGTAATATTGGGATCTGAAGAAGGATCATTGGAGGAGTTGTTGGACGAACCAGAATTTGGATTATGATTTTTTGGCATTTTTGCTTTGTAGGTTAAAGTTTGCTGTGCGGAAGCTTATTGCAGAAGCTCTGATACCATGAAAGGAATTGAGTTGATGGAAAGCTAAAATGAGGAATGGAATAATGGAAATTGTATATTGCTTTCTCATGTCAAATATACAAGTGTACAAGCCTATTTATGATACATAGAGTCTAAATAATTTAGGGAATAATTGTACAGAAAAGTGAAGAAAAGATTCCTTAATATACAGTATCAATCAAGGAGTATCACATCAGCTATACGATATCAATCAACCAAATCATATCAAATCTCGAGGCAACGATATTTCCAACACATATTAGTTGATATCTAAGAAGTATTACGCACGCACTTAATACTAATTGTTTTTGAACTTTGCTATCTATCCTTTATTGACCTCATTTCTCGTGAATTTTGCAGATTACCAACTATTGTATTGGAGGGACTATGTCGTAACTCCTCAATATAGTGTAGGCACATCGAAAACAGGTTACTTGGAAAATTTCAAATAAGGGTTTGAAATGAACATTATTTAAAATAATGGCTCGAAGTGCCATTATTTTCTCAAATAAAGGCATGGAGTGGCCATCAATTTCAACTAAGGGCTTAAAATGGCCATATTAGTTTCAAATAAAGGCCCGGACTCATTGTTTGGTGAAGGGCAATTTAGTCTTTTAATTTTTTTCCTTTTTTCTTTACAAACTAAAAAATATTAAACTTTAAAAAAAAAAAAAAAAAAATAGAACACATGAGAGGGAGGGCTTCCTCTTGTTTGTGGCCGCTAGCCCATCGTTGATGGGGGTGGTGGTGGGGTGGCTGACGCTTGTGTGAGGGATGGCGACTCTTGTTAACTAGAGGTGAAGGCCAGCAAGCCTTTGCTAGAGATGGGAGAGGGCGGCGACCCTCTCCCAGATCTACGCGAGGGTCGCCCACCCTCACCTCGATTGCTGGCCCTCGCGTAGGCCTAGCAACCCTCGCTTAGCACCCCTCGATCTAGGCAATGAGGTCCAAGGGCTTGGGCGAGGGCTGGCAATCCTCGCCCAGATCTAGAATAGGGTCGCCACCCTCTCTCGTCTATGGTGAGGGCTTGTTGGCCCTTGCCTCTAGTTGGTGAGGGTCGCTGAAGACCTCAATGACCATCGTGCTACCCCATCGAGGATGGGGTGGTAACCATAGGTGAGAGGGAGCCCTCTTACCTTTGGTTTTGATTTTTTTTTAAATATTTAATTTTAGTCCATTTTTTGATATTGATATGGCCACTTTAGGCCCTTATTTAAAACAAGATTCACTTTATATTCTTATTCGAGAAAATGAGGGCACTTTGAACCCTTATTTGGAATTTTCTCATGGGTCATTTGATTGAGTGGAGTTGAGTAATAATTATGCAAGGCAGTGAATTGTAGAATCTTCTATATATTTTGAAGTATATAGAAGAAGACTACATGAGCCTATTTAAAGGCCTTTATCTGATAACTATCTAAAATAACCTATCAATCAAGATATACATAATCAAAGGAAAATATATAAATAATCTTGAGAGATGTAAAGAATAAACACAAATATCATAATTATCTCTAACATAGAAAAATATTCTAAAGAAAATCTTGAATATCTCTAACAACCCTCAAACTCAAGGTGAGTTGTAGAAGTCAACTTGAGTTTGGATAATTAAGATGTGAAAAAATGTTTATCAATATTGCTGAAGTGGTTCTTATGTTGACATGGGTGCAGTAGCCTACGCTCGACGAAATTCAGGATTTGGCTCGTCTAATGGTGTCTGCTTTTGAAATGAGCAGTGAAAGAGTCTCAAACAACAACTGAAGTTGCGGATTTGGTGGAGAAATTGGAACAATGCGGGCTATGTGACTAGCGTCATGACAACCACTGTTAAGAAATGTGGATGTTGATGTGACTAGCGTTGTTATGAAGTAGACTCGAAAAATGGAAGTGACACAGCTAATGCACTTAACGTCACTGATGTTGGCTAATAATATTACCTAGAGGGGGCTGAATAAACGATGTTAAGAAATTGGACAATGTATTGCAGAATTCAAAGTGTGAAGTTTAATATAAGCGTAACCGAGTGAAACAAATTATAGATATAAGTAGTGCAATGCAGTGCATTTATATTGGGCAATAAATAAATATAAGCAAGGAGATAGAGAATGATACATACAAAGCTATTAGTGCTTTAGCTTGGTGTAAGCCTACATTTATTCTCCTATACTAATATGCGATTAGCTGGATTCCACTAGTCAATCATTGAGAAAGTATAGCAAAATGTACTGCTTGTACTCAAGCACCTTTTCCCAAAGTTGGTGTTGCTTATACATAAGCTAATAGATCTTACTATCATGTATATAAGCACAAACTACAACACTGCCAACACTTCTCAAAAGACTACAAAATGGTGCACTCATAGTGATAAACTAGTAGGATTACCTAAAGGGGGGGGTGAAAAGGTGTTTAAAAGAAATCTTAACAAATAATTCCGGAATAAAATAAATTATAAGTAAAGTTTGGATGAAAAACAGAATCAGATTCGTGAAACACCAGACTTCTGGTAGATGTTCAAAATCTGTTATGTGATAAAACAGACTTCTACGATAACCTGTAATAGTGCAACAAACTTAAGTAAAGAGAGTTAAGGGAAGAGAAGATTGCACACGATATTATAGTAGTTCATCTGTGATTAAGTTTACATCCACTCTCCCACACTGACAGTTTACTGGCTGGATTTCATTATAGTATCAATAGAAAATTACAACTTGTGAGTGTAAATACTCACTGATATAACCTTCTAACTTACTAAATCACTATTTTTGTATTTATCTCTCTTGAACACAATTTATAAGACACATTGAAGAAGACAAGTAGTTGAGAGAAGTTTTTGCTGAGACAACTCCTATCAGACTTTGAAGTTGACAAAACTTTCTTGTTATTGTTCTTATTCTGAAGAATACTAGACTCCTGTGCTATATCGTGGAATTTTGTCAAAGTCTATTTACTCCAGAAGTCTTTCTCACTTTGACGAGATCCATATTGAAACCAAGTCCAAAACAAAGATATAATCAGACTCAGGATTATTGATCTGTCGACAAGGATTTAGTACGAACGAGATTTATCCTTAATATATGATTTTATAGCAAAGAATCTCACTTACGTTTTATAAATATATTGATGGAATCAATCAAGAATGGATGAACTCAATTTTGAAGACAAGTTCTTTTTTGGGAAATATCTACTTATGGAAATCTAGATTTTGATTGTATGGGCGATCGGAATTATCAGATTTTCATCTCAATCTTCAAACGACTACAAGATTTCCTTAATTGATTCCGTCCAACGGATTGATTGGAAGAAATTCCTCTAGAGAATGCCAACGGTTAGAAAGGCGTAGAGAAGTATTTAAGGAGATAATCAGTCCATTTGAGAGTGCGTGAAAATTGAAATTCTAAAGTTTAAGGCCTTTCCAAACACCTGTTCTTCATCAACAACGCTTACAAATTGTATTCAAGAGAGAAAGACACAAGAAGAGTGACTTAGTGAGAGAAAAAGAAATCATCCACTGAGTATTCATACTCAAATCATTGTATTTCTTTGTTGATACCTTAATGAATTTCAGCAAAAAAGGCTATCAGCGTGGGAGAGTGGATATAGACTTGATCTAAGCTGAACCATTATAAATTTTGTGTTCAATTTTCTTTTCCTTTAACTCTTTTTGATTTGTTCGTTACAATCTTTTTCTGAACTTATCAAATTTCTAAACCATCTCTAATTGAGTCTGAATTTACTGCAGAAGTCTAGTGGCACTTTTACTCAAACTTTGCTTGCAATATAACTTATTTGCATCTGTTTACTTAATTTGTTTTTACACCTATTCACCCCCCTCTAGGTGGTAATACTAGCATTTTCAGTTTCAGACTTTGGAATTCTAATTTTCACGTCCCACACATCAACTTGACCGAATGACCTCCTTTAAATACTCTTCTATGCCACACTAGCTATTCACATTCTCCAAAGGAATTTCTTCTAATTAATCCGTTGGATAGATTCTATTGAAGATATCTTGTAGCCGTTTAAAAATAGAGATGAAAATTTCACTGATTTTGGTATCCCATACAATTAGAATCTAGGTTTCCATAAGTAGAACTTCCTCAAAAGGAACTTATCTTCAAGATTGATCTTGTCAAATTTGTGAATGACTAAATCAATATATAGTGAAATCCTTGGCCATAAGATAGTTGTTGATTTTTTTTTTTTAATTTCTAAATAAAGTTCATTTGAGTCGCATGTCATTGAGTTTGGTTTTGAACTCTTTCTCGTTTTAGACACGACCTCGGTCTAGATTTCGTCAGAATGAGAAATATTGTTGGGATGAAGTAGACTTACGCAAGAGTCTTCAATAGAACCTTGATAAGTCTTTAGAAACAACTCACAAGCAATTTAAGCATTAAAAACAGAAAGTTTTGTCAACTTCAAAATCTTGGTAGGAGTTTTCTCAATAATTTCCCCATTTTTGATGGTGACAAAACTTTTTTGCAGATTTAGAGTACATCACTTTAAGTTACCCTACCAAATAGCACTTTAGTAGCACAAGATATAGAGTTTATGAAGAAGTAAACATTAGATAAGCATAGTACTAATTGAAAGCAATCACAACTCAAAAAGTTTGCAAAAGTTTACACAAGAAGCACACCAACAAAGCACCAAAACACTTAAATTTGCAAAGTCTCTCCCTTTTTGTCAACAACAAAAAGAGAAAATCAAACTAGCACAAAAAACAAAAATGAAGTTTTTGGAAAAGATCAGAGGGTTTTAGGAACACAAACAAGACGAAAATCATCCAAATTCTACACGGTCTCCTCAAGCTTTATCAGGAACTAATCAAAGACAGTCTCAACCTTAGCCAAGTTTTGAATGGCTTACTGGTTGATGGTTTGAACTTTATCATCAAGAGACTGTACTTTGGTACCAAGATATTTTGCGGTAGTACCAAGAGAGGCATGCAACTTTTAGAATCTCCATTCCATACTACTGTGCCTTAATCTCTAGAAGAAGCTCGACTATTTGAGGATAGTTTGAATCTGGTTTGGTCTGAACACTAGCTTCTACAAAGTGAGCTGGAGGAATATTCAAATTGGAAGATTAATACCCTGGAAATATGTTGTTCCCCCTGAACATTAGCTTGTTGGTCCTTAACTCCAAGAGATTCCCTAGGGAAATGAGAGATGTAAATGTCATTTACGTTGGTGGAGAGTGACTAATACCATTACTTATGGCCGGTTCTATGATCGGGTTCTGAAGAGGAGTTTTCTCACCAACTCCCCTGTCTTAGTAACTTGAGTTAGAGGAATAATATCTCCACCTTTTGGAATACTTCCCTTTCCAACACCTTTAGCACTAATTTGTTGATCATTTCCCTCGTTCTTATCTCCAACAACATTGTTAGCATGTTCCCTTGCATCATCTCCTTCCTTATCAGAATGTTCATGTTTCTTATTATAATCATCATCTTCTTTTGCTTTGTCTGGGTCGTCCTCCTCTGCTTCTTTTTCTCCAGTTTCTTCTTCTTTACTTTCATCTTCTAGTTCTTGCTCACTATCATCAGCTTCTTCTTTAGAATTTGCTATATCTGCAATAGAATCTTTCATGGCAATGTTTGCCACAATATAAGAGATAATCTCGTCTTTATCTTCTTCCTCGTCCTCATCCTGTAATAGAAGGACAGGTTTTCTTTTGGGGATACAAGAGACTATAGTTTTGCCTTTAATCTTTTTCTTAGCTACAAACTCTGTCTTAGTCGAACTAGCAGATTCCTTCTTCATAAGTTTTAAAATATAAGAGATATCCTTTAATCTCATCTTGGAGATCATTTTAAGTCCAATTTGCATATGAAGGATGGTTCTGGAGCAAAGGTTAGAAGGAGGTTGAGTCTAAAAGGGGTGAAAAAGCCTAGTTATCAATGCTACGTAAGGAAGTTGACCTTTCTCCTTTAGTACTGTTTTGTACATGTGTGACACCCTCATTTTGACTCGATTTTTCAGAACGGAATTATTCCGGCAAGTGATTGTCATATGAGAGTGTCTTGAGGATTGATAGGCCATGAGGACATCGAGAGAGTCCATTTAAGGGCGAAAAACTCATTTTTTTAGCAGTAAGGGCATATGAGTGCAGAAAAATCGAAACGCGCCACGGACGAGGACCTATTGTGCTTGGGCCCAAGTGGGCGACCCAAGGCCCACATGCCTAAGGAGTGTGTGGCCAAGGGAGGCCCATGGGTCCCTCAAAGCCCATCAAGCCCTTTTGACACAATCTTGATATTAAATGCACAAAAGGACATGAATAGTGCATGAATAGTGTGAGATCTTGGTTAAACGACCAAAGTGCCCTTCCATTGGACTAAAGACAAAAGGGTAACAATGGAAGAAGGGCAAAGAAGGGGCGGCCATGCATGTGGGCGGCAAAGGAAGAGTTTGAATCTAGCCTACCTAGTCTAATCTAGTTCTATCAAGCCACTTGAGTGCAAATCCTCTCATTTAATGCTAGATCTTATTTCTTAATGGGGCAACCTTGATGGACAAAAGACAAGGGAAGTGATGGGGCTTTAATGAAAAACAAGACCTCTCTCTCTCTTCCCTTTCTCTCCTGCTCACGCCAACTCTCACTCTCTCTCACCCTCATTCTCTCATTTTCCTCACTTGCAATTTTCAAAACGGTCTCTCTTTCTCTCCCTAGCCTTAATTGAACCCCACCCTTCCATTTCTCTCTTCTTCAAGCTTGTTTCTTCCATTTTTCCTCTTGTTTTCCCCATCGGTAACCACCCATCGAACCCCCGATGTCGGACCGCCTTCTTGCTCCATCGTACCGCCACCAGATCACCACCGTGTGACTAGCAATCGCCATCCAGCTACTGTCCAGCCTTGTAGCCCTCTCGATGTGTTTCGAAGCCCAAGTCGTCTGTGAGTGGCTTTTTAGCCTTTGATTAGGGCTTTCGTTGCATTTAGGGAGTAGTTTAGGGTGGATTAGTGGTTATCTATGTTATTTAGGTTATGTGCCATGTGGTTTAATGGTTAAACATATTATTTGGATGATGTGCCGTGTGGTTTAGTGGTTATCTATGTTATTTAGATGATGTGTCATGTGGTTTAGTGATTATCCATGTTATTTGGGTTATGTGTCATGTGGTTTAGGGGTTAAACATGATATTTGGATGATGTGCCATGTGGTTTAGTGGTTATCTATGTTATTTAGGTTATGTGCCATGTGGTTTAATGGTTAAACATATTAGTTGGATGATGTACCATGTGGTTTAGTGGTTATCTATGTTATTTAGGTTATGTGTCATGTGGTTTAATGGTTAAACATGTTATTTGGATGATGTGCCATGTGGTTTAGTGGTTATCTATGTTATTTAGGTTATTTATCATGTGGTTTAATGGTTAAACATGTTATTTGGATGATGTGCCTTGTGGTTTAGTGGTTATCCATATTATTTGAGTTATGTGACGTGTGATTTAGGGGTTAAACATGATGTTTGGATGATGTGCCATGTGGATTAATGGTTAAAAATGATAATCGGAATATATGCCATGTGAATTAGTGGTGAAACATGATATTTGGATTATAAGTCATGAGTTTGTGAAGTGAATGGTGCATATGTGTGTGATATAAGTGATGTACGTGTATAAAACGATAGCATTTAACAAGTGAAGTTGCATATTGCATGAGCATCGCATGGGTTAAATGAGAAAGATAAGAAATGGAGTGTGTGATAGTATGCTCGTGTGATCACCTAAGACCCTAATACGTTTTACGCGGGGTGTGAACCTGTCCTAAGGCATTTTACATAGGACAATACCCAATTAAATTTGGATACCTACAAGTCAACGGGATATCGTTTGCAGATAGATTTCGGAACGAAGCTCCTTAAAGGAATGCCCCTAAATCAACGGGATGCCGTGCTCGATGGGGCAAGATGATGCTTGGTTACGTTGGATGAGTGCGAGCTTTCGGGTTGGCCTTGGGCCTTAAGTGGCCGTAATAATCTGGACAAATGTGTATGTGAAGTGCATGAGATTTGTATGTGATGAGATTTAGATTATTGTATGGCATGATCGCATGGCTTAGATCATAATGCGTATTCATATGTTTGGCTCGAGAACATAAAGTTTATGTTATGAAATTGCTTATGCATTTACATTGATGGCCTTGTATGGTAGATAAGTTGTTATGAGATTGATGAGAGTAAAGCAAGATGTGTGTTGCCATGTTTCGCCATTGATAGATATTGCATGTTTAGGGCGCTTCCGAGGTGAACAACTTCCTTATGTGAGGTCTAGGAGGTTCACTCATTGAGTTTACCTCATATTTGTTTGTTGAAATGTTTTCAGGCCCTAAGAATGGCTGAGCCATTCCGCTAGATTAGTTTTGGCCTCTCTATCCAGCATAGTTGGGAGGTGACGGAGTACCTGGTAGTGGGAGTGGCTAATGCACACTATACGAGATATGTCACGACCATTTGGGTCAATGAGGGTTTGCGTAACCTCATGCCACATTGATTCGTGGCCTCGTACTTTTGGGTAGGTAGTGAGAGCCATGGTCCCATCCGCGACTTCGACGGTCCGCCGGGTACCAAAGGATCCAGGGGCGGCATCAGCTTGGGGTGTCAAGGATAGAGACGTTCCCAATGGGGAGGTGTCTGACCCCGAGATTGACCCTTTGCTGATCGCCGAGGCGGAGGCCTAGATCCTGGAGGCCATTGGGGCTTAGATAGACGTGGGGTGTTGGCACTTTTTGAACCACCCTCGTAATATTATAGGCATAGGTATATGCTCGCCCTTTTTGACGGAGCTTGTGGCGAAACAGTTAGGCGTGTCAGAGGTGAAGAAGCTAGTTGATTAAACCTTGAACTCGTGGTGTATGAGATGTTGACTCATAACGCTTTTCTATACATATGAATATGTTTTTAATTATCCCCGCTGTTTGATGATTGGAGATTTGCTCATGTTTCTGCTTGTGCATTTTAATGTTATTAAGATTTGGATTGACGATGCCTCCTGGGACGTCGTAATCGAATGACTAAAGGATAAGTAAAGGTTTAAAGAGCGCGGGTTGTCGTGCGACCGTAGAGGTTCAGGGCGTGACAATATGTGCAATAGAATGTTGTGAGGTAGAGAGAAGGCAACTTCGTTGCAAATGGCCCACATAATTTTGGCCTCAAATCTTGAAACATCAGTGTTAGAGGCAGCCTTCAATCTGATGTACTTGATGACAATCTTATGAAGCAAAATGTTAGAAGCAGACAGCCTAGAATAGGTTATACTTCCCCTATGAATCTTGCCCTTCACTAGAAACTTAATTACTTTATCATTCGAGGCAGTTATGGACATAAAACCACTTCATGCAACTCCCAGAATATTAGTTAGCAAATCAACATCAACATCAAACACTTTCTCACATGTAGTGAATTGAATATGTGTGGGGGTACAAAACAGGCAAGTTTGAGTAAAAGTAGGCAATTAATTCAGGATAAGCATCGGATGACTCCATACAAAACTTCTCCATTTGAAGTTTAGCAAATTTTTCCTTAAATGTACTTTGATTGAATCTAGAAAATCAAAGTCTACCATTCAAGGATTGATAACACTCCTACTTAGCATCTGCGCATAAACCTTTTTGTACTCTTTAGACCTAAACAATTTCCCTTTAGACTGAGCAATCTCAGCAGAAATGCCCATTTTGGGTTAAAAATTCTTAAACATCCTTTCGTTGCTGTCTTCCTTCTTTCCTTCGGTCTGACTTTCAGTTCCAAATCTAGGGTCAGTAGGAAAAACAATAAACTCTTCCTCCACTTGTCTAGATTTCGCTAACCCCAATTTCTCCAGGGCTTTTAAGAATAAGATTTTGTTTCCACACCCATTTTCTTTTAAGAAATTCATGATAAAGTCTATAGACTCCCTTCGTTCTTCAAGAAATTGTAATGCTTAAGGAGAACATCAGTTTTCCTTACCAAGATAGGAGTTGCACATTGGGTGACTTACTCCTCTATAGAAAGTTGACTTGTACTCCGCAGTGATTCTTCTCTAGTAAGATCAAAGTGTGTCAGAGTAGAGTATCCTTCACAAAATGAGGCCCATGACTGACAATGTGGGATGACTTCCATTGTGAAGAGATCGAGACAAACTTGGAGGATTTTGAAGATATGATGGCGCGTGATGGAGATTGGGATTTGCAAAGAATGAGATGATCGAGAATGGGAGGGAAAAGAGAGTTGCAGAGATTAAGGTTTGTGAAAGAAGTTGTAGTCAGGAGAAGAAAACTAGTAGATTTATTTAAAGGAACTGAACTGAGGCAAATGAATGGACACAAGGAAAATAACTTCCATTTTGGAAATTTGAAAAAGAATAACTATAAAAAATTTGGAAATATTGACTTCGAAAAATCATGAAGTAAAGATAACAATTTCCAAAAATCATAAATGACAAGTAAAAATCCGAGTAAAATATTCATACTTGTTCGAGAAGGAAATATCCTTACATGTCAAAATTTAAATAACTACCTGAGTCTGGAAAGTCTTTTAGAAGGATGTCTCTTCTAGAAAATTGAACCGATGAGTCTGCCTTGCATAGACTTTAACTAAATGCATAAATAATATTCAATTTTCTTTTTTTTTTTTTACGAAAACCAGCATTTTTCCAGAGGCTTGGTGAAAATATCCGCCAGTTGATTGTTGAATCAATAAATTGAACATTGATTTCACCCTTTTGTACATGGTCCCTTATGAAATGATGTTGGATTTCAATGTGCTTCGCTTTTGAATGAAGAATAGGATTTTTGGTGAGATCGATCTTTCTTGTGTTGTCGTATCTAATTTCAGTGCAGGATTTTTTCATTCTAAAGTCTCTTAGTTGTTGCATGATCCATAGAATTTGAGAATAACAATTACCAATAGCAACATATTTTGTTTCTGCCGTAGAGAGTGCCACAATGTCCTGCTTTTTAGAGAACCATGACACTAACATTTGTCCCAAGAGTTGGCATGTCCCAAGTGTACTTTTCCTATTGACTTTACAACCAGCTAGGTCAGCATCTGAGTATCCAAGTAGAGTAAAGTCTTCTCCTTTCGAATATCACAGGCCTAACCTTGCGTTAGTTGCAATATATTTGATAATATGTTTAATAGTATTGAGATGTGATTCTCTAGGATCAGCTTGGAACCTAGCACACACGCACACACTAAATAAAATATCAGGCCGTGAAGCAATAAGATAGAAAAGAGAACCGATCATGGTTTTGTAAGTCTTTTGATCCACTTTCTTTTCGTCTTCATCTTTGTCAAGTTTGAAGGAGCTTGACATAGGGGTTTCAGTTTTCTTATAGTTCTCCATTCCAAACTTTTTAATGACCTACCCACCGGTAGGCAGCTGTGATGGTTTAGGGCTTGCTCCTCATCGCCAAGGTCGCAAGTTCGAGTCTCCAGGTGCTAGCGTCTTAAGTGGGGGGCCATGGTGGTGGGGTCATGTGCTAGTCTCCCCCAAGGTATAGGGGCCTGGCCCTTTGGTGCTGTTTGGGCACGGGGGGCCCATGGTGGAGTCCTCGGTTACCAAAAAACAAAAAACTTTTTAATGACCTCTTTAGCGTATTTTTCTTAATAGATGAAGGTCTCTTCTTTTGATTGTCTAACTTGTAGACCCAGAAAGAACGTCAATTCACTCATCGTGCTCATCTTGAATTCTTCCTACATAGACTTGGAAATTTCTTACACAGAAGTTCATTAGAAGAGCTAAAACTTACTTGGTCTCTCACATCAAGCTCAAGGTGCCTGCTTTAGACCATATAAAGCTTTCTTTAGTTTGTAAATAAAGTCTAATTTTTTGGGATCTTCAAATCTTAGAGGTTGTTCCACATAGACTTTTCTCTTGGATGAAACCATTTAGGAAGACACTTTGACGCCCATCTGGAATAACTTGAAGTTATGAAAACATGCATATGTAGGTAATAGCCTTATAGTTTCTGACCTGGTTACTAGTACATATGTCTCATCATAATCTATTCATTCTTCTTGCGTATATCCTTTTGTTACGAGTCTTCCCTTATTTTTGGTTACTTTACCCTTTTTATCCATCTTGTTTCGAAACAATCACTTTTTCCAATCACATATTTTCCTTTTAGTTTGGGAATCAACTCCCAAACATCATTGATCTTGAATTGCCTAAGCTCTTCTTGCATTACTTCTATCCAGCTTTCATCGATTATGACTTTTTCTACTCTCTTTGGTTCCACTTCAAAGATATGAGTTAGAGCAGTTGAGTCTTTTTTGTCGGGATAAGTACACTAATGGTGCCATAAGTTGTGTATGGCGCTCACTTTGGTGCCAAAACTTTCCGTCGGATCACTTAAGTGCCAAAAAATTTGAAAAACGCTCACTTTGGTGCCAACGCCGATCTGATGGCCAAAATCTGACGTGGCCATTTTTTTAATTAATTTCTTATACTGATGTGGCTTGCCGGAGAGTCCAATTAGCGTGAAAACCACTAAACGACGTTATTTGGCATCTTAAACCCCAAGTCGAAACCCTAAATCCCCAAATTGAGAGAGAGAGAGAGAGAGAGAGAGAGGCCATGGCGGCGTTGTCTTCTTCCCCAAAGAACAACACCAGCAGAGAGAGAGAGAGAAGCATGGCGGCATCGTCTTCTTCCTCGAAGAACAACACCAGCAGAGAGAGAGAGAAGCCATGGCGGTGTCGTCTTCTTCCCCGAAGAACAACACCAGCAGAGAGAGAGAGAGAAGCCATGGCGGCGGCGTCTTCTTCCCCGAAGAACAACACCAGCACCAGCCACTCTCTGAACAGAGCCCAATCCACCATCTCCATCTACGCCCTCCTTGTTTCCCTCGCACTCCTCATTTTCTCTCTCTCTCTGCACCTTCAACCTCCCTTTTTCCTCCCCTTTCTCCACCCTCGCCTCCTATTTTCCCATCACTTCTTGGCCGAGAGATGGTGGCCGAGCACGGTGGCCAAGCGACGGTGGCCGAGCACAGTAGCCAAGCGATGGTGGCCAAGCATGGTGGCCAAGCAACGGTGGCCGAGCAAGCTAGGTCAGCGAGGATGAACAAAAAAAAACCCTAATTTCAATCACAAATGAGTTATATGGCGTCGTTTTTCCTAAGCCATCCACATAGGACAGCAAAACGACGTCGTTTTCTTAAGTAGGACAGAAAACGACGTCGTTTAAAGGGTTTATTGATTTTTTTTTAAAATATAAAGCCACGTAATCATTTTGGCCGGAATTTCTCGCCGATGGCACCAAAGTGATCATTTTTTTCTCCGATTTGGCACTTAAGTGATCCAACAGAAACTTTTGACACCAAAGTGAGCGCCGTACACAACTTATGGCACCATTAGTGTACTTATCTCCTTTTTTGTCCTTGGATCTAGTATAGATTCTTTCTTCTATGTTGCCAATGATGAGATTTGTAGGATGATTTGATTTATACTTCCAATTTTCTTTTGAATCTGTTCATATCTTCAAGAATCTGCCAAGTCTATGCTTTTATTGATTCTTTTGTCTTTTCTTAAACTTGATCTTGTTCAACAGAAGGTTGGGTTAGTTTGGGGGACTCAAACTTCATTAAATTTGAAACTAACTTAGATTCTTCAAGTTGAGTCTGATCTAGTTGGTTCTAGTCGACTTCTTGAAACCTGATATTCATTGATTCTTCAACATTTTGTGTGTTTTTATTGAAGACTCTACATGCTTTGCTTGTTGTAGAATATTCAAGAAATATCTTTTCATCTGACTTTCCATCAAACTTACCTGGACAGTCATTTGTATTTTTCAAGCTAAAACATTTGCATTCAAAAACATGAAAATAGGAAATATTTGGCTTTCCGCCTTTGTAACTTTCATAGGGGTTTTTTCTAGGATGGGCCTTAGAAAGACTTTGTTGATTATGTAACAAGCAGCAGAGATTGCTTTTGCTCGAATCGAGAAGAGATTTTGTTTTCAATTAATAGAGTTTTGGTCATTTCCTATAAAGATTGATTTTTCCTCTCTACAGTTCTATTCTATTTTGAGTGTAGGTAGAAAAGAAAACATGTTAAAAACCATTTTCATCACAAAAGCTTGTAAAATCTTGATTTTCAAATTTTCTTTCATGATCAATTTTGATGCTAGAAATAGTATAACCTTTCTCATTTTGAACCTTTTGAGCAAATTTTGAAAAATAAGAGAAGGCTTCTACTTTATTTGCCAAGAAGAAAATCCATGTAAATCTTGAATAGTTGTTTACGACTACCAAACAATATTTCTTACTACCAATGTTTTAGGTTCTAGTAGGTCGGAAAAGGTCCATGTGAAGAAAATGCAAGATACGATTAGTGGAAATATTATTTATGGATTTAAATGAATTTCTGATCTGTTTTCCCAAAGTACATGGAGTACACAGCTTAGACTTTTGGTATACCATTTTCGGAAGACCGCGGACTAGCTTCTTGGAAGATAGTTTGGCAATCTGCTTCATGTTGACGTGTCCTAACTTGCGATGCCACAGATTTGCTTCATCTTGAATTGAGATAAGACATTGAGAACTCTGTGGATTTATGTCCAGAAGATAAATGTTGCCATGTCTTCGACATATAAAGGTTTGAGAGAAGTCTCGATTGACTCTAGAACGAACATTCTAGTAGGAAGTTGATTTCGAACCCTATATCACATGGTTGGCTTATGCTCAGAAGATTGTAATTGAGACATTTTATTAGGGAAACATTGTTGAGAGAAGTCTCGATTGACTCTAGAACGAACATTCTTTTGTACCAAAATTTTCTTGGGTTACCTAATAATTCTTAATAGGTCTCTAGACTCTAGGACATTCATTCTCAAAATGTTTTGACTCTCCATACTTAAAACATTTAAGAGCACTCCAACCAACGGGTTTTGTAAAGACTCTTTGAAAATGATTTTTGTAAGCAAGTCTAGGAAGTCTTTTTCTGAGTCTCTCCTCGACGTTTGGAAAATCAATTAAAAGTTCACTTTCTCTATTAAAACCCAAACTAGATTTGTTATAATAGGGAACTTGAGTAGAAAGAATTTGTTCTAAAGTTTTCGAGCCTTTTGAAAATTTTGTAGTAATATCTCAAATTTCCTTTTTCCAAATCTCATTTTATTTGGAAAGAGAATCACAACTTTCCTTTAAATCATCAGAATTATTTTTCAAACTCTCAAAATTTTCTTTTCAAGAAATATCCTGTAGTTTGATTTAGAATTTTCCCTCTTTAGTTTGAAGATTCTTTTAAGATATGATTTGAGATTTAAATAAAGCTCATATATGTATTTTGACACTTTAATAGGAATCTCGGAATGTCTTACCTTGATTTCCTTACTTGACTTAGAGTCTGTGTCTGAATCAGATTCTGATTCTGAGTCTGAGTTTGAGTGAGCCATCAAACAGATATTTGCAAATTCCTCATCACTTTCCTCACATTCTGTGTCGCTCCAGATTTCTTCTTTTAGAGTTTTCTTGTATTTCTCATACTTTCCTTTCTTCTTTTTTAGCAAGTGACAGTTTGACTTGATGTCTCTCTTCTTCTTACACTCAAAATATCACATCCTTGCTAGGTTCATCATCTTCTATTGATCTTTTCTGGAAATTTTGCTTGTTCTGCTTTTTTGAGTTGAATCTTCTTTTCATCCTATTCAATTTTCTGAATTTCTTGATCAAGAGAGCAAGTTCCTCGTCGTCCATGTCATTGTCTGAGTCTATATCATTAGATCAGCATTAGACTTAAGTGCAATTGACTTTTTATATTTTGGATCCTCTTCATCGTTGATTTGTTCCATTTCGTAGGATTGAAGAGTGCCTATCAATTCATCGACTGAGTGTGGCATAATCCTTTATGTTTCTTGAATTGATGTTTTCACATGATTCCAGTCCTTTGAGAGTCATTGCAGAAGTTTATTGACCTTCATTAGGGTAGAAATTGGTTGACCTCGATACGCCAAATTGTTTACAATTTCTATAAAATGATTGAACATATCTCAAATAGATTCACCAGGCTTCATTTTGAAGGATTCATATTGGTCAAGTAAGATGTTCACTTTTGTCTCCTTTACGTGATCTGTTCCTTCATAAGTAACATGAAGTCTATCCCAAACTTCTTTAGCTATTTCACATGACAAAATTCTATTATACTCAGCTAGAGACAAAGTGCAATATAAGGAATAAATAAATTTTGTGTCAAGAGCCCGTCTCTTGTTGATTTCTACTTGATCAATTTCTCAGCATCCTTGTCTATGACTTCTTTTCCCTTATTGGAAGCAGAAGTAGCCTTTGGATTGATTCATTTTTCCACAACATCCCACTTCATAGGATCTCTAGATCTTAGGAATGCCTTCATTTTGTTTTTTCACACATTGTATTCCTTTCCATAAAAATAAGGTGGCTTTGTGTTGCTTTGCCCTTCCATGAGTCATGGTGCTAAGATACTATCTATAGAAGATCTTTAACTCAGAAGTAAAAAAACTTCAAAAAGACGAGCATAGGGCTCTGATACTAATTGATAAACTAGTAAGATCATCTGGAGGGGGTGAATAGGTGTTTAAAAGAAATCTTAACAAATAATCTCGGAATAAAATAAATTGCAAGTAAAGTCTAGGTGAAAAACATAATTAGATTCGCGAAACACCAAACTTTTGGTAGATGTTTATAATCTGTTATGCGATGGAACAGACTTCTATATAACCTATAATAGTGCAATGGACTTAAGTAAAGAGAGTTAAGCAAAGAGAAGATTGCACACAATTGTATAGTGGTTCGGTTTAGATAAAGTCTATGTCCACTCTCTCACGCTAACAACTTACTTGCTAGATTTCACTATAATATCAACAAAGAATTACAATTTGTGAGTGCAAATACTTAGTGATATAAACTTTTAACTCACTAATCACATTTTTTTGTGTTTTTCTCTCTTGAACACAATTTGTAAGGCACACTAAAGAAGACAAGTAGTTGAGAGAAGTTTTAGACTTTGGAATTCTAATTTTCACGTCCCTCACGTCAACTTGACCGAATCACCTCCTTTAAATACTCCTCCATGCCACACTAGTTGTTGACATTCTCAAAAAGAATTTTTTCCAATTAATTCATTGAACATAATTTATTGAAGAGTTCTTGTAGCCGTTTGAAGATAGAGATGAAAATTCCATTGATTATGGTCACTCATACAATCATAATCTAGGTTTTCATAAGTAGAATCTCTTCATAAGGAACTTATCTTTAAGATTGATCTTGTAAAATTTGTTATTGACTAAATCAATGTGTACATACATACATACATACATACATACATACATACATACATATATATATATATATATATATATATGTAAGTGTTGCGAAAGTCCTAAAATTTGTCACGAAAATGCAATTAAGTCCTAAACCTTACAAAAAGTGCAATCAAGTCATAAAACTTGTCATGAAAATGCAATTGGGTCCAAAAACTTGCAAAAAGTACAATCAAGTCATAAAATTTGTCAAAATGATTCAATTGAGTCCTAAAGTTAACACCATTAGTTTTATTGACGGAAAATGCTAACGTGGAATTTTAAATTATTTTTATTTTCCAGCTAGCTTTTTAAAATAATTTTTATTAAATTTTTTAAAAAAATTATATTTAAAAAATAAAATTCATTTTTAAAAAAAATGTTAAAAAAGAAAAAAAAAAAAAGGAAAAGGGCAGGAGGAGGCGGTTGCCCATCGTCGGAGGGGTTGGTGTCGGTCGCCGGCCCCTCCGGCGACTCTTGCCCTTTTCTTATTTTTTTTTTTATTAACAGTTTTTAAAAAATGAATTTTAGTTTTTAAATATAATTTTTAAAAATTGAATAAAAAATTATTTTAAAAAGCCAGCTGAAAATAAAAAATCATTTAAAATACTACATCGGCGCCATGTTAGCATTTTTTGTTAATAAGACTAACGGTGTTAACTTTAGGACTCAATTGAACTATTTTGACAAGTTTTAGGACTTGATTGCACTTTTTGCAAATTTTAGGACTCAATTGCATTTTCGTGACAAGTTTTAGGACTTCCACAGCACTTATCTCATATATATATATATATATATATATATATATAGCGAAATCCTTGGCCAGAAGATAGTCATTGAAAAAAGTTGTCTCCAAATAAAGTTCATTTGAGTTGCACGTTGCTGAGTCCGATTTTGAATTCTTCCTCGTTCTGGACACAATCTCAATCTAGATTTCGCCAGAATGGGAAATATTTATGGGATGAAGTAGACTTAAGCAGGAGTCTTTGATAAAACCTTGATAAGTCCTCAGAAACAACTCACAAGCAATTTAAGCATTATAAATAGAAAGTTTTGTCAACTTCAAAATCTTGGTAGAAGTTTTCTCAACACATAGAACATTATAAAATGTAAAGCTTTCTTCTCAATGTCTTCATCTCCAATTACACTCCTCAGCATACAATCTAATCTTCAAGATGATCAATCTCTAAACTAACTATTGAACAATTTGTTGAGTAGATCAATTAACCATTGAGGTTTATAGATAATATTTTCGTATATTTGGTCGCCAATACAATCAAATCTTTGGTTGCCAGAATTAGAGTAGCTTTGCTTTATAAAGAACCTTACATTCAGAATGATTGTCAATCAACCAAGATTTCATGTGAGGTTGATTTCTTCCATGTAGATAATCTTTAAGATTGATGGTCAATCACTTTCTTCTAAATTAGGAATCTTTTTCAAATTACAAGTTGTTAAGGGATGAGATAATTTATCTCAATATTAATCTTACAAACCGTGACAAGATTGTTATCGTAGGTAGTGTAGGTGTTACGCTTATATCAATAGTTCCTAGTTAGATTCACTGTCCTGGTAATATCAGACTTTTGCTTATATTGAGCTTTTTCTCATATAAGACTCCCTACTTATGTCAAACTTTTGCTAATATCAGACTCCAATTATATCAAACTTCTTGGTTATATCCAACTGCTTCTTAATAGGCAGTTTGAATACGATGTTGATGTAGATACTTTAGATTTTCACCTTGATTTCTCTAAGTCTGTAGGAACTCCCCATTATTCTAGACTTGTTCATGTAGGTTCTTCCAATTGTTTGAATCTTTTCACTTAGTACATCAAAGTTCTTTTTACATGGATATTAGTTGAAATATAAACAACTCCTGCATATATTAAGCTTGTAAGATATTATGGATTGTTTTGTCAAGTTCACAATATATTATAAGGTTTTCTCAACAGTTGCAATGACTTTCATGGAGAAATGGAGTAGTTAATGTGTTTTGGCATTGTTGCAAAATAGACCCAATGAATGGTTCCTTAAACAACAATGAGTTTTTGGGGATGTCAGTAATTATTGAAAAAGAAAAAAAAATTGACATACAGGATTTGCACTTGGTTGTGCACTTAGAATTGTCTAGCTCTAATACCGAGTTATAAGTCCAACCTAAAAGCTTAAGCTATTAGGTGGAGGGAAATTGTATAAATATGAAGAGCATATATGACCGTTGTTAAGTGATGTAGGACAATATTTTAACATCCCCCTTAGGTGCAAGTTGTATTAGGAAATGCACACACAGAAAACGGATATTGCCGATTCTGATACCATGTCAAGAAATAATATTATTGATATTGGGAATAATTAAAGAGAATTGAAGTCCCAAAAATTGAAGAAAGGTGCATGGGTTTGTGCTTTTGTCCTCATTCTTTTCTAGGTTCCTAGATCAAGCTCTTTAGTGGAGGAGGGATAGACCTTGAGGACTTGCTTGTGCATGACGCTGCAAATCACTAATCCTTTGTTGTTGATATTGATTCCACTGCCGCTTGACTTGCCAAAACCCAGATTGCCAATGCTAGTGGCCGTTTGATTCAACAAGAGTCTCTACTTCAATCCCCATAAGCAAATCTCATCCCCTCATATACCATTGCCGCAATTAGGCATCCTGTTCTCACTTGAGAGCCAAGAGTTCATGCAGGCTCAACCTCAACTATTTCAGCTTGTTGGGCCTTCGGGACAATGCTTCTAAGCTTGTGGGTGGAAAGGGATTTCCTCTTGCCATGCCCTTTTTTTGGTCCTTCCTTGTGTCGTAATAGTGACAATGTGATAGATGAAAATATGAACACGAGGAAGCTAGACACTTTCTTTGACGACTTGTCAATGGATATACTTGATTTTGATATGCATGTTTGAATTGTGTCAAAAGAAATCCAACATCTTAGGATTAGTGTAGTGTAGAATAGTTAATATATCGTAATTAACTCATAACTGATTAGCTTATGTTTTTTAATGAAGGTGCATCCAATTAGATATGTAGTTAACTCAAACTTGGGTTCCATCTTGGCTATCTCTCCAACTTCTACTATGTGCTCCCAATAAATTGTATCAAAGCCGATGCTTGATTGATGACGCCCTCTAAATGTGTATTGGTGTTTGGTAAATATTTCAAGTAAGAAATCTGACCAACATGGCTTTTAGGTACCCTTATTGTTTATGATTGGGAAAAGAGACTAGGGATAAAGGTGGACGTTGGAGATTCAAGTTAATTCGTGTTTGTCACGCCATGAACCCGGGCACGCGCACATCCCTTAGCGGTTGATTAAAATTTGTGACGTCCCAGGACGCATCGCCGACTCTTTCTTTTTATCTTTCAATTAAGCACATGCAGAAGCGAATTAAATAAACACCCGACCAACAATCAAACACGGGGAAGTAAAAACATGCTAACGCTTTCTCACAAACTACACTTTATGTACATGCCAAGTTAACCTAGGAGTTTATGAACACAAGTCGGTCTCAAAAGAGAGTCCTAGGTAACTTACACTCCACTAGTGACAGGGCTAGCCAAAAGGTGTCGCATCATGCACCCACCACATCCGCACTCGGTAGATCTCCATGCTACAGCCCTAAAAAGGGTTAATCACGATAGGGTGAGATAAATCTCAGTGAGTCAAAACCCTAAACCCCAATTAGGACGCAAATTCACCTTGAAGGCGGTCCTAAGCACACACCATACAAAACTCATCTTGCCTCGGCACATCCTTGCACGTTAGCTCGTCACATATGCTAATATTAATGCAGCAAGCACATTTTAATAGCCGGAACACATCACTTCAATCACATAAGTCCTGATTATAAGGCTAAACCGTTATGACATGTCGCATACCATGCCAAACAATTTTGTCCCATAATCAGACGCAACTATCACAACCACTCAGGTGTGTTCTAGTTATTACGACCCATCGACTACGACCAACTCAACATTTGGCGGTCATCCGGCGTAACTGGGCATCGTACCACTCCGTTGGGCACGGCAACGTCTAGCATCCTCTGCCTAGATGGCATTCCACTGAGAAGCTTCGTTCCAAAATCCATCCGTGAATGGCAAAGTTTATCATCCTCCGCCTAGATGGCATTCAACTAAGGAGCATCATCTCGCGTAATCATACGCATCAGGACGGGTTCCACTTAGTGACCACACGAGCACACATACTTGGCCAAGAACACCGTGCTTTGCATCCAAATACCTTGTATTTAAATAATGAACTTGACCACTTTTCTTCGTATAAAAAATCTCGGTAAAATAATCGTGCATGGTCATGTATTTAAATTGAACCATTAAACATAGTATGCTCCCATTTCAAAATTCAACGATTTTATATAGCACATAAAAATTTGGCATCAAAAATCGAGACCCGGTATTTTTTTTTTATTTAAATGCCATAAAATCGAATTTTGCAATAATAACTAATAACTATCACCAAGCACTCAATTGCACATATAAGCAATTAATTTCACATATAAATTCATCCACGAGAACTAGCATAAAATTTCACGAAACGGCTATCCCGTCACTAATTACGCTAATTACATTTAATTAAATAAATTGTGATTAATTAAATTAATCAGACTTAATTAACCTAACCATGGTTAGCTAATCTAACCCAAGTTAACTAACTTAACTAGGGTAGGCTAACCTAACTAACTAACTAATCTAACTAAACTAATTACACTTACCAAACTAATCTAACTAACCAAACTAACTACCTAACCATTCTAGTTATACAAACTAGGATTAACCGCTAATCCTAATTAACCCTAATCTAACTCCCTAAGTGCAATTAACAACCTGATTCGGGATTAGGAAATTAACTCATCGGATTAACGCGGCGACGGATTCACAGCGACGGCGACACGAAGGCGATGAAAACTCGAGACTACTGCATCTCCAACGGAGCTCAAATGATGGCTGAAAATAGCCCTACAAGTCTCAGCTAAAAGTTAAGACTCAGTTTTGTGGCTGAGGTGGATGGAGGTGCTGCTCAGTGCTGGTGGTGCGGCTAGGATGGCAGTGTGGTGTTGGCCGCGGATAGGGACTGGGCAGCTGCTGTTTGGCGGCTGGGTAGTGAGCTGGATAGGCGGTAAGGGGCTGGATGGTGATGCGGTGAGGGCTAGTGAGGCGGTGACTGGTGGCGTTGGGGAAAGGAGGGCAGCAGGCAGCTAGGCGGTGCTGCTTGCGGTGGTGCTAAACTGAAGACATCGGACTGGGCTGGTCGCATGGATATGGAAGTGGCAAGCGGTTGGGGTAGCGAAGGTGAGCGTGTGGTGAAGGAGAAGAAGAAGGCTTGAGGGAAATAAAAGGAGATGGGGTGGTTGGCTGCTGTGGAGGGAAGGAACGCATGAAGGATGGAGGGAAATGGGAGAGGAAAGAGAGGGAAGTGAAAGTCAAAGAAGTGGCCAATGAAGAGCCTTGGAAAATATCTTTGCACTCATGAAATGTGCCCCAAAGTCTTCAGCCCTTAGTGTCAAGAGGCCACCCAATGAGAAAATAGGTCTCATTTCACCCAATTAAGCCAATTTGGTGTAGAAAAATATACCCATCTTCAGCCATCCGAATTTCCTTTCTTTTTCTGTTTTGTTCGAATTTGATTTTTCCGCAAAATTCTAAACTCGACGAAATTTCTCCGAAAGATGAGACAACATACTAAAAATGAATTGTGACATGCTCGAATGTTCGATTCTCAAAACCAAATTCAATTTCATGGTTAAAATCGACCGAATGCGATTTTAGTGCAATCTAACCCATCGGGTAGCTTTTAGGGATTTTAGCACGTTTGATTTGTGGTCGGTAATTTTTTATCCACGTTTGTGCATCTCTGACTCGTAGGCGACTCTCGGTTGTCATAAAAATCACAAGGTTTCAATTACATGTACCGAGTATAATTTCGATAGAAAATCAGGTTTGTTGCCATTTGGCGCGAAGATTGCAATTGTGCGGAATCACCCGCAATTTGACTACGTGTTTCCATCGAATTGACTTATATTCAATCTAAATTTGATTATAACGGTGTCGTATTGACCCTTGTCGATTATTATGGTCGAGCAGTCGATTTCTAATTGAATTCTCTAGTCTGCCGTGTTTATATCTCTTAACAGCCTCACCTAATAGATTATTCAACTCGTAAGGAGCTAGCTCAGAGTAAAATGACCATAGGCGCGTTGACGAAACAACCATTTCACATAATCGAGACGGGGTCGAATTTCAGAATGTCACAGTGTTAGTGTGTATAAGGGTACCCAAATTAAGAGAGAGTAGTTTTGATATTGAGCTCCCACGTGAGAGGGAAGATTGTCAATATGCATGTGTGAATTGTATTAGAAAATGTCCTACGTTAGAGAATTGATATAGCGTGGAATAATTAATATATATTAGTTGGCCTATAATTTATTGGCTTAAACTTTTGAGTAAAAGTGAGTTTAGTTGGTAACATGTTGGACTTGAGCTCTCTCTTGACAATCTTCTTGGATTAAGGTATGGTACTTCTACAAGGTGATCAAATAAAAATGGGTATTAGAGCTAGATTTGATTGAGTTGAAGTGAATTGATAGTGATGGAAGAAGGAAAAGTAAAATCGATAGATTTGATATGAAGGATTTGGTTATGAAAGATGTAGATTAAGTATTATTTGTATCAAAGGAATTTGTAGTTACACCTACCTATAAAGAAACTGTATTTTGTAAAGTAAGCTCATTGAGAGTTACTGGATAGACAGACATTGAATGTTATGTGGTTAACGTTAACTTGTAAATTATGTTAAGATGCACATGTAAATTATGTTAGAAAAAAGTTCCACATTGAAGAATTGATGTTGTGTGAAGTAGTTAATAGACTCATAATTTATATCGTTAGTTATTGAGTAGAGATGGCTTTAACCGGATATATAGATAGACTTGGACTAGAGTTCCCTTTTTTTGATTCCCTTGGCTGAAGATTTTGGTCTTTTTCTCTACGCTTCTAACACCTAACCATTTCAAGTAGCTCCCGAGCCCTTCAAAGTGGTGACGATACAAGTTATACCGACCTAGGAAGGGTCTGCTGAGGAGACAGTCTTTCATTTGTCTAAGGTTCCATGAATTTGACAAGATTCAGAGACAGAGCAATTCTTGTTGCTGTTTATTCTTTGTATTTGAATCAGATTCAAGAATATTTACGTGACACCTCTAGTTCATGTGTTACAGCAGCATTAACTACTTGGCTCTCGATATAATTCCCAATTTAGAGGTGTTTAAATGAGTCATGATCAATTAAGGACGAACAACATAAATTGTCAATACATAAAATGATCTAACACAACCTACATATCACAAAACCAGCATAAAAAAGCAACTCATACCCTCCCAATGCTCCATAACATACAGCAAATGCAAACACCAGTTCACGCGTGGTATAGCAGCTCGCGCTCGATGCCGGTTTCATCAGTTTCCATGACAATCCTTGTTGAAAATATGTCTCGATTTGAGCCCGTTGAACGAGAATACGTGAACTCGACCACGTGCGAGTCAAAGCAGCGCATGAAATTAGCCGAAATTGTCAGAAGAAGATTGCATGCGGATCTACGAGACGCAAGCGTGAAGAAGAGGCCAGAAGGGAGCGTGCAGCCGCAAGAGGGAAAGTCCAAAATTGCTGCATGTATTTAATGCAAATAGAAGCTCTTTGTCTTTTGTTATTCGGCTGAAGTGCAAGGGAGAATTGGACTTCTTCGAGAAAGCTTGGGAAGTTGGCGTGCATGAAGAAAAGTGCAATGATGGCATTCATTGCATGGGTCAAAGAAAGAGGAAAGAGGCTCAGATGTCCATTTTCTCCTCTCCTTTATTGCATGCACATGCATGGACGCCCATGGATTATGGTGGGCTTGCTTTGTCCTTTCTTTCTCTGAAGAAGACTTCCTCACGTTGCATTAAATAATGGAGACTCTCTTTTATATTATAAAAGAGAGAGATGTCCAACGGAGATGGGTGCGCCGAGCTGAGTTATTTTCGGTGGCCGAGAGAGAGCTGAAGTGCTGGTGAGAGAAGTCGTGAGACTTCTTGGAAAAAGCCAGAAGCTCTCGGCAGAGAGAGATTTTCTCGTTGAAATTACACCCGAGTGTTTTAGTCAGTTAAATTCTTGTGAGTAGAATTTGTTTAATTCCTTGAGTGAGGTTTCATTAGGAATTGTGAGGGGCTAAACACTGTGTGAGTTATTTGGGTGTAATTTGGGGCTGGGAAACACTGAGTGTGTTTGAGTACTCGAGTGATTGTAATCTCCGGTGTATCGCTTGTTTCTATAGTGGAATTCCGTGCTGCTCTCCCCGTGGACGTAGGTTCCGATATTCGGACCGAACCACGTAAATCTGGTGTCCGATTTCCTTTCTTTCATTCCGACTATTTTAACCGATTCGCTTGGTCAATATTCCGCCCGCACGTGCAACAACAATCCTAAATCTATTAGCAGTGAACGAGTTGCCGTTTCGAACGGGTTGCTTTTTGAGATGTGCGTACCCAAAATAGTCCGGCCTTATTTCGCGCCCGCTTGCCTCTTTCCAATATGTCGAGGCCATGACCTTCACTCCTTCCCCTGCATTGGAAGCTGGCTTAGAAAACACGGCATGACGTAAAAACGTTTTCACTTTTCGTGCCATTATTATGGATGTGTACGCCCTACATCATATGGGTTTCAATTTTGATTAAATTGATTACAAAGAGAGAAATGAAATGCCAAATTGAAGCTCACCATGATTGACGAACAGCAAATTTTCTTGAGGGTGTCCGTCGACGAGGGAGTGAATGGTGTGGAGGTATCGATCTCTTGCCCCGGATTCGCGCTCTCCCCATTGTGGCATCTACAGCAATTTAGATACTCATACAATCGGAATCTAATTTTCTTTAGACCAGACAGCGTGCCACATAATAACCTCGTACCTCCTTGTACACCTGGTGCGGCACAAGGTCCGCGATGCCCAGTGGGAATGAAGCCTCGAGCTCTTTTATGTCGAATCCCCACGAATCGCAACCTGTGGGGTAATGCTACAGTGAGACGTCGTTTAGGATCTCGCACATTCCATACTCTATGGATACCTGCAAATCGTTGAAAAGGAATGGGACCTGACACGGAAAGAATACATCGCAATACATCATGAACTTCCAGCAAAACCCATGTGGATAAGGATAGAATTACTCGACCTTGATTCTTGATGTTGATGAGTAAGCGGAATTTCTATCATCGATGTTTGGCGGCGTTGCTGTCCACCGTGGAGAGACCAGCGGTCAGTTCCCGTGCGGTCTCCACACACTGTCGGAAAAGCGATCGAGATGACCTGGTGGATCGGGAACCCAAGCTCGTTCCGGAGTTTCTTGCCAGTATCGAGTGCCTTAATCTGGCTCGCATCGGCCAGTGGAGCGTCCCACGGCCTGGGCACCCTGGTCGTCCACAACCAGTCAACGCCTTCGTCGCTCTGGCCACCATGGCGCATGGTGAGGACGTGTTGGAAATGGCCGGGAAATTGGTCAGCTTCGACCGCGGATGCCATCTCAACCGGTGAGTTAAGGTCGCGGGGGTGGGCGCTCATAGAGCAGAGGGAAAGATGAAGGGAGAAGAAGAGAGAGGAGACGATTTTGTGAAAGGAATATAAGATTTCTCCAAGTGAGTGTTGATAGAATTCCTCTTTTAAGGTTGGTCAATCTACTAAGACACGGGGCCACAGTGAGCGGGGGCATTCGCTCACGTGGAGGGCCAGGCCTACTCAGTATTTTATCCTCTCTCGGAGTGTTCTCTCTTATGATCGTGCCAGGTGGCCCAATCAAATGGGAAGACACGCATTGCTATGCATGTAGGAAATGTATACACTAGAGGCATAGGACGACAACAACATCAAAAACACCATTCTTGATAATACAATGAACTTTATAAGAGATCAAGGAAACACAGATTCGATTCAACTCACAAAAACCTGATGGAGGGAGCTCCAAATGACAATCAAACAAATTAGATTGGGGAACAATGTTTCACGACCATGCTAACGAAATTTCAATTCAATCTGACCACTAATTGACCTTCAATAGTTAGCTCGATGAAAACGGAACAACACCCTTTTCCCTAGATTTTCTGCTTTCTCTCTCTTGCTACTGCCTTTCATCAATCATTCTTTGTTGTTGCCACATAAATAAAGACAAACCCTACATTTAGGCCAAATATAGCCTCCCATTAATTTTTATTTTTTTATATGTAGATTATCATATGGGCTCAAATCTTTGAACCTACATTTCATTTGGTTTCCTCCACATGGGAGTAAACCCACCCCAACACCGGTTGCATATTTGAGTCCACCCTTGACGTACAATAGTATTCACCCTCACACATTACTTGCCCAATTACTATTTTTGTTAGAAAAACCAGCTGCATCGGCCACTTGCCATTTCCCTTCAATTCTTAGCTTGATCATTATGACTCCAGCCACACAAGCTGTGTCATTCAATAACTATTTTGAAAGCAAAACCAGCCGCATCGTCTATGTTCATCATGTTACTATTTTAGTCAGCTAAGCCAACTATATCGACCATATGTTGTTTTTCTTTGATCACTGCCTTTTGTTGCTCATATGAGAGAGTTGATACCACCATCAAACATGCTGCCTTCAGACAAGTTAGATCCTAAAATTTCTTGTGAACGAACATAGGAAGCCATCACATATGTTTCTAGGCCACACTGTGTGTTGGATCCACTAAGCTCACTTATTTCATGACGTTTCAAGTGTTAGCGGCACTAGTTAGACTTATATCTTTTATACACTTGAGTTTGAAGAGGTGTTAGAGATATTTAGCTATTTCCTAAAGATATTGAGGGTATTCGCTTGATTTTTCGTATCTCTTATAATGATGCATATATGTAGAAAATTCTCCACATCTCTATTTGATTATGTATATATATTATTTAGATAATCACCTCATAAAGCAGGGATAAGTATACTAGAAGTGCCAAAAGTTTGAAAAACGATCATTTTAGTGTCAACGCCGATCTGATTGATTGGAAATCCGACGTGGCATTTTTTATTATTAATTTTTAAAGCTGACATGGCTAACCGGAGAGTACAATTAGCATCCAAATAACAAAACGACACTGTTTAACGTTTTTTTCCCCCAAGTAAGAACCCTACATCCCCAAATTGAGAGAGAGAGAGAGAGAGAGAGAGAGAGAGAGAGAGAGAGAGAGAGAGAGAGAGAGAGTATGGGCTTCCTCCTCGTCTTCTTCCCCAAAGAACAACACTAGCACCAATTGCGGCACTGACACTAGTACCAGCACAACTCCGCCTCCGGTTTGTCCGACATTATTGACAAGCCCAAGCTCTTGTCCTCCTCCTCCTCTCCTCCTCCTCCTTCTCTTTCCCCCTCCAGAAGGACCCACTTCAGTTGCTCCTTGAGCAGAGCCCAATCCACCATCCCTATCTGCGCCCTCCTTGTCTCCCTCACCCTTTTCATCTTTGCTCTCTCCACCTTTGACCCCCCTTCTTCCTCCTCCTCCTCCTCCTCCTCCTTTGCCCTTGCCTCCTATTCTTCCCGCCACTTCTTGCCCGAGCAACAACCTTAGACTCTCCTCGCTCACCTAGTTGAGCAACTATGACGGCGGGCAAGTGACGGTGGCTAAGCGACGATGGGCGAGTGATGGTGGCCGAGTGAGCTATGGTCGGTTTTTTGGGCGAGGATCCAACAAAGAATCCTAATTTCAGTCCACATATGACATCAAAATGACGCCGTTTCTTAAGGAGGACGTAAAACGACTTCATTTAAAAGCCACGTCAACTTTAAAATATATATATAAGCCATGTAACCAATTTGGCCGGAATCTCTCGCCGACAGCACCAAAGTAATTGTTTTTTCTCCAATTTGACACTTAAATGATCCGACAAAAATTTTTGGCACCAAAATGAGCGCCGTACACAACTTTTAGCATTTCTAGCGTACTTTCCCCCATAAAGCATATAACTAAGCTAATATACTCTTCATTATGATATATAGAAACATTTCTTAATTCGTTTCTTTGCATATATTTCTTCTTTGATAAAACTTCCAAATTTAGAGGTGATCACATTAGTCATAGTATAGAGAGGATGAGCAAACATAAATTGTAATATATGGGCTCTTTAAGAAAAAAGAAAAAGAAAGAAAGAAAAAGGAAAATAAAGGGTTGAAAAGTCAAAAAAGGAAGCTGAGGGAGAAGTGTGGAACCTTCGGCTGGGTTATAAAAAGAGAGAAAGAGGGAGAGAAAGAGGCCTTCGGCAGAAACGAAAAGAAAAACAGGGGAACGGAGAAACAGGAGAGAGGAGAGAAAGAAGAAAAAAAAAATTGGCGCGCTCATGATCCGGACGTCTCATCAAGCTGACTCAAGTGTGTTTTGCAAGGCTGGTAAGAAATCGAAGTCTTTAATCACCTACTTGAAGCAATCACCGCAATTAGGGCTCGAAATTCGGATTTCTTGGATATTTGTGTGGTGAAACCCGATTTTTGAGTCGTTGAGCTGTATATTTTTGTAGAAATGGTACTTTGGGATGTTGTGAAGCTATAGCATCTTTCGGATCATGATTTGAGCTTGCGGTTTGTCCAAAACGGAATTTTGAAGTTGGGGGCGCATTCTGGTACTATAGCGATCAGTGTCTTCGAGCATGTTTTTTTGTTGTTTTTGGTACTGTTTTGGAGCGGCTGACTTGAGTTGTTGTTGTATGTTAAGAGAGCTTTCTAAAAACTATAAGACGGCTTGAAACGGAATTTTGTGGAGGAAGTTATGGCGGGATGAAGTTGGCGCTTAGGCTGCACCTAGCGGGAAATGATGGGTTTCCGTTAAAATGAGCGTTTTTGTGGCGCATAAGGGTCGTTTTATTGACAAATAGGCCTAGTATAGACGTGTCGTTATGCGAATATCCTTTTTACTCAGCCTTTTGATATTGTTTTTCTGTTAATTGTTAGGGATCTGAATGCGTTGGTTCGGGTGAGCGTCGTAGTTGATTTTTGGCTTTTCCCAGGTGAGTGACACTATTTCTTCTTTGTATTTTAAAAAGCATATTTTGTTGCATAAAACAGGATCGAGCTATTATTGCCATTTTTGTTGTTCGAAGGGAATTATATTCCGAGTTCAATTTGAATAGTTGTTTGAAAAAGGATTTATGAAATTCTTTGTGAAAGAATCTTGAAATATTTTGGAGAATGCTTTGATATTTATATATCAAATTTTGAGTTGTGATATGACTTCCTTTCTGATGTTGGATTACTGGATATTGTGATTGGTGGTTGGTACTCAATGTCGTTGTGGACCCTGAGAGGTGTATGGGTATGCGCATACTATTCTAGGATATCCTTGTGGGCCGAGCCACCGGCTAATAATAGGTGGAGACCTTGCCAAGGGGAGAATCTTGGTCGTCTTGTTACGGGCGTTATGCGTGACCTTGGTTAGACATTTGAGCATGAATTGGTCAATGGGATGGACCATTGACGTGTGATTTGAGTTTGGTCGATGGAATGAACCATCGATGTGATTTGGTGAGATTAATCAATGGAATAGACCATTGATGCATGTTTTATGAGATTGACTAATGGATTGGACCATTGGTATCTTTAGTATTTGAGTTATGTTTTAAATGTGCATAGTGATTTCTCGATCCGCTTAGAAGAAATGTGTTACTCACTGAGCTGTGGTAGCTCACTCCTCTCTTATACTTGTTTTTCAAGTTCTTCAGTGAGTCGCGAGTAGGCGTGAGCGTTCGCTCAGGGAGGATTTTTGTGGTGGAAACTTTTTGGTATGACTTGTGCATAGTTAATAGGCTTATAAGTTAGTCTTAATAGAAGGTTTATGTTTTGATTTTTGTGGATTATAGATATACTCTGATATTATAACCAAGTGCCCTTTTTGTCAAATATATATATATGTGGATGTATATATATGTTGATATCGGGTTGAATTTTGGTTACGTTGAGGCTGCGTCCTTTGGTAAAATGACGGCCGTGTGATGCCCCTTTTTTCTTGTGAATCGGGGTGTGGCATTTGTTGGTATCAGAGCTTAGGTTTTGATTTGTTTGGGTAGATATGGGACAATGTGAGATTGTGTGATAGATTTTTTTTAACGCGTTAGCCTTTTAGATATTAAGTTGTAGCTCCGTTCTTGGATTCAGGTGATCATGCGTGACTTGAAGATGCTTGCTTCGTTTCGTAGAAATAGTAAAGGCAAGCAAGTTGTCGCCCCTGATGCTAGAGACACGCCTCAAGCTTCTCGAGGTGCGTCTTTATGGAGGAGATGGGAGGATCGGCGTGATGGAAGTCCTAACTCGCATGAAGTCAGGGAAGTTAACCAACGGTCGTTTCCCCCAAGTGACTTTGAGCAAGCCATGATTCATTGGTATCGTCAAGCAAAGGAATTAAGTGGAGATGGAGCAACTGGCTCATACACCTTTGTGCAATTCAGAGAGGCGAAACCACCCACTTATGATGGGAAAGCTGATCCTCTTGCAGCTGAGCAGTGGACTAGAAAGATCGAGGGGATCTTTAAAGCAGAAGGTGTTCCTGAAGACAAAGAGATTAACTTTGCTTCTTGATACTTAGAAGGCGAGGCAGAGCATTGGTGGGAGGGAATGAGGCCAGCTCTTGGAAATAGGGGTAGTGCTATAGCTTGGGAGGACTTTAAGTAGGCTTTCAACGCCCAATTCTTCCCAGTGTCATTTCAGGCAAAAATGAAGAGTGATTTTATACACATATCTCAAGGCGACTCCATGGTTTTGGAGTATACAGCCCGCTTTAATCAAATGAGTAGATTTGTTGAGCAATATGTGTCTAATGAACAAGATAAGGCTAATCACTTTCAGAGGGGGCTTCGATATGAAATTGGTTCTACACTCACACCTTTAGCATTGACATCTTATAAAGACGTGTTGGAACGAGCCATCAGAGTGGAACAAAAGATTTTGGAGCGTGACGAGCAAGGTGTACCTCAACATAAGAAGTTGAGATCCACGGTTTATCAGGATAGTGGCACCGGTGGCAGTGGAAAGAGGAAAGCTTTTAATCAGCTAGGAAAGCCTAGAATTCAGAATAATCCAAGCCCTTGTACTACCTGTGGGAGACGACATAGCAGTCCTTGTTACCGTAAGAGAGGAGCATGTTTCACTTGTGGAAAAAAATGGGACATATGGCACGTGATTGTCCAGCATAGAAGAATGTCCCTGGAGATAGTAGAGTATGTTTTGTATGTGGGCAACCTGGACATCGAGCCTATACTTGTTCTATGAGGAAGATCGCCCCTCCAGTTGATAGGTCACAAGAAAGCCAGCAAAGGCAAAGGATGACTGGGAAAGTTTTTGTGATGACAGGAGAGGATGCGGCGGCTTTTAATACAGTTGTTACAGGTAATATTTCTATTGCCTCACAACCTGCTTATGCATTGTTTGATCCTGGTACCACGCATTCCTTTACTTCCATTGACTTTACAAAGAAACTTGATGTGTTGCCTGAGCTTCTAAAATATGAATTGTGTATTGATACTCCCACTGGTGATTTCTTGATTGCTGATCATGTTTTCAAGAATTGTTTGTTGCGAATTGATGATGTACCATTTCCTGTGGATTTGGTGGAGTTAAATATACAAGATTTCGATGTTATTCTAGGGATGGATTGGTTATCAAAATATTATGCCACTGTTGATTGTTATTCAAAGAAAGTTATTTTTAGACCTCCAAATCAACGTGAATTCTCTTTTTCTGGAAGTTATGAAGGCACTTTTCCAAGGTTGATTTCAGCTATGCAAGCAAGAAAGCTTTTGAGAAAGGGTTGTTGCGGTTATTTGGCTTTTGTAAAAGATACAAGTAAGGAACCAGTAAAGCTAGAAAATGTTCATGTTGTCGGAGAATTTCCTGATGTATTTCCTGAAGATTTACTTGGCTTGCCTCCTGATAGAGAGATAGAGTTTTGTATCGATTTAATGCCTAGTACAACACCTATCTCTAAGACCCCATATCGGATGGCACCTTCTGAATTGAGTGAATTGAAGACGCAACTACAAGAGCTTTTGGAAAAGAGTTTTATCAGGCCTAGTGTATCGCCTTGGGGAGCTCCTGTTCTATTAGTGAAGAAGAAAGACGGTAGTATGCGACTTTGCATAGATTATCGAGAACTTAACAAGGTGACGATCAAAAATAAATATCCTTTGCCCAGGATTGATGATTTATTTGATCAACTTCAAGGGGCTCAGGTATTTTCTAAGATTGACCTTCGTTCTAGGTATCATTAGTTGAAGATAAAAGTTGATGATGTGCCAAAGACCGCTTTCAGAACAAGGTATGGGCATTATGAATTCCTTGTCATGCCTTTTGGGTTAACGAATGCACCTGCGGCTTTCATGAATTTGATGAACAGGATATTCAGGCAATTTCTTGACAGATTTATTGCGGTATTCATCGATGATATTTTGGTGTATTCGAGGAGTTTGGGAGAACATGAGCAACACTTGAGAGTTGTTTTACAGACTTTGCGTAAAAAGAAGTTGTATGCTAAATTTAGTAAGTGTGCCTTCTGGCTTGCTCATATAGAATTCTTGGGTAATGTAATATCAAAGGATGGTGTCTCAGTTGATCCAAAAAAAGTTGAAGCAGTTGTTCAATGGAATCGCCCTACCAATGTCACGGAGGTAAGAAGTTTTCTTGGGTTAGCAAGTTATTACAAGAGATTTATAAATGGGTTTTCTAAAATTGCCAGTCCACTTACTCGCCTAACCCAGAAGGGAGTTAAATTTGTGTGGTCAGATCAATGTGAGCGCAATTTCCAAGAGTTGAAGAGGCGATTGGTGTCAGCTCCTATATTAACTTTGCCTTCAGGAACTAGTGGCTTTACAATTTATTGCGATGCATCTAAGGAAGGTTTAGGTTGTGTTCTTATGCAAGATGATAAAGTTGTGGCATATGCCTCTAGACAGTTAAAGGCTCATGAGAAAAACTATCCTACTCATGATCTGGAGTTGGCGGCGATTGTGTTTGCCTTAAAAATATGGCGGCACTACTTGTATGGTGAAAAATGTGAAATTTTTACCGATCACAAAAGTTTGAAATATATTTTTACTCAGAAAGAACTTAACATGAGGCAGAGGAGATGTCTAGAACTTCTGAAGGATTATGACTTATCCATCAATTACCATCTAAGTAAAGCTAACGTGGTAGCCGATGCCTTGAGTCGCAAATCCTTTGGAAATATGGCAGCATTGCTCACTTCTCAAAAGCCTATTCTTGAAGATATGAGAAAGCTAGACCTCGAGGTTTTGGTTTATCAGCTCGGTGCTCGATTAGCTAATCTTCAAGTACAACCGACATTGATTGACAGAATCAAGGCTAAACAAAATGAAGATCCTCAATTGGAGAATATCAAAGAAGGTGTAGAAGCTGGGAAACAAGATGACTTTAGTATCCATGTAGATGGGTCATTGAGGTTCCGTGGTCGATTATGTGTTCCCGATGATTCAGAATTGAAAAATGAGATATTACAAGAAGCTCATAGCACTAGATTCTCAATTCATCCAGGGAGCACCAAAATGTACAGGGATTTGAGAGGAAATTTTTTGTGGATGAATATGAAGAAAGATATTGTGAAGTTTGTTGACCAATGTCTAGTTTGCCAGCAAGTGAAAATTGAGCATTAGAAACCAGGTGGCTAGCTACACCCACTTGAAGTACCTAAATGGAAGTGGGAGCATATTACCATGGATTTCATCATCGGCTTACCGAGGACGCCTAGTGGTAAAAATGCCATATGGCTGATTGTTGATCGATTGACTAAATCTGCACACTTTTTGTCTTATTGATTTGGTCTCTCACTTGAAGACATAGCGAAGCGATACGTTAATGAGATAGTGAGACTTCATGGAGTTCTAGTGAGTATTGTTTTCGATAGAGATCCCAGGTTTGTGTCCAACTTTTGGAAGAGTTAGGTACTCAACTCAACTTTAGCACAGCTTTTCACCCTCAGACGGATGGTCAGTCAGAAAGAACTATTCAGACGTTAGAGGATATGCTACGATCTTGCGTTATTGACTTTGGTGGTTCGTGGGACGAACATTTGCACTTGGCAGAGTTTTCTTATAATAACAGCTATCATTCCAGTATTAAAATGGCTCCTTTTGAAGCTTTGTATGGGCGTAAATGTAGAACTCTTGTTTGCTGGGATGATGTTGGTGAGAAAAGATTAACCGGCCCTGAATTCATACAACAATCAGAAGAGAAAATCAGACTCATTCGAGAGCGTTTGAAAACAGTACAAAGCCGTCAGAAAAGTTATGCGGATCTTAAGAGGCATAAAGTAGAATTTAATGTAGGAGATCATGTATTCTTGAAGGTTTCTCCTATGAAGGGCGTCATGAGATTTGGCATGTGTGGTAAATTAAGCCCAAGGTACGTGGGACCATTTTTGATATTAGAAAAGATTGGTGAGGTTGCTTATAAGCTAGCTTTACCTCCAGCATTATCCGGAGTCCATAATGTGTTTCATGTATCCTTATTACAAAAATATGTGCCAAATCTTGATCACGTATTGGATTTTACACCATTGAAGTTGAGAGAAAACTTAACGTATGAAGAGCAGCCCATTCGTATTATCGATAAGAAGGATCAGGTGTTGTGACGACGCACTATTCCTTATGTGAAGATCCAATGGCAAAATCACACGGAGAGAGAGGCCACTTGGGAACTCGAGAAAGAGGCAAAGTGCAAATACCCTCGCTTGTTTCATAATTGAGGTGCCTGTAAATTTCGAGGACGAAATTTTTTTTAAGGAGGGGAGAATGTAATATATGGGCTCTTTAAAAAAAAAAAGAAAGAAAAAGGAAAATAAAGGGTTGAAAAGTCAAAAAAGGAAGTTGAGGGAGAAGTGTGGAACCTTCGGCTGGGTTATAAAAAGAGAGAAAGAGGGAGAGAAAGAGGCCTTCAGCAGAAACGAAAAGAAAAACAGGGGAACGGAGAAACAGGGGAGAGGAAAGAAAGAAGAAGAAGAAAAAAAAATTTGGCGCGCTCGTGATCTGGACGCCTCATCAAGCCGACTCGAGTGTGTTTTGCAAGGCCGGTAAGAAATCGAAGTCTTTAATCACCTACTTGAAGCAATCACCGCAATTAGGGCTCGAAATTTAAAACAGGATCGAGCTATTACTACCATTTTTGTTGTTCGAAGGGAGTTATATTCCGAGTTCGATTTGAATGGTTGTTTGAAAAAGGATTTATGAAATTATTTGTGAATGCTTTGATATTTATATATCAAATTTTGAGTTGTGATATGATTTCCTTTATGATGTTGGATTACTAGATATTGTGATTGGTGGTTGGTGCTCAATGTCGCTGTGGACCCTGAGGGGTGTGTGGGTATGCGCATACTATTCTAGGATATCCTTGTGGGCTGAGCCACCGGCTAATAATAGGCGGAGACCTTGCCAAGGGGGGGAATCTTGGTCGTCTTGTTACGGGCGTTACGTGTGACCATAGTTAGACATTTGAGCATGAATTGGTCAATGGGGTGAACTATTGACGTGTGATTTGAGTTTGGTCGATAGAATGGACCATCGATGTGATTTGATGAGATTAATCAATGAAATAGACCATTGATGCATGTTTTATGAGATTGACTAATGGACTGGACCATTAGTATCTTCAGTATTTAAGTTATGATTATGTATTTGAGTTATGTTTTAAATATGCATAGTGATTTCTCGATCCGCTTAGAAGAAATAGTGTCACTCACCTGGGAAAAGCCAAAAATCAATTACGACGCTCACCCGAACCAACGCATTCGGATCCCTAACAATTAATGGAAAAACAATATCAAAAGGCCGAGTAAAAAGGATATTCGCATAACGACTCGTCTATACTAGGCCTATTTGTCGATAAAACGACCCCTATGCACCACAAAAGCTCTCATTTTAACGGAAACCCATCATTTCCCGCTAGGTGCAGCCCAAGTGCCAACTTCATCACGCCATAACTTCCTCCACAAAATTCCATTTCAAGCCGTCTTATAGTCTTTAGAAAGCTCTCTTAACGTACAACAACAACCCCAAGTCAGCCGCTCCAAAACAGTACCAAAAACAACAAAAAAAACATGCTCGAAGACACTGATTGCTACAATACCAGAATGCGCCCCCAACTTCAAAATTCCGTTCCGGACAAACCGCAAGCTCAAATCACGATCCGAAAGATGCTATAGCTTCACAACATCCCAAAGTACCATTTCTACTAAAATATATAACTCAACAACTCAAAAATCGGGCTTCACCACACAAATATCCAAGAAATCCGAATTTCGAGCCCTAATTGCGGTGATTGCTTCAAGTAGGTGATTAAAGACTTCGATTTCTTACCGGCCTTGCAAAACATACTTGAGTCGGCTTGATGAGGTGTCCGGATCACGAGCGCGCCAAATTTTTTTTTTTCTTCTTCTTCTTTCTTTCCTCTCCCCTGTTTCTCCATTCCCCTATTTTTCTTTTCGTTTCTACCGAAGGCCTCTTTGGGCCTGTTTGTTAATGTTCTTTTTTTCTGTTTTTGAACAAAATTTCTGTTTTTTTGTTTCAGGGAACAAAAAAAGAGCAGAAACGTGTTTGTTTGCATTTTTGTTCCAAGTCTATTTTTTTTGTTCCTAGGAACACATTTGGAACAGAAACAAGAAACAAAAAAAACATATTTATTATTTCTGGAACAATTTTTAAGAACAAATTTTCTCTCCTCTCCTTTTCTTCTCTTTTTTTTTCTTCTTTTTCTTTTTCTTTTGCTTTGGCCGGTTGCCGGCCTCGGCCATGGACGGCAACCGGCCGTCAAGGGCTAGCGACGCCATTGAGGGCTGGCGACCGCCGAGCGTCGCTAGCCCCCGCCGAGGCCGAGCGTCCCCGGCCCCGGCGAGGCGAGCTCGGGCTCACCGAATCCGGGCAAGCCCGAGCTCGCCGGGGCCGGCGAGCCTCGCCGTGGCTGGGCGAGGCTACCGGCCCTCGTCGGCCGATCGCCAGCCATGGCCGAGGTCGGCGACCGGCCAAAAGAAGAAAAAAAGAAAAAAGAAATAAAAATATTAAAAAATTAAAAGAAACAAAAAAAGAACACAAATTTACCAAACGTGTTTCTGTTCATTTTTTATTCCCGAAACAAGTTTACCAAACGCGTTTTTTTATTCAAAAATTGTTCCCCGGAACAAAAATATTTTTTTCTATTTCTGTTCCCTGGAACAAAAAAAATATAGAAATGTTAGCAAACACGCCCTTTCTCTCCCTCTTTCTCTCTTTTATAACCCAACCGAAGGTTCCACACTTCTCCCTTAGCTTCATTTTTTGACTTTTCAACCCTTTCTTTTCCTTTTTCTTTCTTTCTTTCTTTCTTTTTTTTTTTTCTAAAGAGCCCATATATTACATAAATTGTCCTAACATCATAATGATTCAACAAGACCTCCAAATGACAATACCAACGTAGAAAGCAACTCAAATCCTCCCAATGCTCCATCACATATTGTAATTACAAACGCCAGTTCATGCGGGTCGAATGGGCTCGCGTGTGATGCCGGTTTCCTCGGGGTCCATTGCGATCTCAAATTTTTTAGCAGTGAACGAATCGCCATTCTTAAGAATTTGCCTTTGAGATGCGCGCTCCCACAGTCGCCTAATTTTATGTTGTACCCTCTTGCCTCCTTCCAATATGTTGAGACCGCGACCATCACAGCGGCCCCTGTATTCGAAGCTGGTTTAGAAACACGTCAAAACGTAAGAACACCTCGACTTTTCGCGCCATCGTTACGAGGACTGGGTGCATGCACCGAGTGTGTGCAGCAAAGGTTGAATCTAACAGGCGCCATTTCAGAATTGAGTGGACCCATCAGCTTCAATGGTGCGAATAGGTCAGAGGTGCATGCATCTGCACCAAGTCTATCCTAAGCGTCCTCTATGATCTTCGAAGCAAAGTTAATGACGTATGGATTTTTTTAAAAGCCAATCGTTTTAGGCAATACCATAGCCATATGTATACCCTACATAATTTAGATTTACAATTTGGATCAAATTGATTACAACGAGAGAAACTAAATGCCAAATCATGTTTATTGAAAATAGCCATATGCATACCCTACATAATTCGGATTTTAAGATTTTGATTTAATTGATTACAAAGAGAGAAATGAAATGCCAAATTAAAGCTCACCATGAGTGACGAACAACAAATTTTCTTGGGGGTATTTGTCAACGAGGGAGTGAATGGTGTGTAGGTATCGATCTCTTGCCCCGGATTCGCTCTCTCCCCATTGTGACAGCTACACCAATTTAGATATAGTCCAAATTAGACCATGCATTAACACATGCCAAGACCATCTAGACTCAAAGCTGATTTTGAAGGGTAATGACCCCACTGAAATGGGGCCGTTTGAGCGACTTAGTCTCAAATCACTCCAAACTCGCCTGCCGATGATCACGTCCGACTTTTCATGACATTGTCGGGAGCATTTTCGTCCAGAGCAACAATTCCTAAACGATCAGAATTCAAATTTTAAGCACGGTATGCCATGTAAAAAGCCCTTACCTCCTTGAACACCCGGTGCGGGGCGGGGTCCACGACACCGGGCGCAAATGAAGTCTCGAGCAACTTTGTGTCGGATACCCATGAATCGCCATCCGTGGGATGATACAACAATGTGGCGTCGTTAAGCACCCTACTCATTCCATATTCTAAGGATACCAACAAAAATTTTAGTGGCCAGCACTTCTTATCTCAGCATAACGTTCTTTATTGTGCAAGAAAGGTCTTTCGAGTTTGAACTAAAAGTCCAACACAAAACGAATATGTTGCAATAGATCAAAGCTGAAGTTAGATCAAGAACTTCCATCAGAACCCACGCGAGATTAGGAGAGATTACTCTACTTTGATCCCTGATGTTGATGAGTTGGCGAAGTTGCCATCATCTAGCACAATGGTTGTGGCTGTTGGATGCAAATTGCGCAACTTCAGGATCTCCATAACCAGAACAAGAACATGCATAATTGAGTAGAAAGATTAACGCACCAATCCATCAAACATAAAGCGGAAGCAGAAAAGGGATTACCCACTCATCAAGGGGATCCACGCATCAAGTCCTTATCCTCTATTGCCCTCCGTATCATTGGCTCAATGAGGCGGCCCCCTTCACGTTTAGCGTTAGGTAAACGCTCCTTAAGTGAGGATATATGTGAGAATTAGGGTTAGAGGAGAGACTTGAGCACTATTTATAAAGTTTCCAACCAGGCCTTCTCATTACGGGCTAGGCTCAACTCGGCCCACACTAGCCAGTCTCGTATTAGACTAATTAAGAAACCTTCTATCTCACCTTAAACCATCCCTGTTTTACGGTAACCATAAAAACAGTAAATTACAATATCAATTGATTTAGTTCACATTAGTCCACTTGGCCTGGAGTTTCTTGCTTGATCTGGCCTACGTCAGTCAATGGAGGTTCCCACGGCTTGGGGAACCTGGCCCACCACGACTCGCTGATGCTGTGGTCGGCGCAGTCGCTGTGGCGCATGAGGAGGATGTGTTGGCAATGGCCAGTTAATTGCTCGGGCTTGACGGTCGTTGCCATTGCGAGCGGTGGCTTATGGTTGTGAGCTGACGCTTAGAGAGCGGAGGGAAGATGAAGAGAGGAAGAAGAGAGGGCGATTTCGTGAAAATAGAGTAGCTTAGGTAAGTTAAAGCATAAGATGTTTTGATCAGTCCGGTCAGTCCACGATCAGGAATGCTTCATAAATAGAGATGAAGGTCGCAGCTCACAGATTTTGATCAATACAACAATTGAAAATGTAACAGAAGTGTTGGATGGCCATCGTGATCAATACAACAATTGAAAATGTAACAGAAAGGTTGGATGGCTGCCGGTGGGGACGCGCTGCCGTTTGCATTTTTATTCTTAGTGGTTGAAAATGACCTATTTATTTAAATGTTACCCACAGTCGAAAAATATAAGCTGCATATATTTTCTTTTTTGGTAATGTAAAGGCTCGAGCATAAAGACCCACCTATTTGGAGATCCATAAAACATCATGCAATCCCTACGAAAGAATTAAGTTTGGGTTTTGACCTCTACAGCTTTGACCTCGAAAGGGGATGCTGATCAAGAGCAGATTGCACTAAGTGGGTGAAATTTAAACAAGTGGCCTCCAATTCCTAAACTAAAAATCCCTTAATGTCTCAATCAATTACGTCGATTTTGAGGGTTTAAATTACATGTATGTTGCAGCATGGTCTTATTAAACATAGAATGTCTCTTTATTTTAATGAGAACTGTGTGTCTACTAAGACTGCTTTATAAAGTTGGGATATGGTTTCATATGATATATTTTCCTCGCTATGAAAATAAATGTTCACTTTAAGTCTGCAAAATCATTTGATATAGTGATTTTGCATACCTATCTTAGTTTACTTTAGTCAAGCATGTACAACCAACTTAAAAGCTCATAGGTTTAGTACCATCAATTTTGGGAGATAGATTTGGCTTATGTAAGTCGAGATGTATCTTATGTAATTAAATAGGGTCATAATCCAACATAGATTATGATAAAGCCGATCGTGGGTAAAATAATTTATTAAATAAAGACTTGCTAACAAAAGTCGTTCCCTCTAAATTCCAATCAAAAAAATTATAAATTCATCCATCTTTGCTATTGGCGGAGTGATCAACACTAGAGAATAGATAGATCAAGGGTACGTTGGACTACCAGAGATTGCACGCCAAATTTGACTATAGGCTTTGTCATATCATTAACTTTCCCATTTCGTTCGACAAATAATTCATTATGTCTATAAAGCAACAAATGTGAAATATGAAATGCATCACGTTGACCACATCAACAATTAACATACATGGCCACGCTGCCCAACCAAATGAGGGGAATTAAAAAATTTGCTTAGATTTTTCTGCAGTAAATGAGGTGTATTACACTAAACCAGAGGCCGTGTCGGGGCTGGCCCCTCCGCGCTTAATACTAAAAATTTTTTTTACTCTGTTTTCTTTCCTTTGTTGGCCTCACTTCGCATAGTGTCTAGAACTAGGGATACTGATTAGATGTGTCAGTTTTAAACATTGTGCAAAGCAAGTGTCTAAACAGTAAAAAGCAAGCTTCCGACATTGCTTCCAGCAGTAGTCCAATAACCTGGCGCCTAGCTTGAATGCGTTATTTATTTTAATATATCGGTTCCTACACGTTGTCCCCCCAATTGGAGAGAAAGTTTTTCTTTCCTTGCCCTTGGAATACCCTCAAATTTTACATCCTAGAGTTCAGACGAGTCAATTTTAGAACATAGTCAAGTCCAATTCATTATGCCTATAAAGCAACAAATGTGAAATATGAAATGCATCATGTTGACTATATACACAACTAACATATAACATATCGATCAAGATATACATCATCAAAGGGAGATATATGAATAATCTTGAGAGATATACAGAATCAATAGGAATATCATAATTATCTTTAATATAGAACAATATTCTAGAGAAAATCTTAAATATCTCTAGCAACCCACAAACTCAAGGTGAATTGAAGAAGTCAACTTGAATTTGGATAATTAAGATTTGAAAAAATGTCTACCGATATTGCCAAACTAGTTCTTATGTTGATATGGGTGTAGTAGGCTATCGTCGATGAAATTTAGGATTTGGCTCATATGATGGTGGTGCTTGCTTTGGAAATGAGCAGTGAAAGAGTCTCAAACAATGACTGAAGTTGGGAATTTAGTGGAGAAATTGGAGCGATGTGGCCTATGTGACTGGTGTCATCACAACCACTGTTGAGAAATGTGGCCGTTGATGCGACTCACGTTGTTATGAAGCAAACTCAAGAAATGGAAGTGACGCGGCCAATGCACCTGACGTCGCTGATTTTGGCTAACAAGATCACCTAGAGGGGGTGGTGAAGAGACAATTTCAAGAAACTTGACAAAAGTATTGCAGAATTAAAATTGTTAAGTTTAATATAAGCGTAATTGGGTGAAACAAATTATTTATATAAGAACTACCATGTAGCATGTTTATATTGGGCAATAAATAAATAGAAGCAATAAAATGGAGAACAATGCAAATAGAGCTATTAGTGGTTCGACTTTGTGTAAGCCTACGTCCACTCCCAAATTAACATGCTTTTAGCTAAATTCCACTAGTCAATTGTTGAGAATGTAAAGTAAAATGTGCTACTTCTACTCAAGCACTTTTTTCCAAAGCTAGTGCTACTTATACCTAAGTAGATAGATTGCATTATTATACACCTAAACACAAACTACAACACTGCCAACACTTCTCACAAGATTACAGAATGGTACTCAGAACATCGTATAAAATGTAAACCATCATCTAACTTTGGAATTTGCACTCTTGATTCTCATTCTCCTCAACATCTTGATCTCCATTTATACTCCTCAGCATGCAATCTAATCTTCAAGAGGATCAATCTTCCAACTAATTAAATGAACTATTGAGTAGATCAATTAATCGTTGAGGTGTATAAATAAGATCTCCATAGATTGGTCGCCTATTCAATCAAATCTTTGGTTTCTAAAAATTGAGTAGCTTTCTAAAGAACCTTGCCTTGAGGATGATTGTTAATAAAAAAGATTTCATGCGAGATTGATTTCTTCCGCGTAGATAATTTTTAAGATTGACGGTCAATCACTTTCTTCTAAATTAGGAATCTATTTCAAATCACAAGCTATCAAAGGATGTGATGATTTATCTTAGAATAATAATCTTGCAAATCGTGACAAGATTGTTATCATAGGTAGTGTAGGTGTTCCGCTTACATCAACGGTTCCTGTTTATATTTAGTTTCCTAGTAATATAGACTTCTGCTTGTATCAAACTTTTGGTCATATTAGACTTCCTACTTTTGTCAAGCTTTAGTTAATATTAGACTTTGGTTATATCCAATTGCTTCTCAATAGGCACTTTGAATACGATATTCCTATAAATTCTTTAGACTATTCACCTTGATATCTCTAAGTCTATAGGAACTCCCCGTTCGTCTAGACTTATTCATGTAGGTTCTTCCAGCTGTTTGTATCTTTTCACTTAGTACATCAAAGTTCCTTTTAAATGGATATTACTTGAAATATAAACAACTCTTGCATATATTAAGCTTGTAAGATATCATGCATTGTTTTGTCAAGTTCAAAATATATTAGAAGGTTTTTTCAACAGTTGTGATGACTTTCATGGAGAAATGAAGCTGTCAATGCATTTGGCGTTGTTGTGAAACAAACTCGATGAATGGTTCCTCAAACAACAATAAGTCTCAAGGAATGTCAATAGTTATTGAAAAGGAAAATAACACGAAATACGAGATTTTCATTCGGTTGTGCACTCAGGATTGTCTAGTTCTGATACCAAGTTAGAAAATCCAAAAGCTTAAGCTATTACATGGAAAGAGATTGCATGAATGTGAAAAGCATACATGACTATTGTCAAACGATGGAGGACAATATTCTAATACCCCTTCTCAGGACACACATGAAAGGGATAGCACCAACTCTAATACCATGTCAAGAAACAATATTGTTGTTATTGGGAATAGTTCAAGAGAATTGAAGTCCCGAAAATTGAAGAAAGATTCACGGGTTTGTGCTCTTGTCCTCATTCTTTTCTAGGTTCCTAGATCAAGCTCTTTGGTGGAGGAAAAATAGGCCTTGAGGGCTTACTCGTGTACAACGTTGCACATCATTGATCCTCTGTTGTTGATATTGCTTCCATCGCCACCCAACTTGCCAAACCCCATATCGCCAATGGTAGTGGCCATTGGTTCTACATAAGTTCGACCCCAACAAGATTCTCTACTTTGATCCTCCTATGCAAATCCTGTCTCCTCATATACCATTGCTAAAATTAGGCATCTTGTTCTCACCCAAGAGCAAAATGTTCATGGAGGCTCAACCTCAACTATTTTACCTTGCTAGGCCTCCGAGACAACACTTCCAAGCTTGTGGGTGGAAAGGGATTTCCTCTCGGCATGTCCCTTTTTCAGTCCTTCCCTATGTTGTAAAGGTAGCGACGATGCGATAGATGGGAATGTGAACACAAGGAAGCTGGATGCTTTCTTGGACGACTTGCCAATGGATGTACTTGATGTTGATATACACGTGTAACTTATGTTAAAAAAGTCCGACATCTTATGATTAGTGTGATGTAAAATAGTTAATATATCGTAATTGGCTCTTAATTGAATGTCTTAACCTTTTGAGTGAAGGTGAGTACAATTAGATATGTAGTCAAATTAGACTTGGACTCCATTTTGGTGATCTATCCAAGTAAATGTATCGACCTTTTACTACGTGCTCCCAATAAATTGTATTAGAACCGATGCTTGATTAATGAATCACTTCCAATGTGTATTGGCATTTGATAAATATTTCAAGTAAGAAATCTGACCAACATGATTTTTGGGTACCCCTTATGGTTTATTCTGGGAAAAGAGATTAAGGATAAAGGTGGGCATTGGAGATTCACGTTGATCCGTGTTACTTTATAAGGGTACCTGAACTAAGAGGGAGCAGATTTGACATAAAACTCCCATGTCAAGGGGAGATTGTCGATATGCATGTGTGAATTGTACTATAATATGTCCTTTATTAGAGAATTGATGTGGTGTGAAATGGTTAATGCATACTAGTTAGCCTATAACTTATTGGATTAATTTTTTGAGTAAAAGTGGGTATAGTTGGATATATTAGTGGGTTGGACTTGAGCTCTCTATTGACAAACTGCTTGGATTAAGGAATGGTGCTTCTACCGCGTGTTCCAAGCAAAAGTGGGTATTATAGTTAGGATTGACTAAGTTGAAGTGAATTGACATTGATAGAAAAAGGAAACGTAACAATTGACAGATTTGATATGAAGGATTTTGTTTTGAAAGATGTAGATTCAGGATTATTTGTACAATAGGAATTTGCACTGTGAAGAAACCATAGTCTAGGAAGCAAGTTGATTGAGAGTTATTGGATAGATATGCATTGAATGTTATGCAACTGATGTCAGAGTAATGTTGCATTTAGCATTCGTAAGAGAAGACTTTTGCGAGATTAATGTATGCCCTCTTAAACACGTACGAGATAAGGTCTCCTTGATGCGACATCTTCTTCATTTAAATATGGGCAAAGATGATTCGATTAATGAGCTCACAAGTAGGAGTAAGATTGTTAAGATGCACATAGAAGTTATGCTAGAAAAAGTCTCATATTGGAGAATTGATGTTGTGTGAAGCAGTTAATTAGCTAATATCTAATTATCATAAATTTTTTAGTAGAGATGGTTTTAATTGAATATATAAACGGGCTTGGACTTGAGTTGTCCTTTAATGATTTCCTATGTTAAAGATATCAGTCTTCTGCCGCACGCTTCTAACACCTAACCATTTCGAGCAGCTCCCGAGCCTGTCAAAGTGGTGACGATACAAGTTATAACAAGCAAGGAAGGGTTTGCTGAGGAGACGAGTTTTTCATTTGTCTAAGCTTCCATGATTTGACAAGATTCAGAGACAGAGCAATTCTGGTCGCTGTTTATTCTTTCTATTAAGATCAGATTCAAGCATCTTTATTTATGAGACGCCTCTAGTTCAGGTATTGCAGCAGTACGAACTCCGTGGCTCTCAATATAATTCCCAATTTAGCGGGCATTAAACGGGTCATGATCAAGAGAGGACGAACAACATAAACTGTTATAACATTAAAATGATCCAACACAACCCACATATCACAAAACCAGCATAGAAAAGCAACTCAATCCCTCCCAATGCTCCGTAAAATACAGCAAGTGCAAACTCTAGTTCATGCTTGTTGCAGCTGCTTGAGCTCGATGCCGGTTTCATCAGGTTTTGTGGTGATCCTAAATTTACTAGCGGTGAACAAGTTGCCATTTCGAACGAGTTGCCTTTTGAGATACGCGTAGCCAAAATAGTCCGGCCTTAGTTCATGCCCTCTTGCGTCCTTCCAATATGTCGAGGCCATGACCTTCACTCCTTCCCCTGCATTCGAAGCTCGCTTAGAAAACATGGCATGACATAAAAACTTGTTCACTTTTCGTGCCATTATCGTGGATGTGTATGCCCTACATCATATGGGTTTCAATTTTGATTTAATTGATTACAAGGAAATAAATGAAATGCCAAATCGAAGATCACCATGAGTGACGAACAGCAAATTTTCTTGAGGGTATCTGTCGACGAGGGAGTGAATGGTGTGGAGGTATCGATCTCTTGCCCCGGATTCGCTCTCTCCCCATTGTGGCATCTACAGCAATTGTGATACTCTACAATCAGAATCTAATCTTCTTGAGACCAGGCAGCGTACCACGTAAAAACCTCGTACCTCCTTGTACACCCGGTGTGGTGCGGGGTCCGCGACGCCCGGTGGAAATGAAGCCTCGAGCTCTTTGATGTCGAATCCCCATGAATCGTGGTCCGTCGGGTGATACCACAACGAGATGTCGTTTAGGATCTCGCACATTCCATACTCTATAGATACCTGCAAAGCGTTCGAAAAGGAATGGGGGCGGGCATTTGGTAAAAAGCACTTAGTACTCCTTATCTCATTCTTTTTGTTGTTTTGTGTGAGAAAGGTGTATGGAGTTTGAACAAACAGTGTTTCACGTAAAGGATATATCGGAATAGATTAAGAAAGAAATTTCAGCAAAACCCATGTGGATTAGGAGAGAATTACTCGACCTTGATTCTCGATGATGATGAGTCAGCAGAATCGCCGTCGGGCGCCGTGGAGAGACCGGCGATCAGTTCCCGTGCGGTCTCCACGCACCGTAGGAAGGGTGACGTGACGACCCGGTGGATCGGGAACTCGAGCTTAGCCCGGAGATTCTTGCCGGTATCCAGCGCCTTGTTCCGGCCCTCTTCGGACAAAGGGGCGTCCCATGGCCTGGGCACCGTGGTCCACCACGACCGGTCGACCCCCGGGCCCATGTCGCTGCGGTGGCCGTGGCGCATGACGAGGACATGCTGGAACTGGTCAGGTACGACGGTCGACGCCATTGCAGCCGGCGAGTTTGAGGTCGGGAGGCTGTGCGCCGATAGAGCAGAGGGAAAGATGAAGAGAGGAGGAGGAGAAGAGAGGGAGGGGGCGATTTTGTGAAAGAAAGAGTAAAAGATTTCTCGAAGCAAGGGATGATAGCACCCTTCTTTTAAAGTTGGTCCCTTCTTTTAAAGTTGGTCAACCTGTTCCAACCCGTCCTTCTCTCTCTCTCACTCTCTCCCCTAGGAATTGATAGCTGCTCCACTAATCTCTCTCGAAACACTGCAGAAGCGACGATTCCGGTGGAGTTCGCAGCTGATTAGGGGTGAGCAATCGACGTCCGAGAAAATATTAGGTGCCGGTTGATAGATACATCACCTTCACACTAGTCCATCCAACGGTTAACACGTGTTATTTGTGGGGGCACTCGTCACAGACCTTTGCATTCGCCCCTGTCCCTTTGATTAATCAACAGTCACTCTCCTCTCTTTTCTATCGGATACTTTGCATCCTCTCTCTTCAATTAATTTTTTACTCGTTTTTTCCTTCTTTTTCGTTTTTTCTTCTTCTCCTTCCTCATCTCACTCCATTGGGGATGATGACCTCAGCTCAGACTCTGTAAATCGCCTTCCACCACCACATCACCATCATCTCAGTCCACCACCTTACCTTACCGCCGTCTCAATCCTCCACTGTCGTACTCGAACTTGGCCAGTGAACTTGAGCCTTGGATTTTGGATTTAAGCCCAAGTGAGCCCTAGATTTGTGATCTAGAGCTCAACTTGACCTTAAATCTGCTGATCCGAGGTCGACTAGGGTCGACCGAGGCATAGGGGGAGGCGGAAGTGGTGTGCTAAAGGTGGCACGGTCTGTGGAAGCATGAGAGCCTTTTGAGAAAGCAAGAGTAAACTTTGTTGTTTTTCTTTCTTTAGAAAAGGCATAAGAGAGAGGAGAGAGAAAGTCGATTAATTGAAGGGAGAGGGGGAATGCAAGGGTCCCTTACGGCTAGGCCCAAAAAAATGACACGTGTCAACCGTTAAATGAAGTAGTACGAAATCGATGTGTCTATCACTTAGGTACCTAATATTTTCTCTCAATATCCAGGCCAACCTAGCCATCTTGATCCGGTTTCTATGGGGTTGAGTTGATTCTTAATCTTGGGACTTTTGGACCTTGTACTGTGCATATTGATTTGCGGTCATGTGATAAACTATTTTTTCTTATGTAATTTTTTCTTATATATGTCTATACATAATTTATAATATATTATATATTTTTGTCTACTCTAAATCCTAGTGCTTTCACTGTGTTCTTTCTTATGTAGTTCTACTATGTAAATTAGAAAGTAAAGATTTTGCCAATAATAATAATAATAATAAACCCTCTCGCTCATCGTGCTCGCCTCACGAGTGCAGCTCAGGTGGTGAAGTTGGTTGCCTCTCTTGGCCCACCTAACGGGCACTACTAAAAAATTGTAAATAGAGATTTATGTTGTTACTTTATCTTAGATTTATGTTTGATATATATCGAATTTCACTAATTTGGTTGTTCAATATCGCATTGTTGATAGATATATAAATTTAAAAGAATATGTTTGTCTTTTCAAGAAATACAAACAATGAAACCAAAAAAAAAAAAAAATCAGTTGGTTCAATCCTTGGTTCCAATCTCAATAGAGTTGGTCTCCGATCTAAAAAATCGGGGATTAATATTATGCAAGTTGATCCTGGACTAGGTATTTGACCGGCTCAACCTTAACTATGCTCACGTTATTACTGCTCTGTTTTCTCTCTCTCCCTCTTTCTTGGTGTGGACTTCTCTCTCTCTCATATGATATTATACATTACCTAAATTAGCAGCTGGTAATAAGATGGAGACGAAGTAGAACATCAAGCCCATGTTTGCTTCACCATAATGACACGGAGCTTCAACATAAAGTCGCCTAGCCCAACCCTTTGGACTCAAATAACCCTTTTTATCCGGACTCAGATACTAGTTTTCCAGCTTTTTAAGAACTCAAGATACAGAATTATATTTTTCGAGATAACATTTTTATAGTAGCATCAGTGATAGTTTAAGGTTACTTCGGTAACCCTATCAATTTTTCGAAATCATTTGTATGCCGAAAAAATCCGGATGGTTGTTGGAACGATATAAAATTATATAGATAACATTTTTATAGTAGCATCAGTGATACTTCGGTAACCCTATCAATTAAATCATTTTTATGCCGAAAAAGATGGTTGTTGGAACGATTTGACTGATTGATATTGAAGCTTGTCTGGTTGCGTGGGAACAATAACCTCCTCTGCTCGACCCGTTGTTCTTATCACAACTATTATATCCTTACCTGAGATCAAGTAAATTACGTCTCAACTAGAGAATCATAAGAAGAATTAATTGCAACAAAAACCTAGGATTATCTCACCCTACAAAGGCACATCATATCCACCTAAATGTCGTTATTATTTAATTTTTATTACTGATACTCCATTGAAAACAAACCTCAATCTCCATCGTAGGGACCTATAAGACGGTTCCCTTTCCTCTGAATCACAACACCTCTCGATGTGTCCAATCCTAAGCTCCAATGCTTTAATTGTCCAAGTTCTGTCGTATGTCCGAGATTGTCAATTGTAACGAACCATTTTCCCGTGAGAGAGAGGGGAAAGAAACAAAAAAAATTGACAGGTGGACCCGATTTGCCACATGTCCATTGTTGTATGGTTTAATACATATTCTACATGGTATATTTAATACACCTAATAATTTCTCTTTTTTACGATGCTATTGTGATTCTGAAGAGATAAACATGTCTTTTGACTATTGTGAAATTATACGGCAATTGACATGATTGATATGGCGTGTCAAACCTTTGCATCTTGAAAGTTGTTTTAGTAGGATTCATTAGTTTTGTTCAGGGCAACTTTTCAAATGAGAGGTGTGACAGTTTAAATTAGAATAGATTTCTTCAGCACGAAATGAAAATTCTACGAGTTGAACAATGCATGTCTTTAGGATAACAGTTATAATATTAAATCTCTTAAATGATTTTTTCAATGTAGAGAAGAAGGGAGGGGTAAAAATTAGAAATTCAAATCTCTAAAAATGGTTGATTTTTGGTATTGTCAATAGGTGGTAGAGACATAGATTAACAAGGAAAGGATTGGGAAAAAAAAAAGCCACATGAAGGAGTGAGGAGAGGCCCTTCGAGCCTGAAAAATGCATAAAGATTGAAGGTCAACGAAAGGCTCGAGCCCCACTCACCTCACTTATTTTAGCCTAATAATCCATTATCAATTTGAGTGGAACCAAAAGGGGCGCGACAAAAAGCACTATTTTAAAAAGCATGGTTATACAAAATGACATAAAGAATTTGGATTTAGCAGATACGGCAGCGACGCGACATAAGTGAAGGGTCTAATCGCGAGAAAGTACATTCGTTGAGATATCTTATCGAGAATAGCCCAGGTCCTCAATGCTTAAGTGAGAATACGCAAGAACATGTGACATCAACACGGTTTCACAGCATCCTCCTCTTCGCACAGAGAGAGAGAGAGAGATCTTTCTTTTCTTACCGAACCATTCGCACGGAACTGTCGAGTTACTAGGCTGGGAAAATTTGGACAGTCTGTCGGACCATTGACCTCCTTTTCTTAGTCTTTGTCTTTTGCAAGGATAAAAAGACAAGCAAAGGGAACCGGCGGTTTCCAAGCAATGAGAGCAAGATGAGCCAATAAGTCCACATCATATTTCCTTACTACTGCAGAATGGATTCATCGATCGCATTATTTACCAGTTCCCCAACAAAATATGTTGATCTAGCAGAAACAACTAGAGGGTTTAAATCGATCCTTCTCGAAGAATAAGATGGTCTTCTTGAAGGCCTAAACGTAAGAGTTTTTGCTACCTCTTTGTGATTTTCGGTTCAAGATTTTTCAGAGTATTTCCAACGCAAAATCCTGAATGCACCGAGTCGATATAAAGGAGTGTGCCCCAATTGCACTAGGTCTTTTTGAGAGCATTCCAAGAGTGGAAAACCTAAATGCATTGGGACGACCTGGAGGAATATTCCCTAAGATCACCCAATAAAAATGAATCCAATTGAGGTGTTTGGAATTTGGTTTGGACATTACATCACCCACTCAGAAAAAGAGTATAAGAGTGATGCCGACACGACATTTTATGTCACTTTATTAGGTTGGAAAGCACTTCCACTTAAATCTCTTATTCCATAATTTTGAAACTAAGGAAGTCACAGGCCAAATTCAGAATCAGTTTTTCATTTTGAAGCACATTGCAGTAACAATGCTCTCATGGTTACGCTCAATTCTGGACATGTTCAACAAAAAACTTTGATATTTCGCAAGGACACGAAATGTAACTCGTCCACGAAGCAGTGGCGAATTCGAATCCACAATTTTCAACTACTCTTGTCTATTCAGCGATGTTGTGGATCTGTTTTCGTTGAGGAATTTGGATTTTCGATGTTGTGGCCCTTGTAGGCCTGCCCCTCTAAAGAGTACAAATTCTTTATATTTCGAGCAGCTTCCAAGCCCATCGAAGGGCGACAAGAATTTTTAGTTTGCCTAGCTTCCGCGGTTCGACAGATTCAGTGACAAATCAATCATCGTCCCTGTTAGTTCATTAGATTAAAGAATTTCCCTGTACGAGACACATCTGGTTCTTCATACGTTGCAGTGATATGAAACCCTTGGCTTTCCATAGATTTCCAACGTTAAGTGGTGTTTTACATTAGCCATGATTCGGAGAGGAAGCCTGCATTAAAACTCTTACGACGGATGGGAATTTACATTAGCGAACGTCATCAAATCTCAACGTTCAACCATCAAATAAAGCCGTCGAAGCTTGTCAGAACAACATAAACTCTCCTAAACATCAAAATGATCTGACAAAGCCTACACACGACAAAACCAACACAGAAAGCAACTCATACCCTCCCAATGCCCCGTTGCATTCATCAAATTGTCAATTGGAATAAACCATTTTCTACAAAGCTATTGGGCTTCGAAAGATCTAATAAATCTACACTATTGTGAAACTATATGGCGATAGTAAAAATTGATATGGCATGTCAAACCTTTGCATCTTGAAAATAATTTTTTTGGCAAAATGAAGATTAGTTCCTTATAGGGCAACATTCTAAATTAGATGTGTAAATGGTTTATACTAGAATAGATGCCTGCAAGACGAAGTTCAAAATTTTTAATAGGTTACTAATCCCGTCTTAAATTAGAATAGACATCATTAGGATAAAATTGAGATTTTTAAACATCCAACAATTTTTCGATGTATCGAGGGTAGAATCAGAAATTAAAACTTTTTTTTTTTTTTTACATTAGATATATTAATGGTAAAAGTGAAAATTTAAATCCCTAGAAACGGTTCAATACTCCGGTATTCTTACAGGGATATAGACGTAGATCGACCGGAAAGGATGAAAACCTCGAAGATGACAACCTCAATCTTTGTTTTTCCTTCTTGGGACGAAGGAGATAAGGCCATCTGTCTGTCTTTACGTGAGAGCGATCGTCGAGGAGGGTCAACAGAGCCAAGAATATTTTATAGTTACCCTTTTTTGAGGTTGTCAAAGTGAGATTGTCATCTTCATCGTGAATTCTTATACTATTTTTTTTATATATATAATTAAGATTATTATTAGCTCATATGTAAGATGTTGTTTGCAGCAGTAGTAGACCAAATAAGATGTTTAAAAATTACAAAAGGGGAAGGAAAATGGGATGTGTTTACCATCAAATCCGTTTTCGTTTTCTCCGCTGAAAGAAAAAGATAACTTTATGTAGGTTAAGCATTAATAGGAATTTAAGTTCATCATATTTGTTTTTGACAAAGTTTCTCTTGTTTGGCATCTCTTAGCTTGAGGGCATCTTCTTCGATCGAGATCCGGATCATTTTCATTTTCATATTTTTAATAAATTTTCTCCGCTTTTTCTAATGCATCGACTTGAAAGAAAAAATTGATAACTTTATGTAGGTTAAGCATTAATAGGAATTTAAGTTCATCATATTTGTGTGCATTTGACAAAACCGACTTTCGCCGTTCCGCCTCCGCCCAAGTTGCAACGTTTGCAGCAATGGATGTGTCAAATTGAGTGTTGATTGTGGTAAATAGGGATTTTATTCAAGGAAACAAAATTGAAGAAAAGATATGGCATGTCTATGATTTTTCTGATATTGCCTTATAATAAAAATGTAATAGTTTCTCTTGTTTGGCATCTCTTAGCTTGAGGGCATCTTCTTCGATCGAGATGATTGATATCATAGATCGGTTTTTCACACCAAACATGTGATTCTCCGGTAATTATCAGGTCCTAATCATCACCAACCGACTTGAAAGGATCAATGTGAGCGCATTGAAAATAATAGATACAAAGTGAGATTTTCTTTAGAGCGCATATGTTGTTTTATAAGAACTTTAAAAAGTCTCATTTTATTTTTCCATTTAAATCTAAATCATATTCTGATTTTAAAAATTGTCAGAAACCTCAACTTTTAGCTCTAAATCCATTGTTGGTTTGTGTGGATCGAAAAGGGGTGTTGCAAAATACCATTTTAAAGAGCATTGTCATACCAAATGAAAGGACATAGCCAAAGGGTTTAAAAAAAAAAAAAACAGATGACATCAACACGGTTTTACATTCTCTTGTTCGCAGACAGAGTTCTTTCTTTTCTTACCAAACCCTCCGCACTCAAATGGGCAAAGGTTGTAGCCTGTCGAGGCATTGACTCCTTTTCCTCAGTCTTTGTCTTTTGCAAGCATAAAGGAAAAGCGAAGAGAACCGGCGGTTTCCAAGCAATGAGGGTCTTTTACTGAAGATAATGTTATACTAGGAGTTGATTAATGAGATGTTTGCTCATTTTCTTGGGATCTTAAGTTGAAAGCACTCTGGGAGTGAAATCTACGAACACACCAAATCATATGAGGGAGGGCTCCTTTCAGACTGTTTTGGAAGTGGATTGATTTGGGCGTGTGAAAGTTGTTTCGAACATCACTTGACCCACTAAAAAAAAAAAAAGCCTAAAAATGTTGACATGATATTTTATGTCATTCCATTCAGTCATAGAGAACTTCCACTTAAATCTCTTATTCCATAATATTCAATATATTGGAATTTCCAGCTTGATTCCTAATGGGTTCTCTTTTTCAAGTAAAGAAACTAAGAGAAAAGACCATAATCACATTCATTGACAGCCCGTCCATACAAGCAGTCCCCCTAGCAGAAGGAAACGTTGACAAAGACACAAAACTCATAAGACCAAGCTCTTTTAGATCACCTGTCAAGTCATGCGAACATGAGGGTATCAATCACATACCGTCCTCGGCAAGCAGTTGACGCCGGATTGGCCATGGCTTGTGAGAAGCTCGAACTCGCCAGCCTCTAACGTCTCACTGCTCTGAACGACTTGTCTTCTAAGCTGTATATATCCGCAGTAATTCACTTTAATCTCGAATCTCGCAGCGTCCTCTAAATGTGTCAAGAGCGCAACCTTCACTGCTTCCCCTACATAAACATGAAAGGGATGATTCCAATATGCGAAGCCTAATGATTGATTGAGCGAGCTAAACTATTACTAAGAACTTATCGTTCGAAATTGTTCAAGTAATATATCACAACAAAATAAGAAAAACTGGATGTGTAAGCAGGCCAAAGAATTAAGCTTACGTCGCATGAAGTTCTTGGTGTAGTACACCCTGAACTTTATAGCTCTCAATCTGATTGCATGTTAGATGAAGCTTACCATGAGTGATAAGCAGCAAATTTTCTGACGGGTAGCTACTGGCAAGAGAACGAATAGTGTGGAGATATCTATCTCTTGCCTTTGCCTCAGTCTCTCCCCAGTGCGGCAGCTACAAAGAACAAAACTCAAATTAGTTCTGAGTTCATTATCTGTATCCAATCCAGGAAAAAAAAAGACATTATTTACTAGACACGATCGAAGATCCACTCGATTTAGTTAAAACATTAGGAAAAATTTCTATTTTTCCTTCTCGACTTTCTGCTCAAGAAAACAAGAAACGAAATTCCCGAGAACGAATGAAGCGAGACCCGAAAATCAAAAAAGTCTCGGAAACGGTCGAAAATTTTTTCCTGCTCAACCTGCTTTTCGAATCCCGTGGCAGAATTTTCTTAGGTGAAAGAGCTTAACGAGCGGCTTCCATTGTGGCTTTTGGCCGCAGCCTTTGCAGGCTGGCTTTCTTGAACTCGTGGTGGTGAGTTTAGGTTCGACCAGGACTTGGCTCCCTTGGCCCAAGCCTGTATATTTACCTAGGCAAGTCTCGTAAAATGAAATCGACAATTTATAAAAAATTTATTTGGGACCTCAAACCTGAAAAATTTAGTGTACCTCATTGAACACTGGCTTCACTGCGCGATCCAAAGTGTCTAATGGAATTAAGGCTTCAATCTCAGTGTTGACACCTCAATTTTAATTAAGTTTATTTTATCTTATTAATTAAGTTTTTATTTTATTTATCTTGTCTTTTTTCGGAATAAAAAAAAAAAAAAAGCCCATTGGGGCTGGGCCTTCGAGTCTAGCCCCTCCCCCCCACTTTTTTTTCTTTCTCTCCCTCGCGCAAGCCCCCACGGCCCGGCCCGCGCGACTTAACCCTTCCCCCTCCTTCTTCCTTCTCCTTCCTTCTTCTTCTCTGTGCCTCTGTGCCGGCCGCCGCGCTCAAGGGCAGCCTATGGTAAAGAGAAACGGAGGTAGGCCGCCGAAGGGGAGGGCGACGCACATGCGCCTTCAATGCGCGCCTTTAATGCTGAGATGAGACGTCGATTCAGCCAGGAGGTTCCGGTCGGCGTGCGGGAGCCGACGGCCGAACCTCCGTCGACCGGCCTGCTCCTCGCCTATAAATAGAGGAGCACCTCCGTCGACGAAGGGAGACGGGCGAGCTCGTAGATCCTTCACTGAGAGACATTGGGAAGGATCGAAGAGCGAGCGCAGGAGAGAGCTCGAGTCGCGAGCTTAGCCCACCCTCCACCGAGAGACTTCAGGGAAGGCAGGCGGCAAGCGACTTCGAGAAGGTCAGATCCGGCCGGTGGAGGCTCGGATCTGGCCTGAGTGAGAGAAGATTGAGGCCGAGGGTAGGGTTTCGCGAGATCTCGCACCTCGGATCTGGTTTTTTTTTTTTCTTCTTTGTTGCCGCCGTTCGCCTCGACCGAGATCCCGACGCCATTTGCTGCTGCTGTCCCCCAAGAGCTGCCTCTCCTCCGAAGCTCGAAGAGCGAGCCCGAGCCCGAGAGAGAGAGCCCCGGCCAGATCGACTGAGCCTAGGCCTCACTGACGCCGTCGTCGTCCGCCGCGGTCGTCGCCATCAGTCTGCCCTCGCCGTGGCCACCACCGTCGTAGATCAACTCTTGTCGTCGCCGTCATCGCCTCCGTTCAAGAAAAGGTAAAAACCGTCGCCGTCACCCCCCCTCTCAAACCATGCCGCCGCCCACACCGATCTGCACCCGTCCTCACTCATCCTCGCCGGAACCGTTTTGTCGTCGCCGTCTAGCCCGTCGTCACGGCCGTTGTGGCCGCCGTCGCTGCGCGTCGCCCGGTGACGCTTCTCCCCCTCACCGGTGCGCGAAGCGAGCGAAGGAGAAAGGAGGCCGGGAATCGGGTCGGCTCGCGGGTTCGTCCGACCCGGTTTCCCGGTTCCGGGTAGGGTTTCCCAGGTCGGACCGGGTAGGGTTCCGCTAGGAACCCGGGTCGTCGGGCCGGGCCGGGCGTCCCCAAACGCCCGGCCACGGCATCGTTTTAATAAAATAAAAAAAAAAAAAAGAAAGAAAAAAGCGAAAAATCCGAGTCGGGCCCGCGTTCGGTCGCCGGCCCGGTCGGACCCAACCCGCGGATCCGACCGGGTCAATTTTTATATTATTTTAATATAAAATAATATTTTAAATAAATAAATAAAAAATAAATATTTTATTTTTAAAAAAAAAATCATCAAAAAAATCAAAAAATGTTTTATTTTCAAAAAGTAATTAAAAAATGTTGAAAAATGTTTTATTTTCTAAAAAATCAAGAAAAATAAAAAATAATTTATTTTCTAAAAACATTAAAAAATATTAAAAAATATTTTATTTTCCGAAAAAAATAATAATAAATATTTCATATTTTCCAAAAATGCCAAAAATCCAAAAAAAGCAAAAAATTCAGAAAAAGCCAAAAAACTTGTATTTTCCAAAAATACCAAAAAAGGCCAAAAACTCCCTTTTATGTCAAAAATTTAGAAAAAGACTCAAAATGATTTTCTTTCCCAAATTGCATGGAAAATCCCTCAAACATCCAAAAAATCTCAAGGTTTAAACAAGATTAGGTACCGAAAGGGCATTAGTGATTAACTAGTATAATCAAGTCCCCGATCCTAATTTCTTTGGTTGTGCGGGAGTGAGTATTTCTCCCGATACTTCACTTGGGTTTTTAATCAACCCACCCCAAATCGATTAGTGGCGACTCCATTTTAAAAAAATTGATTTACGGGTTAAAAACTCAAATTATTAAAGTCGTGAATTGGTGGACTTGGGAGAGTCCGAGCATAACTAATTTCAGCCGAGCCATTAACCTCCTTAGGCGCCCGTACCCGATTGCGGGCGCCGAAAAAAGAGGTCGCGACACTCAGGAATGTTGAATCCCCAATCCCCGTGATTTTCGGGACTAGGAGGAGCATGTCTTAATGTTTTGTCGTTGAACAACTCGCCCAATCCATACTCTATAGATATCTGCAAAAGACAAAAAAGTGTTAAAACCTTATCATTAGCAAATACTAAGGACCAAAACCCCAGGCATCATTGGTACATGCACACATGACTAAACAATTTTAGATGAATTTAAGAGACATCTCAATGGACCTTGACTTTTGATGGGTCAATGCCGCCACCGGTCCCTGTCACTGCATTGGGGTCCTTGTCTGGGGCCGGGCGGCCGCCAATCAGCCCGAGAGCAGTGTCGACGCTCCTCCGGAAGGGAGACACGACGACCCGATGGATTGGGAAGCCGAGCTGGGTGGGGAGTTGCTCAGCCACCTCGAGTGCCCTGGCCCAGCCGGCCTCAGCCAATGGAGGATCCCACGGCCTGGGGGCCGTCAATGGCCACGACCGGTCGATGCTGTCAAGGCGGTGCCCGTGGCGCATGACGATAACATGCTGGTGGTGGGGAGGTCGCTCGAGTCTCGTGGTGGCCATGTTCACAAGAGAAAAAATGGTTTGAGCGAAAGAGAGGGGGAAGCTTTCTCGGAGAGAGAATGGCAGTTCGTAGCACACATCTTTATACTGTTTGGTTTGGACTTCCTTTCTTTCAGTCCGCAGGAAGATTCTATACAATTTCCTCGCGCCTTCCCAACAATTTCCTCGCAATCGATCAGAACTTGACTCTCGACATGAGTCTCCAAGAAATTGTGGCGGAAGATTCATCGTCACGTAATATTTCTTTACGAGTCTTGACATGTGGACTACCGGTAATGTGAAATGAAATGAAACAGATTGAATTTAACGAAGAAGCTGCCTAGCAGATTCTTCCACTTCTATGACCAAAAAAAAAAAGAAAAAGATTCTTCCAATTCGCTTATATTATATAAAGTAAATAAAATCACCTTCTTTTACAGGATCTCAATCGTTCTTTCCTGCCACCATATTCTTAATTACCTATTCTACAAAGGGTAAATGGACAAACGAGTGAATGCCTAAGTGTATTTCATTCCTCACACGTTTTCATGTTTAAATTTTGATATTTTTTTCTATCGTAAACCTTTCCTAAGATTTAAAATCTTGAAATATTTTTCTCTTCCCACATATATTTGTACCATTTCTTTGTTCTACGTATTTTTATCACTAAATCATTTCTCGATGATTCAAATAATTTGTGACAAAAGTGATTTTGCTCAATGATTTAAACGACAGTTTCTTGCACACATGTAAGACGTCTACATATTTGCTAGTATAAATATAATGTAAGACAACCTCCTACTTTTAAGGGGTCACAACCCCTTTTTTCTTCTTTCTTATATTCTCAAGGAGTTATTTTATAAAATACTCTATCGATGGCCAATTATGTAAATTAATACTTTTAGTATATCTCTAACATATTTGGGATAATGACTGAAGTCCTAAAAATTGCGTCAATCCATCACTTTAGTCCAAAAATTGTTAGGATGAATATATGAAACATTAGATGATAAAGATGTGATTTAAGACTTGTTATATGAGAGCTGGACCTGGTAATCTTGTGAGTCTTCTTTAAACTTGTGAAGTGATTCAGCTAGGGAAGATGACATCGATGATGGCTATTGGAACCACAATTCAAAAATTGGTCCAATCAATTTCGTTTCCAAGATAGTTTGAGTTGTTCAAAGCGCTGAAAGTCCCGAGAAATACATAAAAAGGGGAAGAGACGGTCCTACCGGCGATCTAATAAAAAAAAAACTGATTTTTTTCTCTTTTTTAAAGTTTTGACTAAATGGGAACCTGAGACTAACATTTTTTTTTTTGGGTCGAACTGAGATTAGCATAGACTGGTTGAAAAATAGAATTAAAGGAAAGAACATATCAAATTCAATATTGAATCATAGAACAAGTAATACACCCACTAAAAGTCCGTCCTTATTGGCAAAAGAATCGCCCAAACGTGGGAAAGAATTAACAAAGAAATACAATCGTAAATCCAAGCTCTTTTGCCCTTGCATCATACGTACTATGACAAATTGTTCTAATGCTTGATGCGAGGGTATCGATCACATCGGCGTCCTTGGCGAGCAGTGGATGCCGGTCTGGCCGTGGTTCGCGAGCAGCTCAAACTGGCCAGTCTCAGACGCGTTGCCGTTTCGAATGACTTGTCTTTTGAGCTGCGCGTATCCGCAGTAGTCCATCCTAATGCGGAATCTCGCGGCGTCCTCCAAATGTGTCGAGACTGTGACCTTCAGTGCTTCCCCTGCATAAATGTGAAGGGATGATTTCTGATACGTGAAGCCCAACGGTTATAATGTTAGCTTTACTAAGATCTTCTAGTACGAAGTTATTCGCATAATATATCATTAGTGGATAAACAGTAGTAATATGGATGTATTAGCATGCCAAACACTTTAAGTTTGTCAGCTGGAAGTTCTTGGTGCAATATACCTAAGCTTTATGGCTTTCGATCTAATTGCTTGCTACAATGTGGTTTAGAAATTTCTGAAAAATTAAACTTAGACTTGAAGCATACCATGAGTGATCAACAGCAAGTTTTCTGAAGGGTATCTGTCGGCAAGAGATTGAATGGTGTGGAGATATCTATCTCTCGCGACTGTCTCAGCCTCTTCCCATTGCGGCAGCTACAAAAATCGAACTCAAATTGGTTCAATCATATGTATATAACCAAGAAAAAGGAAAATCCATTGTTGACGATTTCTTTGTTGCAGGAAACATCAAAAATCTTTTGTACCTCTCTGAACACTGGAATCACTGTATTGTCCAATGCATCCAGTGGAATCAAGGCTTCGATATCAGGAATGTTGAAACCCCAATCTGCATGATTTGCAGGACTTGAAGGAGGATGTCTGATTGCTGTGTGGTTGAACATCTCGGCCAATCCGTAATCTATAGATATCTGCAAAAAAGAAAATGTGTCCTTTCATGTCAACATGTGTTAAGCACCACAAGCTAGGCATCATTGATATATGCATGTAAGACTGAAGCAACTTTAAATTAACGTGAGCGAGGGACTAACGGACCTTGACTTTTGATGGGTCAAGGCCGCCATCCCCTGTTGCCGCATTGGGGTCCTCGTCCGGGGTCAAAAGACCGGCAAACAGCCCCAGAGCAGTGTCGACGCACCTCCGGTAGGGAGACACGATCACCCGGTGGATTGGGAAGCCGAGCCGAGCGGGGAGTTGCTTGGCCGTCTTGCGAGCTGTGTCCCACCCAGCCTCGGCCAGTGGAGGGTCCCATGGCCTGATGGCCGTGGAAAGCCATGATGGGTTGATGTTGTCGAGGCGGTCGGCATGCCGCATGACAACGACGTGCTGGTGGCGGCAGCGGTGGTGGTGAGGTCGCTCAAGGATCATGGTGGCCATGCTCGCAGCGGAGAAAGGGGTAAGGGAACGAGAGCGGAACTTCGTTAGGGAAAATGTGAGAATGCTCAGCATGAATATGGTCTCTTAGGAGATGCACAGATCGGCATTTATAGACGCCTAACCATTCGCGATCTGTTCGTGCTTTTCTGAGCAATTTCTTCTACAGAATATACAAAGGATCCACGCGGCATGAGTCGCTCTGGATATTGATTGGAAATTTCTTCACGTGAAACCCGGGGAAGAACGTTGAATGTGAAATAGAACCGAAATAATTAACTTTTTTTTTGGTCGGTCCGAAATAATTAACTGAGCAGCAGAGAAATTGCAGTGGAAGAGGCACCGCGTGCTAGAGATAATTATGATATTTTCTTGTATTAAAAATAATTTGAATATTTCTGTTGACATTTTGTATTTCTTAAAATTGCGCAAATATCTCCATAGATATATGTTACCTTATATAGTTATATAATTAAGCCTATAAATAGGCTATTTATGTACTCTTTTTCATATATTGAATTATATAGAAAATTCTTCAATTCTCTTTTCTACTTTATATGTAAGGTGCAATATTTTCAGAATTTAACAAATTTGGGTTGCCAGATGAGTGTTGATTTTCAGGGTTATACAGATTTTTTTTTATAGCATAAAGTAAAATAAGAAGAAGGTGAACTTAACAAAGAAGCTATCTAAATGTTCTCCTTCGTTATTTACATTATACGGAGTGAAAAAGAAAAATCTCGAATTTTTTAAGATATGTCAATCATTTTTTTTTCTTTTTCACCACGTTATACTTATTTTGCAAAGATTGCGTACAAGGAAATATGAGTGAATATGTAATTCTATTCGATCCCCCACATGTGTTGTTATTAAAATATTGATGTTACTCTATCCTATAACTTCTCTAAAAAAATATTAAAATATTAAAATATTATTTTCTCTTCCCACATATAAATATATTTTCTTTGTTCCTTGTATTTTTATCACTAATTTCTTTGAATTATTCAACGCCTAAGTGACAAAGTATTTTGCTTAATGATTTAAATGTTCTCTTGTACACACACAACACGTGTGCACATTTACTAATATAAACTAAAAAAAAAACTGATGCTTTAGAGGGGTCTCAATTCTTATTTTTCCTCAATTTGTCATTAATTAGTTATTTTATAAGGAATTGTATCAATGGACAAATGCATAAATTATTGCTTCTATCACAGATAATGACAATAGAAGTTCTAAAACCTACATTGATTCTTCATTTAGTCCTAAAACTTTATTTATTAATTCAAATTCAAAAACTTATCGCCATATTCGAATTAGCGCTTTTATTATCCTTGTTAGCTTCAAATATACGAAGAAATCCAGAGTTGGCTTTGTTTATTTATTTATTTATTTTGTCCATCCTACTTATTAGTAGAGCTTGGTAAAGTCCAAAACAATTTCTTTTAACACAAAATGATGTCGTTTTTTATTAACTTGAAAAATTCTAGAAAACAGAGTGAAAACTGAAAATAGAAAAAGAGAAAAAATCACGATCTGTTTGTGCCTTCTGAGCAATTTCTTCAACACAATTCACAAAGAATTCACGCGGCATGAGTCTCTCTGGATATTGATGATTTTTTAACCTAGAACTACTTTTCTTAAAATAACTAAAATCTTCAAATATTTTTCTCTTCCCACATGTATTTATACAAATTCTTTTTTTTTTTTTTTTTTGTATATTTTTATTACTTATTTCTTTGGATTGGCCACGAGTTTTATCACTTAAATAACCAAAAAAAAAAAAAAAGATTTAGGATTTCCACCGTCCTTATCCTTACATGATTCAATCTTAAAATTTGAATCTCTTCTATCTCAGGAACAGCTTTACCAAAACAAGGCCAATCATAAGAAAATTTTCATTTCCACAAAATTCTCTTAGAAATTGATTTCTTACGTACGCATAAAGTATGTGAACTTTTTGGTAAGTATAGATAAAAAAAAAAAAAAAAAATACTCGATTGCTTCGCAAAAAGAATAAAAATAAAAAAGCACAAAAGAAGCTATCTCTTTGATTTGAAAATCAAACCCTTCAAATTTTGGATTACGTACGTGCTAATTACAGCGGACGCTTCGCCGTTAAGTTCCATTCGATTTCCCCTGGGTAAACCGTGACGTATTTGACCAAATGCCCCTCTTTCTTCTCTCCTTCTTCCCCTCTTTCGTGGAAAGACATTTGAAAGCTTGCTTGAGAAGTCATCTACCCTTTAATTGACCTTGCCTAGACTTTTGACCTTGTGTGTTCAAGAGAAGATGCTTAGACTGAATTTTCATTTTATTATCGTTTATTATTTATAGAAATTTAATTTTATTGGCAAAGAAAGAATTTCGGTTGCCCTTATGTGCTCGTATTCAATACATTTTCTACAAAAATTCAGTACTCCTTCGTGTGGAAGGAGTTACTCATCACTGTGGAGTCATTCATCCTTAAAAGCTTTCTTGATTAACATGTGTATATGCTTCGTAGGCGAAAGGATTTGCTATCTTCACATCATCTGAAATGGGATGATTCAAAGTTAGACGGTTAGAAAGTAAGTATTTAGGGTTATTTAGAGAAGGATTTGCATGTTTAGACTTTTGAAATTTGATAAATTAAAGTAGATGGCTAGAAAGTGTCAATTTAGAGAAAATTTTGAAATCTTGGCCTCTGCCCCAGTTAGACCGATTCGGGACGTGTTCAACTTGGGCCAGCTCTCTTTTCTAGACTACAATTAAGACTATGACTGAGTCAACGATTTTATTGATGTGACATTTCATGAGTAGTTATTGAAATTGATTGGCCCATTTACAATCAACAAAGATCTGTCGTATTTCTCGATAAATAAATGTGGTGGAAAATTTTTAGCATTCCTAGCATTATTCTAACATATCAATTTACATGAAATTAGGAGGTATGGGTTCGAATCCCCACCTTCTCAGGAAATTAAAGTGGGGACGATTTAGTTTCAGGAGTGGGTTTCGACTTCCACACCCTGCAAGGAAGTAAGGTAAAAGTCTGAGAGTGAATGTTAGAATAGAAATATAATAGGACCGACCAAAAAAAAAAAAAATCTGCATGGAGAGAGAGAGAAAGTCGTCAATAGACAACGTATCATTGTCTGTGAATTTCGCTCGGATGCTAGCCAAGTTCTACTATTAAAACCTTACATTGTAAATGTGGTGCTAGGTGGACTATATATAAAGTTGAAACCTTTAACTACGGTTAGAAATAATGAAATGTTAGATTAGAGTGAGAGCGATAAGACAAAAGCCGAAAGCCATAAAGAAATCATTACTAACACCACAAAATACAAATACTTCTATGTTCAGATCAATTATCCCAGTTTCAGTTTGCATCTTGTTCAATCAATAATTATGGGGTACTGATTTAGAAGTGTACTGGCGCCAACCTCACATCGATAATTTGTTAATTTCGTAAACTAATATTGCTTTATATAAAAAACCATTCTTAAGATCAAAACTTCTTTGCATTGTTCAGCTGGCTAGAAGTTTTTCCGATTATAATTGCTTCTTTTGGAGTATTTACGTGTAAAATAATTACACATTTTTTTTTATTTATTTTACTGAAATATTTAAATAATAAACCAAATTTTCATTCAATAGCTTAAAGTTTTAGAATAATTTGCGGTGATTACATAAAACCTCACATGGTATCAAAGTTAGGATGACTTGAGTTCAAATTTTCCAAGCTCCTATTTGCCTTCACAATCAAATATTTCCACACTTTAGTGTAAAGCCAAATTGTAGCCTATGAGTGAGGAGAAGTATTAAAATATTTAAATAATGTATTACACATTTATCTAACAGCATAAACTTTTAAAACAATTGGCAATAATTTCACAAAATGTTACATATTTACAATGCGTTGGGAACATCGGCCATATACTAATCTAGGAAATGATTTCACAAAACACATAGCGATTTTTTCATATGTAAAAAGCTTGCGTAAACATGTGAAAGTTTTTGCTAAAAGAAAAGATAAGTGCATTAAAAGTCTTAAAACTTATCATAAAAGTGCAATTGAGTCTTAAATTTTTTAAAAAGTAAAATCAAGTCCTGAAATTTGTCAAGAAAATACAATTGAGTTCTAAAATTTTCAAGAAATACAATCAAGTCCTAAAATTTATTAAATTGGTCCAATCTAGTTCTTCGTTAATTACACTTTTTGAAAGTTTTAGGAATCGATTGTACTTTTGTGACAAGTTTTATGATTTAATTGCACTTTTTGAAAATTTTGGGATTTAATGACAAGTTTTAAGAGTTGATTTCACTTTTTAAAAATTTTAAAACTCAATTGCACTTAGTATTAGAACTTCTAATACACTTATACCTAAAAGAAACCAATAGGCAGAATTGGCTAACAACAATGGATGTAACTTTCCCTTAAAATAATTATTTTAAACCTAGGTAAGTACTAGGAAAAAGGTTTAAAATTTAAGTTCATTTGTCTCAAAGAAAACGCTTTCCACGAATTAGTTTTCCAAACAATGACATGTTTGATTCGCTGAAAATAGTTACTTAACAAAAAAAAAAAAAAAAAAAACAATTATAGTCAAAGCAAGCACCCGTACTTAACATTTGGAAAAGGAATTGTCGTTTCTAAATAGAAGAAATCATTTTCCCAATCATAACAAATTTCTTAACACATGCTCACTTTATTCACCTTCTTCAATACCTATTATTCTAAATGAGATCCAAACACCTGAAGATGATTTTAGTCACACGTTTTCAAATAAAAAAAAAATAAAAAATAATCATTTTCTTAAAAATAATTACCATGGAAAGTGTTTTCCTTTGTCATAAATTTTATGCAAACAAATAAACTATTTAGGCTCCCCTTGTTTTCCAAAGAAAATATGTATTTTTTAACTTTAATCGTTCTTTTCGCTCAAGACAAATGTGCTACCCAAAAACATTATCGTTATCAATAAGAATGTTTAGGGTGCGTAGGACTTGCAATCCCCTCAACGCCATTCATCTCAATGGTGCGAGACCTAAAAGAAAAATCTGGACATTCACGTGAGTCATAACATGGTTTCATTATCAATCATTTAGCTTCTCAGATGAAAGTCATATTTCATGTTTTACCACTAATTCGACCTAGTATACGAATTACCAATTCTAGACGAGCAAACTCATCTGCGAAAGAAAGTATGGTTGGGCAGCGAAATTGGCTTGACCAAAGGGAACGAGCCTTGTTTATTGTTCTCATACAACCAAAGTACAAGTATTGCCAAATAAAGCAACAATTTTTGGTTTGGAAAGGCGAAGTACATGGTGATGTGTAGAACACTAATCGTACAACCTTTACGCATAAAATTTCACCCGATGAACTGATGAAATTCGAATTCCGGCAAAAACTTCCCCTCTTTAGGATGTTTATTACATACTTTCCCAGTAATAGAAAGAACCAATGCATAGATTTCTAAACATAGGATGCACACCCTTTGAAATATTGGAACAATTTTTTAATTGGCTATCTAATTCAAAAATGATTTTTTGGTTTGATTTAGGGTACGCATGATTACCGATGTACCTTGACTTTTGATGGGTCACCGTCGCCTGTCACTACATTGGGGTCCTTGCTTGGGGCCAAGAGACCAGCAATCAATCCAAGAGTCGTGTCGATGCACCTCCGAAACGGAGACACCACAATCTGGTGGCTCCGGGCAGTTGGAGGTGGCCATGGCAATAGAGAGAAATAAAAGAAAAATAAAAAAGAAAATTGACTTATTTCTAGAAATTGTTAAAACAAGAGGTAAACTTTTTTTCGCTTCTTGTTTCTACTCCAAATTTATTCCCTAACTTTCCATCCCGGGGAATTAAAAAACAACTTGGCATTACCAAATGAATTTCTATTCTTTTTTTGTTTCGAGGAACAAAAAAACAGAAATTCGGAGGAATAAAAACGTTACCATGCGCTGCCTAAGCAGTTTGGGTTTGCCAAATGAGCGTTGACTCTCGGGTTATATAACATCGTTAATAAACGCAAGATGAAATAGAACAAGGTACAGACCAGAAAATAAATAAGTAAAACAAGGTGAACTTTCCAAAGAAGCTATCTAGCAGGTTTTTCTTCATTATTAATTGTATAAAGTTTAAAAATAAAAAAATAAAAAATAAATAGAGAGAGGGAGAGAGAGAGAGAGAGAGAGAGAGATCAAAATCGCCTACTTTTAAGAATTCTCAATTGTTTTTCTTTTCTGACGTATTCTTAGTTACTTATTTTGCAAACATTTTGTACATAGTATTATTTCATCCCACGCATGTTTCAATGTTAAAAATTTAATATTTTCCTATCTTGAACAATTTTCCTAAAGAGATTTAAAATCATGAAATATTTTTCTTTTCACACTTATATTAATACAATTTCATTGTTTTGAATATTTTTATCACTATGGTCGGTGCGTGTAACAAAACCCAATACTCTACACCATACCCATTAATAAGTAAATTTTATTGGCAAAAAAATTTCCATTGCCTTGTTTGCTCATATTTCAATGTATTTTCTGCGAAATTGACAAATCGTATGGCAATGCCTTTATCTGTGAAGGAGTTACTCGTCATCACCATTGAGTTGCTCGTCCTTAAAAGCTTTCTCGATTCACAAATTTCGATGCTTCATAGGTGAAAGGATTTGCATGTTTCGATTTTTGAAATGTGACAAATCAAAATAGATGGTTAGAAAGTAAAAAATTTGGAGTCATTTGAAAGAGCATGTGCATGTTTAGATCTCTGAAAATTTGGTAATTCAATTAAGGGGCTAGAATTGAGAGCAAATTTTTAAGATCTGGGCCCATGCACCGGTTAGACCGGAGCGGAATTGCATTCAGTTTGGGCCAACTCTCTTGTCATTTCTCTTGGAAACTCCGGGCCAACTAAAGTCGGGCCGGGCTTATCTCTTGGCATTGTGCCCGACTTGCCTGGCCTTTAACAAACCTTTCATGGTTATCGGATATTCCCTAGAAAATGCGTTACAACAATGACTAACAAAACTATTCTAGCGACGTGACATTCCGTAAGTGGTCATTGAAATTAGTAAGCCTATATAAACAGCCAAAAAGGATATGTCACATCTCTTGGTGAACCAATTTAGGGGATACTCACTGCCCCAAAAAAAAAAAATTATTGAACATTATAACTTATTCATGGGCATGGATAGAGAGTTGTCTATAGATAACATATCATTACTGATAATGGAGTTTATATGTTCTTTATATACATATGGTCTCTTTCCATCTATAAGTTTAACTTAAACTCAAGCGTTCAAGAAAGTAAATAAATGGAATATATCAGTTAGTCTTCCTTTCTAAGGAATCCTCTAATTCCCTGGGATGGTAATAGGACAACCATATACTTTGTAGAGAGATGATACTATGTCCTAACTGATTTTAGTTCCTTTTGTGCATTTATGGTTACTTGGGGACGATTGTTCTTGATTTAGATAACTTTCAAGAAAGATTATAATAAGTGCAGAAGACATGTTAAAAGGATAGCAATGAGTTCAAAGACTGATTTACAAAATTGATATAATAAGTGTCATGGAAGACTTTTATTGAATATCAATGATTATGGGGTACTTGTTTTAGAAGTATACTCGCACTAACCTGACATTAATATTTTTTAATTTCGTAAACTAATATTGCTTTATATAAAAAAAGACCATTCTCAAATCAACACTTCTTTACACTGTTCGTCTAGCTAGAAGTTTTTCCGATCATAGTTTCTAAGAATTTACGCATAAAATAACTACACGTTTTGATTTATTTACGGTGCATCGGTTGAAAATATTTTTTACAGTTTTAGGGCTTACCAGTGTGTGTATTGGAACATTGGTCATTTACTATAATCTAGGAAATGATTTCGCAAGACACATAGCTTCCTATGGATTATGTAAAATGCTCGGGTGACATGTGAAGGCTTTTGATCAAAGAAGCCAATATGCGAAATTGGTTAAGTACAATGAGGGTGACTTTCCTTAGTAAATGTTTTTTTATGTATAAATCCTAGGTAAGTACCAATAAAAGGTTAAAAATTTAGGACACGTTTGTTTTCCGGAAAAAAATTTCTTAACTTCAGTCATTCTTACCACTTGAAACAAATGTGTTACCCAAAAATATTATTGTTACCAACGAGAATGCTTAGGTTCCGCAGGACTTGCAATACCCTCAACACCATTTGTCTACATGGTATGAGACAGAAGAGAAATCTAGACATTCATGTGAGTTACCACATGTTTTGGTCTATTATCGATCATTTAGCTTCTCAGATGAAAGTCATATTTCATATTTTAATGCTAATTTGACCTAGCACGAATTATAAACATGATTACGAGATGATACGAATTACCAATCCTAAAATCGCAAATTCATTTGTGAAAAAAAGTATGGTTGGGCAGCGAAAATGGCTTAGCCAAAGTGAACGAGCCTTGTTTCTTGTACCCATACAGCCAAGGTACGACGAGTATTGCCAAATGAAGCAAAGAGATGGGAAATGCAAAGTACTTAGTGGTGTATAGACCATTCAATGGTGGCTATTTGATCATATAAAATAGTAGGGTAGCAATCTATTTGCGCGTAACTTAACTCAATGATTTCCATAAACTAAGCTTTTACTCTATTATTGTTTCTATTAGAGAGGATTTTGATATGGGTCCTCATTCATTAACTTTTTTTCATGAAATTCACCTGATCGACGGTTGAAAGTCAAACCCAGACAAAAACTTTCCCCTCTATTAGGATGTATATACATAATTCCCCATTACTAGAAAAGGCCAATACACAACTCTCTGACATAGAACACATAACAGAGAACAATCTTTTTGATTGGTGATCTAATTCAAAACTGAATTTTTAGTTTGACTTAATAATATAAACCGATTGAAAAAGAGAATTAGATAAAAGAACATATCACATTCAATGTTGAATCATAAAAAGAATAACACATTCAGTAATCGTCTGTCCTAATGAGCAAGAGAATCCTCCTAATACATGGAAGAATTAATGAAAAAAAAAAAATCATAAAAGCAAGCTCTTTTGCCATCCATCGTATGTACTATGACAAATCATGCAACATTCGACATGAGGTTATCCATCACATTGGCATCCTTGGCAAGCAGCAGATGCCAGTTTGCCCATAGTTCCCCAGAAGCTCGAACTCGCTCACATCTAACTCGTCGCCCTTTTGAATGACTTGTCTTGTAATTTGTGCATAACCGCAATAATCCATCCTAATCTTGAACCTCGCAGCATCCTCCAAATGTGTCGATATCACGACCTTCACTGCCTCTCCTACATAAACGTGAAGGGACGATTCCAGTATGTGAAGCCTAATGATTGATTGAGTGTGCTAAGGAAATACTAAGAACTTATCATTCCAAATTGTTCAAGTGATATATCATCATTGAATAAGATCCTTTTTAAAAAAATTTCGATGTGTAAGCAGGCCAAATGCTTTTCAATCTGATTGCATGTTAGTTGAAGCTTACCGTGAGTAATAAGCAGCAAATTTTCTGAAGGGTAGCTATCCGCAGGAGAACGAAAAGTGTGGAGATATCTATCTCTTGCCTTTGTCTCAGTCTCTCCCCAGCGCGGCAGCTATAAAAAAAAATCAAATTTAAATCAGTTCGCTATGTGTGTCCACGAGAGAGAAAGGAAACCAACTATTTACCAGACAAGGTTAGGGATCTCTCAAGTTAGGTAAAACATCCATAAAATTTTGTCTTTTCCCTTCTCGTCTTTATGCTTGGGAAAACAATAAAACGAAATTCTCGAGCATGAATTAAGCGAGAAACAAAGACCAAAAGTCATGGAAACGGTTAAAAACTTTGTCCATTAGTGCTAGTTGACCTAGTCCTATGGCAAAAACATTTAAGGTGGATGAAATTAGCAAGTAGTTCTAGTTAAAATTAGGTGTTGCAAAGTCTAGTCTCATAAAATGAATTGATGATTTTTTGTCTTTTTCTTATTTTTGGAGATTCAAACATGAATAATTTATTGTACCTCATTGAACACCGGCTTTACTGTACGATCCAAAATGTTTGATGGAATCAAAGTTTCGATCTCGGGAATATTGAACCCCCAATCCGCATGGTCCACAGGATTAGGATGAGGATATTTGATTGCCATATCATTGAACAGCTCACCCAATCCATACTCTATAGATACCTACAAAAAAGAGAATGTGTTAAGACATTATAAACATAATTTTAAAGACTAAAAACCTAGGCGCCATTAATAAATGCAGACAGGAGCAAACAAATTCAGATGATTGTGAAAAAGAGATCGATGTACCTTGACTTTCGATGGGTTGATGCCATTGTCGCCCGTCACTACATTGGGGTCCTCGCCCGGGGTCGAGAGACCGGCAATCAATCCAAGAGCAGTGTCGACGCACCTCCGGAATGGAGACACCACAATCCGGTGGATCGGGAACCCGAGCTGGGAGGGGAGTTGCTTGGCCGTCTCGCGCGCCCTGGCCCACCCGACCTCAGCCAATGGCGGGTCCCACCGCCTCGGGGCAGTGGCTGGCCACGACCGGTCGACACTGTCGAGGCGGTCGCCATGGCGCATGACGACAATGTGCTGTTGGTGGTGAGGTTGCTCGAGCCTCGTGGTGGCCATGGTCGCAGCAGGAAAAACGGTGAGGGAACGAGGGAGGAAACGCTGGTAGAAAGAGATCGGGAGTTCTCAGCACAAATTTTTGTCTCTCGATTGTAGGACGAGAGATCAGTACATATACAAAGAGGGAGACCGTGTTCTCCGATACGGGCTTTCGTAACGAGTTCTTCTACGCTGAGGCAATCGTTGGGAAGTTTCCCATGCGATGCGAACGCGTGAAGAACGGATGATGAGGGTACGCTGTTTCGGCTGCGAACGGCAACCCGTAAAATCAACAGTAGTACCCAGGAAACTGCAGTGAAGGATTCGTGGAAAATGAGAGGTGACGGTACCGTTACTCCTTGGAGACTAACGGTGCTGCCCCCACCACAGTAATAATAATAAACAACTTATTCAAAACACCATCAATAGAAATAGATATCTATATTCTATGTAAAAAAGAACGGCTTAAACATTTCTCATTACAGGACAAAATAGATATAAGATTTCTGTTAGCCACGTCTCCACTATAAAACATTTTTTGCACTAATAATCATGAAAGAAAATTTTCATCGTTTAGCAAAATTAGTACAATTGTCAAAATTAAAACTCGAACACTTAATTTACGTATCAATAAACTCTACTCGATTCATGGCAATCCAAGTTAACTCAAAAATCAAAATCGCGATCATCTCATTACTAACCAAAAGTGAAACTTATTAAAAAATCCAGGCTCCATTTGTTACGTAAAAAATGAATAATTTGGAAATCATTTTCCAAATAGATGATCGTTCATATTACTCACAAAAATGAGTAAATGATGAATATTTCCATTGCCTATGAAAATATTTAGACATAAATTGTTATCGGTAATAAAAATATTCTTTATTGACTAATTATTTTAATTTGAAAAATATTTTCCAAATCATTCATTTTCTATAAAACAAACGGACTTTTAAAGTACATTGAATTTCTTTGATTAAAAATTTTTTATCTCATTGTCTTTATTTTATTTTTTCACACAACACCACTTTTTGACCATGCTCACCAACTTTCAAATTTTTTCACTTGTTTGGTAATTATTTAAAATCTCATTGGTGAAAATGTTTTCGTGATTACACCGCAAAAGGATTTACTTTTAAATTTTAGTAGCTATTCAAATTATTAGAAAAGTTCACGAGCAACAAGTAAATTTCCTTCTTGTTGATTTCACTTTCGTTTAAAAAAAAAAAAAAAAAGGAATTATTGAAGAAAATCTGAATTTTCTACTAAGATATAGTCTCCAAATTTGTTCCGCGTTATGGTTCCAGTTGACCATTATCATTGAATGGCAATATTTGGTCCACGAAATGCTTTCCATACTAACGACCGTTGCTAATAATGTACGATGAAATAAAACAAAGTGAACATAACAAAGACGCTATCTAGCATATTCTTCTTCCTAATTAATTGTATAAAGTAAAATATATATTTATGTCGCAACCCAAATTTCGGGTGAACCACCTAGGGTTTGGCTAATGGATTACTAACCCTAAACTTAGCTTGGGTTCTCCCAAGCCCACACCAGGTTCTTAACATGTAATTGATTTTTAATTAGGAATTGCCATTGATCTATTTTTGGTAGGTCGATTAGAAACCCAAGTAAAGTAACTCCTACGAACTAGAGATTATGAATTCGGGGACTTAATTACGCTTGTAATTGATTTTTAATTAGGAATTGCCACTGATCTATTTTTGGTGAGTTGATTAGAAAACCAAGTAAAGTAACGGGAGATTTACTTTACTCCTACGAACCAGAGATTATGAGTTCGGAGACTTAATTACGCTAGATTTCTCTAACGCCATTTCAATACCTTTCTCTATTGTTTCAAAAAAATATTTTGTAGGCAGCTTAAATTGATTTTAATTTACTTTCCTAACATGTGAGGTGATCACACGGGTGCGCAAATTACCAATTTAACACCCAATAAAGTAATAAATAAAAATTACGGGACTTACCTCGCATATGCAATGTTAGTTTAAAATTCACATCAAAAGCTTAATTAACATGTAGTCACTCAATCTTTTAAGGATTTTCTCTTGTTTAATAAAGTCTAACCTACATGTTATGCAGTTTAACTAAATGACCTAATTCTAATGACGGGCAATTTCTAATTAAATGGACCTAGCAACAATCACTAAATGACATGCGCATGATATTTTTGTATTTTTTTATAAAAATTCGTAATTAAAATTTGCTAAGAATAAAAATCTAACTAAGATGAGATATTATCTATTTTAAATTAGGAAATAGACTAATCCGAATCCTATCTTAACTTAGAAATTTATCTCGACATGCAATTTAATTCAAAGATGTTATCTAACCTAGATACCACCTAAAAATGCATTTTAAAAGAATCTAAATATTCTATCATGCAATTCTATCTAGGAAATCAATCCTAATCTACATGATATGCAAATGAATTTTTTTTTGTATTTTTTGGATAAATAAATCAATTAAAAGATAAGCACCAAATCATTCACGGTCATCAAAGATGTTATCCAACATTCAAGTTTGGAAACAATATCTAATCAAGCTTGATTATTTCGCTAATAAAATCGGTAAATTGATCTTAAGCCTTAAAGATCAAAATTTAATTTTTATTCCCGCGTGATTAATTATTCCATCTAGAGAATGGAATAAAAAATTATATGCGGGTGCAAATTAGGAAATAAATCTTAAATGAGGATGTCTATCACTTGAAAATATTTAATTTGATATCAACACGCATTAAATAGACAATGAAATACTCAAATCAACTTGGGATGAGAATTTCACCTAATTCGAAGGATATGATTTTCAAATTCAAATAGGGCAGCGGATCACGATCGATGATTCGGACAGCAATGACCGGCGATTCAGGGTGATATGCGACTGAGAAGGGACCACTTCACGGTGGTGCTTACGATCAACAAAGCTACAAAGCAGAAATTTGGTAATACAATTAAGGGGCTAGAATTGAGAGCAAATTTTTAAGATCTGGGGCTGTGCACCGGTTAGACCGAAGCGGAATTGCATTCAGTTTGGGCCAACTCTCTTGTCATTTCTCTTGGAAACTCCGGGCCAACTAAGGTCGAGCCGGGCTTATCTCTTGGCATTATGCCCGACTTGCCTGGCCTTTAACAAACCTTTCATGGTTATCGGATATTCTCCTAGAAAATGCGTTACAACAATGACTAACAAAACTATTCTAGCGACGTGACATTCCGTAAGTGGTCATTGAAATTAGTAAGCCTATATAAACAACCAAAAAGGATATGTCACATCTCTTGGTGAACCAATTTAGTGGATACTCACTGCCCCCAAAAAAAAAAGAAAAATTATTGAACATTCTAACTTATTGATCAACATGGATAGAGAGTTGTCTATAGATAACATATCATTATTGATAATGGGGTTTATATGTTCTTTATATATATGGTCTCTTTCCATCTATAAGTTTAACTTAAACTTAAGCCTTCAAGAAAGCAAATAAATGGAATATATCAGTTAGTCTTCCTTTCTAAGGAATCCTCTAATTCCCTGGGATGGTAATCGGACAACCATATACTTTGTAGAGAGATGATACTATGTCCTAACTGATATTAGTTCCTTTTGTGCATTTATGGTTACTTGGGGACGATTGTTCTTGATTTAGATAACTTTCAAGAAAGATTATAATAAGTGCAGAAGACATGTTAAAAGGATAGCAATGAGTTCAAAGACTGATTTACAAAATTGATATATTAAGTGTCACGGTAGACTTTTATTGAATATCAATGATTATTATGGGGTACTTGTTTTAGAAGTATACTCGCACTAACCTCACATTAATATTTTTTTTTTAATTTCGTGAACTAATATTGCTTTATATAAAAAAGACCATTCTCAAATCAAAACTTCTTTACATTGTTCATCTAGTTAGAAGTTTTTCCGATAATAGTTTCTAAGAATTTACACATAAAATAACTACACGTTTTGATTTATTTACAGTGCGTCAGTTGAAAATAATTTTTACAGTTTTAGGGTTAACCAGTGTGTGTATTGGAACATTGGTCATTTACTATAATCTAGGAAATGATTTCGCAAGACACATAGGCCATGTTTGGTAACCATCCAAACATGGCCAAATTCTGATTCTTTGTTCCCAGAATCAGTTTGGGCCTAAAATCGCGTTTGGTAAAATTTTTGTTCTCTGGAACAAATTTGTTCCGAGAACAGATGGGGAGTGGAATCAAGAATAAAAAAAAAATGTTGATTCTTGTTCCGGGAACAAATTTGAGAATCAAAACCAACAACTCTTCTTCTTCCCTTCGGCCATCTCGCAACCGCCATCCACCACCGCCCGCCACTGTCCGCCGCTGTCGCCAGCCGCTGGTCGCCATCCGCCGGTCCGGCGAGCTCGCCGGAGGCAAGCCCAGCCACTGGCAAGGCTCGGCCTCCCCAGATCTAGTGAGGCCGAGCCTCGCCAACGTTGGGCAAGCCTCGTGACGCCCAGCCCTGCCGGTGGCCAGGCAAGGCTCGCCCAGCCCTAGCGAGGCTCGCCTGGCCACCGGCAAGGCTCAGCCGATGAGGGCTAGTGACGCTCCAGTGAGGTCGCCGGTCCGGCGACTGGCCACAAAAAGAAGAAGAAGAAGAATATGAGAAAAGGGGGAAAAAAAGGGAAAAAAAGTAAAAATTTTACTTAAAAATTTAAAAAAATTGATTTAGAACCAAATTAATAAGCATGGTACCAAACACAATTCTATTCCAAAATCAGAAATTATGAACAGTTAGCAAACGACTTAAAATGCTTAGAATCAATTCTCGGGAACAAAATCAAAAAGAATTATTTCTGATCAGAATCTACTCTTGGGAACAAAATCGTTACCAAATACGCCCATAGCTTCCTATGGATCATGTAAAATGCTCGGGTGATGTGTGAAGGTTTTTGATAAAAGAAGCCAATATGCGAAATTGGTTAAGTACAATGAGGGTGACTTTCCTTAGTAAATGTTTTTTTATGTATAAATCCTTGGTAAGTACCAATAAAAGATTAAAAATTTAGGACACGTATGTTTTCCGAAAAAAAAGTTTCTTAACTTCAGTCATTCTTACCACTTGAAACAAATGTGTTACCCAAAAATATTATTGTTACCAACAAGAATGTTTAGGTTCCGCAGGACTTGCAATACCCTCAACACCATTTGTCTACATGGTATGAGACAAAGAGAAATCTAGACATTCACGTGAGTTACCACATGTTTTGGTCTATTATCGATCATTTAGCTTCTCAGATGAAAGTCATATTTCATACTTTAATGCTAATTTGACCTAGCACGAATTATAAACATGATTACGAGATGATACGAATTACCAATCCTAAAATCGCAAATTCATTTGTGAAAAAAAGTATGGTTGGGCAGCGAAAATGGCTTAGCCAAAGTGAACGAGCCTTGTTTCTTGTACCCATACAGCCAAGGTACGACGAGTATTGCCAAATGAAGCAAAGAGATGAAAAATGCAAAGTACTTAGTAGTGTATAGACCATTCAATGGTGGCTATTTGATCATATAAAATAGTAGGGTAGCAATCTATTTACGCATAACTTAACTCAATGATTTCCATAAACTAAGCTTTTACTCTATTATTGTTTCTATTTGAGAGGATATTGATATGGGCCCTCATTCATTAAATTGGGTTTATATAATCGTTGATCATGTAACTTTTTTTCATGAAATTCACCTGATCGACGGTTGAAAGTCAAACCCAGACAAAAACTTTCCCCTCTATTAGGATGTATATACATAACTCCCCATTACTAGAAAAGGCCAATACACAACTCTCTGACATAGAACACATAACAGAGAACAATCTTTTTGATTGGTGATCTAATTCAAAACTGATATTTTAGTTTGACTTAATAATATAAACCGATTGAAAAAGAAAATTAGATAAAAGAACATATCACATTCAATGCTGAATCATAAAAAGAATAACACATTCAGTAATCGTCTGTCCTAATGAGCAAGAGAATCCTCCTAATACATGGAAGAATTAATGAAAAAAAAAAAATCATAAAAGCAAGCTCTTATGCCATCCATCGTATGTACTATGACAAATCGTGCAACATTCGACATGAGGTTATCCATCACATTGGCATCCTTGGCAAGCAGCGGATGCCGCTTGCCCATAGTTCCCGTAAGCTCGAACTCGCTCACATCTAACTAGTCGCCCTTTTGAATGACTTGTCTTGTAAGTTGTGCATATCCGCAATAATCCATCCTAATCTTGAAGCTCGCAGCATCCTCCAAATGTGTCGAAATCACGACCTTCACTGCCTCTCCTACATAAACGTGAAGGGATGATTCCAGTATGTGAAGCCTAATGATTGATTGAGTGTGCTAAGGAAACTAAGAATTTATCATTCCAAATTATTCAAGTAATATATCATCATTGAATAAGATCCTTTTAAAAAAAAATTGATGTGTAAGCAGGCCAAATGCTTTTCAATCTGATTGCACGTTAGTTGAAGCTTACCGTGAGTAATAAGCAGCAAATTTTCTGAAGGGTAGCTATCTGCAAGAGAACGAAAAGTGTGGAGATATCTATCTCTTGCCTTTGTCTCAGTCTCTCCCCAGCGCGGCAGCTAAAAAAAAAAAAAAAAAAAAAAAAAAATCAAATTTAAATTAGTTCCCTATGCGTGTCCACGAGAGAGAAAGGAAACCAACTATTTACCAGACAAGGTTAGGGATCTCTCAAGTTAGGTAAAACATCCATAAAATTTTGTCTTTTCCCTTTCGTCTTTATGCTTGGGAAAACAATAAAACGAAATTCTCGAGCATGAATTAAGCGAGAAACAAAGACCAAAAGTCATGGAAACGGTCAAAAAATTTGTCCATTAGTGCTGGTTGACCTAGTCCTATGGCAAAAAAATTTAAGGTGGATGAACTTAGCAAGTGATTCTCATTATAATTTGGTGTCGCTGAGTCTAATCTGATAAAATGAATTGATGGTTTTTTTGTCTTTTTTCTTATTTTTGGGGATTCAAACATGGATAATTTATTGTACCTCATTGAATACTGGCTTTACTGTACGATCTAAAATGTTTGATGGAATCAAAGCTTCGATCTCAGGAATATTGAACCCCCAATCCGCATGGTCCACAGGATTAGGATGAGGATATTTGATTGCCATATCATTGAACAGCTCACCCAATCCATACTCTATAGATACCTATAAAAAGAGAACGTGTTAAAGACATTATTTAAGGACTAAAAACCTAGGCGCCATTAATAAATGCAGACAGGAGCAAACAAATTCAGATGATTGTGAAAAAGAGATCGATGTACCTTGACTTTCGATGGATTGATGCCATCGTCGCCCGTCACTACATTGGGGTCCCCACCCGGGGTCGAGAGACCGGCAATCAATCCAAGAGCGGTGTCGACGCACCTCCGGAATGGAGACACCACAATCCGGTGGATCGGGAACCCGAGCTGGGAGGGGAGTTGCTTGGCCGTCTCGCGCACCCTGGCCCACCCGACCTCGGCCAACGGCGGGTCCCACCGCCTCGGGGCAGTGGCCGGCCACGACCGGTCGACACTGTCGAGGCGGTCGCCATGGCGCATGACGACAATGTGCTGTTGGTGGTGAGGTTGCTCGAGTCTCGTGGTGGCCATGGTCGCAGCAGGAAAAACGGTGAGGGAACGAGGGAGGAACGCTGGTAGAAAGAGATCGGGAGTTCTCAGCACAAATTTTTGTCTCTCGATTGTAGGACGAGAGATCAGTACATATACAAAGAGGGAGACCGTGTTCTCCGATACGGGCTTTCCGAACGAGTTCTTCTACGCTGAGGCAATCGTTGGGAAGTTTCCCATGCGATGCGAACGCGTGAAGAACGGATGATGAGGGTACGCTCTTCCGGCTGTGAACGGCAACCCGTAAAATCAACAGTAGTGCCCAGGAAACTGCAGTGAAGGATTCGTGGAAAATGAGAGGTGACGGTACCGTTACTCCTTGGAGACTAACGGTGCTGCCCCCACCACAGTAAAAATAATAAACAACTTATTCAAAACATCATCAATAGAAATATATATCTATATTCTATGTAAAAAAGAACGGCTCAAACATTTTTTATTACAGGACAAAATAGATATAAGATTTCTGTTAGCCTCGTCTCCACTATATGAAACAGTTTTTGCACTAATAATCATGAAAGAAAATTTTCATCGTTTAGCAAAATTAGTACAATTGTCAAAATTATAACTCAACACTTAATTTACGTATCAATAAACTCTACTCGATTCATGGCAATCCAAGTTAACTCAAAAATCAAAATCACAATCATCTCATTACTAACCAAAAGTGAAACTTATTAAAAAATCCAGGCTCCATTTGTTACGTAAAAAATTAATAATTTGGAAATCATTTTCCAAATAGATGATCGTTCATATTACTCACAAAAATGAGTAAATGATAAATATTTCCATTGCCTATGAAAATATTTAGACATAAATTGTTATCAGTAATAAAAATATTCTTTATTGACTAATTATTTTAATTTGAAAAATATTTTCCGAGATCATTCATTTTCTATAAAACAAACGGACTTTTAAACTTCATTGAATTTCTTTGATTAAATTTTTTTCTCATTGTCTTTATTTTTTTTTTCACACAACACCACTTTTTGACCATGCTCAGCAACTTTCAATTTTTTTCACTTGTTTGGTAATTATTTAAAATCTCATTAGTGAAAATGTTTTCGTGATTGCACCGCAAAAGAATTTACTTTTAAATTTTAGTAGCTATTCAAATTATTAGAAAAGTTCACGAGCAACAAGTTCCTTCTTGTTGATTTCACTTTCGTTTAAAAAAAAAAATTATTGAAGAAAATCTGAAAATTTTCTACTAAGATAGTCTCCAAATTTGTTCTGCGTTATGGTTCCGGTTGACCATTATCATTGAATGGCAATATTTGGTCCACGAAATGCTTTCCATAGTAACGTCCGTTGCTAATAATGTACAATGAAATAAAACAAAGTGAACATACCAAAGACACTATCTAGCATATTCTTATTCCTAATTAATTGTATAAAGTAAATATATATATATGTCGCGACCCAAATTTCGGGTGAACCACCTAGGGTTTGGCTAATGGATTACTAAGTCTAAACTTAGCTCGGGCTCTCCCAAGCCCATACCAATTCGCGGCTTATGTTCAAATTTTTAACATGCAATTGATTTTTAATTAGGAGTCGTCACTAATCTATTTTTGGTAGGTCGATTAGAAATCCAAGTAACTACGAACCGTAGAGATTATGAGTTCGGGAATTGATTACGCTATATTTCTCTAACGCCCTTTCGGTACCTTTCTCTATTGTTTCAAAAAAATATTTTGTAAGCAGCTTAAATTGATTTTAATTTACTTCCATAATATGTGTGGTGATCATACAGGTGCACAAACCACCAATTTAACACCCAATAAAGCAATAAATAAATTACAAGAGTTATCTCGTAGCAACGAAAGCATCTGCAATGTTAGTTTAAAATTCGCATCGAAAGCCCTAGATATGATTCTTAATTAACACATAGTCACTCAATCCTTTAAGGATTTTCTCTTGTTTAATAAAGTCTAAAGCACCAAATCATTCACAGTCATCAAAGATATCCAACGTTTGAATTTGGAAACAATATCTAATCAAGCTTGATTATTTCGCTAATAAAATTGGTAAATTGATCTTAAGCCTTAAAGATCAAAATATCAATTTTATTCCCGCGTGATTAATTATTCCATAGAGAACCTTATAGATTGAATAAAAAATTATATGCGGTTGCGAATTAGGAAATAAATCTTAAATGAGGATGTCTATCACTTGAAAATATTTAATTAGATATCAACACGCATCTAATAGACAATGAAATTCTCAAATCAACTTGGGATGAGAATTTCACCTAATTCGAAGGATATGATTTCCAAATTCAAATAAGGCAAAGGATCACAATTGAATATATCGTTTCCCTTGGTGTGCAGATACGAAAAACAATCTGCTGATGATCCTTTTGCTTATATTCACTTCCCGCTGTAGCCCTTTTTTCAACCATAGAAAGAATAAATTTCAGCAAAATTTCTTTCCATCTATGTTTGCCGATCCACTCACTAGCAATCCCCCTCATTTCATGTCCATCGAATCAACCAAATATCTCCAGGATTTTCACGTCCTTTCTCTTCTTCAACGTATATATCGGTCAACTTTTGGACTTTACTCAAGCAAATGCATGAGTGGGCTCCTTGCCCACAATTGCGGATTTCCGTAACCGAATCCCATGAGGGCCATTCTCATATCAGGCCAATTCTAATGTGGATGCAGTGAATTGATGATAACCCTTCGAACATCTATATGCAATTGACTAATATTTTTTTTGTTTAGGGGCTAAAGTTTAGTCCCTAACTTTTATGTATTAAATAAATGATCGGATCGCCAAAATTTAGGTGTCAACAATATATATATATTCACCTTTTCTGAAGGGATTTCAATTTTTTTTTTCCTTTTCTGACATATGCTTAATACCTATTTTGCAAGCATTTTGCGCATATTTCCATTTTATCCCACACATGTTTCGATGATAAAATTTTGACATTTTTCTATCTTGAACAACTTCTCTGAAAAAAAAAATTAATATCTTGCAATATTTTTCTCTTCCCGCATATATTTGTACAATTTATTTGTTCTATATATTGTTATCACTAATTTCCTTAAATTATTCAAGAGCCTCCGCCCTTGCCTTTGCACCTTTTTGTGTCCGTATGTTTTTAAAAAAAAATTATTTAATTAAGCTTATTGTTAAAAAATTAGAATCAAAATCCAAAACGATGTTGTTTTAGCCTAGTGTTTCATGTTTTGGCCACGTCATCACCATGTAGAAGAGAAAAAATAATACAAAAAGCCACGCTAGCATTTCCCATTAGTCTAAATGAACAGAGTTAACGGAATGAATTGATTGTATTAATTTGACAAGTTTTGAAACTTGATTACACTTTTTGTAAGTTTTAGGACTTAATTGTACTTTTGTGACAAATTTTAAGACTCCCAATGCACATATCCCAATTTTCTATTAAGATTTATTTTCCAAATTTGTTCCGCGTTATAGTGCCGGTTGACCATTATCATTGGATGGCAATTTGTGGTCTGCAAGGCGCTTTCCCATCGTAACGTCCGTTGCTAATTACGCACAATGAAATAAAACAACGTGAACATAACAAAGAAGCAATCTAGCATGTTCTTCTTCCTCATTAATTATGAAAAAAATCTTTTTTTTTAAAGGGATTTCAATTGTTTTATTTTTCTTGACATATGCTTAATGCCTATTTTGCAAACATTTAGCGCATATTTCCATTTGATCCCACACATGTTTCCATGTTAAAATTCTGATATTTTTCTATCTTGAACAACTTTTCTAAAAAAAATTAATATCTTACAATATTTGCCTCTACCCACATATATTTATACGATTTCTTTGTTCGATATATTGTTATCACTAATTTCTTTAAATTATTCAATAAATTTAATTATTTCTTGACAAAATGACTTTGCTTAATGATTTGAATGTCAATTTCTTGGACATGCGTGTACTCATATGCTATTATAAAAAACAGAGAACCTCCTACTTTTAAGGAGTCACGATCCTTTTTATCCCCTTCCTCGATATATATTTTCTTGTTTTATTAAGAATTTAATGATGCGTAAATTATACCTTACCAAAAAAATGATGCGTAAATTATACTTCTATTTTCTCTCTTAAGTATTTGGGATAATGGAAAAGGTCCTAAAACTCGCATCCATCCGTGATTTTAATGCCGAAATTTTCTTTTGCTCATTTAAATCCAACAACTGGTCGTCGTACTTTGAATTAGCCATTCCATTACCTCCGTCGACTTTTGACGAGGAAAAATAATCTAAGCTGGCTTCTCTTTTTGTATTCTATCCCATCCACAAGGGAGGGACTCGTGATGAGGTAGGTGCCGCTCCCTTCGTCTGCGTACTTTTGCTGGTGGCCCGGTGCTATGACAATCGGCCAATTATGACATGGTCTTTTGTTTGTCATAATCATTGATCATAAAAACCCTATTCATGAAATTCACCGAATCCACGGCTGAAAATCAAATCTAGGCAAAATATTTACCTTCTTTTAGGACGTATATACATTATTTCCCAGTACTAGAAAAGACCAATATACAACCCGACATAGAACATATACCTTTTAGAAAAATAGAACAATGTTTTTGATTGGCGATCTAATTCAAAACTGATTTTCCAGTTTGACTTAATAACATAAAACTGATAAAAAAAAATTAGAGAAAAGAACATATCACATTCAATGTTGAATCGTAAAAAGAATAACACATTCAGTAATTGTCTGTCCTAAATAGCAAAAGAATCCACCTAATATATGAAAGAATTGACAAAAAAAAATCATAAAAAGCAAGCTCTTTTGCCATCCATCGTATATACTATGGCAAATCGCGCAACATTCCACACGAGGCTATCGATCAAATCGGCATCCTCGGCAAGCAGTGTATGCCAGTTTGGCCATAGTTCCCCAAAAGCTCGAAGTCGCTGGCATCTAACTCATCGCCATTTTGAATGAGTTGTCTTGTAAGTTGTGCATATCCGCAGTAATCCATCCTAATCCTGAAGCTCGCACCATCCTCCAAATGTGTCGAAACCGTGACCTTCACTGCTTCCCCTGCATAAACGTGAAGGGATGATTTTGGTACGTGAAGCCTGATGATTGATCGAGTGTGCTAAGGAAATACTAAGAACTCATCATTGGAAATTGTTCAAGTAATATATCATCATTGAATAAGATCTTATGTCGCGTGAAGTTGCTGGGGCAATGCACCTCAGCTTTATAGCTTTCAATCCGATTGCATAGTAGTTGAAGCTTACCATGAGTGATGAGCAGCAAATTTTCCGAAGGGTATCTATCGGCAAGAGAATGAATAGTGTGGAGATATCTATCTCTTGCTTTTGGCTCAGACTCTCCCCAGTGCGGCAGCTATAAAAAAATCAAATTCAAATCAGTTCATTATATGCGTCCACGAAAGAAAAAGAAGCCCATTATTTACTAGACAGGGGTAGGGATCTCTCAAGTTAGGTAAAACACTAATAAAATTTTGTCTTTTCCCTTCTCGTCTTTATGCTTGAGAAAACAATACGAAATTCTCGAACATAAATTAAGCAAGAAACGAAGACCAAAAGTCATGCAAACGGTCAAAAAATTTGTCCATTAGTCCTGCTTGACCTAGTCCTATGGCAAGAAATTTTAAGGTGGAAGAGTTTAGCAAGTGGATCTCATTATAATTCGGTGTTGTAAAGTCTAATCCCATAAAACGAACATGAAAAATCTTTTGTACCTCATTAAACACTGATTTCACAGTACGATCCAAAGTGTCTATTGGAATCAAAGCTTCGATCTCGGGATTATTGAATTTCCAATCCGCGTGGTCCACAGGATTAGGAGGAGGATATTTGATTGCCACGTCGTTGAACAGCTCACTCAATCCATACTCTATAGATACCTGCAAAAAGAGAATGTCTTAAGATATTATTATAAACAAAATTTTAAGGACTAAAGACCTAGGCACCATTAATAAATGCAGACAGGAGCAAACAATTTCAAATGAATGTGAAAGAGAGACCGATGTACCTTTACTTTTGATGGGTGGATGTCATCGTCACTTGTCACTGCGTTAAGGTCCTCGCCTGGGGCCGAGAGACCGGCAATCAATCCAAGGGCAGTGTCAATGCACATCCGGAATGGAGACACCACAATCCGGTGGATCGGGAACCCGAGCTGGTGGGGGAGTTGCTTGGCCGTCTCTCGCGCCCTGGCCCAACCGACCTCGGCCAATGGGGGGTCCCACCGCTTGGGGGCCGTGGCTGGCCACGACCGGTCGACGCTGTCGAGGCGATCGCCATGGCGCATGACGACAATGTGCTGTTGATGGTGGTGAGGTTGCTCAAGTCTCGTGGCGGCCATGTCCACAGCAGAAAAAACGGTGAGGGAACGAGAGAGGAACTAAGTGAGAGAGAGTGAGATTGGGAGTTCTCAGAACAAATTTTGTATCTTGGTTGCAGGACAAGCAAAGATCTGTGTAAGTGTGTATATGAACAAAGAGGGATACCGTGTTCTCTCGACCTGGGCTTTCCTAACAAGTTCTTCTACGCGCAGCAGATAAAAAGCTTACGCGGCTGAGGCTCTCTGCATATCGATGGGAAATTTCTATGCGCTATGAACGTGTGAAGAAGGGATGATGCTCTTTCGGCCGTGAGAAGTAACCAGTAGAATTGACGGTAGTACCCAAGAAACTATGGTGGAAGATTCAAGGCAAATCAGAGGGTGACGGGACCCAAGAAACTGGGGTGGAAGATTCAAGGCAAATCAGAGGGTGACGGCACCGTTAGTCCTTGGAGACTAACGGTGCTGCCCCCGCCACATCAAAATAAAGAAAGAAATGAAAAAAGAAACTTATTAAAGACATCATCAAAAGAAAAATATATTACATCTCTACATTCAATGTAAAAAAGAACGTTTTAAACATTTTTTTTTTATTACAGGACAAATAGATGTTAGATTTCTGCTAGCCGCATCTCCACTATAAAACATTTTTCACACTGGTAATTGTGAAAGAAATTATTCATCGATTTAGCCAAATGAGTACAATTATCAAAATTAAACTCGAATACTACTTTATGCAAATTAAAGCCTCAATAAACTCTACTTGAGTCATGGCAATCCAAAATTAACTCGAAATCAAAATTTGATCGTCACATGACTAACTAAAAGTGAAATTAAATTTAAAATTTAGGTTTTGTTTGTTTCGAGAAAAAATCATTTGAAAAAAAATTCCAAATAATGATCGTTTATATTACCCACACAAATGAATTAACGATAAATATTTCATCATCCACAAAGATTTTTAGATATAAATCATTATATTTAATAAAAATATTTTTTATCGATTAATTACTTCAAGTAATATAAGTAATCATTTTTGCAAAATATTTTTCAAATGATTTATTTTTCATAAAACAGACAAAGCCATAAAGTACATAAAATTTCTTTGATTAAAATTTTTTCCCTCCTTGTCATTGTTTTTGTACAACTTCACTTTTTTACCACGCTACCCAACTTTCAATTTTTTTTTCACTTTTTTGGTAATTATTTTAAATCTCATTTAATTAGGTAAAATGCATGTGTGGGTTGCTAATTTGATTTTCATTGTATCTAGAATTGGTGAAAATGTTTTCAAGAGTACACCACAAAAAATAATAAAAAATACTTTCACATTTTAGTAGTTATTGAAAGTATTAAAGAAGTTCACAAGCATCAAGTAAATTTCCTTTTTGGTAGTTTTGTTTTCGTTATAGAAAAAATAATTATTGATCAAAATCCGACAATTTTCTATTAAGATTTATTTTCCAAATTTGTTGCGCGTTATAGTTACGGTTGACCATTATCATCGAATGGCAATTTGTGGTCCACAAGGCGCTTTCCCATAGTAACGTCCGTTGCTAATAATTTACAATGAAATAAAACAAGGTGAACAAAACAAAGAAGCTATCTAGCATGTTCTTCCTTATCAATTGTATAAAGTAAAAAAAAAATATCCTTTTTTTTTAAGGGATTTCAATTTTTTTTTTTTTCTGACATACGCTTAATACCTATTTTGCAAACATTTTGCGCATATTTCCATTTTATCCCACACGTGTTTCCATGTTAAAATTTTGATATTTTTCTATCTTGAACAACTTTTCTAAAATAATTTAATATCTTGCAATATTTTTCTCTTCCCACATATATTTATACAATTTCTTTGTCCTATATATTGTTATCAATAATTTCTTCAAATTATTCAACAAATACAAATATACAAAGTGATTTTGCTTGATGATTTGAATGGCAATTTCCTGCACATGCGTGTACACATTTACTAGTATAAAAAGCAAAGAACCTCCTATTTTATAAGAAGTCACAATCCTTTTTCCCCTTCCTCGATATATCGTTTCTTATTTTATTAAGAATTCAATGATGCGTGAATTAAACTTCTATTTTCTCTCTTGAGTATTTGGGATGATGACAAAAGTTCTAAAGTTGCATCCATCTGTGATTTTAGTTCCAAAACTTTCTTTTGCTCATTTAAATCTAACAACTTGTCCATTCCATTACCTCCGTTAACTTTTGAAGAACCAAAAAAAAAAATCTAAGTTGGCTTCTTCCTTTTATTTGTATTCTATTCCATCTAGGAGGGAGGGGCTCGTAAAGGACAATGACGCAGGTGCTGCTCCCTTCGCCGCCGGTGAGGATCGGGGACCTTTGCTGGTGGCCCGGTGTGGCGACGGTCGTCGTGGCCATCAATCAATGGCCCCTGCCCTCGCCTCCTCAAACAAGGGCAGTGGCCCCTCCCGGGCCGCCAGCAAGGGCTTGTTGCTCGCCCTTCGCCCTCGGTGAGGGTTCCTAAACCTTACTAGCAACAAAGGGTTTTCTCTCTATTCTCTGTTTTTTTTTTCTTCTCTTTTCTTGAGTTTTATTCATTGTTCTATTTATTTTTATATTTGCCTATTTGGTGCCGCATGAATGCCATTCATACAAAAAATAAAAGGAAAATAAATACAAAAGTGCCGTATGGATTTTCTGTCCAATAAAAATCACAGAATTAATGGAAGGACCAAAAGAAGCTTTAGGACTGTAGTGATGAACCGACATAAGTTTTAGGACTTCCATTGTCATTACCCTATCTATTTGAATCTATTCTATTTTACAAATAAACTTAACAAAAAGAAGTCTAATCTTAAATTATTTTTCTTTTCCACAAAAAAATTATCTAACTATCATTTTTCTACATTCGTGCAACATGTGTGCGCACTTTTGCTAGGTATAAAAGTACTTGATTACTTAACCCCTAAGAAAAGGCAGAAAAGAGGCTCTCTTTAATTTGAGAATATTTATAAAACTGAAGCCTTTACATTAGACGATAATGGGCTAATCACAGTGGACACTTCACCATCAAGTTCCATTTGAACATCAATTTACGAGACATATACATAGATATAGTGGACCACATTGCATTAAACACATTAATATGGCGTTCAATAGAAAAAAAGAAGAAGAGAAAAGTAATAAAATAAGAACAACATCGGAACATGTCTCCCGACCACACTTTCTCTTGTTTCCCTTTACCAGATCTTCCTCTTGCTCGTCGTTAAAAGCTTTCTTGATTAACAAATTACTATGCTTCATCGGTGAAATAATTTTCATGTTTAGATTTTTGAAATGTAATGATTCAAATTAGACGGTTAGAAAGTAAAAAATTTAGAGTTATTTTATGATACGTTCATTTCATGAAAAATGAAAAATGAGTGATTCGGAAAATTTTTCCAAAAAACATTGTTTATATTGTTTAAAAATTAGTCGATGGAAAATATTTTTATCATCAATAACAATCCATGCCTAGCTATTTTCGTAGGTAATGAAAAGATTTTCCATACATTTATTTTTTGTAAACGAAATAAGTGATTATGTTTCAAATTTTTTTCCAAATCACTCATTTTTCAGGAAACGAATGCAATATTAAAGAGGATTGTATGTTTAGATATTTGAGAATTTGGTTAATTAAATCAAAGGATTAGAATCGAGAGCAAATTTTGAAATTTGGGCTTCTGCACCGGTTAGACCAAACCGGAATGTTATTCGGTTTGGCCTAACTCTTTGTTGTCTGGACATGGACTTCCTTAATTTCAGTTTGGGCCAACTCTCATGTTCTCCAGCCCAACTATGGTCGGGCCGGGCTCATCTTTCTACATAATGCTTGACTTGACGTGGCCATTAACAACACCTTCATAACATTGGGATATCCCCCGGAAAATGTGCTACAACAATGACTAACAAAGCGATTCTAGCGACGTCACATTTCGTAAGTAGTTATTGAAATTAGTAGACCTATTCAAACAATCGATAACGATCCATCGCATCTCTTGGTGAACGAATTTAAGAGATGTTCGGACTGATCAATCTACATGGAGAGAGTCATCTATAGACAACGTATCATATCGGTCAATTTCCTCTATATGCCTACTAAGTTCTATTACTAATGACTCAAATTGTAAATGAACTAAATGGGCTATATAAAAAGTGAAATCCTTTAGCTAGGGAAAGAAGCACTGAAATGTAAGATTAAAGTGCGAATGATAAGATAAAATCCTAAGGCTATGAAAAAAATTAAAAAAATTTACACCATACAATATAAAACACTTTTACGTCAGATCATTCATCCCAATTTTCGCTCACATCTTGTCTGATTCATGAGATTATGTTTAGGTTTACTTACATAATATGGGCTTTTTCAGTCATAGAAACAAAAGAGAAATTATCAAAAAATATTTAAACTTATTGCCCTTGTGCCAATTCAATCTTAAAACTTTTAATTTGGCTAATTTAGTCCTAAATAGTTTGATGATTTGTCAATTTAATTCTAAGATTTTTTATGATTTTTTGCTAATTTTGGCTGGAAAACACTAATGTAGCAATCTAGTCGGCTTTGACCTTTCTACGTAAAATAACTAATGCTGATTCTGACGTGAATAATTTTTGCTTTGTTTGTTTTATGATTTTTTTCTTTTTTCTTTTTCTTTTTTTTCCAAGGTCACCGACCATAGGCAAGGGCCTTGCCCAAGCCACTCAAGGGTTGGTTGGTGACCTCACCAGCAACTAGTTGGAAAACAAAAGGAAAAGGAAAAATAAAAATATGTATGAAAATTGTCCCTGTCGGCATTGTACCACGTACAACAACTAATGCTGACAAGACCGTCATATCAGTGTTTCCTAAATGACTAAACTAGTAAATCGTCAAAAGGTTTATGTGGCAAATCGTTAAAACATTTATGACTAAATTGACAAATTGTAAAAAAAAGGTTTAGGACTAAATTGGCCAAATAAAAAGGTTTGGGACTCAATTGACACAAGTACAATAAGTTTAAAACTTCTTTCGTAATTTTCCCCAAAAACAAACACCAAAGGAGAGAGAAAAAAAATAAGCATTCCATAATGCAAATAAATGGATGTTTTAACCAGTCTTTCTTCCTCAGGAATCCTCTAATTTTCTAGGATGGCAATAAGAGATGGAGAGCGTCGCTGCTTGATCAACTATGTTGTTATAAAGAGAAGATGTCAATGTCCTAACTGATCTTAGTTCCTTTCGTGCATTACGCGGTTACTTGGAGACATTACATTTGACCTAAACATTTGACACAACTTTTGTCGATTGCGATAGGTCACAAGAAAGAACATACTAAGCGCCATTTCTAGCACAGGAGACGTGTTAAAACGACAACATTGAGTTAGGACAAATTTACGAAATTGATATACCAAGCGGTGTGGTTGATTTTTGTTGGATATCAATATATTTTGGGCTACTTGTTTTAAAAGCCATCGTTTAGTTTATACATTTTGCAACCTACCCTTGCTTTATGTTACAAACCATTCTCAAGATTAAAATGCTCCTCTATATCGTATTTGTAATCATCGTACTTATTCATTTTCATTAAAACAAATGGAATGCAAAAAATATTTACTTTAACTATAATCGTTCTTATTACTTTTGTCAAATATATTAACTAAAGATAATTTTAGTGTCAACAAAAATGTTTAGGCTTTGCAAGGCTGGGAATACCCTCAACACCTTTCTTTTACAGGGTACGAGACAGAAAAAAAATCTAGATGTTCACGTGTGATTATAGCATGTTTTGGTCATTATCAATGATTTACCATTTTGAATAAAGGTTATATATTTCGCGTTTTAATGGTAACCTGACGCGGCACAAATTATTAATACGATTATGATACTATAACATGAATTACCAAACCCTAGAAAGACCGGTGGGCGAACATAAAACAATTATGTGTCATATTCATGGTTATATACATTGCATAAGAAGTAAGAAAAATGGTTGGACGAGAAATATGCGAATTGAAGATACTTCTCATCTTGAAGTCCTACATCGGAATTTCGCCAATGGTTTGACTCAACTCGAATCAGAGTTGGCGTCGCCTCGTTTCTTGTGTGCATAAACAACCAAAGTACCACAAGTAATGCCGTAAAAAGCAAAGGTAATCGGATGGAAAAGCCAAAGTACTTGGCCCCAAAAGCGACTCGTGCTCGCGAGATAGACCCATTATTTTACGTTGCGTGCGTGCTTGGGCATTAGATGTTCCTAATGGTTAGGGTTTTGGATTTTAATTGCAATTATTGCGGATGCTTTTCTCCTCTTTTTCCCTTCTTTTCCTGATGGGTAGTTTCCGAGAAGGATCTTCGGTGGAACTTGAGAGTAGAAAACGCCAAGTTGGAGTCTTAGGAGGGTACAAAATGTCGGGCTCCTCGATAGGACAAGGCTTCGACGGTTACTAGGTGGACGATCCCTTGTCATCTTCCCGCACACGCTACGGACGCTCGAACATCGTGCCCCCTTCTCGTTGCACATGTTATCACCGGTTAAAAGAATTCGTCGAAAAGCAAAGAGGAAGCAAGATAGAAGATAATTTATTTTAGGTGAAACCGATAGACCTCTATTGTTTAATTAGGTTGACTCCCTTTGTCATCCTCCCACACGAGATGCTCGAACATTGGTTAGGATTCGTGCTGCCGAGAGCGAGCAAGAAGGAAGATAATCCATTTCAGGTAAGACCGATTGATCTCGCTTGTTTAATTAGGTTGGCTCTTCGTGCAAATAATGTCATTTAGCATATGATATATGCGGGCGTTTTGAGAATGCAGGCGCTGTGCTCCTTGGGGTTTATAATGGCATCTTGGTGATGATGGTGATCTATCTTCGTCACTATGGAAATGTTTTGACTTCTTTGAAAGGATGAAAACGTGTAAAAATTCGAAGAGACCTTGTGCGTCGAAATTTATGAATTTACAAAGATTCGAGGCATTTGCTATCAAATAAGATTCAACATTCAAGCATGAAAAGAACAAATATTGCCAAACTTATAATAGGTTGACACTAGATTACCTCAACTGACGTTAAATGAGTTCATATTTGTAGTCTTTTTCAGGTGCTAGGAATACAAAAAAGAGCTGGTTCTCAAACATTAGAAGCACGAAAAAGTTTAGTGTATCCGATGAAATTACAAGTGAAATCCGTAATATAATCGAGTAGAACCATAACCAAGGATGGGGGCCAGGATCAACGAACTTTATGGATTCTTTCACAAACGGGTAGTTATTAGTCCTATCCAGTCTAATGGACAGGACGGAATCAGTACTCTTTATTCATAAACAATTCCATATTTCCGTAACTATACAGAAATGTGTGTTGTTTGCTATATGATGGAACATAAAGCGGAATCCTAAAATCATTTTTCTCCTCTCAATTCCTCATTCTCAATCGAACAGGATGGTGGTATAGTGTTGAGAAATTGGCCCTCATATCCAAGAGGGTGGAAAAAGGTCAACTCCTCGAATATGCACCTCTTCGCTTCTCACTCAATGCACGGGATGACAGCTATGAACATTGAGCAACAACGAGGCAATAAATGGACAAAAAAGTAGCAATTGAAGCAAATTGTGTCAAATCCTTAAGAAATTGGTTCTCATGGTTAATTGTGATAAGTTCGAATCCTCACTTTTCACGAGACATTGAATATGTTAGAATATTTTAAATATTAAATTAACAATTAATCTAACAATTTATGCTTTTGAATTTTACTTTTTAATATGATATCAAAGTCAACTAATCCTTTCATATATATGTCTACACCCATTAGTCAAATTCCACATACTACTTGTAATCTGACTTGCACATGAACAGTGTTGAAATATATCATATCGCTTAACAATGAGGTTTTTATGCTTTTTAAACGTATGTGGTTTCCATCTACCTATTAACTTAAAACTTTTAGAATAGTTATTGATAGTTACAAAAAATGTCACAAAAAAGATCGGGATTTTACTGAATTTTAACCAGGGCTAATACGACTACCCCCTAGGAAAAAGTAAAAAGGGAAAAAGTCATTGGCTTTTTTTTTTATCATTTTATTTGTTTATTATGGGATTATTTATGTTGATATGGAAAACATGACAATTTTTATTACTTTTCTAGTAGCATCTTCGCTTTTTCATCATTGCCATCTTTTCTGTAATCATCTAATATATTATGAAGGATTAACCCACAAAATGTATGCCAGCTTTAGGTATCCGAATCCTTTTCTTTCCTTTTCGTTCCTTTTCTTTCTCATACTCCTCCTCCTCTTCATCCTCGCCTTTGCTTGCCGTAGAGTCTTCCAATTCAGCTCAACATGCCAACACCCACCAATCGCCCAAAGACGTGGGAAGGTAATAAAGAAAAGCAGCTCAATTTTTCCCCATCTTGAGAATTAAGTTTAGTAATAAGCTCAAGACAGAGAAAAGGACCCAAAAATGAAAAAGCAAAGCAAAGCCCATATAAAGCTAATCCAAGAACAACTTGCACACATGCCTATACTGTTTGATTTGATTCCCTTATCAACAAAATTACCATAGCCAACCAATAATTCTCAGTAAAGCCTTGTACTTTGAGAAAGACCCCGGAGAATAAATGTGCAGAAGGGCAAAAAGAAGAAATAAAATACAAAAAAAAAAAAATAGAAAGAATTAGAAAAAAAGGGGGGTTGATTATCATGCAGTTGACTCATTTGGCCAGAAACGTGATTGGGGCCCACCTCGATGTTGAATTGGATCGGGCCCCACTCATGTGGCCATGTGTTACCATCTCGCAAAGGTCTCTCTCTCTCTCTCTCTCTCTCTCTCTCTACCTTAGGCGGTTCCAGATCCGCCGTAGCGCCGTCGAGATTGTCGCAAATCATGGATCAGCATGTGTTAGAACAACCCAGATGAAAATAAAAGGAGAGAAAGAATTAAATCGAGATCCAATTCAATTACTATTTTGAATCGACGGCCAGTAGGCCTTCTTGCTAAATAAAATATTCGGGACGAAGGCGGAAAACGACTCGGGACTGGTGACTCACTTGTCTTTTACGTCGACTCGCTTTGTCTTCTTCCCGACAGTGGCCGAAGCCTTCCACGTGGGAACTTCCTCATTGGTTTTCCTTCCGAAGACCCTTCCTTCTCTTTGCCCAACTTCATTTGTAAAGTGTTTTTTTCCCAGGTCGTGTGTTTCACGACCATCTTCCCGTCTGTTGTCTACCGCCCATCTGTTGGGCATTGAACCAGCTAGATGTCAAGAGGCAGGTGGTTGCAAGAGTTAATTGGACCGATTGAAAGTTGTTATCCTTAGGCCTAGGGATAGGCATGATTTCAAGATAGAACCTGGAACTTAAAACTGAATTGGTGGAATCTATTCAATTCTAGATTTCAAGATATGTAGGGTAGATTCTGGACTCCAAAAATTGAAAAACTTATTTCAACGGATAGATTCCAGATTTTAGGTAATTGGAACCTGGAATCTAGAATAAGTTTCTTTGTTTTTCTAGGTCTATGTATTCGCTCAATCGTGCGGTATTGCATGACGTCCAATGATGAGTATATAATTTGCAATCACTAGTCTAAGTTTCCATTTTATGACTAAGACTTTTCATTTGTCAATGTTTCATATTCTTAGTGTGTCTAAATATAAGCTATAATCGATGAATTATAACAACAAGCGATACTCATTCACTACAATCATTCAATTAATAATATAAATGAAATCTGCGTAAACCTTAGAATTGACCTTGAACCCTATGACAAGGTAGGTTTAATATGATTTTGTGAGACCACTTTCAATAGTTCTAAAAGCTTAAATTGTTAAATAAGTGTGTGATTTATTATTTAAATATTCTAACTCTCTCATTTACGCTTAGTCTAGTCTTTTGTCTGGTACCAAGCGTGAAAATTTAATTAGGAACTTTACAAAAGAAAAATTAATTAGGAAGGCAAATGAGATCTAAAAATATTCAAACTTTGAACCTCTAACTCTGATACCAGGTAAGATTTTGTTGGACCACTACTAACTGATTCAAAAACTTAAGTTATTAGATAAATGTATGGTTTATTATATAAATATTTTAAAAGGTTTTAGCTTCTAAAGTATACATGATAAGATGAGGAACCGACTCTAATAAGTAAGTTCCAGATTCCAAAAAAATGAACAACCCACTCAAACAAGTAAGTTTCCAGTTTCAAGTAGAACGTATACAAAATCTGGAACCACTCACCGCTACCTGCGTCGCCTTCGATCAATTGAGAGCCCATGTTCTCTCTAGGTTTGTGGGTCGCCTAAGTTTGTTTCGTCCTTTGATTTCACATGCTCGCGTAATTCCGGGTCTCAGATGCCTGATTGCGGTCCTATACGAGTCGAGAATTTCACTTTCCTTCTCATACAGTCAAGAGGTCGCATTCGACGAGTTCGATCCATGGAGGAAACGACCATTAATTTATCATTATTTCCTTTTTGAAAATGTGATTTCACGAAGAAAACATGTCGGGAGAATTGTGGGCTCGAAACGGGGGATACTTGATTTTGGTGCTTTGGTGTGCAGATTGGGGGCATGTGCTTGTGTCCTTTAAACGGGGGATATGAAAATGAAACGACAGGGGAAAAAAATTATTGGTTTCCTTCTTCTTCTTCTTTTTTATTTTAGTACATTTCAAAAAGATAAAGAAATCGATTTAATTAGATGCTGCGTATCCGACAACAGGCTCGAATGGAGGACCCATTTAAGGCTGAAAAGATCGATATCACATGAAGATCGATATCACATGAAGATCATGGGGTTGGGTGGGGGCACCGACCCGTTTCGGCCTACCGTTTTTCTTCTGATAATTTCTTCTTAATTGATTGGCATGTGGTTTATGAAGCTCGTTCCTGAGGAACTTAATCAAACATGATGCATCAAATTGGAAGGACAATTGGCACAATATGCGTCTAGCAGATCCCCTCCGTTTAATTAACCTCAGCTTAATTCGGGTTATGTATCCCTTCTAAAATTGAGGGCATTAAAATTAGGTTTCGTGCATGGTCATGTGTAAACCCATTTGGCCCTAGCATCCAATAAGTACTTATTGAAAACGAAATTGGGAAATATTGTCCAATTAATCCTAAAATTATTGTTGAAATGTCAATTCAATCATAAATCTTCCAAATTAATTTAGTCCTCAATTTTTGTGCAAGATTCTAATATAGTCCTTTCTTTCGGTCAATTTTTGCGAATATAGATGACGTGGCAATATGCCACATAGGATGATGATTACTAGACTGCCATGAATGCTATCTCCAACGAAAATTGGCTAGAAAGAAGGATTATATTAGAATTCCGTACAAAGGTTTGAGACTAAAGTAATAAAATTGAAAAATTTAGAATTAAATTGACATATGTATAATAGGTTTATGATTGATTAGGTCATTTCACTCAAAAAATTGTAAATAGATTATATCAAGTTACAAAATGACCTTAAATGTCGATCTGTCTCAAATTCGATTAGAGACAAATTATCGCCAAGAGAGATGGGAAGATCCGTGCGAGACTTCGATTGCATCTGAAATTGGGGAGTTTGTCATGGAGGGATGAAAAAAGGGACGACCCAATGTACTCAAGTGCACTTAGACGCGAAAAGAGCAAAGTATTTTTAAAGGATTCAAACTAGGGACAATGCATTGACACAAGAAAAGGCCAAAGCCAAGTAACAAATTGCATGCAAGTAAAAAAGCATATAGCATCATTGCCAAGGACAAGGCCAAGGCCAAAGGCAAGGTGCAAATGCCCATATGGGAAACAAAATAGCTGATGACCGTGTATCATGAGATCTCTCCCTCCTCCCCTCCTTCCCACATTAGTGCCATTGGGCCCCACCCCTCTTTTATGTCCTTTTCCTTTTTTTCTCTTGTTCTTCTTTTCCTTTATTTAATTTCCTTTTCTCCTTTTGCTTTTTCTCTTTATATAAAACATTTTATTTTCCAATTTATGGAGGGAGGCATCATAAAAGGCCCCAACAGCGTCCGTAGAGTGTGATGAGAACCAGCCTCCTATAATGGCACAACATATCAACTTTGAGAGTGGTGTCCAGGAGAGTCCCCCTAGCTCATCTTCACTCACCGCCCCCGCCCCCGCCCCCGCCCCCGCCGCCGCCGCAACCACCTCATCCTCCTCCTATTCCTCCGCCGTGGTGGTCGCCGCAACGACAACCTCCTCCTCCTCCACCTCCTCGACCGGGTCGGATCCGGCGCTAGAACCGAGCAAAAGAAGCGAGGATTGCACTTCTCAAAAGGGCCCGGGGAAGTCCCCGAACTCGGGCGCCCACCCGGAGGAGCCGGCCGGCAAGAGGCACAAGGCCGGGGGCTCCGGCGAGCACCCGACGTACCGGGGGGTCCGAATGCGGAACTGGGGCAAGTGGGTGTCCGAGATCCGGGAGCCGAGGAAGAAGTCGAGAATCTGGCTCGGGACGTACCCCACGGCGGAGATGGCCGCCCGGGCCCACGACGTGGCGGCATTGGCCATAAAGGGCAGCTCGGCCGTCCTCAACTTCCCCGAGCTGGCGCCAGAGCTCCCGCGCCCGGCCTCGACTTCCCCGAAGGACATCCAGGAGGCCGCCGCGAAGGCCGCCACGGCGTTCGCGCCGCTCCCGTCGGAGCGTGGAGCCGAGGATGGCACGGGAGCCAACCCGAGGAGGGACACTTCCGAAAGGTCCTTGTCCGACACGAATTCTTCACAGGAGTCGACGAACTGTAGCTCAAATGACAACGAAGATGCCTTGTTCGATCTACCTGATCTGTGCGTGGATCAACCGAATGGCTTCGGGTTCTGTCCTTCCCTCTCGTGGCAGGTTTGCGCGGCGGATTCGGGGTCTCGGCTCGAGGAGCCGTACTTGGCATGGGATTACTTCTAGTTCTAAGACCATTGAAGCGTATATTCATTTTGTGCTATAGATCAATTTGCTTGCTCGTACACATGTTCCGCCATGTCCTTATCGAGGGTGAAATCTTGTCTGAACCCGGTCCACCGTGAGTCGAGCGACGTGATTCGTCGAGCTCTGTAAAATCCACTTCGCAACTACGTACGGGACTTGCTCAGGCCGCTCGATTCACCGTGATCTGAGGTTCAGACCAGATTTTCCAACCCTCTCGTTCGATGGAGACTTCTCGTCCTTCCCGATTTCTGAATATAAGAACACCCACTTGGGAAAATGTCGAGTTTCTGTCGCTCAAGAAAGCGTGGGGTCACTTCTGAGTTTGGTTTCAACGTAGCAAATTTCTAGAGAGAGAGAGAGAGAGACAGAGATGGTTTGAGTTTCTTGCAAGACGAGGGGTTTTGCTCAGATCTAGCTGTAACATACGAGCACACACCACCAGAAATTAATTTCGAGTGATTACTTAAATGCAAGTGTTGATTTGGATCCTATATACATAACGAAAAATGGGGTTTCGTGCAGCTGATTGGCAATTTGCTAATCGCCTTTGTACCAATCTTGCTTTTTCTAGACCCACCAAGAAAGAAATAATAAAGATGTTGTCTATAATAATATTGACCAGGAAAGCTCCCCATCACTCAACCCTAATATATAATGCTCGCGTGATATTACGTAAATAGTGACATCACATGCAGGACATGTGGATGGAGATTAGGTGTTACTATTACGTGCGAGCATATACCATTTTCTATCGTTTTGTATATGTACTAGTTCATCGAGGGCTAGTGTGATTTTCCATCATTTTGACCAAGAAGGAACACAGATTGGGGTACTTGCGACTACGACATCTTGCGTACCGGCATAGAATTGGTACACAGCGATTACGGATTCATTACTGTAGAAGGAGGAGTTATGTACAAGTGACTGTAGAATTTTGAATGACGTGGACTCACCGATCTAAAGATAATGGATTAGTTACTGCATAATCCCATAAGAAATTAGACCAAGCTGGCCAGTAATAAGACTCGAACATTTGGTTTCATGAAACATGAGATCTTAAATCAAATTCACTCGGTGAAACTTATTTGCTTGGAAAGAAGTGATCCCTAACGCATTCTTAAATGCGGCGCATCGATAAATTTAGTCCGATGTACGAGAACTTGATTTGACACGTTATCTAACGTCAGTATCAGAGTAAGCAAAGAAAATTGTCATATATTTAATGCATTTGTAAGCAAACATACTCGCTTTTAATGCATTCCTTCTTCCATATCAACCTTCTAAAAGATGTGATGAAGATCAACGAAGGAGACAAAGGCATGGAATTGTGGAAAAAAAGTTATTGGTCCCGATTCCAAATGCATGCAATTTAGCAAGGCCAAAAAAACAAGGCGCCTCTTCATTCGTGCACCCAAAAGTGACGAGACCTGTTCAAACCACTTTAGCTCATTTGTAGCAAGTGACCTCACTATCATTATCTTTCCCTTATTCAATGGGAACCATCATTTTGGAGCTACCCCCATACCAACAGATTTTTCAATCTACACCCTTATACAGAATATAATTGTGTTGGGGGGTCCCACAAGGCACCCGATTGATTTTGGACACCCTTTTTAGGGCCAAAAAACAAAAATTAAAAGCACTAGGACGGGTAGGGATAATCCAAGAAATTCATGAAAGAAGTCGTGAAGAATGTGACAAACGAAAAGACAAGGGAGTATCATATATGAAATTAGGGTTTCTTTACAGCTACATAATGGCATCGAAAGCTTTGATAAGATGGTACATAGAGTGCTTTTTCTCTTCTTTGATAATGACCTTTCAAAAGGAGCAGTGTTAACCCAACTGATTATGACATTGGCAAAGCTGGATTCTATATCTAGGAAGGTGCATGCATGGCAGTGAATTAACTTGGTCCTTTCATTTTGTGGGATATTTCTACTTTTCGTTTCTTGAGGGGGACATAGGATCCAGAGGATAGCCTGAATAGGAAGCTTTGCGCTACTAGGTTTTGGGATTAGATTTGATTTTGACCTATTTGACTGGCGTGTGATGAAGTAGGTTAGAAATGTTGATTATACCTAGACATAAGGAGACATCCCATGCAAAGTAAAATAAGAGTTAAAAGCTAGAACAAGACCAGCTTAACCAGCTACAACCTAAAAGCAAAACATGGATTAGCATCTTCTTTAATAAAGCGGTTATCATTAGGACAAAGCCACGATGGTTCCTCCAACATTGTTGTTTTGCACCAATAGCATCTGTACTTTTGAGTGCAATTCAGAACTCTTCCAAGGCTGTAATATCTTGTAAGGGAGATCTCCTTCTAATGCTCTCCATTGATCATACATTAACACTTCAATATTGTATTTCAATTTCATTCTAAGACTAAAATCGTGAAACCATCAAGAATGGATAATTGCCTAATACTTTTTTTAGATTCAATGCCAAACTACCAACTAAATACAAATTCGAAACTACTCATATTCATTTTACAAATTACGCGACGCGCAGAGCTCATTAATTCTAACTTATCTATGAAGTTGAATTATCAGCTTTTGAAGTTTCTTTTGTTGGGTCATTGCCACTTGTGGGGTGCCCAAAATTCCATTCCAAAGTATATAAGGGGCAAAAATAAAAGAGAAAAAAAAAAAAAAAAAGAAGAAAGGACACAAAATGCCGTGAGGAAAGTTCCAAAATATAAAAAGACACGATTAATAAATAAGAAAGATAATACCCTGATATTTGATTGATAAATGCATTCAATGGAGAAATTTGATTTTTATATAATAATAATAATAATAATAATAATAATAATAATAATAATAATAATAATAATAATAATAATAATCAAAAAGCAACCAAATATTGCTCGGCGCCACTTGCTTCCAAGTTGAGTGGCATATCTAATGATTATCCCAATAATAAAATCCCATCACCAATTAACTAATAATTGCCTAAAGATCTCATCACATCAAGCCAAAAGAAGAGAAATCGAGTCTGGTGAGATATAATTTGTAAACTAATAATCACACAAAAAAACGTTGACATCACCATGGACCAACCTTGAGCGATGGGAAAAGTGGGCTCTATCGAAAAATTAGCTGGAGGCCTAATTAACTAGGGAGACAAGCTAGCAAATCAAGAAAAGCATGATTATCGACAATGATGATGAGAATGATTGTGGTGATAATGACTGGTTTGATGCGAAGTTCGGACCTAACTAAGGGAGATTCATGCCCGATATTAGAGTGAGAGCCAAATTGTCAAATGTGAAATGAACAATAAGAAAAATTAGTAAACAGTGTACTCCATTTCGACAAAATAAACGGTGCTGAGGGCTCGATGTTGGACTTGCATATGGGTGCCGAGGAAGCCTCGGTGTGTTGACTTGATGGCCAAGATCTGACTCTGTACGTTGGTTGTATCGATACCTTGAGTTTGGCTTAAACTGATTTGATTATGCAATTTCTCTTATTGGTGAATAGATCAGGTTCTTTTGGTACATAATTTAGAGCGAGGCTTGTGTATTAAGTTGTGTCGACTCAATCTGTCTCGATGACACCCCCATTTGGGTCAGGAAATTGTTGGGGGTTGATTTACGTGGTAATGCCATTACATTATTTCCAGGTTAGTTTCATATAAACAATCATGAGTAATGACAAAAGCACAAGTTTTGTATGTAGGCAAAGGATGTGCTTTAAAGAACTTTTCTTTTCAAAATCATACATTGAATATTGGATGATCAAATCCGAAGACCCAACAGTTTATTGATAAATTTATACTAAATCAAAGGTATCATAGTACAAATCAAGAACTAGGTATCCTTTAATTATGAAATGATTGAGTTGAATGTTGGTTGATAAGTTGATAATTTTATACACACACACACATATATATATGAATATTTAGTGAGCTAATTAGAAGAATTTTCAACTAAAAAAACTTAATAGGTGACGAAAAACTAGTATTTTCAGCCAAAATTGTGGAAGATCATCACTATGCTTGGCCTATTCACGAGCAATAGCCCCAGGCCTAGCAATAGCTAATTGAATTCAATTGGATATGAGGCAATCAAGCTTATTTGTACCCGTGCGTGCTGATTGAAAATCTCTTGATATTGGTGATTGATTAATTGCCTGATTCTTTTTATAGGACGGTTGAGCAAAAGGTCCCCAGCTTCTCAAATATATAACTCAGATTGCAAGAGAAGAGAAGAGATGCCAAAACAATTTTAGTGTGGGGAGCATGCAGCAAAAATCTAATACATTCTTCCTGTGAAATCGCCAAGAGGGATCCTAAGTCCGAGCTGTTAACATATTTAGTTAGACCTACTTTTACACAAAAACTTAAATTAATGAGTCATGAGCCAACTAGGATAATATTAACTGCTCCACACTACGCGTGAGCTCATCTTATCTCAAGTCGTGACCGTGGCTCTAATAAGAGTTGTTAGGAGTGCATAGTAGAAGCCCAACACCTTCTTCCAAGGAGATGGCCAAGATGGAGTTCAAGTCCGAGCCTATTCAATGGGCTCACATTCACTCAAAAACTTAAACTAATGAGTTATGAGTTAACTATGATATATTAATTATTTTACACAACACAAATTTTTAAATGTGGGATTTCTCTAACATAAATCACCCATGCATGCATCCTAACAATTAGATGAGATGTCTTAATCCCCAATGGTTATATTTATGCTTGCTCATTCATAAACTAGTGAATCATTCAGAGAATGTCGAAAAAAATTTCAAACACCTAAACTTTGGGAAAAGAGGCCTATCATTGTATATTCTCCTGTTGAGCTTGCCTCTTTGACTTCTTTTCATCAAGACGCTTGTGAAACTCTTCAACAATCGCGTCTACGTTAGAAATTCAAAACCGAACTACACGCATGGAAAAAGTAAAAATCACGACGGAATAGAATACAAAATATAAAAAAATAAACAAAACGCACTCGTAATCAATCGAATCAAAAGTGACCTAACCAACTAAATAATTAGCTACATGTAATGAGAGAATATAAATTAGACCAGAGGATATCTTATAGAATCTCTTCCCATTACGTCGAATTGTGTGGAAGTAGCATCTTCTGAAGCTAAAGTTGCGCTTAAAGCATGTTTTTATCGTCATCGAGGGACAGAATACCTGTCTTTGGATCTTCTTTCTGCATATAATCCATTATTTTTTTTAGATTAATTAAAAGAAATTATCAAGAAAGAGAAAGTGGAGAGAAAAGAACGTATGAATAAAGAATGAAATAGGGCACAAATACTAAAGAGCATGTGCTGGAAAAAGAGTAGAATATGCTTTTTCCTAATTAATATTAATGCCTTAAAACTCACAATCTCTCTCTCTCACCCCCTCTCTTTTAATAATTAAATTAAAGCAAATGTCACTATTGTTTTGAAAAAGTTTGCCACTTTGTTGCACCTAAAGATGCAGACATCACAAAGGTTTTCCTTGTGGAGGGCAAATTGCTTATTAAAAAGAAAAGCCCACTCAAGGAAATTGCATGGAAAAATTCAGAAAGGACGGGAAGAGAAGTCCGAAAATTGGGGGAATCCAATGTCATGAATTAGTCTTTGCTACCATGTTGCCAAGCGATGTGACATGATATCATAGGATATAAAAATTCAATAGGATGACACGGCAATCGCCGGTTGGTTATTTTTGTATCTGTACATATAAGGGCCCAGAAATTGCATGAGTGTATTAGGTGGGCAATGCTGTTGACAAAAGAATTTGCAGGTGCAAACATGTGGTTCACCATATTTGGCTTCCTGGTGTTTAAAGATGAACATGATTCATGGCTTAGCCTGAGGGAAGGCAGAAGAATCTCTTTCCTTAAATAGAGAAACTAATGCCTTTTCATCAGAGAAGGCTTTTCCCTTTTTTGTTCAATTGTATATATTAAAATTTGATTTTTCCAAAATCAAACGTAAGAATTTATTAGAGTGCATATCATGCGAGATAATGCGATTCGCTGACATGCTATGTAAATAATGATGCTGTTAAGATACAAAACATTGTTTCTTTTTCGTCCGTGCATGAGTTGTACTTGGAGGTCTATAATGTTCTCTGAACTCCTTTTTCCTTTTCTGTAGATGTTTGCATAGTTTCATCTAAGGATATGTCAGACATTTTAGGATGTCTTTTGACTTCTTTCAGAAACTTCAAGGCGCGATAATTCATCAATAAGGATATTGTGTACAAGATCAAAAATTACTTGTCAGCTTTGGCGACAATGAAAAAATGCTACTACATACTCTCTTGTGATGATACATAATATGTTCTTTTTTGGAGGATGTAATTTGTCACTTCAGACAATTCATAACAAATATTCATTTTGATTAGCTTCACATATCTTGGCTAGAATTAGTGGGATAAGATGATCAGGCATCCATATGTGTTGAGAAAAGCACGGTAGAACTCCAGTACCTTCAATGGGAGATCCAAGAGGAAGCACATAACTTGAACTCGTTGACATATCTTGTTGAACTCGGGTTTATAAAAAACCTTTTGTTATTGAGACAAGAGTCGACTAGGTGTTACCGGTTGATCCTTTGACTTTACACATCCAATGTAGGACTTCTTTCTTTAACGACGTGTGGTCAACATTTGCAATTGGTACGATGTTGAGTACACGTTCACAAGTGTGCGATGCACTGCTCTACCCTTTGTTAACTAGTCTTCATTATTGACGCCCAAATTCTCCTTATGGAATCAAGAGAGGCTGCCCAAAGGACGTGATGCTTCTTGGGCCTCCGAAGGCCGATCACAATGCCACTTCCTTAATTAAGCCAACTTGAAGGGCCCGTGGAGATCATTTGGGTCCGTTCGATCATTTGGATTATCGAGTAACACAATTTTCGGAAAGTCAGATGAGTTTTTTTCTTTTTTCTTTTTTTATTTTATATTATTTCGCACGGCAGTCTCTTCGGTGGACCCTAAATAATGAAAATGGGTTATTTATCAATAGCTGAAATCGTTGCTGCACCAAGAGAATCACCATTTGCGAGAAGATACAAAACATTGTTTTAAAAACACGGTAGCCTAACGCGTTTTGCCGTATTCATAAAATATTGCCTAAAACATGTAAGAATAATTATGGCCCACATGTTATTATTCATTAATGATTTAATAATTATTTAAATGCTAAAAAAACTTATTGGTTATGAAAAAACACAACTTTATAAAGGTGTGCGATTCTTATAAAATTACGTGCTTATTGTAAAAATAGAATGTGCCTTGATGCAAGATACTTGTTATTAACCTGTATAAAGAATCTAGTCCTTCCTCTACACAAGATAACAAAATATTGTAAGTTATCCTCCATGAGATAGAATACTTTAAGACTAAAGTGAGTTAAGGGGGAGAAATTATATTTTTTTCATTTATCTTATTTCTGCAACAATAATGTTCTCAAAGTTGTTCTAGATAAATATATATTTTCATCTCTCTTGTCATGAATAAATCTTGAAGAACTAAGATTCTTTAATTTTGAAAAATTGGGTATGTTCGTTGGGAATTTCTCTGTCCATGTCATTATCAGCTTATTAGAATCAATGCTTTGTGTAAATTACTTACCATAAAAGGTGATTTGATTATGTAAATTCTCATATTGGTTAATAAATCAGGTTTTCTTGAACATAATTTAAATTAAGACTCGTGTATTAAGTTGTATCGACTCAATCTGTCTCAATGATACCCCTAGTTCACGAAATTGTTGGGGGCGATTTACATGTTTATGCCATTACATTACTTCTAGGTAGGTTTCAGGTAAACGATCACAAGTAATGACGAAAGCACAAGTGTTGTATATAGGAGGAGGCTGTGCCGTAAAGAACTTGCCTTTTCCAAATCATACATTGAATCTTGGATGATCAAATCCGAATCCCAACACTTGATTGATAAATATATTCTAAATCAAAGATATCATGGTCCAACCAAGAGCTAGATATCCTTAAATCATGGAAATGATGCTGTTGGATGTTGGTTGAAGATTGATTCTTCTACATACGAAAATTCCAGTGAGCTGCTTGTTTAGTTTGAATCGTATGACTTAGGAAATTTAATAGGTGACCAACAACTAGTATTTTCAGACAAGATTGCGGAATATCGTCACCATGCTCGGCCTATTCACGAGCAGGAGCTTAGGACTAGCAATAGCTAATTGAACTCGATTGGATATGAAGCAATCAAACTGATTTCTTTTTTTCAGACAAGATTGTGGAAGATCATCACCATGCTCGGCTTATTCACGAGCAGGAGCCTTAGGACCAGCAATAGGTAATCGAACTCGATCGAATATGAAGCAATCGAGCTGATTTTTGTACTTCTATATTGCTGATTGATAATCTCTTAACGTTGGCAATTGATTGATATCTGAATCTTAATAGTGAAAGGCCATATAAAGACTATCATGCGAACATTCACGAATATCTTCAAACACCTAGATATTAAAGTTATGTCAAAAAAAGAAAAAAGAAAAATAATCAAGTACCTAGTATATTATTCTATCCCAAGGCTTGTGCAACTCTTCGACAATCGCATCCAAATTAGAATTGAAAACCGAGGGCTAGAATGCAAAATAATCAAGTAACTCCATAAAAACCCACCAATCTAACAATGGCTCATTAGACTCGATAGTCAGCAAAACTTAGTAAGGAAATAAAGCTCGATCCAAAGGAATTTCTTAGAAAATATCTCACCAGTAGGTTGAAATGGGTGAAAAGTAGCATCTTCTGTAGCTAAAGTAGAACTTAAAGCATGTTTTTATCGTCATTAAGGGCCCGTTTGGTTTGGCTTTTGGGGAATGCATTTGCCAAAATGCAAATACCTTTGGGTGAATGAGGTTTTCCGAAATACAAATACCGTTTGGTAAAATTTTCATTGAGATACAACTTTGGCCAAAATACCGTTTGATAAAATTTGCATTTGTAATGGACTTTTATTAAATTAAAAAAAAAAAAAAAAAAATTGTATTTTTTTTTTAAGTCTAGCCACTGGACTGCCGGATCTAGCTACCGGACTGCCGAATCTAGCGGCCGAAGCGCCGGATATGGCGGCCAGATGGCCAAATCTTGCCCCCGGATGGTTGCCTGGGGTCACACGACCTCAAGCGGTCGCCTAGGTCGCGCGATTCAGGCCATCAGTTGCCTGGGTCACTCGACCCAAGCGTCACCTAAGGTCCGGCAACGGTCGCCGGGTCGGTCGACCCTCAGGCGGCGGCGCCGGCAAGCATGACCCCTTGGCTAGCGGTCGTCGACCTCCGATCGGCTTCCATACGGTGGTTTTGAAGAAGATGAATAGTACCGGGGACTTGCATTCCGAAGATGCAATTTCCCAAAATACCTCCAGACATAGTTTTGGTTAAGGGCCCTTAGAATCATTTGGAGATACAATTGCATTTTGCTAAAGTCGCCCAAAATATCGAACCAAACACGTTTGCATTTGGTCAAGGGACTTTAGAGTCTCAAAGCCCATTTGAAAAGCCGAACCAAATAGGGCTAAGGGACAGAATACCTGTCTTTGAATCTTCTTTCTGCATATAATCCATTATTTTTTGTTTTGTATTAATTGAAAAACTTATCAAGAAAGAGAAAGTGGAGAGAAAAGAATGGGTCAATTGTACAAATAAAGAATGAATAGGGGACGAATACTAAGGAGCCTGTGCTGGAAAAGAGTGGAATAAGCTTTCCCTTAATAACATAATGGCCCAAAAACTCATAATCTCTCTCCCTCTTTCTCTTTCTCTTAATAATTGACCAAATACTACCATTGCTTTATAGAGTTTTGCCGCTGTTTTGCACTTAAAGATGCAGACGTCAGAAAGGTTTTCCTCGAAGAGGGCAAATTGCTTATTTTAAAAGGAAAAAACCTGTTCGGGAAATTGCCCGGAAAATTCAGAAAGGACAAGAAGAGAGAAGTCAGAAAATTGGGGAATCCAATATCATGAAATTGGTCTTTTTGTACCATGTTACCAAAAAGAAGTGACAAGACATCCCAGGATATAAATATTAAAAGCAGGAGGTGTCACGTGTCGATTGTGAATTGGTTGTTATTGTACATGTGCATCAGGACCCAGAAATCCCATGAGTGGGGCGATACTGTCTATAAAAGAATTTGCAAGAGCAAAACATGGGATTTACCTTTTTTCCCCCTTTATTGGTGTTGAAAAATTGCACATGATTCATGGTCTAGCCCCACGAAAGGGAGAAGGATATGGAGCAACTGATGCCTTTCTTTGCAAGAGGGTATTCTTTTTCATCAATCATACATCTTAAATGAGATTTTCTCTATTCAAAATGTAATAATTAATTAAAGTGCACATCATACAAGATAATACAATTGATTAAAAAAACCGTCTCTTCTTCATCCTTTTTTGCTTGTATATGAGGATGCATAATGCTCTTAGCATTCCATTTTTCCTACTACACACTATCTTATGACATGACAAGACATAAATATTATGTCATTCAAACATTTTTATTTTCAAGCAATTCATAGCAAATCTTCATTTTGATTTGTTTCACTATTTTGGCTATAATTTTGTAGATACGAACACTAGGCTGTCCATATATATTAGGAACAGTGCAACATAACGTCAATACATCCTGACAAGATCTAGAAGGGAGCTCGTATTCGAATTCGCCCTATATGTTTCGTCAAACTCATGACTACTCCAAAACTCTTCTATTGAGATTTGAGTCAAATGTCATCGGTTGCTCCTTTGACTTTACACATCCAAGTGTAGGACTTCTTTCTTTTGCAACGTGTCGAGTACATTATCACAATAATAAATGCATTGCTTGTCCCTTTGTTAACGAAGTCTTCTCAACTCACGCCCAAAGGACTTGGATCTTTCTTGGGCCTCCAAAGGCCCATGAAAATGTATACAATGAGACCTGGTCAAGCAACAAGCCTCTTCTTTATTAACACACCTTGAAGGGCCCGTGGCTCCAGAATGACAGATGCGGATTTTTTAATCTTGTGCGATACTCTCTCCAATAGCTTAATAAATCTGAACCTTTGACTCATGGAAAATGAACCGTTTATCAATGGCTTAAATTGTCGATGCATCAAGAGAAGCATCGTACAAAGTAGAGGATTTTGTTCCCCCAAAAAGGCGTCCTTTCGACAAGATTTTGTGTAACACATCTTTATGATTGTGATTTTTAGAAATAAAGCAAGATAGATATTTGAAAGAACCATATGCAAGCCTAGGCGCCAAGGACCTACTCTCGGGCACCAAGGTCTTGGGCCCAACTTCAATGGATCTGGATGTGAGCGCCAAGGACTCAAGCACAAGCACCAAGGTATTGGGCCTAACCTATGTGGGCCAAGGCCATGACTCAAGGCAAAGATACTGGGTTCCTAGCCCTTGACTCTATGGACCCAAAGCTCGAGCATTAGGGACTTGGCCACAAGCGTGAGGTCCTAGCCATAGGCGCTATTCTCTTAAGCGCAACCTCATGGAAATGAGGCCGGGCACTAGGGTTCCAGGCTCGACATCTTTAGACTCAAGTTTGGCCTCAATGGATCCTAGTGATCCCAACCCCGGCTCTAAACCTAAGTCCATACTAAGGACCCAAGAACAAGTGTTAGGATTCCCGTGCCCAAAAGTGGAGTTTTTTTTTTTTTTTTTTTTTTTTTGTCTAAATATTGATATCTAGTCATATTTTAAAAAATGTTTTCCGATTTTTAAAGTATCATTTTTCTAAATTTAAGTATGAGTCCCATTGATTTATTTTCCTAAACAATCTAAACATTGAAAAATGAGTAAAATTTTTTTTTTCTAGAAAATAAAAGGAGTGTGAATATGATGTATTAAATCTAATTAGTTGTGCAAAATTGCTTATGTTGGACTTGGCCGATGGATCTGCTCGAACGGGGCGGCGACTTCACATCAACAAGTAATAAATGTCGAACGCACTTCATTCATATGGCATGAAATAAAAAAGTTTGTTCAAAATTGAAGAGGAGCACTAATAGGACAACAATGATGCCGTCTAATGCGGAAACCGTGGAGCGCTCTCTCTGTTTTTTCCCCCTCAATTTTTTGTTCATCGTATCAATTAGTATCACGAACTACTTGTTAAAACATAATTGCATTTTTAAATTGTCGATCACATATAACACGAGAGAGGTCAATTTATTGAAAGTTTATAATTTCGTTAGTCGTTCACAAAAGTTGCTTTCTTGTTGATTTCAAGTGAATTATCCTCACATCTCCTCTTCTTCGATGCCATTTTGTTTTGAACTTGAAAATTTGTTAGGAAAAAAGTTTGGGCATTCAAATCATGGATGATTCAAGTGAAATAGTTGTTTTCTTTTTTTCAAGTTTTGATCGATTATCCTTTTTTTGTTTTCTTTATTAACGTTTATATTATGATGTGTTTTGTTTCAGGAATTTATTTTTTTATGATAATGGAAAATGTTTTACGGATTTCAAATTAGACAATTCATTTTCATAATTTTAAGCATGCCCATTTTCTTTTGACTGTAAATAGTTTTGTCTTGATAAACCATTTTCAGCGAGCCAAACTCGTAAAAGTTCAAAAACTAATTCATGGAATTTTTTTTTTCAATTAAACAAAGACACCCTAAAGCCATTTGAATGGGAGAGATCTCTCTTTAACAACTCCCAAAAGTTTTATTGGAGCTTTCTTGTTTTTTTTTCTTTTTACTTTCCTTTTGATCTCGATATGGGAGCTCTTTTCTCGTGGTCTAATTCTAAATTTGAGAGTTCGAACTCTCCTAATTTAATTTTAGTCCTAGGAGTTCTTCACTGCCAATTTAAATTTAGGAGTTTAATAATATTTTCGAGGATTTGATGCCCCCCATATTTTGTAGTATTTTGGCCTTTATTATGCTTCGATTTACTTTGCTATGAAAGTCTATGTACTTCACATGTATCTTTTTGAATAATGAATACAATTTTCTTTTAATAAAAAAAAAAATACAAACACGCTCTTACTTTTAATTCGGTTGGCTAGTTCTAATGTGGATATCCCCACTAGCACGATACACAGCAAGAGGTATTTCATAAACTAGCTGTATCACAATGACACGTTGATAAGTACACTGGCTAAAAATTGAGTGCTATAAAATTGAAGGACAAATATTGATTAAGATGCATAGCATACTTAAACAGTGATCGAATCGTTGCACCAGATCGACCACGGCAGCCATACGTACGATTCTTTCTCGCCCTTGTCGATTTTTGGACAAATAATTATTTCTGTATTTAACTTGTCAGACCAAACATTTTTTCTTTTATTAACTTTTCGAGCACGCCATCACCGTGGCGTTATTTTTTTATTCCCTTCTGTGACCAAATAGTCGACCTTACACAGGCTCTTGGCCCGATCTCGATTTGAAAAATAAAAATAAAAATCAGTACGAGATAAGCACACCGTCGAACAGTTAATTGTACCACGAGCGTCAGATTCATGCGCCACGAGCGCTGCAGTCCTCTAATAATTAAATGTGCATTTACTTTAATTATGTATATGCACGTAACTTTTGCTTTGATTTCTTCAGAGTAATGCAAAAATTCCTGTTAATTAAAACGGACTTATATGCACTCAATTCTTGTTCCGTACGATAGTGATATGATATCCACATTAGCATCATCAACCCTTTTTAATAAGAGCAAAATTTGATTCACAAGAATCTCCGACACATGCAACCCACCTCTCTCTTATTCCCTCTTATTTTATTTTATTTTTATACCGAGGATCCGTCCTGGCACACCTTACAGGTGCTCACGGCTCCTAGCCAGCGAAGACCAACGATTATACCTCGAGAGACTCTTATTCTTGCTTCCTCTCCATCTCACGAACACACTCACAACACACATCAATCAATGTTTGCGCTCCGGTCGAACACATATTCACTTATCGTGTGCATAGATCGGACGAGACCTGTCAGGACATTTCTCTGAAACACAAGGGCCTCCTCCAACCTGACCATCCATCAGGGACACCCTGGCGCTTTGATGGAATACAGAAACATGTGCCGGGCTCCAAGTAGAGCTTTGGAGACCCAATAGGACACTACTCTTATACAAAGGGCGGGGCATATTTACATTTACCGTGTCCATAGACGAGACGAAATCTTGGAGGACTCGTCTCTGGAATACAAGCACCTCCTTCTTCTGCAGCTTGTAAGACAACAGGACCTTAAAAAAAGGGAGTTTGGAAAATTCATTAGTGCAGTTCTACATTTATAAATAATAATTATAATAAATGAGAGATGAGAGATACCTACTAGATGCAATCACCAAGTATGACAGCTTGATTGTTTGAGGTATGATTGTGTTTAGAGTTTTTAAGGATTATAGAGAGGAAATTTGGGCTTGATTATTAGAGATAACCGTGGGAGATATGTGTCAAGTGTCCCCTTGAAGCGGGTTTGTATATAGATGGTTAGATTATGATATTTTTTGAGTTAGAGTAAATGTAAGATTCGAAATTGAATGAATAGTAATTAGGGCCATGCTAAGATAACGGTGCATTTCGGACCACCAACATTCTTTTCCAAATGATAGGCAACCGGCAATAATTAATATTGTAATTAGCTTTTTATCATATAGACATATACTAACTTTCAATTGCAAACATTTTTCGCTAGTTTCATATAAACTGCAAATAACATATTTTGATCGCCACCTGGACTTAGGACTCTTTACCAGTGAGCAAAAGAAAATTATGGAGTTATTTCAATATGAAGAAAATTACATCCACAGTTACTCCATATTAAGTTTTGGTTAATTTTGTAAAAAAATTGAGGCATTTGAAAATTGATATTTTAGTCCCTAAATCTTTTGCAATTATATGAATTTTTTGTCAACGACACATGTTCGCATCAAATAGAAAACACTATCTTGCACATGATCGAACCAAGTCACTCTTGTCATATAATCCAAAATTTACTTGACAGCCCTAAAAGTAAAAATAAATCATACTCCGGTCGCATGTCTAAAACTATTTTAGCACCACATATTTGCGATATGATTGACATAGATAATTAGAAAACTTAATAAAAGAAAATTACCTTCAATACTTGCAATAGAAAAAATCGTAGTTCTTGCAGGTGACCTGAATTAACCAAAATTGTTTGTCTAAACTTGGTTTTGTGACTGTTTTTCAATATTTTTTATGTTTAATAAGTTCTATTAAAATTAGGTTTGTTGTAAAAACAGTTCAATGTAGTGAAAACCAAAGGATTACTAGCTTGAATTTTTAAACTCATAAAAGGAAAAATAGAAATGAAAGTATGATTCTTTAAAATGTGATTGAAGATTGGTGTAAACAAAATAAAAGATAAATCACCTTAAAATGCAATAGAAGAATTAAAACAACTATCATCTCATATTTGTGATTATTTGAATTTTAGTCAATAATAATTCTAGGTTTTTTTTTCCCTTCAAACTTATTTTGGGCAAAATTTTGTATTTATGGGATTCAATTTCCAACGAGTGGGATTTTCATTTCCCAAGGAAAACGGCCACAAAACTCATCCGATTTCCTTGGGAAATCATGGGTCGCTGAAGAGTAACGGTGTAGTTAGCTAAGCATTTTCCTATTAATTAACTTGCTAATTTTCATATTCAGCTACTGTATAATTATTGGATTTATTTTGTTACATTTATTTCACGGGTCTCAATTGAAATGCACACTTGCTTCACTAGGTAAGACAATAAGCACGGGAAAAGTGTTAAAAAAGTCCTAAACCTTTTGTATTTATGTCAATTTAGTCCTAAACCTTTTTACTTAGTACTGATTCAATCCTTTCTAGCCAATTTTGGTCGGAATTTGCTAATTGGACGTAGGCCGGCTGACATGACCTGATCAGTGCTGACGTAGACAACTTTTAATAATATTTTTAATCTTTTTTTCTTTTTCTTTTTCTTTTTTTCCTTCCCCTCTTCCAGCCGGTTGTCGGACCTCGGTGACCGGCCAGAGGTGACGGCTGGCAAGGTCAAGGTCATCGGACCTTGCCGATGGCCGTGGAGGTGAGCCTCACCGACGCCGCCCAAGCCACGATTCGGCGAGGCTTGAACCTCGCCAGCCCGGCGCGAGGCCAGCTCGAGGCCGCCTCAAGGGCGGCCTCCCACCGGGCTGGTGAGGCTCACCCTTGCTGGCCATGGACGAGGTCGAGCCTTGCCCGCGCCGCCCAGGCCGCGAAGGCGACCTAGCGCCAGGCTGGCGAGGCTCGCCCTCGCCAAATCATAACCTGGGCAGCGCCAGCGAGGGCGAGCCTCGCCGCTTAGCACGAGGCCACCCTCACGGCCACTAGCAAGGTGGCCGGAGAGGTCTGGTGACCTGGACTTCGCTGGCCGTTGCCTCTGATTGATTGCCGAGGTTCGACGATCAGCTGGAGGAGGGGAAGGAAAAAATAAAAATGAAAAATGAAAAATGAAAAATTATAAAATATTATTAAAAGTTGTCAACGTCAGCACCGATTAGGTCATGTCAGCCAACCGATGTCCAGTCAACAAAATCCAGCCAAAATTGGCCGAAAATGATTGAATCGGCACTAAGTAAAAATGTTTAAGACTAAACTGACGCCAAAAAAAGGTTTATGATTTTTTTAACACTTTTCCCCAATAAGCACTCACGGTATGCAATTGGATAATTCAAGCATTTCTTGGATAATTCGAAATTCTCCTACCATAATATAAGAAAAGATACCTAAAATGTACATATTCCCCTGTTAGATAAATGCTCTCTTTTTTTCTCTATAAAATCATTGTTTAACCCGATAAAAATATGCTAAAATTCAATCATACCGCACAAAATGCAAAGTGTGAACATTAGAAATCCAACTCGTTGGGTTTTAGGCCTTTCCTCTTCAATGGCTGCTTAGTTTTCATGACTCGCCAAGGAAGTTAATTCGGATTTTTTAGAGTCTATAATTATCATAAAGCAAACTCTTGAATTTGACATCTAATTCAAATATTATTAAAAAAAAATCCACCTCACGTTGGCAATGGTACGTAGGATGGACAATGTCCACGTTAGTGATTTCTAGTCAAAATTGGCTAAATGGACTCAATTGGTAAAATGTAAAAAAAAATAAATAAATAAAACTAAATTAATACAATTAAAAGGCTTAAAACTAAATAAGTTTATGATTTTTTTGGTATTTTTCCTTTTTTTCCAATTTTGATCGGTTTTCCTTTTCCTTCTTTGTTAAGGCTTATATTAGGACGTGTTTGTTTCGGGAAAAAATTTATGTTAACGGAAAATGATTTATGAGAAATTATTTTCCAAAAAAAAGTTTTCCTTTTTTTTTTTCTTGATTCTTTTACTGTAAATGATTTTCCATTAACTCCTCATAATCAAGAAACTAAATGACTTTCATCACCCCCACACGTATCAAAAGGTATTTTGCGTGCAAGCCATGACAGTGACATGTTGACGAGGACACTAGCAAAAAATGGAAAGCTATAAGATCAAAGGATAAAATTGATTGAGATGCATAACAGCATACTAAATAGTGGTCAAGTCGTTGCACCACATCGACCATGCCACCCATACGTATTCCCGTCCTCGTCGACTTCTGGACAAAGAATTATTTCTGTTATTAACTTTTCGGACCCAACATTTTCTATTATCAACTTTTTGAACCCCACCATCACGTGGCATTATTTGCTTCTTTGCCTCTCCCACTCCCACTTGTGAACAAATAGTTGACCTTTCACAGGCTCTTGCTCCGATTCGGAAAGTCAAAAAATCAGCACGAGAGCAGCACACCATAAATAGAATGTACATTTACTTTAATTATGCATATGCACGCAATTTTTGCTTTAATTATTAGGATTAAATAAATAAATAAAAACAAATTAAAGAGTAAAAGCGAGAAAGAAAAATCGAGAGCAAGTGATATTTTTTTTTTTGAAGTAAATCCTAAATTAGTACATTACGTTTTAATTTTCAATGAAATAAGATTTAATTTCCATATATAGAAGTTAGCCCTAGGCATTCCTCCAAAATTCTCTCTCTCTCTCTCTCTCTCTCTCTCTAAGTAAATGTTTACATAATAGGTTGATGTGCAACCCAAATAATATCACTCATTCAATAGATAGCTATGATTTCATGTTTTGGGATTAATGCTTTCAAACATAGTCCAAAAGAAGAAACCATTTACTCCAAACCGATATTACTAGAGCCGATACTATCATTCCTATGTCAATAAACAGGAGTGACATGTTTTTACCAAAACAATGAGAGTTGGAGGACCAAACTCAACAAACCAATTAAAAGGAAATATTACACAACACACACATTCTTACATTATTTATACATGTGGATACGACATCATGTAATAGGGTAATGATTACAAAATCTAGTGAAAAACTAATTGATCATCAATTAGTTGTGCACCCCTGATCATAACGAATAAACCGAAAATAATGCTTTTTTTATTATTATTTTAATGTTGGGAAACTCCCACTTGTATGGAATGGGGGGAAAAAGAGTCAATGGTTCTTGGACGAGCCTTGAAAACGGCATAGATTAATCGGTCAGATTTCGAGATTGATTGGGGGCAACTGCTATTCTTGGTTCCACAAATTGAGAACCAACCTTGTCCGATCCAATTCCAGGTTTTTGGATAGGTATCAACCCATCCTGAAATCGACAACCCTAAAATTGCCGCCATTGCTCGTCCTTTGAGGAAAAAACATAGTTTCAATTGGCTAGGCTTACTAACTGGGCTTCCTTAGATAATCAAATCAAGTTTCAAGCCGGTCCATCGTTTCAAAGGAAGAAAAGAAAGGTCAAAATCAAGATGAAAGTTGACCGGTAAATCACCTAATCCTTCGGTCGAGTCATCACTCAAGCAAAGTCACTGTCTTCCATTGCTTATCGCTGCCATTGCTGGGTTCTTAAGCACAGCGTTCCGGAAGGCTGCAGTTATAGTTTTGCGGAAGCTAAGAATCAAGGTGATTCGTGTCGGCCATTAGAAGCGTAGGAGACCATTTTGCACGATTTCACAAGTTTCCGAGCTCAAAGGTTGACTCGATTTGCGAACTTGGCGTTGAGAATTGCAAATGAGTTTCAGAAGAAAAATCGCAGACACTATCGACGACGGAGTTTGTCTCGAAGCCGAAGCTACAGTATGCACGTGTCGTGTGTGCATCTTATTTTTGTTTTGGCGCAGCAAATGAAGGCAGGGGAAGGAAGAAGTAGAAGAAGAAGAAGAAGGAGAAGACATTATTGTCGGCGACAAAGTTTGTCTTGAAGCCGAAGCTACAGTGTGTGCGTCTGTCGATGACGAAGTTTGATGCCGACTACTTACTTACTTTAGTATAGCTACACCTAAAAAAGTTTATTCATACCCCCTTTTCTTCTCCTTTCTGTCAATGTTGCCAATTCCCAGAATACTAATGTACCCTCGTGCATACAGTTGCCCAACTACCACTACTTTCTTCCTCCGACTGCCACCCCTCAGATCTCAATCTAGCAATGACACTTGGAACTGCACTGCTGTCGCTGCCCTTTAGGCACGCCTCCTACGCTTACCACTCACCTACGCTCTTGCGGCATGCCCCGTTCGAGACGCTGATGGATTAAGTCATAACATCTAAACATCAAACCCTATGTCTTTATCAAACTTAAAACACGGGTCTTTCCAATCAGGACGTAGACAAAGCGCAGGTGGATCTAATAGTTGTTCCAAAGGTCAAGTGAAGTCACAAAAGAAAACACTGTCGACGACGAAGTTTGTCTCGAAGCCGAAGCTATAGTGTGTGCGTGTGTAAGAAGAAGAAGAAGAAGAAGAAGGTGTGAATAGGTGTGAATTTTTTGGGCTTTAGAGTTTGATTGTGGCCCATTGGAAATTTGGGAGATTGTGGTTGTGGATAGGTGTGGATTTTTATTTTTATTTTTATGCTCTTTTTTTTCATGCTAGAAAACATTAAGAGAAAAAAAAAAGCTTTTGCTCCGATCAGTCTAAATTTTTGTGCTGATAATTCTTCTTTTTGCTCCTCTTATTGTATAGTGCTAGCCAAAAAACACACGCTTTTTATGTGAAAAGAATTTAAATTAGGTTGGTTTTAGGACAATTTTTGCGAATTTGAATATTGAGGAAGATTTTTAATATAAATGCCTAAAAATTTGGTACTCTTGTCCATAATTGAACACTGAGCCCATCCATTTAGGTATTCTTGTCTGTCTGTGTGGCACTCACCCACCTCTCCACGTTGTTCGTGCGCCACGCAAATTCCTAGCCCACAATCCGACCCAAACTCCCTCGCCTGCTCAGCAAGCCAATCCATTAAGTCACCTAGAGCCCAAGTTGGGTCGGGTATGGATTACTAAAATTGTATTGTATAAAAAAAAAAGTCAACTTGGATTGGACAATTTTCGATCTAAACCCACATATTTGACTGACCTAGCTTGTTCGAGTGACTCGACACTCAGTTCTTGGGGACAATCAATTGAGGGAAGGTTGGCTTTGTGTTTCGACTCATTAAGCGTTGCATGAACTTATCCTTGGCCAGGAAAGCTTTCAGCCCGTGACAGTTGCATGACCTTCGACTATCCCGACATAGGTGGAGATGTCCTTTCCGGTGAGGGCGGATTTGGTGCGAGGTATGGATACCCAAAAATTTTCTTTTAACAATCTTCGAAGCTCAAAACAAGATGCTGTTCTAAAAGAGAAGAGAAGAGAAGAGGAAAGAGAAGAATATACTAGGAATCGACAAGAACGCCCAAGGTATTTGCCCCCCTTCCCAGAAATCTTTGTCAATGAGGGAATGAAATTAGAAATCTTCAAGAGATCCGATTATCCTTCTCTTAGATGCGCTCGATACCTGAGAAATGAAATTTGCTATCCATTCAGTACGGGTAATGAGTATTCCGAAACATTCATCGGTACGATAAAAGAGGAAAAATAAGGAATAAGGAGAATCTAGATCCAAGCCATCTAATCATGAAGTCCGGGTTGGGGACATTTGGTTGGACAAAGATGAGACAAAAGCCTCAAGTGACTTTGGGAAATGGTACACTTCCTCTTGTTTATTCCCTGTATACAAAGACATACACAAGTGGCCAATTAGAACATCATTTTGAAAATCGAAGTTGGAGAATGAAATCATGAGATTCGGCATTAGACGGCCAAGGAATAAATCTTTTGACTTCCCCTTATAGATTTCTTGTCATTACTCCGGCAGCATCATCCCAACAACCCCCCCTTGGCATCAAACTCATCATCGTAATCATCATTGTCTAATTAGTGCTCCTCAATTTTAACCCATTTTTCTAATTGGTGGTTCTCCATAATTTTTTTCCTTATAGCACCAGATGAAATTAAAATTATTCGGGTGCTATCATATCATATGAAATAAAGCGTCCGACGTCTTATCAAATAGTCAGCCGTTGCGACCGATAGTGTTCTTAACAAATTTCACACGTCGGACTAGATTAAGACTTTCCGGTAGTTGAAGTGAACCCCCACCACCCGCGTCCAGATTAAACAATACGCCTAACTAATTGGGTTAGATACGCCAAATCAAGTTAAGGCTTTGAGCATGAATTCGGTAGGATGAGTCCGCATCATTAGTACGGGCTTATAAGCACTAAACACGAAAATAGAAATCGATTTAATCCGTCAGTGCCTAAGTTATAAATTCAAATAAATATATATTCATGGGCAAATGCCATTTAGTCGATTGATTGACTCCTACTCCATTTCCTTTTTAATTTTTAATAATTGGATTCACACGATCGACAAGAAATATCCCTTGCCACTAGAACTTCATAACCTAAATAGTTAAATTAATATATTTAATTAGAGAAAGTGAAGTGAATATGTCTGCCACCAATCTCCTCCATTGCCTAATTAACTAACGAGGAAGCAATAATTTGTGCAGGTGCCTACCTCACGTGCCATATGTTTCCTTCATACATCGACCCCACCTTTTTTTTTTGGTCTGAACATCGACCCCACCTTGCACACCAAATATATGAAATAAAGACAAAAAGCAGAACATGCAATGGCGAATCCGTAATTTCAACCCCAAGCACTAAGCCAAATATTCATTTCTCTTCATTGTTATATATATGTATATAAGCCCGATCGATTCCACATTGTCTTCCTCACCATAGTCTGTAATTTTGTATCCCCCAAGCAAGCGCTAGTTCCAAAGCTTGTTACTTGCAAAGCAGTATGCAAGCCATTACGACATGCCACATAAGTCCAACCAAATTACTCCCTATATCCCCAAGGCATGACCGGATTCCGGCGGGCCGAGCCCTCGCCGCGGCCACCAGCCATGTCCCCCAAGCTATCTCGATCTCCACCTTGGAGGGTCGCTCCATGGGTGTCTCCGTGGCGGAGGTGGAAGAAGATCGGGTAGCCGCGTTCTGGGACTACCAGTTCCTCTTTGTGTCACAGCGATCTGAGGCCGCCAAGCCCGTCATGCTCCAGGCGGTGGACGGGGCGGTGCCGCCCGACTTCCCCTCAGGGACGTATTACCTGATCGGCCCGGGGCTCTTCGCCGACGACCACGGGTCCACGGTACACCCTCTCGACGGGCATGGCTACCTGAGGGGCTTCGTGTTCGGCAGGCCGCCCAAGGGTAAGGAGGTCAGGTTCATGGCCCGGTACGTGAAGACCGAGGCCCAGGTCGAGGAGCACGACCCGGTGAGCGACACGTGGCGGTTCACGCACCGGGGCCCCTTCTCAGTGCTCAAGGGCGGGAGGAAGGTCGGCAACACCAAAGTGATGAAGAACGTCGCCAACACCAGCGTGGTGAAGTGGGGAGGGAAGCTGCTGTGCCTCTGGGAGGGCGGCGACCCGTACGAGATCGAGCCCGGGTCATTGAACACGGTGGGGAAGCTCGAGATGATCGACGGTCATGGCGAGCCGGAGCACGGCGGCGGTGTCGGCGATGTGTGGGACGTCGCCGCTAGCTTTTTGAAGCCCATCTTATATGGCACGTCAAATATATTCGTGGACTATGTTATCTTTCTCTAGGTGAGTTGCTTTTCATGTTTAAACGTAAGTTTTGAAATGCAGGAGTTTTCAAGATGCCGGCGAAGAGAATGTTGTCACATTACAAAGTGGACGCAAGGAAAGATAGGCTTCTCACTTTGTCGTGCAACGCAGAGGACATGCTGTTGCCCCGTAGTAACTTCACCTTTTATGGTAATTAATTCTCATTTGATTCATTTTCCATTCACGAACATTAGTCGAGTCAAAAATTTTGAATATCCCGTGTTATGAAAAAAAAATAAAGTGAAACAGGATTATCTTCGTTCACCTGAAGGCTAAACAAAAGTATACCCTTTTCACTGCGAATGACATGTATTTTTTTTCAACCATAGAATTCGACTCGAATTTCAAGCTGCTACAGAAGAAGGAATTCAACATCCCCGATCATCTAATGATTCATGATTGGGCTTTCACGGATACTCACTACATATTATTTGGGAATCGCATCAAGCTTGACATTCCAGGTAATGTTATAAGAATTTAAATATTGAATTATGCATTCATCTAATAATTTTCATTTTTAAAATAATAAATAATAGAGTAAAAAATATTTATATTGCATCAGAGCAGGGTCTTGAGTTCAAATCATTTTGAACTCCTTATTTGCCTCTCTTATTAAATATTTCAACGCTTAGTGTTTAAAATAATTGGTCATTCTTTCAATTAAGTTTTTACAATTTCCATCAAAAAGAAAAAGTGGGTTCGTCACTTCGTGAGGAATAGTAATTTTCCTGCTTTGTAAAAGGCCATCATAAATTGAATTGATAATCATAAGATGATAATTTGTTATTTTTGGGCAAAATGACAATTTCTCTTTTTTTTTTTTTTTTTTTTTTTTTGCTGTTTAAATTGGAATTTCGTGCAGGGTCGGTAAGTGCAGTGTGCGGAATATCACCGATGATATCGGCACTATCAGTGGACCCCAGCAAATCGACGTCCCCGATCTATCTCCTTCCGAGATCACAGAACGAGAGCCAGAACGGAAGAGATTGGAGGTCCGCCATTGAAGTGCCTGCGCAGCTTTGGCTCCTGCATTTCGGCAACGCCTTCGAGGCCGTGGACGAGGAGGAGGGAGGGACGAGGGAGATACGCTTGCAGGCCTGCGTCTGTTCCTACGAATGGTTCAATTTCCACAAGCTCTTTGGTGGGTAATAGATATGAATTAATCAAGGAGTGATGATATAATGTGTCGGTGCAATCGCTTGAACTAAACTGACTGAACCCTAGCCAGTATGTTTATTGCAATTCTTGCATAATCATATGTGGTAGTGGGTGCAAAAAATGCTCCTTCTTCCCCCTTATCATCGGTTGATTTTAGGGGTGAGCACTGGATCCGGTTTAAACCGAAAAACCGGACCGGACTAGTTGTTGAAGGCGGTTTCTAGCAAGACCCGTTTTGGTTCTAGGTCCCACAAACCTATAATTGGGCCGGGACTGGTTGGGTTCCCAATTTCAAGGAGAATTGTTAGTTGTACCCGAGAACAAATTTTGAAGCCTCTTTCAAAAAAAGATTTTAAAAAAAAAAAAAAATGAAGAAAGTTTGCTCTCATCAATAGTTGAATCACCAAAACTGGCCATTTCAAAAATTACGGTTCCAGAACCAATTTGTTCGATTTCCAATTCTAATCTTTTGGAATTAGGGTCATAGAGTCACGGGTCATCCTAGTTGATAAAAAGATTAGTTGCTAGACTTGAACATTAAGTTTGTTCTAGGTATACTTTCAATTTCGTCCTGGTATATTTGGGCAGGATTTAATTTATATTTTTGGCCATGACAGGATATAATTGGCAGAGTGGTAAATTGGATCCTTCCATCATGAATGTCAAACAAGATGGGAAGGCCTTGTTGCCTCATCTGGTTCAGGTGATCTCTTATTACCCAACACATACATACTTGCATCATTGCATGTACTTGCTGTTGCATCTCTGTTGTATCATCAATCTTCCTATAAGAGGAAAAAATGATGAATTTTGGGGCTCTGTACGGACTCTCACTACTTCAGGGCTTGTATAATGCAGGTGTCCATCGACATCGACGCCGAAGGGGATTGCCGAAAGTGCTCCGTGGAGCCTCTCAACAACTGGACGCGGCCTACGGATTTCCCCGTGATAAATCCGGATTTTTCAGGGAGGAAAAACAAGTACATATACGGCGGCACAACCTCCGGTACCCGTCCCGCACTGCCGCATTTCCCGTTCGACTCTGTCGTGAAGCTCAATTTGTCCGATGGGTCCAGCAGCACATGGTCGTCCGGGAACCGCAGATTCATTGGCGAGCCGATTTTCGTCCCCAAAGGAACCGGAGAAGATGACGGGTACATTCTTGTGGTCGAGGTATATGACTTAACACAACTACGGCATATTTAGTGCATTACAATCGTTGCTATTGCTAACGAGAATCGTGTAACCTGTCTCGCTTCTGTGTTGCAGTATGCAGTCTCGATTCAGAGATGCTATCTAGTCATTTTGAATCCGAAGAGGATCGGAGAAGCCGACGCTCTGGTAGCGCGACTCGAAGTGCCTAAAGAGTTTAACTTCCCTATGGGATTTCACGGTTTCTGGGACGTCAACAGTTGACCTGTACATACACTGTAATGCCATATTCATCAATACTGGATATGAACGTATTCTTGGTTTTGGGAATGCATTTGCTAGCCTTTCTGCTCTAGACTTCCAGGTGGTTTGTTGCCATGCTATATCCACTGTCCACGCTAGTATAAATTGCTAGTTATGGAAACACAGATTGATGTTCCTAACCAGGAAAATCGAAAATGGGAAAAGGTAATTTCTCTCGTCGGTCCAAGTCCGTCATGCCGCAGTTTCATTAGTCAATGCCAGCCACTACCACCAGACAAACAACAAGCAACCGCACGTAAATGGATCTAAAGATAATTTAAATATGACTTGACCATCAGTAGAAACATAACACTTTCATAACACTAGCCAAAACTAGATAAAACCCCAACTAGCACGAACGCTGTAGGTGATTCTGTCCATATAAAACTTGAGTCAAAGAATGGACCTCAACAATTTGGTGAAGCCTTCATATTCCAATTGAGAATAACGTTTTCTGATTAATTTCAGCCGCCACCATGGGTAGTCTTGTTTAGAATCCCAGTTATTGCCACTTCACACATATAACTTATCAGAGATGGAAAAAGATGGAAGTAATCAGATTCAGGTGAAGGCTTCTCGCACTTTTGTTGGGAGGTCTAGGTCAGGTTCAAGTTCACTGAGAGGTAAAAGTATTGATCCACCATGTCTTCCGAAACTTTATCCAAGCTCGGAGGATCCCACTGCAATTTCACAATGCAGAAGGAATTACAACACCTAATGAGATAACTTGGCCAAAAATTATAGATTTTGATATTTAACCCACAAATACCAGATGACATCAAGTTAAATGCATGTTCTAGCATCAATATGTTCAATTGTTGAGTTAAATGGAATCTAATCAACCCACTTAGCTCCACAGGTGAAACATTTAAAAATGCAGGATGGAAAAGAATACCTTCGGTGCTAAGTCCTTGTCCACCACTCGTGCCCGAACCCCCTGTTAGGAAACCATCACAAAAGCAACTCCTTAAAGATCATGTGTTCAGACGTGGAGAAAGACAATCTTCACCTCACCTCACAAAAGTCATGAGAAATTTGCTTAGATATTCCTTGTAGGGACATGCGGTACTCACGAGCCAAGCACTGGTCAAGTGTTTGGAACCTCCCTTCTCGTACCTAAAGCACTAGACTACTTTAGAGATCAAATGAAGAAATGCTTGCAAACAGGAAAGACAACTAAGATGCTTAAGAGGACTCACAGATCTCAAAGAAACCTTCAAGCTCAATGGAGAAGCTTCTTTAAGTCTCCTAAGGGCGGAATTGCACCATGAATCCTTCAGTCCAGCTGTTTGGCTTTCCTGAATGACAATGTGGCACCATAACGATTTAGAGTCTCCTACATTAAGCACACCAAGAAAGGGAAAGTAATTGTACAATTACTTTGCAAAAGGAGTTAAATTATTTTCATTTTTTTTCAAATTGAAGCTGGCTTAATGAGTAATGTAAAAGATTTGGTCAGAACCCACTTATCCAGGAAGGACTAAACCAGCATATTAGAACACTCATTCAGTAGAGTATGCATAAAAAATCCCAGGACTGCTTATGCACGTGAAGGCAAAGTTAACATATATGGATCACGCTAATGCAGCATGCAGATAACTATCCTGTAGTAAGCTCATAATCATTAATCATCCATCAGGCATAGTGTCTTACTAAGGCATCAATAATCTCTTCAACCGTCTCGTGACCAAAACATTTATCAACCAACTCTATCCTACAACATTAAACAAGAGAAGATTAAGCAGAATATTGACATCAGTATGTAAAATTCACAGGATCAAAAGATTAAGAAATGAATGAGAAAACATAAGTATAACATGAGTCCCAAGTGTTTTCAAGTAGACATATCATATTATCTTCGGTGGAAAGAGCACCAACTTGTGAACTACACTCATCTTATCTGGACAGACAAGGTCTCCATATTTTTCCAGCATACTCTCAATCACTGATGGATCATCTGTAACTAATTTCCCCAGTTGTTCTTCTATTAAGGGAAGTTTCTGCACCATGACATGGAGAACAGAACTTAATTCGGCTATAGGTCCTAAATTGAGGAGCCACCAATGAGTAATGAAGTGTAAAGGTGATTAACCGCATCAAGGGTATAGTGGGTAGCAAGACCGCAGGCAATCATTTCAGCACCAGTAAGTTTCTCTCCCGTGAGACCCAAATATTCTCCTACAAAAACAAGTGCATTTTATTTAAGAATAGAAGGTAAACAGTGGTAGGCACCTATCAAATTATTAAATGACCAAAGGAAAGATTCTTCCACATAACATAGTAAATAAAAACACTGGATTTCCTTGAAGGGCATATAGATAGTGCTATACGATGTCAAATATTGTCTTCACCTAAGGGTTGAATTTGCGAGAAGAATGGAAGCTACTGCAAAATACCTAAATGACCAGGTAAATGTGAGAGGTAAAAGGAGGCTCCAGCATCGGGGTGGAACCCAATAAGAGTCTCCGGTGTGGCAAAGACCTGCAATATAAGCTAATTCAACATCCAGGAACACATGAACCAAAATATACCACGAAAGTAGATAGAGCACTCATGACAATATTGTATGCTAGATACAGAATATTCATTCCACTCAGCAAGAATTAGAGGGATTAAGTAAGGGTGTGCAAAACGGACCGCCCGAACCGGAAGCCACCTGAACCCAACAGAACTGACCGATTTGGTCCGGTTCCCGATTCCTCAAAGTAGAAGCAGTGTCCGGGCAGTCCAGTTCCCAGTCCAAAAGGGGAATCGGACCAAACCAGACCAGACTAGACCGACTAAATATACTTTTTATCTTATTATTTCTTCAAAAAATATAGTAAAATATGAACTAAAACACTATTTTGGTCCGGTTTCAAGTAGTGGGAATAAAAGTAATGGGAAAAAAAGTAGTGGCAAAAAAAGAAAGTAACCATTTCCATTAGACTGGAATGGACCAGGATCCAATCACCCCTAGAATTAAGTAAGGAAAAAATAGATTTTGGTCAAAAGTGCATGTATTCAGTTCACTCTAATACTGGTAAGAATTATGGCACATCATCTTCCTTGGCCATTGACTATGGACAAGAAAAATGTCAATCCTCGAGAAGAGCAACTAATCAACTTTTTTTGAACTGCACGGACAATGTAGACCTCCAGTTTATCTTTGTTTGTTGCCACCCAACTCTTTAGCAAACTTCCTCAAACATCACTGGCTACAGCTTTAGTCAAATACCATGTGAGATAACAATGTTGGCATCAATGTCCTATGGCATGATACTTTTGGGAGCTCAATGAAAGTAGCTACAGAAAAATTGGGTCATTAAGTTGTGTACGGAATATAAATAGATCTAACAGATCCTTAAAAGTCATAAATGTGCAGAAGATCCAAAGGACAGACGGCCTGGTATGGAAGCTTGTGCAGACTTCAACTACTTTGCAGTATAGCACCCATTTCCCATTATACTATACTGATCATCCACCGAATACTGTTCCATGCAAAACTAATCATTTTTGCAATCCTTGTGCAAGGCTTGATCCTAAAGAATATTACAAGTAATTTCTTTCAACCAATGTTCTAATAACCAAACCAGGCAAGCTGGTTCAACCATTTAGACAGGAAACTCGCTCCCAGTATACTCCAGGTTGACCTTTTCAGATGATTAAAGGCTGTAATACCCTGGCATTGACTGAAATGCAGTAAAACCAGCCAAAACCATCTCAATCTGAATTCTGAAAAGTGCAACTTGAAGCTTTATGCATGTGTCAAGCCTCAAAATTCCACTAACACATTGATAAATGCTACGCCTACAAACCACAAACATCTTTTTGCTAATACATGTAGTAGAGGCCATTGCAACCCAGTGATTGTTGCAAAATCAGACGCTATGTGCATCTGCCAGCTTCAGAAATTGAAAAAAATGTGTATTTAATAATTATAACACTCATGTCAGTAACACAAAAAAGTGAACCTGCCAAGATTACACTAAGCAAATTCCTCACCTGGTAAATTAAGAAAATTAATATGAAGTGACCAAAGCTTCAAGATTTCCTAAAAAGGTCATGCTCATGTACATATTCCAGCTCAATCAGACACAAAGTATCAAGAAAGCTAGTTCCTTGATTTATTTTATTTTGAAAAGGAATTGCAAGGAGGACATAAAACTCCAGTAAATCCTTTTCATAAGTACATCATCCATACAACTCATCAGGATAACATTTGGAACATCAATTACTTAAAAAGAAATTCAAATAAAAAATTCCAAGGACATGGACATTCAAGAGAGAAAGCAAGCATAGATTGTGAACAAGACTATGATATTCAAAAGATGGAAAAAAGCATAAATCAGAACAATGTTAAAAATACACAATATGAAGTGGAAATAAACAGCTAAGAGCTCCCAAAGATATACGGTTTTATCGGTCGCAACTCGAAATGTCCCTGGAATTGAAACTCCGGCACCACCTCCCATTGTGATGCCATTTAGCAGAGCCACCTAAATGGGATTAACGGATAAGTTCGAGCACAAAAACTTCTCACAATTGAACTAAGACTAAACTTAAACTGGGCAAGCAAATTCTGGATCTAGCATATCCACCCTACTTTTGGAACATCAAAGGCAAATTAAAATTAATAATAGCGACGGAAAGAGGAAATACAAACCCAAGAACTCATTGAGGCGCTAGCCGATGGTGCAAAAATAACAACTAACTGAATAGATGATCAAACTCATGTATAGAATGCAACAAGGTCATTTGCATGGGGAAGAATTAGGCACACGATGCAACTACTATTTTTTATACAATTTAAACAAGAGTAGCTCCAACTTCAAGATGAGTTAATGCATTAATCCACTTCAGTTTGTTAGTGCAATTATAATCACCAAAACTGTGAGCATAGCAAAAGCCAGATATGACAAGAAACTATGCATGAACCAATGACATATGCCTGAAACTTCTCAACTATATCTATCGAGGGGAACTGATACAGATCACAAAATCCTCAATAAGAAAGTCAATAATTAGTCTTCTGTTAACATAAAAAAAACTTCTTTCAGACTGGCAATGCTTCAAATAATATAATACAATATTTAAGCACATTTTTAACAAGAGAAAACAAAATAAATGATATGTTAATCCTAGAATTAACAGGGTCTTTGACATAATGAATGTGTAATCATGACCTGTACTTCACCATACACTATACAGTTCGGTTACCTCTTGGCGCACCCCTCAACATGATCTTTTTTGTCTTTTAAATATATATAGCTCTTAATACAATCTTGGACATCGTATCTTAGATTAGTGAAGGATCAATATGATTAGGAAAATCACATAAGATGACTTATGTATGATTCATAAGCTATGATCACATGAATATCAGATGGAATGCTGACATAATGGCATTCAGTGATACAAAACTTTCTCAACTTCAAATTATTATATTTAATGGGTGGGTAATCCTCTTGGTGCTGCTCGCCGAAGTTGCTCAACAGATAATCCTAATACAGAATGCATTCTCTCAAAAGTCCCCCCAATAGTTACCAGTCAAGCAGTAGACTTGAAACACTTGTATAAGGGAGAACATGAATTGAAGGATAAACAGAAGAGCTAGCAAAGATATTTGCACCCAACCAAACCATAGTCACATCACATGATCAATAACTTTGCACACTGCATCGCTGAAAACCTTTCTTCCCTTGCTCAATAAATGATGCCTACAGTATAACAAAAGTACTTTAGCTTTTTTCCTTGCATTGACACTAGCACAAGACCTCCACTATTGTATACTTAAAGTTTAACACATATTCACAATCACCTTATTTCAAATTATTCCCCACCCTTCTGCACATAAGCCCACCAATTTTTAGTACCTAAATCATCTCATCCTTGATATTTTCCCCTTAAGCATTCTACTAAGGTTATCTTCCCTTGAATACTCTCACAAAGCATCCTTATCTCAAGTTCAGTCATATTTATATAAATGTTGGTATCTTACTGAACAATGCTTTGTCCTACACGACATAAGCAGGCTCCTCCTCTGCTCAACAGAAACTTCCTTTGCAAAATTTCATCACATTCATCCAGCTGATATCCCCATGAGAGACTACATCATTTCTTCCGTCGACCACAATTGTGAAAATCATCTAAATTCTTCGTTCTTTTTAGACAGGTATTTAACTTTTTAGTTCTTGATTTCCGATTATTACTTCACTTCTCTTGCTTCTTTTGCTAAATTCACATCACACATGTTATGCTTTATGATTCTATTCCTTATTCAATTGGATAATACACCCCTCATGCAGGCAGTAATCCTTAGAATTTCATGTCTAATGTTCCCACTTTCTTAAAGCACAAAAATTAGCTAAGAAAGGATGATTAAATTAAACTGCTCCCTCTTAAACATGTAACACCTGCAACTTTTTTACACTATATGACAGGTGTCCAAGCCCAAGGAATCAAAATTTCCAATAATCCAAATCAAAAGAGCCAGTAGTTAGTTGAAAAAATGACATATCCATGTTCCCACAGTGAGCATATTTTACCCTTGTTTATTAAGTACCCAAGCAAGAAACAGTATTCAAGCATCTCACATGGAAAATCTATATAAACAACCAGAGGATAAGTAGTAGATCAAGACACAACCCTAAAATCATAATGATAATCATGACAGACTTCAAAGACGTTCAGTACTTACATGTGGCTTCATATATGTACCTACAAAATATATAAAACTATATATTGTCCTAAAGAAGTCCTTGCAGTCCTCTATTTTTCCTGCATCAAGTTAAAAGTAGTCGATGAAATTACCAGGAAGTAGCATCATCATGAAAGACTACTTTTTTAAAGAATGGTTGTAGAAATAAACAAGAGAAAAAACCATATGTAATAGGAAAATTCGTTAAAGAAATCACTTCAAAGTACCATAAATATACAGATAACAAGAGAATAAACTGCAAAATGTAGATATCACAAAAAGTTCCCATTGTACATATACTGTCCCCCTCAAGTGAGATTCCAAAATATGCCAAAGGGTGAATCACAAATCTTGCAGCCAATGTTGTCAAAGGCAATGGCCAGGCGCACCTGACACTTGAGCTAATTAGTGCCATACCTACATACTGTCCATGAAATCTCAGCAAGACAATTTTTTTTAAGCGCACATGTTTTTGGCTAAGAACCAAGCAATAAGTTGCCACCATTTTTAAGTTTTCCAGATACATAATCCAGATGACACCCAAATCTTTCACTTTCTCATCTATAGAATAGAGTACCTAAATAAAATGTTTAGCCTTTTCTTGGGAAAACCCTGAATAGTCTTCTGTTGTTTAGATAGTTGTGCACTGCAGCTTGGATAGTTTGAGATTCAACATTTTAGTTCGTAAAGCATTCACTCGTTGCTCAAGAGTCCCTCAATTACTGATGTCAATATTAACCTTTCCCTCAGCTTTTTTTTAGGCAAATGTATGCATATTTCGTTTGTTTTCTCTAAGGAAGAAATGATCATACAAAAAGAACTTCGAAGCAGACATAACTCGAAGCGGGCATAGTAGTAAAACATCAAAACGGGCATTACCTCTATTTATCAAGTGGTAGAGGCTAACAATATCGCCCCCGGCGCAAAATGCCCTGCCACTGCCCTTCACAAGTTCGACATCCAAACAACATCATTTCCTTTGAGGAACACCACAGCATCAATGAGAGTTCGTAATCTGTCGGGCGTGAAAAGAGACCCACTACCTTCATCATCACGAAACCAATGTCCGGATCATCTTCCCAGTTCTTGTACAGCTTCTGCAACTTCGCACCCTGAAAACTCAGAAAAGCACACGTCACTACATCCATCGAAACGAATCGTCAACGAAGCGACTCGGCATATACACCGCAAAAAACGAGATTTTGAACATACGAACGCACCATTGCCGTGCTGAAAGCGTTGAGAACCGAAGGCCGATTGAGAATCGCCGTCCTCGAAGAGCCGCTTCCCTCGACCAGCACCTGCCCACCAAGGAGAGGGAACCCGTTTCACCCGGAGCCCGACCTCGACTTCGCAGAATCGCCATCGAAACGTACGGAAAGTGAAAAACCCAAGAATCGATAATCGATATACCGACTTGGCTTTCAAGACCATCGGCCGGCGCGGCCGCGGCGGCGGCGTCCGGCAGGGAAGAAGAGCGGCAGAAGCTCCTGCACTGGCGGAGGAAGCGGGGGCCGCGAGGATCGCCGGCGAGCGACGCGGCTGCTCTGAAGCGACGCATCTTTGGGCTTCGGCCTCTCGCTGCTGAGAGATTTCCTTCCTTCCTTCCTTCCTTCCTTCCTTCCTGCCTCCTGCTCGGCCACTGAAGAACGAGAACAAATTCGTTTCAGCAAGTCAATGTTCGTGAGGAAGACGACGCTGACTAGGACTGGTGGGGCCCACGGTTTGTGCCACGTCGTCCTCGTCCGTGTTTTTTCCGGTTCTGTCCTGGAAATTCGATTTCCATGAAATAATTTTCCTTTTCAAAAAATAAATCTTGTATAATTTGAAATAAGGATTTTTCTCTAGAAATGCTAAAACTTATCATGGATATACAATTAAATCATAAAACTTATAAAAAGTGTAAATCAAGTTATAAAACTTATCAAAATAGTACAATCAAGTTATTTTGCCAATTACCACTAAAAAATGTTGACGTGACTTTTTTTAATATTTTCTCTCCTAGATGGAAACTATGTAGCTAAAACATGAACCATTAGGCTAAAACAACATTGTTTTGAATTTAATTCTAATTTTTTAACCATAAAATTAATTTAAAAAGTATTTAAAAAAACACAAAAAAGTATCAAAGGCACTGGGCAAAGGCCCTTGTTGGTGACAGGCCCTTGCCGCTGCCCACCCCATCACCAACAAGGGCCAACAAGGGCTTGGCAAGGGTCGACAAGGGCATCAAGGGTCGACAAGGATCATTAGTGCCTTAGGTAGGGCAACCGACGCTCGCCCAACTGTGGTGGCCCTTAACAAGGGTTGATAGCCCTCTACATGGGCTGGCCACTCTCACTTGTGATCGGTGAGGGTCACTAGCCCTAGCTGAGGCCCTAGCGACAAGGGCAATGGCAAAGCCTTGCCTTTTAGCTTCTTTTTTTTTCCCATCTTTGTGTTTTTTGAAATACCTTTTTCTTTTATTTAATTAATATTTTGATTAAATAAATTATAATCTAAGTCACATCATCACCATGTTGGGAGAAAAAATATTTTAAAAGCCACATCAACATTTTTTTTTTTTTGCTAGAGGAACCGCTAGTCTAAATGAATGAAGTTAAAACCACCACCCCATAACTTGCGTTAATCACCTAATAGCCCGCCAACCCCCTTGCAACTTGCGTTACAAGGGCTTCAAACTCCTAACCTTCCCTCAAAGGAGGCAGCGGAGCCACCACGGCCAGTGATGCCACATCAGCATTTTCTGTTAGTATAAATAGACGAAGTTAATTTAACTTTATACCAATTTAACAAGTTTTATGACTCAATTATACTTCATCAACAAGTTTTAGGATTTCCATGCACATATCAATTGAAATAATTACAAGTCTCAACATCTTTGTGGCTGTGAAAAACAATTTCAATTTTTTAATTTCCATGAACAATACAAACAATCATTTTCATAATAATATTACTTCTAACTTCTAAATAGTATTTTTGGTTGATACCACGAAAAAATCACAAATTGATACATATGTGACGAATTTATTTCACACTAATTTTTTTACTACAAAAAACTTCAAATTGATGCATTTGTGATAAATTTATTCTCCATTAGTTTTTGTTGAATTTTACTATCAAATTGTTAAGCTAGATGGCATGTGGTAGTTGACAAATACACTAGTACCAATTTGGGGCTAATTTAACTGAAATTAATAAAGGATGAAATTGTTACAAATGTATCAATTTAGAGTTTTTAGTGATCATAAAAAAATTCATCGGCTAAACAAGCAATTTCAGTTCTAGCCCCTAAGCTGCTGGTAATCCTCCTGTATTTTCATCTTTTTCCTTTACTATAGATAAAAAATAATTCAATAAGGTTGTAGTTTACAACAAGAAAGGGTCATTTAGGTTCTTTGCTTCGTAGCTAAGACGCCATTCAATTGTATTCCTTTAGGTTTCTTGTGGACTTCATTTCTGTTTCTTGTTTTGGGCTTCTCGGAGTTGCTTCTGAACAGGCACAACCTAATGATATGACCGTGATATATATATATAGCATGATCCTGCAAATAATGTGTTCTTTATTCTGATAAGAAATGGATTACACCGAGCTCTTGGAGAAAGCTATCGTCGTCTCGTCCTCAGTTGCTTTGTTCTGCAAGGTCATCAAACATATTTGGAATTCCACGGAAACGGAAAAGGAGCCAGTGAAAGTACTGGTTACCGGCGCGGCAGGCACGTTTTCACTTCAATTGATCACCTCCATTTTCTCTTATCAGATGGTCGCTATCGGATTTAGTGCTCAGATGTTTCGTCAATGTCGAATCTTGCATAATGTTCAATTGCATGGACTCGTTGTTAAGAGTTGAAGTTACAGTTCCATCAATTTAGAAGGTCAAGACTAACGGTGAAAGCATGGGTTCTCCTTTGAATTCATGCCAGTTGCCATGATTTTAACCGAGCTTCCCATTTTGCTTCCACAGGACAAATCGGCTATGCCCTCATACCTATGATTGCTAGGGGAGTCATGTTAGGACCTGATCAGCCTGTGATTATTCACATGCTCGATATCGAACAAGCAGCTGAGGCCTTGCATGGCGTGGAGATGGAGCTGATCGACGGCGCCTTTCCTCTGCTCAGAGGCAATCTCTTGAAGTCGATGGCTCATCTTATGTGGACCTGAAATTTTGTTGTGATCAGTATCTAAATAGTTGCTTTACCATGTGTTGTTTATCAGGTGTCGTGGCCACCACAAATGTCGCTGAAGCTTGCAGCGACGTAAATATAGCTATCATGCTGGGCGGCATACCACGCACAGAAGGCATGGAGAGGAAGGATGTCATGTCTAAGAACGTCTCGATTTACAGGGCTCAAGCGTTGGCCTTGGAGCGGCATGCTGCTGCTGATTGCAAGGTGAGACAGAGTAAAAGTTCACTTCTCAGGTTAAAGGGCAAATTCCTCTCCTTTCCTTTAGAGGAACACGTAGAAGTTCTTGCTTTTCTCTAGTACAAAGTTTCTTTTTTGCTTGTATTCGGCAGGTTCTAGTGGTTGCCAACCCTGCAAACACGAATGCGCTGATCCTGAAAGAGTTTGCTCCTTCAATCCCGGAGAAGAACATCACCTGTCTCACGAGGCTCGATCACAACAGAGCGCTGGGCCAAATAGCTGAAAAGCTGCAGGTGGACGTGAGCGATGTGAAGAATGTCATCATCTGGGGAAACCACTCGTCGACTCAATATCCAGACGTTAATCACGCCACCGTCACCACCAGCAGTGGCGAGATGTCTGTGAGAGATCTCATTGCCGACGACAAATGGTAGCTCAAGTTCTATCAATAGCACAATTTTCCATACTACAGACCTATAGCCTGTCATCAAGTCACATTTCTCGGCAATTAGCCTCATTGTGGTTTGTCTCCATGCATTGCCAATACATGACCAGTCGATTAGTTGAAATGAAAACAGGCTATGCATGCGAGACGGTGTTGCGCTCGTAATACCTGATTTTGCTCCACTCTGTTAGATTTGTAGCTCACTCCAGGTGCACAGCATTCGCCAAAATTGAAGAGCTCTTAATCTGACTCTTCGATCTTCCGTCATCTTTTTTACTTAGGTTGAATACGGAGTTCATTACTACCGTTCAACAGCGTGGCGCTGCAATCATCAAGGCTCGGAAACATTCGAGCGCACTTTCTGCTGCGAGCGCCGTGTGTGACCATATACATGATTGGGTGCTCGGCACACCAGAGGTATCCACAAATTGTCAAGTGGTCAACATGATTTGATGTCTTGAATTTATTTTGCATATCGTTTTATGCGTTCTTTCAATCTCTTGAAATTGTATGAAACAGGGAACATGGGTTTCCATGGGAGTCTGCTCATATGGTTCTTATGAAATCACACCAGGCCTCATCTACTCTTTTCCCGTCACATGTCAGAATGGACAATGGTCGATCGTTCAAGGTACAGTTCCATCGTCCTCTTCCTCGGCAATTTGTATCGAACATGGATGTAGCGTGCCTCACGTGAGGGTACATTTGCTCACATCGATGCATCATCGTTCAATTCGCGATTTAAAAATAGGCATTAAAAGAGCATGCAAATAAAGAACCACTATACACATGCAAAATCCTCAACAGAACCAACCGCATCTTGTACCTTATCAAAATCATGGTGATGAGCTGTTAGTTGCGAGACGCTGTTTTGGCAATTTGAATATGTTTAGTACTTATACAGAAACCGGTTAATTATAACGTGCAGGGCTTAAGATTGATGAGTTCTCGAGGGTGAAGATGTTTGCCACGGCAAATGAGCTTCTCGAGGAGAAGTCACTGGCCAATTTATGTCTCGGCTGATTCTGCATCCTTTCTAGCGCGTGATGAAGTGTGATCATCTTATGTTCTATGGTTCAGCTGCTTTGTACCATGACTAAACATGCCAAACTCCCGTTTATTGCACAGTTCGCTGAAATTAGTACATGAAATACTTTCAAATTGAAGTTGCCCCTTGCAATCGCCCTTGTCACTATTCTATGATCTTTGCTACTAAACTAGATGAACAACTGATCTATGCTTCGCGTAATACATCTACCAATCGTTTGATCGAACAAACTGAGGAATGGGACCATCGTTCACGCACAAAAGCGATTGAATGTGCAACCTCTGAGCTCACAAAACCGGGCTGGGAACCACAAATGTGTGTGTGTGAGAGAGAGAGAGAGAGAGCATGTTCAGTTAAACTTGTTACATAAGATCATGCTTAGAGAGAGAGAGCATGTTCAGTTAAACTTGTTACATAAGATCATACATGAAAGCCACATAAACGCCCTATTGATCATCAGAAGGCAGATCTTGCAAAACACACGCTTTTGACATCTGCGTTTCTGTCTAAGACGTTCAAACACGAGCTAAGACTGGACTAAGGAAAATATGAATCACAGAAAGAGAACTACAGAAAAAAACACAAGAAACCATCTGAAAATGCCCGAATCCACCTAAATCAGCAGTTCGCACGCTACCGTTAAAACCCTCAAGCAAGATCTTACACACCCAACGTTGTCTAACATCAACATTCCTCTCCCCCTGACTCATGGCGAACTCCAGACAATGAGACCGGCCAGAACACACTCGCTGGAGAGCGTGCAAGACCCAGACAGCCCAAACCCGATCCCGCCGAAGAATTCAGGGCTCGGCAAGGCGCCTCCCATGCCTGGGCCCGGGAAGTAGTGCCCACCAACGTCTCCGTAGATGTTCTGAGGGTGAACGACCTTGTCCTTGCACTTCAGCATCCGAGCTCCCTCAACATTGACGTTGCATGCAAGAGACAGACACAAGAGCAATGCTTAGCAAACAAGTGACGACGACGATCTCTTCTTCTCCGTAGTAGTGTTGAGGTTGCGGTTTATGAGACTAGTGAACGAGGGTTTGTGGCATTGTGTGTCTGATTGAGTGTGCGACGTGAGCAATTTGCTTCAGAAGAAAGGACTTAACATGGCCCCTGTTTATGTAGTAGTGTCTTGGCATTCTAATTCAAGAGAGGATATCTTCAAAAATGTCATGGTTGGGGCCCTTTTTCAGGAATAACGACGTTCGTTCATTTGGAAATCAAGGGTTGTGCCAAAATTAATGAACTTAGTCTCTCAATTATATATTTCCAAGTGGCCCAAAGGGTTTATATACACACTTTGACCAAGTGCATTTGTTTTGCTGAAAATGAATAACTTAGAAAATATTTTTCTAAAAGTAATCTCTTCCATCACTTAAAGAAGTGAACAAACGAAAAATATTATCATTGTCTACGAAATGTTTAGACAATTTTTTCCTTGGCACCTAGGACCTTCTTCTGTTTGGTAATATAGGCATAGATTCTAATGCTAAACTAAATTAAGGGGGGTCTGCACTAAGCACTTGGCCTCAAGCTGATTATGATGACCACAAATTCCACTGTAAATGACTCTGGTTGCTGGGTTATTCTAAAATCAGAATATTGAAGCACAAGAGACAGTAGTGACAAAGAGGTCTTAAGAACAAAACCTTCCTCTTTGGACAGAGAACGTGGATTCTAGGATCCATCTGCCAGAGCCTTCTTCATTTAGTTATTCTGTCTTCCTGTTTCTCTGTCATATATTGGCTCTTCTTTTCATGTGTGTTTTTCTTGATGCTAACATTGAAAAATTAAGTTCACCTTTCACTAGTGTGAAACTGGGTCAATCTCTATGGTTTCTGCGTGAAACTTTTTGTCTTCTTTGGCAAGACGAGTACGTGCTTTAACTAGTAAGATGTTGTGAGCACGAAGAAGAGACGAGTAGAATGTTTGTGAAAAGAAACAGTCCCCGAGGATTTTGCAGTATATTGTGCATTAGGTAGCGATCCTATTCATCAACACTTATTCGATAGGAAACTCTGTCGATGATCCCATTTGATGGCTTATTTGAATAAAATTGTAGTTCTTCACGTATTTCTATCTTCTCTCCTTTTTCTTGTTTTTTATGATCTCTTCTTGGTCAAGGTCGAATCCCGCAGTTGTCCTATCGTGGGCTGTGGAGAAAATTATGACAGGACATCCTCGGTGAAAGTGAGGATATCTCCTTGGGGCTCCTCAGTCCTCTTCTTGCTAGCGATCTAAAAGAAAATAAATGCTTGTCCTGTTCTTTTCTGCCATTTCAGTATGGTTTCTGTTTGCTTTAGTTTTTAATAGGGTGTATAATGTCAGTTAAAATGTCGCAACTTCGTGTTGGAAGCTCGGGGAGAGGGTCATCACCAGCCGTGCAGCTAAGCTTGGACCTCTTCTTCATGGAGTAGTACAATCCAGTGGCACTACTGTGGATGATTACTCTCCGGTTGTGGCTTCTGTATGTGAAAATGAGCCAACTATGGAGAATAATCATGCTAATGGTTTTTCACAACCAGTGGCGCGTCTCTTGATCTTCATAGGACCCTATCCTTTCTGTTTATGCTGAGCTCAATGGTATTGCTTCTGACTTTCCATCCTTCCATTGAATAAGTTTCTAGATGAAATGAACTTCGATGCCCACCTTTTATTTCTTTTCCTATAAAGATTTTTCCATAGCCTATGATAAGCTGCTGAAATTTTTTGAGAGTTTTACTCTGGCTAATCCATTTCATTGTTGTTCTCTTTGATGGTGTATATACAATGATATGCCATACGAAAGCTGATTCTTGCTTTCTTGGAGTTGTCTTACTTCATGTCTAGCTTTGCTTATCTTTATGTCGTTCATGTATCAATTCCCTCCGTACTAAACTGATTGGGACAATAGCGAGTAGTGAGATGAACCTTGCTTCAGGTCTTTGCCATGGTTGATGACGATTGTATATATTGTTACATTATTGGACTATTTCGATTTTGAGGTTTTGCTATGACATACTAGGTGGATGTATGAGCCAGAAAAGACTTGGGACGAAAAAAAAAAAGAAGGTAAAAGACTTTAGACCAATAAAATAGAAGTTCAATAGAGAAGCATTTCATAGCGTACCTTTCTCCAGCACATCCCTCCAGGGTTTGGCTGTTAACAATCAATCCCTCATGCAATACAGTTTTCTTTCTACTTCTCCATTCCAGTTGGCTTTCTCTCTATATCTGTTAGTCCTTCCGTTTGTTTTCTTTTCCCCTTGGCTGAACTGGACCTATTAAATAGCTGAACAGAACCATTATTCTCACATTCAAAAGGCTTTCCCTCAGGTGGCTCATGGGGTCGTTTGTTCCCCTGGAGAAGTTGTTCCTGATCTGGATAGAGTTCCTGGATCGAACACAAGTGATGCTGCTGCCTTCTTTTCCCCAATGATATTGTTCCTGTTGCTGAAACTAGCATAGACAAGGCTGATTCTGCAGATTCCAAGGGTCCAATTAAGCTGGAAATGGACTTAAGAGGCACTTCCAAAGAAAGGGGAATGGAAATTAAACAAGTTGATGAACCCTGACGAAGGGCACAGCCTCTCTTGGCCATATTTAGACTTAAGAGAGGCAAAAATCCGGTTGTAGAAGGGTCCTTGGGAATGGACATGGATCTTTGAGCTGCCTCTTAAGTTTCTTCGAGAAAGAGAAGACTACAGCAAAAGGCGAATGTTGAGCCAGATGCAAGTGAGAGCACTGTCGCTCGGGATGAGGGAGCTCTGGTACCAGGTGATCCTGCCATGGTGGGGGGAAGGATGAGCAATTTTAACGATGCCTTATCAGAGGTACGTTTGTGATTTTTGCAGTATAATCCGATTAAGTTAATTGGTACGATGCTATACTGTTATTATCTTTTCTATTTTACAAAGTCTTCCTTTCCTTCGATTAACATACTGAAGCGTATCAAAAATGTTTCCATTGAACATTTCGGATACTCAGACCAAAAAAATAAACTAAAATGAAACATTTCTGAGACAATCATCAAACAGTATCGGAAGTGCTTCTCTTTTTCTTTTTGCTGTTAGCAACGTCTCTCTCCATGATTTGCCCTTTTTCCAAGTCAGAAACAGAATCCATCAAGATAATCACATTCGAAATAAACTGAAACCATTCTCACTTATCCTTGCAACAGTCAGAAGCTCTCCATGTGACATGCTTCCTAGGCCTCTCCCCTGGATCTCCAGCGAACTGGCATGTACAAACATACTGGGGAAGACACTGAAAGTTGGCGATCATACAAATGTAACGCTGGAAAATAGATGTGTCGGGACTGACAAGTAACTAATTAAAGCCAATATCTAACGCACTGGACTTCTTCTGACCGTCGAGATCGCATCAATATCTGCATCTTTGGGGCAGTCAACCCCTCAACATTATCCAGTGCTGCCTCAGCCAAGAAACATATGGTCTCTGCTACAGAACACCTAAGGAGGATATCTGGCCGATGGGTAACTCCTCAGCACTTTGACAATTCATCGAGACTCCCAGTCCTTCAATTTCTTGCTTCCTTTTGGTTTCTCTATGGGAGCATTCAGTCCGGCCATCTTCGCATTGTACTTCGCCCTGAGAGGGTCATTGTAGGTCCAACTGCATCACAAGCAAACATCAAATTAAGTTCCTCCTATCGTCATCATGAATCCGTATAATTGTTAACTCTTTGAACTTCCTGTCCCAGGTAACATACTGGAAACAAGACCGAATGCCATGTTCATAGAAAGATGGCATGGCATCAATAGAATCAAAACAAACTTCTCTATGGATTAATGATTTTTCAAATGTCCAGACCGAATAAAGGCACTTCTTTTCTTCCATGAAGGACTCAGGAATGAGAAGTGAGTTCTCACATACAATTCCACTCGAACAACATTCTAAAACCTAAATATTCTGTAACAAAATTAAGCAGACCAATGAGTAAATTCACCACGTGTCATATCAACAGCTGCAAGTTATTTCATAAAACAATGACAATATAAATTAATAATCACAACAAGCATAATGTCCAGTTAACATTGTTGTAAACACCCTCCATAGCCATCAAATTACTATTAATGCACTTCAATCTCAATTATGCAAACAAGAGAGGAGCACACAAGGTTCGGATGCGTAAGGAAGAGAACTAGGAGAGCTGTACCAGAGTGAAAAAATCAATAGATAAGTAAGACTTACGGATTGTTCCAATCAGTTGTATCTTCATTAACAAGATGAGTCCACTTCGTCCTTCCACTCCGACCAAAGTGCTTGACTTGCATGACTTTCGGCAAAATAGTTTTATCCATTTTATCCTCGCCAGTTGGAGCAGAGAAATCACGGCTGTAAATGTAATCCGATCCAGCTGTTCCAGCATGGTCATCGACTTCTGACTGGAAGAAGGCACCCTTGTGGTAATACTTCTGCATGAACCTCCATTTCTGCTTTGGTGCCGAAGAAGGTCTGGGATTCTTCCTTTCCCACTCCCTCCTTTCCTCCTCTGTCATGTTTCTCACCTTCTCAATCTCTTCCTTCGCCTTTAACATTGCTTCACGGTCCTCTCTATCCCTCTTGATCCTTGCAATCTCTCTTGCTTTCCAAGCTTCATACTCTTCAGCCTCATTGAGCTCATCATCAGTTTCCACGTCAGCGATGTTCGCCTCCATTTCCAGATTCTTTTGGATTTCTTCGTCTTTTCGGATCTCCTCAACCACAATCTGCTTCGTCTCAACCTTTCTCTCCTCTTGTCTCCTCTTCATTAGCTCCTCAATGGCTCTTTCTTCCGCCTCAAGCCGCTGTCTTTCAGCTATAGTATCCCTCTCTGACTTAACGACAAAGACTGGCTTCACCATGGCAATACCTTTCGTCTCTTCTTCTGAGTCCGTCTCATACTCAGATTCCTCTTCTTCCTCCTCCTCTTCCTCCTCCTCCTCCTCCTCTTCGGGAAGGAGTGCCGCCTCTTCCTGTTCCCTCAGAAGCAACTTCTCCCTTATCTTTCTTCTCCGTTCTTCTAAAGCATCTGCATCCTCTTCTTCTGCTTCCAGACCCTCCTGTCTTCTGTTTTCCTCTTCAATGGTAGAAACGATCTCAGCTTGTCGAATGCGACGATGATCAGCTCTGATTTCATCACGGTTATCTATCCTGCTCTCGGCCAAACGCCGCAACCTGGGATCATCTTTCTTGCCAATACCTGAATCTTCATGAGCAGGAAAAGCTTTCTCCAGGGCAACTGCCCTTGCCATCCTGATATCCCCATCTTCATCAGCTTCATCTGCCCACTCAGGAACTTTACCAGGCCAATACCGTTTGACCTTAGTCTGTCCAATTTTACCCCTAAGTTTATCCCTAATGGCAATTACACTGTCACTCACTCCCGCTGTCACCGACATTGTTGTGTATGTTGTATGGCAGAAAATGAATGAGGAAAAAAAAAATTATGACCAGCAGACCACTTTGTGCTATTACTCCTCCAGGACCAAGTTATGCCACAATTAGAGCTGTCCTGTGCACAACGAAAGAGAAAAAATGTAAATATCCAGGGGATAATTCAGCATGTAAACCTCATTTCCCTCCGGGGGGAGGGGCAAATCCAAATCCTAATGCGAGTAAGAAAAACTGGAATACCCAAAACTAAATCAAAGGTCAGTCGTGCATTTATAATTTAGAAGCGGTTAGCACACCATTCAACTACATTTAGATCCGATCGATGCACCAATCAGATCAGGTGCAGACTCATCGAGCTATCCACAAGTCGTTTGGACTCTATTAGGGAAGCAAGAATGCATTTATTTGCCAATACAGTCATTTAGCGACCGTGCACTTAGTTCAACCTCACACGCGTGCGCGTGCGTATTTTGCCAAACTAGCTTCCCTTATAATGTATTTCAACTCCAGAAACAAGTCAGAATTTTCCTGATGCAACAGATGCAGTGCCAACCGGTCACTTGATGAGCCAGGACTGCTAGATCCATCAAGGCTCCCGTTTGAGGGCTTCCGCTCCGAGAATTGTGGCCAGGAATTCACCTTTTAAATGCCAGCACCGACGCCGGCGACGTTAATCATCAGAATGTCAGTGATAACAACGAATACGCAGCTCTGAAACAACTGCAGTTCTCGAGAACAAATCTTTCCAGCAGAGAAGTATTCCCTTCCCAGAATTACAGCAGCTCTTCCGCGTATATAACTATCAGGGAGCAGGAGGCCCTTCTCAAAAGGGCAAGTGCACGAAAGCATCACGAATCCTAAAGATGCAAAGTCCTCCCCTTTCATCAAAAGATGTGCACAACAATCAACAAAAGGGTTACCCAAATCACCCACGAACCCGCGACTCACAAGCGTTCAACAGGCGAGTTGTCATGGAAGGAAGACACGGAAGGAAGAAAAACGATCGAAACCCTAGATCAGGGGAAGAAGGCAAGAGCTAATTCGAGTGCAGGGGCGGGCTCTCTCTCAATTTTTTAAGAATTTTAGGTCATTGCGAGCTGGAATCTGAGGCAAAATTGGGATCATTTCTCAAGACAAGCAACTTGGCGATTAGGGCTGCTAAACCAACGATCGGCATTACCATTCAACGATCAATGCGACAAGCAATTCATGAAGCATAAAGAAGAATCGAAGAGCAACCCAGAAACCCTAGCATCTGCGTCATCGGTAAAAATCGCCGCTTTACAAACATCATCGTCGGTAATCGTCGGAATGATTCGAACTCTTTACAAAATTTCGGAAAAGTCGAGATTTTTACCTGATACCAGGGATGGCGGATGCTCTCCCTGCAATCGGCGGCGCGACGGAGAGAGAGAGAGAGATGGGGCTCAGGAGAAGAGGGCTCAAATCGAAGTTCGTGCTGCGGAAGCCATGGATGAACTGCTCGACCTCGCTGCGCTGCTTGTCGTCGTTTTCTTCTTCCTCGCAATCCACCAGAGGAGGTAAATCTTCACCCCGTTACCGTCTGCTTCAGGCCCAATTGTGACCCAACAGTAGTAGGCCCATTAGAATCAAGGTGTCTCGGCCCAATTACGTGATTGAAGTGGGGCCAAGCTTAAGCTTACTTTAATCCCTTTTTATCTTCTTCTTTTTCTCTTTAAATTTCTCTTTTCTTTATTACTCAAGGAAAATTGCTCCTTCACTTGCGTGCAATATACTGTCAAGGATAATGATAAAGAGTTTAAGGGATGAAAGAGAATTGTGCGCAAATATTATAGTAGTTCGGCTTATTACAAGCCTACATCCATTTGTCCATGCTAATGGTCTACTGGCTAGATTTCACTAGTCAATTCATGAGAGGTTACAAAATTTAAGTATTTACTTCTCAAGGGTGTGTGATTGACCGCTCTAACTCACACAATTGCTCTAACAATTGCCTCTCGAATATTACTATTGCAGATTACAGAGACATGTAACGTGAATGCTCTCTTGAACTATGGAATTTCAAGTTCACAATCTTGATTTTTTCTTCTGTGCCAAAATCTCCTTTTATATTCCTCCAATTCCAATCTAGTTGTTGGACAGTCTTCGGAGGATCATTCTCCAATCAATCCGTTGGAAACGCATGTTTCAAAAAGATTAAGTAGTCATTAAGTCATGAGATCAAAATCTCCCATCAATTCAATCGCCCACACAATTGAGCTAGGTTCCCATAAATAGAGTTCTTCGTTTGAAAAGAATATCTTGTCTTTGGATGATTGCCAATAAATAAAATATTATTTGCTTTATGTCTGTTTGTTGCAAAACAATCTTTAAAATTGATAAATAATCAACACTTTCTACAAAAGAAATCCAAGTGAAATCACTAGCCATTGTGATATACATCGTTTTTTGAGTCTAATTAGACTTCTTGATCAGATGATATTGTTTGAGTCGGAATATTCCCCGAGTCTAAATGGTCTTCTCATAGAATTTGAAGATGCCCAACATCTTGTCAATATTCACGAGCAAGCTCTGCTAATATCCTCATATTACTCTAATGATATCCATACATTTATGAAGTCCACGAAGTAAATTATTCAGAACTTCAGACGTGCTATCCAGATGACAATAACTAGAGTCCGAATACCGTTTCTTCATGAGTATCACCTAAATAATATTTCGTTAGATTCAATAAATACTTATGAAAGGTTTTGTCACTCTTCAAAATGTATTAAGAAGTTTTTTCAATAGTGTGTAGGGCTCAAGATTGATGAGCTTTCAAGGGCAAAGGCGGTCACCACAATGAATGATTGAAGAGAAGTCAGTTGCCTATTCATGCCTCACCATATGTAGCAATTTCATTGCTGCATAAGGAAGAATGTGGCTCTTTTTTGGGTCCTCAACTAGTAGCTGCATAATGAATAACTAAGGTGGCACATTTTGGTTAAGGCTAGGCTCGTTTATGCAATCATTTTCAACTTATGATTCGATGGTTTGAACCAAGGATTGAACTTGAACCATGAGCAACCATCATTCAGTTCTTGCTCGAATTTACTTTGTAGCCCATGTTTGGCTGAATTGCATTCATGTAATCTAACGGTTGTGCAGAAAAGTTTTTGCACAGCTCGATTCTACGTTTGAAAATTTTGACTGCTTTATAGTGCAGCACATAGAAACCAACTTATCTCTTTCCGGATGAAATGTAAATGTGAGGAGCACTTCTTTCTTTTGACTATGGAAGAAGAGAAGAAAAAGTGCAGTTGTGTTGTTTTTGAAGCTAGCCTATCATTTGATTTCTGAAGAGAAATTTATCAACTTGAATTAAAGTAATATGCCGAGATGGAAAGTGTCATGGCTAGAACTATCACCTAGAGGAGGGGTGGATAGGTGATATAAACAATTAAAGCAGAACTTGAAACAACCAAAATCAATATCACGAAAGAACAAAGTCTAATAAAAAAACTTCGTAGTGATCAAATCTTCTGCAACGTCTTATGAAGAACTATGCAATGATCAAACTTTACCATGTGCATAAATTGAATAAATGAGAGATTAAAGGATAGAGAAAATTGCACACAGTAATAATAGTGGTTCGGCTTTTGTAAGCCTACATCCACTCTCCCGCGCTATAGCCTATTAGCTAAATTCTACTATGGAGAACCAATAAGAGGTTATAAGATCTGAGCTCTAAACACTCAAGCTTGGGTGTATAACTCCTTACACACTCTCAACCTCTAAATGGTTACACAATGATCTCACAAAAACGAATGTATTTGATCGCAAAACACTCTTTAGACTTTGGAGTTACAAGCTTCCATTTTCTCGTGTTGCATTTTTCCTTTCAACTTCGAGACCTCCTTTTATACTCCTCTCTATCTAAGCTGACCGTTGGATATATTCCTTGGAGGATTATCCAGCCAATCTACTTGTTGGCCTAGATCTTGCTAAGAAGATCTGATCACTTCAAAAATGCCGAGAATAAAGCTTCATGTAGATTCTTTGTGGCGGTTTGGGTTTCCATAAGTTGAGTGCTTTAATTTGGAAAGAATATTTCACCTCAAGTCTATCGTTCTAGGAAAGTCGGATCTTCAAAAGATATTTGGAAGACTTTCCTTTTGAAACTCCTTATAAATAAAGCAAGGAATCTAATCAATCACCACTAGCTGTTGCATGAGGATATTATCTCATTCCTAAGAACACATAATGAAGGAAATAATTAAGCCACAACTTTGGTTCTGATTGATATCATCTGATCATATCCCAACAGACTTTTCAACCGAAAAATTATCATCAAAATCAAAGTCTTTTACTCCCAATAAGTTTTGTCAATCTTCAAAATTAATTTGGGAAATTTCCTCAACAGAAAGACCCATCATGCATAATGATCATGAGTTGATGTAGCATCTAGAAGCTCATCTTTTATCACCATCCTCGATAATCGTTTTTCACCATTGCTGATCATTGTTGGGGCGGACTGATGGAAAAAAGAAGAATCACTGTCCATATTTTTTATTAGGAATAAGTACACTAAGAGTGCCATAACTTTCGTATACAACACCGTAACTTTTTTTTACTCACTTGAGTGTCATAAATTCAAAAAATCAACTACTTGATTGCCATCGGCAATTTGCCTTGTCGAAAAAGCTAATGTAGCATTAATTTATAATACATCATCCGACGTAGTGTGTCGAAAAGCTGAAGTCAGCACTTGAAAAGGCAAACAACATTGCTTGAGTGTCTGATTGAAGGATAGTAGAAATTTCAATAACTTCACAAATGATCGCTTTAGAGTCATAATTTTTTAGAAGTGAACACCTAGGTTTATCATTTTTTTTTTAATGACAGGAAGAGAGAGTTTGAAAACATCTTTCGAGGAAGAGAGAGTTTGAAAACCGCATTGTCTAATTGTGGAAGATTTTAAAGAAAAAACAAAAAACAACGACATTTGTTATACTCTTGCCATGCTAGACAAAAATTTCCACGTTGGACTTCAATTTACTTTAAAAAAATTCCACGTCGAAATGGGAAATTAAGAAAAAAATCCACATGAAGTGATTTGTCGGAAATGACACTCAAATAATTGATTTTACACCAATGTAGTACTAAAGTGAGTGAAACAAAAAATTATAGTCCTCAAATGAGTACCATACGAAAGTTATAACACTTCTCATGCACTTATTCCGTTTTTCTTATATGGAATGTGCACTCCTACAATAGTTGTTTTGCTGCTGGTTTTCCTCATCCATTTTCATCCTTTTTCTTTAAGATTGTATTTTAGAGAAATAATAATTCAATAACTTTGCAATTCACAACAAGAAAGGGTCAGGTTCTTTGCCTCCTAGTTAAGACACTGTTTAATTGTATTCCTTTAGTTTTCATGTGGACTTCGTTTTTGTTTCTTGTTTTGGGCTCAGGAGTTGATTCTGAACAGTAACAACTTAATGTTAGGACCGTTATATATATATAGCATGATCCTTAACTGTTCTTTATCCTGCTGAGAAATGGATTACATCAAGCTCTTCGAGAAAGCTATGGTCGTTTCGTCCTCAGTTGCTTTGTTCTGGAAGATCATCAAACATATGTGGAGTTCCATGAATGTGGAGAAGGAGCCAGTGAAAGTATTGGTTACCGGCGCAGCAGGCACGTTTTTGCTTCAATTGATCGCCTTCATTTTTTCTTATCAGACGGTCGCTATCGGATTCAATGCTCGGATGGTTCATCAATGTCGAATCTTGCATAATGTCCAATTACATGGATTCGTTGTTAGAGTTGAAGTTACAGTTCCATCAATTTGGAAGGTCAAGACTAACAGCAACGGCATGGATTCTCATTTGAATTCATGCCGGTTGCCATAATGTTTAACCGAGAGTTTCCTATTTTGCTTCCGCAGGACAAATCGGCTACGCCCTCATGCCTATGATTGCTAGGGGAGTCATGTTAGGACCCGATCAGCCTATAATTATTCACATGCTCGATTCCGAAAAAGCTGCCGAGGCCTTGAATGGCGTGAAGATGGAGCTGATCGACGGCGCCTTTCCTCTGCTCAGAGGCAAACCTCTTCAAGCTGATTGCTCATCTTATGCGGACCTTAAACATTGCTGTCAGTGTCTAAATAGTCGCTTTACCATGTCTGGTTTATCAGGTGTCGTGGCCACTACGGATGTTGTCGAAGCTTGCAGAGACGTAAACATAGCTGTCATGCTGGGTGGCAAACCGCGCCAAGAAGGCATGGAGAGGAAGGATGTCATATCCATGACCGTCTCCATTTACAAGGCTCAAGCTTCGGCCTTGGAGCAGCATGCCGCTGCCGATTGCAAGGTGAGACAGATTGGACAAATTTCACTTCTCAGGTTAAAGGGCAAATTCCTCTTTTTTCCTGTAGAGGAACACGTGAAAGAGTACTTGATTTTCTCTGGTAAGATGTTTCTTTTTTAACTTGTATTCGGCAGGTTCTAGTGGTTGCCAATCCTGCAAACACGAACGCGCTGATCCTGAAAGAGTCTGCTCCTTCGATCCCTGAGAAGAACATCACGTGCCTCATGAGGCTCGATCACAACAGAGCGCTGGGCCAGATAGCCGAAAAGCTGAAGGTGCTAGTGAGCGATGTGAAGAACATCACCATCTGGGGAAACCACTCGTCAACTCAATATCCAGATGTTAATCACGCCACCGTCGCCACCAGCAGTGGTGAGAGATCTGTCAGAGATCTCATTGCCGACAATGAATGGTAGCTCAAAGTTTCTGTCGATAGCGCAATTTTCGATATTATAGACCTCTGACATATAGCCTGCCATTTCCTTGGTTTCGATACTGTAGACTTACAATCTTCTGTCATTCTTCTTACTTAGGTTGAATACAGAGTTCATTACTACCGTTCAACAGCGCGGTGAAGCGATCATCAAGGCTCGGAAGCGTTCGAGCGTGCTATCTGCTGCAAGCGCCGCGTGTGACCATATGCATGATTGGCTGCTCGGCACACCCAAGGTATCGATAAATTGTCAAGTGGTCAACATGACTCGATGTCTTCAATTTACTCTGCGTACCGTTTTTATGAGTTCGCTCAATCACTTGAAACTGCACCAAACAGGGAACATGGGTCTCCATGGGAGTCTGCTCGGATGGTTCATATGGAATCCCACCCGGCCTTATCTACTCTTTCCCCGTCTCATGTCAGAACGGAGAATGGTCGATCGTTCAAGGTACAGTTCTATCGTCCTGTCCTTCGGCATTTTGTATCGAACATGAATGTAGTGTGCCTTGCGCAAAAGCAAGAATGCTCACATCAACGCATTATCGTACAATTCATGATCTCGATATAGGCATTAAAAGAGCATGCAAATAAAGAATCACTATGCACATGCAAAAACCTCATCAGAGCCATGGTGATTAGTTGTCAATTATGGGACACTGTTTTGGCAATCTGAATATGTTTATTAATACAGAAACCGGTTACTTATAACGTGCAGGGCTTAAGATTGATGAATTCTCGAGGGCAAAGATGGATGCCACGGCAAACGAGCTTATCGAGGAGAAGTCACAGGCCTATTTGTGTCTCGGCTGATTCTGCACTCTTTCCAGCACTAGCGATGAAGAGTGATCATCTTATGTTCTATGGTTCAGCTGCTTTGTAACATGATTAAACATGCCAAACTCCCGTTTATTGCACGCTTCACGGAAACTGGCACATGAAATATTTTCAAACTAAAGATGCCGCTTGCAGTCGCGCTTGTCACCGTACTATTACCTTTGTTACTTAACCGGACGAACAACCTATCTTTGCTTCGCGCACCACATCTACCGATTGTTTGATCGAACAAACTGAAGAATCAGACCTTAGAGGTCTCAAAACCAGGCGGCGAACCACAAATGAGAGTGAGAGAGAGAGAGAAAGAATGTTCAGTTGAACTTATTACATAATATCACACATGAAAGCCACACAAACACCCTACTGATCATCAAAATGCAGATTTTGCAAAGCACGCTACTTTTGCCACCTGCATTTCTCTGTCTAAAACGTTCAAACACGAGCGAAGACACTCCCAATCCAAACCACACACCTTTCGACTACGACAGGACCGAGGAAAATAAGATTCACGTGAAGAGAACTAGAGAAACAACACGAGAAACCATCTAAATCAGCAGTTCGCACTACCCGTTAAAACCCTCAAGCACGGTCTCACACGCCCAACGTTGTCAACCATCAACGTTCACCTCTCTCCCTGGCTCATGGCGATTTGCCAGAGGACGAGCCCGGGAAAATGGGAGTGGCCGGAACGCACCCGCCGGGGAACGTGCAGAACCCGGACGGCCCAAACCCGATCCCGCCGGCGAATCCAGGGTTCGGCAAGGCCCCTCCCGTGCCGGGGCCCGGGAAGTAGTACCCACCGGTACCTCCGTAGATGTTCTGAGGGCGGACGACCTTGTCCTTGCTCTTCAGCATCCGAGCTCCCTCGACATTGACGTTGCATGCAAGAAGGAGGCTCAAGAGCAACACTAAGCAAACAAGCGACGAGGACGACGACGACGACGATCTCTTCATCTCCATGGTAGTGTTGATGTTGCGGCTTTTGAGACTGGTGAGCGAGGGATGGTGGCCTTGACATGGCCCTTGTTTATATAGTAGTATCTTAGCTGTTTAATTAAAATGATTCGATCAATTACTTATATCATTTGAAATAACTTGCAATTAGAAAAAATTTCATTATTCACAACATTTTATGTCTAATTACTTTAGTGGATAATGAAAATATTCTTCGTTTGTTCATTTTTGTAAGTAATAAAATAGACCATTTTTAGGAAAATATTTTTTAAATCATTCTTTTTTGCGAAACAAACAAAACCTAACTAAGAGATGGCATCTTGAAAAATGTTATGATTGTTGTCCTTTTTAAGGATGCTGATGTTCATTCATTTGGGATCTAGGGTTGTGCCAATATTAATGAACTTAGCCTCTCGAGTCTCAACTACATACTTCGAGATGGGCCTAGGGAATTTATACACACCTGGACAAAGTTTTAGAGTGTATAATATTTTTCTAAAAATGATCGTTTGTTTCACTTATAAATTATGAGATAGTGAAAAAAAAAATCATCATCCATGAAAAAATTTAGGTCTGTTTTGCTGTCGATAAATAATATTTTCATTAACTAATTATTTCAATCAACCTGAGGGATTATTTATAAGAAAATATTTTTCAAATCATTCATTTTTCTTAAAATAAATGGAACCTTACACATTGGTTAATCACTTTCTTTTACATCTCAAGAAACAATGAGAAATGGCATTTGCTATTATCATTAAGCAGCCTTGTTTGGCCTAGAGGTGCATAGACTAACCCTAATTTTAAGATATGATTCAGTGTTTTACTCTGCTTTTAACAAAAGTACTTGGATTTCTCTAAAGTGGAAGGGGAAAAAAAGGATCCAAAGGAACACGAAAAAACCAGGGGTACGATCAAGTCATAATCGGTTCGAGAGAGTTGATGAAATTTTATACCGAAAGTGATATGTCAGACTGGAAGTGATCTTTTAAATAAGAAAATGATTATAAAGCTTGCTATATTTTCTCCATTTTTTACTGGAGAAATTTCTCCAACCAAGCCTTAATTGGTTAATTAAAAGCATGGTCATCACCAAGGTACGGTGGACGATCATCGATCAAAGATGTTATTACATTTCCTCCGACGAAAACATGGATCTTGATTTCTTTTAGGCCAAATCTAACAATCTTTGACTTCATAGCACCTTACTCCATAAATTCATTTGTTCCTGGACAAGATATTGTCCTTTTCACAAGTAATAACTCAATTTCACAGCTCAGATCATATCGATTGTCATGTCACTTATAAGCAAATTACTCATGAAAAAGTTTTTTAACTGGTAACAAGGCAAGGAGAAGCGGTCAATACTATCAATCAATTATGAATATTATTATGAGGTTTTGCACACGAGACAGCATGCTAAGATGAAGCCATAACTATTTTGTACCACGGCTAATCCGAATACCCGTGATTGGCAGGTCCGTCACTACACAAAATGCACTGCATTCGGGCATCGCAGCACGGGCCGTTTGGAAAGCACCCGGCCTATTTACGACCTGGCCAACCACCTCGGCGGTACTCGCAGCTTCGGATTGGCCGCCCGGCGGGTGGTGGTGGCCAGAGGTTTCATGGAGAATCAATATGCTGGGCGTTAGGATTTAATGTGAGCCTCACCTAACCAAAATTTACGCAATCCCGCCTTTTCTAAATTACCTCTTTGGAGTAACAATAAATGCAAAAGCTTTCTCTTTTCTTCTTTACTACCTCTCTTTCTGATTCCATAGCTGTCCTCTCTGCTAACGTTTCAATGAAAAGCTTTGACTTCCACGGAAATAGAAAGGGGGCAGGCTAGGGCCTGGCCTAGCACATTGATTAATCGATCTGACAAAGCCGGAGGAGGTAGCTATGCAGGTAGCAACCTTCACGTGATTTTTGAATTACAAGTGTGTTCGGGAATGGACTCATCCGCTCATCTTTTGATGAGCACAACAGATCTGACTACCTAAAAGTCCATAGAACCTCCTTTAACTTTCGTGAACCATGATGCTTTCATCGAGAGCCGTTTACATGCATTTTGTGAAATTTGAATAAGTGACATTCAATTCTTGAGGTAGAAATCACCTGAAAATCCGACCAACCGCGACAATAATTAGAGATTAAGATTCACTTATTAGTATGGAATGCGTGTTAAGGCAATTTCGAAATAATAATACGAGTACTACGAGAACAAGGTAAAAATGACTGTCCACACAATTTTGAAATAACAATACGAATACTACGAGAACAAGGTAAAAATGGCTGTCCACAAATAGAATTGCAAACAATTTATGAAGAGACCAGAGGACAAGTGGTGATGAGTAATGACTAATGAGAGAGCATTGGTCGTGTAAAATCATCATGAACGACAGGCTGACCGAACTGTTCGGACCACGAGGAATGTAGGCTGTAGCATTATCTCTCTCGAAGTTATGGCTTCATTCTTGGCTTCATATCCATTGGAACCTTAACCTTGTACCATCAATGTTACCACTTAAAGTCGGGAACCCCAGAAGATCATAAAACTATGCAAAAAATATTGTAATTGAATCCAAAATATAGTCTACTACATCCTACAATCCGCAAGTGTCCAATTGAATTAATCGCCATGCGCGAGAATGATCAGTCTAGTGGTGCGATGGAGCTGGGGGTGTGGATGAAACCTAAGGTCAAATCCCATGGATCGCGAAAATTATAAAAGACATGCAGGAACAGGCATGGAATTATTTGAAGATTATCTCAGAAATCATCATATACATGCAGGAAAATTGTCAAAAAGTCATAAACATATTGTATGACAATCAGTTTAGTCATAAACATTTTAATTATGTCAATGTAATCCCAAACCTTTCGATTGTACCAATTTATCTAAACCGTTTGATGATTTGTTAATTAAGTCATAAATCTTTTTAACGATTTAACAATTGTTTCCGTTTCTTTTTTCTTTTTCTTTTCCCTTTTTTTCCCTCTGCTTTTATCCTTACCCCATCTAGCAAGGACAACTCTCACCCGAGACTGGCAGAGGGAAAAAGAAAACATCATAAAATTTAAAAATAAACAAAAATTGTCAACAATAATGCCAACCATATCACATAGAATAACTGGCACTTACTAGATCGCCTCGCAAGCGATTTCCAGCTCAAATTAGTTGGAATGACAAAATTAGCAAATTGTTAAAAGATTTAGGACTAAATTGGCAAATCATCGACTAAATCACTACAATTGAAAAATCTAGAACTAAATTCCCAAATTATCAAAAGGTTTAAGAATAAATTGGCATATCATCAATAAGTTTAGGATTAAATCAACCAAATTGAAAGATTTGGGACTAAATCCATAAATTATCAAAAGGTTTGAGACTAAATTGATGCAACTGAAAGGTTAAAGACTAAATTGACACAGTTGAAAAGTTTATGACTAAATTGGTTATCATACAATAAGTTTATGATTTTTCAAATAATTTTTGTGTATACATGCCTAAGATTCTTAATTCAAGTAATGTTGAGTCCCCTTCGAGGGAAGCAAGGAAGACCATGCAAATGTAACGCTAACTAGCATTACTAACTGTGAGATTTTGTGGGACTACTACCAACTCTTTTAAAATTTAAAACTGTTAAATAAATGTGTAGTTTATTATTTAAATATTCTAATAAAAAAAACCATGCAAATGTAAGGCTAACTAGCATTGCTTACAATGGCATTACAAGGAAAAAACTTCTACATGCACCTAGTTCATAGGAGCCTGGTTTGGCACTCATCTGCTATTCGATTTGGTGAATTTGGCGTAGCATCTACATGAACTTATAGTCTCTATTTGTTAAACTCACGTATGGGTACATGCATTATTTCTAATGACTATGATCATCAGACTATCATTGAAGAATATGATACTAGGTCCCATTCATTTCGCAAAAAATAAATCCCAGAAAAATGTTTATTGGATTTTTTGATGTTCGGTTCACGAAAAATGAACTAGTCAGGGAAAAAAAATTTCTGTCTATAGAAAAAAGTCTTCTAGAATAAGAAAAGATTTTCTGATTTTCAAGTGAGGAAAAACATTTTTCATATCTTCTTACACCTTTGCCTTTTACTATATTTTATTTTATTTTTATCTTTAAAAAATATAGTTTTTTAATTATTTTTTCTTTTTTTCTTTTTCTTCTTCCTTGACTGATCGCCTACCATGATGGCTGCCAGTGGTCAACCAACAGACCTCGCCAGCTTGTGGCAAGGTGGGGTAGCTTAAGCCTCACCTATGGCTAGTCATTGACCGGCAAACTGACTAAGGAAGAAGAAGAAAAAGAAAAAAATCGATTTAAAAAATAAAATAATAAAAAAGATAAATGATAAATAATTACAAAATTTTGATTTAAAAAATTATTGAAAATAGTGCATAGAGGAAAATATTTTCTTTACCAAATGGCTAAAAATATATTCTAGTTCATTTTCAGATTTCAGTTGGACACTAGAAAATATTATCATTTTTCAGAAAATGGCTTTCTAGAAAACATTTTTTAGAAACGCTACATTTTCTGCGAAACAGAAGAAGTTCTAAAATGATTTATTTAGTCTCTTCTTTCGTGTGTAATGATCAAATAATATCTCGGAATCATAATTTGCACGAAACAAAAATAGAGTCCTAAAATGACTTATTTAAGCACTTCTTTTGCGTGTAGTGACCAAGTGATATCTCGGGCCAGATTCCTCACGCCAAATCAATTGTTCCTCCACAATCCTGTTGAAGGCCAACCATTCGCCCCGGAACTAGGGGATTCGCCCAAGTAATGGCGTTCTCTCGCAATGAAACCTGAGATTGTTTCGCGCTTTTGGAGACGCAAAATGCCCAAAAAAAAAAAACTTGTAGAGGTCCAGAAGTACTAGAAAAAATACACGCTATCGAGTGAAACAATCTTGCTATAAGCAAAAAGAACCGAGAACATTTTCACCCAACTTATGGTCCGTTTGTTTCGCGGAAAATGGGCCATTTCCAGAAAATATTTTCCATAAGTCATTTTCTAGGAAAATGACAATATTTTCCGGTATTCGACTAAATCCTGAAAATGTTTTGGAAAATATTTTCCGATATTCGGTAAGGAAAATATTTTCTGCTCCCCAAATTGGCAAAGCGTGAGCACGAGCGTCAAGCTCAAGGCTCACCGGATCAATGAACGCGAGCTTGAGATCGACGAGCTTGAGGTTCACCTGATAACGACCGACAACTAGCCAAGAAACAAAAAGATGAGAAACAAAAAAAAAAAAAAAAAAAAAAAAAAGAAAAAGAAAAAAATTAAAAAGAAAGAAAAGGAAATTAAAAATAATTCTAATTAAAAAATAAAAATAAAATTTAAAAATAATTCAAATAAAAAAGAAAAGAATAAGAATAAATGGGAGGAGGAAGTGAGAATTTGTAGAGGTTTGAGATAAGAGAGATCAAGTGAAGAAAATGTTTTCCACTTTTCAAAAGTGAAAAACATTTTCTTTTAATTTATAAAACCTTTTTCCTTTTATGAAAAACATTTTCCTCTAAAAATTTATTTTCCGGTAAAACGAATCTTTGAAAATCCGAAAAACATTTTCCGGAAAATATTTTCCGCGAAACAAACGAAGCCTTAAGATTAATCAGATTTGACTAACAAATAAATTCTTAAAAAGACACTGTAGTTAAACATAAAAGATCTTGAGCGTCCATCACCAGAATGCCGAATGTAGAGCATCGATTGATTGTCCGACCAACTAGATTTACGCTATTTATAATGACTTGCAAGGAAATAGTAGCCTAGTGATTGTGGTGTTAACGCAGCAGTGCGCACGCCCTGTTCTAGTCAAGCGGCCATGGCCGCGAGCTTGATGTTTCCAAAATTGAAGACAAAGATCCACCAAGCATCCCAAGTTCTAGTATCATATTATAGACTCAAAAGACATGCAATATCAACATATTATTATCCCCTTAATCACACATCTACGTCTTTAAACAAAAGAGAGCATGCCTTATACTAATCCTTGTAATCATCAGTATAACAACCCTTTGGAGTGAGGACTTGAAGGCATGGAATGCAATATATTATAATGTTATAATCACTGCTCATTTTGCAATCTGTCTATATATCTCTATATATAATAAAGCGAATCCAAAAATTACATTCGGCCTCAAGTCTTTCGCAAGAATTCCATAAAAATACCAAGAGTGATATATAATCACATAACGTAAGACAAAATTGTGATTCAGAAATGAACTGAATTTTTAAAGTTTGAATTCGTGATTCCTTGACAATTTACCATTTCCCCAACTCAAAGTTGAATCTTTCTAATGTGTATTTTTTTTTTTTAATTTCGTAAATTTTAAAATTCGTCTCCCAAAATAGACCACGTATTTTCATAAACTTATTTTCTTAATGTATAAATTTGCGTATTCAAGTGAGGCCCGATTTGAAAACCCAAGAAGATCGGGTCCACCATATGACAAAACGAATTCAAGTAAGGCCCGAAAGTATTGGGCCCGAATGATGGCCCAAGTCTGCTCGACCGCACAATGTCTTGAGCCCGTTAGGCCCATTCGTTCTGGCGCTCAGTCTTCTTCATGTAGTCGGGTGATCCGGAGCACAAAAAATTAGGGCAAAGCCGAGACTATATGATGTGTGCCCTAATTTTGCATGATATGAAAAAGCACCTCATTCAATTTGTTAATCAATTCAAAAGATAGATTTGGCTCAAAATGGATGTGCGCCGGTCGAGGCTCTTGAGACGAAATTGGTCGAGAGGATGTGCCTAGAACTCGACGTGTACGCTTCTTGATCATCTCTAATTCTGATTATTCAGCATGATAAAGGAAAAAAAAAATCAGTTAATTAGATAGCTTAACATGATGTTAAAACACATAAGGTCTTTAGTAACAAAGTCACATGGACAATTGCCACATTGATATATCTTTGAAGTTTCCGACATTCTACGTGACAAAAAATTATTATCTTCTTGCACATGACAACATAAATTCAACTAATCGTTCCAAAAGCACATTTGCTTGGTTAGATTAGGAGGAGTTATTTTTAATGATCATGTAGAGATCAGAAAGTAACTAGAGGCCGAAGGAAGTGTGGATATATTGACTTCGTAAACGACTACCTCGACCAAAATGTTTTGATCTTTAGAATGTAGATTAACTCATAAAGCAAGAAAATTGGTACAATGAAAAACTGTGAATTATTGAATTAAACCTAACAAGTGTTCCAAGCATCCATTAACAAAAATTATTGAATTGAACCTAGGTTGTTACAAACTACCATGGTGAATGTGCCACACACCAACAAGTAACTTTTTTAAAGGTTAAATATTATGAAAAACTCTAAATTAATATATCCGTAATAAATTTACCTTAATTAATTTTTTAACCATAAAAAACTCCAAATTTATACATTTACGATAAATTCACTTTCTGTTAGTTTCTATTAAATTGAATAAATATTATAAAAAATCACAAATATATCAATTTGATGTAAAATGTAATAGAAACTAACGGAGTATAAAATTATCATAATTTTATCGATTTAAGATTTTTCGTGATATCAATTTGTTTATTTTTTGTTATGCACGTGGCAATTTGCCTTATATATTACATATGTTTTCGAGAGGGGGGCTGTAAATGAAGTAACTAAAATATTCACCCCCAACCTTTTTATTTAATTCCCCCTCCCCCTCTTTAAATCCCCAAACGACCCCACAGGGGAGACATTCCGTACAATAGAGTCAACTTCCGTGTCAGCCTTTTGCAACAAACGCCAGCCCTTCTGAATCTGATCCCCGCCTTTGGTACGACGCCTGACGCACCCCCATTCCCACGCGCCCCCGCGTAGCCCCGCCCGCTCCACTCGCCCCGCCGTCCCGCCACGTGTCCTGCCGGTCCCCACTGGACAGGTACGTAAAATCGCAGGAGGTGCCGCGCGTGCCGGCGCGTTCGCCGCGAAAAGTGCGGGTCGGTCTCTCCGGGCCGGAGCCGGGGGGAGGCGGGACGAAACCTTATCGATTACGTCGTACGTTGGAGATACGATCCCATCTTCTTCCTCTTCTTCCTCTTGTCTTTACTTGGCCCCTTTTCTTGCAAGTCATGTGGTGCTCTTTTGTTTGGTGGGGAGACAAGAAATTTGGAGGGAAGAACAGAAACAAAAACAAAAATTGACTTTGCCATTGACCCTGCCTTAGTTTCTTTTTGTCTTAGGGAACCATTTTGTTTTGCTAGAAATTTGGCGATCCGGAAAATACTTTCGAAAAAGTCATTTCCAAATAAATGACGATATGTTTAATATTGGGTTGAAATGAGATCCTAAGGTCCTGGATCCAACCATGGGAGATCGAAACTCGGCCTTTGAGGTCCCGAGGATTTAAACTTCACCATTGAAGAAATGGGCATGGGTGTGAGGTCTTGGCCTAGCCTCGAGGGCCTCGGACCCGCTGGACTTGAGTGCTAAGAACCTCAGGGTACTTCAACCTGACCGTCGAGCTCCCCAAGCCCAGCTACTAAGTCTCTCAAGTCCAACCATTGAAACTCGAGCACGAACTCGGGCAACTAGTATTAGTAACTTGGACCTGGGAGATAAATACTCAAGAACTGCCTTTGTAAGCTTGGGTGCACCTCTATGGACCTTAGGCCAACCATGATGGACCCGAGCCTAGGTGTCGATGACTTGGGTGTGGTAACAAGAGACATGGGCACAACCGCCAAGGACTTGAGCACGAAAATTGAGTTCTTAGGCCCAACCTCAAGGGACCTAGGTCCAACATGTATGGACTCGAACCCAACTACTAAGGAATCATGACCCGATGACCTAAGCTCGAGAGCTAGTAACTTAGGCACAAGAGCTAGGTAGCACAATCACGATTGCCAAGTTCCCAAGCATGAGCACTGAGTTCACAAACACGAACACCGAGGCATGGGCCCAACCTCAAGGGACTTGCAGCCGAACCCTTGTGGAACTAGAGCCCACCATAATGAACTCAAGCGTGGGCACTAGTGGCTTGAGTAGGGGAGCCAGGTACCCGTGTATGACTACTAGTGCCCTGGCATAGACGTTAGTGTCTCGAGCTTGACCTCAAGAGACTTGGACTCCACCTCTAGGACATGGGACCGACCATCAATGACCCTAGTACGGGCGTCAAGGTTCTTGTGCCCAAGCGTCGAGATCTCTTGTCCAAGTACCGATGTCTAACGATACTTTAGAAAAAGGATTTCTAAATTTTTAAAAATTTTATTTTATTGAATTTAAGCATAGTTTTTCCATTAACTATGAAAATACTTTCTATGACTCATTTTTCTTAGCGATTCAAAAGCCGAAAAACGTTTTTAGAAAGAATATTTTTCGCGAAATGAATGGTACTTTAATCTCACTTATCTAATTATGCTTTCGCAACATTCATAGTCAATCTTAGCTTCTCACAAAATGGAGGCTCAATTTTTCGTTGTGAATTAATCATCTTGAAGCATTTACGGCGTATGACATTTGCAAATAAATCGCGCATGTTGCTTTCTAATTTATTTTTATGACGATTATCACATTCTTTTAACCTGACATAGAAAATTTATTTTCGTCTGCTTGTGAATCTCACTACTGGCAGAAACATTTCAAAGAGTTTAGTGGAAGTAATGGAAGAAAGTACGAAACTATAATTCAACTACCAAAATTTTTATTTCTATAGGCTTTTTATGCAACCCATCCATTGATGAGAAGGGTCAAGGAAAGCATGAATTCAATTTCGCTTAGATTTTTTGAGAGATAATTTTAGCCCTAAGGAAAAGAAAAACGATTATCCCAAGTTTTCGAAATTTTAAGATGCATGAGTCCCAGTTGAAAGCGGGTTGTTTAATTCCTAAAACGAGCAACAAGCCATGAAAAACAAAAATACTTATTCGGAATTCATGGCGAAAAGAAGTGAGGATGTGTTTATCTTTCGAAAATTTGCCATGACAAAGATATAAAAAAAAATAAACTATGATTTCATCGCTCATTTGAATTTTAATTCACCTGCGCTAATCCATGAGATCAACAAGATATTATATGAGTAGGGAGTTTACCTATCTAACTTGGGCCTTCCTCATTATACAATAATAATATTAGCAACCATGTGTGGTTCTCCTATATTAGCAAGTCCCCCATCGGACCTCTTTTCAGTCATATGTCTTCTCTAATCTTTATACTCTCCCCCATCCCCAACAGCCCACATGACTAACGATTTTATGGCTGTCTACCCATCAGGATGCTTTGCAAGCTCCGGTAAGGTGTAACTCCTTTTCCTGCATGCCTAGAAGTCACTATGGGGACACATAAAACTTTTAGTTGTTGACCCCAGAGAGTAGAGGGTTGTTGAGCTATTCTCCGTGCTTGGCTCCAACATAGCTTTGTTGAATACTATCAAGTTCCTAAATCCCAATCCACCACTATCTTTCCTAGTTTTCAAATATCACACTCCTTCAATGCATTCTCACCTGTTTATCATTATTTTTCACCAGAAGTTGGTTATTTTTAGTTCAATAGCATGACAAATTGACATAGGGATCTTGAGATCGACATATCATATTGAGGAATGGCATGGACAATTCCTTTAATAAGAACTTTCCTTGCATTCGACCTCAACCTCTTAGTCCAACCCTCAAGTTTCATATTTACACTAGCAAAAATCCAAACAAACATTTTTTTTTTGGGAGGTACATGATTTGGTGCTTTTTAAAGAAGTCCCACTTTTCGACCAAAAAAGAAGAAGAAGAAGAAGTTCCACTTTTTCTTCCTTTGAGATAGGACTTAGAAGTTTGAGATTTTCATTTTTGGGGCACAATTATAATTTTTCATTCCAACCTGATACCATTAAAGTAATCGATTGAGATACCATTAGTTTTCCAGTTTAGGAATTGGAAGTCATTTGATCAAATCATATTAATTACAATAATCAAAGCCCTTTCACAAGCTAGAGAACCCGAGTTAACTGGTTCTAGGGACTTATAAGGTGTTTTGTAGACCTCCAAGTAGCCAAGCCTTTACTTTCATATTTAAGTATTCAATTCAATATCTCTAGTGAGTATAAATTTCGAGTTTCTTTTACTGCTTCATTTGATTGTTTGTAAGCCTTTTACATTTCTAGCAATTCCAATTTCAATTTAACTTTGCCACATCTTCATCTCTAGCCAATTTGATTTTCAACACTTCAATTTCCTCATAATTTACATTACTTTACATTTCCTTGTATTTTAACCATTTATGATTTGCTCTTTGAAAGAGGCATGCCTTTAAATCCAAAAAAAACTCAAACAAAATCAAGTTTAGAACTGTTTTGGAATTGGAACATTTATGTTCGAGTTCAAGTTAGAGCATAAAAGTAAATTTTCGACCACCTAAAAGTTAGATTTTATGCATTTAAGTGAATTTCTTCAATAAAGTCCAATCCTAGTTAGATCACCGAACTATTATTAGACAACTGATAGCTGCTCATAAAAAGATAATTGGTGTGAAACTGCAGCCCAACAATATCAAAAGTCGTGCCAATTATTTCACCCAAAAGTGAAAAATCTTTTATCAGAAGGGTAGATTTTGATTTTTTTTTTTTTGGATTTTTTTTTTTTTGATTTTTATGAAAAGGGGGTCTATATTGATATTTGACGGAAATCGTATGGCTAGGAAAGTAAATTAAGATTTTGCAATTTAAATTACAGGAATAGTTCTGATAAAAAAAAATTACAGGAATAGTAAAATTACATAACTTAAATTGAAGGAAAATGTGTTCCATCGATTTTTGTGCTGAGGGTCTTTTGCGACAATTCGCTATGAGTATTTATAATATACTAATAAGTGGCTACACTTTAAATAAGGTTACTGCCACACGTTTCTCAAAATGTTAAGGCATGTTTTTCGTACTCCGAGAATTATTGTCCAAAACGAAATTACGACTTTCGAGACTATCTAGCCAATCCTCGTTTGGTACTGAAACCGTTATCGAGTATCGAAATCGACATATCTGCTTCAAATTGGACCCGCACGCTCAGCCTGGGGTTCACTTATTGTATCCACTTCCTATATATTCTTTTTTGCAAATTGAAGGCACAAAAGATTAAGCAAAGTAATTATCATTTGCTTTGGCCTTGCCGGTAATTAATTGAGTTTCACAAGGCCCATGCAGCGTTCGCATCATCCCCATGCATAGAATCATTGGATTGTCATGCCTTAAGTTGTTCAACATGCATTTCTAAGGGCATCAAAGTTATTTTTCAATGATATATTGTAAATAGTCAAACCACAAAAATAGACCACACCGTCCGACATGACAAAACCTAATCGTTCGGCCTTATCACATGGCAATGCTACTTCCGTCACATTCCGCGCGCGTTTCCTTATAGAATCTTGGGTAACAAGCTAATCTCAACTTGATGCGGCCTATATATCCGATTCACATTGTTGGTAGGAAGATGCATGATAATTATTTTGTTTCTCTATTTTTCTATTTTTCTGTTTTCATAAACAAGTTTGGAATAGAAATTTTTTTAGTAGCACAATTTTAGTTTTCTATTTCCGAAACAAATTTTTAGTATAAAAATAGATTTTGAATAGAAATAAAAAGTGAAATTTTCTAACTTTTATATTTTTAGAACAAAATAAGAAATAAAGACTATTCTCATCTCTCACTCTTGCTTCTAGCTAGCCGCCACCCACCACTGCTCGGGAGGGAGAAATAGAAATAAAAAATCAAGTTTTGGGTAGAAGTTAATTTCTAAAATATAATAGTTGAGAGAGTTCGATTATCAACTTAAGTAGCCTCGTGGGGAGGATAGCATCCCGAGGGGTCAAATTGAGAAATTCTGGGATTGTCGAGGATGGAAACGTCAATGTCGAGAGAGCTTGAGAGAGAGAGAGAGAGAGAGAGAGAGAGAGAGAGAGGGTGATGGTGATATCTCAATCACGTTGCTTCCTTACATCCGGAGAGGAGACAGCGAGCCAAGCTCCTCTTCAATGTCCTCAGCAAAAGTTTGTACCGCACGAAACTCCTCCCTCCTCCTTCCCCGCTCTTTTGTCCTTTTTCGTAAAAATAAAATGCATGATTGGGAGCAACAACGTTTGCACCATGTGCCCGGAAATATCCCATAAACGGACAAAATATAACATCTTTTGTCTTCTATGGACCCCCCCCCCACCCCACCCGGGTCACTTCGAATAGGGCTTAATTCCCTATAATAATAATTAAAAAAAAAGACCCTCGAATAGGCCTTAACTCCCTATAAAAAATAGATCCTCAGCTTTAAGTTCGATCCAAATCCTAACCTTAATTTTTCTTTACTTTATAAAAAATCACAAACTTTCGCTCTAGGACCAATTTTGCCCTCACGTCCAAAAATCACCGCTCTCTCAAAAAAATCATCAACATCATAACTGAATAGAAGGTTCAATCATCAGGACCCACATCTTTATCAATACTCTCACGTTCATATGGAACAATAATAGCCTCTCAATATGGATAATTTTGTAAACACCGGTGGCGATTTTTAGACGCAGGACATGTTTGAGATTGATATGAAAGTTAATGATCATTTTTTAGGCAAATCAAGTAGAACCAGAATTAGACCGAAAGTCGGGTTTTTTTTAAGGGAATCAGGCCCTTAAAGAAGAGAGCAGTTTATAAGTATATATGTTTACATTAATCTATATCTTGAGCATTTGGTTACTACACTAGGACACTAGAGCTCGAGCTCGATTAGATCCGCGTGCTTGGTCATTCGAAATTCAATTTTAACTTGATCAAATACTTAACTCAAGCTCAACTCAACAAGAAAATTATAATACTCAAACATAACCCGGTTCGAGCTCAGCTCGATTATGGCCCAGTCATAAGGGAGATCGAGTTCGAGCCTATTGCCGATCGGGAACTTGCCTCCTTATTGCCGGTCGATTGGATCACTCCCCCAAAAAAAAAAAAAAAAACACACCCCCACACACAAGAAAACAAGAGCTAGCAAACACCATAGCTAATCATAGTTCCACGTGCGACTATAATGCCGTATGCCATGAGAAAACAATAATTTAGATGCTTCACTTGATGTCTACAACGATGCCCATCTCGGGCCGCAACATCAACTTTTCCACCACGAACGTGGAGGAGACAAGAAGAGGGAGCGAGCTTGAAATTCTCGTGATAATCTCTAAACAAATGACAATCAAATCCCTAAGAATATCCTTACTAATACTACTACTCTCTAAAGTGCCTACGAAGAGGGAGGGAAGGGAGAAGCCTGTGATCAGATGTAGCAGAGAAAGAGAGACAAGCCCTTCTGCAGTTGGTTCTTTCATCCGCTGGAGAAGAAGAGAGAGCAGGAGGGCGACGATGCCGACGAGGACGACGAGGGCGGCTGGTACCCCCGATGGTGGCTCTGCCGGAAACAGTCCAGCGACATCCTTGGCGGGGACAGCGCCACGGTGACTGACGAGGCCGACTGCGTTCCCGAGTCCGGGGGCGATCCTGTCATGTCGGGCCAGGCAAAACCACACGGAAAAAGAAGGATGTGATGACAATGTCCTCTAAACCTGAGAATGCAGCAGACTACAAAGTGGCGCAAAACAAACGGGCAAGGGTTCATCGTTGCTGTCATGACTAGAAATGGACTGATCCTTTGTTGCAAACTATGTTTTTGAGCCGGTTGACATGGAAATCTTGATTTATGTAAGGTAAAGGCGACGCTTTTTCGCAAGAAAGGATCTCGTCTTCTCGATCCCTTTGAAACATAATGCATCGTGTTCTTGAAGAGACTGCCGAGAAACTCGATTTAGTACGTAAACTGAGAAGACCCAATTCCTGATTTCAAGTCGCTCGGTGGCCAAGCTAAAGGGAAGAGAATGCAAGGGGTCGAAACTCACTTGATGGGTTATCGCCGGAAGAGTTCCGGCAGCCCTCCTGCTGCGTCTTGGCCAGGTTGTCGCGGCCCGGCTGCTGATGGGATTTCCTCCGGCGGCGGTTGTGGTCGGCCAGCCGCTTCCGGCAGCTGCGCTTCCCATTGTCGAACTCCGCGAGGAGATGGAACCTACACCACGATAGAGATTTCTCGTCGGTCGTACTCGTTAGCACGCGGTGCATTTCTTTAGGCTTGACGAAATCAAAACCCACGAATTTTCCCAAGAATTATTTTCTGCAATTCGAACTAATTATAGAACTTTCGACCAAAAAAAAAAACTGATTGAAGAACTGAAAAAAAGAGAGAACTAATTAACAAAAAAAAAAGACAAAAAGGTGGAATTTTATCTTTTTTTCCTTCCTAGGAAGAGGAGAAAAAAGGGAAATAAATAGTTTTATTAACTGATGTTGCGCAGGGAGAAAAAATGAAGTAATTATTGATTAAAGGACGGTCGGGACGGGGAGGCTACTATATTAAGCAAGGCCAAAAGGGCCAGGACGAGGCATTTCCGGACGCAAATGCCCCTCGGGATCGCCCCCGCCCGCTCGTACGAGCCCTCAGCCCTCCAATCATTTGCCGCCGGAAAGCTTCCTCCGAGGGGCATTCCCGTCTTTTTCCCGCCTCGCCGGCTGCGGCGGCGGCGGCGGCGGCGGCGGCGGCGGCGGGGGTACTTGATTACAATGCCCGATCGCAGTGGCTGCTCCCTTCCCCTTCGATCGTTTGACCGTCGTTGGTTGGGTCTCGTGATCTGTTTCGTCGTGAACGGAATGCGATATCGGAAGAGAGCGAGAGGGGAGTTTTTACCTGCTGCACTGCTGGCAGAACCGCTGGGTCATCCCGCCGGCGATGACGGCGGCGGCCTTGGAGTGGAACTCGCACACCTTGTGCCTCCGGTGGTAGTGCTTGGCGTGGGTCAGGTCGGCGTTGCATCCCTCGGCCTGGCAGCGGGGCGCGTTGGCGGCCGCCGACCCGACCCCGCCGCCCTCCCCGCCCGCCCTCCCGGCCGACGGGCGGCGGTAGAGCCGGCTCACGAAGTCGTCCTCCGCCGCCACCGAGGACGCGAAGTACGTCCGCCCCCCAAGGTTCAGCCCTATCCTCGCGGCGGCGAGCTCGGCCGCGGGCGAAGGCCTGGCCCCCGCGGCGTCCTCGCTCTTCGGCACCATCAGGAACCCCCGCCGTTTCCTCCGCCGCCGCCGCCGCCGCCGCCGAAGCAGTCGAGGGCGAAGGGGTTGGCGGGAGGCGGGTAGGACGCGCCGCCGAAGGCGCGGGGGTCGAAGAGCGGGTGGTGGGCATTGTGGTTGTGGGCGGCGGCGATGGGGGGTGGTTGCTGGTGATGGGGAGGAGCGAAGGACGAGAAGGCGTTGGGGCTGGACAGAATGTGAGTGGCGGCGGCGCTGCTGCTGGGGAAGGACTGGTGAGGCGAGACAGTGTAGTGGTCGAGCATGGGGTGGTGGTGGTGCGGGTGGTGGTGGGTCTGGGTCGGGTCATGGGTCGGGTCGTCGGCGGAGATCAGAATCTGAGACGGGTTCGCGCCGAGGCCCCACTCGTACTCCAGCATTATCGCCGCTGCTCCTCCTCCTTGCGTCGGAGCTATCTCAGCTGACAAAAGGGAGTTTTTTGTTTTTCAAAAAAAATGGGAACTTTCGGGGGGGAAGGTCTCGGCTTTTAGGCCGGAATCATCATTGGAGGTTTACATGAATTGAGAATTTTGGTCGGTGGGTTTTGTTGGTGCGAAGATTTGAGTGGCTTTTGGGAGCATGTCGGGGGTTTTCGAGAATTCCCGGAAGTGCATAAAACAAAAGGTGCGAATTTCTCCTTTTTCAAGGGCTTCGGTGGGAAGAGAGAGAGAGGGAGGGGTAGAGAGAGAAACAGAGTTGCAGAGTATGAATCCGAACACCCCGAACCCTAACTTGCCATTTTGCAGAGCCTGGGCTCTCTGCTCCTTTCTCTTCTATGCACGCAAATGGCGTGTTCTTTAAGTCTGTCTTCTCTGTCACTCACTCCCTCCCTCTCTCTCTCTCTCTCTCTCTCTCTCTCTCTCTTCTTTCCACAGATCTTTTTGAACGCTTGTCTCTCTCTCTCCTCTCTCTAAGCTCGGTTTCAGTGTGTGAGAGTCTGAGCTGAGAGGAACAGGGAGGAAGTGTGGGAACTGCGAGGGGTTGGTCAGCTTTCTCCTCCTTCACTCTCCTCCCCCTTCTCTCTGTCTCTCTCTGTGTCTCTCTCTCTATATTCGCGAGTTGGTGTCTGAAATCTCTTTAGAGAGAGAACAGAAGGGTGGAGGGTGGTGGAATGACGAGGATGCCCCCTTGAAAGCAACGTATTTAGTGGAGGGGGGGAGCCTCTTGAGACACGAAGCTACAATGGAATTCAGTGAAGGAAAGAGAGAGTTTGAAGTAAAAAACAAAAAACTCCAACTATTTCTTAGGCAGTAAGCACAGCAGTAACTAAAGGTGAGGGAAAAGAAAGGATGGCTTGGCTTCCTTCCATCTACAGGTCTCGAGTTCTCTTGTCGACCGATCTCAACCATTAGATCATGTGAATCTTATAATCAATGATGGCGATCGCATCGGATCCGGCTCCATCTGAGGATTTCCGACGAGGGAAGGGACTGATCGGGGCGGGTTGGAGCCCCACGAAAGTAGGGGAGCAAGAAGAGCCGTGTGGGTTTTCGGGGACTTCAATGTGCGCCCAATCAGAAGAAGAAGCGGCAGGCAGCAGCCCCCTTGGGCTTTGCCTCCGCCTCATTCAATGCCACCAGGCCCCACCCGCCCCCAGTGTTTGCTCACCGCGGGTCCCATCTGTATGTACTGCAACTTCGTTTCATCTTACAAAACTTCTCTCTCTCACTCTCTTTTTGGACTTGATCAAATCCTTTTAAAAGAGTTAAGGGAAAGGAACAGGTCGGAGAACCGCCTTGAGGTGAAAAACCCTATAAACCTCATGTTAGTATTTCGATATTGACTAATCTAGGATGAGTCGAGGGTGGGTGAAAGGCCCATTACTATGTTGACAGAGCTCCCTCGAGCCTTTCAATCGATTGCCGACACAATACCTCAGTTAAAAAGCTCTCTCTCCCACTTTTTAGGGTTTTCATTAGTGTCCGAGGAATGGTGTCGATCCGGTTGCGAACGCCAATTTGGATTTGAACCCTATTCCGGCAATGCATGTTGCAAGGTAAAGTGAATACCGAGGTTATAATGTTATATAGACGGTACAATCATAACATAACCGACATTGCTGAGGGATCAATAAAATGTTATGCTCGATGTTCGGTCATTCAATAACATACACAAACGATCGTACTCTTTTCCCTGGATTTAATGTCAGATCTTGATGATCGGTGAGGACGGCAGCTTATTACTCATACATGACTTGACATGCAATTTGCTAGGTTAAGAGTTGCATGCATTATTGCGAGTAATTATTTCGTGCGTCTTATACTGGAGTGGAATGGAAGAAATGGGAATCGAGTGAAAATTGGGCATTCAATGTCGATGGGTCATGACTATGCTTTAGTTGATACCAGGTTTCCAAATGTCCAATCGGAAGTATCTGAAGTGAAGACTCGCCTTGACCACGTCCACCAACGAGTGGACCAGACTGGAATAGTAACAAATAAACTACTTCTGATCATTTTCAAGAAATCATCACCTAAATGCTTTACCTGAAGTCGCGGCGGTATCTCTCGAAAATCCGGATGGAGATTTCCCTTCTAACACAGAGGCCCCAGAATCATCCCAGCATCCGTTTGGAAAATGATATTGGTTTGTCCATCAGTGATATTTCAGACCTCTTGAATTATTGTACCGTTGAGAATAAATGCACTAACAACTGGCCAAAGTATGCGTTAGTGTGCTTTGAAATCATGCAGGAAGGAGGAGGCCGGGAAAAAGGTATCGAGTTGATCTCCCAACTTTTCACTTTGTTGTTTCGTAATGATCTTATCTCGAATGGTTAGGATATCCAATTTCCAGGATTCTGGACTGTGGATGTTGAGGCTTGAAAAAGTGTGTGAGGAAGTTGCAGGAGAATGGGACAACTTTGATTTTTCTCATGAGGGGACGAATGCTTTGGACAGAAAGCGATGGAAACGCATGATAGATCTCCAAGAAAACAATCAAAATATTAGATACATATATGGTTAAGAAATTGAGAATGATCATAATTTTGACTTTAAAGTGGTCGGTACCTTTGCACCCCTCTATTCCGTAAAAATCTCACGTCCAATCCTAATCATGGACCAAACAAATCGCATCCAGTGGCTTAATGTGATTGACAAAAACATTCCAAATTGCAAGCGCAAAATTGGCAAAACATTATCACATATACCTACCAAACTTTATGCGTCATGTCATATCCTACCGGACTTTCCGGTGGCACGTAATAAGGACCAAGAAGGTGCTCCATGACTTGGAATATATGGGAAATGGCTATCAAAAATCACTCTATAATAATATCATGGGACGTTATTAAAAATTGTAAGAATTTCCAATCCAAAATTTTGAACAATTAAGTGAAGAGAGATCACATATTTATAAAGAGCATATAAATTCCATAAACAAAGGACACGGGATACTATAATACCCTTCTCGCCACACAGACAATATAAATCAAGATAGACACTTATACTATGATAAAATTAGAATGTCAAACCCAAAAACTTAAGTTAATAAACAAATGATAATCACATGTATAGAAGGGGTGTATAAATCCGTAGTAAATAACATCAAACGCTTTAATACATCTTTAATATTAGAAAGTCAAACTTAAAAAAAAAAAAAAAAAAAAAGTTGCTGATAGAAGTCTACACGTGTATAAAAAGCATATAAATCTCATTATCAAGTAATGTAAATTATTTCAATGACTATGTTTGTCATGGTAGTCAACTATATATGTTTACATGTATAGGAAGAACTGAGAAAGGACACACGATGTGTATTTTCTACAAGCACACTCTAGCAGATACGTGGCTATGTCTGTATAACTACTTTCAATTACCACCTATTAACCTTATTTGGGTAATGTGTTAATGAAAATTTCTTCTTTTGGTGCCTTTATATTAGAGCCATTTACTGTGATGCTTACCAATCAATCCGACACAAGAAATTAGACTTCCTCCATTCCTCGACGTCCCACGTCGCCATAAAAAAATATAATTCAAATAATGTGTTAAGCACAATAGTTTTTTTTTGGTTTCAAAGTTTATAAATTTTTGGTAAATATATATCGTATGTGAGGGAAAATCTATTGATTCGACGTGCCATGACAGAGAATACAACTCGATTTTAGTGCAAAATTAACCATTTCGAGTTTGTTTTATTTAAAACATATAGCATAATGAAATGAACTCGATCCGAGCTACAATCCCCACATGGATGTTCCTTCATAAGTGATATATCCGAAGATAGGGATGATGGATCTCTTCACTTAGGTTAACATTCTTGTACTTGGGTTGTATATTTCATGCTATGTTTTTTTTTTGTCTCTAACTCAATATGTAAACTTGACACTAAAAAATCTACCACTCAACCATAAAACCACCAAATAAGGCATTATACTCGCCAAATTCACACTCACGTTGTATTTGCATGCAATTTGACCAAATTAAGATGGTCACCTAGATCAAGAACATGAAATGAGGAATCATTCGAATTCCAAATTGGTCTTCAAGATAATTTTTATCTATTCTACCTATGGATCCTGTGGAGTGGTTTCTACTATATGTATTAGACATTGTTAAAGAATCACAGATTGCTTTTTTTTTTTTTTTTTTTTTTTTTTATGGGGTTTATATGCTCTTTACATACATGCACTCTCTTTCCATCTATTCTCTAGCAAAAATTAGTCGGATAGACTCAACTGGTAAAATGTTAAAAATCTAGGACTAAATTGACACAAATGTAACAAATTTGGAACCGTTTTGATAATTTCCTTATTTTCCAGAAAATTTCACCAACATTGCCCATAGGTTCTTTAGATACATGAGCTGAAAATGGAAAAGTACGGTTGTCGATTCAATGCCATCGCACTCCATGTCCGTAATCTTGCTATGCATCGAGAACAATTTTTCAAGAATAGTATGCAAACTAGTATAATCTTGCTTATTTATTAAGGTGAAGCATGAAAATAAGCCGTAGCATGACCTGTACAAGTTTCCCAAGCAATTCTCAGGGGGAAAATCTACTATTTAAATATAAGGACAAATTACACAATCAGTCCTTGAACTTTGATCTAATATGTAATATGGTCCATAAACTTTAAATTTATTCAATATGATTCATGAACTTCAACTCAATGTGTAATATTGTACATAAAATTTTAATTTGTTCAAAATAATCCATTGATAACTGGAACTTGTTCAATTTAATCTATGGATTGTATGAAAATGTTAAATGTTGTCCCTAAACTTGAATTAATAGAATAACAATATTGAACATTTATATACAGTTCATGGAAACTAAATTGAATATGTACCAAAAGTTTGAGAACTATATTAAACAAATTAAAAGCTTGTGAATGATATTGCAAATTTAGCTAAAGTTCATGGACCATATTAAATAAATTTAAAGTTGAAGGACCACATTACATATTTGGCCAAAATTCATAGACCATTTGTGTCATTATCTCTAAATATTTTGCAAGCATGCAATAATAGCAAATAGATGTTGATCTAATGTCTAATGTATTGTGAAAACTAGATTCTCGCTAAATCAAAGATTATACCAAGTAGGGAGGCAAAGAAACAACCAATTTATTGAGAAAAAGCACCTGAAAGTTGGTGTCATTTACTAACCAATAACCAACGTGAATGGACACTAAAACCTACAAATGAGTATGCACAACGCCATTACTTCCAACGCTCATAGTAATATTTCTTGTAGTGAATAAATTGTTCTTGAATCATGAGTTGTGCCATTTCAAAGCTTATATAGCTTCATTTGTTCTCAAGAAAACCATAGCCCCCGCCCCGACAGCCTCCATTCGAAAAAATGTTCTGCCCGCCACCTATCGCCCCACCCTATCCAAAGCTTATCGCCATTGCAATCCCTCCAATTTGACAAAAGATCATGTTGAAATTCTCCGTTTTCTTTCTCCAATCTAGTTTGCCGAGTTAGATCGCGGCCCGAACATATCTTTTCCTTAAAAGAAAAAGGCTATAAAATCTCAGGGCTCAAAATCCAAAATCGCACCTCACAATCTAAATTCACTCCCTCCTATTCCTAATTTACCTCCTCGTGACCGACCACTTTATGTAAAGCTCCTTTCCTTTTAATCTTTTGCCGACTTCTGAGCAGATTTAGGAAGGTGTTTCGACTTTTGCGAAGCCCTGGTTCCTTCCAGCCCTAAATCTTGCATGTGGATGTAGTGGCCTTCCTTCCTATCACGCTCCGCCCGAAGCCTCCTTGCACCTTCGAGGAAAATTCAATCGTGGGCCACCGGTGAGCGCTGCCTGGCTTCCATTTCCTCGTGACGTTGACGTGTCTCTGTTGCAAATCTCCATCCTCCTCCTGCTGCTGCTGTTCCTTTCGAATTTTCTCATCTGGGTTTTCTAGTCACTACAGCTCGTGACATTGAGATCTGGCGCGATGTGGACTGTTTTGAGGTTTTCGCGAAGGAACGCGGTTTGTCGAACAGGGCCTATTATGATCGCAGATTCTCGAGCTTCGATGCCGATGCTTTCCTTGCGTCTTCATCGCGCATGTGTTGTTCGTGTCTATTTTTCCTCCTCGTTCGATGCATGATTGATGTGGTCGTGGCCATTTCATTGCTCCGCATGCGAGGAGGGGCTTACGCGTGACCGAAATGTAGAGAATGCCCTATAAAGTGTGGCTTATAGGTGCTATGAGTGCGACTATCAGGCAACTTTGGAGTCTTTGGAGGGTGATAGACGGTGATAGATTAAGTCCATCATTCATCATTTTGCTCCATCAGATCAAAGGGATGTACTATTCTTCATAACCCTTCATGTGCTTTCATATTAGAAAACCCTTGCATAATCTCTTGATGGTGTGTAAAGTTTTGTTAGTTCTAGGGTATCAGGAGGGGAAAGAATCAATCTACAGTAAGCGACATCCGATCTCCCTAAACTTAGATTCACCTAAAAAGTGATTTAGTGCTCGTTACATGTTGCAAATAATCTCATATGCTCTCCTTATTTTTGTTTAGACGATGCAGTTGTGACCTATATATTCCTGGCGGTCTCGATCAAGTGTCTAATTTAGGTTCTACGTAATAGTGGATTTATAACAAATATTGAGATCTAGATGCCACCTACTAGGTTTTTATGTATTCAATTGCTCCAAAAACCCATATGAATTTGGGATCGCTTTAAAACAATAAAGAGGGTTGGTGATTCTATCTGCGGTAATATAGGGTTTTCCATCAAGATCGATAAGTTTCGAAAAATAAGCCATATTCACTTTAAACAAGGTATCTTGTCCGATCGGTTTCTGACCGACCAAACCCCGGAAATGACCCAATCCATCCGTTCTTTCGCTAATTCTTAGGCCAAATCCTGTAACCATGAAACCATGTCTTTCCAAAAAAGCCATCTCGAAACTAGATCAAGTGAATCGGTTTTAGACAATTATCCAAGCTCGAACTAGACCGGCTTGTTAGCTGCGAAAACGACACCTAAGATCTCCATAATTAGAATTTAAAACACAATAATAGAGAAAAAGAGAAAAGGGGATTTACCCATCTGATGTGAGGTTATTTGTACCTTATGTGAGGTTATTTGTACATCGGGGTTAGAGGAAACTCAAGCACTATTTTATAGACCTTTTATATCACGGGCTATACTTTATTTGTCTCACACCAATCAATCTCATATTAGACTAATGAAGAATCTTTATATCTTACCTCATTAAATTAATGTAGCCGACTTTAGAAAAACTCTTACACGACTTTCCCCTGTCCCCTAACCTAAGTCAAGAAACGAACCCCACGTTTGCAGCAGATGGTCCACCATCATTTATGGTCACTCCTTGGCGAATGGAACTTGAGGTACGCATCGCAGCTGTTGGTGTCATTTGGTGCCTGAATCGGAAGCATGTGTTATTGTTATTCAGCCATGCTTTCACCTGCCACGCGCAGAGAGACAACCCACACCGACACCCGCCCCCGCACATGCACACGCACACGCACCATTTCGTGTTATGGCTTCTTCTTCTCCTTCCCCCTTTTTCCCTCCTCTCGTGGCTCTTGTCATTGGTTTACGCTTATGGACGAATCTGCTGCAGGTAATTTGACCTGCAGCCTTTACACCTCAAAAACCATGCCACTTCCATTCTCCTCCCTTCCTTTCAATGCAAGCAAAGTGAGTTTTGGCCTTTGGTGGCCCCCAACTTTTTTCCTGGGCTCTCTGATTTTAATTGTAGCGCAAAGTCGTGAAAAAGATGCGGATTTGTCGCAAATTTTGTTTTGAATTTTAGAAATTCATGTCCGGCGCGTGTATTTTGCCGTTCGAGCCGTCTTTTCATTCTAGATATCTCGCCGTTACAAGACGTTATGATCAGTCTAAACGGTTCAGTTTTTGATTTACTGATTAGGTTGCCCATCATTCCTGATAAAAGATACTTATATTTAGTGATAATATGTATTATATAGGAAATAATTCTCATTTGTGGTAAAATATTTCCTAGTGGTAAAAACATTTGTTCACAGTAATTAAATTAAAAATTAAAATTGTTTTAAAGAGGGGAAAAAAAGATGTTTCTAAACTAGATATGAGTGTAATATTGGCAATAATTAGTCAACAAAACCAAATAATGGTTATGGTTACTTAACACGTTGAGAAAAACAAGATAAGTAAATTAACACTACGAATGTTTAAAAAGAAACCCAAAAAAGATATTTGTAAAAGTGGAAAAGATTAAAACAAACTAAGGTGGTCCAATGGTGGCAACCATTGTACTGCCATAGTAGCTCTTGCAGAACCCCAATTGGAGCAATGGCAAGGATCACACGTGACCCTCGCCTAGTGATGACAAGGGTCGCGTGACCCCTGGCTATCACTGGTAAGGGTGGCACAATCGTCGTGGACTCTTGCCTGATTTATGGTAAGAGTCACACGCAACCTTCATTATTGTTGTAGCCGGAGAAGATCCAATCGCCTTCTCCAATGATCAGTGAGCCGTTGCTGATTATTACCATTGCTTCAGTAAGAATTTCCAATCCCTATCAAAATGAATGTTTACCGATAACAAATAAGATTTTAATTTACTAAGAATGAGAAGATTTACCATGATCAAGTATAATTGAGAGCGAACAAATAACTTTATGGGATTATTGAATAAAAGAACATAACCATTGCAAAGAAATCATTTCAATAATGACTTATCACCGTCCACAATGCCTTTGCCCCTAGAGCACCACCTCGAGGTTAGTATTCTTTCCACATATCTAGCATTTCCCATAGAAGATGTTTAATGCTAACTTGGAAACCTAATCGACGTCACTCATACTGCCTTGTTAGATTATGGGACATACACAGAATACCCAATATGTATATAATTTTAAATATTGTTAAGAGAGAGTAGCAATCTAAAACGATTCAGTAATATCAGAATAGGAGATGTACGTGAATTTTTTGAATTTATAGTTATGACATAATGCTATAATTTAATTGACATACAAGTTTCGATTGAGATTGTTCTGTCCTGGTTCAAGATGCATATAAACCACCGTCAAATCAGTTGGAAAATGGAACTCCAATCTCAACCCCAGGCGATTCAATGCAGAACTGCAGACAGAATGATGATCGTGATCATTTTTCAGGACGAGCGCGAAGGGCCTCCCTCTCTCTCTCTCTCATTGAATACAACTGCCAACTTTTTCTTCTTCTTCTTTTCTTTTTTTACTTTTTCTGGGTGTGGTGGTGGAGGTGGTGGTGGTGGTGGCAGACTGGCAGCGACTGGTGAGTGGATAATGGAGGAGCGAGGGACAGGGAGGAGTCAGAGACGACTTTTCAAAGGATCGCACGTGGAGCTCTCTCCTCGGCTCCTTTCGTGTTCCCCGCAGGTCTGCTTCCCGGATTCGCTCCGATTCGGGCAGCCGCAGTTCACGTGCCCTCCGCGTGACCGTTAAACATGATTCGGGTGCGGTCAAAAATTATCCGACCAAAATCAATTCTTTGAACCCATTTTGATTTATTTCTATATAATATAAATATAGTGACACATATTTAACCTAATACATATTACTAAAACATGTTCATAGTTAGCACGATATAGGAAAATTCATACATTAACTGAGATGAAAACGTGAAATAATCGAGCATGAAATCGAATAAATGCGAGAACTAATAAAGAGAAAGTCATAAAAGTAAATTGGATTTAAATTGAAAATCCATTTAACACGCGTATTGTATTGAAATTTACTATTCCGAATTCATTTATAGCACATATATTGAATATAATCAATCCATATAACAACTAAGTCTATCCAAGATGAGTTGAGAAATAGGGGTGTGACCCATTTTGATAAGTCTAATTCATATGGTCCTTTGACTTTACTCGGTGAGATTTAGGGTGCATATTTTTTAATCTGGAAAGAATTTCCTAAAAATGATCATCCACATCGTGTACAAAAATAATTGAGAAGAAATTTACAAAAATATATAAATATAGATTTAACCAAAAGGAATACAAAAATACAAATTGAGAAAATTCCCAAATAGGCATTTTTTTTTTCTAAAAACAATTACAATGGTGAAAATCGTGACAATCAAACATAAAAAAGACCTAACTAAAAAATGATTTAGGTAGCTTATAGTGCATGCTTATAATGGATAACGACAGAAGTTTGCACACTAGTTTGCTTATTAGGAAAAGAACATATAACTCCAGATCTGATCTTTCGCAAGCGGCCTAATGGGCCCGCCTAGGCCCAGTTGGCCGAAAGGCAAAATTAGCATGTATGGACAAAGTCATTCCCTCCTTAAGTTTGACCCAGCCAAGCTTAATTATTCCTGGTCAATTTTATACATAATGTTAAATTTTTTTTTCATCGACTGGTCTGAGCGAGGACACATTTAAGCCCGTAGTAGGACCAGCTACCCAAGCCGACCCATTGATCAGGTTGAACCTCACCGATACATAACGGTGGAGGCAGGCCTTGGGCAAGATGAGGTTTTCAAAGTCTGCTCTATAGGTGACAAACTGGTGGGTCAAATAGGTTTCGGTTCGGTTAATTTCGATTCTTCGGGTCATAAATGGATGCGTGTCTTTTCGGTTAACAAACTTTCATGTGGGAATTGGGTGGATATAGCTCGAGTTGGGTGTAGACATTACTAGTCGAGAGTCGGATCCGCTTTGAGCATGTGAAATTTCCTTTTGTGTCTTATTCACATACGAATCATTTCGATTTCTGACATTTCGCTTTCAGTTTTAATTTGCATGGGTCCAGCCCACATCGAGACATGGTTCAATTAGGATTCGGTTATTGTTAGTTTCGGGGCCTGTCGGGTACTAGCAATTCAATAATTCAAGTGCTCTAGGTTCAGGTGGCTGAGTGATTCGTGCTCTTATTCAATTCAAGGTATTTCGAACAGGGATTGAGTTAGATGCGGATTGTTGACTTTTCTTCATTCGTTCGAATTGGGTTGGATTAGTTTTCAAGTGACTCCGTCAGGGCAGGAGGGTTTTGCCACCTCTAATCCCGTCCTCATTTGACGGGTTACATGGGGTAAGAATTTCATGTCCATCCCCAATGATGGAAAGGGAGCTAGGAGGGCTATCTCCCCACTGATTGGGATGTAGTATATTGTAGTCAAATATATAATATATTTTCTAAAATTTCATATAAAATTTCAATATTGTCTTTGTGAATTAGAAATTGCAACAATTATTTATCTCATTCCCTAAATTGAATGTGATCAATGGAAGGGCAGCCCAACTGGAGTGCCTAGGTCCAAAAGGGAAAATTGGTGGATATGGGTAACATTCTCACATGAGAAGGCCCTGCCACCCAACCTTGGCCCAACCACAGCCGAAGACTTCTGTATAAGCTTCAAATATTCGGCTGGCTTGGGCAATACATTTGATCCGATCCGAGTCAACCCAACGATCACCTCTAACCAAATTGAGGTTTTCATGTCCCCAATGCCGTCTTGACCCCATGCTCAACAATGATCGGCTAACCCAGGATAATTTGTCATCCCTTTTCTTGAAGGTTAGATTTGAATTCCATTTCACCAAGTTAAATTATTCTAATTCAAATCTAATGTTGGTCCCATCTGCCGCCTTACACCCATGTTTCCCCATCATACGTGCTCAACCTGACTCGTGAAGTAATGGACCATGAGCTTAACGAAGGCGTTCGTTCACGATTCATGGGCCTAAGAAATCCTCTAGGCCCAATTTGGCCCAATAAAGAATCTCCTCTCCCATCAGAAACAAAAGACCCGATGATCCTCTCTCTCTCTCTCTCTCTCTCTCTCTATTTATCTATCTAGAGTTTAGAATCTCCTCACAAAGATTGGATGTAAATTATTTTGGGTTGAGGCCACCTACACAAGTCCAAAATATGAAATTCTAACCCTCTCTGTGAGACTTGCAGGATCATTTTATGGGCTTTCGGATAGTTGAGTTTCTGCACTTGTGTCCATGGTAAAAAAGTAAAAACATTCATATCACCAAAAATAAAAGCAAAGACTTGCATATCACGCCGAAATTACAAAAGGAAGAAAAATTAAAAGTATTAAAAGAACAGCCTGAAAAAGATAAGGGAACCTTTTAACGAGAGGAGAAGACGTGAAATCCAAAGCAAATTAAGAAAGAAACTCACAGCATGAAGTACGAAATTCTTAAAATTCAGGTCTAGGGTATTCATGTAGATTTAGGTTCACGTCTTACATCATTCATAAGGTTGATGATACGAGAGTTTGTCCACCTAAGACAAAGATAAAAAAAATGAATTTATTTCACGAAAAATAGCTAATTTAGAAAACACATATTGCCTACAAAAATAAATAAATAAATAATAAATAATATTTTCATCTATGAAAATAGTTAGATGTGAATTGTTGTTAATAATGAAAATATTTTTTACTAGTTAATTATTATAAGAAAAATGTTCTTCAAATCATTCATTTTCAATGAAATAAAAAATACCAAGAGTGTCACATCATTAGAGAGAGAAGCCAAACTTCAGGGACAACCAAAGCTCAATACAAAGGGTGGAAAGAGGTGATCCACGGAACTGCATTCTCAAAGTGTTATCATAGGAACTCCCACACCAATGCCCCGTCACGGAATATTTAGTATGTGGACCACCGGAGTCGCAGAATCACCTCCAAAGACGCCTTCCCTAAAGTAGCAGATCAACTTGCAAGATGGGGGTCTTCTCGCCCCGTTCGACAAAGAAGGAATATGTTGCTAACATGCTTGGCACCAAGAGGAAAAACGAATGAGATAGCTCGCCATCTCTGAAGGATTCGCTCACGCAAAAGACGTGATTCAACCCTCCATCAAAGGCCACCAAAGCGATAAGGAATCGGAAAATGATGTTTCTAGGAAGATCCAAAGAAACAAGGGTTGAGAAAATGATATTCTTGGGAAGATCACATGGGACGTTTGATGGATAAAGAACTCTTGTCCTTAACGAAACTCTTGACGGGCTTACCACGTATGGCTTTTTAGTACTGCCCTCCGAGCTTTCCAAGGTATCTTTCTGTTCCTTTTCTATATGGCTATGATAAAAACTTGAATTTCCTTGTTTATAATAAATGCTAGTCATGAAACTCAACTCATCTTGACTCAATACAACAAGCGATGATTAAAACTTGAACAAGTAATAAAAGGACTCAAGCTATCGATTCTTGGAGAATAATTACTAGATGAAAATCAAGACACCAAAAATGTCGCTCACAAAACACTTTTTAATCGATAGAATCACAAGACTATAGTAAATTCAAGATCAAAGAATCTTAGATATTCATGATGTATTCACAATAAGAGAGATGAAAAATAACTTTATCCATGACAATAACTTGGAGAAATAGAAAATTATTGTTTCTGAAATAAGGAAAAATGAAGAAATCCAATTTCTCTCCCTAAATGCACTTTTATTTTAATGTATTTTATTGACTAGATGATAGAATACAACTTTTCATTGTCTTGTATGGAGAGAGGACCAAACCATATTTATGTAGGCTATCAATAGATACCCTCATTAATGACTTTAATATTAACTTTCCATCAAGACACATTTTATCTTCAAAAGAGTGACATCTTTTTATAGGAACGGTAACTTCTCATAAGAATTGCATATTTTCGTGAAGTTAAGAGTTGCCACTTTTCATAACCAATACGTTTTTGGCATTTAAATAATTGTTGAACCATTAATTAAGAATATCCGTGGGCTACAATCATCCTTCCAACTTGCATTCCCAAAAAGTCACATCAATTACAAAGCAAGGAACATCAAGCTTGTGGGGGAAGGTTCGTCTTGGCTAGTTAAGGAATGGTGGGTACGTAACGTGTACGAGAGTGGCGTGTAGGTCGGCCGATTTGGCAAGGGGATGAGGAGGTGTGGGACGTATGGAAGTGGACGAACGCAACACGCGACTCTCTTTATAAACCCTAGTCGACATGAACAAGGAAAATCCAGGGAGGCGTATGAAGCGAAGCTACTTCCGGGCCACCTTTTCCATTTATTATGAAGCTTCCTAGGTTTTGATCTTGCCCACGCAGGGTATGCTTGGGAATGTGGACAATCATTTTCAAGACCCTCCTAGCTTAAGGGCATGCAAATGCTCATTTTTAGGAGTGACGGACTGAGTGAAAGCGAGGCGATATGACTACCCATCAAGACGTTATCCTCAATACTAGGAAAAACACAATGGGCGATGGGCATAATCGTCTCTAAAAGCGAAAAAAGGCCCGTCCTTAATGTTCATCAGCGAAGGCACATGACCAAATTGCCTGTCCCGTTCATACGTCCCCACTAAAGAAAACTTCTGCGATAGGTCGGCACGGGTTAGTCCCCTGAGACAACCATTAGGCACAAATTATCCAATAAGTTATAAATCTATTGTACGACAACTTATTCAATCCTTAATTTTAAATTTTGTCAATTTAATTTTAAATTTTTTTATGATTATCTATTATAGTTCATTCTGCTAATTTTAGCTAGAAATTACTAATGTGACCTGTCCATTTTATATACGTAAATAATTTTAGTAATTTGTTTCTAATTTTTTGAACTTTTTGCTTTTTTCTTCCTTTTCTTTTTTTCATGTTTTTATGCCGGGGCATCGCACCCCTCACCCAAGGAAAGAAAATTCAAAAAATTTACAAAAATCATTCACGTCAATACTAATCGTGCCGCATGTGACGGGCATCACCGCATCAACAATTCCGGCAAATGTGGGTGTGCATGGTCCGAGCGGACGGTCCTTAACCTAGAACTGGGAACCACCCGCTAAGAACCGGGAACTAGACCACCGGTCCGGTCCGGTTCCCGGATGGATCCATAGAACCGGTCTAACCTCCACGTCTTCCCCTTTTCGCCTTCAACCGGTTGCGACCCTCACTCCGCTTCCATCTCAGCCACCACCACCATCTTGGCCACCACCTCCGTCATCTCCCACTCCTCCCTCGAGACCAACAATGAGGAGAACAACAGGGATGATGAGCCGTTCTTAGACCTAGAGTTCACCCGTCCCCGAAGATGAGAATGATGGGGAGAAGCCTGAGGAGGGGGAGGAGGAAGAGGGGAGGTAGAAGCGGGACGAGCCCAACAACGAAAAGGACGATAGTGACAGTGAATGCAAAGGTGGCAATGACGTGGAGAGAGAGTTCAAGTTCAAGAGAGGAAAAGAGAATTAACTCACTGTTTCGCCAAGTTCGGACTAGAACTCAAAGGGAGATTAGTAGATCCGGAGGTGAATCGGAGAGGAAGAGGGAGCTCGAGGAGATTTTGAACTGAGAGAGACGAGATGAAGTAGGAGAGTAGTGAATTGAGACAAAATTGTGATTGGAATCCTAAATTTTAGATTTGCTAATTTCGAATTTTTTAATATTAAAAATTAATATATTATTATAATATAACCGATCCAATCCGGGTGGGCGGATCCGCCCATGGAACCAAGAACCAGGAACCAGACCGGTTCCCTTAAGAACCACCAGTTCCAGGTGGTTCCGGTCCGATTCTTGGCGATCCAGGCCAGTCCCGGTTCTTTTGCACACCCCTACCGGCAAAAGTTACTAGGATGAGCTATTAGACACTCGTTAAAATATTAATAATTGAATTAATAGAATTAAAAATTTTAGAAATAAATCAATCACTCTACGATGAACTTAAGATTTTTTTGAATGATTGTCTCTCGTAGTAGTCATTGTGACGAGGTACGGGTCCCTAGTACTTCCTTGAGAATTCTACCAATTGCCTGCATTGCTGTCGGTGTGGCATGGCACGACCGTCGCCCCGTCAATTATTAGTTCGTAAAGTTTTCTAGCTCCATGGTACGTTGTGCCCTGCAATGAGCGCAACAGATTCACTGACGAGTAAAGTAGCTAGCAATCAGAAAATCCCCCAAACCCGTGAGAACTGACAGATTCAACGGTAGGACAAAAATCCCCAAACCACAAAACTTACAGACATATAAATAAATTTATGGTTGGCGAAATGAGAGATTATCGGGGCGAAGAAACATTAAAATTTAAGAAAGATGAACATACCCAATTTAAGCAAAGATCGTTGTGGAAAAATCATGATATTCGACAGCTCCTTTGGCAAGAAATGAGTGCATACAACAAACGACACTTCGTCATCTAAAAGATTTCCTTCTCCAGCTGAAACTTTCACTGCTTGGACAAGATGTTGGGTAGCAATAACGACGGTGGCAACGCCTATTTTTCCATCGTTTTTCCAGTTCTAACTCCAAATGTGCGGATAAAACGTAACGATAGAAACGTGGAGTGTCGCCTTACGAAGATGATACAAAAACTCTCAGCAGCTCATAAAGAGTCTCCAAAACCCCTCTAAGACCTAGGGTTTGTCATTTCGAGGGATGAAAGGGGACAGACATTAATGAAGGAAATAATAGGTTTCATGCTACTTTCTAAGTAAAAGCTTATAAGAGAAAACGGAGTCCGACTCGAAATATCCATCGAAAGGATACTTACTCATTTGATTTCCGAGGGATAGATTGGTAGGTTTATAAATACTCAGTAGCAAAAAGAGGTTTTATTTTCTCCTTTCATGGTTGGAAGAAATTTCCTCCTGCCCTATTTTTTAAACGGTGGGTCATAAGTTATCTCGGAATATTGCCCAACCAATCTTAGACTTATTGTACGGATAAACTTTTCAATTTTGTTAATTTAATCTTAAATCATTGGATGAAATTCTAATATAGTATTTCTAGAATTTTACTAGAATTGATTGATATGGCGGTCCAAACGTCCTACGTGACATGTCGCCATGTCAGCGATTTCGATAAAAATTAGACAAAATGATTATATTATAATTTTACTAAAAAATTAAAGCTAAATTGATAAAATTTAAAACTTTTAAGACTAAATTGGCATTGTTCACCAAATTTAGGACTAATTGGACATTGGACAATTTTCCCTTTAAGTGATGCATGTTATCCACATACAAACCTACCTAAATATAAATGTAGGAGATAATTATGAAAGTAATATACTAACCAAAACTGGTCCAACATTCAACATTTAAAAAAACCTATCTTTACTCTGAAAAATATGAAGGATTTGACACAAAGATGAGTTACCATTTGGGAGGTGGATAAGGAAGGGCGAGATTAGGGTGGGGAGAATCTTATTGGTAAAAAGTCAAAATCCCTTGTTTGGAAGTACAAAAGTGATTGATTTTGAAAAGAAATTAAATCCACTGGTCCCCCAATCCTTAATTCTCTCCAACTTGGAGAGATAGTGGCTTGGAATGTGAACTTCTTTGTCATTTTCCCATCTTTGCCCTCGGAAGTACAAAGCAACGTCGAAAAGCCAAAAGGGTAATAATAGTAAAATAAACAAATCACTAAAAATATTATGCGTTCATTTTCTCCATCTTCGTTGTCATCTTTCTAAACAACACCAAACAAAATTTATTTATTTTCCTCCACCGATCTGTTCACCTTCATTTTCAATCTCTTTATTTTCTTCCCCTCCTACTTTCTTTTCCCGAATAAAGTGCAAATGGCCAAAATCATGGTTTTCAAAGACTCAAGTTATTCAATATGTTAACTAAACCTATGGTAAAATTCCCAAACATGATCAGCACTTGAAGAAGAAATACTGCCAAAATTCTTAAATTATACCCATCGTGGCACTCTAAAAGAGAAAAAAAAAACAATTATATTATCAAAACTACAAATTTTATATCAATGTGACACAATAAAATAAAATAAAAAACTCCATTCACCATAAAAAAAAAAAAAAAAATCTACAATTTGCCCATCGTAACATCGACATCTCAAAAAGTCACAAAAGTTTGGAGTGTTGATCTTGTAACAAACATAATTTAGGGTTATTCATAACCTAAAGATGTTTAAATATGAGTATCACAATAGGTATAATTTAAAATTTTTAATAATACGAAACAAGTTTAAAATATTATTATGTCGACACGTATGCTGTAAAATGTTTTGTGGTAGTAACTTAAATAATAATTTCACGTTCTCCCGCTTTCCAAAGCAGCTGAAAGAGGGATGTTGGTTAAATTAAGGATGTGCCTTTAAGTATGTGGATTCCGATAAAATAAAATAAAAAAAGTGTGCGGATGGGATTTGTCACACCCAACGAGGAGGGGGTTTTGCCACATTATATTATGATGGTGCGTACTTCGAATTATGCGTACCACACAAAAGCCAAAAACCCAGATGGGGACAAACCCTTTTTTTTTCATTATTCATCTGAAAGCAAGGGAAAAGACTTCAAGCTAGGAAATAGAAAAATAAAATAAAATAAAATGGTTGGGAACCCCATTGGCAGGACACAACCGTCATTCCAATGGTGTTAAAAATATGAAAAATCTTTATAGTATCTATTATAAATTTAAGGGTTCACGTCTCTCGCTCTCCACCCGAAAACGACTGCGAAGCAACCTGTGGTCTACCTGTAACACACATTCCACAGATTATATCGAACCTACACGCACGCACGCACGCCACCCGCGTACATCACGTTGGATTCATGGACTAAGACCCAAAGCCAGTCATCTTCTTTATATACCTCTCTCTCTCTTTCTCTCCCTCCCACCCTCCCTCCCTCCATCGTCTTCTTCCCCTCGCCCTCTCTCCCCCACACCACCCCCCTCCGCCCCCCTCTCTCCCTCTTCTGAGCTGCAGATACATGTTCCCTTCGAGCTGATTTCGGGGTCGACGATGGTGGATCATCAAGCCGTGTGCTGCATGTGCGGCGACGTTGGGTTCCCGGACAAGCTCTTCCGCTGCAACAAGTGCCGCAACCGCTTCCAACACTCGTACGGACTCCACTCATTATCATCATCATGAGAGTGTCTCTGATACGCATGCATCCATGTATGTGTTGTCCACTCGCACCTGTTTCATGCATGCCCATCATCGTGACGACGCATGACATGTGTGCACATGTGTTGTGTCTGTTAGACCCATGTTCACACATCCATGTTTGATAGTTACCTTTAACTGAATTTCTCACCAAACGCCTCCTCGAAACACCTCCTCACCAACCGCCGCCGCCGCCGCCGCCGTGGTCCGTGTTACATGATTCTAGCGTTATGGGCATGTATATCATGCACATGTGTCCTCCAGTTCATGACATAGAAGATGATGATCAGCAGCTCTTAAACTCCATACTATTCTTAGGTACTTGTCTAGCTAGGATAGCTTAGTCGTAATAACCAAATCTGCATATGTTTGATCGACGATAATTACATAGAGAAACTTCTCTATCTTCAGTTATCTTTGATTTTGCTTAGAAATATGAGATGATACACACAAACTTTGGTGTCCCGCAGGTATTGCAGTAGCTACTACGGCGAAGCTTCCGAGCCGATCGCACGGTGTGACTGGTGCCAGAGCGAGCAGAGAAGCGTGAGATCGCACGGAGTTTCGTCGCGGGGGTCCGGGCCTGTGAACGGCAACGTGGGCGTCCTGAAGTCCGAGTACTCCGGCGACCGGATAATCAAGCAGCATGACCGCGAGGATGGCACCACCCCCGCCCCCGCCGCCGCGGACAAGGGGAAGAACCCCTCGCCGCGGACCGCCACCCGCAGGTACAAGCTTCTCAAGGATGTCATGTGCTAGTGGGAAATATGAACTAGATATCTCAACCCTCAAATGTAAATCACCCAAGTTGCATACACATATAGCAGTATATATCCTATAGTATCTTATGGTGTTTTCTCTTTGTTTTAGGCGAGACCACTGTTTGATCTACTGTGGTTTTCCTCTATGTTGTTTCCTTGAAAAACAATGTAAATCCAGAAGAACCCAAGTGAACTGCACGAGTTTTCATGTCATAATCGAGTTCTTCTTTCGTCTCTCCACTGTGCTCCTCTGTGGTCTCCTCTTCTTTGAACTGACTTGTAGTATAATATTCGAGCTAACAAGTAAGATCAAATGGGATTAACTTAATTAATGGCCACCTATGTATTATTTTATTTATACCTACAGTATTATTTTTAATAAATATTTTGGGTAATATTTGCTATATAAATGTGGATGTACCAACACTATGATATAGGGTGGCTGGTGATGGCAAAAGAGGGTCTCCCTTAAGGCATGTGGTGTCTCTATCAGAGTTTGGTTCTTGATTGAAAATTGCCATAAAATGAGGGGAATTCAATGCGCACTTGGATTACTCTCGTCCATGGGATTCATCGTACCTAAAGCTGCTCTAGCTCCTTCTTTTTCTTCTCTTTGTGCAGAATTCATTGAAGGCTTTTTAATATATCTAGGGCCTCTATTATTGCTTTGTGGGTTCTTTTTCTTTTTCTTATCTTTTCTTGTTCCTTGGAAAGAAAAAAGGATCGACGAGAGGTGAAGAAGACACAGCTGTGGCAGATGGGTAGTTGGGAAAATTAATTTGCAATGTCCTAATCGGGTGTAAAGAATTTCAACTCACCTGATGAATGGGAGATTGTTGCTGATGTCATCAAATGGACACTATTGTTAAACATTTGAAATTGCTCCTTGATTTCAGTATAGTTCGGTTGGATATTGAGTAGGTTTGGGAGATTAGGTTGGTGACGTTCTGCCATTAAATATTCACACTTCAGGGTTGCTTTTCTGATACTAACATTGTTAATGCTCCTATCCCTATTTGTGACTATATGAAAAGATAAGCACTCAAAGCTTGCGACCAAATTCTGGTTCATATCAGTACAACGGTATTTTTTGGACAATTTCAGGCCGTGTTTATTTTCATACATGAAAACATGGATTCGAATGATTTTCATAATTTGTACCTCAGTTATCGAATGATAGAATTGATGGAAAACGTGGCCCGAGAGACAAGTGGTGGGTGTTTGCGGACCAGTTGTTTTAGAGTGAACAGCACTCGATAACTCCATGAGTAGTTTCATTTGGTACTGTGGACGCTCTTTTTGTGAAAGTACAGAAGCTGATAATGTCTTCTTCCACTGGATCTGGCCTGGCCATTTATGACAAAACAACAAAATCTCCTCCTCTACTTGACCTCAACTCTCAAGGGATGTATGAAAATATTGTTTAACCAAAAAAAAAGAAAAAAAGAGGAATTGTTGAATATGCTTTTAACTAAAGTTCAATTATCTAGAGATTTGACTAGATCACATTAATTATTTGAATAATTCGACCATGTTGAACGTCTAATCCGAAGGAGTTGACAGGGCAGATTGACCCACCTGATCAAAGATGCAGTCGAACTTGGTGTTAAAATCATAGCATCTGCCATTGATGCTACTCAAGCATCTGTTTGCTAGATGCTTGCACACATGGCCGCTCATGCCGGGAGAACTATGCAAGATGAAAATTCATATTTCTACATTATTAAAGAGAAAATAGATTTATATATTGAGGGTATCACTGATTTAAACGCCAAATCATACTTGTTCAACCATATATATTGTGAATCGAAATTGAGATTTATTTTACCAAAAAAAGTTTGAGATTTATAAATTGAAGGTATCACTTATTTTTATGTCATAGACATTTATAATTTTATAAAGTCAATATTATAAGATAGAGAATTTTAAACAAAAATTAAGATTGGGAAAAGGACTTGTTTGCTAGATGCACGCATACGTGGCCGCTTGTGCTGTGAGAATTATGCAAGTTCAAAGTTCGAATTTCTACATTATTAAAGAGAAAATTCTTCCATATCATAATTGTTAAACCAAGATATGGAGAAAATGACGTTTATCATAACTTATGGCGCTCACTTTAATGTTAAAACTTTTCGCCAAATCACTTTAGTGCTACATTGAAAGAAAAAATGATTATCCAAGTACATCCGATAACAATCCCTTTGATTCATCCTACATGGCATTTTTAATAAAATTTAAATTTTTACTTGACTTTCCTTATGGAAAAAAGAAGGCCAATTCATTCATACTCAAAAGACCATCAATTGTGAAACTCAAAACAGAAAAGTTCTTTGTCAGACTTAGGACACGAATGATAATCATCATATTTTTTTGACATAAATTCTAAAGAAATAGATTTTTTTATTTTTATTCCTCGGGCAAGCTTCTATGCAGAATACACGTTTGATAATTATACAGAATTTATGTTCTCAAAATAGAAATTCATTTGATAACAATACAAAATTTCTCAAACTCGAGCAACCACCTCCATAGCTACCAATTAGTAGCGAGGACAACCGAAGGATGGCGACCGACAATAGGAGATGGTGGCAGAGAACGGTGGGCAGTGGGGGGCGGGGGAGGATGGCAACCGGCAACAAGTGGTGGGAGGGGCAGATGGCCGGCTAGTTAGTAAAGAGGACAAACAAGAGAAAGAGTTTTTGCTTCTCATTTCTATTCCAAAAATATAAAAGTATAAAATTTTTACTTCTCGTTTAGAAATAGAAAAATGAAATTGCATTACCAAATAATTTTTTTTTCCAAACCTATTTCTAGGAGCTGAAAAATAGATTTGGCAGAAATTAGAATAGTTATTATGCGTACCATTAGCAAACAATTTTTTTCCACGGTAAGAGCAAATGATAATGACTAGCTAAAAAAAGGCATTCATTTCGGAATTCGAACTGACTTGACAAAGAATTGATCCATTGGGGAGAAGTGAAGACTTGAACAAAAATTAAAATTTGAGAAAGAAGTAGCAATAGGTACAAACGCAAAAATCCATGACAATTAGCAAGAGGAATAAGAAGGAAATAACATATTGAGATTGTCCTATATCAGTTATGGAATAGACTGGTGGTCTTTTATAAATGTAAAGAAAAACCTCACATTTTTTTTATATAACTTTTGAGATTAGAGAGGATCAAGACACAAATTGCCAATAAGTCTGAATCCAAGAGTCATACATCAGGGTTACAAGTTGTTGCGGTTGCGACTCAAGCTCAATTTGTGAGGAGGAGATTATTGAAATTGTCTCACATCAATTGTGGAATGAGCTTGTGATCGGTTTATAAATATGATGAAAAACCTTACTTTTTGAGCTAATTTTTAAAATAAGAGAGTTTCAAGACTACCCAACACTATAGTAGAGAGCTCTCGATCAAAATTAAGGGCCAAATCTGTGGTTACCTGAATTGCGAGGACAAATTTGTGTTCGCATAGAGTTTGGGTACTGCAACTTCAACCTTGATGTCATCACTTTGTCCAAGGAGCAAGATCTCGACATTTTCTTAAGGAAATTCGTGGGGTCAAGGACCAACACACAAAGTTGGGGCAAGTGTCACAAGTTGGTAGTTTCCTTAGCTACGGATCAACCCGTGTGGCGCCTAGCGAGCGAAACTCGCTAGGCCAGCCTTCCTTCTATAGTTGTTCCAGTGAACAATACAACGAATAGCTCTTTTATACAAAATCGTACTACACCTAGCTTTGCTCAAGCGTCTCGTGCATCAAGCGAGACAGCAGTCCTTTTTAGGCTCAACAACTGGTTTCAGTCTGCCATGGCCTCATCAAGAGAACGGCATCAACTCCCGACCAATTTGTGCATGGGAGGCCAACCCCGCCTTCAGAGCTCCTAAGTAATATTATCTTTCTATTCTAGAACTCCTAACACCAACTGTCATGACGCCACTTCCACAGACCAGTTGTGTTCATCCTCTTTGCGTCCTCACTCTTCACTCAATAATCCCAAATTTCACTCCCAAGGGTTCACAGGTACAGGAAAATCATGAACCGTGACACAAGCCTATTTCTAGGAGGTCGAAGCCTAGATTTGGCTTGCCTGGGGCAACGGCAAAAGGATGGGAGTTGACGATGATGACAGCAATACAATTGGGATAGAGGCCGACGATCACCAAAGATGGAGGAAAAAGAGAATAATTGAGGGATTTGAATTTATAAAACAAAACGACGTTATCCCCAATTCGTTAGTTTAGGGAAAATATGTGAGAGGTGTTAGAATATTTAATAATAAATTATGTCTTCATTTAATAGTTAAAACATTTAGAATAATTAGACATGAGCCCACAAAATCTCACATGATATTCAAACTAAAAGTCCTAGTTTGACTCTTTCTAGACCTTATTTACCTCTCCAATTAAATATTCCAACACTTATTACTATGAAAAAAATGACCAGATTAAACATAAAGGGGAGTGTTAAAATATGTAAATAATAAACCACATATTCATCTAATAGCTTAAACTTTTAAAACAGTTGGTTGTAGTCCTACAAATCTCACAAAAAGTAATTATTTAGCTTTTAAAAATTCATCTTCGTCCTCTCCTTCGTCATCAACCCCTGTGTCCAGGTGTTCATTGCCTTCCTTATCTTCATCAGCACTTATCGCCTTCTACTTCTTTTTCTTCTTCTTTGATTGTAATCCTTTGCAAAATGAATTGGGGAAAAAATTGATGTCCAACGTGAACAAAAAATTTAGTCCATCATAATATTTAAGTACAATGTGGCTCTTTCCAATGAGCCACATCGGACTATTATTTTAAAATAACAACACAAAATTTTCTGACTATTCAGATTAGCAATGACACTTAAATAATTGGTGTTTTCTTACAAAATTGGTACTCAATTGATTGCTTGAAAAGTTTTGATCCAAATATGAGCGTTGTGTGAAAGTTATCACATTTTTAGTGTCCTTTTTCTTTCAAAATATTTATCATGAATTGAGATCTTAGATTTATAAATCGGAGGTATCACTTATTTTCAATTGTAGACATTTATAATTTTGTAAAGTCAATATAAGATATAGAATTATGAACAAGAATTAAGATTTTGGAAAAAGAAACCTTAATTTCAAGTGCATGTGTTGATCCCCATGCATAAGAGGACGTAATTTCCTTTTGTTTTATTAAAGAAAGTATTACATTCAAATATAAATCACTAAATATATCTCATTTTATTTGTCATTAAATTTATTTTTATTTATTCTTTAACTATCAAATTAATCAATCTGGATCGTTAGAGAAAATAAGTTGTAGATGAAAATAGAAATAGGGTTTGGGGTGTATATGACATTTTCTTTTAAAAGGGGGAAAAGTGTCAAAAAGTCCTAAACCTTTTGGTTTTGTGCCGATTTAGTCCTAAATCTTTTTACGTTGTGCCTATTCAGTCCTTTCAGCCAATTTTAGCCGGATTTTGCTGACTGGACGCCGGCCGGCTGACGTGGACAACTTTTAATAATTTTTTAATTTTTAAAATTTTAAAAAAAAATTCCTTTTTCCTTTTTTTTTTTTCTTATTTCTTTTTCTTTTTCTTTTTTTTTTTTCTCCAGCCGGTCATCGGAGCTCGGCGGCCGGCCAGAGGCGACGGCCGGCGAGGTCGAGGGCGAATCCTCCTTGCGCCGAGCTGGCGGGGCTTGCCCTCATTGGCCATGGGCGAGGCTCGACCCTTGCCGGACAGATCCGGCGAGGGCGAGCCTCGCCGCCCGGTGCGAGGTCACCCTCGCGGCCACTAGTGAGGTGGCCGGCGAGGTCGACCTCAACCTCACTAGTCGTCGCCTCTGGCCAGTCGCCAAGCTCCGAAAATCGGTTGGAGGAAAAAAAGAAAAAGAAAAATTAAAAATTAAAAAGAAAATTAAATTAAGAAATAATTTAAAAGTATTAAAATATTATTAAAATTTGTTCACGTCGCACCGATCAAGCCACGTCAGCGGTCGGTGTCCAGTCAACAAAATCCGGCCAAAATTGGCTAGAAAGTACTGAATTGGCACAACGTAAAAATGTTTAAGACTAAATCGATACAAAAAAAAAAAGGTTTAGAACTTTTTTGGCACTTCTCCCTTTAAAAGGTGTTATTGCCCTTACTATGATGGAAGAAAATTACAAAGCAAGCTATCTCCATAATACATCAAAATCACTATAAAAAAATCTCTCTTATGAAAATTGTGTGAAAATCTTAATAACTTGTACATCTATCTTAAAATAAGTATTAATATATTTATATCAATAAAAAACCGCGTCCTTTCAACATAAGACTTTGTCGATGTAATTGCCAATCACACTTTACTCATGTTATGTGATTATCTTGATACAATCAAGACGACTACTAGCTGGTCATACTTTTTCAGTACATGACCAATGTTGCTATGATTGACTGATATCGTCGCTTCAGCATCCTTAATAACTTTCCCTGATCAATACATATTTAAATTACTAATTGAAAAATGTGGCAAAACTCTCTCTAGCTTGGTGCTTGAATAAAATATTGATCGAGAATCTCTTAATTGCACGGTTGAAATTCTCATGGAGCTACTCCACTCTGCAGTGCGTCACGTACACAGGAAATTAAAAGACGACGAAAAAAGTGGTGGGATCGGATCTTTCTTTTTCCTCTTCTTTCCCCGTTTAAGGTTTAGCATGGAACAAAGGAAGGTGGTCAATCTAGACCTTCGAATTAACATAAAGTCGACGCAATCCTCATAATGGATATTTCGCTTTTTCGTGTGTAGGATTTTATTGTAATTATTTAATTTCGTTTCAAAGGCTTGATGAGTGCTTACAGATGATAAAGTTTGATGAGAATAACTGGGAGCACTAAACTAGTGGATCCTTTAGGGCGAAGTAGTCAACTGAAATAAAATTAATTTGGTGTTATTGGGTCATGATTATTTTTATTTTTGGCGACTACTAAAATCATGGACCGCTAAGGCTATGCACCTCACTGTTTGCTTTCTAATATTTTTTTATATGTGAGCATGCATGCGCACATACCCATTCATGGAATTGAGACAAAAGTGGATATGTTGACCTATGACGGCCTAATTCATTGGAAAATGATTAAAAAGTATGTGCGCCACAAGAACCACGTAGCGACCAAACTCGAATTCATCTCTAGAAACCCCCACACATGATGATGAATTCTGTGCTTCGTTGCTAAAGGGTAATTGGTAATATGGAATGATAAAATCAAATGACAATATTCAAAAATCGAGAGATAGAAATGTGAAATTTCATCCCCAATGTTTTCCAAGACGTCCTGATAGGACCCCTCTAGTAATGAAAATGGCTGTTATCATTCCTAGAACTTTGAGAAATTTCTATTAATCAATTTCATTGCTACATGACTTCTAGTGGAAGCTCATAGTTTTCATTGCTGGAAAAGTCATTCAAAAAACTCTTTTTGGCGACAAAATTGAACTTCTAGGCAGTAATGGCTTATTTCAGCATCATTGCGATAATTTGTTACAAAACATAATAACGAACTCTAGTTATTAATGAATATTGCATTACTAGAATTTCTAACGACAAAACCCATCTTCTTAGGATGAAATTGTTTTTCCCTTAGAGATTTTATTATAGTGAAAAACTATCCAATCAATTTAGATTTATTTTATAAAATTAATTTATTTTTAAATTTTTAAATTTTATCAATTTAACTCTAAATTTTTTAACCAAGTTTCAGTGGATCTAACCCCATCTTCGATGAGTTCAAGTACATGTACGACGCCACGTTAAATGTGGTCGGATTGAAACTGCGTGGTGGGACGGCAAAAATGATAGTCATGATGAGTGATGGAGACATTCAGAAGAGGAGGCCTTGGGCTGGTTTGGTTGGCAGGAGCTACCACCACTTGCTCTACTTGCCCACCAGGCGGATCTCATGATAAGACGACAAAACCATCGATCCTGCTTTTATCGCGGTCTGCCCTAGCATCACTCGTCACTATCTGGCAAACTCATTGTCGTTGAGTCAAGTTAAATCATCTGCTGATTCACCGATTAGACCTTAATCATCAACTAATCTTTCAAGATATGGTCCTCTTTTCTTGCTCGGTTTAACGGGTAATCTCTCTTGAAGGCGACGGTTTTTGTACATGGCATAAGGCCGACGAAAGACTCCACGAATACTTTGCACAGCATATATTCGAGGCTCGGTGCCTGAATACTTTGATTCTTTTGAACAAGAACCCAAGTCGGGGTGTGAATGATCCATGTGTCAATTGTCTTCTTGTATGTGATGGGCTTATGGTATTGGAATAAACATGCTCTTGAATTCTTGATGGACGTGATCATTTGTAACGCTATACATGAATCATTAAATTCTATCTTACCATCGAAATCGTCTCAATATCATGTAGATTTTCACAATGTATATTAAAGTTACTTTCGTATTTGTAATTATCGAGTTAGTAACTTTTTAGGCGAATATGACAATAGTAATGAGATCTGTGAACAATTTACATATAGTACATATTTTTATTTGTGTGTACATAATGATGACCAAGAGGCTATAGAAAGACTTGCATACGCAATTTTTAGACAAACTATAAAAAATTTCTATCTCATTTTTGCACTCGCACATCAAATTTTCTTCTCAGTTTGCAAAACCTACAACATTCTTACTTTTGAGATCCCATTTGAAGCTCCAACTGAGTTTAGATGCTATTTACGAATTTGTCGCTTTCCTTCTAAAGTTATCCCTCCCAATTCTCTAAGCCCACCTACCATAAAATCCACCTTGTCAAAACCCCAACCCAATCCAAGCTCAGCCCCTCCTCCCTAGTGCCACCCACAATCGCAAGCACTGCACAACATCACCACTTGCCATGTCAAGAAGCCTAAACCTTGGTCGAGCTCTACCGACGATGTCGAGCTCAACTCATCATCGAGCATCAGAGAGAGAAGAGAGAGAGAAAGGGGGCTCGGCTCGGGTTGGGTCGGCACGGCATTCGTCGAGTTCAGTGACAATGTAAGAATATCGGTGTAGGTTCGGCCTTGAAGTTGAAGGGAAAGGAGGGGAGATGATGGGTTTGGGGTTTGGCTGTATTTGAGGGACGCATTGGTCTTTTCGATCGGTGATTTCCTCGGGAGATGCAAATTGTAGATTTTCAGAATCGATTGAAGGGTGAAAAGTGCATAAATTTTTTTTGGGAAAGCTTCCAACCTCTTCTTTTGCGTGTGGGGCCCCAAAAAAATGCATCCATCTTAGGAATAGGGCCCAGGCCCGTATCGCATGTGTATCACAACGATCTCTGCGGGCCCACAAGATATCATGAGAGCAGAGGCTGGGGTCTCCCTCCAGATTTGCACGTACAAATTTGGTCTCCATTACCGTCTGGACTCTTCCTCAGGAATACCTTCAAAAATTGATTTGATGGAATTTGTATTTATTCCGGCTGAAAATCAATATGAGCTTTATATCATGCCATAACCATAAGATCTTTGCGGCCAAATTTAGTCTTTGAGTTCATCTCGATGATTTGAGGATTTCAAAAAAATTTCATGATCAGATTCTAATTTTCAATGTGAAGGATAAGAACTCAATATTCTGGTGAAGAATCGCATTGGCAGAAGCCACGACAACAACGATAGTCATTTTTCTTTTTGGTTAAGTGAGGTAGTATGACCAAAGGAAAATGTCACAAATGATCCCTAAAGTTTCATTTAATATTTAATTTCATTCATGAGCTTTTGATTTACTCAATTTGGTCTCTGAACTTTCATCTAATGTTCAATTTCATCCACGAGCTTTCGATTTGCTCAATTTGGTCCCTGAACTTTCATCTAATGTTCCATTTAGTCTCTAACTATTTGAAAATTGACAAATTTTCCTTTTTTTAATAGCAGACTGTTTTTTATAAATAAAAAAAATACCAAATCGGGTTTTTTTTTGGTCGAAAAAATACCACATTTATGCAAAGTAATAAAGGTCAATATTTCTTTCCTTTCTCCATATTAAAAAAAATGGAAAAATGGACAATAATAATAAACAAAGGTGAATCTTGCATTTTGATTTCTTTTTTGTATATGCAAATTACTTGAATAATGTACAAAAGCCCATCAATCGATTTTTCCCTTTTCGATGAAGTCCATAAAAAAAATCGATTGATGGGCTTTTGTACATTATTCAAGTAATTTGCATATACAAAAAAGAAATCAAAATGTAAGATTCACCTTTGTTTATTATTACTGTCCCTTTTTCAATTTGTTTTTAATATGGAGAAAGGAAAGAAATATTGACCTTTATTACTTTGCATAAATGTGGTATTTTTTCGACCAAAAAAAAACCCAGTTTGGAAATAAAAAAAATAGTATGATATTAAAAAAAAAGGGAAATTTGTCAATTTTCAATTAGTTAGGGACTAGATGGAACATTAAATAAAAGTCCAGGGACCAAATTGAGCAAATCGAAAGCTTATGGATGAAATTGAACATTAGATGAAACTTCAAGAACCATTTGTGACATTTTTCCTATGACCAAAGCATGTAGAGACCCAAAGCACTACTTAAAGTCCGTTTGGGACAATCTTTTGCACAATAGTGTGAAAAAGAGGTGTGATAGCTTTGATAAGGCATTTAGGCAAATGTCAAATCACAACTCCTCTTATTACCGTTTTCAAAAGCAGCCACAATATGTTGGAAGATGTTGCATATTAGAACATTCATTACCAAACATGGGAATTGTGTCATCCACGACACAATTTAGCTTTGGCTATACTAATGAACAATCATAGTGAAACTGAATAATTAGCTATTGGCTCTTTGATTTTGCGAAAAAATTAATGATTTAAAAATATTTTCTTAAAAATAATTGTTTATATCGTTTGAAAAAATTAGTTGATGAAAAAAGTTTCATTATTGACAATAATTTATATCTAAAATTTTTATGAACAACGAAAATATCTATTATTGCTCATTCATTTTTATAAGCGAGAGAAGCAATTAATTTTAACAAAGTGTTTTCAAATCTAAGAAAGAAAAAGAATATCAATGATATAGGATTCCGATATAAGTAAGGATTATAAGTCATCTCATAAAAGGTAGTGTAATAAAGCATTAACACCGATTTATCCATAACTATACAAATTGTTTATTTTCTGCGAAACAATCGCATCCTTAGTTCATAGCACAATTTAAAGTTAGTCAAATTATAACCCAAGTAGATGGGAAGTCACATTTTCCTCCTCCACCTTTCAAGCAAATTCACACCAAGAGTGGTTAGATGCTTGCTTTTAGTTATAATTATCTAGTTTTCTTAATAAAGCTAATACCGTTGCTAATTATATTAGTGATTGCTCACATTGTTATACAATTATTATTCCAATCGTACTATTAATAATGTAATGATACATAATAACATTATGTATAATTAACTTTGTATGGTAGCCATAAATAAGTTCTTAATTACTAGATAAAAAGTCACATATATTAACCGATAATATCTTGATACTAATGGGGTATTACACTCACGATTAGCTATAAGAGTGATAAAATAAGATAATATTATTTAAATTTATGACATGTTACATGCTTAACTTATAATTATCACAATAGATTATTTTTAGAACATAAATAAATAATTTTGCAATAAATTATAACATCTAATAATATAAATGGTTTATTGCACTCACGAATCATGTTAGCTATAAAAGTGATATAATTATATCCTCTCTAGTTCTGATTTTAGGGGTGTTTCGGGAATCTAATGATATACGTCCTTATTATATGTAATTTTTTTAAACCAAACAGTGTAATGAGTTAGATTTTACTTAAATCAAACCCTCTAATAATTTTTACAGCTCTATTACATTACAGTATGATAGCTATCGCATTACATTTTATTCAATTACTCCGATCAGACGAGCCATTAATGTTATGCACCTATATGTACACCAAAGATCTGAAAAGACAACCAATGCATGGTTTGCTCCAACTCTTAGTTTCAAATAGCAAAAAAAAAATAAAAATAAATAAATAATAAGGACACGCTAGTTACTTGAAATAGTTCATTTCATTAAGGCTCCATTTATTTTGCAAAAAAATGATAATTTGAAAATACTTTTCTAAAAAATGATCACTTGTATTGTTTGAAATAATTAGCAAAAAACTAATTATCTATAAACATTTTCGTAAATGATAAAAATAATTTTTTATTTTCATAAACAATATAAGAAATCGTTTTTAAGAGAATGTTTTCTACATCGTTCACTTTTCGCAAAACAAACACACCCTAATTTCAAGCCATAAATTATGTGACAGACTAATTTTATTGATTTGATTTGATTTGATTTGTTAAATCAACAATACGATGGTAGGAAGTTTTGTTCTGATACATCTCTAAGGCTTATTATGTTCAAAATATTTATAAACCTATGATTAATATAGCTTCTCAATTTAAAGTTTTCACGAAGTATGAACTCATCCTTTGTTTTCTTGAATATGATGTTCCACCTACAAATAATAATTATGCCTCCACCCTTTACTTCGATTCGGTTCGTGACAAGACCCATCACGAATTAGTGATGATAATAGATCTTGATTGAGTTTTACATGATTCAAAGGTCAAACAACGTTGAAAACATGAAGTCGATCGTTGTAAGCATACGGCGGCAAGTGCACGATCAATTTGGTGATGTCCAGTCCACTCTCATCTCACTTGATCTATACTCATCACTTCATATCTTTCTAAGTAATGTGAATTGGCCTAAAAAATCAACATGTCAAGGTACGAATAGGTGTGATTTGCTTCGATGATTGCGACCACAAGGCATATCAACATGACACAATAGACCACTAATCAAGCTTTAACCCCACGTAATTATATTTAAGTGGGGGAACTCGTGCGCATTGAGAATGGCCCCACCAAAAGAAGCCAAATAATTATATATATATTATATATTCGATTGTCTTTTCTTGATTTGAGTGCGATTAGACTTAAAAATAATAAATTTATTTAATCAATGCAAAAGACGAAGCAGTCAATTTGTGGGATTTTAGGGTTTTTCGGTCTGGGGCCATCGTCCTGAATATTTATAGTTTCAGATTCAAATTTAACAGGCCCGCAATGATCCGGAGATGGATGAACTTTAGAAGCCCAGAGGCTTCTGGCCCAGGAAAAAGCATGAGGAAAAAATAAAAATAGAAATTGTTTAAGGGACATTAAGTCAGATTTGAGGACGCTGAAAATGTAGAAATTAGACGAACGAAATTTCGGATTTTAATCCTCCGATACGAGGCATTGACATTTTCAGTTCGCTTTCACGAAAATTACCAATTGATGAGACTGAAAGAAAGAATTTATTTTTTCACTCACGAGTTCATAAGAGGAGGATGAAGTTGGTTGTTGCACTGTAAAAACGATTAAATAATTACATCAATTCATCTTTTTATCCCTTTTCTTAGCGTGATTTTACTTTTTCTTTTCTCTTGGAAGTTAAATTGCATGACAAATATCAAAGGAATTAAAAATACACGAGGACTAAATGAGAAATACAAAAGTGAAATAAATGACATTATTGTTTAAGCTAAGCTATTCGGCATACATGAGTTGAGCTCTTTTTAAAATAGTATTTCAAAAATATAGAGCACCGATAAAAATCATGACATGCAAATTATCCTGTTAGAATTATGATTACAGCTTTTCATTTTAAAGTGTATAAAATTATATTACATCGATAAATCTCCATTTAGTTTATATTAATTCACTTCTGCTCTTGCTAGATAGGGGATTCATCTCTATCAATATCTATATTTATACTACTACAAAGCAAAGACGGATTCCTACCTTTAAAAAAGAAATTACTCTAAATTTTATTGACTGAAATGCTTGTGGTGAGCCACGTACTTCACGAAGAAAAAATAACATTCGTGGGATAATAATTCATAATTCATCTATAATTTGGTAATTACAATTTAAGAACTTATCAAAGTCATCCTTTTCCCCTCTCAATTCTCAATTTATCTAAAATCATATCAAATTAAACATATATAGGTAGTTACCATTTAAAAGCCCGTGAACTCTTTAGATTTTTTTTTTTTTGTCAAAAGTAAATAATTCGTTCATATCTCAATATCTCAAGATGATACATAAGAGTTCAAAGTAAAGTAAATCAAAATCAATAAAGGAGAACAATAAAGCACAAACTATTATATTAAGCACACTCCCATACCACAATAATAAATTTATCTAAACATCAAAAGCAAATGAATTGTGGCCAATCAGTCACATCCTAACCTCCTTTTCCGTTTAGTTACGGCTTACCCACTAGGCGGTGCATGCCCAGGTTTAAGGCGTGCATGATAACCATTCTATTTTTATTCTGAAACTATTTTTCTGTTCCAGACTTGTTTCTAAAATAAACTTGTTTCAGAACTGTTTTTCCATTTGGTAATATAATTTTATTTTTCTATATCTAGAACAAATTTTCACTCCAGAAATAGATTTGGAACATAAATTCCGACCCGACCCGACCTGAAAAGCATATGGCCTAAAGAAAAAATCCAAGTTGGGTTAGGCTGGGTCAAGTTTCGGGTCCTTTTTTTTTTTTTTTAAATAATGGTGATAAGATCATAATCTTATCGGTAAGGACTGGCAATTTGAACTTGCAAAACAAGACAACATCAACAGCCCAGGTTTTGCAAGACAAACGCCTTCTTCTTATTCTTATTGAATTCACAACAGAATAGAAAGTTAAGTGCAGAATAAGATAAAATTACAACTGCCCGTTGACTATTCTACAATCTTGTAAAGTATTGATAAACATCCATTGAGCCACAGGCAACCCTTTTGCCATCATCAGGACTCCATGCAACGGAGAGGACAAATTTTTCGTTGCCTTTATCAGAAGGATTAGGCTGTTTTCGACGAAGAATCGAGAGGGTTACAATCAGTTCCCATGTGGCAGTGTCCAAAAGCTTAATTGATGCGCTCCCTCCACCTGCATCTGCTAGAGTGGTGCCCTAGGGAACAAGTATTACTTAGCAACATTGAAATACCAAAATTAAATTTGCATGTTAAAGACAAGAAAAAAGCAGTACTGCAAAAGGTGGAAAAAAGCACAAAAAAGCCATTTGATCTTGAAAGCCACTTGCACTTATTTAGTCTTTATTCACATTGCACATAATAAAAAAAACACCAGAAACCTTCCACAAGCTGACCATTTAAGGAATATTCAAGCTTGATCTACAGATCGTTCAAACATTTTCATCAGCAAATTACAAAGATCAAATAGGATACTCATGGTTTAACTTTTTTAATGCTTGGATGTCCAAATTAATTCCCCTGAAAAGCATCAATGATGCCTCGTCATCTAACAAAGCTTTGTAAACAATATCCATAATGCACAATTTCATGCGAGCCGACTTTCTGATCATCACCATATCATAAAGGATTTACTTCTCTCTACATCTTTATTGATGTCGGCAGCACTTTTCCCAATCACAATAAGGTTGCTATTCAACTTTCTGATTTCGCTACACTGTTCACAAAATAAATACAAGTGAAATTAAGAAAAGAAAGAAAAATGATAAAATCCAAAATGTTAATCGTGTGTCCTTGTTAAGCAATTCGCAGCAAGAACCACACCTGTGAAAGAGAAGAGAATAAAGTGCAGCATCAAGGTAAGACTTTTGATCCAAGCTCCAGATTTTTTATTGAAATTACTAAACCTTCGTTTTCTTTGAGAATGAACAAGCTCAAACAGAACCCCAACGCACATTCAACAAATGCAAATAACATAGCAAATAAGAAAGATCTTGCTGCTCGTATAGCTATTTCACAAACATTCAAACCCAACATCTCTCATCCTCTAGATGCTCTATGAATGGGATCATGAAAGAATAAAGATAGAAATTAATATTGAACCAGAACAAGCATGCAATGAACAGAAATGACTTACCTCCATTGATAACTGATAACTCCTGATAGATGTTGTATGTGTGACTATCGTAGTTGTCGATCAACAATGTCCTCACAAAGTCCAGCTTTTTAGGATGCTCCTCCACTTGCTTCTTTCTCACAAAAGATCCTTCCAAGTACCCAGTCATCAAATGGCTACATTTTATCATGTTCAGTGAAAAGAGACATTATAAAAAGAGCAAAAAAGTGCAGTGTTCTCATCTACACAGTCTAGAACTTATAACAAAAGCATACAAATTGACTTTTTTCCTTCAAAATTTAAGATTGGCCAATCTAAAAAAAATCGCCAAGTACAACAAAACATCATTAAATCAGTAGAGATTGGAAATGAGGAAAAAGAAAACACTAGAAAATCATCTCAAAGGGTTGAACAAATTGCACAACTCATAAAGCATAAAAATGATCTCAATCAAAATGAAGAGTAGATCATGCTTGGTTGAAAGGGGAAATTCCACAAACATCCAACAAAGAGGGAGTAGAAATGGATATAGAGGAGTCCAAAACAGAACTATAGATAAATTGAAAGCAATCGGTCGACTTTGAACAAAAAAGGACACTCAATTTCACAATAAAGAAAGCCATAAGCTAAATGGGCAACTCCAATTTTAACAGAACCAACCTAAGAAAAAGGCCAAAGGAATTATAAAAAAAAAAGTAACATGCAACTACGACGTACCAAAACAGCAATTATGCACATGTCAAAATGCAAGAATGGCTCAACCATGGAGGTGAGAGAACATGACAAAATGTAAAACAACCATGCACTTTCGACAAGAAAGGGAAAGAAGTAAGATAATCAGCCACATCATAATTGGAAGGCAGAAGGAAAAGATGGTTTGTGAATGAAAAATGAGATTAACACAAGTAAATTGGAACTGCTAAAAAGGAAAAAAAAATCAAAGTTTGGTTAAATCTTCACTATAACATGAATGCAGACATAACAAATTCTAAAACATTTGCCGAGAATAATTGTAGAAGAGCCTTGTTTTACCCTATCACAGCCTAGATCATCTGAAACTAATATAACAAGCAAAGGCTAACTAAAACATGTGTCCTAACCAAAGTTCACAGACAACAATTGGAAGGATCCCAAATAAACATCAAACCTAGCTTCAAACTAAGCTTCCAAATTTGACATCAGCTCGAAAATGGCAAAAAAAAAAAAAAAAGAACCTAGAAATCACACAAAGTGAGTCTTGCTCTGGAAAAACAATTGCAATCAACATTGAGGAAAATGACTGAATCCCACAATAAACACAAGAAACACAAGGATCTAGAGATAAGAAAATCACAAGCACATGCAGGTTTCATCCAACTACATCATCACACAAATTCAGATGTAGACCAATGTGTAAAGAAGACATAGCCCCACACCATGAACAAATCAAAGGAGGGGCAGCAGAGCCCCATATGCACACCCACACGTTTCAATGAACATTGAACAAGACTCAAATGAGAGAGATCGAACATGCATCCGAGAAAGATAGAGGAAAAATGAGGAGGGAGAGAAATGTTACTGACCCAATAAAGGTATTGTAGCTTCGAATCAAGCCAAATAATTGCTTTCCGAATCGAGTAATGGAGGGGGCTTCCTCCTACTGCTGTTGTTGCTACTGATGTTGTTGTTGCTACTCTTCCTCCTACTGTAAAGTAAGGGAGTTGCTCTACGAAACCCTAGAATGCGAGGATCAAAGAAGAGGGCATTGGTGGACTCGATAAGAAGGTGCTATCGTTGACGATGGCGGCAAAGTCAACAACCAGAGAAGGTGCAGTTGTCGAGAGGAGAAGGTAGAGTCATCGAGGGTCAATAATGTGTTTGGATGAGGAGTGTTTGGACTTGGGTGAGAGAGGCGAACGTGTTTGTTTCAAACACATTGAGTCAATAATGTGTTCAGGGGCCGAACAATGTTCCGACCCTAACCCGACCCAAAACATGTTCGTTTTCTTGTTTTATAATCATTACCCGAACAATATTAAGATCCTAAACATGTTCTCAACTTGTTTTGTATTCGGTTTATGTTTGGGTCATGTTCGGGTTGGGTTGAGTCAAGTTTTTGAGAACCCCAAGAAGAGTAACATATTTGATGTTACTGGATACCTGCAAAGTCATTCAAAAAATGATTGAATTCAAGATTGATCAATCAACAAATGGCTCTATGACCTCATATGCCCCATCACCTATAGACCCATACTCCACATGAGCCGTGATTGCTATCCTAAATAACATGCCTAACTTGGAGTAGAATCTTTACAACAAAGCTGTGAACTAATTATACTTTAATGCCACTTAAAGAAAGGCTTTCATCATATCTTTACCAGAAATGAGACGTGAACTTTTTTAAATCTCTTTAAGTAAAGAGAGGCTTTCAACATTGTGGTTATTGTTGATTGTTATTAAATTCCTTACTTATATGTTGTGTTTATGTTCTTATTTCATGTGATGGCATAAGTAATATGGACGGGATGAAAGTAGCGTGTATAATGATCAAGTAATCGAAGTTGAATTAGTTGATACTGATAGAATAGTTGTGCATTGTTACGGTGGATATATCTATGCACACAAGGGAATCTATTAGGAATAGCATATTATTAAGACCCAAATGGATGAGAGAGGTTCTTCATGAATATTAAATGGAGTATACGAAACTTTTAGAATAGAGAAACATGTCTTTCTTAACCTGTATGATTTGATGAAGGCAAGAAGTTGGTTGAAAGATAGTTGATATATAAGAGTAGATGACCAAATTGGGATCTTTTCATTTATGATTTATCATAAAAACTCGAATAGAGATTTATATGAGAGATTTTAATATTCAAGATAAACTATCAGCAAATACTTCACTATAGTCTGAAAGCAATTCTCAAATTAATAAATAAGATTATCGTACCACCTTCCTTTAATATTATCTCAAATGAGATTCTTATATATCCCACATAGTTCAAGGTATGATATTCATATATTCCTTTACACCATCAATTTCATTTTGTTGCTAATCCTATACACTTGATAAAATGATAAGATTGCATAGGTGTTATTAATGGTACCTATGTTCATACTTTTGTACTTATATCAAATTTGATCCCATTTAAAGGCATGAAATGAATTACCACTCAATGTGATATGTGCATGCCCATTTAATATAAAATTTACTTTTGTATATGCTAGTTGGGAAGGATCTACCAACGATTGTCGTGTACTATTGGCAACATTCGAGACTTCTCACTTAGAATTTTCTCGACTACCATGAAGTATTTGCTCATTCTATAAGGAATAATTTTCTTTATGATTGTATTACAGTTGCAAATTATGACCAATATATAATACCTTGTTATAGACAAATATTACATGGTAGATTCTCTAGTTATGCATCAACTCCAGGATTCTTAACTCATTTTAAAAATAAACTATATCATCGAAATGTTCATAAAAGTAGGGCAAGACGGTCAAGAATAGCAAAAGAATTATTTAACTATAGGCATTTTTTTATTAAGGAATGTCATTAAGAGATCATTTGTGGTATTAAAGAATCACTTCTTCATTTTGAGACACATGCTCTCATTTATAATTTGAAAACAAGCATATTGTTAATACATATTGTATTATCCATAATTACATCCGTGATTAAGACATGAGGGATAAAGGGCCCGTTTGGTTCAGCATGTGGAAGGGGCTTTGGGGCTCTAAAGGGGTTTGAGCAAAAGAGAAGGTGTTTAGTTCAATATTTTGAGCACTTTGGGGAGATGCAATTGCATCTCCAATGGGCATAGGGGAATGGAGGGTCCAAGGTGCATTTGAGAATAGCATTTTTAGAATGCTGGGGCCTTTGTTTAATGAAAATATGTCAGTTGCCGATTTTACCCTCATTTATTAACCAAAATCCATTTTTGCCATTTTCTAAATAGAAAACCCTAAAAGCCTCCCGTGGCCTCACACCTCCTCTGCACTCTCATGCCTCTATCCGTCATCCCTCACTATCTCCTTCGCAAGCTGCTATCCGATGTCCATCCGAGATTAGCCATTCCAACCTCAAAGATCACCTCCTGCCGTTCTACTCTCGCACTCGCGTTGCGCTCGTAGCAGGGCAGTTGGGTAAGCTCGAAAGCTTTGATTCCATCGCTCGTTTGTCCGATTTCGCGATCGCCACTAAAGATTCCGCCGTCGTCCCTCACCGTCTCCTTCGCGAGCTACTCTCTGGTGTCCATTCGAGATCAGCCATCCCAACCTCAAAGATTGCCTCCAGCCGTTTTGCTCTCGCGCTCACGTTGCGCTCGTAGCAAGGCAGTTGGGTAAGCTCGGAAGCTTCAATTCCATTGCTCGTTCGTCCGATTTCGCGGTCACCACTGAGCATTCCACCGTCGTCCCTCACCGTCTCCTTTGCAAGTTGCTCTCCGGTGTCCATCCGAGATCAGCCATCCCAACCTCAAAGATCGCCTCCCGCCGTTCTGCTCTCGCACTCGCCTCTCCAGGTAAGATTTCCTCGATGCCACTGCCTTACGATGCCGTGGCCTCAAGTTGGCTTCGGTTCGCCCTTTGTTTTTTGGTCAATCACCGACTGTCGAGTTTCGTTCGCTTTCGCACTTATTGCACTTCTGTGTATTGTGATTGTTCGTTGCTTCGACTTAATTTGGCTATCCTGTTTTTCAATTAGTGTTTTTTATGGGTGTGTGGATGTTCGGCACGAATATTATCTAAATCTCCACACCGATGCCTTGTGCTCAATGTGCTAGTTCATGATAGACGCATGTGTTGGATGAATTTAGATTTGTTATGTGCTAAGTTTAGGGCTGCTTCCATTGCTGTTTTATTATTTTGAGTGGTTATTCTATTCCGAGTGAGAAAGAACGTGCTATTCTTTGTTTTAGGTTATGTTTTGACTTTAATGAATGATGCTACTGAATGTGCTTGTTCTAGGATTGTCCAATAGAAGTTACGGAGTGCCTCGCAAGCTGGACATGAAGGATTTATATGATTCCAATCTGAGGTGAACTACACTAACCATTCTTTGTACAACTTTGTTAGAGTTACTATGGGTGCTACATTATGTTGTAAATGCTCGTCTTTTCAAAGATGAGATATGTTGTATTGTGTTCTAATGAGTCAAAAAGTTTTTCCTTTACTTGAATTATTGATAGTATTTTGTGTGAATTCATTTGGAACTATGCTCAATCTGTTGAAGGTGGATCTTTTTTATGAGCAAAACCTATAGCTTGCCCTTATAGCATGAAACGCCTTGTGGTGTTTGTTGTGGGTATGAGATTTTTCGACTATCATTCTTATTTGATGCGTGATGGAATTGAGAGATTAGGAATTTGGTTTTCTGGGGTAAGTGTTTGGTATGGGTTTTTTGGAAATGGTAGATGGAAGGGTTTTATATTGGTGGTGTATGAGTGGAAAATGAAATTGGGATAGATGAAGTCACCTTTGTAGCTTAATGAATCACACCTCGGCCTAGGATGAAGAACCCAATTCACCACCCAGGCATAAAGGAACACACCACCCCCGATCAAGGATAAAGAAGTTTACCACATAGGCATAAAGGATTACACCACCGGTCAAGGATAATGAATTCAAGGTTCACCACCAAAGAAATTGTATAAAGAACTGAAGATAGAAATTCACTCACTTGAGGAAAATCTCTGAAGATGTCCTCGGTTCTGTTCAAATGTATGGAAGTCCCTTGCCTGTACCTTGACGACTCCCCCTTTTGTGCTTGAAGCAGTGTTTCTACACGGTTGGCAAGGGTTTGAGTTCTCTTTCTCGCGTCATTCCTTCACGCTCGCTGCCCTCGAGCTCTCTTGTCTCGAGCTCTCACTTCTGTCCAGGTCAGATTTTCTCAATTCATGTTACAATTTTTGTGGAAATTTGTGTGGGTAATTGAATATCTTGGAGCTTGGTCAATATTTTTCTGTGTGAAGAGATGTGAAGCTATTTCGAATCTTTTAATGTTCATGTTTTCATACGAAATGTGGTCAATTACACCCCACATATTATTAACACATTGAAGATGTTCTTCTTTTGGAAATTTCGTGATGTTTGCTAGTTGTAGAGTGACATGCTTGTTCTCCTTTTACAATGTGAAAACTTTATGTTAGTTGTTTTTAATTATATAGGCATAAAACTCATTTTCTTTGGTTGTCCTTTGAGGCTTCTATCTCTTATATGGCGCTTTCATGAAGTTGGTTGAAGTTTATCCATTCTGAAAGAAAGAACATGGACCAAGTCCATAAAATATGCGACTGCTTGAGTTCACAGAAACCTTATCTTGTTCTCATCGGCATTATGCAACAAATTTGATGCTGTGAATATGCTACCTTTATCGCCATGTTATTTTCATGATACAATTGTCATGAGCCTTCTTGATTCAAAAGGTTGTGTCTGTTTCTTGATCTTATCTTCTACATCCAAAGGTTACTTTTTCCATTTTTTTAGTGGATCCTCTACCTCTACCTCTATAGTGGGAAAACCACCACCTTATATCTTGTACAGCCCCAAACTGATATGCTATTGATTTTTTTTTCTTGTTTTTTGGGCCGATACCTAATACAATATCACTTTAATTTGTTCTTTACTAGTTCACATTGATTTGACTTTAATTCAATTCTGAATTTTTTCTTTATTATATGTCTCTCAAATTTGTTCATGTTCATATTGTTGGAAGATGGCGAGTTCAACAAAGGAAAATGCATATTGGACCGCTGAAGATGTGGAAACATTTTGTAAATTGTGTGTTGAACAAATCGATAAGGGTAATCATCCTGCAACCAATAAGAGAGATGGATGAACTGTCATAATTAATAAATTCGAGGAGTTGATGGGCAAAAAGTATGATAAAACTAAAATGAAGAGTAATGGGATAATCTTAAGGAAGAATGGAAAAAATGCAGGACATTGGTTTATAGTGAAACGGAATTAGGATGGAATCCAAGGAAGAAAACCATCAATGCGAGTAATGAATGATGGGAGAGCAAAATCCAGGTGTTTATCATTTGTTCTTTTACTTTTCGATTAAGTTCTCATTTTCAATTATATACAACTTACTCAAACATTTTTTATAACAAGCCAATCCTAAGGTTAAGGTTTTTAGGACGAAATGCATAACTCCTGATCTTTAAGTGTTGCTAGATAAAATGTTTAGGGATACGGTTGTCACTAGAGGAATCACTTGTAATCATGCACAAGGTTAATGTGTTAATGAGGATGTTGGTGCCACAACCCAATATTGATGATGCCGTAGCATCTACTGATGATAATTTGGAATGTGATGTGGATGAAAATATTGATGAACTAATTCAAACTCGTGCTCATAAAAGAGTAGTGCAGACTTCAACGAGACAAACTCGAGGAAAGAAAGAGAAGAATTTGAACCCAACACAATTGCTTGGAAGCCAAATTAATAGGCTTTGTTCTGCTGTTGAAAGTAGGAATGCTGATGTTGTTGCCTCCCAAGCATATGAGGGATTCGGTCCTTACAAGGACCTCATATCTATGTTGGATGCTATACCGGAGATTGTGCAAGATGAAAAGCTGTACTTTTTTGCAATCAAACATTTTAAGGAAATGGTGGACAATAGGCAGGTCTTCATGAGCTTGAATACCGATGCCCTGAGAGTGAAGTATCTCAAGCTTGAGATGGAAGAACTTAATCATGACTAAGATGTTTCATAGTTTCTTATTTGAATTCTTGAATATGCTATTTTATTTTTATATGCGAACACTATTTATATTATGTATGGACCTAATTTATATTAATATTTTTAATGTGAGAATTGTTTCTAATTGGGGTTCTCTTTATGTGGTTGACTTTGCATATATATGTTGATTGATACTATTGTTTTTTTTAATGGATTGTCAAGATTATTCATTATTTTTCTTATTTAACTATATATTTTGTTACGTTAGGCAATTATGGATTATTCTCAACAAAAGGAAAATCTTGAACAAGAGGAAGATGAATTCATGGATTTGCTTTCAATTGCTAATGCTTTAATTGCTTATCAAGCAACGCACCTTAGGAAACAACCTTCTATGACCTCATCATATACAGGTCATGCATAGATGAGAGAGTTGATGGCCGAAGATACTAATCCAATAAGATGCTATAATATGTTTAGAATGCATAGGAATGTATTTAATAATTTAACACGTAACTTAGTAACACGTTATGGCCTTAAATGATCTAGGAATACTAATGTTGTAGAAATGGTTGGAATGTTTATTTATATGTTGGGACATAGTATAGGTAACAGGGTAGCACAAGAGCGCTTTCAATGCTCTGGGGAAACTATAAGTAGGCATTTTAGTTTAGTTTTAGATAAAGCATGCAATATGGGAAAAAATTTGATCCAATCAATTGATCGACAATTTCGGGAAGTTCTAGAGAAGATTAAAAAGATCGACGATTTTATCCATATTTTAAGGTAAGTTACGATTGTACAATAAAAACAAAAAAACTAAATATAAATAATGTAATATTTGCATTATTTTTTTTAGAATTGCATTAGAGTTATGGATGGTACACATATCCCAGCAGTGTTACCGACATATGATCAAATTCGCTTTATTGGTCGAAAATGAAGAACTACTCAAAATGTGTTGGCCGTATGTAATTTTAATATGGAATTTATTTACGTTAGTACCGGTTGGGAGGGACAAAGCTCATGATATTCGTGTCTTCTATGATGCTATTGGAAGACGTGATGCACAATTTCCCCATCCACCTCTAGGTTGGTTAATTAATGGTTTATGTACATATATATATTTATGTGGTATATGTTAATTAAATTTATATTATATTTGTGTAGGTAAATATTATTTAGTAGATGCTGGATATCCAAATCTCACGGGTTATTTAGGCCATATAGAGAAGTTAGATATCATTTGCCAGAATTTTGATAAGGTTTTACACCTACGGGTCATCGAGAAGTGTTCAACCGTGCACATTCCTTACTTCGCTCAAAATTGAACGAGCCTTTGGCGTATTAAAAATGAAGTGAATGATTTTAACTATTATGCCAAATTATCCTTATGAAAAGCAAGAGCAAATTGTTATAGCTGCAATAGTTTTGCACAATTTTATAAGAAAAAATGCCGTAACTGATACGGATTTTGAAATAGCAAATTTGGATCTTGAGTATGGATATTCAATTGACCATGATGTTGTAAATGATGGGACAAGTGCTTCAAATGATAATGCATTCCCTGACATGACACATTTACGTGATGAAATAGCTATGAACTTGATAAATAGTTAAGGACGTTTGTAATATTTAACTATAACTTATTTTTTTCTTTAGGACATATGTTGTTGTCATGTTTATTGTAATGAAATTACTCTATTTTTAATTGAGTTTGATGTGATTTTTTATTTGAAATTTTATTAATATGTCTCTTATACATAATTCTCAACTTGAAAAAAATATATAAAAGTTAAGGTCATTAATTTTTGTTTTTGATTTTAAACAAATTAAAGTTGCAAAATTTTAAAATTGGCACATGAAAGGACTTTCCAAATGTAATGTGTTTACCAAACAGCATTTTCCCCAAGTTGCATCTCAAAGCATCTTTTCAATTTTGTTTACCAAATAGCATTTGCATTTCGCCAAACCCCTTTAGACTAAAGGCCTTTGCATTTCCCCAAGGACATTCCCCTAAAACCAAACCAAACGGGGCCAAAAACTTTTCCCTATATAGAGCTCCGAAGCACCCGTTTGGACCTACATAAGATCAAGTTATAGGCGATAAATGGACCGGGGAGGGAATTGAGATGAACATGCTTAGAAAACGTATTGCAAATAAAATAGCAAAAAATCATATTATGCTGGAAATTCCATGAAATTGTGTTTTTGACCTTTGTAATGTATTTCCATTATTTTGTATTTGAGGATTCCTATCTTAGCTCTTGTAATGTGATGTTGTATTTGAGGATTTCCATTATTTGTAATGGTCATTTATGATAAGTTACATCACACTTCCTAAAATTTACTAATTTTGTAAAATTTGCCGTGAATTGCCCTAATACTCTCTGTTTTGTTTCTTTCTAAAATGTCTACGCACAAACTAGGATTGACATGCATTGAGCACGCATGTGCCGAATGAATATCACGGCTTCTTATGCAATAGACCTGCTACTATTGACAGCAATTAACGCAACATGCTAACATAAGTTTTTCATGATTTCTTCATTTGTTTGTATGTGGTACACTGAAACATTGATAATAATGTCTTTTGGACATCAATTTCTTGCATCGACAAATGATCGATATCCACGATGTGAAATTATCAAGTGGCAATTCTTAGGATAAATATACTAAAAGTGCCGAAAGTTGTGTATAATATCCATTTTAGTGCCAATTTTTTTTTTTGGATCACTTAAGTATCACTTTTAAAAAAAAAAATCATTTAAGTGCCAACTCTAATCTGAGTCACCGGAAATCCAATATGACTATATCTTATTAATTTCTCAGTCCTTCGTGGCTCACCAACTTACCCAGTTAGTATATAACCCCTAAACGACATCATTTAAAAGTTATAATGATCATTTAAGTGCCAAATTTTGCTTAAAATAATTACTTCAATATCGGTCATTGTTAAAAAACAATGACTTCAATGCCAAGCATGTCACGTGAAAGTGCCATGTGGAGACTGGAGTTTTTAAAAAATTTGCCAAGTCATATTATAATTTTAGTTATAAATAACATGCAATTAATTTGGCTAGAATTTCTCGTCGTTGGCACTTAAATGATTATTTTTCTCCGATTTTACACTTAAGTGAGTTGATGAAAACTTTTAATATTAAAGTGAGCGTCGTACACAATTTTTGACATTTCTAATATATACTTATCTTGACAAGTCTTACATACTAACCATAGCAATAAATTCTTTAAATAATATGTCAATTTTCTTCTATTAGAGAAAAACGTAAAAAAAGTTACCAAAAAAAGTCCCAAAGAACACTTTAGGAGTTAGGTGCAAAGGCATTTGAAATTTGCTAACCATGGCAATACATTTTTTAAATAGTGTCTATTCTCTTCTATTAGAGAATAACTTGAAAAAAATAAAAAAATAAAAAAATAAAAAGTTTCAAAGAACACTTCAGGAGTTGGCTGCAAAGAGATTTGAAATTTTTAAGAATGAACATTTCACTTACTCAAAAAAGAAAATTTTGTTTTAGAAAATAGAAATTTTATATTGTTATCAAATGAATTTCTATTTCAAAAATGAGAATTTTGTATTGTTATCAAATGCATTTTTTTCTCAAAAAACATCCAATAATAGAAATAGAAAAATCTATATCTCTTCCAGAAATTAAATTCTAGACAGAATAGTAATCATTCGCGTCATTAGCATCCTTAACACTATTACCATATAGAGACACCAAAAATGTCACGCCCCGATTCTTGGGCACGCACACATCCTTCTACTTGGTCGATTTTAGAATGCGATATCCCAGAACTATGTATCGTGGACCCTTTCATTTTTAATAGCACATGTAGAAGCAATTATAAATTCCCAGACAATAAAACAATGGGATAAAAAAGCGATGCCATATTTTTCATATTGAAAATTCACAACCATACTTTTATACAAAACATAACTCAAAGTACTTCACAAAACTATTCACAACTTCCTGATCTCACTCTAATCACATATAAACAGGGTTCACAAAAGAAAATGAGATCTCAATCCTTATCCAGGCCGTACTCAGGGTCATCTTGATCCTCTTCTGACTCGCTTTCCTCCTCCTCAGGCTTCTCGTCTTCTTCAGGCTCTTCTTCTACCAACTCCTCCTCATCATTTCCCCAATCCTCGTCTTCCTTTGGACCTTCCACTTCTTGTTCCATGATCTCACCTTTCTCAAAATTTTCATCCTTTTCAGTGAATACTGGGGATGACGGCTCACTCCCAAGCACAAGGTCTCTGGCATCATCTACGCCTCCACCCTCGGGGTCTGCAGTCCCTTCACCAAAAGCTTTCCCCAAGACAAGGTAAGGTATATTCTCTTTAGGGATGGGACCAACTCTTCGCCCATCATAATAGTAATGATACCAAGACCGATACTCATAGGGCCTTAGGTCATCTTGGCCGACTTCAACCTACACCGTCGACTCAATCAAAACGTATTTTAATTCTTCTGGATGAGGATGAACATGAAAGTGAGTTTCTTTCTCGGTGATGTCCACTGGAATGCCACACTACGCTAGAGGAGGGGAAGGTACCGGTGCTGCCATCTAGGGGCCTGAAATGATTATACAATGAGACTACGTCTTAGCAAGTTCTACCCCACTAAGACTCGATTAGGAAACCAATACACCACATGGTTGCCTAAGCACATCACAAATCAGAAGACTTACATTGGCATCCGTCCCAACCTACAATTCAAGGTTATACACATATGCCTCATATATTTCATCAAACAATCAATTAATTCACGAAAAACGAATTAAATCATTGATCAATCGACCTAGTTGATTACATGTCAATCGGACCATTTTTAGATCAATTCCAATCACCAAATCACATGTACTTTCTTGGGCGCTGATTTCGCCAAAGTGATGAATGTATTGGACAGCACTCGTGCATTCTTTAAGGCACCATCACTAGTGATATCCTTAATCACTGAACCACGTATATCCATAATGATGCATGTAGTAGACAACACTCATGCGTTCTTTAAAGCGCCATTTTCACCAGTGATTTCCTTATCATCGAACCACATATGTCTATACTATGCAGGTAATAGATAGCATTTATGTGTTTTTTAAGGCACTGTTTTCACCAGTGATTTCCTTATCACCGAACTATGTATGTCTATATCTTGTACCTGATCGGTCTCAATCAAGAGTATTCCCAGCCACTTTACAACTCATCAAAGCATTATAAATGCTAAATAACCATACTCGGCCATCTACCAATCAATAATTCAATTTCATTCAATTTCAATCAATTTAGGAATAATTCCTCAAATTATCACAATTAATTGAATTCCACGCAATGTAGAGCTCAATTAAATAAATGGACTGCGCCACGACAATCAGCACGAAATTTCGATCGTTGGTTATCCCTGCCTAATTTCCGAAAAATAAATAATTAAATAATTAATGTCAAAAATTAATAAATAAATAATAGCACGTATCTACTTACTAATTGCATAATCAAATTACCTAACATGCATCACAATTAATTAATAATCACTAATCTACTCTAATCTAACAACCTAATCCTACTTAATTAACATTAATCAACCCTTAAGCATTATTATTTTACTAAGCAAAGATTAGTGAGCAAAACTCATCGAAATTACACACAAGTTGGATCAAACCAACGGGGATAACATGAGGGTCGTTTCTTCCCAAAGCGGGCCTCAAGTTCAAGGCCCAAAACACCTCGAAACGGCCTTTGAATCACTGCTGAAATCCATTTTCCAGCTGCTATTCTTGGCTGATAGAAGCTGATCTGATGGTTGAGATGGCGATGCAAGGCTAGCGGAGGGTGAGCGAGACTCTGGTGAGGCCGAATGGTGGTTGGACGGAGGCCGACGGTGGCCAAATGGCTTCGGCTTGGTTGCTGGACGGCAACACCTGCTTGGATGACAGCTGGAACGGTGTGAAGGGCGGACGTCAGCTCGGTGGTGGTGGTGCACATGTGAACGGCGAAACGGCGGGCGGTGTGCGATGTTCAGGCGACTTGCTGGCAACGGCGAGCGGCTCTTACTCTTCCTCTGCTGGCTAGCATCGCACGAAGGGAGGGTGAGAGAGAGAAGGCTATCTGAATGAGGTGAGAGAGAGTGAGGGAGAGAAGAGATAGAGATGAGAGGGATGGGGCCCTTTTGCAAGCTTCTTCCACAAGCTTGTTCCCCCACATCTTGCTCCTCAAGCTAGCCATTTCTAACTCATTTTCCCTTCTAGAAACCTTTTCAAATGGTCCAAAAGTGGAGGATGGAGGGGAGCTACGAATTTTTGAGGAAAAATGTTTCAAATGAGATTCAATTCTCTCTTGATTCTCCTCGATCGGCTCTCATAAAAATCAATTGATGTCTCATTATCAAATTGATAAATTTCCTCATCCAAGAATTCCTCATGCTTCTAAATTTTGCAACCAAAATTAAACCCCGGCTTTAACTGAACGAAAACGGCTCTAAACTGACTTTTTCCCAAAAAGTCTCGGTTGTCATAAAAATCTTCTGAGACTGAGTCGTGGGTTCTAGAATTTATTATGACATGACAGAATCTTCAATTTCTGAAATCGGACTTAAATCAACGGTTAATTTTCATTCGGGACGTTTTTAGCGTGACCTAGACTACCGGGTAATTTTTAGAACTTTTTAGGGCAAATGACCCGTGGTCGATTTTCTTCGAACCACTATGAACCCACTCGACTCAATGGCGACTCTCGATTGTCATGAAAATCTCGATGATTTAATTACGGACACAGGGTACCAAAATGACAGTAAAATCAAATTAGTGTCGGTCGACGAGAATTTTCCAATTTATTGGAGTCACCCACGATCGATCACACATCTCAATCAAACAAACCTATCTCTGATTTCAATTCGATTTTCAACTGTGCCGTAATGGCCTCTAAAGATAAGCATGGTTGAGAAGCCGATTCCTAATCGAATTCTCAAGGCTATTTGCTTTAAAGTCCTTAATAGTTTCTCCAGCTAGTCTAGTTATCTCGAAAGTGAGGCTCTGAGAATAACCCTATACACGTGTCAATGAAATGCCTGATTAATTCAATAGGAAACATGTTGAAAAATTCAAGATGTCATAAAAAAAAAATAGATTGAATAGTCTCCTAAATCTAAATTGGAAAAGGTTTTTTTTTTTTTTTTTTTTTTTTTTTTGTATATTAGGAGAAGTTGAACAAGTGCAAAAACTCTTCTAAAGAACTCTTATATTTAGACTTCAATCAGATATAAGAGTTTCCAAAATTTGGAGAAATGATATAACCACTTCCGATGCAACGTGAATTAGGGATGAACAAGATAGATCAACCGAACTAGGAATCACCTGACCATATCAAACTTGCTAGTTTTGGGTGGTTCCAAGAGATGCCAATCTAGTTCCTGGTTCCATAAAAATGGAACCAAAGATTTTCGGTCTAATTCACAATTCCGAGTGGGAATTGCACCACTCTATTTTTTAAAAAATTTCTTAACTAACAGGAAAAATGTACATCTAAATCCTAAAATCTTCTCTCAGCTCACACCTCTCACTGAGCTCACTCAATACTCTTCATTCTTCAATCATTCCCTCTTGGCTCTCATAGACTGTCAACTTAAGGTCATGCCTTCACCTTTTTCCCTCTTGTCTCTTCTGCCTCACCTCTTTCCCTCTCATCCCTCTTACTCAACTCTCAAATGGTAATAAGGTGCGGGAGCTTTGAGGAGAGACTTGATGGCCAAGGCTCAAGAATTTTGGCTTGTGAGTCTTGGTTCTTGTTGTGCGAATGGGGTGGGGAGAAAGGCTAGAGTTTGTTTTTTTGGTTTGCTTATCATGAAGGATCTCTCTCGATTTGCTAAAAATTATTGAGCCAAACGATTAGATCTTGAGCTTCAGCTATTCCTCCAAATTCAATCATGATCAATTCCATTAGATTGCCTAGAAACCAAACTCCGATCCCCAATTCTAGAAATTGGGAACCAATTCCACTAGTTTGATTCACAGTTCTAAGGTAGGACCAAACTAGATTGGGAATCGATTAACCCTAGCATGAAGTTATTGTATTCCTCCTAGATCATGTTGGACTTCTTGGTTTGGAGAATTTGCTTGGGTTGATTCCTAATGATAGAAATGAAATATATGCCTATTGAGTAAAGAAGAGTATCAATAGCAGACAAAAAAAAAATCATATGAAAACAATAAAACACTCTCAAATTACATCAAAAAAGAAAATCTAGATTCAAATTAAGAAAAATAGAGCCTCCTAAAAGTAATTTCTCGGTAAAAAGAGCTTGGAATGAAAAAGAAAAAAGGAATAAAATTACTATTTATTTTTTCTTGAGTAGCAAGTCATTTAGAAAGATGTTTTTATTTTTTTTTTTTTGGTAAAAGGTAATTGTATAAAGCTTAGAACCAATAATTACAAGAGAAACGGCACTAAACATACACTCAAGATGAACAAAGGCATAATGAGTGGAAGGGTATCAAAGAAGGAAAAGAAAAGCCAACAACGGCAACCAAGCAACATGGCACTAGCCAGCACAACAAGTGCACAGCCATAAGAACCAACCAGCAAAAGAAGGCAACCAGCCAGCCAAACAACGGCCACCTAAGCCCCAAAAAACCCCAAGCGATGGCAGTAGCAGTCGGAAGAAGCCACGACCAAGAAGCAAATCACGACTGCACGAAGCACCAAACGCAAACCACCGCAGTCACACCCAAACCAAAGCCACAAGCCACTGCATCAAAAAGGACCTAGAACATAGAAACAACACCACCAACGGGAATACTACAAATCAGCAGAATGGGAGGAGAAAATGCAAGGATCTATCCCCCAACTACGTTGGAGTCTTCTATTCGTAAAGCTATTTTGTACATTTCTGAAAGTTAAGGCCTTATCCTTGACAACCTTAATAAGGTGGTTCTTCATGGCCGGAATCGCCAAAACATGATCCCTAAAAAGAATCTTGTTCCTATACTTCCAAATAAAGTGGCAAAGAGCCCTAAAAACGAGAAACGTGCAATGGAATGGTAGAAATCCTTACCGGCAAGAAACTTCAACACCCAACGAAGATTCTTTGACCACGCCCTATTGCGCCAAGGGAGGTTGCATCTAGCAGCCCAAAAGAACGCAAGCGAGGCAATGATACGATAGGCAAAAAATAGATGGTCAATGGAGTCCGGCACCAACCTACAGAAGGCAAAGGAAGCCTCCCCAATCTTGCTGTAAGAAAGAAGCGAGGCCTAAGTGGGAAGACGGTTTTTTGTAATGAGCCAAAGATTAAACTGATATCTTGGCACTAAACCATTGTTCCAGATCAAAGAGTCCAAATAACCCGAGGTTTCTTTCTTCTGATAGTCTGCCAAGCTGAAGCAACAGAGAATAAACCAAAGGAGCTTTCTAACCAAATAAAATGATCCGATGCCTGAGACAGAGTTGGAATGGGCTGCTCCCAAGACTCTAATACTGTCCTCGTGGCTTGTCCAGCAGGCGAAAACAGGTCAGCAACTGCTGCATGCCTGGGAAGTCCAGAGCTATAGATCTGAGGGTCGGAGAATAAGAGAGTCATTTAGAAAGATGTTGATGTACACTAATCTTATACAATTTAGCTCTAAAAGTTGTCCAAGATATATCATTCGAATTTGAATAATTTTTTTCTCAACATATTATTTCATCATCAAATACATACAGTGGCAATTTAATTTTTCTCTAAATTGCATTCTTTTCTGATTTTTTAGATTCAAATATTCTAGACGAAAACTCTCTATTTTGAGGATTAAAATTAAAAAAAAAAATTGAGATTTTGTGAATACGTCACCTCCCCCCTCGGCCCAAGCCTAATTAGTCGAATTTAAGCAAAAACCTTGAACCTGAGGTCTAATTTCAATTTTGCCCCGATTTTTTTGTCTAAACTTTCACTCTGATCTCAAATCCGTCCCGTTAATCCTTCATCCAAAAAATTCCCATTCGTCAGTCTTCCAACATGGCATTTATGTTATTGATGTGTAAAAACTCTTCAAAAATGACCTATGTGAATGACCACCTAAATTGAGAACTAAGCAAACCCTATAAATATTTGACAAATAAAAAAGAGAATAAACCCTGAAAAAGAAAAGGTAAAAAGAAGAAATCATCAATAATCATCTCAAACCCTCTGTTGGTCTTTGTTATATTAATTACACTCTCATTCAACAACAATAAATATGTCTCGATATCAAATGTAAATGAATGATGGCCAATCAATCTCATTGTAATCTTCTTTTCTGTTTAGTTATGACTTACCCATTAGGCGATTCATGCCCAGGTTTAGGATCCTTAACACTATAATCATATAGAAACACCAAAAATAAGTCGGATAGTTTCCTAAATCTAGATCGGGAGAGGTTGAACGAGCACCAAAACGCTTTTAAAGAACTCACAGATCTATATCTAAATCGGGAGATAAGAGCTTCCGAAATTTGGAGAAGTGGTGGTATAGCCACCTTTAGTGTATCATGAATTAGAGTGAGCAAGACAGACTAACTAGATGTGATCATATCGATTGAGTTTAAGCAGTTTCAAGGACTACCAGTCTAATTCCCAATTTCAATTGTGGAACCAATGATTTTCAATCCAATTCTGTAGTAAGAACTAGACTAGACCGCTTTATTTTTTTTATTTTTTTAAATTTCTTAACTAATAGGAGAAATGTAAACCTAACTTCTAAAATCTTTTCTCAAGTTACACGATATGCCTTGTTGAGCTTGGTCAATGCTCTTCGCTCTTCAATGGTTCCTTATAGGCTTTCATAGACTGTGAGCTCGAGGTCATGCCTCACCGCCTTCGCCTCTTTCCTTCGCCTCTTTCCCTCTTGCCTCTCAGGCCACGACAGTGTAGCGTGAGAGCTTTGAGGAGAGATTTTAATGTCGAGGCTCAAGAACTTGGGTTTGCAAGTCTGGGTGATGGGGTGGTGAGAGAGGCCAGCGTTTGCTTCATTGGTTTGCCAGTCATGGAGAAGGGCATTTTTTTGTGACACCTCTCTGTCTCTTTCTCTTTCTCTTGGTTTTCTTGAAATGAATGAGCCAAATGATTGGATCCTGAACTCTTGTTATACCTCCAAATCCAATCATGACTAGTTCCATTGAACTATCCAAGAACTAGACCAAACCGAATGCCGATCCTTGGTTCCAAAAACTAGGAACCTTTTCCACTGATTTGATTCTTGATTATTAGGTGAGACCGGGCTGAACTAGGAACCAATCACCCATAGCATGAATTTACTGTATTCCTCCTAAATCCTGTCGAACTTCTTAGTTTGAAGGATTTGCTTAGGTCGATTCCTAAGATGGAAGTGGAATATACACCCAACGAGTAGAAAAGAGCATCAATAGCGGGCAAAACAAACCCAAAGAACTATATGAAAACAATAAAATACTCCCAAATTACATTAAGAAAGAAAATCTCAATTCGAGTTAAGAATGATGGAGCCTCCTAAGAGTTATTTAATGTAAAGGAGCTTGGAATGGCATCGAAAGAAGCAACAAAATTACTATTTATTTTTTTCTTTAATACCAAATCATTTAGAAAGATGTTGATGTATATTGAGCTCATACAGTTTAGCTCTAAAAGTTATCCTAAATATATAATTTGAATTTGAATAAGTTTTCTCTCAACATATTATGTTGTCGCCAAATACATACATTGGCTAAAATGCATTCTTTTCTGGTTTTTAAGATTCAAATATTCCAAACGACAACCTTTCATTTCTCTCAATGTATTACTATTTATTTTTTTCTTTGATACTAAATCATTTAGAAAGACATTGATGTATACTGACCTTATACAGTTTAGCTCTAAAAGTTGTCCTAGATATATAATTTGAATTTGAATAAGTTTTCTCTTAACATATTATGTCATAACCAAATGCATACATTGGCTAAAATGCATTCTTTTCTGGTTTTTGAGATTCAAATATTCCAAGTGAAAACCTTTCATTTCTCTCAATATATTATGTCATCACCAAATACATACATTGGCTAAAATGCATTCTTTTCTAGTTTTTGAGATTCATATATTCCGGACAAAAACCTTTCATTTCGATGATAAAAAATTTTAAAAAATTGAGATTTCATGCAAATGTCCCCCCATCCCCCACCCCTCCAAACCCAATTAGTCGAATTTAGGCACATTGATTTAAAAGGGAAAGCCTCGAACTTCAGTTCTAATTCCAATTCTATCTTAATTTTTTCATTCAAATTTTTATTCTAATTCCAAATCCGTCGCATTAATTTTCCATTCAAAATATTCCCGTGGAAAAACTCTTTGCGAAAAACACTCGTGTGAATGACTTCCTAAATCGACATCTTCAAGTAAACCCAAAAAAGTAAACCCCAAAAATATTTTATTAAAAAAGAGTAAACCATAAAAAAAGAAAAGGTCAAAAGAGAAATCATCAATTATTATCTCGACCCCACCATCAATGTCTGCCAGTCTATCTCACCGAAGACGGTGAAGTTACCACCCCATTCCAGAGAGCGGTGTCTATCCTTGTAGTTGCACCGGCAAAAGGTCAATCGCCCAAAGGGGGGAAGCCAATGAAGAAGAGGAGGAGAGAAAGATCTACTCCTCGAGCCCATCCAAACATTCTCTAAATCTCTTGTCCCCTTCACCTCAAATTCCCTCGCGCTTTTTTTTATGCTTGCTTGTGTCGCATGCTCTTCCCTAGGATGGTCTTTGACAAAGGGGAGGGCAACAAGAGAAGAAAAAACAAAAGAAAAGCTTTAGATTTTTAAGTGGGTTTGATGCTAATGCGACCTTGGTGGGGCTGGATGATTCCATCTATATTTGATTTCTTTGGCATTTGTCGGGAATTAGAGCTATGGTTGGGAATGTGAGTTCGAAATAGACAACGTGGGTTGATCACTTGGGAGAATTCTGGTTTGGTGTTTGTGAAATTTCAAAGCGCTTCGAGTTTGTATCGTGTTTTCAGGTAAATTTCGATTAGACATGCAGTTGCTAAAGTATGTATATAATCTCAACAAAAAAAATGTTAGGAGCTTGATGGGAATGCTTAAAGTGTTTTGTGCTGAAAGAATTGAGCACTCGATGTATGGGTGTTGGATTGATTGGTTTGAATATGGGTATAGCAAATGACATCCCCTACCCAGTTAAATTCATTGAATAGGAACTAGGAAGATCATTTTAAAGTTTGACACTCCGATGTAATTTGTCACCCACGATTTTTGTTATCTATCAATATGCAAAAACCCGCATTTCATTGTTTGAGCACAAGCTAAATTTGCAAAACTATTCTAAGCTCTACATTTTTTTATCAAACTTTTGATTTAGATATGACGAAGGAAGTTTGTTGTGGCGATTATGGCAATATATGTTGGCTTCATCGGAAGGAAATAAGCAGATACTATGATGATTTCAGGTATCGAAAGTTTGTTCTTTAATTTCTCTATTTACATGAGAAGCTATCTATTTAAAGCCCATTTTTTGTTACTCATTACTGAACCATTGACAATATAAAGTAGGAAAAGTTCAAACGTTTTTTAATCGTGCAGTGTCTTCCAAAATTTCTCTGCATACGAGTATGATTATATACACATTTGATACATACATCTCAAGTTTACTCCATATCACACGACCTACATTCTTCTTTTTATTTGTTTGCTGATGCACAGAATTAGTTGATGATGTCCACATCTTTGCAGCTTTCTGTCAACGCAACAGCATTAGCTGGCCAAAACTCACTGGCATCGGTAGTTATTGTTTAGAATAAAGGATCCGCTAATGCAAACAATGAATGGCTAAGTGGAGATGTTTTACAGGCAGATATGTTAATAAACAGTTCTAAGGTTTTTATTTGAAATGTCTCGGGAGTTTCACTATTGGTGTCAAAATGGGTCTTAGATCCATATTTGACCTATTTAAATCATAAATAGGTCATATATTGGGTCAAATATGGATCTCTTATATTTTGAAATGGGTCATATATAAGTAATGTATATTTTAAAGAGACTAGTTAAATGGGTCTTAAATGGGTTGGACTTAAAAACCCATTTCCAACCCAATTTCCCCCTTTAACTTTATAAAAATACTTTTTTTTATAAAAATCGAAATTAGAATTATTTTTTATATTTCATTTTTCCCTCCTTATTTTTCTTTATTCTTCCTCCTTCCTTAGCTGGTGGTCAGGACAGCAACGACCGACAACCGACCAGGCAAGGCTCTAGTCGCCAACCTCGGGTGAGCTCGAGGTCACTGACGACTGGCGAGACTCAAGCCACACTAGTCGTCCGCGAGGGCAGAGCTCACCTAGATCTAGCAAGTAGCGAGCTCGCCGACCTCGATAGAGCCAAAGCTCACTTGGATCTGGCGAGTTGCAAGCTCGTCGGCTACAACAGAGCTCGGGCTCGCTCGGATCTGGCAAGCCATGAGCTCGTCGGCCTTAGTTGAGCTCCGACTCACCTGGATCTAGCGAGCTACAAGCTCGGGCTGCGACGAAGCTTAGGCCGATGGCCACCAGCGGAGGAACAAAGGGGAAGAAGAAAGAAGAAGAAGAAAGAAAAAAAAAAAAAAGAAATAATAATAAAAAGTCAAAATTTTAAAAATAATTAAAATTTTGATTTTTTTAATATTTTTGATAGATAGATATCCATATACATACCGAAGAAGTACTTTTAGAGGAAGCTCAATGTCATCTAGATTGAAATTCAATCAATATCGAAATAGAAATTCTAAACATTATAATATAAATTTTAATTTGGTAAATCACAATTAAGAAGTTACGCATTCTCACATCCTAGAATATTTATTATAAAAAAATATTATTTTCATGTCAATTATTAACTAATCAAACTTTTTCTTATCAAGAATTTTTCAAAAGTATTTCAATCAAAGGTTTTGCACTTTTTTTATTTGATGTGAAGTTTTTATTCAAGTAACGTTATATAATATTGTGTGTGTGTGTGTGTGTGTGTGTGTGTGTGTGTGTGTGAAGAGCTTAAAGTGGATTAAATGGGTAGGAATGGGTTTTCCTAAATTGAGTTAAATATTAATGTGTCTTGATAATATGAGTCGGGTCGAGTATGAGTCGGTATAGGTCATCAAATTCACATTATATGAAAATGGGTCAGTATGGGTTGGATCATTTTCGACCCGACCCATCTATTTGAGGGCCTTATACAAGACAAACATTCATCTACATTTTAGGCTATTAAGCACAATGATTTAACTACTAGGGTTTGCCTCAGTGGCCACCCTTCCAACATGGAATGAGGAGGTGGGGGGTTTGAATCCCCACCTTCTCAGGGGGTTGCAGTAGGGACAATTTAGTTTCAGGTGTGGATTTCGACTCCCACGTCCTACAAGAAAATAGGACAAAAGTCTAAGAGTAGGAGTTAGAGTAAGAATAAAGTAAGACTAACAAAAAAAAAAAAAAAAACACAATGATTTTTACCCATTTAGTCCCTAGTGACTTTAACGCATATCAATACAGGGATGAGAACTTATTTTGGATTTGAATGGACTTAATATTCGCTCGTGTTTTTACAAAGACTTCAAGATGATCTACAGTCTCTTGGTCTAAATATCAAAAGGCTCGGAAAAACATGTTAGATGACTCTATCCTTGATAAAGAAGGCATGTTATCTGAAATCTGGTGCTTGCGGCATGAATGCCTATTACACCTTTGGAGACCTTTTTGAATGGCGGTTGAAATCTGGGCTCTTTCCTTGCAATATGGCCACTGATCATTCAGAACATTAGTGAAAATAAATCAGGAAGGCAAGACCTCAAAGACAGCCTTATATCAGCCATGCTAGTTAGCACAGTATGGACATGATGAAGTGGAGTGAGGTCATAGATTTTCTTGAAGGAAAAGAGAAGTGCATTCCCACTTCTTTGATTGATATGCATCTTCTAACATGTTTATTGCCGACTTGTCATTTTTCAGTCGTTCTTGGAAAGTATCATTCGTCTGCCTCACCCATCACTGAAGATGATGGCTTTTCCAATGGAGGTGAGGAGGAAACAACTAAGCAAATATTGATGCATGATAAATCTGCCGCGGGAATTTTGTGCCAGCTTAAAACTCTTCATGGCACTCAGGCTCCCCTTTTTTATGTATACAAGGATGTCGTGGGCATAGTTGCTACTCTTGGCAAAGTAGATGATGAAAATCTTAGCAGGTTTGTATAGTTTGTCCTCTGTAGTTAGAAATTAGAACTGAATTCCTTTTGTTGGAAGTAATTGAATCATCTCCTTTTTTGCTAGAAGTGAAAATTGTTGATGTGTTGAGACCAATAATTTAGATTTTTGAAAGAGAAGTAGTGAGCTGTGTCTTGTGAATGCTCATGAGATATGGCTGTAGGTGGAGTAGCATGTTTTTTGTTTTTGGTCTCAGACTTGCTGGTGCATTTCATAGATTGAACTTCATCTTGGTTTTAGTTCATGATCTTTCTCTAATCTCAATCCAGCTCTCCTTGACTGGGGTTTAGGCTTCTCTCTGAGTATTAAGGAGCGGAGACCATGCTTACCATTGTCTGCAAGACTCGAGAAGGCATCAAGGCTCTGGAAACATATGATAAAGAAGGAGGTATAGATAGAAGTGCTGGTCTTCATGGGCCTGGTCTTTCCATTGGAAGGAATCTAGATGGAAGATTTCTCGCCATCTACTTAGAAGATATAAGGTGTAGTTCTTATCTGCCTTGATGGATCATGGGGAGTCTAAACATTATGGAGAATCTAATTTGCTTCATTTATTTTGGTCAGATCGTATGTCGGTGATTTCGAGGCTGATGATCCACAGAGAAGGCTTGATCTCATAAAGCCCAAATTACCGAATGGGGACTGTCTGCCTGGTTCCTTCGGCTTTGCAATCAATATGATCGACATGGATACCGCCCACATATTTTGTTTAACAGCCAGTGGTTATGGTCTCAGGAAAACTCTATTCCACCATCGTTTCTCTTGGACTCAAATATGCTACATGCTCTTCCCTTTATTAGTGGCGGCAAAGCCATCTCTTTGGACGGTGGAATGATTAGAGTTCCGGGAATATACCCCTCGGCAACCGGCGCCAATAAGACAACTCTAACCATTATCAATGACAATGTGCATCTGTGTACAAATTATGTTGCATTTCGATGCGCAATTCGTTCACATCAGGACAGTGCATTAGGAATATATACATGCTGCGAAAAGTGGCCCATTCACGGTGCTTCCTGGCCATTCACGGTGCTTCCTAATCCTGGTGGCTTCTTTGGTTATATCTGCTCATCTGTAATCATTTAACATCGGTATAGATGCTGTCTTCTTGCTCGAGTCTAGAACATGATTCTCAGAAAAATCAAGTCGAGTATGCTTTTAGGTCGGCTGTAAGTCAATACTTGCAAAGCATGATTAGTTAGATTGGAAGGAGGTCCATGATTTTTGTACGTCGGGAAAGGATGTACTTTCAGGCCGCAGACTGTTCTTTCGCCTAGCTAAAAATAACTTGAATCTTCTTCTGCTGCATCTGCCCCAGCTATCGAATTTAAGGGAGGATGGGGATGTGAGATTTCCAGTAACGTCGGGCACACCTGATCGTCCCGCAAATTACTACGAAACAGAAAACCAAATGGAGGACTTGAAGTTGAAAAGGGAAAAACTGCTGGAAGATTTGCGACGAGAGCGACAAACGATGGATCAAGCTAAGCTGGATTTTGAGAGAAAGAAGCGAGAATTTGTTGTGCTTCTTGCTCGAAGCTCTTCTATGTGACCCACGTAATCATTGCCATCTTCAATTGGAATTGCACAGAATGATCATATATATATTCACACACAAATGTTTGTATGTATAGATTTAGTGTATCTCCAAGCTTCATTTTTGGAGACGAAGGAGTAACGTTTAATGGCGCTTTTCCTCTGTGCAGATCAGTGACTCGATGAGGCTGGAATGGCTCTCGCCGTTCACCGACAACTCCTTCGCCAACATCCGGGCGAAGTCCCTCTCAGGTACCTTTCCCGCCCTCCCAGACGCTGCATTCTCCCGCAACAGGCTCGGGACTTCCCCGGCGGCTTCAAACGAGGGACGGAGGCCTGCAGAGGCCGAAGGAGGCGGTGCACGCACTGCGCGTCGGAGAAGACGCCACTGTGGAGAACGGGGCGCTGGGGCCGAGGACGCTGCGCAATGCGTGTGGGGTGCGGTACAGGTCCGGGCGGCTACTGCCGAAGTACAGGTTGTCGGTGAGCCCAACATTCTTGCTGACTTAGCATTTAAACTCGCAGGGAAAGGCTGCACTTTCCAACGGTAGGCCGCGAAACAAGCGCGCTCCCGAGCGGCTCCTAGCCGCATCCGCTCGCCAGAGAGCGAGGAAGCGGGGCCCGGAGGCTGAAGGAGGCGGGGAGAGGAGCGAGGCGACGGTGCATGCATTGCACGTCGGAGAAGATGCCACGGTGGAGGGCGAGGCTGCTGGGGCTGAAGATGCTGTGCAACGCCTGCAAGAAGGCTACGCTCTCCGGCGGCAGACCGAGGAACAAGCGCTCGAGGCCGCCCGGGACTTCCCTGGTGGCTCCGAGCGAGGCGGAGGCCGAAGGAGGCAGGGGAGAAGCGACACTGCAGTGCGTGCACTGCGCGTCAGAAAATATGCCGCAGTGGTGGGCGGGGCTGCTGGGGCCGGAGACGCTGTGCAACGCATGCGGAGTGCAGCACAAGTCGGGGCAGTTGGTGCCGGAGTAGAGGCCGGCGGCAAGCCCAACGTTCGTGTCGAATCAGCACTCGAACTCACACCAGAACTGATGGAGCTGCATCGGCGGAAGGAGGCGCAATGGCGGAAGAACCACCGCCAACAAGGATCGCACGACTTCAAGGTCGGCTGACATGACGACCTTTCTATGATTTATCTTTCTTTTTATTATTTTCTTTTCTCTTTTTTTTTTTGCCGATTTATTAAGGAAAAGCCAATTTAATATTTTGAATCGAATTATTAATTCAAGATCACGATGCGTCATTGAAACAAAATGTAAAAAAAAAGTTGAAAAATGGTCAAAACGGATTCGACACTATTTAATTTCATGGTGAAAAATTAATTTTGATTACAGGATTCAAAGTGCAAAACGAAAATCCATCCATCAATACAACAAAGACTCGAACTTCTGGTGAAGGCTAGTGTGCATGTGCTGGGGAGCATGATTACGAAAATGGCTCTTGACGGACTGATCTTAGGCCTGAACTCTCGATGGGATTGGCATGGGCTTGATCGATGAAAAGGCCCGTGACAAAACAAGGTGTTGGGATAAGTAGGGGGCGACCCTTAAGAGAGAAAATTCAAATACGACGCACTCGGACACGTCTGACGCGTACATTGGACGTGAACCCTGCACGTTCTCCATGCGATTGAATTTTCAGCCGGTTTCATTCGATTATGGAGTTTGATGCGAGACGAATTGTAATTATGGTAGTATGGGTGAGCTCTCGTGTAATTCAGATCCTCGTAAAATTTGCGGTCTCATGTGGATAATGAAAATAAAATGATAGAAGTAAAATAGAAGAACCAAAATTGTAGCTTTGTTTCGAATCAATCATGCTTGATACTTGATAACATTTGGTTTGAATGTCATGATGTGCTGCTATAAATATGAATAAATTCAAAGGCTTATGAAGCCTATTTGCTGGCAGTTTTCCAGTACTTCTAACATCTATTTATGTCTTTCTCTTCAAAAAAAAAAAATTGAACAATATGCCATAATATTAGGGGTGAGCATTGGTCCAGGGTCAACCCTGGACCAACCCTGGACCGGCCCAACCCTGCCAGTCTTGGTTCGGTTTCCAGGGAGATTGGGTCGATCATTGGTCCTGGAATTCCTGGACCAGCACTGTGCGGGTTGATCCTGAGAGTTATGGGTCAGTCCAACCCAGACCAACCCTGACTATATATATATATAATTCTTTTATATAGAGAAAATCTTAAAATAAACGACGTCAACAACATTAAACAACTTTTTAGTGAGGAGTTCATGCAATTTTACATTGTTCTTTAAGAACTTAGGTTTTTAATGTTTTTTACGGCGTTAATAGTCATAATTTACGAATGAGAAAAATATTTTTGTGAGGAATCCTCATGGTGCCCAAAAAGGCACCTTATGGCATCCTATTCTAGTATTCGTTCTCTTCTATCTTATTTGTCATCCTAGTCTTCAATTTTCCAAACTCGAAAGAAACAATTTCTCCGCTCGCCACTCGACATTCACCTCGCTCGCTTTGGGTCACTCGTGCCGCTCGCCGTTCGATGCTCGCTTGGCTTGTTGCTCCCCGCTCGACATTCGATGCTCATTCTATTCGACACTCAGCTCACTTGACCCTCATCACTTGCTTTTCTTAGCTGACCTCACTCATCATCGAACCCATTAGGTTGGTACGATCCCTGGTTGCCCTTTCAAGGAATACAAAAAATGAAATAAAAATTATCGGTTGGTCCTAGGTTGACCTTGAAATCGGATCGAACTCATTGAGTTAGTCTGGTCCTCAATCGCTTTTTTAAGGAGTACAAAAAATAAAATAAAAAATTATCGGTTGGTCCTGGGTTGACCCTGGAACCAAACCGAACCCATTGGGTCGATCCGGTCCTCGGTCTCAAGCTCAATAGGGTTGGTCTTCGGTCATAAAAATTGAGGACCAGCATTATATGGGTTGGTTCTAGGGTTAAAGGGTGGACCGGCCCAACCCAGACCATGCTCACCCCTATGCCATATAAGTTTTGGAAAATCTTGAAGAAAAAAATTATATGTGGCTTTACAGTCTACGTGTCAATATTTGAAAATTTTCATATGGTTTCTAAGTGTTTCGGGTTTAATAAAAATAAATTGTGAGTTATGCAAATTAATAATAAATAAATAAAAACGATACTTGAAATTTAGAGTTCTTTACTTGACTTTTCTCTTAATAAAAAGTTGAAGTTGCCAGATTCAAGCTTAGTTATCGAATAGTATTCATATTAATCTTTTTTAAGTTTAAGCACAATTATTCAAAAGAAGTTCTAAAACTTATTATGAAAGTACAATCAAGTCTTAAGATTTTAAGAAACTACAATCAAATTATAAAACTTATTAAGTTGTTATAATCAAGTCCTTTCATCAACTCCATCCAACTTAATTAATAGAAAATGCCAACATGGCCATTTTTATTAATTTTTTTTGTTTCCTACATGACTCTAATATTAAGTGGAGAGCAGGTAAATAACATTTTTAATATTATTTTTTCATCCTTTTTTGCATTTTTACTAATTTTTTTCTCTTTAAAGTTAAATTGCATTGCAAATATTAAAAGAATAAGTACACGAGAGGTACAGGAGAAATAAAAAATTGCAATTTTTTCTGTTTTTTCAAATATTCCAAACGAAGAAGAAATATAAAATACGTTTCGTATGGGTTGCTATACTTTTCTGATTTTTCTGATATTTCTAGCATGTAATTTCCATTATCCATGCAATCAATTTTCCGCTTAATTAGGTAATCAAATATACCATATTCACTAAGATTATTCCACAATTTGCTCTTTCCATACTATGAACTAGCCTTTAGACATTTAGAAAGGGGGTTTGCGTGTTGAACATTTAAATAATTACTTTCTCATTAGTGCATTGAGTAAGCACTGACCAAATCGATAGATTTAATGGATTAAGATCCTATATGGTAAATAGATTTTAATTCTAAAATATTCCTCTATTTTATATTAGAAATTATCATTGTAAGAGAATTTTTAAGCTTTTATGTAATATGTGACTTTTTGTGATTTATTACATAAAATAATATCAAAATAGGGATAAATTGTGAAAGTAAAAAAAAAATTGCTGGAATTTTACGCACAGCAAGTTGAGGCCCGACCGGCGGGCACCATTACCCCGTGCAAGTGGCCTTGTCTTGTCCTCCATTTCATCCTATCGTGTCCCACACCCATCCCTACTCAAAGTTGATGAAACGTGAGCAAGTAGCTGCATAGAAGTGTAGTAATATATGCAGCTAAGGCATCTTAACACACCGATAGACTTGAACTATGTTTCTATATGAACTGATCAATTCAATCATTCATGCATTATCTATTTTTATTGTTTAACTCTTTGATAAGGAGTCGTTGTGGTGCAAGTGAATTCACACGACTTTCTTAAAGAAGGAAAATTTTTAGGCCTCCCATATTCCTTCTGTTTGTTTCTGGGCTTGGAGGAAGATCCTGTAGCTAAGGTGGGAGTTTCGACTATCCTTCCTTTGGGAAGTTGGAGATGGTTTTGTTGTTTCCCTTTGGTGGTACTCTCAGGACTCTCTTGGAAGATGGGGGTTACTCTCTTCCGGTCCTCTCTCGAACCCCTGATCAGATCACATGGCTTGAGAGCTCTTCTCGTGCCTTTTCAGTAGCTTCAGCGTGGGAAATCATTAGGAGGAAGAAGGATCGTGTTCCTTGGGCTTCACTTGTTTGGAATCATTCGATTGCTCCTAGATTTCAATTCATTCTGTGGCCGATTATTAGAAACCGCTTACCCACCCAAGTTCTCCTTCTTTCTTACGGTAGAATTGATTGTGGATTGTATGCTTTTTGTAATGCCAGACCAGATTCTGTTGATCATCTGTTCTTTGACTATCACATCTCCGCTAGTCTCGCCTTTTTTTTGGGCTGCAAGATGTAATCTTCCATGGAGAAATAGATCCTGGTCGGAGAATCTTCTTTGGGCCTTAAAGTTCCTCCCTGGTAAGGATTTTCTCCATTGTATCGCTTGTTTCTCGTTTGGAGCCATGTGCCACTTGATTTGGAAGAAGCGGAATAGCATTATTTTTCGGGGGGAGACCTTGGAGCTGCTAGCATTGAAGAACCATCTCATCAAAGTGGTTAGGGACAAGGCTCTCACCTTCAGCAATGTGGTTGACAACCCAAGGAACAGGAGGCTCCAGCGATGTTGGGGTCTGGACTCTTCCATTTTCAGTTGTATTCCTAGCCCCTAGCTGTGCGTCCTCTCAGGCTTCGATCGTCCTATTCTCTTCCCTTTTGCTGCTGCTTTTGTCGGCTTGTTTCTGTTTTTTATGTAGCGTTGCTTTCTGTTTCCGGTTGCTCTCTACGCCCGGCAGATTGCTAGCTGCTTTGAAGACTGCCGATTTCGGCTTCCCTTTTCGCCTTGACTTGTTCTGGCTTTCTTAGCCTGTTTTTTGTCTTTGTTTTGGTCTCCTGCTTCTTTTAGGGAGTCTTCTTTTTACATCGGCTCCCTTCCACTTATTCTGACTTATTGTCACTTTGAGTGAAAGTTTTTGGCGCCGATCTTGTGTACATTGGTTTATAGCTATTTATTTATTCTTACCTTTACCAAAAAAAAAAACCAAAAAGCTCCGCCCTCCTTTTCTATCCATCCAAGGGATGAAGAAGCAAAGACCTTTGATGTCCTCTTCAATTAAGAATTGGAGCCTCGTAATCATTAGTGAATGTGCTTCTCTTCGTTCATGATTCGATATTCCGGCGTTTGAGGCATGGAGGAATCATGCCAATCCATCGTGACCTAGGTGGTTAAACTCTACTGCAGCCTCGGACGAAGTCGACGAAGCATGAGCAAGTAGCCGCATGTTAGGGCATGCAAATTGGGCAAAGTAATGATTATCCGTAAAGGCATGTGATGTGGCTCGTGCGTGCACGGGCATTGCCTCTGCCGATCATCGTATGGCCTCACGTGGCCCTCTTTGATTTATTGCATTGACCGCCCTAATTTGCTTGATTAGTGTCGATAGAACGTGGAATTTAATGGCTGGATTCCCGGGCTGGCCCGTGGGAACCCATGTTTCCTTTGTTTAGGACAAGGAGCTCAAGCTCGATGGGACAAGAAAGTGTTTTATTTATCATTGATACCGTATCGCGTCTCGACATGATGTTTATTAATCGAGAGTTAATATCATAAAAACTCAAAATTGGTATATTTATAAAAGATTTACCTTGATTTATTATTTGGGTTATTAAAAACTCTAAACCGATGCACTCGTGATATACTTACCCTCCATTAACTTTCGTCCAATTTTATCTTGAATTTGCTAAGTTGATTATCACATGACAATATCTCAATTGACATTACAAGTTCACGTGAAAATTCATATTAGTTTTTGCAATCTAAAGATTTAGTTTTTGGTAAATTTATCAAAGATATACTAATTTTGAATTTTTAGTGATTTAAAAAATAGTTTAGGGTAAATTTGTTATTAATGTATCGGTTTGTGGTTTTTCGTGATATTAAAAACTTTTAAATCAACCACAATTTTTTATTTGGCAACATGATAAGGATGGAGGTTTTTTCGATTTTCGATTTCAAGAACCGGTTATACCCCATTAACATGAAGAATAGAAAAGACTTTAACATGCTCGCGAGATCATAATCATCTCATGACTTCTCCACTCGACTAAAAAGGAGCTCAATATATAATCCATTTCCCAAAAAAAAAAAAAAAAATTGTTCACCAACCATTTTGTACTCTGCGATCAATCGGGCATATGGATGATGCGGTCTTCCATTAGTACCTAAAAACTTATCCGAGCATGATCTCTTCAGTGTGAAAGATATTTTCTCACAGCAACAAGGACGAACTGATCATATACATGTGACAAACTCAATCTAATATGGTATCGAAACCACAAGCTCTTTCATCCTTCCCATTCACGTGTTCACCCATTTATGGTTTTTCCTTTAATGCACCCACACGGTATATAAAAAATTTTCGCCCACGCGTATTGAATTCGCTTACTTAGTGCTTACACTGTCACATTAGAGATTGTGCAAGAAGACGTTTTCCGACGAATTAAACTTATTTGTCCGTTGGCCAAGCATTCTATATAGCAAACATGATTCATCTTAACAGATCCTCCGACCCTCTAAAAGGCCGGTGCGTGCGATACAACATTCACACAACCGTATCCAAGATCCACTTGACACAACATCCCATATCCAGATGAACCGATTGGATAAATTGTATCGGGAAATCGACGGCTACTCTTCTAGAATTGGCCGGTTTGATCCTTTTATGCGCAAATAGAGATTCTAAATTTGAAGACTTGGGTTACGCTAATATTTCTATTAACACCATTTCGATACCTAATGGTTTGTCGTATTTCCTAAGGTGACCATTCATGTCTTTTTACTTTTTCGGGTCGATGAAACTAACTAAGTGATCATGCGTGGATGGTTGATTTCACACAACTCTATTTTTATAAAAGAAAAAAGAAGGTAAACAATTAAAATTTAAAAACAAGGCGGTAAGTAAATACCAAAGTGAACAGTTTAAGGGAAGCGGTAAATCTAACGTGCAATCTTAAGCAATAAACGAAAATGAAACGGAAGAAATAAACCCGCAACTCGTCGAGTGTTTACAAAACAAAGGTTGGATAGGACATCGACCATCCATCATCTTCATGTCTTAGGGAAGCCTCCACTTCCAAGGACCTATTCTAATCCTAATCTAAAACTTAGGATTAGGTACATACAATGAAAAAGAAACAATCATTCATCACAAAAATAGCAATCACGGTCATGAAACAAACAAAAACAATCAAGTGATTGAAGTAAAATGCTCAATTGATTAAAATTGGCCTCGGGATTGGCCTTCGAGATTCATGCATCGATCCCTCTAGACGTCTATCCCAATTCATTTTTTTATGGCTTATGGCCATTGGTTACCATTTGTATTCTCGCATGGCAACCAATACTTGTAAGCTCCTAAGATAAGTTTTAAATGTATCCCAAAAGTATCCCACGAAATCATGCATCGTACTTTTGCATACATCTAAAAATCACATGGATAGCATAAAGTAAACATACAGGCAGGTTCTTAGGTCTTGGTTCTCAATCAATCAAACAATTTTAGTGAGCCCATATTGGATCACTTATTCATTCGACAAACGCCAAACGCAATCATAAGCGTTCGAGAAAAGAAAACAAGTCGAAGGTTATGAAAGTTCAAATGATGCTCAAAAGTCATTTGAAGAACAATTAAATAGTGAATTCTAAAAAAAGATGCTAATGGCATAACAAGGTTGTGTCACGGTTATGGAACACATTTAATCATCAATGCTAACTCGGGTGCATCTTGTGCACTCTGATCAAGCATCGCAAACGCCTTAAATATGTTGCGAACCTTAGACAACATCAAAGTCAAGCCAAAAGCATGATTTGAAATTTGGAATACAAAACATTACATGAAAGTTTTGTACATGTGCATGACTTGAACGAAAATCAAATTCAAATCAATAAGAACATGAAATTTCAGATGGTTTCATGACAATCGAAGGGTCTGAAAAGCGTGATAAAAGTGCTTCTTATTTTTCGAGAATTCTTGTAAATGGAGTTCAAAAGGTAAGGATCAAAGTTCGTGAAGACAAGTTATCTCAATTCAGCATGCAAGATGTCCTAAAAAATTCTAGAAGAAAATCACAACAAAAAATTGCAACAAAAATCACAGAACAGGACAAGTAAAATCAAAGTAATTGAAAAGGAACCCATAGATAATTGGTTCCAAGAAAATTATACAACATCAAGAACATGACAAGGAACAACTTTCATGAAGAAAGTTTTCTAACATGAGTTACGCAAGAATTTATAAAAATTCAAGAACGCATAGCATCACATCAGAAATGCAACAAAACAGTAGGGTATCATGGCATATCAATAGTGATTTGACCTAGTAAACAAAGTCTAAAAAATATGAAATTTTACCACAACGTAGACAAGAGAAAGAAAAACTAACTTTGTTAAAGACTCAACCTCAAAATCCTTAACGAGAAAATCATACAAAAATAAAAAGAGGTCAGACTCAACAAGGGCAAAACCAGGGTTCCGAATTTTACTAGAAACAAATTTCTAGACAAATTTGACAAAAATAGAAAACAGCTCAAATGACATGCAAATCATGCAAAATCAGCGTCATCAGAAAGATTGAGACGTTCCCTAAGACTTTCGAAGAGATGTCAAGTTCAATTAGGGTTGAATTCATGGTTGAATAGCAACAATCGCAAAAGCGTGCTAATCAGCCACAAGCAAATCAGAAAATAATGCGTGGTTAATGGTTTGTAAAACCACCTAAACATTGCATAAAAGATGTGAAATTCACACACGACCAAAGGTTGAATGCAATGAAGGTTTGATTAATATATTTATCTAAATCAAAGTGCAAAAAGTCACATGAAATTCATTAACATTAAAGGGTGACTTATCATTAAGGACAACACGCAAGATAATTTCAGTTATAATTTGCCAAATTGATGCACGGTTTTCACATGGTAAATGACATTCAAATGGGGCATGTCATACATCAATGCAAATCTTGTGATATGCTCTTAACATGTCTAGAAGACCGCATGACCTCTTAAGGATCTTAAACGAAGACGTTGTCATGGGTTCGTGATCAGCCTTAATCACAATAAGATAAGTACAAAACATGAGTAATTTTTTATAACTCAACAACATGCTAAAATCTTATGAAAAATTCTATGTGTAGAATGCGATGTCATGATGATTTTTCATAATGACACCTAAGTCTAATTTGATTCACATGAGCCTACACAAAAATGGCAAAACAAAACAGTACAATGGACTTCACAAAGTGCAGCAGCATTAATGCATTTTCACATGCGAAATTAACCTAGTAAACGACAATCATTTGGCGCGAATTATACCTAGTTAGAAAGCTTGTAATGAATACTACAACTCTTATGAAAGATAGGAATCCAAATGGACTCATTTAAGACCTCATTTCAAAGCAAACATAGGTCGGACTCAGAACAGGGCAGACTGATCTAAGAACGATTTTTAAAGGTTTTGCCCAACCAAATCAACTCCAAAAATTCTGAAAAAAGATATGATATGATCAAGACATTTTCGTACAATTTCCATGAAGAAAGCATCTCTAAAATCTAAACACAAGAATCAGTATAAAATTAGCAACAGACAGTACGTTCAGCTATCATAACAACAAATCGCAAATCAGATTTCAGAGCAGATTCATGAAGTTTTGAAGGAGATTTGAACTAGTAAACGGCGTTCAATCGGGGCCTATAATATCAAATCGAAGCTTAAGATGTGTACATAGAACTTCTAGTTCATCACTTCGCAAGATAACCACATTTAATAGCTCAAAACAGGACTAACAGAAACATGCTCATCCAGACTCAAAAATCATAGAACCTCAGAATCACACTATCATCAGTTCCAGATCATATAAGCATTGATTCTAATTAGATTTGCAATGCATCCTGGCCCCAAACCTTCGTAGTCGATCATGTATTCAATACGAGAAGCTCGCCTCTCATCGGATGCTATTAAAAGGAGTTTTAATGCACATACCTTGGTCCGTAACGAATCGGCCAAGAACTGACCTTTGGAGATATCCACCATTCAGTGACGATGAAGCTGCTATTTAACAAAAAATGCACTGAAATCAGTGGAGGATCTGAATCTAATAACACTCCTTACCGAAATAGAAAAGAGGAAATCAAATACTTAGCTTCGATTTTGTTATTGGAACTTCTGGAAAATGAAGAACGCCGGCCTTTGATTCTGCACCGATTATAATCAAGGTACAGTCCAAGATGAGTAGTAGCATAAGATCGCTTCAGTCTTGCTGCTATGATCTCAGGTATGGATCCGAGTAATGAAACCTGTGATCCTCAAGCTCATCAAATGAACACCTCGGCTGCCGATTTGAAGATGGTGTACGCTTCTTTCGAGTTGCAATCTAGAAGCGTTTTTCTCAGCTGCTTCTTCAACAAAATCAGTGAAATCAAATGTCAACAGAATCTGCTGAAATCGGAATCTAAGCGCGACTAATGTACAAGTAAAGATTGAGAAGACTTAGCTCAATCTTTATTCTGCGATTTTCCGGAAATCAGCACATCAACTACTCCGAAGCATCTTCAGAGATTTTGATGGTCAAGTAACAACGAAGAACTCCTTCGATCTTCATCAGAGTATTCAACGTATGGATCCATGGAGGAGAGAGAATAAGTGGAGATGAGGCGCTAGAGAGAGAATGAGTGGAATTATCTTCTTCCTTCAGCATAAACAGCCAAAATCAGCCGCTCCTCCATGTCTTCGACCTTGTTCGATCGGAGAGAGAATAAGTGGAGTCGTTCCACTTTGCCCGAAGTTTGTCCGAATGAATAATGACAGAGAAGAGAGAGGATGAGTGGAGAGAATTTGATCCAGGGAGAGAATGAACGGGAATCCTTCTTGCGGGCGAGAACGCGGGCAAAGAATTCCCCCGCTTTTTCCTTGCTTGACTGAGTTTTGAGAGATGGAGAAAGAGAGATGCGGAGAGAGAGTTTTAGTCAGAGAAAGCAAATCTGGAAAAATGCCCCCTTTCAATTTTGGAGGGGAAGTTAAAACAAACCGGCGATTTGCCAACTCTCTCGAGTCTCTCCACGCTCGGAGCTTTCTCTCTACCGAAGGTGTAGCAATGGCAACCCCCACTCTCGGAAACCCTAATCATCCACCATAATCTTGCTTCCCACCATTGTCTCATCCATTTCCACGAGCCCCCACCCTCCAAAAACCTAATCACCCATCATACCCTTGCTTCATATTACTGTTTCATTCAAACTCGTGAATCCAGGACAACGTTCTTCATCACCAGCGAAGATTTCGCTGCTGTACCTATATCCACTCACCGCAGAAGGGAGAACCAGATGTCTGCACGTAGGGATTCAGTAGCGATGGAAAGGGAAGGAGAAGCTGTGGACCGTCTTGCCCATCTCTGCAATAAGTTAGGTAAGATGATGTATGAGAACGATATGACTATACTTGATGAGGATTTATCAGCTGAAAAACTTCAAGAGTGCCGATTCTCTTTAGTTGGGCAACTCTACAATAACCCTAATATCAACTTTCAAGCACTTACAACAGCTATGAAAAAGGCGTGGAAAAATGAGAATGTAGAGGTGAAACCATTAGAGAATGGGAAAATTAGCTTTGCTTTCAGGAATGAAGGGGAAAAAACCGAGTATTAGAGGGAGGTCCTTGGTCGTTTTCAAACCATTTACTGTTGCTAAAAGCATGGGAGCCGGACACTCCTCTACACTGTTATGAATTTAAAACATGTGCATTTTGGGTCAGAATTTATGGGCTCCCTTTGGAATGGAATTCTGAAAGCATGATAAAAAAGATTGCAAGTTCAATGGGGAAAGTTTTGGAGGTGAAAACAGATGCTAGAGGACCTGCTTTTCAGAAAATAGGGAAAGCAAGAGTGGAGCTAGATGTGGAGGCTGAATTGCGAGTAGGACAATTGATGCGACATGGGAATAAAAAAGTGTGGTTGGACTTTAAATATGAGAGACTCTCATTTTTCTGCTTCTCTTGTGGCAAGATAGGCCATTATGCGACTTATTGCAAAGACATACCTTATGAGGAGGAGAAATTCACAAATGAACTGGGAGGATGCTTTGGAGGCTGGTTGAAAGCAGAAACCTCTGACCATAGTCCATTCTGGAAAGTGTTCTATCATGAAGCTTCACCAACACAAAATGTAGAAGAGGTTGTTCCTGACACCCCTGTACAACCAAGACAAACTGAGATTAGGGAAGAACACCAGCATCTTCCACTTCTTAACAACCAGAATTTTCAGCAAGGAAGTCTAGACCAGATGCTAATGGACCATTACTCTCAAACCACAAATGAGATAATGATGCAAAACTCAGGGAAAAGAACACTTCTCCTCACTGGTCCGGAGTTCACCAGCAATCCTAATCTCCAGACATCTACTTCAAACAGCCTCAAAAAGAAAACCAATATGCAACCAAAAACCCCCTCTTTCAAGAAACAAAGAAAAATTCATGTACCAGCAACACTAACCCCAGCACAGGGTTGGTTGGATGAGACTCAGCTCCTTGAAACACCCATACAGATGACTAAAGAAGTCGAAGTACGGGCTGTGGTGGCTAGCCCTAATAAGCCACCAAATGACCCATGAATATATCGAGCTGGAACTGTCAAGGGTTGGGCACACCCTTGACAGGTCCGAGAGTTGAGAGCCTTAACGGCTCTTTATAGGCCCCGTTTGGTTTTTATTATGGAAACAAAAAATAAGGCTGAGTTTGTGGAAAGAATCAAAAGAAGACTCCAATTCCAGAGGTGTGTAGTAGTGGATCCAGTGGGTAAGGCGGGAGGATTGGCTCTTATGTGGGATGATCGAATTTCAGTGGATATTGACACAATGACTGAAGACTTTGTGAATCTAAAGTGTGAAGAAGGGATTTCAGGTAAAGCAATGCGTATCACCTTTGTCCATGCTCCATATACTTACTCAAGAAGGCTGCAACTTTGGGAGAAATTAAAACAAATCAGCTCCTCAAATACTTTGCCTTGGGTGTGCTTGGGAGACTTTAATGAAGTGCGGTTCCATTGGGAAAAAGTGGGGAAGAGGCTGGCAGAAAATTTCAGAATGAGCGCTTTTCGGGATTGTTTGGATGCATGCTCTTTCATGGATATAGATAGTAAGGGATGTGCTTTTACCTGGGCTAACAACAGAGATGGGGAAGAATATGTGAAAGAACGACTAGATAGGGTATTATGCACGATAGAATGGAGATTAATGTATCCTGAAGCTGAGGCTTTTGCCCTTCCCGCGGAGGGGTCGATCATAGTCCTCTTCTATTATCTCTTCAAACACCTCAAGTTAGACGAAAACGAAACTTTAAATTTGAGGCGTTTTGGCTTCGAATGCTGAATGTCGGGAAGTGGTTTTGGAATCGTGGCAAATGATGAATCGAGCCAACCAAATCTTGCTGGAAAACTTTCTGCTGTTCGAGAATGCTCTAACTAAATGGAGTAAAGCGACATTTGTGAATGGGAAAAAGAAAATTAGAATGCTGAAAAAGGAGCTTGAATGCCTAACAAATCATATTTCAGGTTATTTCAACAAGGCACAATTTCAAAAGATACAAGGAGAAATTGATGAACTTGGGAGGCAAGAAGAGATGTATTGGGGGTTACGATCTAGAATTGAGTGGTTGAGATGGGGAGATCAGAATACAAAATACTTCCATGCGACAACTATTCAAAGAAGACAGAGAAACAGAATTTCTATGCTGCAAAATGACGAAAATACATGGATAGTTGAGCCAAATCAGTTAAAAGAACATACCGTGCAATTTTTCAAGAAGTTATATCAGTCCTATGGTCCCCGGAACTTTGCCCCAGTGATAGAGCAAATACCTGCAGCAAAGGATGACGAAAATATGAATAGAAGGTTACTTGCTGAAGTTACTATAGAAGAAGTCACCGAAGCAAAGATTTCAGCTAGGCGCAACTAAAGCTCCAGGGCCAGATGGTCTTAGTGGATTGTTCTATCAGCATCATTGGGAAGACATTAAAGGGGACATATTCAAGGAGGTCAAGCACTTTATGACCACTGGTTCCCTCTCAACAGCACTCAACCAAACACATATCTCCCTTATTCCGAAGGTTCAGAACCCAGAAAGACTGGATCAATATCGTCCCATCAGTTTATGCAATTTTGCATACAAAATTATCTCAAAAGTGCTGGTAAACAGACTCAAACCCATAATATTAGAAATTATAGCACCAGAACAAAGTGCATTTGTTGGCGGGAGGCAAATCCAGGATAACATATTTATTGTTCAGGAAGTACTTCATCAGATTCGGATCAGGAGCAGGAAAAAGAAATTCCAGGCTGTTCTCAAATTAGATATGAAGAAGGCCTATGATCGTGTGGAATGGGATTTCTTAGAGGCATGCCTTTTAAAGACTGGCTTTGATGGAAAATGGGTGGGATGGATAATGAAGTGTGTTACTACGGTCACATTCAGTGTTAAATTCAATGGAGAACCCCTGCAATTCTTTCAACCCTCAAGAGGACTCAGGCAAGGGGATCCCTTATCTCCTTATCTCTTTATCATTGTGGCTAATGTACTATCCTTATTGATGAAGCAAGCTGTGGAAAATGGGAGTATTAAAGGAATCAGACTAAACAGAAGTTGTCCTACTCTATCTCATCTATTATTTGCCGATGATTCGGTTTTCTTCTTGAATGGAACTATTCTAGAATGTCAAAATCTTGCCATGATCCTCAATCAATATTGTTTCGCAGCTGGACAGGAGATTAATTTAAATAAGTCAGGGATCTTTTTCAGCAAGGGATGTCCTCAAATATTAAAAGATAATATGGCAAGAACATTGAGAGTCCCTATCATTGATAAAACAGGGAAATATTTGGGTATTCCTTCTGATTGGGGAGCATCCAAAAAACAGATGTTTGCGTGGGTTCTTGGGAGAATTAGTGCCAAACTAGAAAGCTGGAAGGAAAAACTGCTATCCAAGGCTGGAAAAGAAGTGCTGCTGAAAACGGTGGTTCAAGCCCTACCACAGTATGCAATGTCGGTATTTAAAATCCCGGTCTCTATATGCAAGGCTATTGAACAGAAAATTGCTGCCTTTTGGTGGAAGAGTAATGAAAAGAAAGAAGGCATTCACTGGAGGAAATGGGAGCTATTGAAAACTAGAAAAGATAGAGGTGGAATGGGGTTTAGAGATCTTCTCTCCTTCAATAAGGCAATGTTAGGGAAGCAGGCTTGGAGGTTGGGACAACAGCCTTCTTCTCTTTGGAGTTCATTGTTTAAGGGGCTCTATTATCCTCATACAGATTTTTGGCATGCAGCGAAGGGTCTTCGACCTTCATGGGGATGGCAAAGCTTGTTATTAGGAAGGGATTCAATTGCACCTCAAGTAATGTGGCAAGTTGGAGATGGATCTAGGATTAAAATCCGGGAAGATAAATGGTTGCAACGTGGAATTATTGAGGGACCGATAAATGCAAATGAACCATCCTTGGTTTCGAACTCATCGATAAAGAACAAGGCACATGGAATGAAACGACAATAGCAGCACATTTTGAGGACAGCCTAGTTGAAGAAATTCTAACCATTCCAATCGAGCCTCAAACAGAAACAGATAAGATGGTATGGACTGGAACTCAGGCAGGCAAGTATACAATCAAAAGTGGGTATAATCACATCAAGGAGGATACAGAACAATGTCAAACAAATCATGCCACAACGTCGTTTCAGCCTCCCCCCACACTCTGGAAAGACATTTGGAAGCTACACACTCCATCTAAGGTTAAAAACTTTATGTGGTGCTTATGTCAAAACGCTTTACCGACGAAGGACAATTTGTTTAGAAGGAACATATTACCTGATCCAATATGTCCTCTATGTAATCATGAAAGAGAGACGGTGGAACACCTCTTCTTATTGTGTCCGTGGACAAGACAGATATGGAGCGATCCTGAGATGAACATTAAAATCTCAAGTCAGGGCTTGACAAGAATTGAAGACTGGTTTTGCAGACTCAAAGAAAAGGCAACTTACCCTCCAAATCTGCACTTGGTAGCTATTGTGTTGTGGTCTATATGGAAGGCTCGAAATCAGGCTATCTTTCGGGGTAGAGAACCCGAGGGATCGGCCATCATAGAATCTGCAAAAGCGACACTGAAGAGTTATCAAAGATGGAATCCACGGAGGGGTGGTCATCAAGAAGGAGCAGGTGGTGAATCTCAAAACAGCGCAGCCCAAACAGAGCAAAACGAGCAAATTAGTGAGCTGCAACAGGGCCATAGAGAGTCGGGTAGAGAGCAACAAGTTGTTAATAACGAGCTGGGACTCAGAATAGCGAATGAACAGATAAGCAGAGATGATGACTTGAGAACAAACCTGCGATTTCAACTAAGCGGCACACGGAGTGGGCGAAATAGACAGCCTGAGGCAGAGGAGGCTGCTGGATGTTACAGCAGAACAGGAAACGGTGCAGGGCCCTCATCGTTGCGAACCTCAAATGTGCGGTATAATGAGGAAGATGGGGACAGAACAGGGAGATCTGTAACCTGGAGATCACCTGCTGTGCCGAGACCTTCAACCCGAGAGGAAGGCGCAAGCGAGGAAGACAGATCGGAGAACCAATCAGCTGAGTCGCGCCTTCGATCGAGAGGTGAGCTGGGAAAGGAGATCCATGAGAGGGTCGCCGGCGAAGAAGGAAGTGTGGAGTCCAGATCCCGGCGCAATGAATGGAACGCTCGCTGCGATGCTGGTTGGATGACCCATGTAGATACCGGATCTGTAATTAATGAATCCGGAACACCTGATGCAGAGGAGGCTGCTGGATGTTACAAACGAACCTCAAATACGCGGTATAATGCGAGAGATGAGGACAGAACAGAGAGATCTGTACCCAGGAGATCAACTGCCGTGCCGAGACCTTCAACCCGAGAGGAAGGCGAAGACAGATCGGAGAACCAATCAGCTGAGTCGCGCCTTCGAACGAGAGGAGAGCTGGGCCAGGAGCTCCACGAGAGGGACGCCGGTGAAGGAGGCAGCGTAGAATCCAGATCCCGGCGCAAAGAATGGAACGCTCGCTGCGGTGCTGGTTGGAGGACCCATGAAAATACCAGATCTGAAACCCACGAATTCGGAACACTTCAGCCATGGATTCCACCTCACAAAGGAGCCTTGAAGATCAATTTAGATGGAACGTACGAACCTGGGATGTTAAGGAACTCCATTGCTTGTGTGTGCAGAGACTCGGGAGGGAGGCTAGTGGAAGGAGTTGCTAAGGAGATCAGAGCTTCCTCGCCACTTATGGCTGAAACCCTAGCTTTATGGGAAGCCATTGACTTTTTCCAACCTAAAAGACACGAAGCCCTTGTATTTGAGTCGAGCAGGTTCACAACTTGTCCAAGCCATGAACAGATCGACCCGGTTCGGTTGGGAAATTCAACATATAATCAGCAAATGCAAGGAAAAGCTACGGGCCTTCACAAATTTTCATATAGTCCATTGCTATAGAGAGGCCAACATGGTTGCAGATTGGGTTGCTAAAACCCACAAAAAAAATCACCTACCTTGGAATTGGGTCTCATCCCCTCCCCAAACTTTAGTAGACTTATTATGTAATGATGCCCATTTACCGGGCCTCTCTTATTTACGTACGTAATGAAATAGTCGTATTTCAGACAAAAAAAAAAAAAAAAAAATTTGGAGGGGAAGTTGATTATATAGTCTAAGGCAAGGTCAAATCTTAGCCCTTGGATTAATCAAAAAGCTAAGGTTTGATCTCCTTAACTAATTAGTTTGTTAAATTTGTTGAGAGCACCCTAATGAAGCACATGCCTATTTCAATGGCCACGATGCGTTCTTAATGAACGGCTATGATCAATTGTGGAGTAATTGGGGTCTTCTTGCAATTTTCATAACATGGGGGGTTAATTTGTAAATTTCACAAATTCCAAGGTAAAATTCAGAACTTCACAAATTAAGGCCACGGGAACATTGGCCATGGGATGGACCACCTCATGGTGGCTACCGGAGGGAGACAAAATTGGCACCTAACGCCAACGATCGGTTGGCCGGTCAAGGTCGGTTTGAACCAATCTCAACCAATTCTATCTCTCTCTCTCTTTCTTTTGTGCAATTTAGTCCTCCTAGGAGTCCAATCACAAGGAAACCTTGGTCTATCATAGACAAAGGTGCATCAATTTGCTAATTTCTCACTCAAAAGTGTCAATTAATTGAAATTAAATTCACTTAATGTTGCAAGGCAAGGCACCAATTGATCCAATAAGCCATGCCATGGCATTCAAATTGACCTTGAAAAAGTGGCGCGACTTATACGCTAAGATTGGATTGAAGGCCAATGATGAAATTACATCTCAATTATTGAAATCAAACCTTAGTCTCAAATGGGTCAATTTGAATTTTGCCAATCGGAGTTCATTAGCTTAGTTTTCTTAAGCTCGGGCAAGCTAAATCCCTCAAATCGCAATGTTCCTAAGTGAAATTCCCAAAATTAATCTTGGATTCAGATTTACTTCACGAAAATGAATGGAAAGTGAGTGTCCATTCACTAATCATAAAAAATCGACCTAGACCCCTTAATTAGGACTAAAAGTGACAACTCATGATTCGACATGACCATTCTAGAAATTGAATGAACAAGTGAATAAATGATGGTCCCCAAATCAAATGTCGTAAAAGGAATTAAGGTTAATTATGACTAGAACGAAAGTAATTTTATTTTTAGCCAATTTCGAACCTAAAACCGTAAAATTCGAAAAATAAGATTCTTAATTGATTTTTGGAAAATTTTCGATGCTAAAGTCAAATTAAAACTAAAATGAAGTGTTTTGTAGATTTTTTCAATTTTTTAATCAAATGTTTGACTAAAAGTCAACCATTTAGTTGAATTTTTTTAAAAATTTGATTTTTGTGTTGAATTTTTGAAATTTTCAAAAATTAACTTTGCTAAAGTGAAATTAAGACAGTTTAGAATCTTTTTGTACAAAAAGTCAACTTTTGATCCAAGTTTGGATTTTGGTCAAATGATTGACCAAAATATAAATCCAAAAGTCAACTGTTTGACTTTTTAGGTTTTCGATGAAAATGAATAGGAAATCATTTAAAAATAACAGAGCAAAAGAAAGAAATAAAAAATGATACTTTTTGGTTGAGAAATGAGTTTTGTCGTGATCGGAAAACTTAATCTCAAATTTTCTACCTTTAACGACATATCGACTAAAAATCAGGTCTCAATAACCATAAAAACTATACCACTATCTACAATCTTGTAGGTAGTGAACCAATTCCTATAAGGAGTCATGTAATAGGAACATCCGAAATCTAGCACCCATTCATCTCTAAATGAACTCATAGACTACATAGTACGGCCTTGACATCATTGATACTCTCCTCGACAACATGTGCCACACTGCTTGTGGCATTTTGCCCACCGCATTTATTTCTTAACTTTGGACAATCTCTCCTTATGCGCCCCTCCTCATGACACTCAAAACACTTCACGCGACCTTTTGATTTTCTATGTCATGATTTTGACTTGCTCTTGCTTCTACTTCTACTACTAGGCCTCTAATGTTGGTCTCTACCTTGAATCACCAGTCCTCACGCTACATCATGCACTAGACTGTCGTCACGCGACTTTCTCTACTACTCATTTGAGAACAAGGCAGATTTTACCTCTTCTAAGGTAATCATATTATGCCCCTATAATAAGGAATCAATAAAGTGCTCCCATGACTTTGGTAGAGACACCAACAACATCATGCCCTATTCTTCATCATCTAAAATCTTACCGACATTCTCCAAGTCCATCATGAGTTTGTTAAACTCATCTAGGTGGGATCTAATGGATGCACCTTCGTTGTATCGGAAATAAAATCCTTTCTAGCATGTATAAGCAATTGTTTAAACCCTTCATTATATAAAAGGCTTGAAGTTTTGCCCATAACGCCACGGCATCCTTCTCCTCAACCACCTCTAGTAGCACTTCATCCGATAAGTTCAATAGGATTGTGCTCATTGCTTTCTCCATTAGCTCGTCCTTTTTGACATCTCACATTATTTCAAGTAACTTAGCCTTGCCCCCAATGCCTTGGCTAAACCTTGAGTTGGTAATAGCGCCTTCATCTTGACACTCCATAACCTAAAGTTGTTTCTCTCATTAAATTTCTGAATTTCTACTTTTGCTCCAAACATAATTGCAAAGTCTTAGCTCTAATACCAATTGTTGTAATCGGCGGCGTGATGGAAGCTAATTGTAAACTTGCAATTATGTCGGAGCTATAGAATCGACAAAAATAATAATAAGGAACAAGAAAAGGACACCAGAAATTTACACGGTTTGGTTCAAATGTCGAAACCTACGCCACGGGAAAAGTCAGCAAATAATCCACTATAAATCGAAGAATTACAGGGTTAGACACGCTCGAGTGTTTCCCAGCCCTAACTTAATACTCACAGTGTTTAACAACTAAAAAAAAAAACTAGATGGACCCAACTCACGCACAAATCTCGTGGGGCTCTCAACTCTCAGACTCTTGAGCTCACTTCTTGCTCTTCTTGCTCTACATTCTCTACGCCCTCCACCATCCTCCATTTATAGGAGAATGGCTGTGGAGACAAGACAAATGTGGACTGCACAAATGTCAACAATGGCACCTACTTCTGAAACCATGCACACACATGGCGGAGCCGGAGATGTTGGCAGGAATTTGACCAAAGAATGAGTCTATACAAGTTACCTATCTCCGAGGGGATTTTGCTGATGAAGCCATTGTTGTGAATGTCCAATATCTAGAGGAAGCTCAGGTTTCCAATAAAAGGAAATAGCAACCCTACAAGTTTTAGAGACAGAAGTATTAAACGGTTATCCTTAGATGTCGATAGCCACATGTGATCCCGTGCCACTAGCAGAAAATGACAGAGTCATTCCACGTACTGAAAACCCCGAATGGATTGTAGGACATCTTATCCTTGAATCGGAGCTACGCATCTTGATCTATTTCGTTAGTTCTTGATAACGAGATTGCTTTACAAGAAGAGATGCACATCAGCAATGTAACGAAAGAAAGGAGGCAAAGAGTAATGATTGAGAAGGACACGAAAGAATTAATGCTTGCAAGTTTTTTGTCCCCTTGCTGTCTAATCACTCTGCCTGTTAGGAAATCGGATGGAGCTTCTGATCACATATGCACCAACGTGACAAGCTTTTAAATCTCGGCTTCTTTGTCCTCCCAACAGCCGCCGCAGCCGCAGCCTTTGGCTGCTAAATGTGCATTCAAAGCGCAGTCCATCCCTCTTGCGATCCTACCCTTCGCATGATGCGGGAGATGCAGAGCATGTGAGTCTAGCCATCGTCAGAAAAAGAAAAGACAAAGCAATGGCTGGCTAAATGAGTGAGAACCGTAGGAGCGGAGCAGCCCAAGTTGTATGTGATTTTTTATTGTTTCAATTCCATGCAACTTTCTGAATCCTCTCTCCTAAAACGCAGTCTCGATGGCGCCAAAAGCATTGGTTTTGATAATAGGTGAAGACTAATCAAATCGAGTTGATATAATGGAGGGAGAACTGCTTCTACTTTTGATTCAGTCTTAAATTTGCAAGTGGATAGAATGCCATGGGCCTTGTCTCAGAGGGCTTCCATTCTACAGTGTTAGACCTTTTGTGAATTTTCTGTGACTTACACTTCGACTTCAATTTAATTTAAGATAATAGAATCCTTCCAAGATATTTTGGCATGAAAAATCGAATTTGCAAAGAAACCGATGTTGAGATTTTTGATCAATCAATCAAGAAATGGGAATTCCCAAATGGATGACGATCAATAATCCAAGATCAAATCCTTATTGCTAGAACTGCGCGATGAAAAATGAACAATGAGAGGTTCCTCTGTTAAACTCTTTCGAAGTTACTAACTTCTGCCCTAAACATAGAATGAAAATCTGCTAAGAGGAAAAGTCGGATCAAGTCTCTATAGCGAGCAACTCAATAAAAGGAAAAATCCTTGAAGCACCACCAGTGATTGCAAGTGATCTTGAAGGTTTCGGACAGTGATTGATTGCTAACTGCCATAAGTGATTTGACATTGGAAGTCAAGAATCAATGGCCAGAGAATTAGATGAGCATAGCAAACCCGATTAGCTGAACCAACCCGCTTTATACAGGAATGCACCCGACGACTTCGCTCCTTATCTATCTCCAGGGCAAGTCTGCATCTGCAACAATCTTCACAGCCTCAACAATGTAAGAACATGCTACAGCCAAGAACCCTGGAACATAAAAGCAGACCCTTTCGACCAAGGTTACTTTTTCACATGCTATGTTGAGGGAAGACTAGTACCAATGTAACATCCTACACCTTTGTTTTATTTTATTCTGTTATTATCCTCAATCTTTTTGCTTTTGATGTCGCCCCCTTAATACTAGCAATTGAAAAAACAATATGTTGTCAGCATCACTGCGTCAAAGACAAGATTCCAAGTTCCTTTTTTATATATAATTCCTTTTGGGCTAACAAAACCAAGCCTGCAGCCTAACAACTGAATTATTATGAATCAGCAATTACATAGAAAAACAATGGGCAAATAAAAATTTTGACATTATGTCTCGATTTTGAGCCTGTGAAGAGAATCCGATCCTAATAGAAGTTTCATATCTAATTAGGAATTGTGATATGACGTCTGATAAAGAAAGAATTTATATAAATAGTTTTCCACATTAAAGTTGGATCTCTAATCCAAGCCGGCTAAAAGAGGCTTCACAAAGCCCCAATTATCTCAAATGGAATGCACTTCATTTTCCTCTTATCTTGTACCTCGAGAGAAGCATGCTTCATTGTTTTGAGCAGCACTTTAGATTGACAAGGTGTTTATGTAGAGGGTGAAGGGTGGCACGAGTACGAAGTTTCAAGGCATTTAAATTTGGATTAATACCATGAAAAATCCCAAACTATTACACTCATGAAAAATTTACTACAAACTAATTTTATGACCACCAAAAACCCCGCAAATAGGTACATTTGTGATAAATTCATCCTCCATTATTTTTTGTTAAATTGGATTAATATTAGTACATCTGTGACAAATGAAAGGTAAAACACCAAACTGGTACACCCGTCAACTGTCACGTCTCATTCAACTAATTAATTTGACGGCAAAATTTAATAAAAACTAATGGAAGGTAAATTTGTTACAGGTGTACTGATTTTAAGTTTAGTTTTTAGTAAATTTGTCATAGGTATCTATTTAGAGTCATTGACATTTGCCTGGGCCCTTTCATGGAGAAGACACTGGATCTAGGTAGGGAATGAAATCAAAGAAGCAAAGGCTTCCAGTTCTAAGCAGGCTTCACTTGTGCTTCGGGCCTTGTGGGCCTGAATGGGCCGCCATTTTCCTACCGTGCTTTGTCACACTCTTCGTCCCAGAACTTTCGCGTACAAATGACGGGTGAAGAAATTTTTGGTTCCCTCAGTTGCCGGTCACCCTCGCGGGATTAAGGGGGGGTTGGCGTGGGGTGGCGAGGGAGGGAGAAGAGGAATGAAAGCGAGGGCCAGTGGAAGTTAATGGGGGCGGAGCAAAGCGATGCGATATCAATGGCTCTGAAACACTTATGGGTTCTCTATAGGTTGTCCGCTACCCGAAGCCCTGAACGTTAAGAAAATCGAAATGGTATCATAGTAGGGGTTTTGTGCCAAATCTCAATGGTGGTTGAGTGAGGATGTTGGGGCTTTTCTAGGGTTTTCCCCTGAATGCTCCCCGTCCCTCTCCCCCACCACCATTATTAGTTCGTCTATTCACAAACCGACCTCCAAACAGCCATTACATTTCTCATCCCCTGTTCTTTGATTTTAGCCTTTCTCGAGGAAATCGGCTTCGAAGATGATTCTGGGCAAACAGTGGTAGAGCCGAGTCACTGTTTGAGGAATCCTGTTTTTTTTATTCATCAGTATGAGCATTTTTCTTCTCTTTCTTGAGATAAAGGCGTAAAGGAGCCACTACTGAATACGCAATTAGAGCTGTTAAAAGAGCAAGGTCTTTGAAGTGTTTTTTTTTTTTTTTAGGACTGTCCTTTATCAGGATTAGCAAGTCGAAAAATATCGACTACCCCTGAAACCTGAAACAACCGAACCAGTAACTAATCAACATGGAACACATCGCAAACCCACATTCCCAAACAAGAAATTGAGGATACAGAGAGCAATCAACTCCTAATCTTCTGATGTTGTGCATATTTCTCATCACTTCTAGCGGAATCCCATTTTGTCGACTCTCTCTTTCAGCGAACGCAATCTTGTCGCCGCATCACTTATCTTAATTCTCTCTTGGGGCAGCTCTGCAGAACAGGCAACTCCAATTTCAAATATCATCACCAAGCACTCTTGAACGTGAGCACTCATGCTTCTTTGATTGCTCATTGTGTCTGCAATTGATGGTTCTTCTGTCCCATAAAACAGGAGCTGCCGATCCACTATATCTGCAACCCTTTCTGGCAAAGCCGCTGCGCAGTAATTGCAAAGGTTCAAAGCATCCTTAAACAGGTCATGAGTGGGTCTCTTTCCTGTAAAAATCTCCAGTAGCAGGATTCCGTAGCTGTACACGTCGCCATCTTTTGACACTTCGCTTCCCATTCCATACTCTGTAGTTGGATTTTACTTGACACATGAGCTGATCAGCTTATCAAATCATAAGGACAAGGAAGAGGAGGCACGTATAGAGGCAAGGGGAAAAAATTACTGGCGGAAAGCAATTAAGAATTCTGGTCATCGTCGGCAGGTAACATAGCATGTCAAGCATGATTTGTCAAAGTCAAATTTTTCACTTTTATAACGTTGTACTTTTATGAATATTATGTACGATTGAATCATATGAATGACCAAAATGACTTCACTTAAACATTGTTAAGTCTCTATAGTTCTAGTTAGCTCTGCAAGGCTTAGGAAAGTTAGCTGAGACGAGTTTTCATAGAAAATGAATGAGTCTAACCTGCCTAGATAGTCTCAGACAACAAGTTCCCTACATGCATTTAGCAGGAAAAGAGCTCATAAGAGGACGATTGACATTGGATTTACTGCAAGTATACATACCTGGAGGAGCGTAGCCAATGGTTCCTCTAAGTCCAATTGAGCTTGTTTGACTTGCTGGCAAATCACCAGTGCCATTGGGGAATATCCTAGCTAAGCCAAAGTCGCCGATATGTCCGTTCATTTCAGCATCCAGAAGAATGTTGCTTGGCTTGAGGTCACAATGGATCACTGCTATTTGGCATTGATGATGGAGATAATCCACCGCGCAAGCTATGTCAAAAGCAATGTTCAGTCTCTGAACAAAACTTAACATATGCCTTGGTGTCCCATTTGGTGCAAGATTCAGATGCAACCACTCCTCCAAGCTACCATTTTCCATAAACTCATAGACCAGAGCCTTAAACTCATTGCCTTGGAAATCAACACTGGAACAAGCTGTTAGAATCTTAACAAGATTCCGATGCCTAATGTTTTTCAGGACTTCACATTCAGCCATGAAGCTTTTGAATGCTCCTCGTTGCTTTGAGTCAAAAACCTTAACAGCCATTAATTTGTTTTCATCCACTAGGGTCCCTTTATACACGGAGCCGAAACCACCCATTCCAATCAAATTGATAGAGTTGAACCCGTCCGTTGCTTTGACAATGTCTTCATAAGACACTTGCTTAAATCCCCTTATTGATGGAGTCTCTAGGGAAGCCTCACTTTTCTTCCTCCTCAGCCAATACAACGTCATCGATAGCAACAGAAGAATCAGCGCTGCTACTACTGCAATGATAACGTTACAGGAGGTAGATGATCCACGTTTTCCTTGGCTCGTCGAACAATTTGGCAAAGCTAGGATCCGCATACCGCCACAGAGCTTATCGTTTCCTTTGAGCGAAGTCGCACTCGTGTTCTGGAACACCCCTTTGCTCGGTACCTCACCCTCGAAGTTGTTAAAAGATAGATTCAAGTACTGCAATTGAAATTTCTCCAGGAACGTTGGAACAGGGCCAGATAAATTATTACTTGAGAGGTCTATGTACTGAAGAGCATTCAAGGAACTCAAGAATGAAGAGATATTCCCTTCAAATAGATTATTTTGCATGTGAAGCTCCACCAAGCTGGTGCATGTACCGAGGCTACTAGGGATTTTTCCTGATAGCTCGTTACCGTGTACATCTAATGTAGCTAAGTTTTTCAATGTACCTATTTCTTCCGGTAAAGAACCCCTCAATTGGTTTTCAGATAGATCAAAACAGATAGATAGGGAGGAGATAGTGAAAGCTTGAGATGGTATGATTCCACTCAGATTATTCCCTGAAAGGTCGATCACTATCAACTTTTGGCATTTCCCGATACTCAGAGGAATTCTTCCTTGAAAATTGCTCCTTTTCAATATGAGTATTAGTAGCTCCGTCAGGTTCCCTATTGTGGAAGGGATATTCCCGATGAGTTTACTCATCTCAACAACCAACTTCTTCAGCTTGATGAGATTTCCGACGGTATTTGGAATGCTGCCCGTGAACTCATTATTGCCCATATTCAACCGTTCTAGGCCCCGCAAGTTCCCAATGCTTGAAGGGATATTTCCAGACAATCGATTATTCTCGATCCACATTAGATTCAACTGGGAGGATAAGTTGCCTATAGATTCAGGCAAAGTACCTCCGAAATTGTTGTCATTGATTGCCAGGATCCCCAGCCTTGTAGAATTGATCGACTCAAGGAATTTCAGGTCACCTTGCACTCCACTACCTAGCTGGTTGATCGAAATACTGATCCACCGTAGTTGATTAAGCTTTTCCATAGTAGGCACGTTTCCAAAAAATTTGTTCATCTCGATTCCTAGCGACGCTAATTTAGTGGCATTTGATATGGAAGCTGGAATGGGCCCAGTAAATTGATTGATCCCGACATCTAAATAAACAAGATTAGGAAGAGTAACGCCTAAATCCGGTGGAAGACTCCCTTCAAGTTGGTTCATGCCAAAGTCAAACCCGACAAGAGAAGATATGTTGAACAAAGAGGAAGGGAGAGTGCCATGGAGTCCATTCATACCAAGACAAAGATACTCCAAATTTTGCAAACGGCGCAACGAGGCTGGAACTCTTCCCACAAAGTTATTAGATGTCGCCGAGATGCCCACCAGAGATGTGAGGTTCCCGAAGAATTCAAGGAACTTTCCAGAGAGATTGTTGAAGTATATAGAAACTATTGTTAGCTTCGACATAGAAGCAATTGCTATCGGAACTTCACCAACTAGCATATTATAGCCCAATCTCAAAGCTTCCAGATTTTTGCAGCCTGAGATGTTGGCGGGAATTTGACCAAAGAATGAGTTGTGCGATAGGCCTAAGTATTTGAGTCTATACAAATTACCAATCTCCAAGGGGATTTCGCCAATGAAACTGTTGTTTTGGATGTCTAATATCTGAAGGAAGCTTAGGTTTCCAATAAAAGGAGACAGCAACCCTATGAGTTTCCTAGACTGAAGTATCAAATGGGTTATCCTTGGATGCCGACGGCCACATGTGATCCCGTACCACTGGCAGAAATGGATAGAGTCATTCCACGTGCTGAAAACCCCGAACGGATCGTCCGATATCTTATCCTTGAACTGAAGCAATACATCTCGATCGGTTTTGTTGTTTCTAGGAATCGAGATTGCTCTACAATAGGGCATTGGCACCACCAATGTAAAGAAAGAAAGTAGACAGAGAGAAGTGACCGAGAAGGACATGAAAGAACTCATGCTTGAAAGTTTTTTGGCCCCTCACACTCTGAACACTATCTATTAAGAAATGGATGGAGTTTTCGGCCACAACCCCCAACCGCTAGATGTTCATTAGAAACACAGTCATCCCACTCAGAATCCTACTCTTGGCATGATGTAGAAGACTCATAAAGCATATGAGTCTTAGTCATTTGCTTTATGAGTCTTCCGCAAAAGACTCGCAAAGCATATGAGTCTTCCGCAAAAAACTCATAAAGCATAGCACAGTAGCCTTAGTCCTTTGCTTTTCATAGGTCTTCCCCAAAAAACTTATAAAGCATAAGTCTAAGTGCTTTGCTTCATGAATCCTCCGCATAATGCCAAGAGTAGGATTGCAAATGGGATGGCTATGTCTCAATCCTCTAATAAGCATGTGATGACCATGTTGTGCCTAAATGTACCCAATAGTCTAAAAGCACCACTCACCTAGAAATGTCCAAACCTAACAACGTGTAACTAAAAGAGCCAACGATTTGGCAATCCTATCAATTAAACAAAAATTGATGTTAAAACCAAGTAAAATATTATAACAATTGCGAATCAGCTAAACGTCACCTAAATGCTAACAAAATGACTCCTACATGCTAATAAATCGCTCACCTGAAGCGATTACACAAACCTAAACGCAACACCAAACTCGATCTTGGAACCCTAAAATTTTGCTCTGACTAACTGTTGCGCCAAAATGACTCATAGCTCCATAACACCAAAAACCACCATTCCCATGAAGCCCAAAGCTCCACAACTCAATAAATGGATTACATGGCTCAAATTTCCCAAAATTCCGAATTTAAGCACTAAATCCAAAAACTACTCCAATCGAATAAATGAGGGGCGTGAGCACTTACCGAACATTGCGATATGTAGTTGCGTTAGGCTCGACGAGGTGTCTATGGCTTGTATGCACAAAGCCCTTTCTCTTTTCTCTTTTTCTTCTTCTTCTTTTTTCCTCTTCTTTCTTTCCATTTCTCTTCTTTTTCCTTCTTTTGCTGACCGTCTACTTCCTCTTTTTGCTTTCTTTTGTTGACTTTTCAAAAAAAAATTTCTCTTAAGTTTTAAAGTGGGTCCCACCACCTTATTTTTTGACCTAATCAAAATCTCAAAATGTTACAATATAAGTCTTAGTTCTTTGGTTTGTGAGTCTTCCGCGGAAAACTCAAAAAGCATATGAGTCTCAGTCTTTCGCTTTTCGAATCTTCCGCATATCATGCCAAGAGTCAGATTATGAGTGGGATGACCATGTTTCAATGCTGGTAAGCATGTGATTTCCATGTTAAATATCTTAAAAGTCACAATGAATTGTAGGAGCAGACAGTTGAAGTGCATGTGATTTTTTTGTTACTCTGATTCACGAATATTTCAAAATCCCCTAGCTCAAAAGCAGACCCAATAGCAAGTCTTGGGCAGCAAAAGCATTAGTTAGTAATAAGTATAAAAAAGGGGTTAATATTATGAAAGTCTCAAACTCCAAACTAATCATGGCTTGTATGTGCAAAGCCCTTTCTCTTCTCTTTTTCTTCTTCTTCTTCTTTCCTCTTCTTTCTTTCCCTTTCTCTTCTTTTTCCTTCTTTTCCCAAGCGTCCACTTCCTCTTTTTGCTTTCTTTTGTTGACTTTTCACACTTTTTTTTCCTTCACGTTTTAAAGTGGGTCCCACCACCTTATTTTTTGACCTAGTCAAAATCTCAAATGTTGCAATATAAGTCTTAGTCCTTTGCTTTGCAAGTCTTCCGCGGAAAACTCAAAAAGCATATGACTTTTAAGTCTTTTACTTTATGAATCTTCCACTCATCATGCCAAGAGTTAGATTGTGAGTGGGATGACCATGTTTCAGTGCTGGTCAGCGTGTGATTTCTATATTGAGCATCTTAAAAGTCACAATGAATCGAAAGAGCGAACAGTTGAAATGCATGTGATTTTTCTGTTGCTATGATTTATGAATTTTTCATAATCCCCTAGCTCAAAAGCAATCCCGATAGCAAGTCTTGGGCAACAAAAGCATTAGCTAGTAATAAGCATAAAAAAAAGGGAGTTAATATCATGAAAAGTCCCAACTCCAAACTAATCGTGGCTTGTACGCACAAAGCCATTTCTCTTTTCTCTTTTTCTTCTTCTGCTTTTTCTTCTTTCTTCGCCTCTCTTCTTTTTCCTTCTTTTCCCAAGCGTCCACTTCCTCTTTTTGCTTTCTTTTGTTGACTTTTCAAACTTTTTTTCTTTTATGTTTTAAAGGGGGTCCCACCACCTTATTTTTTGACCTAGTCAAAATCTCAAATGTTATAATATAAGTCTTAATCCTTTGCGTTGCGAGTCTTCTACGAAAAACTCAAAAAGCATATAAGTCTTAGTCTTTTGCTTTACGAATCTTCTTCTTATCATGCGAAGAGTCAGATTGTGAGTGGATGACCATGTTTATTGTTGGTAAGCATGTGATTTCCATGTTGAGCATCTTAGAAGTTACAATGAGCCGTAAGAATGGGCGGTTGAAGTGCATGTGATTTTTCTGTTTCTCTGATTCACAAATCTTTCAGAATCCCCTTGGTCAAAAGCAATCCCGATAGTAAGTCTTGGGCAACAAAAGCATTGGTTGGTAATAAGTATAAAAAAGGGGGGTGTTAATATCACGAAAAGCCCCAAACTCTAAACTAATTTTTTAATCATCAAAAATCCAAAATCGGTATATTTATAACAAATTTACATTTCCTTAAATTAGATTAATATCACGAAAAACTACAAACTATTGCACCTATGACAAACGGAGTGTAAAAATTGGTACTCCCATCAATTGCCACGTATCAGCCAGCTCAACAAATTGACGGTACAATTTAAAAAAAAAAAGTGAAATGTAAATTTGTCGCGGGTATACTAATTTAGGGTTTTTAATAGTTAAAAGATTAGTTTTAGTTAAATTTATTATAAGTGTACCAGTTTGAGATTTTTCATGATATTTAACTCAAAAACTAATAGAAATCAATCAAAATAGAGACAGCCCACATATTGCATAAGGCCTGGCTTGCTCAGCTAGGCCTATTCTCACTTTTTAATTGGACCGGAGTTCACTATCATGGGCCGGGCGTGCTTGTTCTGCTCTTCAACTACATCCGGTCAGGAAATCTAGCATTTCGCAAAATGTACCGATGACGGTGAGCACTTACTCGAACTTGCATCCATCTTCTCCACTGGCCAAGGTTTCATAGCTTGATCTTCACTCCCTCCCTAAAACTTCGTATACTCGGCCTCCATCTTCTCTATCCTCTTTCTCCATTTTGCTCCCTACTTTTGGAGGGCTCAAGTTCCTCATCCTTACTTGTTATGAAGCTTTTTCAGAATGCCCACCACCTGTTTGATTAAATGCACTTGAGGAAAAAGAGTTTTCTAAAGTGTTAGATCATTGAAGATGATGGTTTATGAAGGGTTCAAGGACATTCTCAAGATTCAGAAGTTCAGGAGGTTCGTGGGGTACTCTGTGTTCTACTGCTTCACTGTCGTCTTGAACTATGCCCACACCAACAACACGTGAGTCTTATGCTTACTTTTACCAAAAAAAAAAAAAAACAAAAAACAACACGTGAGTCTTTGCCTTTTTTTTTTTTCCCACTCGGTTGAATAATTTTCTCCCTTACTATTCAGATTCCAAAGCTAATTCTTATACTTTCGCCCTCATTGTTGCAGTACTAGAGCTGGATATTCTAGAGGAGACCAGCATTATGCGGCTTACCCAGCCGGAACCAAGCTATTGGGTGATTCTGATAAGGTCTATGGGTGCTGTGATCATGCGGCACTTTCTACCTTGTACTACATTTTCCTTGGTTGTTTATGATTTACGACTTATGTCTGATTAATGAATTTGGTCATAGTTGTACAAAGCTGCTCTTGGCAATTGCTTTGAAGCGGAAGAGTGGGGCCCATTGGGTTCTGCATCATGTCCAAGCACTTCGAGCGCCAAGGAAAAGCATCATATGCATATCATGCTGTAAGTGACTGGCTTCCCAAATGTCGATATACTCAGTTTGGTTTTGCATTCCTCTTGTTTAAGGTTGCTGCTGTCATGATGAATGTGCTGTTATTGATCAGAAAAAACCAAGCATTTGGAGATGGAGGAAACAATAATTTTCCCTTTCTTTGCTAATTTAAAACAGATGGTTTTGGTTTCTCATCTTAGTCGTCCTCACCATGCATGCCTTTGCTTTGTGGCCTCATGGCTTGACTGATGTTCAAGGTAAAAAACAATTGCCCTCAGGGAGATGCTTTGACATTACTGTGATTGCCGAACTAAGTCAAATTAAAAGTCAAGAACCAAGAGGAAAAGAATAATTTCTCATTCATAGATTAGGCGTTCTGTGTCATCTCCTCTTATCCTAATGGTGCAGTGAAACCCTTAGCAACCTTCATGAAAGACTTGAAATTGAAACTGCATCTTGACATTACACATTTAAGCTGCCGGTGCATGGCAGGGTTGTGTAGATCAGGATCCTTAGTTGGTTCTGATTCTTTCGTCTGCAAAGATAGGACTCTAGTACGGATCAAGGATCTAAGATCCTGAAAAATTGTCTTACTGAAGCTTGTGATACCAATAAACATTGTTATACATAATTACCTATATGTAAACCTTTAAAGAAGGAATGAAGACCAAAGAGTGTGTTCTCATTGGAGAGGTCAAGGTTTTAATCCCTGCATTCGCAAATTCCAACTTAAGCTCACTCTTGCATTTGTAGTGTCAACTTCACACTGCAAAGTTTGTTGCTTCTCATATTTAGTCTCTGTTTTTGCTGCGTCACTATGTCGCACACCTTCTCTCCCTTGGACAACTAGATGGATCTGGATAGAGGGAAAAAGCTGATACTGTGAGATTTATTTGTTGGACTGTGTAAAGATGGAAATTGCAGGATAGAGGGAACATCTTCCTGTTTGGATTTGTTAAAAATTGTGAAAACCAAGAGCCCGTGGCTAATTTTTATAATTAATATGCTGTATCGTATTAGTTTTATCATATACTAGTTCCAAAAATTAAGTTTTAAATAAAGAGTATGATTTGATCGTGCTATTCAGGGATTTTATCATTGCTTCTTCTGATCAATTTATGTTGGCCTGTTTTGGATTGGTATTCATTCCGCATCCTGTTTTCTCTTATTTACTCCCATTGTGTGTCCAAAGGTAGAGGATAAATTTCAGTGGTGGTCATTAGTCATTTTTTAAGTAAGTTTACTGAACTTTGATTTAATCACCAAATTAACCAAACTTTCAGTTTCTTAAAGTTGTTGCATTTTGTCCAGAATCCAACTTATTTCCAACAAAATGCTGACATGGTGCGCTCATGTGACTTGGCATTCTAAAATTTGGCCACATATCAGCCACGTCAGTAGTTCATCGAGTCCCTCTCGGTACCCTTCCTACCCTCCCAGACGCTGCATTCTCGCGCAGCAGGCTTGGGACTTCCCCAGCAGCTTTGAACGAGGGACCAGGGCCTACAGAGGTCGAAGTAGGTAGAGGAGGACCGAAGCGGCGGTGCACGCACTACACATCGGAGAAGACGCCACAGTGGAGAACGGGGCCACTGGGAAGGAGGACACTGTACAACGCGTGTGGGGTGCAGTATAGGTCGGGGCGACAAGTGCCGAAGTACAGGCTAGTGGTGAGCCCAACATTCTTGTTGACTCAGCAGTCAAACTCACATGGGAAGGCTGCGCTTTCTGACAGCAGGCCGCGAAACAAGCACTCCCGAACAGCCCCTAGCCACATCCACTCGCCAGCGAGCGAGGGAGCAGGGCCCGCGGAGGCCAAAGGAGGCGGGGGAGGAGTGAAGCGGTGATGCACACACTGTGCATCAGAGAAGATGTCATAGTGGAAGGCGGGGCCACTTGGGCCGAAGACGCTGTGCAACACATGCGGGATGCGGTACAAGTCGAGGCGGCTGGTGCCAAAGCATAGTCCGACGATGAGCCTAACATTCTTACCAACTCAACAATCGAACTTGTGTGGGAAGGCTGCGCTCTCCGATAACAGGCCTAGGAACAAGCTGTTGGAAGATATGATACTAATCTGGAGATCATTTATTTTAGTCAATTTAGGATTAGATCTGATACACTTAGATTTAAGAAATATAATCATTCTTTATTTATTATTCTCCTTGTATTATATAAAGATTGATCTGTACATCACTTTACAACACGAATCAATATACACAAAAATCTTCCCACGTCTTCTTCTTGCTATTATTCTTTTCTTCAACAAATTTTGACATGGTATCAAAGCAGACGCTCTTTACCTAGCTTCCGCAAACTTCTTTCCTGATTGCCTACTGGATAGATTACCACTTTGTTGTTGCAGAAACCCTAACCTGCAAAACAAAGTTAGCACTCCGATGTAGGAATCAGTAGTATTTGAACTTTCTTTGAAAAATAAACGACTTCATTTCTCCTTACCTCCTATACTTACCGACACCATGCCTAAAGACCATTCGTCGGCGTCGGAAGAAGGGATCCCAGAAGAATCAACGATGTAGCAAGAGACTAATGTCTCAGATCTGACCCAAGCGCCAAGGATTCAGGCCCAGCCCAACTAGGGACAACCCATTACAAGCCAGTCCATCTAGTGGCTGCCTGTCCAAATGACGCCCGGCCCATGGTTCTATGAGCCATCGCAGGTAACCCACGGAGAACAGGTCCAACCCGATAGAGGCTCACCAACTGCACCTGGGGCAGGCTCATCCATCGGGCCGGGTTTATTTTATGCTGATCGTGTGCCTGAATCGGGTAATCCGGGTTTGGGATCGAATCCCTACCCGGTTCCCCAACCCGATTATTTTCCATATCCGATTGTCGCCGTTAGCGGACGACCGGAACCCGGCGACCCGCTTTACACCACAACGGCTGACGGACCAGAGCTACGGCTCATTGCCCAGCAACTGACCGGCGTCGATAATTACTCAAGCTGGTCGCGAGAATTCTGGCGACCGTTGGTAACAAAGGATAAGGACGGATTTATCGATGGAACCGTTCAGATTCCGTCCGACGAGCGGCAGGCACGACTATGGCGGAAGTGCAACCAATTAGTCCAAACATGGATCGGAAACTATGTTACCTCCGAAGTCACGGCTGGATTACCGCCGACGGAAGACCCAAAACAGATGTGGGAAAATATAAAAGAAATGTACGGGAAATTGGATCGAGTTCAAGTTTTTTTGCTAACCTAACAACTTTCAAATTTGAAACAGGGAAATATGAACGTAGCTAGTATTTACAACAAAATTTCAGCATTATGGAATGAGTTGGAAGTGGTGGAAGAGAAACTAGAAGGACCGGAATCAACCCTACAATAGTACCAGACCATCCGAGAACGAGAGAAAATCACGAGATTTCTTCTCGCCCTAAATGAATCTTACCTCTCATTTCGGACGCAGATACTTACCATGGATCCAACGCCGACGCTTGCTCGGATCTACGAGCTTGCCATACAGGAGGAGAGCCAGCGTCTTGCTGTGCCCGAGACCCATAAAGACGGCGTCACACTCGCTGTTCATGGAGGTGCTCTTCACAGAGGAGCAGCGAAAAGGGAGCAAGGAGACCGAACGACCGGACAGATTTTAGGGTTCTCTGGAAAAGGCGAAGATCATCGTAACGTAAAGAGAGGATTGGACGGCCACGATCCCTCCAAATGATCCGATGGTTCACGAACGCCGCACCCACTAATAGGATCTTATGGCTACCGAGGCTTCTCCTCAGTAGCATCGGACGGTCCACACTTGATCTCGCATATTACTGGATCCGACGGCCCACGGAATTTCTCACATGCAACGGCTCCCACGAAGTAGCGATGAATCCTTATTTAAAAACGCCAATCGGACCGACCTATGCCACAACATCAAAGGGAAATTTCAAAGGCGAAGGTAAACTATATTGTGATTACTGCAAGTGTCCGCACCATACAATCGATAATTGTTGGAAATTGCATGGCAAGCCCGAAGAAAAAGGAAAAAATGATTTTTCAACTGCTTTTCAGGTTACAGGTCAACATGCTGATAATTCTAATCAGCCAATTAGCCAAGAGCAGTATCAAGAACTTATGAGGGCTTTCAAAAAATTGAATACATCTGACAAGACTGGGAGCTTCACAGGTACTTCATATTGCTTGATGAATTCAATTTCCAATGATAAATGGATAATTGATTCAGGAGCTAGTGATCACATTGCTTATGATAAAAAAAATTTCTCAAAAATCCAAAGATTATCCACACCAGCTTTAGTACAGCTTCCTAATGGTAATTTCACAATGGTCATGATGATTGGCACAGTGAACCTTAGCCCACTCACAACACTCAAGAACGTATTATACATTCCTAATTTCAATTTCAATCTAATATCAGTTTCTCGAGTCTGTGAAGAGAATTCGTGCCAAGTCCTATTTAATTCTAATAAATGTATATTTCAGGCCCTTTCGACTGGCAGACCGATGGGCTTAAGTAGTATATCTCAAGGGCTATATTTCTGGATCAAGTTTCCCAGCATTTCCAATTTATCATATGTTGAATTGAATAATATGTCATTGTGTAATTCTGCTACCAATGATAAAAATTCCCTTAATCATCAAAGATTGGGTCATAGTGCTTCTTTTCCTTGTTCTCATTGCCCCATTTGCCTTTTGGCAAAACAAACTCGTGCACCTTTTCCAAATAGCGTTTCTCGTGCAAAGAGTCTTTTTTCTCTAATCCATGCTGATATTTGAGGCCCTTACCACACACAACATCGTGATGGTTCTCGTTTTTTTCTCACAATTGTGGATGATTTTTCAAGAGCCACATGGGTTTTTCTGATGCAATCAAAAGGCCAAGTTTTCCATTATATGCAGACTTTCTTTTCTTTGTCCAGAAATCAATTTGGGAAGTCTATTCAGCGTATCCGCACTGATAATGGAAGGGAGTTCTTCAGCAATGAATGTGAAATTTTCTTCTCCTCAAATGGAATTCTGCATGAAAGCTCATGTATCTATACCCCGCAACAAAATGGCATTGTTGAGCGTAAGCACCGTCATTTATTAGAGGTATCGCGTGCTCTAAAATTTCAAGCATCTATTCCTGATAATTTTTGGGAGGATTGTGTAGTCACGGCTACTTATTTGATTAATCGTATGCCAAGTCGTGTCCTTAATGGCAAGACTCCATTTGAAATGCTTTATGGAAGGAAACCGGAAATTCATCACTTAAGAGTTTTTGGCTGTCTATGATATGTGACCACGGTAAGATCTCGAGACAAGATGAGTCCCCGAGCCCGTTAGTGCATATTTATGGGATATCCAACTCTACAAAAGGGATATAGAGTTTTCGAACCGTCCACTAGAGAATTTTTTATAAGCAAGGATGTCATCTTTCACGAGAAAATATTTCCTTTCCGAGATAAGTCGGAATCTTCTAAGAATTCCGATAGGGCTACCGACTCTACTCGTTTTATATTAGATGAAGATCCACTTCCTAGCCAAACGTACATTCTACCAAATGTGCAAGAAGCATCATCCTCAACCTCTGATGAAAATTCCATGGATGAACCCAATATGCATTCTTCTATGAGAAATACAGAAAGAGTTGATGTGACATCTCCAGAGCCTATCAATAATGAAGAAATGCCACACAATGAGGAGATATCTTCAACTTCAGAGCCTCAGATGCCTAGACGATCTGGGCGCGTTACCCGTCCACCTACATGGACAAAAGATTATGTTTGCGCGGCTTCAAATTCATCAAGTACACATTATCCCATCTCCACATATGTATCTTTCCATAGATTATCACCCGAACATATGTGCTGTATTAGTAAAGTATCTGAGGAACAAGAACCGCCTCATTATAATGAGGCTGTCAGAGACCCACGTTGGCAAGAAGCCATGGAAAAAGAATTGCATGCCTTGATGGACAATCATACATGGGATATTGTATCATTACCACAACATCGCAAGTCGATTGGATGTAAGTGGGTATACAAGATCAAATATAGAGCAGACGGGTCTGTTGAAAGATACAAGGCTCGGTTAGTGGCCAAAGGTTTCACTCAGAGAGAAGGTTTTGACTATCACAAGACTTTTTCTCCAGTAGCAAAGGATGTTACAGTTCGTACTTTTCTATCTATTGCTGCATTTCGTGATTGGTCATTACATCAAATGGATGTTCATAATGTATTCCTTCACGAAGATTTAGATGAAGAAATCTATATGAATCTTCCACCGGGTTTACGAAGACAGGGGGAGTCCATGGTGTGTCGTCTCCGTAAATCCCTTTATGGACTCAAACAGGCCTCGAGACAATGGTATGCCAAGTTCACCAGTGCACTCACAACTTCAAACAATCCAAGCATGATTATGCACTTTTCTCCTGGACAAAAAGTACGTCATCTGTCTACTTAATGATATACGTTGATGACATACTTATAATGAGAAATGATGAACTTGCTGTGAAGACCCTTAAAGAAAATCTCCATACTGCTTTTCATATTAAAGATTTGGGGTCACCAAAATACTTTCTTGGAATTGAGATAGCACGTTTGGAACGAGGTATCTCTCTTAGTCAACGAAAGTATATACTGGAGATTATATCAGAAGCGGAGTTATTAGGATGCAAACCAGCAGCCATTCCTATCGAGCAAAATGTCAAATTAACTACTGCAGACTATGATGCAGGTCTTCAATCTACAGAAAATGATCCGCAGCTCAAGGATCCATCAAGTTATTAGAGGCTAGTTGGGAAACTCATCTATCTGACTATGACGAGGCCCGACATTTGTTATGCTGTTCAGACACTCAGTCAATTCATGCATAGCCCGAAACAGTCTCACATGAATGCTGCTTTGAAAGTGGTGAAGTATTTGAAGAAATGTCCGGGACGGGGAATCCTCCTTTCTCGCAATTGCAACATGGAAATGACAGCTTACTGTGATGCGGATTATGCAACTTGTCCTATGAGTAGAAGATCCATCACTGTTTTTTGCATCAAACTTGGGGAATCTTTACTCTCGTGGAAAACAAAGAAACAATCTACCGTATCCTTGTCATCAGCAGAAGCTGAGTATCGATCCATGACGAAGGCTGTTTGTGAAAAGTTTGGTTATAAGGCTTGCTTCTAGACCTTGGAGTGAAAGTCAAGGGACCAACCTTGTTGTTTTGTGACAATGATTCTGCACTTAAACTTGCTGTAAATCCTATGTTACATGAAAGAACGAAGCACATAGAAGTCGATTGTCATTTCACTCAAGAAAAGATCCAAAAAGGAATAATTGAAGCAAGAGGAATCAGAACCATAGAACAACCTGCTGATATATTTACCAAGCCTTTGAGTCAGAGACAACATTCATATCTCCTAGACAAGCTTGGCGTCTTGGACATATACAAACCACAAGCTTGAGGGGGAGTGCTGGAAGATATGATACTAATCTGGAGATCATTTATTTTAGTCAATTTAGGATTAGATCTGATACACTTAGATTTAAGAAATATAATCATTCTTTATTTATTATTCTCCTTGTATTATATAAAGATTGATCTGTACATCACTTTACAACAAGAATCAATATACACAAAAATCTTGCCACGTCTTCTTCTTGCTATTATTCTTTTCTTCAACAGATTTTGACACAAGCACTCGAGGTCGCCCGGGACTTCCCCAGCAGCTCCAAGCGAGGTGGAGGCCGAAGGAGGCAGGGGAGGAGGGACGCGGCGATGCATGCACTGCACGCGGAGAAGACGCTGTAGTGGTGGGGGCTGCTGCTTGGGCTGAAGACGCTATGCAACGCGTGCGGGGTGCAGTACAAGTCGGGGTGGCTAGTGTTGGAGTACAGGCCAGCGACGAGCTCGACGTTCGTGTCAATGCATCACTCGAACTCGCACCAGAAGGTGATGGAGCTACACCGGCATGAGGAGGCGCGATGGCAGCAAAACCACCGCCAACAAGGACGAGGACCGCAGGACTTCGAGGTCGGCTGACGTGGTGACCTTTCTATGATTTATTTTTCTTTCTATCGTTTTCTTTTCTCTCTTTTTTGCCGGTTTATTAAGGAAAAGCCAATCGAATATTTTGATTTCTAGTTCGATTCGAATTATTAATCTAGGATGACAACACCGTCATTGAAGCAAAACAAAAACAAAAACAAAAAAAAATGAAAAAATGGTTAAAAATGGGTTCGGTGCTATTTGATTTTATGGTGAAAAAATAATTTTGATTACAGGATTCAAAGTGCAAAAGGAGATTCCATCCATCAATACAACAAATGTTGGGGAGCTTGATTACGAAAATGGCTCTCGACGGAGTAATCTTGGGCTCGAACTCTCGATGGGCCTAGCATGGGCTTGATTGATGGAAAAGGCCCATGACGAAACAAGGTCGTCAGGATAAGTAGGAGGCGGCCCTTAAGAGAGAAAAAATACGACACCATCGGACCCCTCTGATTCGTACATTGGACGTGAACTCTGCACGTTCTCCGTGCGATTGAATTTTCAACCGGTTTCATTCGATTATGGCGTTCGATGCAAGACGAATTATAAGTATGGTAGTATGGGTGAGCTCTCGTGTAATTCCGATCCTCGTAAAATTTGTGGTCTCACGTGGATAATGAAAATAAACCGATAGAAGTAAAATAGAAGAACCCAAATAGTAGTTTTGTTTCAAATTGATCATGCTTGATACTTGATAATATTTGGTTTGAATATTGTGATGTGCTGCTATAAATATGAATAAATTCAAAGACTTATGAAGCCTATTTGCTGGCAGTTTTCCAGTCCTTCTAACATCTATTTATGTCTTTCTCTTCAAAATAAAAATTTTGAACAATATATGCCTTATAAGTTTTGGAAAATCTTGAAGAAAAAAACTATATGCTGCTCTACAGTCTACATGTCAATATATGAAATTTTTCATATGGTTTCTAAGTGATTTGGGTTGATAAAAATAAAGTGTGAATTATGCAAATTAATTAAAAAAAAAAACGAAACTTGAAGTTTAGAGTTCTCTACTTGACTTTTCTCTTTATAAAAAGTTGACATTACCAAATTCAAACTTAGTTATCATATAGTATTCATATTAATATTTTTTAAGTTTAAGCACAAGTGCTCAAAAAAAAATTGTAAAACTTATTACGAAAGTACAATTGAGTCTTAAGAGTTTAATAAACTACAATCAAGTTATAAAACTTGTCAAGTTGTTACAAATAAGTCTTTTCGTTAACTCCATCCAACTTAACTAATAGAAATTGCCAACATGGCCATTTTTATTATTTTTTCCTACATGACTCTAATTTTAAGTGGAGAGTGGGTAAGTAACATTTTTAATTTGATTTTTTATCCTTTTTGCATTTTTACTAATTTTTCCTCTTTAAAGTTGCATTGCAAATATTAAAAGAGCAATACAAAATTGCAATCTCTTCTGTTTTTTTTCAGATATTCCAAACGAAGAAGAAATATAAAATACTTTTCGTATGGGTTGCTATACTTTTTTCTGTTTTTTCAAATATTTCTAGCATGTAATTTCCATTATCCATGTAATCAATTTTTCCGCTTAATTAGGTAATAAAATTTACCATATTCACTAATATTTCTTCCACAATTTGCTCTTCCATACTATGAACTAGCCTTTAAACATTTAGAAAGAGGGTTTGCGTGTTGAATATGTGAATAATTACTAGATTTAATGGATTAAGATACCTTTATGGCAAATAGATTTTCATTTTAAATTATTTCTTTATTTTATAATTGGAATTGCAATTGTGAGAGAATTTTCAAGCTTTTTATGTAATATGCAACCTTTTGTGATTTATGAGTTAAAATAATATCAAAATAGGTATAAATTGTGAATTTAAAAAAAAAAAAAAGATTCCCGGAATTATAACCATGGCGGGACAAGGCGACATTGCTCCATGCAAGCGACCTTGTCTCGTCATTCATTTCATCCTATCACATCTCGTGCCCATCCCTATTCAAACGAATGGAAGTGCAATGATATACATAGTCGAGGCATCCTAATAGACTAGTGCACTTGACGTGCACTATCTATTTTCGTTATTCTACTCTTTGACATCACCAAAAAGAACAAAACCAAAAAGCTCTTCCCTCTTTTCCTATCCATCCCAGGGATGGAAAAGCAGAGACCTTCGATGTCCCATTCGGTCCAGGGATTGGAGCCTTGTAATCATTAGTCAATGTGCTTCTTCTCTTCGTTCATGATCCAATATTCCGGCATCCTAGGCGTGGAGAGGAACCTCGCCAATCCATCCCGAACTAGCCGGCTAAACTCCTCCGCAGCAGCCTCGGACGAAGTCGAGGAAGCATGAGGAAGCAGCCGCATGTTAGGGCATGCAAATTGGGGAAAGCAATGATTGTCCGTAAAGGCATGTGATGATGCTCGTGCACGCACGTGCATTGCCTCTGCCGATCATCGTACGGCCTCACGTGGCCCTCTTTGATATATTGCATTGACCCCCTCCTAATTTGCCTGATTAGTGTCGATAGAATGTGGAATTTAATGGCTGGATTCCCGGGCTGGCCCGTGGGAGCCCATGTTTCTTCTGTTTAGGACAAGGTGCTCGGGCTCGACGGGACAAGAAAGTGTTATTTATCATCAATACCCTATCGTGTCTTGACATGATATCTATTAATCGAGGATTAATATTATAAAAAAAACTCGAAATTAGTATATTTGTGAAAGATTCCCTCCCAAATTAATGTTTGGACCATTAATAATCTCGAACTGATATATTTATAATATATTTACATTCCATTCACTTCCGTCGATTTTATCACGAAATTGTTGAGTTGGATAGCACACGATAAAATCCCAATTGATATGGCAAGTTAACGTGAAAATTCATATCAGTTTTCGTGATCTAAAAATTAGTTTTGAGTAAATTTATCATTAATATATCGGTTTGGGATTTTTAATAATTTAAAAATTAGTCTAAAGTAAATTTATCATAAATATATCAGTTTTGGATTTTTTGTGATATTAACTCTTAAATCAATCGCAATTTTTTTTGGCATCATGATAAGGATCGAGTTTTTTTTTTTTTTTCCAATTTCAAGAACCAGTTATACCACATTAGCATGAAGAATAGAAAAGATTTCTTCGTACTCAACAGATCATAATCACCTTGTGACTTCTCCACCCAACTATGAAGGAACTCGATATACTATCCATTTAAAAAAAAAAAAATTGTTTACCAAACATTTTGTACTCTGCAATAAATCAGGCAGATACGTGATGTGGTCCTCCATTAGTACCCAAAAACTTATCTGATCATAGTCTCTTCAGTGCGAAAGATATTTTCTTACGGCAACAAGGACGAACCGATCATATACATACGACAAACTCAATCTAATGTGATATAGAAACCACAAGCTCTTTCATCCTTCACATTCATGTGTTCACCTATTTATGGTTGTTCTTTTTATGCACCTGTGCAGTATCAATCAATTTTTCACCCATTAGTATCGAATTTGTTTACTTAATCAAGAAGACATTTTTCGACGAATTAAACTTGTTGATGATGAATTCCCCAGCCCTCTAAAAGGCTAGCGTGTGCAATACTGTGTTCTCATAACCATATCCGAGATCTACTTAACATGAAATTTCATATCTGGATGAACCGATTGGATGAGTTGTAATCAGGAAATCGAGAGGTATCCTTTTAGAATTGGCCGGTTCGGTCCGGTTCTCGAGGCCCGGACGTGAAAGTGCAATTGCGTGTAAGGTGCAATGTTCGGGGGTTTTGCCTGACGGAGTTGTCTGCCCGGAGAGAGATGAACCATGTGCGGCTGGTGATGTGTCATTAATTGTACTTGTCCATCCCTTGTGATCAATGGGCCCGCAGCCCATTCTCACCGACACGGCCCATTAAATGCCTCGCACGTGCGACGTGTTCCCAAAATTTTCACTTAATTTATGTTAATTAACATAAATTAAATTTGGGAAATAAAGAAATAAATCTGGTCAACCTTAGTGCCTCCGGTGACAGTACGTGTAGGTCTTCTTTTCCTTTTTTTTTTAGGGGGTTTCTTCAAACTGGTCGATTTTCTTTTTTATTATTTAGGAGTAATTGGTGGCTCTACCACATGCTCGAATTGAAAGCAAAATGTAAACTATAGGGTTGTCTATTCCTCTTTAAGCGGGAGGGACATCGACCTTAACTCGACTTGGCAATAAAATAATACTCGATTTTTCAGACAAACAAAAAACCCAGAGATAGTCAAAGACTCAATACACTGTCACTTACCTCTATTGCACTAAACTCGACCAAGACAATTCACGATGACCTGGTACATTGGAAACAACTCCTGGATCGAGAAAGGCTATGCATAGAGATAAAGATTGCATGTGATGTGGTAGGAATTAAAAAAAAAAAAAAAAAAGGAAAACTGGACATGAACCTTCTACCTTGGATAGTGATTCTTTTAGCGCCTCAATAGATATCAAACATTGATTTATGGACGTGAGGTTCTTATTAACAATTGAGATTTGTCAAGATATGGAAGAAAGCATTATGTAGGATGAGCAATGAGCACAATAAAAGGAACATGCAAGCTGTAACTTTTGATTGAGTATCGTTAATTTTTATAAACATGAGCAGATATATCCCAAATTATATATTTTTTTCTCGTATCATAATCAGGATCATGCAGTGGCTTTCACACATCAAAGTAAATTTGCCACCCCAGTCCAATCAAGGTAGGCTATTGAGAATTAGCAAGGAACTGCTTTCTCGCGACTCGATTTCCAAGTTGTCCCGCCGACCAAAAATTGAAAAGCAAGATATCATCTGTTTTTTTTTTTTTTTTTTTTTTGGGTCCAATTTAGTTTCGTTACAAAAGAAATGGGGGAAAATAGTATAGATATTGATGAAGGGACAATATTGAAAATTATCAAACAAGATGGATGGATGGATGCATGCCGCGGATTATGCTTCATCCCGCGTGCCTATGCGTTCGGATTCGTGTTTAATATAATGCCCCGGGGGTGATGGGGGGGGACGCAGGGGGTCACATGGCAGCGCACGTGGGCGGTGCTCTCTTCGGGATCACCAAGGTTTCCTCTGCCAAAGGCGTCACGTGATTCGAGGTCTCCCCCGCTCTCCAGCCGATGCTCCCCAAGGAAACCTCCATCGATCTTCTCAATTTTTTTTATCAAATATTCTCTCCACCACCATTTATCATTTCTCATCTCTCCCACTTCCAATATTTTCTCCCCCATCGGCCGAATTCTGCTCAATAAAAATTCTCCATATTTATTTTTATTTTTTATAAAAATAAGCACATAAAAAATGATAAAACTTGCTACAAAAATACATATGAATTCTAAAACTTTTAAAAAGTGCAATTAAATCATAAAACTCGTCATTATAGTGCAATCAAGTTTTAAACCTTATCAATTTGGTCCAATTAAGTTTTTCCGTTGATTGCACTTTCTGAAAATTTTAGATTTCAACTAAATTTTCATGACAAACGTTAAGACTTGATTGTATTTTTAAAAAGTTATAGAACTCGATTATATTTTTGTGATAAATTTTAGAACTTGATTACACGTCTTGAAAATTTTAAGACTCAATTGTACTTTTATAACAAATTTCAAAACACTCATCCCCTTTTTTTCTGATTAAGGGAAGAAATGAAGGGGAAAAATATTTTCTTTCCTTTTTATTTTCAAGTAATTTGTCAAAATTTGCCCAATAGGACTCACATCATTAGCACAACTTAGCTAAAATTACTTAAAAATTTTCTTATAATTAGGCATGAGCGATGTTGCCCGATCGATAACAAATACGTGGTGGCATCCCCCTTGTTATAGAACCTTTTAATTTGCTGCACAAGACTAGACTAGCTTCGAACTACTTGGTAGATGGAATCACCTAATGCGGCTCGTAAGTCGGAACAACAATTTAAGATAGAAAAATCCCAATAAAATCGATTCTCGATGAATGATCTATATTCTTTTATAGAATCGAGGCAACCGAACGTAACTTCACGTGCAAAAACTGAATCGAGACATGGCCCGATTGCTACAAGGAAACTGGCGAGTTTCACGTGAGATTGCAATGTTTTCAATCAACTCCGCCTGAAATCTAGTCAATGTCCTCTGTTCTTTTACCTTGCGCGTAGTGACCATCTTGATGAATGGTAAGGCGTTGCTCCCTATCCACAGAGGTCATGTGGTATGTCGGCTGCATTCTTTGTAAAAGAACTCGTGAAAAAGACCATTCTGTCTCGCCCATGTATAATTCTGTCCGAGAGTCCACAGGGTCAAGGACTATCTTTAAGGATATACAGGGAGATAGTGACACTACTGTCAAAATTTTGTGGGACCATCAAAATAACTATTTGAGAAGTTTAATATGTTGGATTAACTATCATTGAATTATCAAACCTCTAGGAGGTTTATATACTCTTTATATATGTGGTCTCCATTTATCTATAAATATAAATTTTTAGGGTGACGATCTGATATGGTATTGGGGCCAGGTTCAGCTCCTTTCACGCATGCATCCAGCAGTTGGTCCAACTCCACGTGCTACTCTAAATTCGGCTTGCTCATGATAAGAAGTACAGAAATATCATACATCGCTTGACATGTAGTTCATATGTTCTTTAAATATACGTGATTTCCCTTCATTTATAAGTTTAAACTCATGAGTTTGACCTTTTAACGACTATTATTTGGATACTTTAGCACTCCCCCTCTTCCCATGCTCGAGTTGGACTTCAGCAAAAATTGAATTGTAGAAATATAGGAGTGGGGAGGTATAATTGGGGCCTTGAAGGATTCAAATTCAGAACTTTCTGTTTTGCTAGGATATGAAATTTTATAAGACTGCTGCTAACAATCTTGAGAGATCGAGCCATTAAAAGAAGGTGTGTTTAGTAATTTAGGTACCTTAACAAATATGGGGTTGGAGAGGACCCCTGCTCATCCTATGAGTAAGCTTGGAGAATGATCTTGGACATTTCCACCGAACGAAGTTTGATTAGTTTTTTTTTCTTATATAAGTGAATTTGTGCAAGTAATTTGACTTCTTATGCTATGATCCTCCAAGTTCAATCATTAGCCAAAGCAATCACAAATCAAGGCCAATCTAAGATGGCGACCACCATCTCTGGTTCTAGATTGCCTAGGTCCATGACCTCAAATCTCGATTTTTTGGGTCGATATGGGGCCATGGTGACCTAATGGGAGGGGAGAGAGATAGAGGGAGGAGGGCATTATTATGGGTGATAATTGGATTGGGAGTTAGAGACGATAGTAAATGGCGATATCACGGCCGCAACAGGAGGTCATTGCAATACGAGAGAGAGAGAGAGAGAGAGAGAGAGAGAGATTGGCTTTTGTTTCTTTTTAGATGGTAAGTATATTAAAAGTTTTAAAATTTGTAACAAAAGTACCGTTGAATTCTAAAATTTATACAAAAAAAAAAAAGAAAATAGTGTGATCAAATGCTAAGACTTATCAATTAATGCAATCAAGTCCCTTGGTTAACTCCGTCAATTTAGCTGACAAAAAACATTGATGTGACTTTTTTTCAACACTCTTTCTCTCTCATGTGGCGATGGTGTGGCTAAAATATGAAATATAAGACTAAAATAATATTGTTTTGGTTCAAATCTGATTTTTAAGACAAACTTTATTTTTAACACTCTAAGCCACGGTTGTGGCCAAGAACCCTTGTCAACTGGTGGTGTTCGGCCAAATTTGGGTGAGAGCTAACACTCTAAGGATTGTTGGCTTGGTTCCTCACCTCTCTCTCTCTCAATTTAATTCAAATAAAATTTGCATTAGAAATCATATAAGAAAATCAAATTGTTTTAGTCATGTCATTGTCACGCATAAGATAGAAAAAATAATAATAAAAAAGCCATGTCCAAATTTTACGTTAGTCAAGTTGGATTGGGTTAATAGAAGGATTCGATTGTACCAATGTAACAAGTTTTGGACTTAATTTTTTTTTTGTGTGTGCAACTTTTAAAATTCAATTGTGTATTCGTGACAAATTATAAAACCTTTGGTGCATTTATCCCCTTTTTCTCAATATGCTTCTTCCCACCTACGATAATTACTTGTAGGTCACATCAATTCATGACTAAAGTCTGGTATTACGATTTTTTTTTTTTTCTAATTAGAGCCGAAGAGCTAAGAATTTTGTGTACTAAACTTGAATTATACGTGATAGCCTCACTCGTAATAAATAAATAAATAAATAAATATAGCATCTACTAATGGCTAAAAAAGAAAATAAAATGAAAAAAAAGGAGGAGGGGGCAGGATAATTTGGAAGGAGGGACGAACCGAACAAGAAAGTACAAAAGCGGGTACGATTTTGCAATCTTCCCCCGACCCCAGGTCCTACCGGGCCAGTACGCACGGCCCGCTTCGTGCTTCCTGACCCTTGTCATGTGCGCTCGTTTATTGTTTTTTGCATTTATCGTCTTCGGTGGTCATTCATTGCTTTCTCTACTCCGCTACAACTAGCGCCAGCTAGCGGCCCTTCCAAAACGCTTAGGCTTTCCTTGTTTGATCGAAAGTATTTTTCGAAAATTAGCTTTTCAAGCTTTCGTCTATTTGGTTCGCCAAAAATGACTAATCAATCAAAAATATTTATGGTTAAAGTTAGCAAAGTGAATTCCGGAATTGCTCCTCTCTTTTTTCTTGCGCTTGTATATGTCTCTCTCTTCTCTTTCTCAAATCTAAAAGGTAAAATTAGGAACGTGAACTCCATGCCCTCTACTTGAAAATTGAACAGAGGGCGAGTGAAGGAGATAGACGAAAACGAGCGAAGCAAGGGGATGTGAGTGGATGAACTTGAACGGAGGCTGAGGAGATAACCAGAATGATTCGAGGAAGAAAATGGGATGCGAAGGGAAGCAACTCAATCGGTAACGTCACACTCGTCAATAAAGAAGAGGAGACGCGATGCAATGACAATGACAGCGACCGCTGATGGTGACGACTGCACTTTCACTGAGTTCTTCAAAACAAGTTCCTCCTTTTGGAAATTTCATTCGACAACTTCTGATTTCAAACTTTTTAAGACGAACTTTGCCTTAATTTCACAAGTCCATTGCCCTAATTTAACTTCATATTAACAATTTTCCTATGTCAGTTCAACGTTATTCATGAGATTGAAATTATTTTCCAAATGTGATAAAAATATCGCAAAACATTTTCGATCACATATCACTAAATAAAGGAAAACTAATCATTTTTCTGGAAAATGATTTCTTGAAAAGCATTTTCTTTTATCATGGAATTTTCCCCAAACAAACGCACCTTTATTGGGAGAACCATATGAGAAAATGTCCACTTTCGAAATATTATTTACGCCTAATACAAGATGATCAGTGTATAAAAAACTGTAAAATTTCTTAATTGGTCACCTAATATGTGTCTTGGAACATCCATTAATGGAATTCCACGGTAATCTAGCACATTTATAGCTATTTTAAGATTTTAGGTGGAGGGAGATCATATGCATAAATAAAACATATAGGATTTGTTGTCGTATAATGTGAGACAATATTTCAATCCACCATGTCACATACCTGCCATATATGAAGAGGCGCAAGGAATTTGAATGATGGCGGTAAACATGCATATGGGATATGGATAAGCATTGGTTTTGACGTTATATTGAAAAATTCAATTCAAATTTTAAGTTAATATGTGGAGGAAGACCCTATATACATAAATGTAGATTATTTATGACTCGTTGTCAGGCAATTTGGGACAGCAATTTCAACGTAAAGGTCCAACACAAAAAGAAATCAAGTTGTTTTAGGAAACTTCCCTATCTCATTTGTCAGATAAATCTCGACTGAGCCCATTTGGGTCATGTCAAAAATCTCTCTCGTCCCGACCCCGCCAAGTCCATTTGTACCGCTGTCGACTGCGCCGACCCTAAAGAGATTAGCTTGGCCAAGGGGCATGGTGATCAAAATTGGCAACCGCTTTCGCTCTCGCCTTGGCGAAACATTACAATAAGGGAAATAAAGGGCTGATACCCTGCAAATCTGCAACGAGAAAAGGTGCAATTCCTCGTGAAAATGCAGGCTTCCATCACCCTTGGCTCAATTCCCTCTGCCTTTTCTCGCAATAGTCAACTCAAGCACGTAATTTTCCATATGACAACCACCTTTTCCGTTCGCCACCGTGAAAGCAATTCTACGATTCCTCGAGAAATGGGTCCTCAATCGCGATCGCGTTTATCACAAGTTCGGTATAAAGTGTCGTGACGTGTGAATATTTGGAAATGTTTTCGATAAATGATTGAATATGGTCACGATAAAAATAATTTCTTAGGATAGGATTGTGGAAGTATCAAAGTCGAGACTCCGCATTTAGAAAATGCTTGTGAATGAGTCCGTAAGAGATAGTAACCCAATAGAAAATCAATGCGGAATACTTTAACTATATATGTAAAAAATATTCACATTTTTTGTACATATTGCCCCTGATAAATTACTAGATTGTTATTATTGTAAGACACATATGGCGATCAGGCTATCGAGAACTTTACATTTATTACACAATCTACATGATTTTAATCCCAATTAGTCAAATCTAAGCAATCCAAAATGTTCCATAAAAGTACAAGAAGTAATTATATCAAGATATTCACATGAAATAATTTCTTCCGATTATTATGCATTTATTTTACTTTGTGAAATTTTGAAAAGAAAGAGAATTTGGATAAGCTCGAATTCCATTCTCTTCCTTTTGTTCCTTTTTAGGAAAATTACGCGAATGATCTATGAATTTTAATTTAACGTGCGATATTGCCTCTGGATTTTTAATTTATTTGATGCGATTTTTGAATTTCGAGTACATGTTCAATTTAATCTCTAAGTTGTATTAAAATGTTAAATGTCGTTCTTCTATTAATTAAAATTAACATAATTCATTCATTTGGCTTTTAGTCTGGTACTATGAATGATGAATACTAGAAACATTTCATATTCACACGAGATACTCAACTCAAATTAGGATTATATAATCCCTTTAATTTGTTTAATTTGTTCAATATGGCAAAATGATCATCCGTATTATTCGATGATGTGGACTATCATACCTCAATTTAAGTAGAATATTTTACTTGGATAATTCACATCATTCACTCTATTTTTCTTTCCATCGTTCAAACTTATCGGATTGAAAGCCAAATCAATAAATTATGTTAACTTGAATCAATTGAAGGATAACGTTACATATCTTCATTCGGTTTCAATCATTGAAAATTCGGGAATAGTATTGCACATCGAGCCAAATTCAAGGACCACACCAAGCAATTTAAAAGTACACGAACAGCAAATCATTGTGTAATCATCATTTCTCTTTTCATTTTTTTTTTCGCACGGGCCTGAACGATGGTTTTCTTTTTCAACTTTTTTTCCTCCTTTTTGCCCATGACCAGTATTCATCGTCCGCGTTAATATTTTTCCTTACCTCGAGGACGAAATCGCCAAAAAAGCGAAATTCAGAGGGACTAGAACTGTAAATTTTTCGTGAGAAACGAAAAAGGAAGACGAGGCCAACGACGCCATATCACATTATATATATATCCTCTCGGCACGTTCGCCTGTCCCCACCTCTCTCCCCCTCTCCCTCGATATATCCCCCCTTCCCAAAGCCTCCTTCCTTCCTTCCTCCTCCACCGTACAACACACTCTCTCTCTACGCTCGATCTCGCCGTCGCTTGCACCGGCGCGAATCTCCCCGCCGGCGGAAAGGGCCTCTGCGAGAGATGGACCTGTACGGGCTCTCCGCCGCGCCGCTCGACGCCTTCCCCATCGACGACCTCCTCGACCTCTCCAACGACGCCCTTTTCTGCTCCCCCTCCGACCACCTCCTCCCCCTCCGCCCCCGCCGGACCTCCACCACCCCTCGGCCTCCGGCCACCACCGCGCCTGCGCCGACTCGTCCTCCTCCACCTCGTCCTCGTCCTCCCCTCCCCCGCCTTCGTCCGCCGCGTTCCCCGCCTTCTCCACCGACTTCGCGCACGAGCTCTGCGTCCCCGTAAGCTCGCTCTCGCCGGAACCTCCGCTTTCCTCCTTTTTTGCTGTCGTGGATTTTCAGTTTTTTTTCGAGAATTTTTCTGGAGTTTCACCACCGGTTTTGCGGAGTCGCGCGTTTCGTCGTCGTCTTTGCGCTGGCGGAATGGGAGAAGTTTGGCTTCGGCACGGAACGGCTTCCTCATTTCGCTCGGAAGAAGGCAGACTGAGTTCGCGACTTTTTTTTTTTTTTGTTTCGCATCCATAGTTTCAGTCAAATTCGCCGGATTCTCGCCTAGATTAGTGCGCATTTTTGGGCGTCCGTTTGGATTTTCTTCGACTTCCAGCGTTTTTGCTGAGAGCCGCTTCGCTCTCGAGACGGCTTTTTCTACGATTTCGACTGATTGCTTTTTCCTTGTTTCGTGCTGCAATTCGGAGCGCGATCGCTCATGGTGCTTTTTTTTCTCTGTGCAGAGCGACTACGCGGCGGAGCTGGAGTGGCTCTCGCGGTTCGTCGACGACTCGTTCGCCGACGTCCCGGCGAGCGAGTTCGCGGCGGGGGCCCCTGCCGCACTCCCGGACGCGGCGTTCTCCGGCGGCAGGCCGCGGAGCAAGCGGTCGAGGCCGCCGGGCGCTCCCGCGGCGGCCCCGAGCGAGGGCGCGGGGCCCGCGGAGGCGGCGGAGGGAGACGGGGGCGGGAGCGGGAGCGGGAGCGGGCGGCGGTGCTCGCACTGCGCGTCGGAGAGGACGCCGCAGTGGAGGGCGGGGCCGCTGGGGCCGAAGACGCTGTGCAACGCGTGCGGGGTGCGGTACAAGTCGGGGCGGCTGGTGCCGGAGTACCGGCCGGCGGCGAGCCCGACGTTCGTGCTGACCCAGCACTCGAACTCGCACCGGAAGGTGATGGAGCTGCGGCGGCAGAAGGAGGCGCGAGAGGTGCAGCCGCAGCCGCAGCCGCCGCCGCAGCAGCAGCAGCAGCGGCAAGGCTATCGTCACCCGCGGGACTTCGAGGTCTGCAGACGTGACCGGCGCGGTTAGTTACGGGGATGACGTGAGGATTTGGGAAGGCGCTTTGCTTCTTCCGCATCGTTCCGCGTGGGCTCGGAGTGACTGATTTCTGCTCTCTCTCGCTGCATTATCATGTGTGCTCGTCCACTTTTTCTTTTTCTTTTTTCCTTTTTCCTTTTTTCCCCTCTATGTTATTTTCTCACTCTTTTGGTTTCTTTGCTTTTCCAAAGGAAAGCCAGTCGAGCATTTCTGTTTCGTAAGTCAAGTCGTGTCGAATTATCCAATGAGATGAGGAGGTGTCATCAAAACGAAACGAAATATGAAAAACAAATAGGTAAAAATGGGTTCAACGTCATTTAATTTACGCGTAGCTGCTGTCGGCCATGAGGTGTCGAAGAGTTTGATTAGACATGCAATTCGAACGTGATTCGTCCATAACTCGACTCTTGATGGACTAATGTATGGCCCGAACTCCCGATAGGCTTGGCATGGGCTTTGATTGGTGGAAAGGCCTGTTGACAGAGGCATTTTGAAGGCATTTTGTCAGGAGAAGTAGCGGGCACTTTTGGTTGGGCTTGGTGATCTCTTCTTGTAGCTAAATCTAATTACTGATTAGAATAGCGTACAAGGTAGATCTCTCCTCATTCGCTCTTTTGATGCTCGACGGAACCCGTTTGCACCACCGCGCAAAATAAGACGCGAGGCGAGACGTTTAAATACGGAGAGAAAATTTGAATGCGACACCACGTAAGATGCTTCTAACTCGTTCATCGGGGCGAACTTGCCCGTTCGATAGAATTACGGTGCTTGATATGTATAGATGTGATAATTTATGCCCTTGCATAATTCCGATCCTCTTAACTTCGGATCATGAAACAAAGGGTTATAATGATGGTGATTATTAAGGTCTTGTTGGGCTGATTGAATTGAGACGGTATAAGTAAAATAGAAGGAATCAAATTAGTAATTTCTTTTCAGATTCCAGCATCAAGTATAGATTTTCTATGTACGGGACCTTTTTTTTTCCTTCAAATTTGCAGCATGTTTTAAATAATTGTACATTGACACTTTCTTGTGAAAAATTAGGGAAGAATAAAGATGGCAGGGCAGGTGATGAACCGAATCTTGTTTCTCTAACTATACACATATAACATGTGTGCACGATGTTACAAATTCCATCATTATCCTATTCAATCTTATCCTATCCGACAAAAAAATCGGGCTGACCAAATACAACCTTGGTGTTGAAGTTTAGTTTCCATCACTTAATTAGGTTACTAAATAAGTCGATGTTGAATTTTAAGTGTTGGCAAATTTAAGTATTGTAATCAAAATGAAAAGTGTTTTGACATTAATTCAAAACCAAGGCCCGGATAATCTTAATTTCTTACTGGGAATTGAATTACAATCTTTATCTACGGTTTCAACCTATATGATTGGTGAGATTTTAAATTCCATCGATTACTTTTTCTACTCAATGAATGAAAGTAATCCATTCCGTACTTATTTCATCAAGATATTCTCCAGCTTAATCGATCAAACAAGTTTAATCTCATTAAGCGTCGGATTTTTTTATATAATTTCCAAGCGGTGAAATATCTATTGAAATACGCACTAAAGTTGTATTAAAGATCGAATTCAATCCACCAATTATTAAGACGTAAACCTCACCGGAGCATTCTCAACTTTCGAAATAGCTCAATCTCCTACCACCTAAATTTTAGTGAGAGATTACCATTCCGCCCTCCTCTATCAAATTTTCGGCAAAGACAATGACTCCATTTGGGAACCACTTTGGAAAGTCCTTTGGGATCCAAAGCCCATTTGCCAAAATATTGGGTGTTTGGAACACCCAATGAAACTTGCCTTGAAGGAATGCTGGCATTCCAAAGGTTGAAAGCCCAAGGCAGCCTAGGGGTTGCCTTGGGCTTTCAGCATTTCGGTAATGCTCGGCACTGTTCATCATCTTCTTCGTCAGAGAGGCCAGCAAGGTGCTGTGATGGGTTGGTGACGGGTAAGAGAGGCCGGCGACCGTCGCCGCACCTCGGTGACCGTCGCCGACCAGTCGTGCAACCCAGATATGGGTCTTGGAGAGGTGGCGGAGGTCACGCGCCTGGGTTGCGGAGGTGGCAAAGGTCGCACACCTGGGTTGCGGAGGTAGTGGAGGTCGCCGGTTGTGAAGGTGGCGGAGGTCGCGCACCTGGGTCGCGGAGGTGGCGGAGGTCACCTGGGTCGCGGCGCGCGACCTCCGCCACCTCGCCATGACCCAAATTTGGGTTCTAGGTCGCAACGGTCACACTCGGCGCGACCTCCGACAACCCAAGACGTCGCCGCGACTTAGATCTAGTTCGTGGAGGTCGCCTAGGTCGTGGCGCACGACCTCCTCCACCTCGCCACGACCGCCTGGGTCGCGGCGGTCACAGAGGTCGCCTAGGTCGCGACGAGCTGTCGCCGCGACCTCCGGCGACCCACGACCTTGCCGCGACCTAGATCTAGGTCGCGGAGGTCGCTTGGGTCGCATCGCGTGACCTCCTCCACCTCGCCACGACCTCCGGCGACCCACGACCTCGTCGCGGAGGTGGCTAGAGGTCACTTGGGTCACAGCGTGCGACCTCCTCCACTTTGCCGGACCGCCTGATCCTTGCCGACAACTACCTATTTTGGCCGGCCAACTTTTTTTTTTTAGGGAAAAAGCCACCAAAAACCCCCAACTTTGCCTGGGGTGACACATTTACCTCGAATTTTGTTTTGTGACGTGAAAAACCCTAAAGTTTGCTAATCATGACACATTTATCCCAAACTTTTATTTATGACACAAAAAATCCCGAACTTTTATTTGTGTGACACATTTACCCTAAATCATAAGGATATTTTGGTCTTTTTACTTTTAAAAACTTTTTACTTTTTTTTTACTTTTTTTTCTTCTTCTTCTTTCTTCCCTTCGCCGACCATGGCGGAGGGAAGCCGGCGTCCGGCGAGGGCACCCCTCGCCGGATCTAGCGAGGGCACCCTCACCCGATCTGGCGAGGACACCCTCGCCCAACGCCAACGAGGGCACCCCCTCGCTCGAGTCCGGCGAGGGCACCCCTCGCCAAGCCCTCATCGACGTCGGACAAGGGCCTCCCTCGCCCGACGCCGGCGAGGGAGGCCCTCGATTGGGTCGGTCGAGGGAGGCCCTCGTCGCCGGACGCCGGGCTTCCCTCCGCCATGGCCTACGGAGGGAAGAGAGAAGAAGAAAAAATAAAAAGAAAAAAAGAAAAAGAAAAAAAAAGAAAGAATAAGACGAAAATATCCTTAATGGGGTAAATGTGTCACAATTAGAAAGTTCGGGGGTTTTTCACGTCACAAAATAAAGTTCGGGGTAAATGTGTCACTTCAAGCAAAGTTGGGGGTTTTTGGTGGCTTTTTTCATTTTTTTTAATAACAAATGACTTTGCAAATATAATTTTCCTAAACGCCATTTTACTTAAAGATATTTACAATTGACTTTTACAATAAAATTGACCAAATATAATTTACATTTCGGAAAATATCTTTTAACTCAAAAGCTTTTGTATTTTCCCAAAAAATTTTCCCAAAAAATTTTCCCAAACGCACTAATGACATCCGCAATTGATCCACAAATTAGGGCTCGTTCCGTAAAAGGGCCGAATTTCACCCGCGCCGCCACGTGGCGGAGCGAGAGTCGGCGGTCGCCGAGCCAAAGCGATCCGGCCCGTCCCCCGCCCGGTTTCCTCCACTGACGCGACTCCTCTATTTCGCCACTCTTTCTTGAGAGACGCAATCGGGAAGTCCTTTCACTCTTCTCATCATCTTCTTCTCCTCTTCCTCCTCCTCCTCCTCCTCCTCCATCATCTCGCCCCCAAGTCTCTCTCTTTCTCTCTCTGCGCGAAACCCTAAGCTGCTCCCGATCGGCGCTCCGACCATGCTGAAGTTCTCGGACATCGTGTCGAAGCAGATTCGCTTCCTGCTCGGGAGCGTCGACGAATCCAACCTCGACTCCGTCCTGCGCGAGCTCTACCAGGTCTCGTCCTCTCTCCCTCCCTCTCGTTCTCTCTCTAGAACGGACCTAGTCGCTGCCTGTGCGAAAAGCTTGTCGCTGTCCTCGTCTCTCGAGGCGCGCGCGATTTAGGGAGTAGCATTGGCGTCTGTGCTGATTGGGGTTTGTAACCCTAGCTTGCTTCTCCGTCACCTGCACTGGTTTTTTCTGTTCTTTTTTCTTTTTTGGTGGTGATGATTCGAGCGGTTTCGGTTAAGCTCCTTCTGTGAGTTTACATTCGAACATCGCTTTGATGTTTGTCTGCTCTTTCTTCTGGGTTATTTTATTTTATTTTTATTTTGAGGGGGGGGTTGGGGTTTGTACCTGTCTGTCAGGTTGGGTTTTTTCTGGTGGAAGAACCCTAACTATTGGCGGCTTGTTGATCGAATGTTGGTCGACTTCTTTTTACTGGATTGGTTTATAGGATTGTCACTCTGATGTTCTCTCTCTTTTCCCCCCCTTCCCTCGAGAACACTTGTTTTGTCGCTGAGTTCTCATGGGAGTGTGGTGTGTGGGTTTTGTGGCTCGCTGGATTGGGTGTTGCTGAAGATTGATTGGGAATTCTGGTATATGTGATGGTCGCCAGAACAAAACGGAAAATATGAGGAGGAAAAATTTAAAGAACATGAGATGGTGTTTGTTCCGAGGTTGCCAGGCTCGGTTTCTTATCTAGCATCGACGCGATTTCGTTAATAAGCGGCCCTAAGATGAAGTAGTAACGTTCCTTATGAGTTCTCTATCCAAAACAACGTGCTGCAGTTTGTTTTTCCATCTATAGAGGATGGATCGTCAGATGACTTCCATTGCCCGAAGTAAACTAAGGCTTGGTTTAGTGGTGCGAACTCAGTAAGATTGAAGAGGTCTTGGTGTGAAACTTGTCTTCCTCTTGACATCTCGTGGCAATCCAATGACCTCTTTCTGTTCGTGAGACAACCTAACCCCGACCATAGCGAACCAAATTAACATTATTTAATAAATTGTAGGTCCTCTATTTTTCAACAATTCTGAATTAGCTGGAGTAGAGTTTCTGCCTTTAATAGAAGCAGAATGTCTTAACTGTATCCTATGGGAGTTGATCAGGATAAAGTCCCTGTAATCAGCCTCAATGGCCTCCAGCTGACAGCATCTAGAGTATCTTGGAAACCATCTATTATTACTTATAACTTCTGCAATCAATACTTCCTTTCTTAACCAGAAGCATGTTATAACATTCTCAGGGAAAAAAAAAGAAAAGAGAGTAGGTAGCACCCATTTGTCATGCTAAAATGAATTCTTGCGTGCATCTTGGGTGATGTGTTTAACATGTTGCCTCAGTAATTGTATAACAGCAAGTGTTTATATTTTCAGTAATAACTAGTGGTTGGAATAGTTCTTCCTCTTAGCAGATGAGAGTTTATCCATTCTTTACTTGGGTAGTTCTTTCAAAGAATATTCCTTAGAATCAAAGACATCTCAGTACGTTGCCATATTCCGGGTAGTCAAAGTGAATGTCCCATTTGCTTTAGCATAGGATGATAAAAGTACAGGCTGTTTGGTTTGGCTTTAAGCTGACCAAATAAGCTACGTGAGAATTCCCCACCAGACATATATTTTAATTTAAAAAATTGAAAGGGTTTGGGGTGACTTCAGTGATAGGGAAAAGTTAAACATTTTTGAAGTTGAAATTCATCCTCTTGTTCCCCCTTCTTTCCTTTGAAGGTCAAACAAATTATATTAAGTTACCAAGGGGTACCGCCCTTTACAAACAACTTAAACAACTTTAAAGGGATGTATCCCATGTACAAAATTTAGGAACAAAATACCCATTTCTATCATTCCAGTAAGCTATAAGTATGATAATGAACTTTTCCACCAAGAAGGCTTGAAGTTCCGTTGGGTAGATTGGAAAGCTGGCAGACAAGCGAGGGTGGTTTAGCCATTGAGCCCCCTTGTTATTCAAGAAAGCTCCTCTCAGTAAATGGCTTTGGCTGTTTAGTGTCGAAAATTAACATCTTTAACGGGAAGTAGCGGTTGCAAAACGTTGAATGGATTGAATTCCTTCTTCTTGCTTCGCTTATACTAGGTACCAGAAATTGGATACAGTTTTGGCTTGACGTTTGGTGTGGAGACGCAGCATTAAAAGATTGGTTCGAATCTGTTTGACATCGCTGGGAGCAAAATTGTTATTGTTTAAATGATGGTGTGATCATATGGGATATCAATTTCATGAGGCAAGCTCAAGATTGGAGTTTGGAGCGTTTGCCTTTTTTTTTGTTAATGTTTTGTATGATTTTTCTTAATTCTGAGGATGTTTAGTGTGGACCAATGGAAGAGATGGAATCTATTAGAAAGTCTTACTACAAGCTGCTACATAGAGAGGTTGTTGGTGGTAGACTGGAGTGGGAAAGCAGTTTGAGAAGTGAGGGTTCCGACAAGAGTTTCTTTTCTTCTTTTGCTTGAGAGGCAATTTTGCAGTGAATCTTTACTTTAGATGACCTACAACAGAGAGGCAAAGTACTGGTTAAAGGACGCTGATACTGTGTGGCATCTCTTTCTTCAATGCCCTTGGACGAGTATGGTTTGGACTGCTTTCTGTGCTTGCACTAGATTAGATTGGGTTATTGGAGGTTCTATAATACAGAACTTTGGGCTTGGCTGGTGCGACAAGAAAAGAAAAATTGCCTAGATTCCTCTCTCTGTCTTTTGGTTGATTTGGAGGAGTGGAACGAGATTGCTTTTGATGGAGAGTAATCTTCCATTTCTGATTTTATTGGAAATTGGCTTAAACTAATACACTCGGTAGAGTGGAAACTTGCATATGGATGTAAATGCCTTGGTTGATATAGTTGATGATCTGTCCTGCAATTGAGCTCCCTTTTGTTTTTGAGAGCTCTTTTGTATATGGCTGTAGCTTTTGAGCTCTTTGGTATATGGGTTTGCACTTCTAGTGCCCTATAGTTCATCTTTTTTACCCATAAAAAAAATGATATTGAACTTGTCCACTATGCCAAAAGTGAAGGGTGCATAACCACTCAGCTCTAAAAGAGTCTGAAGAGGAGTCTTCTCTTTCAAAGGCTTTCCTGTTTCTTTCTTGCCAAATGAGCCAAATTATCTCATTTAACCATTCTTGAATTATAATAGTGATAACAGCTGTCATCAAGATGGTCATTAAGTCTTCATCCTGCTTCAGACGGGAAACGTCACTAATTTGTTGGCTTTTTGCATGCATCATTTCTTTCTGACACCATTTTTGTCCTCTATGCAGTTTCTTGGCTATGGCGTTGAAGGAAGCATTTTGCTGCTCCAAACCTGCCTGGACTACCTGAATCTTCACTGGGCAGAGTTGAACTCGCACGTTAAAGCTGCTTTAGTGTCAATTTTCAAGTACATCTTGGAGAAGCCAAACTTTAGCACGGTCTTCTGTCTCTCATTAAAAAGTGGAGTGCTGAGTGAATCTTTTCTGGAGAATCTTTCTGATTCATTATGCTTATCCCTGTGTGAAAAAATTAGCATTGGTCTTGCTTTGTCAAACTCTGAAAATCTTGAAATCAGGAAGTGTGGTAAGTTTTATTCTTAAATGAGTGGTCTTTATTAGTTTTCCTTTAATGCGATGTTTTGTTGCTGAACAATAGCACAATTTTCACATTATTCCCAGGGAAGAACTTTTGTATGGCTCAGATTGAAGAATTGTCTGCAAATCCTGCTCCTTTGAAAGCTGCTGAGCAGATCCAGGGAATTATACTGTTCCTTCAGCGCTCGGACGACCTATGCAAGCATGTAGATTCTTTCATGCAGATGTTGTCTTTGGTGCAGCCTAAAGATGTTGCCTCATTCATTTTAACCCCTTTGCTTTCGGATGAATTGCGTGATGTCAATACAATGAGGTGCCAGTTATGCTCAACTCGTTGCCTTGATTTTGTTGAACTAAAATGTTTTGTCCCACTTAATACTTTTCTGCTGCAGGAGCTTGGATCTACTGTATGATTGCAAAGAAGATGATTTTGATGCTATCTTGGCAGAAATGGAGAAGGAGATTGGCATGGGGGATGTCATGAGGGAGTTAGGTTACGGTTGCACGGTTAATGACTTGCAGTGTAAAGAGACCTTATCTCTGTTTTCTCCACTAACTGAAGTCACACTCTCTAGAATAATTGGTACTATCGCCCGTACTTGTATTGGTCTTGAAGATAATCATAGCACAGCTTCGAGTTTTGCTATGGCACTTGGCAACGGCAGTTGGTCTGATCTTCCATCTCCAAGCTCTTGGAACATTGATGTTCTTGTAGATTCAATCAAGCAGCTTGTGAGTTCGACATTTCTCATTCTATCTTAGGCTTTAATGGTAAGTGTACTAAGAATCACATATTTGAATACAGGCGCCTGGAATCAATTGGGCATCAGTAATCGAAAGCCTGGATCATGAAGGATTCTACTTGCCTAATGAGGAAGCATTTTCTTTCTTCATGTCTATTTATCGATGTGCTTGTCAGGTGTGTTTGCATGTCTTGGCTGGTTTTTGAAAGTTATTTTGCCTGGACATGGAGGTCTATTGGGAGCTCTAGCAATATATCTCCTGAAGTTTACAGAATCTTAAACTTGGGTTGTGCAGGATCCTTTTCCTCTGAAGGCCATATGCGGGTCTGTCTGGAAGAATATTGAGGGCCAGATATCATTCTTAAAATATGCTGTGTCAGCTCCTCCCGAAGTATTTACCTTTGCTCATTCTGGGAGGCAGCTGGTATGTGCTATAGAACTTGTAATTCTTCCCCTTCTTGTTTATTTGGTTCTAATTATATGGTAAAAAATTCTGTGTAGGCTTATGTTGATGCGATGAATGGTCATAAGCTCCAGCCTGGACATCCAAACCATGCTTGGTTGTGCCTTGACCTCTTAGATGTGTTGTGTCAAATTGCTGAAGCTGGTTACGCTGGATCTGTTCGTGCAATGCTTGAATACCCTCTTAAATACTGTCCAGAAGTCTTGCTTCTCGCAATGGCACAAATTAATGTACTCCCTCTTCATTGGCAGTGAATTGACAAGTTTCATCATTTGTCTTGATATAATCTTCCCTGAATATTAATCTATGTATTCTTGTGCTTGCAGACTGTATATAATCTCCTGCGGTCTGAAGTCTCCCTTGCTGTGTTTCCCATGATAATGAAAAATGCCGGGGGTGTTGGTATGATACTCTACCTCTGGCACATTAACCCGATTCTTGTGTTGAGGGGGTTTGTTGATGCTGTGAGTCTTGATCCAGACTGCATGACTAGAATACTGGACATCTGTGAAGAGCTTAAGGTGAGATACAGCCGGTAGTTTTTATGGATCTACTCTTTAGGATTTTTTAATGTATTGTATTGCTCAGATACCCCGACACTGTTTTCTTCATTTTGCATTAGATTGTGGAGCTCTTTTTAACCGATATGAAAGTGGTTCCATATATCCCAACTTTATAGTAGGAAAGATAGTAGATGTCTTTGAGTTGATTGGGCTCATTCTTTTCTGTTTACTACTTTTGTCTTTCATGCTAGCAGAGAAAACTGTTTTTGTTCTGATATTTGCTCTTTTCTCCGTTGCACTGATACATGGCTTGCTAATGATGCCAGATACTTTCTCAAGTTCTAGAGATGGTTCCTTCTTCCTTTGGCATCAGAGTGGCTGCCCTTGCATCACGAAAGGAACTCATAGACCTTGAAAATTGGTTGAACAATAATCTGAATACTTACAAGCACATTTTCTTTGAGGTAGTAGTTTGTCTTCCCTGGCTGTGAAGTGGTAGTGATTGTTCTAAAAAGTGATGCTGAGATGCTATAATTGATTTCTCATTTTGAATTTTAATTCTGAAGAGCTACTATTGTTCCTACTGAGATGCATTTATAATTGTCTAGGAGTGTCTTCAATTCCTGAAGCTTATGGAATCTGGTGAATCAGTGGATATTACTGCTAAGGGCTCTCTGCGTTCTGGCGGTCTTTTGAATCTTTATCTGGATGCAATCCCTATCTTCTTCAAGGTTCTGTTGCCACTTGTCGGACATCTGGGTTAATTATGTGTAAATTTATCTCTGAGTAAAATTCAATCATGTTACCATCATTTTTGCAGACGCTTGTGGCTCATGCAAGCTTGATCTCATCCCACCAACATTTGGAGGAATTGGAGAGATTGCGTATAGCACTTACAACCTCAACTATGAGACTTCAAAATGGTGGGACTGCAGATTCAGCATCCTCTGAGGAATATGCTGAGGACATAGAGTTAGAAGCTAATTCATATTTCCAGCAAATGTTTTCTGGCCAGTTAACGATTGATGCCATGGTTCAAATGCTGACACGGTTCAAGGAATCTTCTGTGAAAAGGTACACTGTTTTCGAGTCTAGTCATCATCTACCACTTCCATTGGACTTTTATCTTCTCAAATAAGTTACTTGTGAAACTTAAAAACAGCAAGTTTGGAAAAAATAGCATAAATCATTCAAATGTGTATGGTGCTAATTTTACTGCTCGCCATCCTGATGCATATCGAGAATGCAGCCATTCTTCCACCATGTCAAGCATGAAAGTTAGTCATAGAAAGATGAAATTACATGTTCTACATGATGTAGACCTGCTAAGTTGGGTACTGACTTATTTGGATCAGATCCTAGTTAGAAAAGAATCTCACTGGACACTGGTCAAGACTTTTATAATGTCAGTGATTATAATATGATGTGTTTCCTGTTAAGACCAGTATATCTCGCGAATGGATGTCAGTCAGGAACGGCTTGGCAATCATAACATCCTGTAATAATCTAAAAGCTATTTCGTATTCGATATTGTATCTAAACTTATTATGTGCTCTCCATTAGTTCTTCCATAATGGGGCTGTTAAGGATTGAATAGCATTAGAGAGCGAACATTGAGTGATATCACTTTGATGCATGCGCAAGAATGTGAGGAAAGCAAAAGCATGAAGCTGATTGTTTCTTGGTATATTTATTAATGCGGCCAAAGTCCTGTAGTTGCTTTATGAGTTCTTGATAATTAGATGGATACAATATTGCGGTGAGCCTCTTTTGAAATTTTTCATGTAATTTTCAAATATTGGCTGTGAATATTGATTTGAGCTACTTTGATAACTGCAGGGAGCAGTCTATTTATGACTGCATGATTGCCAACCTATTTGAGGAATATAAGTTCTTTCCCAAGTATCCAGAAATGCAACTTAAAATCGCTGCAGTACTCTTTGGTGAGTGTCATTGTGGCAATTATTGTTGATGGCTGTCTTATATGTTCTCTTAGAAGCCATGATGCATTCCTGTTCCTCATTTTGAATGCCTGATATGTGTTTTTGTACACTATTATGGTAGTCATTTCTTCTACCTATAATATGAACTATTTGATTGAGCTTGGTATATCCAAATCTCATGCATAGAGACCAATAGACGATGCACTCTCCCAACAGTTAGCTTGCCATACTTACATTTTCCGTCTTAGCCTGCATACGTACTTAAAGTGTAAAATTTGTTTGTGTATATATATATATACAGTAAATTTAGAGTTACGTTTTATGGTTACTTACATGGAAAATAATTTCCTGGATTCAGTAACTTCTACATTTCTTAATGGTTTTGTGGTTATACAAAATTTGAACGAGATGGAGGTTTGTTGCCCTAACTATTCTTCTTAGTTGCTATGTTGATAGTAGAGGATCCATAATTTATGTTCTATTATTTCTTTCTTATTTTTTGCGAATAAATATCAATAAAATAATTTGTGTATTTTCTTTCGATCTAGATATATTGATCCATGAATCTGTGTGTATGTAGATCCTCTGTCTGTCTATTTGTCTTGTGAAAAGGATCCCCAATATATGGAATTTTCTTTGGCACAAAAGAATATGGTATCATTGCTAGGTGCTGTTGGCAATCCATTTTAGGACTAGAGATGCTTACCTATGTTGTATAGTACCCTGGTGTCAAGCATTTCTTTGATGACTATCTCCTACTACTTAGGAATTGCCTAATGTACATGGGAGCACTTGTGTTGCATATATTTATATATAAGGGTTGTATTCTCCTAATATACAGAAGGCTTGCTTAATTGCTTAGAAGCCTTCAATTGGAATGACATTAATCCTGCCTTCATGAGTTGTCTGACTGGTAGTATGAGTGGTAAATGCTGGCAGCGGCAGCTGACATGACGTAGGAGTGATGTGGCACTGACTTTATGAATGGCTTCATAATTTCACGTTATGGATAAAATGTACAACTACTTTTAAAATTATTAAAGAACTATGGAAAGTAGAATACTGAACCACATTATCAAACAATATATGAGGATAAATTCTGTCAAGTTCGCACGATGAATGAGAGGATATGGTTTGGTTCCTGGTATGAACTCACTGCTGAGGTTCTTAGTCACACCTTTCTCTGTTTCTTATTCTGATATGGCACTTTGTTTGATTATGTGCGCATCATATAGCTGATATGTTTGCCACTTGAAGCAGTCAATGCCACATTGGGGGCCTTGAGATTGCTCTTTTTTAGCAGTCTGATTAACACTGAATGGCCCAGATTAACCGAGTACAGACAGTGGGATTACTGGGGTAGAATTGGAACTGGAATTAATATTTAGGGGCAGGATTTTAAGCTAGTAAAGTATTGGCAGAATAGTAAAAAAGCATGATAGGTTAGGCAAGCCTTTAGAAGTATTGCCAATTCAGGAGGTCTTGGTCAACCCTTTCTTTGATATTCTTGTGAAATGTGGGTATACTTTGCTGTTTTGGTATTTGAGTAGATATGGACATTAGACTAAGAAATTCCACTGTTGAGCGAACTAGAAGTTCTTCAAATAATTACAAGTGGAATCTTCTGAATTATGACATGACCTGTTATAGTGACATTTTTGATATGCTTACATGACTTTTGGAGATGTTTGGACTGGAAATTACCGAGGGATCCTCCTTTTTTCTTAATGACGAAGTTGGTAAGATGTACTGTATAATCTGTTTGCATTTGTCTGTTAGCCCTGCTCTATCTACATAATCTGTTCGTGGCTGGGAACTCTGCTGGTATTTGACATGATTTTAAACAGTCCAGAAAGTAGGTATTGTTGTTGTTATGTCAATCTAGAAAAATAATGGTTGCACACTTGAAGTAAATTGACCTGTCCTTACAGTTTTTGTATGTAGTTTGGGTGTTTGTCATTCAGTTTTATTTTTTGAGAATCTTGTCTTTTCTTCTTGTTCATTTGTTTCCTTACACTGCTATTCTAAAACTTGTCCAGGCTCTGTCATTAAGCACCAACTTGTAACTCATCTGTCACTTGGGATTGCCCTGCGTTGTGTTTTAGATGCGCTCCGTAAGCCTCCAGATTCAAAGGTTTGTGTTATTATTTGAGACATATAGTTCCACTTATTTATTTCTGTACTGATGTGCCTGGCTGCATGCAGATGTTTGTATTTGGAACCAAGGCATTGGAGCAGTTTGTGGATCGATTAATAGAATGGCCACAGTATTGCAATCATATTCTACAAATATCTCATCTTCGGGGCACTCACTCAGATCTTGTTTCTTTTATTGAGCAAACTCTTGCGCGAATATCATCAAGTCATTCAGATCCTGATGGAGGCAACAATCCTGCGAGTGTTCATCATGGTCCACCTCAAGGTGGCGCTGCAAATATGGAGGTCAGAACAATGTTTGTCTTCTGGCATGTTGCATGCATGACATAATTTCTTTTGGGATTAGAATTGAATTTTTTTGAGACCGGAGGGGGAGATCGGAATAATGTTTTGTTTGTATGTTGGAAGTTGATTTGAGATGTCTCTGTGGCATGGTAAAGCCTCCTATTCCAGGCTTCCTAAGCTAATGGCATGATCAACATTTTCATTATTTTCCTCAGGGATATGCTGCATGTACTGCTGTGGGTTTTTTTTCTTCTTGGTGGTACTGTTGCCTTTTCAGGAGTTGTTTTGAGTGACTTCAACCAATGCCATTGGATTTAAAATTTCCCTTCATTGTTCTAGTTGCATGTTTCACATTTATTACCATTGAAGTTTCTGCCTGCTTCTGTTTTTTTCCCTGCTAAAAACACACCTGGCTGTATCATCCTTATTGGAAACTGTGATACCATAATGTGAGCTCGAGGTCACAGAAAGAATACAGATATGCAATTGGGATTATTCGCATACTTGTGAGATTGCTGATGCTTCTATTGTAAAGTATGTGGAGTGGACAATGTCCTCTCTCTCTCTCTTTCTGGTTTTTTTTTTTTTTTTTTTTTTGGGGGGTGATCAAGCCATTTCAGTCCACCAGAAGGTCACATTGAATTTTATGTTAGGACATCTTATGTTAAAGCATAAAGTATGTTTTTTCCCTTCTTTCCTTTTTGTCTAGAGTTTGATGATGTGCTATAAAATCCTGAACCGGTCTGTTAGAGCCCCTTGAAGCTGCTTCCACATGATCAGCGTGTTGCTGAATGAGGAGAATGTCTGAACTTCCATGACTAAATAGTCAAAGCTTTGTCTATTTTGTGGTGGAGTTATTTTTGTTCGTGTCTTCCTTCTGAAATTATGTTTTTGTTTAATGAACTTATCATTATTTGACACGTTGTTGACTTATCCATTTCGTCCTCAAAGGCTTGGATTAATGTTGCAGGCGAATAGCACTTCAGGCATTCTTGCTGGACAGCAACTTCCTTTGTCATTCCAGCTTCAACAGAGACCGGAAGCATCCCTAGACGACAGGCATAAGATTCATGCATCTTCAGTAATGGAGGTGAAACCTGTGGTACCTGCACCAGGGAAACCTCCAGCTAGCACATTAGTTGAATCTTCAAATATCCACAAGGTATACTTGCTACTAGGCCATGGCTGCATTTTACCGTTCCTTCTGTTGATATCCATTACTGACATCTAAGTCTGAATTGCTTTTGTAAGTTGCAGAGCCAGAATGCAGTGAGTACTGCTGTATCATTGTCTTCATCACCTGGTTTTGTTCGTCCTCCCAGGGTTCCTGCTTCTGCCCGTAGGTTCCTACTATCCTGTGTAAATCATACGTGTTATTGTGTTTGATATCTTGAGGGACTTGTACAAATGCTTCGTTCAAGAATTGACATGGAAATGATCCATTGGATCGAGATGCACAATGAGGATCACATGTTGACCCTTGTGAAGTCAAAGCTGATGTTGATTATTGACGTTGTGCGCTTTTAAATGTATTCATAAAACGTAGGCCCTTGTTTTGTTAACAGATGAAAACCAATGTCCAGATGTTCTGTCGAGGACACTCAGCACACCGCACTGTGCTTATCCTTCTGGTTGAAAGTCAATGAACCATCACTATAAAATGAAATATGACTGTTCTCTGATAGGCTAGTAAATTTCGTGCCTCCTCATTGAGATTGGTTTATACGGAAAAAGTATGAAAAGATATATGAGGGTGATAGTCACCTTATCTACGCCGTTGCCATCACCTACAAGGCCATGTACATTTGAGGGATTTTTTTTGAGCTCTTGATGAGTATGTTAAACGTGTGATTTATTTTGATGCAGGATTTGGCTCTGCTTTGAACATTGAGACCCTCATTGCTGCTGCTGAGAAACGAGATACTCCTATAGAGGTACTTCTCCGGTCGCTATCTTCTAGACTGCTTTATCATTATATCGAGAACTGAAATCTTGGGAATGCTTTTGTGGGCAAAGATAGCTTAGTATTGCATGCTCGAAAAGTTAAAACATCTAATTTTCATTCATACAAGAGGGAGATTATTCAGTCTCAGAAAACCATGTGAATCGAAATCATTCTATGCTCCTTTTTCCTGGAACTGTTACTCCCTCTCATAGTCTTGTTATGTCTTCCGAGTAATCTTATGGAACCTGATGTGTTCTGTGTGGAATGCAATTTGAAATTTGTGATCTGTTGAGGGAATATGTTTCTGATGGTCTGGACAGTTGGTAGATCAGGTCTGGAGGCAATGGTGAAGATCACTCACTACTGTGTGTTATACTGAAGATTCTTTCTTTAACAGCATTTATTTTGTGTAGGGCATGATACTTTTTAATATGGCCATTGCTTTGGAACATGGCCTTGACATGCACACATGGTCCTATAAATGTTGTTGGAACGTTATGATTAGTGTTAGAAGTTAATGTTGCAACATTTTGGTGGTCAAATGGCATACACTGTGGCGGTCAAATGGTATATACTGTGGCTTACATCAAGCTATTTTGTTTGTTGCCTTGGATTATCTCTTATATGTATATGAAAATTGTTGGATCCCTGTGCTAAATCAGAGAACATTCAGTCAGGTTAGTTTTGAAATGTGTTTGCGATCTCAACCTGATTGAGCTGTCTCTTGCTTATATTAGGGCACCTACTTGTCTGCCAGTCATAATATCTTGTATGCCTGTGGTACAGAATATGTTGTGAGCAGTTTAGTTTTAAGTTGTATTTTATTCTGATTGATCTCACTGGCTTGTATATCATGATGACTTAATATATGAGTTCTGGTTGTCAGAATCTACTTGGGCTGTGTATGTGAGTTACTGCTGATTCTCATTTATGTACATAGTTAAATGGGTTTTGCTTAGTGAATAGGATCATTTGTCCCTGAAATCTGTTTCTTTTTGTTTACTTAATGTATGCAGGCTCCAGCATCAGAAGTTCAAGACAAGATATCATTCATTATCAACAACATTTCAGTGACGAATATTGAAGCTAAAGCGAAAGAGTTCACTGAAATTTTTAAAGAGCAATTCTACCCATGGTTTGCACAATACATGGTCATGAAAAGGTTTAAACTTAAACAACTGCTGTACTTTTAAGCATTTTTTGCATGCACCAGTATATTTTCATACCTTGAATCTTATACTGAGGAAGTCTAGTTACATGCACTATTCTTACTATTCTGCTCTTCGGAGATGCCTCCACACCCCATTCTGAAATTAAAAACAAATCCTTTTATTTCAAGGATGAATGTCTTCCGACATTGTCTCTCTCTTTTTGTTACATCTGTATGTGTAGTAATCCTGAGATATTATGAGGGGTTTGGCTCCACTTATGTTAGTCATGCCTTACTTTTTGCTAATTTTCCTGGCAGAGCAAGCATTGAACCAAATTTTCATGACCTATACTTGAAGTTTTTGGACAAAGTCAATTCAAAGGCCTTAAATAAAGAGATTGTTCAAGCAACTTATGAGAACTGCAAGGTTTGTTACCACTAATATGGTTGGCTCTGTATTTGATGGATACTACAAGTGGGATGACACAGGATTTTTTTACTTTCTAGGTCCTTCTAGGATCTGAGCTCATAAAATCAAGTTCAGAAGAGCGCTCACTGTTGAAGAACTTGGGTAGCTGGCTTGGGAAATTAACCATCGGCAGGAATCAAGTTTTAAGGGCTCGTGAAATAGATCCAAAGTCATTGATTATTGAGGTGTTTGCACTTCAGGGAAATTTCTTTGTGTATATTGTGAACATCATTGCCTTTTAATGTCTTATGCATTGTTTTCTTCACTTTATTCTTTTGTTTAATTGCATAATGTCTTTTGTTCGTCTCTTCCTGTTTCCGATTATGAGAATCAACCCATTAAGGATTTGAGTTTTTATTTATTTAAATCCTCATATTTTGCAGGCGTATGAGAAGGGTAAAATGATTGCAGTTATCCCATTTACTTCAAAGGTAGGGTTGTAAATCTGCTCCACTAGTGGATACTACCTCTGCCCTTGACTTTTTATTGCTAACTCTACTCTTTCTGCAGGTTCTTGAACCCTGCCAAAACAGTCTGGCTTACCAACCACCTAATCCATGGACCATGGGGATTCTTGGATTACTGGCTGAAATTTATCTGATGCCGAACTTGAAAATGAACCTCAAATTTGATATTGAGGTACATGAAAACCATGTTAGACAAAGACAGGAAAAATCTTTCCTTCCATTTTGTCTTGCCTGATATAAAATGCTAGATTTCTTCTTATACAGCCCTTTTGATCACAGGTCCTGTTCAAAAATCTTGGGGTGGATTTGAAGGACATGACACCTACATCACTTCTGAAGGATTGTGTAAGAGAAGTTGAAGGAAACCCTGATTTTTCAAACAAAGATGTGGCCGCAACCCAACCACAGATACTTGCGGATGTTAAATCTGGAATAATATCACCAATAAATCAAGTAGAATTACCTCTGAAGATTGCAAGTCCGCCTGATTCTAGTGGACATACACACTTATTGTCTCAGGTATGCATAGTATTATTGTCTTGTTGGGGCATGAAGTGGTACTTATATGCTGTAATATGACATGATGTGGATCTTCAGTTTGCTGCTCCTCTTCAACTATCATCTGGTGCACTGATCGAGGATGAGAAGTTAGCAGCTTTGGGTCTGTCTGATCCACTCCCCTCTGCTCAAGGACTCTTACAGGCTGCCCAGTCCCAGTCTTCATTCTCTGTTAGTCAGGTGGCTGCGTATGTTTGCTATTTCAGTTGTGGATGATAACTGTTTTTATGCTTATTAACAAGTCTAGTTTCCTGTTGTTTTCAGCTGCCTTCTCCAATTATTAACATTGGAACTCATGTTGTAATCAACCAAAAGTTAAATGGTCTTGGCTTGCATTTGCATTTCCAGAGGTAATGTTGCTGTTCTAATTCCTTCACACATTTAATATTACATTTTGTCTCTTTCAACCCCGCCTGTTTTCAAGAAAATTGTGAATATATTTTATGCGCCTGCACATGCACACATACTCAGGCATGTGAACGGTGTATATGAACCATCCACCCAGCTATCCATCCATGAGCTTCCTGGAAAGATGAATCCGTAATATTCCAAACGTATATCTTTGAATATTGCTGAATAAATTATTTTGCGCATATTGCAGGGTGGTCCCAATAGCAATGGACAGAGCTATCAAAGAGATAGTACCTGGGATTGTGCAACGTAGCGTTTCCATAGCAACTCAAACAACAAAGGAGCTTGTTTTAAAGGTGTTATTTCAAGGCTTTGCTTTTTTCAAAACATAGAGTCTAACCTATTGAATTTGACCTTGTACTATGTTGGATGTGTTTTCATTGTTTCCCCTGCGTATTTTTGAAATGGTAAAATTGTCCAAATTGGCTAAATGTCAGCCAAAACAGTTTTCATGTGGAGATGAGAATAATTCCTTTCTTAATACATCCCTGCCATAGCTCTACCCTTTTGATTTTGGCCAGTACCATGGCTCAACTCTTCAGTCACAGCCGACTTCGCCTTAATTTTGTCTAACCTGTTTTAGATCATTATAGGAACTTGTTTACTATCAATCACATGTAATGCGTCTACCTTTGACTACTATATATTTAAGTGGTATTGCCTGTTCACCTGATTGCCTTGCCTGTTGTTTTTTTGAAGCCGTTACTATTTGCACGTGCTATGTTGCATCATTTTCGGAGAAACTCTACACCTGATGCTTCATATATCTTGTGCTCACATCAGTTTATATCGCCTATCCCTTCAGTTTGTTCAATAATAGTGGAGAGAGAAATCTTTCAGCATTTACAAACTAGAAATCTAGGATCGATTTTCTGAAAAATTAATGAGCACAGGTTCTAAGTTTTAGATTCACATAGAAAGAAATTCGTATGGGTGCTATCCCTTGGCCTGTGAATTTTAACTTGTTAGTGAGTAGAACAGAAAAGGCTCTAGTTATGGCAGGATGCTCGAGCTGGAAATATGTTTGCACTTGGCAGTCCACATTGTCAAATTAGTCATTTCTGGCTGGGAATAATTCTTCTTTGTGTTGAGTAAACTTATTGTGGTTCACACTTATTGGATGGGATGATAGGATTATGCTCTGGAGTCAGATGAGACAAGAATATACAAAGCAGCGCGAAAAATGGTTGCCAGCCTTGCTGGAAGTCTAGCTCATGTGACATGCAAGGTAATGTTATTCATTGTAGAAGTTAAATGTACTTACATTCTCATTTTTGGTTTTCAGAAGAGCTGAATACTTTCTCCTCCAAGGAGTGACCTCTATGATCTGGCATTTGACAGCAGGAACCTTTGCGTGCTTCAATATCAAATCAGCTAAAAAATTCGCTTCAGGGCTTGAATCTATCTGCTGAACTTCTAGACCAGGCTGTTCAACTGGCTACCAATGATAATCTTGACCTTGGCTGTGCAGTCATTGAACGGGCTGCAGCTGATAAGGTTAGAAATCCAGTTCTTATTAGCTTATAACTTATTGTTTTCTTCCCCTCTGTATGCTCTTCTTTTTTTAACGATGATATCTGAGCATAAGATGATTGGCATGATATTTACTGGTGGTGCACATAATTTAGATAGACTATGCATCAATAAATTTATGTGTGAAGCTTATGCAGGATCTATCAAGTTTAGAATTCAGCTCCTGTATGTTTGACCTTGTTAGGATGAGTCTTTGATGGGTTCCAGCATCTGCTTCTTGTGTTGTTTTTGCTTTAATCTTGTTGATAATTAATATTTGGTGAGATAAATGGACTGACATGTGCTTGCTTTCTGTGCATCTTTAAATGAGTGGATTGCACAATCTAAGTTAATAAATAGGTTTCTTTCTGTGCAGCATTAGTGGAAAGTTCTTTAAGCAACCATAACTTTTATCCACTTGCTTTTCAACAGTACATGTTTAACATTGGTGTGGCAACATAATTATATGGTAGTATGTTTGTAAAAAAGACTATAATTAATGTTTGAGCTTGCAAATTCATCTATTGAATTAGGATAATGCAAGTTATGCATCTCTTACAGAATTGATGATAGAGGGATTTGCTTTCCTGATTCATATTGGGGTGTGGGTTGCTTAGAACTTCTATTTCCCAATGGAATTAGGATCAATTACTGTTTAAATACTTAACGGTTCTTTTTGCTAGTCGAGATTTTTATGGGACTTGCATGGGCAGGGTTCTTGCACTGGGTGCTTAGCTAAATTTAAATAGTGGCAGTTGGATTGAGAATAATTATACCATAATGGGGAGTTGGCAGTACATAGTGTAGATCCAAATATTTAACCTCATTTGTATAGCTGATGGTCCATAACATGTTTGAGATAAGTGCCTTTTGGATCTCTCCTTTGAATTGTCACTTGGATGAGGGTTCTGTGTTTTCTTGTAGGCAATTCAAACCATTGATGGTGAAATATCTCAACAACTTAACCTAAAGAAACATAGGGAGGGTGTTGCTCCAGCATTTTTTGAAGCCACTGTATTTGGTCAAGGTTCAATGGGCATTCTCCCAGAGGCTCTTCGCCCCAAACCCGGTCACTTGTCCCTTTCTCAACAACGGGTTTATGAGGTATCACTGTTGGGCTGTTTTGAGAAGTCATGATTTGATGTTAGATTATGCCTCTTTGAGCCTCTCTTTTCAACTATTCCATGCAGGACTTTGATAGGCTTCCTTGGCAAAACCATTCGAATCAAAGTTCACATACACTGCCTTCGGGACATTCAGCTTCATCCGGAGGTTCTCTACCTTCTATTAATCTTAATCTGGTATCTGGACAACTATCTGGCTATGCTCCGTCCTACATTAACTCAGGAGCTGAAACAGTTTCTCGTCAATTGGATCTTCCTACTGAAGGAATAGAGGCTAATTCAGCTCCATTTCTCAGGTTCCTGCTTTTTTCTTTGGAAAGGTTTCCATTCATGGTTTCATTAAAATTGAAGTTTGGGATTCAGGATTTCTGGCTAATCGGTTTTTCTGTGATTTCAGTGTGTCCTCTACTCATATTGGCACAGTGGATGGGGCTACTCATAGTTCTGACAAAAATGCAGTTACCGCTTCACTGCCTTTGTCTGCTCCCGTATCTGAATTGAATTCAGTGGAAACCTCCACTGCTATGAAGGTTAGACTACTACTTTTGTGTTGATACTTCTATAACACAGATAAGTTCTGTTGCTGAGCTGTGCTTTCTTGAACTTTGCAAGGACACTGCTCCTCCACAGCCATTGCCCTCGCCTGTGCCCTCTGAGCGCATTGGAAACGGCATATCAGAACCTTCATTGCAGCCAAGGGATGCATTAGACAAATACCAAATTGTTGCACAGAAGGTTCTAAATAATTTCATTCTGAAGTTTGTGCCCCCCCCCTCTTTTTTTTTCTCCTCTTTTTCCTTTTTCCTTTTCTTTGGTGAACTTTCTTGAAGCATTTAGCTTTTTAATTCAGAGTGTCATAAATTTCATGGAACTCTGTTTGTATGGGATGGAGGATGGACAATAAACTGAACGCAGTTTAACCATCCATTGGATTTTCCTTTAAAACTGGCTTCTCAGGGACAACCATCACTAAAATCAATGTAAACTGTATCCATATGGACTGGATATGATCCTGCTGTCTTGGATTCCATACAAATGGATTTCTAAATGTCTCCTTTGCTAAACTATTCAAGTTAAGATTGCGCATCTGTCTAGTCGAAAAATATGGATTCATCATATAAAGGAAATCATTTTCTTCATTTTCTGTTTTGGTTTTTGTCTTGGGAGTTGACAGATATGCTATTCCTTTTCCTGCATACAATAATTGTCAATTATTTGCTTTTGTTAATTTTCTTTTTATTTGGTGTTGGAGTGGTTCTTGTATATGAGGGTGCTCTTAAACCCCACTCACTTATCTTAATACCTGAAGAACTATCTACTGATCTTTTGCTCCTAACTTCTTGTAAGTTATTCATATTTTTTCTGTATCATCGTTGTGGCTCTTTTAATAATTGTCTGTTTTAATTCCAGTTGGAAGATTTGATGACTAATGATGCTAGAGATGTAGAAGTTCAGGTATTATTCTTCTGGTGTCTCCTTGTGTTCATTGTATTCTTTTGTTCATTGCATATTTTTTCCTTATTTTTGTGGAACTTGTGGTGTGTCATGAGGTATGTTAAATTGCTATTGTTTCCTCTTCTCCTGTGGGGATATGTGGTCTGAGTTTATTCTGTATATGTCTTGCGCTCCCCTCTGATGTCTCTGCTAGACAGTATGTTAAACGTAGTTTCTGTTACTTTGTTAATTATTCTTCACTTTATTTTGGAAGTGGCTTCTCTTGGTTGTATGTTTTTCTACATCTATTCAATTGAAATATTTGTGCACTAGTCTTGTGGACATATAGTTGATAGAGGAAATAATCACTGATGTTGTTGTGACTTGTTTCAGAGAATAATTGCTGAAGTTCCTGAGATCATACTACGCTGCAGAGGTCGAGATGAGGCTGCTTTGGCAGTAGCTCAAAAGGTTCCTTTTGTTCTATAATGAGTATTCTTATACGCAGTATTACCTTTGAACTTTCTTTTGCTTCCTATATTGCTCATTGGCTGATGCTGGATACTATGCAGGTTTTCAAGGGTTTGTATGAGAACCCATCAAATAACTTTCATGTCAGTGCTCATCTTGCAATTTTGGCTGCCATCAGAGATGTTTCTAAGCTCGTGGTTAAGGAGGTTACAAGCTGGGTATGGATGCGTGTTTCAATTATGTTAATTTTCGGTAGTTTCAGCAGTTTGGAGTACTTTGAATGTGCAACATTGTTTTCCTTAATATCATACAAGCTTGGAAATGCTTCTATGATGTGATTCTTGTGCTTTATCTTTTTCTCATTTGTTCCTTCTGCTTTCTTACCATGTGTAGTTCAACTTTATGCAGAATAGAATTTCTTTTGTCCATGAATAAAGCATGTGATTTGCGGACTGTAATTTCTAGCCTTTTGGTTCTTTGGGATGCTTGTATTGTTCCATAAAGTATCCCTGGTGAAGCTTCAAACTTTGCTTGGTTTTCCGTGGAGGATTGCACCGGCATCAAACTCCCCTCTGTTGAACATTTGAATAATGTTAAAGCATATTTTTCACATTTGTATCTTCTTGTGATCAATTTTTTTAATATGTAGCACTAAGGAGTAATTGGCATTGGAAACTTGGTAGGGTGTAGAATTAACTTTGACATAGACCATTGGCCAGGGCTATGATCTATTTTCTAACTTGGTTTAATGCAGTTCGACTCTTTTTATGATGTATGATAATAATTTTTTTTTTTTTTTTTTTGCTTAACCTTCTATGTTCTGGTTTTTCATAGATAATGTGTCTATCATTGATTATGTCTTTCTTCTCTCTATTTCAGCACTCCCTGCATTCTTTTTAGATTTAATCTAATAATGGCATGGTTGGTGAACCCCTACCTTCAAGCCGAGGGTAATTACTTAATCGTTGTCTTGTCATAGGTAATATACTCAGATGAGGAGCGGAAGTTCAATAAAGATATCATTCTGGGACTAATCCACAGTGAATTGCTAAACCTTGCTGAGTACAATGTTCATATGGCAAAGCTGATAGATGGGGGCAGGAATAGTACGTAGCACAAAGATTTATTTTATTTTGGGATCTATTCTGTAGCATTTTCAACTGACCAGCCCATGTTCAAATCTGCAGAGGTGGCTACAGAGTTTGCTGTTTCTCTTCTGCAAACTCTAGCAGTTGAAGAATCTAGTGTTGTTTCTGAGCTCCATAGTCTTGTTGAAGCATTGGCAAAGGTTTGTTCCACTTTGTGAGTAATTTCTGTCTTTTGTTTCCTATTTTTTGATGAATCTTGTTTTGTAGCATGCGGCAAAGCCTGGAATGCCCGAGTCATTACAGCAGCTGGTTGAGGTTTTGAAGAATCCTGGTGCTAATGCGAATGCTTTAGCTAGCATCACTATTGGAAAGGAGGATAAGACCAAGCAATTGAAGGACAAAAAGGTTGGGGGAATTGCCATAATAAGATCTTTGCTTGTTGTGATCTCTTGTAACCTGTTGTCTCATTCTTTATGTGGAAATAGGCTCCTGGCCCTACCGCCATTGGTAGAGATGACTACAACAATGTCGATATTGTGGAGCCTGATCCTGCTGGCTTTAGTGAGCAGGTAAATGGATCATCATGCACCTGCCAATTGAATTTTGTACTGAGCAGGAGTAAGATCCGAGGTGTAGGTTTGAAGTATTGTTTTCATATGAAGTCATAGCTAATGAAAATACTGTTAGAAAGGTCATCAGCTAGGGAGGCTACTTGTTTTTCTATGTAACCTTACTCAAGGTATTGAGGGCAGCCAGCAGCTTCCTTTGTAGCTTTCTGTATTTATTTTTAGTACCTGGATAAGGAGACATCATTATCTGACTGGGTCTAGCAGTGTTAGGTGTGTCTGGAAAATCCGGCTTCAAGCCTTGTGTATTTATTGGGAGTGGAGAATGTTTGAATTTGCTGGGGTTACACCAGTCATTCAGTAATTTGCACATGCACCGACAATTTCTGACAAACTTGCTGTTGAATGTTCTGCAGGCATCTTTGCGTTTTGGAGAATGGTACAGGATATGTGAACTTCCTGGTTCAAATGATGCTGCTTGTTCACATTACATCTTACAGTTGCATCAAAGTGGACTTCTTAAAGTTGATGACATGACAGATCGGTTTTTCCGTGCTCTAACGGTGACAATTTTAATACTACATAAAAATTTGGATTGATAATGGAGTTGTAATCCTTTTTCTTACCATTGGCTTTTATTTCCTAATGTCAGCATATTGCTGTTTCTCATTGCGTTTCCACTGAAGTGATCAATTCAAACACTACACAGTCACCTCAGCAATTACAAAATCTTTCATTCCTTGCAATTGACACATATGCAAAACTTGTCTTTTCAGCTGTTAAGGTAATTGAAGCTCCCCGGTCATGGTATTTCCATTTCTTGTTTTGGTTGACTGATTGTATTTTTTTAATTTCTTACTGTATTTGTTCGAAAGTATTGTCCCATGGACCAAGGATCCAGCAAACATGCACTTTTTTCGCGGGTGAGACATTTTTATATTTGTAACTGCAGTTTATAATTATGTACGATATTCAAATTCTCTCTGTCTCCCCTTTTGCTAGAATGATAAAAAGATCTGCTTTGTTGTAGATACTGGCTGTTACTGTCAGATATATCCAAAAAGATGCAGAGGAGAAGAAAGCTTCGTTTAATCCGAGACCGTATTTCAGATTGTTTATCAATTGGCTGCTAGACTTCAATTCCGCAGATTCTGCTATTGATAGTGCACATTTTCAGGTACTCCTGTCAAAGGGTATTGTTTGATGGATTATCCTCCGACCTAATTGACTTAACATTTAGTGCATGATTCAGATTTTGACAGCATTTGCGAATGCATTCCATGCTTTGCAACCTCTGAAAGTTCCAGCGTTCAGGTTAGCATGACACTTCCAAAGCTTGCAAATGGAGAAATCGTTGTGTATTTTTTTTTTTTTTTTGGGGCTTAATTGCATGTAGACCATCAATTGCTGCTTTTTGTAGAATTTCATCAAAGTGTCTTTAACAGGCACATTAAATGATTCTGTCGGGCAATTAGGTCCATTGAATAAATAACTTAGTTTGGTGGTAAGTGGATAGTGTTTAGATTAGTCGAGGCGAAAACTAGTGATTTTGTTTCATGGCATCATTGTGTATTGTGGAATGTCCTGCAAGTTTTGACGTGCAGGTGTATCATTTGGGCTTTTGGTTTTGAAATGAGCGATTATTTCAATGACTTGGCAAATTTGCACTGACCCAGAACTTGTGCTTCATGCATTGTTGTGATCCAAAAGTTTCTTGCATTGGGTTGCACTTATGTGCAGGTCAAGAAACTTCTATGTGGCTAGGACCACTACTTGCCTTTGGCCACAAACAACCATCCTTGTACAGCTGCTGGCCCAGTGAATGAACAACTACTAATAAAAGCTGAAAAAACACGGTACCCATAGGGTACTGTCCCCCGTACTAGCAACTGATTCCATGATGAGTTGCAATTACCAGCAATACTAAAACAAAAAGATTGGCATGTTAAAGAACATATAACTTGCTCATGGTTTTTGGTGCCAAGGATCAAGAGTCATTATCTACCCATTTGTGTTGGAGATTTGTGGAGTTTCTTTGAATGTTTGCTGAACAACTTCCGTGTGGATCATATTTTTCCGGATAACTTCCATGTGGATCATGACTATGCTTGCATGCACTTTACAGCTTTGCATGGCTTGAGCTGGTTAGTCACAGGAGTTTCATGCCGAAGATTCTCTCAGGGAACTCTCAGAAAGGTTGGCCTTACTTCCAGCGCCTGCTGGTTGACTTGTTTCAGTACATGGAACCATTCTTGAGGAATGCTGAACTTGGTTTGCCGGTGGGCTAAATCTTTCTCTATCATTTTTAATTAGTCATCTTTATGGCTCTCAGATTTAACCTGCTTGATTGGCAATTAACGGTTCTAATATTCTTGTTTCCCTTTACTTGCACAGGTTCATTTTCTGTATAAGGGAACACTTAGAGTGCTGCTTGTGCTGCTTCATGATTTTCCAGAGTTCCTTTGTGATTATCATTTTACATTTTGTGATGTGATTCCCCCTAGCTGCATCCAAATGCGAAATATCATCCTTAGCGCATTTCCTCGCAATATGAGGCTTCCTGATCCATCTACTCCCAACTTAAAGGTCTCTATTGTTGATATTCCTCATGACTTCTTATTGCAGGTGATGGATATTAAAACTAAGATCTTTTCTGCTTTTGTAGATTGATTTGCTGGCGGAGATCACTCAATCACCTCGCATCCTTTCTGAAGTTGATGCTGCTGTAAAACTAAAGCAGATGAAGGCTGATATTGATGAGTATCTTAAGGTATACATGCATGATTTTCTCTTTGATACTGGCCTGCCTGGTAGAGTAGGATTTAGGATTCTTCTTCTTCTTTTTTTCTTTTTTGTGGAATTGTTCCGTAGCATACAGTACGAGAATTGGAAATTTCCCATGGACTATGGAACCTTCTTTTTTTTTTTCTAAAAAAAAAAAAAAAATTTCAGTGCCTTCTCCCATATGACATATCTTGTCATACTTTTGTGTACTTTGAGCAGACAAGGCCACAAGGATCGTCATTTTTGACTGAACTGAAGCAGAGATTACTGCTTCCACCAAGTGAAGCCTCAGTCTCTGGCACCAGATATGATGTGCCGTTGATAAATTCTCTAGTTCTTTATGTCGGGATGCAGGTAACTTCCTTTCTGGTATTGAGTGGATTTCCTGTTATTTGGGGGTTTTGGGGGTCTCTTGGTTTCTCGAGACACCCTAACAATCTCTAGTCTAAGCTGTTGTGCTGAGCTCTCTTTCCTTTATAACATGCTTCATTCATGAAAATGAGAATTTTCCAGGGGAATAAAAATTATGATTAATTAATTTGTTACCAGTTTACATCACATTGATTTGATTTCATGTCAGGCTTCAACCTTCTTATGCTAGCTCATGTATTTTTTAATTTATTGGCTATCAGCTCATACTTATTGATGAAAGAACTAAGCGTATAGAGTAAGAATAACTATGCTACGTAACATGTAATTTCTTGGTAGTAGAGTTACATGTACACGTTACTTCAATGGCTAATAAAGTTTGTAAGACTTGTTAAATTAATCACCCCTTACTGTTGCAAGTGATTAATTGACACACTAATTATGCCGATTTCAGTGACAGATGCTTATACCATATCTTATTTTCTAGCATTCCCTTCCTAAATTTTGGTAGCCTTTTCTTTTTCTTATTATTCGATTACAGTTCGATAGTTCAAATGAAACTTCCTTGGAAGTTGTAAAAGATTTGATCTAAAAGAAAAAAAAAAAAATCCTTATTTTCTAGCATTCCCTTCAAAATTTTGGTAGCTTTTTCTTTTTCTTATTATTCGATTACAGTTCCGTAGTTCAAATGAAACTTCCTTGGAAGTCGTAAAAGATTTGATCCAAAAGAAAATAAAAAAACACCATGAAGCTTTTGGATTATAAAATAAGAAGATGCAGTCCCAAATGTCATTGGTGTTTAGCTGTTGGAGTCTGGTGTTTGGTGAAGCCTGAGACTAGAGAGGGATGCAAACCGAGAATTGGGAGAGCGAAGGTGCCGTAGATTGAGCGGAGTTGAGACTTTTTCTTTCTCCTATGCTAGTCCTCTGTTTTGGTCAAAAGGAAAACCCTGGAAACTATCAAAATCAATTGAGTTTCTATCTATGAAAAATTGGAAATAGAATACCCACATTTCCATTTTTGATCGTGTTTCTAAAGTTCCGCCAGAAGTGTTTCCTCTGCTCGTTTTCATTTTAAAAGGAAATGCTGTGGAAGAACTTGTTTTCTCCAGATACTAAAACCACCCTTTTTTCTGATGATTCTATTTAATTAGTTGACGTTGAATAGTTCTGTTCTTTGTTATCTTGGGTGAAATTTACTCTCGTCCTTTTCTTTTATAGAACTGGCAATTTGTTTATTCCTTTTATGTCTTCTCTGTCTTAAACATGGGAGGGCTAACATTATGGTGTTGAGGCGAAGACATCTCTATATTTTAGGAATAAAACATCATTTAACTTTTTCCCCTATTGCGCAGAAAGATTTTGGCAGAAAAATAAAGTCTTATGGGATAAAACGACGTCTGATTTAGTTTTTTAATGTTTCCTTCATCCTCCCAATTGAATATGTACAATTTTCTTTCTCTCTGGAGAGTGGAGTTATGTGGGTAACAGTTTTTAAAATGCGTACTCCGAACATTAGATTCTTTGAGAAGCGCTCTCTCAGTTGCTCTGTGACATATGGCTGTTCACTTCTATATCTATATTTCAGGCCATTCAGCAGCTACAATCGAGGACAGCTCATGCACAAACACCCGTAAATCCTGCTTCATTGGCTGTTTTCCTGATCAGTGCAGCACTGGATATTTTTCAGACCCTGATAGTGGAGTTGGATACTGAAGGACGCTATCTCTTTCTGAATGCAATTGCTAATCAACTACGTTACCCAAATACCCATACACACTATTTCTCTTTTGTCCTCCTCTACTTATTTGCAGAAGCGAATCAGGTAATTGCGCTGCCACTCATTTTCCTTACTTTGGGTGGTGTTATGTGTGTTAGAATGTCATTGTAGTTGGTAGAATTTGTTTGATGTTTCCAAAGAGTTATTTCTGAGCAAGAAGAAAACAGTGAAGCTCATAGCTTCCATGTTGTTTGGTTATATATTGGACTGACACATTGTTCTTAAGAATGCAAAGAATCACATGGTAAGTAGATGCTTAGTTGGCATATAGTTAATAGCTGTCTTTCTGGGGTTGAAGGATTTTAATTTGTATTGAGTTGCCATACTTTGATAGTTTTGACACTGTTGAGATTTTAGCCACAATCTTAAATTTCACTTTTGGAAGCTGTGTTCCAAACTTTGTAAATTTTCATTTGCGAAATAGGTCTATGCTAGCTCTATGGCTGCTTACAACCAACAGCATAGGTGCTGTAATTTCTATGCTAGCTTTCTGTCTTTGTCTGTATAAAACGTTAATGAGTGCTCAAGACATCAGTTTTTATGCTGTTCTCATTGGTGTTGGCTCATGCGGTCAAAACAATTTGTTTTATATCGAGTCTTACCATTTATTTTTCGTGGTGCCTCTCTTTTATCCAATCTTTCGTATGCTTCATTGAGGTTATTGATATACTGGTGCCTTAAAGCAGGAGATTGTCCAAGAACAGATTACAAGAGTGTTGTTCGAACGCCTAATTGTGAACCGCCCTCATCCCTGGGGTCTCCTTATAACCTTTATCGAACTCATCAAGGTATTCTGTGTTTCGGAAATGTTACTGTAATGAGATGCCTGCCATTTACACGGTTTCGTTAAAATTGTTGGATCTACGATTTGCAGAATCCGCGATACAACTTTTGGAACCGATCCTTCATACGCTGCGCTCCCGAGATCGAGAAGCTTTTTGAATCAGTGGCAAGATCGTGCGGGGGTCCGAAAACTGTGGACGAGAGCGTGGTCTCCGGTTGGATATCCGACAGCGCCCACTGACTGTAACTTTGTGGCCGTAGTTTCCTTTTTCTTTTTCTTCAACGTTTCCTGTATAGACCTTGTCTGTCTATTTGTTTTAGGCCGAAACTTGCACATTGTAATTGGCCTTTGTACATTGTAGGACAAACTCAAACTCAGAAAATCCAGAGCCAATTTTTTTTCTATGGGGACCTTTGGCACCGTGGTTATGCAATGTCGCATGATCAAAGTGAAGAAATTGGTTGAGATTGTTTTGGCTAAGATTGTTTGGTAACACTCCCGGGAACAAGTGATTCTATTCTTTTATTCTCCTGAACAAAAAAAGAATGAATAGGTAAATTTTATACTCAAGAATAAAAATCTTTCTTTTGTTCCTGAGATTGGATTTGGAATAGAGTCAAGAAGTAAAAAAAAAATTGCTTTTTGTTAGAATGAAGTCTAATTTTTCCTTTTTCCTTTCCTTTTCTTCTTCTTTTTGCCTGGTCATCGGCCTCGGCCATGGCCGGCCATTGGCTAAACGAGGGCCGGTGACCTCATTGTTGGAGTGTCATCGGGCCCCGGCGATGTCAAGCCACGGGGAGGCTTGGCATCACCAATCGGCATGAGGTTGGGCCTCACTAGGTTAGGGCGAGGCCGACCTTGTGTCACTTGGCCAAGGTAGAGCCTCCCAGGTGAGGCGAGGCTCGTCTAAATTTGAGGTTGAGGCTCTAAATTTGAGGTTGAGGCTCACGGTGGCTAGGATGGCCTCTAGTGAGCTTGTCGGACCTTGACAATGGCCGGCAATCGGCCACAAGGAAGAAGAAAGGAAGGAGAAGAGAAAAAAAAAAAAAAAAAAAAAAAAATAAAAAAAGTAATAAAAAATTAAAATAAACAAAATTTTTGAGAGTTTTACCAAATATATTTTATTTTGGAAATAAAAATTTGGATAGTTTTCAAATATCTTCAAATGTTTAGGAACAAATTAAGAAAAATCATTTCTAAGCAAATGTGCCCTTAGTTTCTTGCTCATGTTTACTAGTACAGACAGCATACAAAAGAAAGAAGAACAATTTCAAAACAATGCATCGACTTGTACCCCTCAGGAGAAAAGGGAAGATCGTCCGTATGCCCGACCATGCCAATTCTTCGTCTACAAGTGCATTCACCTAGTCGCACGTTCTGGCCTCTTCCTATTGACCACAGTTAATCCAACATGGTAGTTGAAAATTTCTTTTTTCTTCTGAATTGATCTGATGAACTCGGTTTCAATTTCGAAATCGACTCGGAAAACTAAGTGTCGACATGGAGAAAAAGAAACCCGATTCAAGAATTCAAGCTCTTTCGATTTCCGGGGTCTCATTTTTTGCTCTCTTCGACTTAGATGACTAAAGACGTTGATTTCCAGTTGCGAGAGACTGCGATGTTCGACCTTACCAGCACGCCTGTTGTGTAGCTACGTCAAACTTAACGGCTAGAAATTTGGTGTATTTATTTGGGGGAGCATGTTGATTTCGCGGGTTCAAGCTGATGCATCTTTTGAAAATTTGGCTATAGGAGGAAAGTCGGGAAATAAAGGGAGCTAACATACGGCGGTTCGTTGGAGGTGGCAAAATCTCTATCGCTTCCAATTGATTTTCTTTCTTTCTCAGGGGACCGAGGAAATCTTATATCTAAATTAGTTCATTTACTTACTAATTTGCTTTAAATTCGGCAATTGGGCACTTGTAATAATCCGAAACCAATGTCTTGAATTATAAGCAAATTACAGCAAAAACTCAGAAAGAGTTCTTTCCCGATTAACCTCCAATGTAGCAAAACAGCGGATTCATCTGGAGATGATGCTCGGTGAAATTGCAGAACACCTGAAGGCATAGTTCATGCGTCATCGTCGAAATCAAATTTTCTTAATGTAGACCGCTTTGTTAAAAGTCGATTCGTATGCTTCTTTACGTTAACGATTGATGGACTTACTTTTTCTTCACGTGTATCATGCTATTCCATCTCCGTGAAGTACTTCTGCCGGGCGGAGACAACAGCCACCACAACATTTAGGCGCAGAAAAGGTTCGTACGAGTCGGCACTCGATATTTATGCTTCATGTCAGGGGAGGGATTTCGCAAATAATTGTGTCAATATCCCTCAAAGCTCACTGATGCGAGATCTCGGTATCTTTGGTGGACCAATTACTTTCACGTGGAAATTGTCACATAAGTACAACGTTATTTGCAGCACCCGAATCACATAGACCTGCAGCGTATCCGAGCCGTGAGCCCCATGATATTCAACGCTCACATGTGCCGAGCTAACCGCATTGGCCGTGTGCCCCGTAACTTCCATATGTCGGTACTATCGAAAGCCCGATCGATCCAGCGGTTTACTCGCCTGCATTTCGCTTTTCAAACTGGTCCAATCTACTACTAATGGTATCTGCTGTGTACTCCTTCCCACATCTAGTCTTTTTGTGCCGAAGAAGTTGCCCATTTCTAACCCCATTCAACATTGCAGAGTTCGAAAATCCGACCGGCTCGCGAGATCGTTCCGGCATGTCCAAATAGGCGAGCCCGCCAACTCCGGGATGAGAAAACCGATCTTTTGCGATACACCTAGACATTTCTAAAATTCTTAAATTGAATTGGGTGACATTTAAGGTGGAGAACCTGGACACAAGCTCATTCAATACTACTGTCCCTAGGAACCAGCCAGAAAGAAAACTACAAAAAAAAGGGAAAAAGAGCAGTGAATCTATCCGTACGGAAGGGAGGAAATGGGGAGGGAAGTTTCATTTTTCCATCTGAGATTTGAGAGGAGTGTGTTGGGGCTGGATCTGGAGTGAGTCAACTCAGTGCGCACGTGTAACTGGTCACTCGCTCTACGACACAAATGTCGAGACCATAGTCGTACCTCCATAATTGCCGTCTCCATATCTCCATTTTTATTCATTTTGATCATTTTTTTTATAAATTTATTTCTCTCTCACCATCTCTTTTTCTTTTTTTATAATTTTTTTCCTGATTTGCTGCAAGTTTATTTTGTTTTTGTCATTTAATGTGGGTCCATACTCTTCTTCCAAGCGCCATACGAACTGTCGGCGGCGATTTTTAATTTTCGGAAAAAATCGTCCAAGAAAATCTTTCCCGAGATTTGTATGGGTCAATTCATATATGACAACAAACACTTGTTAGATCCATTTTTTCAATGTGATCAGATAGTTTCTATTTACGTAAAATTTTTTTTACTGGACGATTTACCACTATTATGAAGATCTAAATTAATTCTCATCAAGTGAATTTATAATGTAAAAATGTCCTTTATGCAAGTCATGGAAAATCCCACGAGTTTCATATGAGGATTTGAAAATTACGGATCATGAAATTCAACTTTCTGGACCAATTTAACTACGACAAATCGCAATGACCAATCCTTGTTATGACAAAAATGAGTGGACCAAGCTAATTAAATAGGAGAAATAGGGGTTATTATTTGAGCTCATTCAGATTTCTCGGTCTCATTTACATTCTACTCTTCTAAATGTACATAAATAGATTTGCGATCTTATTCAAAGGTTGTCTGAATTTTGAAAATCAAATGCAACCCAAATAATCAATGGAGTCCTTACTAATCACTCTTACCCACATTTCAAAAACTACAGTTACAAGAAATCGGTTTTGAATGAACGGCACACTCTATATTGATTCAAGAACCACTCAATGCTCAACCCAAGATGAGAAAATAAAAGAAGAGTCAAAGCTCAAGTCGGCCTTAGACACTGAAGAAGAGGAGGACAATCTGCCCTCAATGAACTACTCTTCCTGCCATACAAAATCATATCATGTCCCATATCAGACTGTCGGTGAGCTGTCAAGGTCTCCCAACGTGTGAAACCCTTGCTAAGTGGCAAATCTAAATTAGGTCAAATCCAATGAAATCAAAGCAGCTTAGAGCCCCATGCATTATACAATTCGCTTAGCTGAGCTGTTGTGTCTGTACACCGTACTTTCAATGCACAATCTTTAATATTATCTTTGCTTCCACCCACCTTCCAAAAGATGGAAAGGAAAAAAACCCTATTTTTCTTCTGATGATTCATTGTCGTTTCCTTTCCCTCTATTCCATTCACTCTCTTTAATATTTACTCATTGGGGTCCCTATATAAAACCCCCTCCCCCTCAAAACCTTCCCAATCATCTCAACTCAACATCAACACCACCAAGAATTTTCAAATTTACTCCCCCAAACCAAGCGCAAGAGCCTCCCCACAAACGCTCTCCAATTCGAAATTCTCCCTGGGCAATACGTTTCGAGAAATGGGTTCGTCTTCTCTTGCGACGATCTCGCCAAGGACGCTCCGGTCTGACCTCTACTCGTTCACCTACCGGCAGGACTCGAAGACCCCGCTCGTCGTCTCGGTCCTCGCCTCACTCATCGAGCGAACCATGTCCCGGAACGAGAGGATCGCGCGGAGCTGCTCGTGGGCTCTGTCGAAGGACGTGAAGACGCGCGTCTTCGACTGCCATGAGTCGCCGGACATGACGATACAGAGCTACCTCGAGAGGATTTTTCGGTACACGAAGGCCGGCCCGTCGGTCTACGTGGTGGCGTACGTGTACATAGACCGGTTCTGCCAGGCCAACCCGGGGTTCAGGATCAATGCCAGGAATGTCCATAGGCTCCTCATCACGACCATCATGGTGGCTTCCAAATATGTGGAGGACATGTGAGTTTTCAACCTTCTTTCTCCTTTTCCCTCCAATCTTTTTTCACTATGGTTGAATTCGAGTGAAACTCGGGTTTTGTCTTGGCATTTCCAAGAAACTTGGTCCCGAAAAGCCAAATAAAAAAAATGCCATTCTTGAACTTTCTATTCCATTTCTGAAAATCATTTCGAATCATGACAAAAGGTTAAGATGACTTAAATGTCATGCGATGCGTTACCGACATTACCGTCATTTTCACTTCCACCCTCGAAACAAAATTCCAAAAAACATTAATTTCAAACGACCCTTTCAAACACAATCGTTAAATTCTCCAAAAATCTGATGATCTAAGGCACCGAATGTCTAATTCTGATTCCCTTTTTCTTGGAACAGGAATTACAGAAACTCCTACTTCGCGCGAGTCGGGGGACTGGGGACGGAGGAAATCAACAGGTTGGAGCTGGAGTTTCTGTTCCTGATGGGGTTCAAGCTGCACGTGAACCTGAGCGTGTTCGAGAGCTACTGCTGTCACCTGGAGAGAGAGGTGGGCATCGGAGGCGGCTACCAGATCGAGAGAGCTCTCCGGTGTGCAGAGGAGATCAAGTTCTCGAGGCAGAGGGCGGGGGATCCGAGGCTCAATCATCATCACGTCGCCCGAATCATGCTCTAGAAAACCCTTGATCATAGTCGACAAAAAAATCGAAAAAGGAAAAAAAAAAAAAATATGGAAAGGGAAAATGAGTGTACAGATGTGGTGATTGATGTACAGGTGGTTTTATCTTTCTAGGGGGGGTTGAGTACGGCCATTGTACTGTGATGTTACTCTCTCTCCCTCTCTTTTTGCAATGAATATATGGAGAAATTCAATTTTTTTTTACTAAGGTAAAAGGGATAATTTATCGTTTGCGAATTAACAGAAAATTGCTTTATCCAGCGGTATGCATTGAAGTCTTGAAGAATGTGCGATTTTGATTTATATTCTGTTGTTTTGTCTCTTAAGTTGCAATGTTTTACACAATTAAATGACTTCTATATACATTGACTAGTTGATATTTTTTTAAGTATCTGGCGTTAGCTTATTTCAAGGCTATCTAGGTCCCCTCCCGTGCCCCTCCCGTGCCCCTATTTTGGAAATTTTGATTAGCTGCCGCGAGGTTTAAGTTATGTTCACAGGTGAAATTTGCAAATAAAGAAATCGGCGAGGGAATCTAATGAGTAGATGTGAGAGTTTACAACTCGGTCGTTTGGAGTTAAACAATGTTGTCTAAATTGTACAATTTAGATAAATAAGAAGAATCTCACTTCGCGTGCAAATAGTAAATGAGGCTCTCAAAAGCAATTGGCTTTACAGCTCGTTGGAATTTAGTACATGCCGCAATCTTCCTTACTACTTGAGAATGCTTTCCCCCCTTTTTTAACCCTTTATTTTTGGTAGGAGTAGAAGCACGATATGCTCTTTTTCTTAATTCTGTGGCACGATAGTAGAGTGCCTCTGCCATTTGGAGGCTTGTGAAACATCATGCAAGGGCAGTAAGCCAGGGTAAGTACAGAGCTTTGGCTTGTACAAAACGGTCCAGATCTAGAACAGTTCACGGATAATTTATAGAGTTTGAACAAGTGTGGCCTTCCGTTCTTAAGCTGAAAATTCAATTGAGGTTACCATCTACCTTGGACACTTTTAAACAACTAAATACATCCATGCACGAAAAGACCTTTTGCCAAGAATAATTAGATATTATTATTGAGGCATGCTTTGTTTTTCTGCGTAATCGTCTGTGAATTATATATAGAGAGAAAGAAATGATTTTTTCCAAAGGAATTGAGCAATCGGCTAATTTAGTGGATTTGTAAAGGATGATAATTAAACATGTGTAAGTTGAATGTTCGCTCTATGAAAGACAAAGTAGTGAGTGATTTTTTTTAGACTCTATTTATTTCATAGAAAATCAATTGTTTGAAAGATATTTATCTAAAAATATTTGTTTGTATTATTTAAAAAATTTAGTCAATGAGAATCATTCTAATCATCACTAATAAATTATATCTGAATATTTTTATGAACAATGAAAATACTTTTCTTTAATTCATTTTTGTAAATGATACAATTCATTTTTATGAAAATATTTTTCAAATTATTATTTATTTTCTGCAAAATAAATAGAGCTTTAATGGGAGAATAAATTAAAAAATAACAGAAAATGAGATAAGAGCCAGTTCTAATTTAAATACATCGATATGCAAATCACACAAAGGACAAGATTCATTCATAATAGTGTGACGGTTCCCACTTGTAACTTAAGGATATTGAGGTGTCCCTCTTGTATAATGATTGAAGTCTACAACTTAGGTTGAGATGGCCGAATAATTCCCTGATCGAGGTGGAACTTGATATGACTCGACTTTTGTAGTTTTTGTTACTTTTTTCTCGAGATATGTCTTAACTTGAACCTTATCTTAATACATGGGCTGGAAATTTACGCTCGCAGCAATATGATAAATAGGTGCGGAATGTTGACATTTTATATACGTACCGATTCTCTAAACTCAGTTTATAGATACTTATATGGTAATTTAGATATGCGTGAGATTTTGTAAGATTACTAGTAATTTTTCTAAAAAAACTTAACTTGTAAAATGAAGCAATTATTTAAGATATAAATATTCTAACACTTTTCCTCAAGCATAGAATAATTTAGGTCAATGTATAAATTTGTAATTCCATCCAAATTGTGGAAATTCACAAATAAGGTCCATATACTATCAATGGCCATCTTTAATAGATGATACAGTGAACTTTTGTGCAATTTTGCTCATCTTATGATTGTAATTGTATTCATGGGCAACACTTGATAAGAGTTTAGTCAGGTGCTCAAAAAACCTTAAATACCACAATCAATATTCCGAAAAATAAAAGAAAAATCACGTGCAACTTAATTATCAAAGTGCTCATAATGGGGAAAACGTGCGTAATTCAACCGAAATCAAAGTGAAAAGAGAGAATGAGGAGGAAGGGACACTTGTCAAAGTGTGCGAAGCAGAGAGATGCAAAATGAGACCGTCTCCATTGACCATCTTATGAACTTCCGAAAAATAGAATTTTAAATTCTAATTTGTCGACAGGATTAATTTGAAGAAAAATCATCAAAAAGCTTTCTCGGATCTGGATGATCTCGTGTTGCCGAAAGAAGACAAAACGAAAGAACGTGGAAAGTGGCGACAAGACAAGCACTTAACACAAATAAAAGGACAATTTTCACCTATTTTAGTAAGGTTCGTATATGAATTATATTCCCATTTGATCAGAATGATTAGATCATAGAGAGTTTAATTATATATAAATTATCTTTTTATGTTTTTTCCATCGTGATTCTCGCCAGACAAGCACCTAACACTCTGCTCAAACCTATGACCACATATGTCCCATATGCATCATCATCCAACCTAAGAATTGTTTAAAAAAATGAGCAGGCAATTTTTCAATTTGGTACCATTGTACCTTGACGTTGTCCATCGGGTCACCTTTTTCAAGGCCATTTTATTTTCTAATTTGGGCCAAATCGCAATTATAAGAAACATTCACAAGCGCACTAAGGCTGTTCCCCACCTTCCCCTTTTTAGCTGACCTTTTCCTTTCCTCTTTAACTGGCAAACAAAAAAATGACTCCAATAAAGGAATAACCGTCATTTTTTAGAAGAACAATTAATATAATCATTATTTTTAATTTTTCGCATAAGTATGGTAGGCTTACTTCCTATACCATCTATTAAAGAGATGTCATCATTTGCTTATATCTTTGTAAATTAGTAACTATTATAATGTTTGCTTACCAAAAACATTCTTGACGTTCACTTGTGTGCTTTCTAACTATTACTAAGATATCAAATAAACTAGTTTCTCGTGCCATAATTAAGATTTCGATTCGCGGGGTCTATGTAATTGAAAAAGTAAAAAAAATTAAAAGTCGAGATCTAAAAATATTGATTGAACTATAAAATAATTAGGATTGTTGCGTTTCAAGAAGTATGAGGTTTTGGTTTTAATTAGTTGATGTCGCCACTTGGGATCTACACGACAAGGGGATAATCCCGTGTGAATTCCACAGTGCTGCTAGTGCCAATGGCCTGTCTTCTACATTTATGGGAATTAGTATATGCTGCAATCTTCCTTGCTACTCGAGAATGCTTTTTTTTTTCCTCCCATTTTTTAACCCTTTATTTTTGGTGGGAGTAGAAGCTATGTAGCACCGACACGGACACGTGACACGCGACCCGACACGATACGATACGTCGACACGTCATTTCTTAAAAATAGAGAATTTCGACACGTTTCGACACGTTATATATTAAATATATTTTTATATATAAATACCTCCCATTTTTTAACCCTTTATTTTTGGTGGGAGTAGAAGCACATATTCTCCAATTTTTTAATTCTACCTGCACGGTCGTGAAGTGCCCCCGCCATTCGGAGGCTAGTGAAGCATCATGCGAGGGCAGCAAGAGAGAGTAGGTTCAGTGATTTGGATCGTACAAACGGTTCAGATCCAGTATGATTCACGCGTAATTTATAGAGTGTGAACAAGTGTGGCCTTCCGTTCCTAAATACGTTCACGCATGTAAAGGCCTATTGTCTATAGTAATAAGATATTAGTGTTGAGGCATACGCTGCTCATATGCGTGATCGTCTCTGAATTACGTATGGGAGAAAAATAATATTTTTCGGAAGGAATTCAACAATAAGTTAATTGAGTGGATCTGTAAAGGATAACTATTAAACATGTTTGAGTTTTTTTTTTTTTTTTTTTTTTTTGGTCATAAACATGTGTGAGTTGAGTAGTAACTCAATGAAAGAGATTTAATGGGAGAATAATTTCAGAATTAGTAGAAAATAGAATAAAAAGCTGATTCTAACTTAAATACATCAATATGCAAATCACTCGGGGACAAGATTTCCAATTAGATGAGAGCAGTTTTAGGATCGGTCTAGATTCTATATAGAAATTGGAGCCTAATTTGTTGGAGCTGGTTTCTCAATTTTTGAAACTTAAAACCTACTGTGCATACCCTACAATTTATAACTTATCTTGTCAATCGGTTTCAGTATTTACATGGGAACCCATCGATTTTTTTTTTTTTTTTTTTTTTGTTTCATGTTCTTTTTGTTTTTGTTTTTTTTTTGGATTTAATTTTTAGTTAAGCAAAATGAAAGTGAATGTTATAACAAAATTCTCATTTATCAATAGCAACAATTCATGAAACACTAATACATTATCTTGTTGATGAGTCATAATATCCTCCCTTCTTCCGTAATAGTTTTTCGTCATCGCTGGGCGTATGCAATAGCTTGGTGGTGCAATCTCTCCTCCTTACAAGAACAATATTAAAAGCTCACCCTTCACTTTAGACCACAAGTGCACGGAGACAAATACAAGATCATAGAAAAACCATAATCATGCTGGTAACAGGAGCAGCAGTTTGCGCATTATTATATTTTAACGAATGCGAGATGAAAAAGAAGAGAACCATAATCTGTAGAAGGGTTTGAAGCATCCGACAAGGCCAAAGTGAGCAGCTTCTGCTTCGAAAATGACTCGAGTTTGTTCTGGATGCTTTCATTCTTCTCCGGACTATAGGAACATACCACAGGATTCAGACCGAGAACTTGCATCAACAGACTGAGTGATAATTAAATGATTGATATGTAGGTTTGGGGTTCGGTTCTTGATCTGATTCCCGATCTAGTTCTTTGGTTCTTAGTTTCCGGTCCGGTTAAAAAAACATGAAGGAAAATTGTTTAAAAAAAAAAAAACTAAAGCTAGTACGTTTGTGTCAATTCAGTCCTAAACCTTTTAATGATGCTAATTGAGTCATAAATCTTTTGAATTAGTGCTAATGTCCTAAACGTTTTAACTTGGTGCTAATTTAATTTTTCTGGCGAATTTTGGCTGGACATTGCTTAAGTGGAAGTTGGCCTGCTTACGTGGTGGCACTGCCGGCACTAATATAGATAATTATTAATAATATTTTAATTTTAATTTTTTGAATTTTTTCTTTTTTTTTCTTTTTTTCTCTCTCCTTTCTTCTTCATTTTGTCGGTGATCGGCCACTGGCCATAGGTGATGACCAGCCACCGGCCACGGTTGGGTGGGCTAACCTTGCTTGGCCATGATGTGGCCGAGCTCCGGCAAGGGTCGGCCTTGCCAGATCGTACCAGAATTTGGAATCGGACTGGCTCCTACCGATCTAGTTTTGCGGTTCTTGATTTTACCTTAAAACCATACTCACCTTTATTAACAATAAGGCAACAATTCTTACTTTTAACTCAAGTGAATTGAGGTGCCCCTTCTACGCAATGACTGAAGTGACACATTTACACCTTAGGTTGATACGTTTGAATAATCCCGGAATCAAGGTTGAATTTGGTATGACTTGACTTTTGTATCTTTTGCTATTTTTTTTTTCTCAACATATGCCTTAATTTGAATCTTATCTTAATATATGGGCCGTAAATTTACCCCGCCAAAAATATCATAAATAGGTGCCGAATGTTGACATTTCATATATGAATTGATTCTCTAAATTCTATTTATAGATATTTATTTAATAACTCATATACATATGAGATTTCATGTGATCATTGTCAATTATTTTAAAAGTTTAAATTGCTAAATAAAGTAATTGTTTAATATTGAAATATTTTAATATTCCCCATCAAGCATAGGCTGGATTTAGGTCAAGCCTAGAGTGTGCAAATATGTAATTCCATCCGAATTGAGGAAATTCGTGATGGCTCCAAGTTTTAAGGTCCATATACTATCACTAGCTATCTTTAATAGACGACAAAATGAAGTTTTGTTCTATATGAAAATTAACCTTTGTGTAATTTTGATTGTAATTAAAACCGTGCGAAACACTCGATAATAATTTAATCAGGTGTTCAAAATTCCAAATACCAGAAAAATCACGTGCGACTTAATTATCAAAGTACTAATGATGGAGAAAACGTACGTAATTCAACCGAAATCAAAGTGAAAAGAGAGAATGAGGAGAAAGCGACACTTGTCAAAGAGTGCGAAGCATAGAGATGCAAAATGAGACCACCTCCATTGACCATCTTATGAACTTCCAAAAAATAGAATTTTAAATTCTAATTTGTCAACGGAATTAATTTGAAGAAAAATCATCAAAGAGCTTCCTCAGATCTGGATAATCTTGTATCGCCAACAGAAGACAAAACGAAAGAACGTGGAAAGTGGCCACAAGACAAGCTCCTAACACGAAGTTAAAAGGAGAATTTTCACCAATTTTAGTAAGGTTCATGTATAAATTATATTCCAATTAATCAGAATGATAAGATCATAGAGTTTAATTAAATACTAGTTATTTTATTATGTTTTTCTCATCGTGATTCTCGCGAGACAAGCACCTAACACTTGGCTCAAACCTATGACCACATTTGTCCCATATGCATCATCATCCAACCTAAGAATTATTTAAAATTTTGGGCTGGCAATTTTTCAATTTGGTGTACCTTGACATTGTTAACGGGGTCACCTTTTTCAAGGCCATTTTATTTTCTAATTTGGGCCAAACAACAATTATAAGATATACACCTTCGCAAGCGCACTAAGACTGTTCCCCACCTTCCCCTTTCTTAGCTGGCCTTTTCATTTTCTCTTTAAGTAGCAAACAAAAAAAATGACTCGAGTAATATAATAATTCCTTTCTCTTTCCTCTAGGAATAATTCACATTTTATCAGAAGTATAATTAATTGAATCATTACTTTAATTTTTTGAGTATGTATAGCAGGCTCACTTCCTATATCATCTATTAAAAAGATGAAAGTCATCGTGTGCTTATATCATTGTAAATTAGTAACTATCATAATGCTTGCATACCAAAAACATTCTTGAGAGTCATTTGTATGCTTTTACTATTACTAGGATATCGAATAAATCAGTTTCTTTCCTCATAATTAAGATTTTGATTTGCAAGGTCTATGTAATAAAATAACTAAAGAGATAAAAGTCGAGACCTAAAAGTGTTGATCGAGCAATAAAACAACAAGGATTTTTGTGTTTCAACAAGCAGGAAGTCTCGGGTTCGATTACTTGATACGACCTATTGGGGTCCATGCCAAAAGGGGATAATCTCGTGTTAGTCTCGCAGTGCTGCTAGTACGGATTGCTTGTCTTTAACCAGACGTGAGAGGTGGATTTAATCTGGTGCATGAGGACTGTTCGAGAATATATACCGTCTCTCGCTTTTAAATGAAAATAGGAAAGAAAAATTGTAACATGTGAATCAAACTATGGGCAAGATCCGGAAGATTTCAGTGCCACTTCCCTAAGCATTAATTATAATTTCCTAGAGTACCAGCAAGCACAAACTGCTGCTGCGTCCGTTCTGAATACCACCTTTTTCCAGCAGAAGACAGTATCTCAGGAGGAAACACCCAAGAAAGGGTCTTGGCATGGCTAAACGACAAAATCAATTACAAATTAATAAGCATTAAAAACTAGTTTCTTAATGGAATCAGTGCTTATTAGTTTATTGACCATCGATTAGCACTGTTCAAACATGTTCTCTAATTGTCATTTCCAGTCTTAATCCACCAAGACAGGCAACTAACCAAGTGGCCCAATCAAGGCAGAACAAATTGTGATCTGCTATCATGAGATCTCATGATTTCTAGGCATGTTCTGATGGCAAATCGAACCAGATTATCTCAGGCAAATCAAACCTGTTTATTTCTGTCTCTCCTATAAAGAAGCTAATTTCTGTTTCAACTAATTAAAAGGCTAACTACTTAATGATGGATGGTAGGGAGATTTGTTAATGGACATTGGACATGAATATCAAAAGGGCAGCTGACAGATTATTTTTGTCGTTTTTTTTTTATTGGTATATAACCATTTAGTACGACTATAAAAATTTAGCTTTGGAAAGTTCAAAGAAGACATATCAATTTATAATGCATGAAATAAAATAGTATTATAAAATAATCAAAATTTGAGAATGTGCCGAAAAGATGGCGCTCTCTGGTAGTTTGAAAAGGTAGGAAATTACCAAGTACTCAAATAGTTATTAATGTTCTAATTACCCAAAGAAAAAGGGGGTAATGAGTGTATTGGTGGTTGCTCATTGATTAGAAAAAAAGGCAGTTGAAACGCTCCCTTTGCGCCGTTCTTTTAGACGATAGTGATGATGATGGGGGACAACGATTGAAAGTGGAGCTTCCTGGTTTGTTACGTTATTACATAAATAAGACTATTTGAACCGAGCTCTAATCATTAAACATGTCAAGTGGAGATTGAAATCCTTCAAGAAAATTTAATAGTTAATTGACAAAATTAAAAAGGTTTAGGATTTGAATTGACAAACGTAAAATAAGTTTAGAACTTTTTGGACAATTTTTGCAGAAGAAGTGAGATGACTAATTAATATGAGCTTTGATTTCGTGGTCTAACAAGTTGGAATCCTTTTGGATGGGCGTGCCTTGAACCTTTGTGTTTCACTTTAGCAATCCCTTTGTCCTTGGTTGGTATTTTCTCTAATAAGCTCGCATTACGCCGTTTAGGTTGATTTGTTTATATATTACTTATTTGAAGACAAAAGGAGTTCAAACTGATGAGCTCTCTTTAGAGGATTAAATCGAGTCCGGTTTGAGATTTCTCATACTCGATTCGAAATGCCTTCACTCAGAAGACAGGATTTTCCCAGTGCGACGTTGGATAATATTGCTTCGACTTCTGCATCTTGCTAATGCAAAATCATTCCCAACACAAATGATTAATATGAGAAAGAGGTAGGACAACCAGAGTGGGGTTGTCATTGTGGGGATCGAAATTAGGCTTCGATCGAGCCTTTGGTCGAATCATACGATGATAAAATTAAATTTGTATTCTGAATCTCTACGGACGTATTGAGGACGAGAGGCTAAGGTATTGCGACGCCTGGCCCCTCCACACGCTCCCGTTGCCATCCCCGTGAACATTTCGTTTCCTCTGTGATTTATATGTCTTGAAAATGTTAGAAGTGGAAGCTGTTGAATCGAAAAGCACCAAATGTTCCCACTATAAGACATCAGAAAAGTACCAAAAAAGTTATAAATTTGTTGCATTTCCATCGATTCGGTTCTAAACTTTTTAATTTGACTTATTTAATCTTAAACTTTTTAGATTTATGCCAATTGGGTTTATCTGATCAAATTTTCTATTCACTAAATTTTTAATTCTTTTTTTTTTTTTTTGTCGAAAACAAGATAATAATATTAATACTTAAGAGTTCTTCAACAAAAGACCCTTCAGGGCATCCAAACAAGGCAAATCCCAAAGATGCTGGGGAGGCCGGACTACCCAAGAATGGACAAGGAATTCATTTTACGGGCCTTAGTTACCCAATCTGCTACACAGTTTGCGGATCGACGACAATGGGCCAAGGAGATATTTTCAAAAGAGCCCAACAGGAATTTAGCTTCGTCCACTATAGGCTTAATTTAACTTGATTATCACTCCTCTAATTACTAGCTCTTTCTAAAGATTACCAACCTAATTTAGAGTGAGTTACCAACCTTTTCCATTTACTTAGTTGACCCTTCTTTTAATAATAACCCCCCTTTTTTAATCTTTCTTGCTAACACCTCAATATCTACCAACTACTATATGAAATTACTAACCTTTGATTGAGTGCTTATAGATTGTTCCTTCAATTTCTTCCTTTTTTGAAATTGCTCCATGATACAACTTTAAAAGTTTGTGATTCTTATTCAATAGTAAACATTGTATGAAGGATTTCTACGTCATTCATACTATGATTGATGGATACTGTGAGAATGAGGACATAGGTTTGTAGTAAATGACCAGATAACGAAGACCAGATTCAGTTACAGTAAGTATGTTGGCAATGTACAACATCAATCTTACTCTGTTCATTGCTTCCATAATTGACCCTCAACATAAGTGGGAATACGTGAGACATTTAATCAATGATGTTTATGAAAGTTAGCTGATAGAAACATTACAAGATAAAACATCTCCAACGTTGCCATTTGAGCTAATACCAAATTGGTTTGCCTTCGAAGCAACAAGTGAGCGTTGAGGTAAAAAGGTATGAGGATGATATGCGTGTCAAAGACTCCTCTAGTTGGTACTGGCATTGTGACTGCGAAGTGCCTTTGCCAAATGGGACAACACAATCTGAAAGAAAAATCTGAATTGGATAGTATTTAGATGATGCATGTGAATGTCACAGCCTTGACTTTGATATGTTGAATTGGTGGAAAGTAAATTCTTCAAGATATCCTACTTCTCTTCCATTGCTCCAGACATTTTGGTTGCACCGCCTGGGATTTTGTTTTAATGAGAAATGGGATTTGATTCTCTGTTTAAGCTCTTCCTTTTCCTGATATCATAACCAAAGAAGACGGCTTCAGAGCTATGTCCATCAGTCTATCACTAAAAAAATCGAAACAAAGCACTGTTCTCAAAGTATGGCAACTGACAGTTTTCTGGTTCCAAGTATCTAAAGAGCCAGTGTTCATCGAGCAAGTCTTTAACCCACTGTGGAAACACACGTGCAAACCATTGAAGATAACCGACAATAAATGGTAATACAGAAATACTAATGAAAGCAAATGACCATAGTCCGCTAGTTTACCTTGAACCAAGAACTAAATTCATAATAAAAATAAGAAATGGGATTAAATGTACCAATCCGCAACTTCATTAGTCATCAAGAGGAACTACCATCGAGTTTGGCTCCATGATTGGAGTTGAGAACTCTGCATTAAATTGAAAACTAAAGTAAGCATCATGATATAGAAGGGAATAAACACTCTATAAAACTTATTTTTACCTGATTCAAATTTTCAAGTTCTTCCAAGTCATCCTCAATTGAAAGTGAATGGCATATATTATATATAATCTTGAACACATATAGAGTTCTACCATACTCAGGCTCAAGAAGCTACATAAAAACCTCATACTAATGTGGCCTCTGATGCTACAGTTGACGGGCACATCCAATATGTCTCGAGCAGTGAAAGAGAGAATAGGATATCTCAAAGCATTCACTTTCCACTAATTTAAGATATCAAAGTTGGGCCCATAACTTCTCATGCTTTCTTTGAACAATTATTAAATTCAGATTTTTTTCCAAACTTTGTCGTCCCATTTGGATACAGTACGTCGTCGTCACAATGTCATCACCAACTACAAGAAACTTTGATAGGCTTATAATCCTCATACTTTTTGACCTCAACCCCTTATTTGTTGCTTTGGGGGCATATACCAGTGTGGTATTGCTTGAACAATAACATCAGAGATGTTACTTTTATCTCCTAATGTCTCTGCCTGCTTACTTTCATATCAATCATCTTACATATTTCCACTTTGTTACCAAAATACTTATTGAATTTGGTCTTCATTCTCTTGGCCATTTCGTGCATTCTTTATTCCTCAATCTCACAATGTCCATCAATCATCAATCCCATAGACATGCAATCATTACTAGTGACATAACTTTTGCTTTGGAAAGGTCTGCAAGTTTGCTATCTTGAATTTCCAATACGCCAAATCTGGATCCAACATCACATGTGTTGAGTTCCAACAGTCTCAATATCCAAACGGACAAAACTCTTGTACTCAACATTCTCTAGCTCAATGCAACTCCTGAGCCATCTCATCTGAGCATGAGAAGACCTCACACACCACACGATGTTCTAACCATGGAATCATTTCTATCTTTCATCTCTTCTCTTACAATCAAACTCAATACATGAGCACAACACCTCAAGTGGAGTAATTCACCTCTCAATACTAGAGAGTTTCAAGAGTTCAAGTCTCTTTTTTCACATATAGAATCCCAAGATATTTGAGCTTGCATTATCCAAGATGATTGAAAAAACCCTCTGAATCCCCGACCAATTAAGCACTTCTCAACTGTTTTTCCTATAACCTCTCAGCAAATTGACTAGAGATCTGACTTTTTAACTGCTGCTTCCAATCAGCATCTACGATATGATAAGTGAGAGACATAGCATATGTTAGTGGTAAGACAACCTCTAGAAGATGTATTGGAAAAATAATTCTTCCATTTACTTCTTTCTTCCATGTATAACTCATAACAATCATGTCTCAAGTGTTATGTGACAGATTAAGAACTTTGAGTGGATTCTTTTCACCAATAGCCGAAATCTTTCATCGAAGACATCTAGCAATCCTGAAAAGATATTTCACATTAATGTTTACATAACAGAAATTCATGGCTACCACCGCTACTCTATGCAGCTAGCAAAAATTTAATAAACAATTGCATAAGTTCAGTAAAATTCTAAGCTGTGATCCCATAACTCTCTGGTAACTAAGCAACTCATTAGGCATTCATATAGGCAAAAGATCTTTGATATGTCAAGGCATGGCATATTTTGGACTTCACAGCAACCCATTCAATGATACAAGACATAACAAGATAAAACAGCATTACTTGCCCAATCGCTCAGGTTCAGCAACAGTCACGGCAGAGTACTCAATTAAGAGCTCGAAAAATCGAAAACCAAAACATAAATGGGTAGTAAACATTTTGAAGAATGGGTGCAGCATCTAACGACAGAAAAAGTTTGATTGTATGAACATTCATGTTGGGTGATAAAAGGAAAAATCTGGAAAATTGCAAGAACACTCTAGTTGGGAAGCAGAGGATCTCTAAAATCAATCGCAAAAAGACAAAGAAACGACATGCTAGTAAGCCCATATAAGCTACAATTCAACCTAGAACAAGCAGTTTACTCTGAAGAGAGAGAGAGAGAGAGAGAGAGAGAGAGCACCTTACCTCGTACTTCACAGTGTCAACAGAGATGATCGACGATGGAGGTAACGACACGGACATCAGCGACGGGGGCGACAGCATAAACAAGGGCAGAGGCAATGGGGATGACGGCAGAGACCACGGCCACAATAGACACGACAGAATAACCAGACAAAGTTCCCCATCGAGGGGACGCTGTTCCGAAAGGTACGGGACCGGAGGCAGCGTGGAGAAGCTGGAGGGGGGCCGATGGGGGAGGGAGTTCGGGTCGGCTAGGCTGCAGGCGAAGGCGGGTGAGATGGTTGCGGAGACGGGCGAGGGGAGGGGGCGGAGGTGGACGAGTGGATGGCGGCGGAGATGTTTTTAGGTTTTCCTCCTTTATGTGTTGATAGGTTTGGAAACAAGTTTATGAACGTGTTCATGGTAGTTTTCTTCTGTACTTACTGCCCGAACCGAAATAAAACCCGCGTCGAAAGGACACGGAATTTGTTTTTATTCGGTTTCAATTTCAGTTTGGACTATCTTTTTTACACCACCGATATACTTGAGTGTGAATTTTCCAACTTTTAATGATGGTTAAGGCGATTTTTTTTAGAGGTATATAAAGGAGTTGAGAACGGCACGAAAGAGGACCAAATTAGCTTAGAATTGGTGTTTTTCATGGGAACTGATCTAATCTTCGATTCTAGATGTAAAAATGCCCATTGGGACTAAATTGATATATATATAAAATTTTAGCTCACTTTCTTTCACGCCTTTTGCAACTCTTCTTAAGTTGCTCTGTTTCTGTCTTGTTCATATGATGCGGAGGACCATGTTAATATGTTATATAGCTTTGCACGGCTTTGTACATATTGAGCCTTTAGTTTTAGTTATCAGATGGAAGGCTTCAAAGGTGCATCAAACAATGTAGTCTTTGCCTAGTTCTTTTTTATTCAAATCTTAACACGTATTCCTTTGTTTATACGGTTCCCTTTGGTGCTTTGACAATTCTTTAACAATTCTGAAGTGAGTGTGATGGTATAAATTGATAAATGCAATTTTGTATGAATTGAGGACTGGTTCCATGGATTCACTTGACAACTTAACCGAACCGACAATCCGGTTCTTAGGTAGGTCCAAGGAACCAACGGGTAATTCCGGATTCCAATTTTTCTAAACCGGTTCTTGATGCCAGTTTTCGGTTCCTGCCCATTTAGACCATACTCATCCTTAGTTTTTATCCATGACTGATACAAGTAACTCTCTTAAAAGAAGATGGAAGGTTAACCACCCAATCAAGACAGGATAGGACATCCTTCTCTAGTATTGCAAAGCCACCCCATGGTTGCCTTCGCCAAGGGACAAATCTGAAATCCAAACTCGGGAAGTGGTCTCGCTCATTTCATGTATGTTCGATGCTCTCTGTCTATACTTACAGTTCGGTAAACCACTGCTCCAATATGGGAACTCTTTGGTCAGACAATCAGTGACGATGAGGATCGCCAGTCTATCCCACCATACTGATAAATGATATGTATGTTCCAATGAACTGTTGCGGCATCCATGTCGGTGCAAAATGTCATGCCCTGCCTAGTCAGCATTAGCTTTAGTTTGCTTTGCAGATTGCTTCTTTGGAAGTGCTCTCCACCCAATGTCCTGCTGGGAGAATCCTCCGGGCAAAGTTGATAGCTTCAACTGCTTGGTAAGCTGTTTCGCACGCTTCTTCCGGTTTCATCCCCTGGCGGTGAGTGACCCAGGAACGTGACCTCCAGCTGCGACAAAATTGCCATCTGAGATGAAAGCAGTTCTGGCATGAAATATTTTAATAGATGGAGCAACAAGCTCCGGTTCTTCAAGATTCCAGATCATACTTTCCTTTCCATAGGCTCCCGGATAGCCCGTACTTGCCCATTACCACCACATTGGCAGATCCAAGCAACCAATTCAGTGTCACTCGGTGCAGCTCCCCCCTGCACGCTGACAACAACACTAAGCGCCGAGTCTGAAAGTGAGATATCAACACCTATATGTAAGAGGGAGCACAAGAGGGTGAGTAAACCCACTCTCAATGTCAACTTGTCAGCACATTATAGGGATTCCGTAAAGTAAGTATAAACTTCAGGATGACACAATAAAAGGACCGACGTTGAGCGACAAAGAACTGGCTGAGAGGTAGGAGCATTAAGGCCAAGGATGAAATCCCAACGTCATTACCGGATTGTCTTCTCCGTTTGCTGATTATGATCACTTATCTCACACTGATAAACAATCATCTCATACATCAAAGCTACATGAACTTCCATATTCGCTGATCATTCACATTAGTATCTTTTAATTTTTTTGCAGCACACACGTGCTCACAGTGTTGAATTCTCACCTACAGGGGAGGGGAGAACTGCTGCTGAAGGGGATTGGATGTAAAAAACTGAAGATTACCATGCACCGATGTGAACTACCCTATCAATCTCTAATGGCATCTTTTCTACATAGTTATAGGATAATTTGGTACATCCAGAAGTACCCAGCACTCTGCACTATATTCACTATAAAACTCCCATGTTCAAATTGTAGAATATAGAGACCAGAGATCTTAGCCCAAGAAAAAGAAGACAGATTGCCAGTGATCACTGAAACTGAAGCATTAAGCAGCCACAACTCGGTACTTCAATACAAAATTGGTCATTATTGTTGAAGGTGGACTCTTGATAGCATCACAGAGTCATAAATAAATATTGATAAAAGACATGTCGGAAAACCTGGTGTTTCAGATCTCCAAATCAGTTAGTTTAGGCATCCAAGATTTCTTCTCTATCACGAGTCCAGCATAGAGACTGCCAACAGACTTGCAACCTTCAACTGCTGTCAGCTTCGCTGCAGATGCGTCTGTAAAAGTCTTATACTGCACTAATTATTCGTAAACATGGTGAGGAACTAAGTCTTTTCCATGAAGCATGCGACGGAGTATGAATAATTCAGCAAACGGCAAGATGCCAATTCCTTAGTTGTTCCATGTGACGGTCACCAACATCCAGTGGCATTCGACATATCATAATCAATATCGTTTTCAGAGTAACAGATTTTTGGTTTGATGATAAGTCGGTAAACCAAATGGAGGAAAAGCTAATGCTACATGTCCAACTAGGAAACTACTTTACTGGGAATGTCACACTTGTCCCACAAATTCTTCATGAAGCTCTTGGAACCCTTTAAAACAGCAACTTCTGATGAAGGACCAAAGGCAGGGATTTCAGCCTTCAACTAAATTATTTACCAAACCCGCAACAAGAAGAGCCTGTGGTCCGACCACAAGTAGTCCGATTCGCTGCTTCCAGAAATAAAGAAATAACAGTTGTACTATCGAGAACGTCAAAATCTGGAATGCAAGCGGCGTCCCGCGAGCTGGAAATGCCGGCATTTCCCGGCGCACAGAAGACCGCGTCACAACACGGAGACTGTTGCAATGCAAAGCAAAGTGCATGTTTCTTTCCTCCACCGCCAATGACGAGCAACACCACTCTCTCTTGGGTAGAATATTAGGAAAAGGATATAAATGAATGACAGAAAACTTTAGAAATGTACACATTACGAAAGGAAGGCAAATTATAAGTTTAAAATACCCTCAAGACAAAACCATAAACACAATCAATGAAAGCAAAACAAAAGCGAATCATTGCAAACATAAATTTTCTCTTCACATATGTTCTATACCACATGGATACCTTTATAAATAAATTTCCTGGTCATATAACGATTAATTCACCATGTTAAAAACTATCAAAGATAAATAATAAATGAAATGTCTGATATTAAGGGCCAACCGGAAGTAGAAATTTAACATAAGTACCCAAATAAAGCCACAATTAGCATGACAGACAGGATTGGATTTCTCATAATAAGCTTAAGTTCCAATATAGCTGGCAATCACTTAGAGGAATGGCATAACATCCTATGGATAATGCCAATATAACCCGCCGACAGTCTACGAGGCTTGCGCTGCTTTGCATCTATAGTTCCTAAAATGTTTTCATTACCCAAGGTTAGCAAAACAAATTGAGCTGATGAAGAACATCGAACTGTAGTGAGGACAATCACTGGGAAATTTGAGGATCCGTGACACCAAAACAAAGGGATAGACACACTATGCAAACAAATGCTAATCCCTGTTCACAAAACCAAGAGCGAACCAGAGAAAATCCACAAAAATCGCTAATCACACCATCAGAAGCACAGTTACTTTGAGATAAATCAATGAAGACCGATTGCTCTAATGTCCCGCCGACACACTTGAAAATAACCCGAGAATTTAATCTGATCGAAGGTAAACATTGTTCACAAAACAAAAGCGCTCCATGTACTTACATTCGAAATGTTTCTAAAATGAGATGGTATATCTAAGGTGATGATAAAAAGACGAACACTAGTTTTTAAAGGACAAGAAAAGTTGGCAAGTTAATAAATAAGAATTAACATCAATAAGTAACTTAATTGAGAGCTAGTAATCCAATATTATGTTGTAAATCAATAGGATAAAAGGCGGCGAGTCACACTAATTTACATTGGTAAACTCTAAAACGATAGTAAATTTTTGAGGTGTTGCTGACCAAAACAAATAAAGTTTGGTAACTTAACAAAAAAATATAATAAAATAAAAAAAAGTTGGCATTTTTCTCAAATAAGACTATATATAGCTCAATAACTAGTTTTTTTTTTTTTTTTGGGTAGAAAATAGCTCAATAACTAGTTATTAATTGACTATGCCAAAGTTTGTCAGTTAATCTAATTTAGATTGATAAATTCATATAAGAGCTAACACATTCGAAATGTTTGAAATTTATGCAAGTATAAATTGATAAGTTGGCACAAAAATTGAAACTCACCGACTACAAATTTTTTTTCATGAAATTGTTAGTAAGGTAGGTACTCACCAACACTTATTTTCACGTTAATCGCCACACGCTCTCCCTCATCATTAATTTGTGTAAACAGACCCCTACCGCATTAAGAAGCATGTGGAATGGACCCCACGCTAATTCAACTCTTATTAAGCATCGATCGATTTCAACAACTAGTTTTGCATTAATACTTCTTATTTGAGAAAGTAACCTTGTTTCTTTGATTAACCAACTTCTCTTATCTTACGAAAAGAAGAAGAAGCTCTCATCTTATTTGGATCTTCATTTACCTTTTTTATCGACATCCTCAATTTACCAACTACTACATAAAATTTGACTTTACCAACTTTGTTACCGACACTAAATGCAACTCTTATTAAGCACTGATCGATCTCAATAGGATGGTGCAAACTTGGCACCTACAAATAAATGGCAATAGACAACTAAGCATTGGGTTTGGCAGGTACATTATCCCGGCAAACCACAAGGCAATTGCAAAGCTGCTGGGCTGGTTCCTTTCGGTGTACAGATGCACTTCTGCGGCATCGCTCTGGCCCCCAGATCGTTTAGGAACTTGAGAGCGCACTGATAGCTCCCGTCTTTGCTGCACGTACCGTCGTACGTCTTCTCTTTCCGGCAGAAATAAGGATCTCCTGGATAATCGAACGAACATAAGAAAAAACCAGAGTCAAATTGTAGAGGTTTTGTCCCTTAAGGGTTGCGAAAATTATCCTTTTCATCCATGTGCTTGTAACGAGCTTTCACTTCGCAAAATGGGCAAATGAGATTTATCATTTTTCTCTGAAAATTCGAGATAAAAAACGATGAATGTACCTTTCGAGAGATCGACCAAACCGGAGATAAGAACCAGCGCGAACACGGTAAGGAGGACGGACTTCCTCATGATGTTTCTCTTTCTTGGGGCCTCCGTTTTTAGCGTATTGTAAAGGGCCAATGTATCGCTCACTTGCTCACCAGTCTAGTCAGATCGTAGAGAGAAGTGTTTAGAGAAGTTCTAGGTGAGAATATAGGGAGAAAGCACCCCTATTTATACATGAGGCATTTCAATTGCTACCATTGATCATTTCTTGATCAGACGATGGAGATCCACTCTCCTCAATTAATATCTATACACCACCATCAATCCTATTAAATACAAGAAATATCTTAAATGCAAATATACATCTCCAAAACTATCACTAGAATTTCTAAAATCCTCATCAAAACCATGAGCCAAAGACATTTCAAGTCTTGTTGATCATCTAGGTTATCTCTTTGATCGGTTGGGTTTGAAAACCTCTCGTTTGTGACAATATGCTATGTGATTGTGACAATTTGTCCTAGAATTCTGAAATGTTCACGAAACAAGACAGGTATATACGAGGGCTTATGTGACCTCAATGGGAAGTACAAACGTGGCTATAAGAGGTGAAATTTATTTTGTTACTTGTTTGTTAATATCTTGGACTCTTTGCTTTCTAATGCAAGGTGTTAAATTTCTTGAATTTTTTCTATAGAATCACTGATTGTGGACGAGATTGATACGCAAGCGGCCCTCTCTTTGGTGACACCACACATGTTTCAATCGTTGCACAAGATAAGTGACAATTAAATCAATTGTTGCGGCAGAGAGTCAGCTTCTAAAGCAATCCCATTTTTCGGCATATCAAAAAAAGAAATTCTATGTTATTGTCCTCCCAAATTTAAGGGACTCAACTTGGTTACGGTCCTAGGTGACGTGCACGTGTACGAAGTTGCCCCTTTAAAGGTTGAGATGCTACCTTGATATGATTAGTCAATTAAAGAAAAATGAAATGAAAAAAAATTTAGTCTGCTTTTGGCTTAAGAAAATAATTTTAGTTGCATTTTCTTAAAATTTCAAGGCCTTATTTAAAAAATAAAATTTCTTTTAGAATGAAAAAAAGATTTCATATGACAGATGTACTTCACTGTAACAATAAATATACGATTGGGTAACTTTGTTATTCTTGAAATTCTTTTCTTGATAAACTTAGTTATATATACAAGTTAGAGAAAAATATTTGTTGTCATGATATTTAGGGAATTTCAGGTTGAAATCACTAATATCATGCTTTGATTATGTAGGATCTCTTTTGAAACTACATATCGTGACTGTTTTATTTGAGAATTAGGCTTTGCCCATTAATCGAACGGTGCATAGAATAATGTGATTCACAAACATCTTGACTAATAAAGATGGAAAATTACACGCTATCCATTTAATATTCAAAAAAAAAAAAAAAAAAAATTGTCGAGTTGGGCCGACTCAATCCAACTCAACTCGAAAACTCTTGAGTCCGATAAGTTGATCCGGCTTTCATGGCTGAAAAAAAGGACCATTGCGTTGAAAATATCTGTCTATAACTTCTCTTTCCAGCTAATATATCTCTTTTTCTATCTTTTTTTTTTAAATAACAATAATAATGTAAAGATGCTTATCGAAGCTCTCATTAATATATCCTTCCTCGTGACGGACTCATGTCTTCAAGGCACGCATTTCCTCCCCCTTTTATTTCTTCTAGACCGATTCTTCGCAAAAGCATTTGTATTTCTCGACTTTAACGGACCCTTATTAGTTCATGGACTGCCGTTTCGACATCCATAAATCCTTCGGTATTTTTCTCCAAAATTCTCTTAATTCGCAATTTAAAGTATTTTAAGTGCATTAAAATCTATTATCTTACACCAAAACTGCCTCTTGAAGGAAAGGGTTCCTTTAAAAAAAAAGTTTTAACATTCTTCCCAAGAAAAGTAAAAATTTACCGGAAAATCTCTTGAAAGCTTCAATCTTATTACGAATATTTGATTATATTGTGACAAAAGTTTCAGTCTAATTACAAAGAGTTTATTATATTATGATATTTTGTATGAGGAGGGGAATAGACTATGTACACCAACTATGTGATGAAGATGATTGTTTTCTTTTACAAATATTTTTTCAAGAGAAGAATATCATAAGTATAGTATATATCTAATTATATTGAAGGTGATGAGAAATAAAATTAACTCCATGAGTGAAATTATATTTATATTTACAAATTCAAGTAAATTTGATTCTAGTAGGGAGGACATGTCATGTTGTAGAATGAAAATATGGACAAAAACATCTATACAATAACAGAGGAGAAAAATTGATTTGTTGCACGCAATAAAAGTTGTAGCAAAATAGACTAACGCTATGTGAAACACAATATAAGGAATTAGACCAATCTATAACAATATAGTTGATATACTGTACACAATGTGTTATGTATACAAAAATTATAGGTAATTATTATTATCAATGATAATTACATATATAACGTTAAAAATTATTTTGAACTAATCCAAAATAAATGTAGTAGAATAAAATATCACTGTTAATTTTACTTAATTAAAGATTGATGATTGCTTAAAAATTTCGACTAATAGTGTCAAATCAAAAACAAAATTAGTCCATGATAAACTCAATTATAGTAAAACAAGACATATTAAGGCATATTATCTAATAAACAATCAGTATGGTTTCTGTGTGGTATTTTCTCTAACTATTTAAATTTTATGGCCATTGTCGTTGTTATAACTCTAAAAAATATACTATTATATTTTCAAATGAGTTGAGTGTGACAAAGTAGAAGAGGAGTTTTTAATGGCTTCTTGAAATATAAAATCAATGCAAAGCATGCGCAAGTACACTATTTAATTTATGATTCTTCAATATGCTTCGTGAAGTGAACATGTTAGGGGAAGCACGCAAAAATCCAACACCTTCATAATGGATAGATCCCAAAAAAAGCCTGTAACTCGAGTCCATTGTCATCTTTTATGACTCATATTCACTCAAAAGTTTAAGGTATTGAATTATGGCCAATTGAGAATTATCAATTATGTCTTTAAGCTAAAAACATCTGATGCGAGACTTCTTTCTTTGCACCACTAATATGTGCACTGACATTCACTCCCACACATATGATTCTATCACATTGGGTCAACTCCTCATCAATCCAAGTCTGATATTATTTTCCATCAACAAATCTCAACTCAAATCTCTAATCATCACCAATAGGTAAGAACAAGCCTTTGACAAATGGTCCCCTCTTGGACCAAACCGTGATGGCAAACTGTACTTGGCAACACTATAGATGCATAAAATTCCGTGTTGAGTATATGATACCAATATACATTGGGGGTTCACCAATCAACTATGGGCTTTAATCTTGCTACTGGGTTGTAGCATTGCAGAATTGCAATACCTTCATAATGGGGAGATCTATGGCGGGGCTCATAACTTGAGTCCATTGACTACTAAATAAACTTAAACAATTGAGTTATGGGTTGATTAAGTGTTATCAATTGTTTCTTTGACCTCTAGGCATCTAGTTGGACCCATCCAATATCATTTCCCGATCCTTCGAGCGAGTGCCCATCCCTCTGCGGTCGATTAATAGCGACATCCTAGGACGTATCGCCGACCCATTCTTTTTAATGCACATGCGAAAGCAATTTAAAAATCCCCAGACAACAACAATATGTGATAGGAAAGTAGGGCCATAATTTTGAAAACCAACATCACACTTATATATACATAACATACTAGTCATGTCATATATAATACAAGCCAGTCTAAGAAAAACAAGTCTAAAAACAAGGGTGGGGGTTTCACAACACTACGGGTCCTCATCTTCTTCGTCATCTCCCTCCACACTCCAACTGGAGCCTTCAGTAGACTACACTGGGGACTCTGGTACTTCAAAAATCGGGTCCACAGTGTCTACGATTGAGCCTTGAAGAGAATCTGCTGTGCCCTTTCCAAAAGTGACCTCCAAAATATACCGAGGTATCTCAGACTCCGCTATGGGACCCTCTCTCTGGCCATCCTGAGCCTGGCGATACCATGACCTGTATCAATGAGGTACCTTGTGGGTGAGACCCGCGTCGACCCAGACTATGGACCTCACTAGCTCATAAGTCCAGCCCCGAGGGCTCCCATGTAACGGAATGTAAGAGGTCTGATTTGTAACCTTCTTAGGTCATCCAAAAAACTCACGAGCTGCCATCTATGGACCTGAAATGTTATCCCACAATGGGGTGAGATGACGTCTCAGCGAGTTCTACCCTCTAAGGCTTGACTAGGAAGAAAATACGCATCGAAGGCTGCCTAAGCACAATCATGAGTGGAGGTTTTACCTTTGCCTCTATTCTTTCCTGCAAGTCAGTACAATTGACATTTTCAATCAATCATTTCAACACATCAAGATAGATCGAATCATCGATCAATCGACTTAGTCGATTACATGTCATCACGATTGCTTCTCGGTCAATCCACTCAATACTATCTATAAGGTTCTATCAAATCAAGACCACTCATTCTAAGCTGAAGATAGATAGTATAGCTCGCCCAAAGCTGATAATGGAGTATATTGCTCACCAGAAGCTGACCAAATATTATATTGCTCACCCAAAGCTGATAAATTAATGCTCACTAGAAGTTGACCACAAATTATATTGTTCACCAAAAGCTGATAAATTAATGCTCACTAGAAGTTGGCCAAATCACCATTTTTATCATACTCGATAAAAATTATCGTATGTGGGTATATGGTTGGCTTTAGACAAAATACAACTTTTCCACTTTTGAACATCCCACTAGTTTCCAGCAGTTCTAAAATATATTTTTGGTGTTGTAAATCGACACCCGGTGATTTTCTAATTAAATACTAAAATAAATAAATTTTGGGATAAATACTCAAAATTGCAAACAACACCTAAATTGCACAAAATAACAGTCAATTAAATAAATAGATCACACCATTGCGATCAGCACAGAATTCCGGTCACCGGCTATCCCAGTCTAATTTCTAGAAAATAAATAAATAAATAAATAATTATGGAAAATAATTATTAAATGCAAATAAATAGAACTAAGCCTAATTAAAAGCCAAGACGGATCCGGAAAATTTCCGAATCACTCTAGACAAATACTAGAGCTTGTCTAGGCCCTAACTACACTACTCTAACCACCTAACATGCAATAATGATTAATTAAATTGCTAATCTAATCTAACTATCTACCTAATCCAAGCTTAACTTAAACTAAACAACCTTTAAGTGTTATTAACGTACTAAGTAGGGATTAGTGAGTTAAACTCACTTGTTAAATGAACCACTCGGTTCAAATCGACGGGGACGCGATGAGGGGCAAGAAGTTGGTTTGGTTGGGTTGCCAAACGGGGTCGGGAAAGTCTTGAAAACAGGCCTGACAGCAGCCTAGAGACCCACATGGCCTAGTTCTGGTCTGAGTTGAGAGAAGTTGGTTTAGTTGGGTTAGTTGAACTGGAACGGGCAGTGGGGTTGGTTGCGGGTCCAGGCGGGTGGTGGTGACGCTTCACGGCGGCAGAGGAGGCTTAGGCGGTGGCCTAAGCTAGTCAGAGGACCTCCTGGCCGCACAACTGAGCAAGATAGCGTGATTGGGCGGTGGTGAGGCGCGACAAGCGACGAGGCCTGCGGGGCGTACGACGGCGAATGGTGGTGGCTCCGGTGGTCCAACAGGGCTTGGGGAGGAGGAGAGGAGGCTGGTCGGTGCGTTGGGTTTGTTGAAGCTCAAACAATGGGGAGAAGGGGAGGGGATTGATAGTGGGGGAGAAGGAGGAAGGAGGGAGGAGAAGTTTGGCTTGGTGGGTCCTTTTAGCCTTCAACCTTATCTTCTTGGTCCCCTTGTTAGTCCCCACCGATCCCAGCTGTAAACCTCAGCCATTTTCAGCCACCACACCCTTCTAGAAGCCTTTTGAAATGGTCCACAAGTCATGAGTGAGGGGGCATACGAATTTGCACATATTTTCCCTCAATTTGGACTTCAATCATTCTTAAATCAATTCAATTTGGCTTCTAAAAATTCCAATATCAATCAATCAAATTGGTATTTTTCTTCGCCAATTGATCCCACTTGCATCCCAATTTTGCGATAAAAAAAAGTCCTCGGCATTTTTTGTACAAAAACGGCCTTATGGCGACTTTTTCCACCAAAAACTCCGTTTGCAGAAAAATCTTTAGAGACTGAGTCGACGTTCTTAAAATGATTTGTGACATGACAGAACTTTCAATTTTTGAAATCGGATTTAAATTCGCGGTTAATTTCAATCTGACGCGATTTTAGCGTGACCTAGGCTACCGGGTAGCTTTCAGAAATTTTTAGTGCAAATGAACTGTTGTCAATTTTCTTCGAGCCACAATGAACCTCTTTGACGCATTGACACTCTCGATTATCGTGAAAATTTCGAGGATTCAAATACGGATACAGGGTACCAAAACGACAGAAAAATCAATCTAGTGTTGATCGACGAGAATTTTGCAATTTGGTGGAATCACCTACGTTTAATCGCACATTTCAGTTGAATTGACCTATCTCTGATTTTTAATCAATCTTATTGTGCTGAAATGATATCTGTAGATGAGTACGGTCGAGTAGTCGATTTCTGGTCGAATCCTCAAGTCTAATGCATTAAAATCCCTTAATGACTTCCTTAGATAGTCTAGTTATCTTAGGAGTGATCAACCCTAAGAATAACATTATAGGTGCGTCGATGAAAAGCCCGATTAATTTAATTGAAAGTAGAAGTAAAAATCCAGAATGTCACACTTAATGTGATTTTGCAAGAGTTTTTTCTATTCATTTCCCCGTTTGTGAGCCAAAATCGCCTCAATGCTAGCTTTCTATTCTTATTTTTTGGTCAAAGGAAACTTTTTTGAATTTGAAAGTACTTAAACATGAAAGCCTATATCCGAGACATCATAAAAAAAAGTAGATCCCAAAGGATTTGAAGGGGATAAGCTAGCCTATTAGAAGGTAAAGTTTTCAATCTATGGGCTTCATTGATCCAATTTGCTACTCTATTCGATTTCTTGAGTAGTATACTAAAGTAAAATGCTCGAACCAGCCCATAACATTGAGAGCTTCTATGATAAGGGCTTCCACTTCCCACAAAGACCGATATGAATTGTTAACTATGTTCACCAAGGTCAAATAGTCAAACTTGGGTACAATTACTTCCATCTTCTTTGCTTTGAGGAGGGAGAGTGCCGCAACCAAGCCTAAAGTTTCAGTTTGGATCGTAGAAGATACCGATGCTGACTTTGCCACTTCGTCGACCAAAGCTCTCGACGCATCAGAACAACGCAGGCGAAATATCTAGAATTTGATCTTTCAATGAAGGAGCCATCAAAATTGGCTTTTAAAGCTTTGTCCTTCGGAGGTTTCCATCTCTGAGGTAGGGTTTCTTCTTCTGATATGGCTTCCTTTTCTCTAAGTTTCCACTTCCTCTAGTTTTTGAGCATTGTGTTGATTCAACAAGAAAATCTGGATTTGGGCGTCTATTTGGAAAGATAAAGTCAATTCTCGCTCTCTATACAAACCACAAAACACTTGCGATCTCAAAAGAAGGTATGTTTATTGCTTTCTCCTTGAATTTCAGCAGCCATTCTTCAATCCTCAACAGTCCCACTCGTGAGATCTGAATTTCAATGTAGGGTTTGCCTAGATCAGTAGATCCAAGGACAGAGCAAGAACCAGTGCTTTATTGTTTCTGGTTCTAAGTTGCAAAATGGGCACAAAGCATTAGGTATTATGTTTCTCCGGCATAAATTAGCCTTGGTTGGAATTGCGTTTTGACATAAACTCTAAATAAAGATTTTGACTTTTGAGGGTTGGATGGGGGGGAGGGTTTCTATATGCCAAATTTTGTTCCATGATTCCTGGGATGGCTAGAATGACGTTGATATTTGCTCTCCTGTGTTATGCGAAATAGCTTTTCGGTCTTTATCATAGGCTATTTACTGTGAAATCACCTGATTCAATATCTGTCCACACCAACTTGTCTCGTGCATGTTGACTTTTTAGAGGAATAGTTAAGGCGCGTTTTGTAATGTTTCTATTCAAAAATTGTTCATAGGAACAAAAATAGAAAAAATTATTTTTGTTCCGGGGAACAATTTTTGAATAGAAGAACACGTTTGGTAACTGCACAAAATTTATGTTCCTGGAATAGAAAAAGAACAGAAACACGTTTGGTAAACTTGTATAATTTTTTTGTTTCTTTTAATTTTTTAATATTTTATTTTATTTTTTATTTTTTTATTTTTCCTTTTTCATTTTTTCTTTCTTTTGGCCGGTCGCCGGCCTCGGCCATGGTCGACGACCGGCTGGGCGACGTCCAACGAGCCTCGCTAGGCCATCGGCGAGGCTTCGGTGAGCTCGTCGGAGGCTAGCCTAGCCTCGGTGAGGCTCGGCCTCACTTAGGCGGCGCGAGGTCGGCCTCGCCCTAGCCTGGCAATGCCCGGTCTCGCTCCGGCTAGGGAGGCCGAGCCTCGCCGTGGCCGCGCAAGGCTCGGCCTTGCTTGGGCTGGGCAAGGCCGACCTCGCCTAGATCTAGCGAGGCTGAGCCTCGCCGGTGGCGCGAGGTCGGCCTCGCCTTGGTTGGGCGAGCTCGGCCTTGCCGGGTTTGGGCGAGCCCAACCAAGGTGAAGCCAAGCCTCGCCGGGGGCTGGCGATGCTCCAGCAAGGTCGCTGGCCCTCAACGGCCGGTCGTTGACTATGGTCGAGGCTGGCGACCGGCCAAAGATAAAAGAAGAAGAAAAAGGAGAAAAAAAAGAAACAAGTTGTGTTTTTGTTCTTTTGTTTCTTCAAAAAGTGTTTTCGGGAACAATAAACAAGTTTTTATTATTTTTTGTTTCTGTTTCAAATTTTTTTTTTTTTTTGTTTTGTTTTTATTTTGTTTTTTTTTTGTTACCCAGGGAACCTCGTACAGCCGGTAACCGGCGGGTAAACCTTGGGGCGTCGCTAGCGGAGGACCCACCACCCCGACGTCGCGCTTAAAACCCCGTGCGTTTAGCGGGATTTGAACTCCTCACCTCCTCGCAAAGGATCAACAGAGCCTTATCCAACTGAGCCACCTCAGGCGGTGGTTCCCGGTTCAAATTTGTTCTCGGGAACAAAAAAATAAATTTTTTGTTCTCGGGAACAAAAGTGTAAACAAATGCGTTTTTGTTCTTTTTTTGTTCTCCGGAACAAAAGAACAGAAATTTTTGTTCCGAGGAACAAAAACAAAAATAAACAAATAGGCCCTTAGTATATCACTAATAATTTACTCATCAAAAAGTCGACAAAGAGGTTGTTCATCCCATTTATCTTCCGCTTTTAGAATTAGTTTAGCAACTCGAGTGGGTAGTTCGCTAGTCCACCAATAATATCTCTTTTTAGCCATCTATCTTCTCAAATGTTAATATTCTCCATATTACCTACTAACCACATAACTGAAGATGAAATCGCTTCTCTGCCCAACAAGATACTTTGCCAACCCTAAGAGGGTGGGGATCCTTTTTCGGCCTTCCAAAATGAACCATTAGGGAATTAGATCCCTTTAAAAATTTGACACCATAAAGAAGGTGTTTCTTGAGAAATTCTCCAGGGTTGTTTTCCAAGCAAGCCTTATTTAAAGATATTAGGTCTCTGAAGTCCATTCCTCCTGAATCTTTCCTCAATTTCAATATCTCCCATCTTGTCTAGTGCAGTCCTAATTTAGATTCACTATTTTCTACCAAAAGGAAGCTATTCATCTTTCAATATATTTGCCTATAGAAACCGAGATTTTAAAAATAGACATGGCATACTGAGGCAATGCTTGAACCACCGTCTTAAGGAGGATTTCTTTTCCAAATTTTGAAATCAAGTTTTCCTTCTAGCCTTCTAATTTCATATTCATTCTAGTTAATAACTACACAAAACATTTGCTTTTTTGAAGCTCCCCATTCGAATGGAATTACCAAATACTTTCCAGTCTTCTTGACTATAGGGACTCTCAGTTCATTTGCCATGTTTCTTATCCAAATTTGTGGACACCCTTTATTAAATTAAATGCCTAACTTATTCAAATTGATATCTTGTCCAAAAACATAGCAATCGGAATTAGAGCTAGGTTTTGACACTCTCTTACTCTTCCATCTAAGAAGAGAATAGAATCATCTGCAAATAATAGGTGAGAGAGTGTTGGGCAGTGCTTGTTTAATTTTATCCTAGTAATAGTGCCCTACTCAATTGCTGTTTTAATTAAAAATGACAATGGATTTACCATTAGTATAAAAAGAGATATGGGAAGATAGGCTCACCTTGTCGAAGCCCTCTAGAGGGCTAGAAGAAGGGTAGAGGCTTTCCGTTGAATTTTACATCGAGTGAAATAGTTGTGGCACAAGTCATCACTCCATTAACCCACATCTCACCAAACCATATTTTCAGCATACATGCCTCCAAGAAAGCCTATTCCACTTTGTCATATGCCTTCTTCATATCAAGTTTTAGGACAGCCTGAAACTTCTTTTTTCGATCACATATTCTCAATTGATGAAGGACCTCCTGAACTATTAGAATGTTATATTGTATTTGTCTTTCACCCACAAAAGCACTTTACTTAGCACCTATGATCTCAGGTAGCCATGATTTTAATCGATTTGCCAAGACTTTAAAAAAAATTTTGTACACAAAGTCGCACAAACTGATGAGTCGAAATTGATCCAAACTCTTGGGGATAGACACTTTCGGTATCAATGTAATGTAGGTTTTATTAATTATTGGATTAAGATATCTGGTCTCAAAGAAGTTCCTCATTATTTGAAACAACCCTATCTTGATATCTTTCCAACATAGTTTATAAAATTGACCATTTAAGATCATATAGACTTGGCGCTTTCGAGGCTCCCATCTCAAATACCGCCCTTTTTACCTCCTCTATCATTACTCCCGAGGTTAGCTTTTGCTTCATCTCCTCCGTAGGAAGGACATGGCAATTTTGTACACACAGGATCTAAATATCGCATGCCCACGATATATATATATATAACTCTTCAAAAAATTCTGCCGTCATCTTCTTAAGTTCTGTAGGCTCACGAATCCAGCTATTTTCTGACTTTTTCAATGTTGAAATTCTGTTCCTCTTCCTTTTTTGTATTGTTGTGGCATGAAAGTACCTAGTGGTCTTGTCTCCCCATTTTAGCCAGTTGATTCTTGAACACAAGCCTCAATACATCTCCTCCTGTCCCTAACATTGCTCAATTTGTTCAGTTAGTTGTTTCACCTTGTTTCTTGCAAAATTCAAATTTTGTGCATTAAGCACATGATGGATTTCCCCTTTTAAAACATCAATCTCCTCAATATTATTAGGGAGATGGATTTCCCCTTTTAAAACATCAATCTCCTCAATATTATTAGGGAAAGGCTTCTTGCTCCACTTATCTAGCTCTTTAGATTAAGCTTTCAACTTACGGGCTAAGCTCAAATTACAAAGGGCGGAGAGTTTCATACCTACTTTACAATTTTTCCACACTCCTCATTTTCGGTTCAGAATGCTTCAAACTTGAACAACTTGATTCTCTTTATTGGTGTAGCAGAGAATAGCAATAAAATAGGGCTATGATCTAAACCGATGGCTGGTAATGCGAACTTCAGCTTCAAGATACAAAATTCTCCACTCAATACTATAAGTTACCTGATCCTACCTCTCTTATACATATTCCTCTTCTTCGCAATTATTAACCCAAGTGAATACAAGCATTTAGAAAGTCTCTAAAGGTATTTAACCAATATGTTTCGGCCATTCTTTTACCCACCTTCTCCCAATAATACAAAATCTCATTGAAATCCCTTAAGCATATCCAAGGTAATTTTTGCAGTGAATTTAATCCCTGAATGTTTTCCCATAAAGCCAACTATGCAGCTTAACTTGCATAAAAATAAGCATAAATTAGAACATATTTTTCAGGCTCCAAACGGGTGCATTGTTTATTTAGCACGATGAAGAACAAGAGCAAAAGTCAGACATCAGATTTTTACTCGTTAGAGACGCCAGATATATTGTATAATATCACGTCCATCACATGCAGTTCACCAACCGCCACTAAATGTATTCAACTTCAGGTCCTAATCCGAAAGCTTGTACTTATGCAAAAGCTTTGTACTACCATCATACGGATGAACTATTTTTCTATATCATGTTCCTAGATCAAAGAGCATAACGTTGCGTCATTGAGAGCCAGAGTTTCCATCGTTAATCAAGAAGAAAATTCGATTCAGCGTAAAAAGGACAAATACATAGCTCGATGACAACCGATTCAAACCCGATGTGTGAGAGAGAGAGAGAGAGAGAGGATAATTAGGGTGGGCTGGACAAAATGCAAAGATTAGGCGCGAGTCAAATGTTTCCCTTTGAATTGCATTAGCGTCGCGCTTTCCGCATAACGTCTTTCATTGCGGTTCCGGATTTATCGCAGCTCCAGAGTCGTGGAAGCGGCGGCTTCCTAAAATCGCGAAGAACAAAGGGTAGGCATATCCACACTTTGTTGTAGCGTAACAATGACAAGCAATAGCAAGGTGAAGATGAAAGTCATAGAGACAAAATAGAAGGTCCATACGGAGGCTGATATAATGAGGAAAGCCTAACGTACGTGAACCTAATATTTGCGACTTGTGGACAGAGGATCATCGAAATTCCGCTCCGCGCCACCACCCCCCCCCCACCCAACAAAAAAAAAAAAAAAGGTACATGAACAGAGAATATGAGGGAACTAAGTTGAGACATGACTCTCAAATATGATTTGTTTTTGGGCAAAGCTTTGATATTGTGATGAACGATAAAAGATGGGTGTTTCTAATTTGCATCACAATATCAAATTTGAAAGGTATTTATATTACAAGAGATGATTATTGAACATACATCATCTGATCTATAATCTATAACCTATAATCTTTGTTCTTTGTTGTTCATGATGTATGTTAGTCCAGTGCCTCACCATGGAATCACATGATTGGAAAGGTTATCAACTTTATCCTTGGTGTACTAATCTAATGTACAGAGGACAAGTAGATCACATTTAACGTAACATATATCAATTTCACAAACTAATCTTAATCCGCTTGAATGTTATTTTCTCTTAAAATTATTTCTTCTCCATTGCAAAAGTCATGTTGACTGGGAAGGAGTCAGCATTTCTTCTATTAGAAACTTATGAACAATAAATTTTCTCCCCTCTGAAAGCGACCACCACGTGGCACCAACCCAGTAACCTATCAAAAATCAACGTCTTAATCCTGTTTATATCCGGCTGATGGCGATACCCACGTGGACGTTTTCCATCACTTTTGAAATATGAGGATTTGAAAGTGAAATCGAATCCATGGAAAAAATCGAACCACTGTCGTGCAACTTCTCGAATGGAGAAACTTTTTCCCCTCAATCGCTGACCAATGATAATAATTACACTTATTACATCCAATTGTTGTCAAGTTTGTTGATTTAAAAGGCAAAATTTTGGACAACCTCGAATTAAGACAAAACGAGCGTAGATGCTCCGGATCTGAGCTTTTGTCATCGACGTGTTAAACGATGCCCGTAAATTCAGCCTGCGAAGAAACCCTAATTCTCGCCACTCATTGCGTAGCGGGGGGTCGCTCTTTTTCTTCGAAAAAGGTCGGGCGGAAATTAATAAATTAAACCTGAAGTGACGGTGCAAGGACGATCTTCAACGGCCCATAACCTCCATTAACGGCCGCATCAACGAACATGTCTCGTTCGTGACGAGGGTTTTGCCCTGTTTTTGTCTCTGCTGGATGTCGCAGGCAGTCCTTAAATGCTGGTGACTCGTAGAAACCTTAGATGACTCTACATCGAGTCATTCGCGACAGGATCGCCTGATTTCGTGGGAGTATGTATGTGCGGCGTGGAATAACTTGCTTCTCTTCTTACTATTATTTATTTATTTATTTCAGATACAATCATACATTAATGAGTTAATTCTCGCAATATACTATGTCAACCTCACAATTCTTGTTAAATACATATATTATTGACACCATGACCGAACATTTCAGCTTAGGAGATTATTGAATTTAACCCGTGACGCTTATATTCACCTTTGAATTATATGATAACTTGATCAATTAATAAATTTGAGAGCTAATCTCTTTTTCCCCTAGAACATGTGTGCCTATTTTGTCTTAATCAATCAATTGGAGGAACGTGTTGGCCAAAAGAAATTGTTGGTAAAATGTCAACTTTGATCGTCTGCTTGAGGACGTTGGACAATAATATAAACGAAGCAGTCTCTATCACATGGGACGATATTTATTCGGGTGGATAACTGCTTTTTAGACTTTGCCGCATGGACGAACCCCAAAAATTCGCATGCCCGGACAAACTTGAGGACATTGGATGTCCAATCAGAGAGATTTCCGCCTTATCACCTCCAAATTTTTTGACAATAAACAATTTCGTTCATGATCTTGTCGAGGTACATGTGCGCAAGTTTCAATTGCATTAAGAAACATTCCGTAAACATACATAGGTCGGTTCATGACCACCGCATTCTTATAGATAAGATTGTTTTTCCCTATATATACTTTTATTTTCTGTATTTTCTAACAGTTACATCGTAATTATTAACCTTCTGGTTCCTCAACATTACATAGAATACATAAAAAAAAGACCAACTATGCCTAAATTCTGGATTTGCAGTTGTGGCCGTGCTTCTCAGTGATAAAGTTGGACGGTGGACCTAGCCCTTCCAACAGAAAATTCTAAGGTTCTAAGGGTAACAGTTTCTTGTGTCAAAGAAGAGAGAGAGAAAGAAGAGAGAGAGAGAGAGAGAGAGAGAGAGATGTAAGCTTTTGTCGGCATGAAAATTAAAAAAGACTAAGATTAAATGTTCCAAATTATATTTATATTTTCTATATACGTGGAATTATGTTATGGAGCCGGAAGTGCCTCTTGCCATATTTTGATAAACCTTCTCCCAGCCTAAGAAGCATGCCTGGTTCTCTAATCTCAAAGAAAAGAGGAGCTAGATCTCGCCTTTAGAATGATTTGAAGTAATTGCAGTTAGCTTAAAGACATTCGTAGATGTCGATTGATCAATGCTTTTGGAAATACTAAGAGATGCGCACGCATACGTGCGATATCCAAACTATTTCCGTTGACCCTCACGAAAATCTGCGTACAGACCCTTGTTGCTAATTCTTTATTTGCCGTAAAATCTGCATGAATCCATACTTCAATGATTCAAACGTGATGCGGAGGAAGTTATGCTTGAAAATGATTCCAAAAGATAGCATTTATTTTGAATAATTAAGTGCATATTACAATATTATAGGTGCCTATTTATGGGGAGGCCGCCATCTAGAAAATAATCAAGTAACTAAAATGGAATAACAAAATTAAGAAAAATATATTGATAAAATGGAAAGTTATCAAAACACAACTAAAAAATCTACAAAACGCGTTTGAAATCTGTAACATTTTGGATTTGTGGGATCGCTTGCTCTTGTGACGCTCTAATGTTTCCGTAAAGACATTTGCATGTTTTCTACATCAAAACGTCCCACGATCCGTCGCCGATATAGTTACGGAGATCATTGCTTCGGATTATTCAGCTTGCAAGAAAAGTTATAGTGTAAGCAAACCATATAAAATAACAATAAATAATGGCAAAAACTATCGCCGAAAATTCTCCAATGACGACAAGGACTCCGATTTAGTGGAATTTTGTGCTCTCAATTTGACTATAAATACCCGCCCGTTGTGCTCCCAAATTGAGTGCAAGAAATCAAACTCCTGACCAAAGTGTCTCGAGAATCACATGGCGCTTCTTCAATCTCCATCGATTTGCTTCCCTCTCGCCCTTCTCCTTTCTCTCCTCATAAACTCGTCTCACTGCTTCAACCCCAAATCGCTTAACATCTCGAAAGTTCAGTCCAACGGTGATTGGTCGCCGGCAGGTGCGACGTGGTACGGGAGTCCCAACGGCGCTGGAAGCGATGGTAATGGAATGACATTATATTTTTATTTGGTAACGCTAGACAATACTACTCTTGTAATTACACATTTCACCTGATCTTCAAATATACATATATATTTGTACATACATATATAATATATTATATATAATATGCTTTGTATTATATTTTGTACGTAGGTGGTGCATGTGGGTATGGGAGTGGGGTCGACCAAGCTCCATTCTCTTCAATGGTGTCCGCAGGAGGGCCTTCTCTTTTCAAATCAGGCAAAGGATGTGGAGCTTGTTACCAGGTTTCTCTCTTGCTAGAAAAGTGTTTCTCGAATTATTTTTATATTCGCCGTCATCGGAGAAAATTTGCCACGGACAAAGTTAATATATGTTCACGAGATATGCTTTTCCTAAATTAATAATCGTGGAATAGAATTCATGAAAACATCTACTGCGGCACGCTTTCTAGACTCCCATTAAAAGTAGTTTAAATTGTTCGTATTTAAATAGATTATTTGACTCGGTACATATTGTCCTATTCAAACAGATTATTTAGTAGTAGTTAGGAAGTGCAGTCTTTTGAGCTCTTGTTGATTAAATTTCAGGTAAAATGCACTGAAAATGCGGCTTGTTCCGGGAATCCGGTGACGGTCGTTATAACTGATGAATGCCCTGGTGGCCCTTGTGTCGCTGAATCTGCTCATTTCGATTTGAGCGGCACGGCTTTTGGAGCCATGGCGAGCTCCGGCAAGGCCGATGAACTTCGCAACGCTGGGGTGCTGCAAATTCAATACCAAAAGTCTGTACGGTCGATCCTTTCTCTATGGATCCTTTCGAGTGAATTCCAATTTTAACAGGCGCAGAGGGAAAAAAGGAAGATAAAACGCATTGAAAAGTCCTTTAAATTAACGAGAAACTTTGCTTTCACCAGACTTATACCAATCAGCAAATAGTCTAACTTGCTTATTAAAAGTCTATTTATGTGCATATATTTACAATGTCAAGCAGAGTAAAGTGCAATTTCCCCGGCGCGAAGGTGGTATTCCACGTTGACTCCGGCTCGAACCCCAACTATTTCGCTGCGCTAATTGAGTACGAGGATGGGGATGGCGAGCTCGGCGCCGTCAACCTGAAGCAGGCTCTAGACTCTGACTCTTGGCTTCCGATGCAACAGTCGTGGGGCGCGGTTTGGAAGTTGGATGGCGCGGGCCAGCTGCGCGCCCCATTCTCGATCAAGCTCACCTCTCTTGACTCCGGCAAGACCCTGGTTGCCAACAACGTGATCCCCGCTGGGTGGCAGCCCGGACAGACGTACCGGTCCGTCGTCAACTTTGCTGTCTGAGGGTTGTGTGTGGTTTGCTTGGGAGACGAAGAAATGGAGATTGATCGTCCGTGAATTTGGTTGTGTGTGTTTTATGTGATTGGCAAAAGTAAAATATAGGATGGTGTTGGAAAAAGAAAGTATTTTGCTTTTTCCACTCTGTGTAATCTAGTCAGCTATGAGCTACCTCTTGGAAAAGAGAGTAGTAGGGAGAAATGAATGATATTGTCCTTTCAAAATTAAGAATGATTTGAGTATTTTTGTTCTTTATTTTTGCGCTAATCTATTGTATTTGAAGCTTGAAAGCTTTTATGTTGTACCACTTCTTAAGCGGATGGTCGTAAATTGTGTCAATCTATATGCAAATGGGTACATTCTTCATTATGAAAAAATGAAACTTCTGAATGAGAATTATAATTCCTTAGAAAACATTTTCAATACATATTCATAAATAAAACTAACGAACCCGACCTTTCAACATATTCCTATCACTCCCAACTATCACTACTTTGATTCATTTCTAGGAAATCAACCTCTCGTGCGTCGAGTTTGTACTTAATACTAGCTCCAATAATATACGTGAAAAGGAACATCATCATTGAATTTTCAGTTCAATCCCGATCAAACTATTGACTAAAATTTAAGTTCAATAATCTCCATCAAGGTACTCTTGGACTAAGTAGGACGGTCGATGTTCACATCAATAATTTCTAGCTAAAATTGACTCGAATGACTACATTAACAAATTAGTTTCTTGCCATCATTAAAAGGGTAAGTGACTTATATTGAATATTAGAATTGCACAGCTCTGATAACACTCTCATAAGAGAAGCTCTTTAAGGAAGGAGATGAATATACTACTTGCTGAAAAAAAAAAAAACTTTTCACTCTCTATTTTGAAACGATTACAAGACTCGTTTATATATAGGTTTAAAGCATGACTCTTGACGTTCCTTAGATATATGTAAAAGAAATGTCTAAATAAATAGTAATAATGACAACATGTCTAAATAGTAATAAAGACACTTTAATATGTGTGCCGAAACGGCTTCCGTTAGAAACTGAACAGCTTTTCAACCAAAACACAAAGAGTCATGAAAGATAGGCGGTGATATATTCAATACTCCTCTCACCGACTACTCTCTCCAAGGATAGTCCTCGCGACCATACCAAGCTGAGCTTGAAACTCTTCAAACTTTGCAGCTCCAAGACCTTTGGTGAAGATATTAGCAACTTGATCACCTGTCTTGATGTACTTCATCTTGATCTCGCCCTCCAACACTTTCTCTCGCAAAAAGTGATAATGGACTTCCACATGCTTAGTCCTAGCATGGAAAACTGGATTCTCTGCCAAGCTTATAGTGGATAGATTATCATAATACAATATTGTCGAATAATCTATTGACTGATGAAGATCATCCAATAACTGCACTAGCCACGTGCTTTCCTGAGCTGCCATTGCTGCTACTCTATATTCAACTTCTGTTGTAGACAAAGACACAGTCGGCTGTCTTTTACTGCACTAGGGTACTACTGCTGATCCAAGATTAAATGAGTATCCAGTAGTTGATTGTCGTGTGTGTTGATCTCTAGCATAGTCGGCATCACAATGACCGACCAACTCACTCGATGATCCCTTTTTATACAAAAGCCCAAAATCAAAAGTCTTCTTTACAAACCTCAGGATATGCTTGGCTGCATCCAAGTGAGGCTTCCTTGGCTTCTCTATGAATCGACTCACTACTCCCACTGCAAAAGAGATGTCAGGCCGAGTTATGATAAGGTAAATTAGACTGCCTACCAGTTGCCTATACATAGTCGAATCTTCTAGCTCTCGACCTTCTTCAGCACATAGCTTTGCGTTCCCATCCAACGGAGTAGATATAAGTTTGAAATCAAGCATTCCGAATTTTTTCAAGAGATCTCATGCATACTTTTGTTGACATAGGAATAATCCTTCCTTTGTCCTTTCAATCTCGAGCCCCAGAAAGTGTTTTAGTTCTCCAAGCTCCTTCATTTGGAACTGCACAGAGAGGTTGGCTTTAATTCGACATATCTCATCTTCATCATCTTCAATAATGATGAGATCATCCACATAAACCAGCACAGTTGCAACCTTTCCATCTTCTGCCTTTACGAATAGGCTTGAGTCTGCTGGAGCTACATTATAATCATTCTTCAACAAGAATTCTGCAATTTTTCCATACCATGCTCTCGGGGCTTGCTTCAAGCCATACAATGTTTTCTTTAGCTTGCAGACATATTCTGGATGAATTTTGCTCTTGAAGCCATCCGGTTGCTCCATGTATATCTCTCGCTCGAGTTCTCCATGCAGGAAAGTATTCTTCACATCCATCTGCCACACATTCCACGACTTGCTTGCTGCAAGTGCTAATAGAACTCAAACAGTGGTAACCTTTGCCATCGGGCTAAAGGTCTCTTCATAATCAACCCCATATTTTTGCGAAAATCCTTGAGCCACTAGACGTGCTTTATACCTCTCAATTGACCTGTCTGGTCGAGTTTTAAGTTTATAAACCCATTTGCAAGAAATAGGATGTACCTCTTCAGGTTTCGGTAACAAGTCCCAAGTCTTATTCTTCTTTAGTGTGAGGATTTCTTCTTCCATGGCCTTCCTCCATTTTGTACTCTTTGAGGCTTCTTCATATGTCGAAGGCTCGACCATGCCAACATCTTCAGTCAATGCTGCATTGGCATACTTGGGGTTCGGCTTCATTTGCCTCGTCGATCTCCGAAGTTGAGGCTCCTCCTTTTCAAGTTCTTCGACTTGACTTGGTCGAAGTTCTTCTGTCGACCTTGGATACTCACTAGATGAACTTGTCGATCCTGGTGATTGTGCTTCGACATCTTTTTCAACAGGCTGATTCTCATCGAATTCTTTCAGCCTTTCTTCGACCTCTTCGTCGAAATGCTGTGAATTTGGCAATTCAACTGCTTGAGGTGACCACCTAGAAGACACTTCATCGAACACCACATTCCTTGAAGTATAGCACCTCCCTATTGTAGGGTCATAGCACTTCCACCCCTTTCATTGATCATCATATCCCATGAATATGCAGCGGAGCGCCTTTTTGTCGAATTTGCTGCGAAGATGATCAGGCACAAATGCATAACATACACATTCAAAAACTCTAAAGTGACTTACCATAGGCTTGCGATTCCATAGCTTCTCGTATGGTGATATAAAACCAAGCCTTGCTTGGGGCAGCATGTTAGTCACGTGAGCCACCGTCTTCATACATTTGGCCCAAAACCTCGGCGGAACATTCTTTGCGTGCAACATGCTCCTGCATGTCTCAGCTAGATGTCGATTCTTTCTTTCGGCAACACCATTCTGTTGCGGTGTATATGGATAAGTATACTGTCGACATATCTTGTACTCTTGCAAATACTTCGTAAACTCATAGGAAGTGTACTCTCCCCCGTTATCGGTGCGTAGGCAATAAATTTTTCTACCTACTTCACTTTCAACCTTCTCTTTAAACACCTTAAATTTAATAAACGCCTTAGATTTTTCCTTCATGAAATCAACCCAGATGTACCTGGAGAAGTCGTTGATGAAAGTGATCATATACTTCAATTCGCTAACCGATTGCTGCTTCATCGGACCAAACACATCCGAGTGAACGAGCTCGAGAGGCATCTGAGCTTTGAACAATGATTCCTCATACGGAAGTTGATGTGCCTTCCCGTATTGGCACCCGGCACAAACCACATTTTCTTGCACTTCCAACTGGGGAAGACCCCTCAGCATGTTCTTTTGCATCATCACCTTCAACTTGTGATAACTTACATGCCCAAGCCGCACATGCCATAAATCGGGTGTATCATTCCTTCGGGTTTTGTTTACGTATGCCATTTGAACAGACATCACATTGACAGACTCCAGCTGACGTCCCTCCATGATTGGTCGACCAGTGGACTTCAAACTTCGGTACACCTTAACATCTCGTGGACTGAACACCACATAATTACTCGAGTTTGTGAACTGGGACACAGACAATCTTCATTATTGGCACGTGATACACACTTTTCAATTCAACTTGCTGTGAATTGAACCGAGGAGTTATCATCGTCTCGCCGATATGAGTAATCGGCAACCTCGAGCCGTCTGCAGTAATAACAACACATCCTCCGGTATAATTACGCATGTTCGACAGTTTGCCTTGATCTCTAGTCATATGACTCAAACACCCTAAATCAACAATCTAGTCATAATTATAATTAATTGACTTTTCACTTAAAGAGATTAATGCCATCGCATCATTTAACTCGACTACGAAAGAGGTAGGGAACTCATTTGACACCACTATTGCAACAGACGTTTGGAAATCCCATTCCTTATCTTCATCGAAATCATTCATCTTTGATGATGTTGTGACATTTCCTTCAACTTTCTTCGCTCGACAATCTCTGGCAAAGTGGCCCTCCTTGCCGCAGACGTAACATCGTCCACTACGTCTTTGGCCATCGCGTTGCCTGGCTCCCCCTGGTCGAAGGCTCAACTCTCCTGGACGCTTTTGCCATCCTTCACAAGCTGGTTGCTTTTGCCATTCGACATGACTTTTCTTGGACTTGCCATCTTTATTGTTAGCACCGGTTCGCCTCTGGCCCTTGAACCCTCTTTTATCACTGAAGAGGGCACTTTCTTCTTCCTTAACAGAAACCTTAGACATTTGACTATCTAAAGTCTCTTGGTTAGCCAGAATATTCTCCAGATTGGTCAACGTTGGTTGAGTTGCCCATCCACGAGTAGCCGTAATAATACCGTTATATTTCGGCTTTAACCCGTGAATAATAATTCTTCTCATTCTTGTTTCTGAGATGGCATTAGCGGGATCTAACTTTGAAATTTCGTCACAAATAGATTTAACTTTGGAGAAATACTGACTCACCGTCATATTTTGTTGTGACATCGATAGCAGCTCGTTCTCCAGCCTTTGTAGCTTGGCATCATTCGACCTTGTGAATAATGCTGCCAAGTTATCCCATGCCTCCCTGGGAGTCTGTGTGCGCCTAATGTGCGGCAATAAATCATCTTCGACGGTTACAACAAGAGTGTAAAGAGCCTTACTCGCTTTTATCTTCCATCTCCTCTGTGCATCATCGTCTCTGGGTGCCATGGTGTTTCTATTGCCAATAATATCCCACAAATCCTGACCCAGCAAATAAAAGTGCATCCGGACACTCCAATTATTGTAATTGGAGTTGTTGAGCTTCTCAATGCTATTTGTCGAATTTGAAATATTCGCCATCTGACTTGAAATAATGCCCAGCACTACTCCAAGAAACCTTGATCCTCGACCAATCGATCACAGTCCCTAACTGTACATCGGTAGAACTTCGACGTATTCCGGTCCTTGACCACTTGCGCACGAACAATGGTCCTTGATCACCATCTTCATGAACTACGCTCCGGAAGACTTGACTTATGGTCCTTGACAACCGTGCTTTCGGTCCCAGATAACCTAGCTCTGATATCAATTATTGAATATCAGAATCGCACAGCTCTGATAACACTATCACAAGAGAAGCTTTTTAAGGAAGGAGATGAATATACTGCTTGCTGAAAAAAAAAATTTTTCACTCTCTATTTTGAAACGATTACAAGACTCATTTATATATAGGCTTAAAGCACGACTCTTGACATTCCTTAGATATATGAAAAGACATGTCTAAATAAATAGTAATAAAGACAACATGTCTAAATAGTAATAAAGACACTTTAATATGTGTGCCGAAATGGCTTCCGTTAGAAATTGAACAACCTTTTGACCAAAACACGAAGAGTCATGAGAGATAGGCGGTGATATATTCAATAACTTAAGGTGCACATGACAACCATTCTATTTTTCTATTTCTCTATTTTTCTATTCCTTGAAATAGATTTGGAATAGAAATTCGTTTGGTGACACAATTTTATTTTTTTTAAAATTATTTCTAGAACAACTTTTTACTTCAAAAATAGATTTGGACTAGAAATCAGAAGTTAAAATATTTACCTTTTCTATTTCTAGAACAAAAGTGAGTAATGAAAACTCTTCTCGTTGTTTACTCTCATCATTGCCATCCACCCACCCATCGCCCGTGGGATGTCGGATGCCTGCCGTTGACCACCATATGTCAGATGCCTGCTGCTGGTTGCTCACCGCAGGTTGTTGGATGCTTGTTGCCGGCCCTCAGACTCCGGCCATCTACTACCAATCGCTGATTGTTCACCACCGGCCGCCCGTTGGTTGCTGGATGTTGCTTGCGTGCCTCCTACCGCCGATTGCCGGTCATTGGTGAGCCCCTTGCGATTGTTGGCCGTTAGAAGCCAAACGCCTCCCATTACTCCTTGGGGAGGGGGGGGATTTTGTGTCATTATTAAATGAATTTCTATTTCAAGAGCAGAAATTTTATAAGGTTATCAAATGCATATTTCTGCTTAGAAACTTATCTAAAGAATAAAAATAGGAAAATTAATTTCTAGTTAGAAACTGATTTCTAGAATGGAATGGTTATCATACATGCCCTTAGTGTCCATTATTAGCGAATTTTGTTCTTTGACAGTTGACCTCGGTGTAGACGCGAAGTGCATCATCAGTATCCTCAGAAGTCGTTCAAGAATTCCGAGCCAAAGATGAAGAAAGTCAGCGAGTTCATGAAGGATGTTATGCTGCATTTGCGGTTCTTCATCCAAAGCCTACGTAAGGCATTTGGAGGCTTTTGCCTTCTTTTTGTTTTTTGTTATTTTTTAATCATGTATTGCAATCCCTTCTGGCTTCTCCTGCTCTTCAATTTCTTGTACCTTCACTATCCTGCAGCGTTAATACAATGTTGTTAAACCCAAACTTTATACTTAAGCTCGCTTGCCTTCAATTTTCAAGGTATCCAATCGAGCGATCGAATCGTTCTAGACATCAACTCAAAACCCCAGATCTAGTTTGCGTTCCTTTCTCGAACGTCCATCAGCTGTTTAACACACAAGGACTGTGGCTGTGCCGAAATTTCTGATCTGTTGAAGTCAAGCGACAATGAATGTGGTACGTTTCACAATTCTCTGACTCATGTAATTTTAACATAAATAACATGTTACCGCCGCGTGGTATGATTGTCCTATTTTATACCCTCTCTGGTCTTTAGTTGCGAAGCACTTTTGGTACTTGGGGCCCAAAAGCTTAGGCTATATTTGACTATTTCTCGTTTCCCTTAAGATGGATTAATGGGTTTGATATGAGACCATGTATTTGGGCTCATTTGGATCCAAATGGGGCTCGTAGGGGTGTGCAACCAGACTGGGTATACCCGGCAATTGGACCACCCCACCCGAAAAATAGGGCCGGGAATTGGTTCCCAAAATTCGGAATCAGTTGGAACTGGTTTGGGAACCGGTTCTGAGCAAATACCCACCGGTAACCGGATCGATTGAACTGATTTGGGAACCGGTTTTGTAAACCCAAAAGACCAAAACCCTATATTTTCCCCTAATTTCTAATCTTAGAATTGCATTTTTCCTCTTGCACAACACTCCCCCTTCATTGTTTCTATTCTTCGCTTGCTTCCCGCCCTCGCTAGCTCATTGTCACACCATTCATCGCATAGGATTTTTGCTTTGCCTTATATGTTTGTTGATGATAATTAATCTTGTGAATTCTTAATTTTGTTTAGTCAAAAAGTTCATGTACTTATTGATCATATGTGCTTAATGTTTCAATATAAATTATGAGGATTTCGTTATTTTCTCACGTATTAATGTAAAATTCGAAACTGTATAGGATATTGGGCAGTTGCAAAATAGGTTCTAGTGGAAACGGGGTTGACTTTGGAACCGGACCGGAAAAATAGGCTGGTTCCAAAATAGGGTCCAGTACAAATAGGGTTGGGTACAAGATTCAGGTTTGCAAACTACTCACCTTGGACCTGATCACCCTAGGGGCTCTTAGTATCCTTTGCCTAGTTTAATGAATCCACAGTAGGGCCGTTGCTTTTTAGCAGCTGCCGGTTCAATCTAATGCCTGGTCCAGGATCTCAAGACATCCAAGCAAAATGTTGCTCTTTACAGACTTGCAACCAATCAATCTCAATCTAACATCAGTAACAATCTTTCTGTATACATCATTTACATCCAACGCAGTTCCACCATTATGTAATCTCCAGTAGCAGACCAAGCAAGTTTAAACAGCAATGTCTGAAAAGAAGCACCCCTTGACATTTTTTAATCCAATGAAACCCAAAGTCCACACATCGCACATCCTATTTGTACCAAAAAGATCCAGCACTCTCCTCCAAACTAAAGATGAAAAACTACATTCAAAGATTAGATGATTGTTTCTCATTCACGAGGCCACATAAAATGCGGCTAGCTGAAGACATAGAAACACAACTTAGCGTCCCATCTCAACTAGCAAGCCTAATCAGAACAAGCATCCATGAAATAAAACAGTGCTTGGGAATAGATGGGTTAAACCAGATACGTCTGTGCCAATCAACATGCTGGTCCTTCACTCTAATAGTCCTCCAAGAACAAGCAGTAGAGTAAGAACCAGATGAGTAAGGAATCCAAATCAACTAAAAATCAGCTGCCACATTGGGGAACAACACACCAGATATATCAGTTTGAATCTGCACCATAGCATCAGATCTTGCACGGGGCCAGCACCATCCAAGATCATTTATAACCCGGGATACTTTGCAATTTAAAGAATCATTAGTTACCACTCTTATTGAGAATTTATCTAAAAATGACCCAAAAGGATGCTTGGACTAGCTAAGGTTCTTTGAAAGGTTATAACTTCTTAGTCGATGATCGCTATATGCCACAAAGATTAATCCCAATAGAAACATCATGCTTCTGAATTGGGAAAAATAAGTGAAAATTTGATAACATATTATGTTACAAGAACATAAATTTGCATCTAAAGTCCAAACATCACATTTGAATCTAACGTTCAACTGGTTTTGTCAACAGCTTATTTGGGTCAACAATATCAGAAGATGTATAATTTAATCTTGGGTTAATACCATGAAAAACCATAAATTGGTACACATGTAACAAATTTACTTTAAACTAAAATCTCAAATTGATAGCCATGTAACAAATTTACTCAAAACTAACTTTTTAACCATCAAAAAAGGAAAATTGTCCAAAAAATCATAAACCTATAACATTTTTGTCAATTTAGTTCAAAACTTTTCAATTTAGATGTAAATTTTTTCACGTTTTGTTAATTGAGTTCATCCATTAATTTTGGTTAGAAATTACTGACGTGGACACTGACTGTCTTATGTGTTACGATCGGTGTTGACAATTTTGTCAATAATATTTTAATATTTTTCAGATTTTTTAGTTAATTTTTTTCTTTTCTTTCTTCCTTTTTCCCCTTTTGTCTTATTTTCATTTTCTTCTTTCTTTTTCCCTTTTTCTCATTGTTGGCCACTCTCGGGCCTCATCGATGGCCAATGAGTAGCTGGCCTCAGGCGAGGACCACCCTCGTCGACCTCGGTCTCGACCATGGCTGTCAGCGGTGATTAGGGTTTGGAGCTTGTGGCTGCCATAGCCACTTGAGCTCGAGCTTTGGCTCGTGGCCATGGTTGGGATATGGAGCTCACATATCTTGAGCTCGTCGCCTCATGGCCATAGTAGAGATGGATAGTGGCAAGGAGTCTATTGCCAGCAATCAGTTGATGTTTACCTTCCATATTCCTCTCGACAGTGGGATCCAAACAATCAGTGAGTTCTGCTTCCTTTTGGCTCGTTTCTCTGTAAGAGGGTTCCATCGCAAGTAGTCCTTATTCATTGCCATGGCCTCCTCCACTATTTGTCTTAGATCTATGTGTTACTAACGGAACACAAATTTTTTTCTATTTTTCCATATATTGTAGAGCACTCCAGCGACAACCATGGCTGCGATGGTGGACGGGATCTAGAGCTCTAGATCCTAGCCATTGCAGCAGGCCACAAGCTCAAGATATGTGAAACTGGCCATGGCTATGAGGTGATGAGCTCCAGATCCCGGCCATAGCCGCAAGCCTAGAGCTTGAGTTCAAGGGGCCATGGTGGCCACAGGCTCCACATCTTGACAACCATCGACATCCATGACCACGAGCCAGAGCTTGAGCTCAAGTGGTCATGGTGGCCACAATCTCTAGGTCCTAACCACCATTGAAAGCCGCGGCTCGGGCTGAGGCCGAGGGTGGCAACTTGCTGGCCATTGGCAAGGCCTGGTGGTGGTTGGGCGGAGGGAAAAAGGGAAAAGGAAAAGAAGAGAAAAGTAAAAAGAAAAAAAAAAAAGAAGGAAAAGAGTCAGAGGTGGCCGATGGAGGGAAAAAGGGAAAAAGAAAAGAAGAGAAAAGGAAAAAAAAAAAAAAAGAGAAGGAAAAGAGAAAAAAAAGAAGAAAAAAATCCCAAAGATATTGAAATATTATTAAAATTATCCACGTCAAAAACCGGTCATGCCATGTAGGATGGCTGATGTGCATATCAGCAATTTTCAACCAAAATTGGCCGGATGGTCTCAATTGGCAAAACGTAAAAATGTTTAGAACTTAATTAGTAGGTTAAGATTGACTTGTCAAGAATGCAATAAGTCTATGAATTTTTAAATAATTTTCTCTCATAAAAAGCCCAAAACTAGTATATTTGTGATAAATTTATCATCCGAAAAATCATAAATTAGTACATCTGTGGTAAACGGAGGGTAAAACCCTAAAATGGTACATCCACTACTTGCCATGTATCATCCAACTCGGCAATTTTATAATAAAATTCATGAAAATTAATAGATGGTAAATTTATCACTTGTGTACCAGTTTAGGATTTTTTGTGGTTAAAAAATTAGTTTAGGAAAAATATATCACACATTTACCTGTTTGAGATTTTTTGTAATATAACCCTTTAATCTATTGAATCGACCAAACATAAAAGCACGTCCAAGTGGGAGAAACCAATGAAGTAGAGAATTGCCATAGGATAACAAGTATATTACTGACACTAATAAAATGCCACCGATGATATTGAAAATTGCTGCTAATAATCTTTAAAATGTCGCTAAATGCATCTTATCGTGCCAATTTCAGAAATGATGCTAATGGAGTGTAAAAAACGTTCGATATTGTTGTAGCGAGTTGGTTTGAGAGATAGTTCTCAATGATAGGGAAACTTTAGTTCTTTGCCATTTACTGTAGTGAGTAGGATCAAATTTATTATTAACAAAAAATATAACCAACATACAAGTGAGACGAAACTCACATTTGACTTAAACGTATAGAATATGGATAGATAAATTTGTAACTTCTTTATATATGGTAGTCAGTATTTTTGGTTTAGAAAAGTAATTTCCAATATATTGTTAAATTGAATGAATAAATTATACTGCGTTCCATAGCCTTTTTTTTCCCCATTGGAAAAGTAAGCACCCACTTATTAGTAACTATAAATTTGTTCACACACTTAGTTGATTTTTCAATAAGGAAAAGTAACTTTCAACCTATAATAAAAACGATAAAAAAAATAATATTCCACTAGTTATATGAAAAAGTAAATAATTCAAGGGTTGATGCTACAAAAAATCTTAAATTGATACAACTGTGACTAATCTACCACAAGTTAATTTGTTAATCACCAAAAACTTTAAGCTAGTACATTTATGATAAATTTAATCAAAACTAATTTTTTGATCATAAAAATCCAAAATTAATACATTTTTTTATTATAAATTTACCATCCATTAGTTTATCTTAAATTGAATTAATATCACAAAAAATCAGAAATCGATACACCTGTGACAAATGAAAGGTAAAATTCTAAACTAATATACTTGTCAATTGACGTGTCACCAAATTTAGCAATTTGACATTAAAGTTTAATGAAAATTAACAAAGGGTAAATTTGTCATAAATAGAGTTTTAAATGGTCAAAAATTAATTTAGGGTAAATTTGTTATCGGTGTACCAATTTGAGATTTTTTAAGGTATTACTCCTAACTCTAATTAGCAACTTCTATATCTATATTTGATTAATGATATTCTCAATCAAAAAAGAGAGAGGCAAATTTCGATTAAAAAAAAGTAGTGAAAATAACTAAAATGGAATGCCTGACTCCTTCGGTTGTCTAAAGAACATAATGTGCACATGGCTAGTTGTGCAGGTCACTTGGGGAAGAGCTTGGTCACTTAATTTACCCTCCGTTAGTCTCTCTTAAATTGAATTAATTTCACAAAAAATCATAAATTGATACACCTGTGACAAATGAAAGGTAAAATTCTAAACTAGTATATTCGTCAATTGATATGTGTCACCAAATTCAGCAATTTGACATTAAAGTTTAATGAAAATTAATAAAGGGTAAATTTGTCATATATATAGAGTTTTAAATGGTCAAAAATTAATTTATGGTAAATTTGTTATCGATGTACCAATTTGAGATTTTTTAAGGTATTATGATATTCTCAATCAAAAAAGAGAGAGGCAAATTTCGATTAAAAAAAAGTAGTGAAAATAACTAAAATGGAATGCCCGACTCCTTCGGTTGTCTAGAGAACATTCTTTCGCTCCTTGTCAAAAATGACAAATCGAAACCCAAGAGCGAGATATAGGAATCTGTGGAAAATATTCCTAACTTTGTTATTTCTCAAGTCGGCTGACTGCTTCTGAATAAGAAAATCGAAACCCACAGGTAGGATTCATTAAATCGTGGGGTTTTTTGTCACACCCCGATTTTCGGGGACGCGCCCATCCTTCTACTTGGTCGATTTTAAAGTGCGATATCCCAGGACTAAGTATCGCCGACCCTTTTTGTTTATTATGCATGCGGAAGCAGTTATAAATCCCCAGACAATAAAACAATGGGATAAAAAAGCAAGCCATATTTTTCATATTGAAATTCACAACCATACTTTTATTAACAGCACAACTCATAGTATATTTACAATACTATTCACAGCATACTTGTCTCACACCTATCTACACTAAGATAGGATTCACAAAAGGGATAGGATCTCAATCCACATCCGGGTTGTACTCAAGATCCCTCTCTGGATCATCTTCTTCTTCTTCAAAAATCTTTCTCCTCCTCAGGTTCCTCTTCCTTGGCTCCTCCTTAGGGTCCTGAAATGGTTATTCAATAACCAATGAGACAACGTCTCAGCAGGTTCTACCCCCTAAGACCCGATTAGTAAACTAATACGCTAAACGGTTGCCTAAGCACAACACGAGCCAGAGAACTTACCTTGGCCTCATTTCCAACCTGCAATTCAAGGTTAAACACAGATATTCAAACAATTCACGACATCCGATCAAGCATTGATCAATCGACTTAGTTGATTATATGTCATTCGAACCACCTCTAGGTCATTCCCACTCATACCATAATTTCCCAATCGTGTACTCATTCACCAAATCACATGTGTTTCTCGGGCGCCGTTTTCGCCAATGACATATCGATCACCGACACTGTGCATTCTTTAAGGCGTCGTTTTCACCAGTGATATCCTCCATCACCGAACCACGTGTCCTTTTTAGGGCGTCGTTTTCGCCAAGGTGACATCGACAATAGACAATATCGTGAGTTCTTTAAGGCGTCGTTTTCACTAGTGATATTTCCTTAATCACCGAACCACGTTTGTCTATAAGTCATTCACGTGTGTTCTTTAAGGCGCCATTTTCGCCAGTGATACTTCCAATCACCGAACTACGTATGTCCAATAACCTTGTACCTGATTGGTCTCAGCCAATAATGTTCTCAGTTAGCTCTCACCATTCCCTCTACTATATAGCCCATCAATGTAACTGGCGCTATATACTCATACTCGGCCATCTACTAATCAAATATTCAATTACAAACAATTTAGAACAAATCCTCAAATTTCACAATTTAAATCAATTCCATATAAATTGAAGCTCAATTAAATAAACGGACTGCACCACGACAATCAGCGAAATTCCTTACACGCCATCCTTGAATTTCCCGAAAAATAATTAATTAAATAATTAATTTCGAAAAATTAAATAAATAAATATTAAAAATCCAATTTAGGCCTGTAATGCCTGATTGGAGCCCAAAATGGGTCGGGAAAAATCCCAAGATACATTTAATAAATATTAGAGACTCTCTACTTGCTAATGACTAAGTTTAACCACCTAACATGCATCATTAAGTCACTAATTTAATTGTTCTAAACTAATCTAACCAACTAATTGTAGTTAATTGAATCTAATCAACCCTTAGGCATAATTAGCAAACTAAGAAAGCATTAGTGAGCAAAACTTACTTGGTAAAAGCGAAGGCCGGGACACCGCGACGGTGGCTAAACTTGGGCTTTCGTCGACACCGGCGGGCTTAGACCGGGCCTTAAGCTTGGGCTTTGCTGCGATTGGGCTTTCTTTGCGGGCTGGACTTGGGCTGAACTTGCTGAATTGGGCCCAAATGGAGTTGCTGGAGAGATAGGCTGAGTTGGGCCGGTTTCTTGGGCTGCAGTAATTTATGGAATTGTTGGGCCGAGCAACAAAGAAAAGGAGTCTGCTGGGCTTCGGAGTTGAATTGCTGGGCCTGGCGAGAGAGACAGCAAGGCCTGCTGCCCGCTTGGATTCCACCGGGCCGAGACGTATGCGTGGACTGAAGATGGCGCTGGCGTCGAAGTTGAGTCCGTTGCTGGCGCTTGCTTGATGGAAACACGAGATGGCGGAGACGAATTTGCTGGCTCAGTTGCCGACCGTGGAGGACGCCTGGCAGCAGACACGGATGGAGGAGCAGCTTCGCTTAGGCCACGAGAGACACACGGCAGCTTCGGTCTTCGAAATTCACGGGTGCTGCCCAGTCAACCGAAGGCTCCGCTTGATGCTGGAGTTGACCGCGAGCTGGCGTGAGAGGCATCGTGAAGATGGGTAGTGGAGCAGACGGTCGTGGAGCTGAGGGCTGAAGGACGCGCGGTAGATGGGAGACAACGACCGCAGAGGCTGCACGCGGGGGAAGGCTTCGCTGGACTGGAATTCGACCGAAAGAAATAAAGCAGAAGCTGAACAAAGAAATTGAAAGTGAAGCCGAAGACTGAGGTTGTCGCACAAAGGAAAGATGGACAGCAAGTCTTGGACGGCAACTAGAGAGGGAATAAGGGAGGAGTGAGTGAGGGCTCCACCAAGGCTTGATATTTTGCAAAATATCGTCCAAGAATTACCCTTGCCAAGTAAAAACACTTGGCCTTCATTTGGCCATAAAAAAAAATGTCCCATATAACCTCTCAAGTAGTCCATTATTGCTAGGGTGAGGGGATGTTACGAATTTCTTAGCCAAGGCTTCAGTTGCTCTTCACTTCTCTCTTGATTCATTCTCAATTGGCCACCATAATTTCAATTGATATATCAATTATCAAATTGATAATTTTCCTCACCCAATTACCCATCTTGCATCTCAATTTTGCATCCAATTTAATCCTCGACTTTAATTACACAAAAACGACCATGCGACAACTTTTTTCCAAAAAGTGTCGGGTGTCAGAAAAATCTTCTGAGACTGAGTCGACACTCCTATAATTTATTGTAACATGACAGAAACTTCAATTTCTAAAATCGGACTTGAATTGACGGTTATTTCCTTTTGGCGCGTTTTTAGTGTGACCTAGACTATCGGGTAGTTTTCAGAACTTTTTAAAGCAAATGACCCGTGGTCAATTTTCTTTCGAGCCACAATGAACCCACTCGACTCAATGGCGACTCTCGATTGTCGTGAAAATATTGAGAGTTCAATTACGGACACAGGATACTAAAACGACAACAAAATCGGATTAGTATCGATCGACGAGAATTTTCCAATTTAGTGGAGTCACCCACGATCGACTATACATCTCGGTCGAACAGACCTATCTCTGTCTCAAATTGATTTTTAACTGTGCCGTAATGACCTATAAAGATGGACACGATCGAGAAGCCAATTCTAGTCGAATTCTCAAGTCTATTGTCTTAAAATTCTTAATAGCTTCCCCAACTCGTCTAGTTATCTCGAGAGTGATCAGTTCTGAGAATAGCCCTATAGACGCGTCAATGAAATGCCCGATTAATTCAATAGAAACCAGGTTGAGAAATTCAGGATGTCACATGTGACATCCCGATTTCTCCAATTCTATTTTCAATAAATTGAGACGGGCATTTCGTTGGCACGCATATAGTTCTTTTCCTTGAGTTGGCCACTCATGTGAAAACTAGTCTATAAGGTGAAGCCGTTAAGAAATTCTAATGTATCAGACTTGAGAATTTGACTAAAAAACGATCTTTCAACTGAGCTGATCTGCAAGGGTCATTACGGCACAATTAAAAAAAATCGATTAGAGATCGGAGATAGGTCGACTCGATAGAGGCATGTGATCAGGTGTGGGTAATTCTATCAGATCGCACAATTCTTGTCGATTGGCACTTTGACCGACTTTTCTAGTCGATTGGGTGCACCCGTGTTCGTATTTGAAATATTGAGATTACCCCGACAATCGAGAGTCGCCGTGTGTCAAAGATGTACATTGTGGCTTGATCAACCACAGGTCAAATGCATGAAAATTTCTAAAGGCTACCCAGGTTGGGCCGCACTAATATCGTCTTAAAGTGAAATTAACCGTGGAATTGAGATCGAATTCGAAATTGGAAGTCTGGGTGTGTCACAAATCATTTTAGGAATATTAACTCATCTTTGGAAGATTTTTCATGCAAGCCGAGTTTTCAGTAAGATAATCGAGAGAATGGCTAATTTGGCTCGAGAAATTAGTAGGCCCGCTTTTGTTCGTCTTTTGGGACTTAAGTTGGTTACATGGACAAGTGAATATGTGAATTGAAGGGTGGTGACGTTGGATTAATTTTATGGGCTTCAATTTAATTTAATTGGAAGAGAATCGAGTGAAATTGAAGAAGTTGTTGTCTGAAAACGTTGGGCGGAAATGAAAGTGAACCCATTGGAATAAGGTTGTGGGAGATAGTGGAGTGTGATGTCATTCATGAGGTCGCACATGGTGGCCATTTTTTGTGGGATTAAAGGAAAAGAAAAAAAAAAAGAGAATGGTCCCATCTCTCTCTCTCTCTCTCCTTCCTCTCTCTCCCTTTCCCCTTCCTCTCTCCCGTGCGACCACTTCTCCATCTTCATCTTCTTCTTCTTCTTCTTCTTCTTCATGCTTGAATCGGCGGAAAGGGGGAGCTCGTGCGTGCAGCAGCCCGACGGAAGCCAGCCGAGCTTGACGCCGCCGCATGCCGCCGGAGCCGTCGCCGTCGCCGCCCGTTCGCGCGCGAAGCCTCGCGTGTGCGCTCGCCTGCCCTCACGTCGCAGCCGCTGCATCAGCCCGTGCCGGAGCCGTTCGGCCACCTCCGGCCACCGTTCGGGCCCCGCCTAGGTCCGGTTCGACCCCTCAACCTTCCCCGGTCCTTCTCCATCCCATCCAAGCTCCGGATCTACCCTTTCTCGGCCTCAACCAGCCGTGGACAGCAGCTGCAGAAAATGGGTATGGCAGCTCGGTTTTGGCCTGTTTTGGCCGTCTTCCCGAGCCCGGATGCTCGGCCCGCCTTGAGGAAAGTCGATCCTCGCGTCGTTCTCGTCGTTTTGGTCTGCTCGGCTCGCTAATCCGGTGAGTTTAGCTCACTAAACCTTCATTAGAGGGTTAATGATGCTTTATGTGTGTTTAGTTTATGTTAAGTGTTATTAGGTGGTTAGTTTAATTTATTTAGGTGTAGATTATATTAATGTGCTTGATTAACTTAAAGTGGGTTTAAGTTAAGGCTAAATGAATGTTTATATTAATATAAGCTTTGATGTGACTTAAAGGAATTTGTTTTTGATTTATTTAAGTACTCCGAAATTATTAAATTATTTAATAATATATATTATTCGAAATTATTAAAATATTATTATTTAATTATTTTCGGAATAAATTTAATTATTTATTAAATTCCGAAAATTTTGTTAGGGCCCTAAATTCTCAGAATTTCGTGCCGGTCGCCATTCTTGTGTAGTCAGATTTTGAAATTGATGATTGGATATTATAAATTGAGTGTGGATTGTGAAAAATATGGATATTATTATTTAATTTATTTTCGGAATAAATTTAATTATTTAATAAATTCTGAAAATTATTTTGGGACCCTAAATTCTCATAATTTCGTGCTGATCGCTGCTGTGTATTCAGATTATGAATTTGATGATTGGATAATGCAAATTGAGTGTTGATTGTGAAAATGATGATTTTATTTAGAAAATCTCAAGTGTCGGGTTTTGCATTGAAATTGGATTTTTAATGGTTAATATCGTAATTGGATTATGTGAGTGAAATGTAAAGTATCCAGGGATCGGTATCGAATTGTCGTGTGTTGGTTGAAAGGCTCGGGTCGCAATAGTGGCTAGGCCAACCTGGACCCTTATTCTCGCTGAAAATGCGCCAAGTGACGTGGCTCGGGTCGCGATAGTGGCTAGGCCAACGGACCTTTGTTCTTCTAGAAATGCCGTCAAGAGAGTGACGTGGCTCGGGTCGCAGAGGTGGCTAGCCAACCGGACCTTCGTTCTTCCGAAAATGCCGTCAAGAGAGTGACGTGGCTCGGGTCGCAGTAGAGGCTAGGCCAACTGGACCCATGCTCCTTCGGGAATGCCGTCGACGTAGTGACGAAGCCGCGCTCCAAGAGGGGGAGGCGATGCCTGGCATTAATGTTAGAAGATAGCCGAGCTGCGAGTATGCTATGCCCTTGTGTGGCAGTGAATAATAATTGGAATGCGTGCTAAGTACGACTGTGATTTATATGAAAGTGATGGCGTTCCGATTGTTTCAATTATTATTATTACCTGAGATTATGTGATACGAATTGTGCTAACCTGCAGGAAGGAATTGAGGCGAGGTAAGTTCTCTGTGTGATACGACTAGACCACCCTTGGGCGTATTTTCTTTCTAATAGGGGTTTAGGGGGTTGAACTTGCTGAGATATTGTCTCATCCCGGTTTAGGGATTACAATTTCAGGTCCCTGGTGGATGGAGTGGCCAGATAGCTTTGGTTGGCCTTGAGGAGTTGCAGAGGTAAAGTCATAAGATTGGAGAACGTGTCCGACTTGTACGTAGGACAATTCCTTTTTAAGAGCCGGTCTTTTGTAGACTTTTGGCCGTAGACCTCTGTTTGTAATTCTGTTGAATTATGAAAGTGTCATGTTGTGGTTTTGCTTCCTACTTTTCTATCCCGTATTTCATTGTCAGGGGTTTTATAATACGTTCTGCTTGCGCAATAATAAATGAAGGGGGTCGGCGACACTACCTGGGAATGTCGCATTTGCATGACTATGGTGGGATGTTGGCGCGCTCGAGATTCGGGGCGTGACATCACATTTTTCTTTTTCTCTTCGTTTCTGAGCGCAAGGAGACATACGTTGGGGGCGAACAGTGACAAGACCATAGCCTGTTTGACAGTGCATTCATGCGAGATACTTGGGAGGAAGCATGTACGCCGTCTGCATTGCTTATTCCTTTTCTATCGCCTAACTCAATGAAATGTTACTATGGAAAATATTAAAAGTAAGATGAATGCTCTTGGAACCCTTAAAAACATCAGCTTCTGATGAAGGACCAAAGGCAGGGATTCCAGCCTTCAACTAAATTATTTACCAAACCCGCAACAAGAAGAGCCTGTGGTCCGACCACAACTAGTCCGATTCGCTGCTTCCAGAAATATAGTAATAACATTGTACTATCGAGAACGTCAATCTGGAATGCAAGTGGCATCCCCCGAGCTGGAAATGCCGGCATTTCCCGGTGCACAGAAGACCGCGTCACAACACGGAGGCTGTTGCAATGCAAAGCAAAGTGCATGTTTCCTTCCTCCACCGCCAGTGACGAGCAACACCACTCTCTCTTGGGTAAAATATTTGGAAAAGGATATAAATGAATGACAGAAAACTTTAGAAATGTACACATTACGAAAGGAAGGCAAATTATAAGTTTAAAATACCCTCAAAACAAAACCATAAACACAATCAATGAAAGCAAAACAAAAGCGAATCATTGCAAACATAATTTTTCTCCACATATGTTCTATACCACATAGATACATTTATAAATAAATTTCCTGGTCATATAACGATTAATTCACCATGTTAAAAACTATCAAAGATAAAAAATAAATGAAATGTCGGATATTAAGGGCCAACCGGAAGGAGAAATTTAACATAAGCACCCAAAGAAAGCCACAATTAGCATGACAGACAGGATTGGATTTCTCATAATAAGCTTAAGTTCCAATATAGCTGACAATCACATAGAGGAATGGCATAACATTCTATGGATAATGCCAATATAACCCGCCAACAGTCTACGAGGCTTGCGCTGCTTTGCATCTATAGTTCCTAAAATGTTTTCATTACCCAAGGTTAGCAAAACAAATTGAGCTGATGAAGAACATCGAATTGTAGTGAGGACAATCACTGGGAAATTTGAGGATCCGTGACACCAAAACAAAGGGATAGACACACTATGCAAACAAATACTAATCCCTGTTCACAAAACCAAGAGCGCACCAGAGTAAATCCACAAAAATCGCTAATCATACCATCAGAAGCACGGTTACTTTGAGATAAATCAATGAAGACCGATTGCTCTAATGTCCCGCCGACACTTGAAAATAACCCGAGAATTTAATCTGATCGAAGGTAAACATTGTTCACAAAACAAAAGCGCTCCATGTACTTACATTCGAAATGTTTCTAAAATGAGATGGTATATCTAAGGTGATGATAAAAAGACGAACACTAGTTTTTAAACGACAAGAAAAGTTGGCAAGTTAAAAAATAAATAACTTAATTGAGACCTAGTAATCCAATATTAGGTTGTAAATTGATAGGATAAAAGGCGGCGAGTCACACTAATTTACATTGGTAAACTCTAAAAAGATAGTAAATTTTTGAGGTGTTGCTGACCAAAACAAATAAAGTTAGGTAACTTAATAAAAAAAATCAATAAAGTAAAAGAAAAAACGTTGGCAATTTACTCAAATAAGACTAGGTAGCTCAATAACTAGTTATTAATTGACAATGCCAAAGTTTGTCAGTTAATCTAATTTAGATTGATAAATTCATATAAGAGCTAATACATTCGAAATGTTTGAAATTTATGCAAGTATAAATTGATAAGTTGGCACAAAAATTGAAACTTACCGACTACAAAAAATTATCGATTTCATGAAATTGTTAGTAAGGTAGGTACTCACCAACACTTATTTTCACGTTAATCGCCACATGCTCTCCCTCATCATTAATTTATGTAAACGGACCCCTACCGCATTAAGAAGCATGTGGAATGGACCCCACGCTAATTCAACTCTTATTAAGCATCGATCGATTTCAACAACTAGTTTTGCATTAATACTTCTTATTTGAGAAAGTAACCTTTTTTCTTTGATTAACCAACTTCTCTGATCTTTACGAAAAAAAGAAAAGAAGAAGCTCTCATCTCATTTAGATCTTTTTTTTACCTTTTATAAGGACATCTTCAATTTACCAACTACTACATAAAGTGACTTTACCAACTTTGTTACCGACACTAAATGCAACTCTTATTAAGCACTGATCCATCTCAATAGGATGGTGCAAACTTGGCATCTACAAATAAATGGCAATAGACAACTAAGCATTGGGTTTGGCAGGTACATTTTCCCGGCAAACCACAAGGCAATTGCAAAGCTGCTGGCTGGTTCCTTTTGGTATACAGATGCACTTCTGCGGCATCGCGCTGGCCCCGAAATCGTTCAGGAACTTGAGAGCGCACTGGAAGCTCCCGTCTTCGCTGCACGCACCGTCGTACGTCTTCTCTTTCCGGCAGAAATTAGGATCTCCTGGATAATCGAACGAACATAAGAAAAAACCGGAGTCAAATTGAAGAGGTTTTGTCCCTTAATTGTTGCGAAAATTATCCTTTTCATCCATGTGCTTGTAACGAGCTTTCACTTCGCAAAATGGGCAAATGAGATTTATCGTTTTTCTCTGAAAATTTGAGATAAAAAACGATGAATGTACCTTTCGAGAGATCGACCAAACCGGAGATAAGAACCAGCGCGAACACGGTAAGGAGGACGGACTTCCTCATGATGTTTCTCTTTCTTGGTGCCTCCGTTTTTAGCGTATTGTAAAGGGCCAATGTATTGCTCACTTGCTCACCAGTCTAGTCGGATCGTAGAGAGAAGTGCTTAGAGAAGTTCTAGGTGAGAATGTAGGGAGTGAGCACCCCTATTTATACATGAGGCATTTCAATCGCTACCATTGATCATTTCTTGATCAAACGGTGGAGATCCACTCTCCTCAACTAATATCTATACACCACCATCAATCCTATTAAATACAAGAAATACCTTAAATGCAAATATACATTTCCGAAACCATCACTAGAATTTCTAGAATCCTCATCAAAACCGTGAGCCAAAGACATTTCAAGTCTTTTGATCATCTAGGTTATCTCTTTGATTGGTTGGGTTTAGAAACCTCTCGTTTGTGACAATATGCTATGTGATTGTGACAATTTGCCCTAGAATTCTAAAATGTTCACGAAACAAGACAGGTATATATGAGGGCTTATGTGACCTCAATGGGAAGTACAAACGTGGCTATAAGAGGTGAAATTTATTTTGTTACTTGTTTGTTAATATCTTGGACTTTGCTTTCTTATGCAAGGTGTTAAATTTCTTGAATTTTTTTTCTATAGAATCATTGATCGTGGACGAGATTGATACGCGAGCGACCCGCTCTTTGGTGACACCACAAATGTTTCAATCGTTGCACAAGATAAGTGACAATTAAATCAATTGTTGCGGCAGAGAGTCAGCTTCTAAAGCAATCCCATTTATCGGCTTATCAAAAAAAGAAATTCTATGTTATTGTCCTCCCAAATTTAAGGGACTCCACTTGGTTACGGTCCTGGGTGACAAGCACGTGTACGAAATTGCCCCTTTAAAGGTTGAGATGCTACCTCGATATGATTAGTCAATTAAAGAAAAATAAAATGAAAAAAAATTTAGTCTGCTTTTGGCTTAAGAAAATAATTTTAGTTGCATTTTCTTAAAATTTCAAGGTCTTATTTAAAAAGAAAATTTCTTTTAGAATGAAAGAAAGATTTCATACGACAAATGTACTTCATCGTAACAATAAATATACGACTGGGTAACTTTGTTATTCTCGAAATTCTTTTCCTGATAACCTTAGTTATTTATACAAGTTAGAGAAAAATATTTGCTGTCATGATATTTAGGCAATTTCAGGTTGAAATCGCTATATCAAGCTTTGATTATGTAGGATCTCTTTTGAAACTACATATCGTGACTGTTTTAGTTGAGAATTAGGCTTTGCCCATTAATCGAACGGTGCATAGAATTATGTGATTCACAAACATCTTGACTAATAAAGATGGAAAATTACATGCTATCCATTTAATATTCAAAAAAAAAAAAAAAATTGTCTAGTTGGGCCGACTCAATCCAACTCAACTCGAAAACTCTTGAGTCCGATAAGTTAATCCGGCTTTCATGGCTGAAAAAAAGGACAATTGCGTTGAAAATATCTGTCTATAACTTCTTCTCTTTCCAGCTAATATATCTATTTTTCTATCTATTTTTTTTTTAAATAACAAGAATAATGTAAAGATGCTTATCGAAGCTTTCATTGATATATCCTTCCTCGTGACGGACTCATGTCTTCAACGCACGCATTTCCTCCGCCTTTTATTTCTTCTAGACCGATTCTTCGCAAAAGCGTTCATGGACTGCCGTTTCGACATCCATAAATCCTTCGTCATTTTTCTCCAAAATTCCCATAATTCCCAATTTAAAGTATTTTAAGTGCATTAAAATCTATTATCTTACACCAAAACTGCCTCTTGAACATTAAATGCATTCAATTTAAGGAAAGGATTCCGTTTTAAAATTATTTTTTGACATTCTTCCCAAGAAAAGTAAAATTTACCGGAAAATCTCTTGTAAGCTTCAATCTTATTACGAATATTTGATTATATTGTGACAAAAGTTTCAGTCTAATTACAAAGAGTTTATTATAATATGATATTTTGTATGAGGAGGGGAATAGACTATGTACACCAACTATGTGATGAAGATGATTGTTTTCTTTTACAAAAAAATTTCAAGAGAAGAATATCATAAGTATAGTATATATCTAATTATATTGAAAGTGATGAGAAATAAAATTAACTCCATGAGAATGAAATTATATTTATATTTACAAATTCAAGTAAATTTGATTCTAGTAGGGAGGACATGTCATGTTGTAGAACGAAAATATGCACAAAAACATCTATACAATAATAGAGGAGAAAAATTAATTTGTTGCACGCAATAAAAGTTGTAGCAAAATAGACTAACGCTATGTGAAACACAATATAAGGAATTAGACCAATCTATAACAATATAGTTGATATACTGTACACAATATATTATGTATACAAAAATTATAGGTAATTATTATCATGAATCAATGATAATTACATATATAACATTAAAAATCATTTTGAACCAATCCAAAATAAATGTAGTAGAATAAAATATTACGGTTAATTTTACTTAATTAAAGATTGATGATTGCTTAAAAATTTCGACTAATAGTGTCAAATCAAAAACAAAATTAGTCCATGATAAACTCAATTATAGTAAAACAAGACATATTAAGGCATATTATCTAATAAACAATCAGTATGGTTTTTGTGTGGTATTTTCTCTAACTATTTAAATTTTATGGCCATTGTCGTTATAACTCTAAAAAATATACTATTATTTTTTCAAATGAGTTGAGTGTGAAAAAGTAGAAGAGGAGATTTTAATGGCTTTTTGAGATATAAAATCAATGCAAAGCATGCGCAAGTACACTATTTAATTTATGATTCTTCAATATGCTTTGTGAAGTGAACATGTTAGGTAAAGCACACAAAAATCCAATACCTTCATAATGGATAGATCCAAAAAAAAAAGCCCATAACTCGAGTCCATTGGCATCTTATTATGATTCATATTCACTCAAAAGTTTAAGGTATTGAATTATGGGCCAATTGGGAATTATCAATTATGTCTTTAAGCTAAAAACATCTGATGCGAGACTTCTTTCTTTGCAACACTCATATTTGCACTGACATTCACTCCCACACATATGATTCTATCACATTGGGTCAACTCCTCATCAATCCAAGCCTGATATTATTTTCCACCAACAAATCTCAACTCAAATCTCTAATCATCACCAATAGGTAAGAACAAGCCTTTGACAAATGGTCCCCTCTTGGACCAAACCGTGATGGCAAACTGTGCTTGGCAACACTATAGATGCATAAAATTCCGTGTTGAGTATAGGATACCAATATACATTGGGGGTTCACCAATCAATTATGGGCTTTAATCTCGCTACTGGGTTGTAGCACTGCAGAACGGCAATACCTTCATAATGGGGAGATGTATGGCGTGGCTCATAACTTGAGCCCATTGACTACTAAATAAACTTAAACAATTGAGTTATGGGTTGATTAGGTGTTATCAATTGTTTCTTTGACCTCTAGGCATCTAGTTGGACCCATCTAATGTGATTTTGCAAGAGTTTTTCTCTATTTCATTTCCCCGTTTGTGAGCCAAAATCGCCTCAATGCTAGCTTTTTATTTTTATGTTTTGGTCAAAAGAAACTTTTTTGAATTTGAAAGTACTTAAACATCAAAGCCTACATCCGAGGTATCATAAAAAAATAGATCCCAAAGGATTTGAAAGGGATAAGCTACCCTGTTAGAAGGTAAAGTTTTCAATCTATGGGCCTCATTGATCCAATTTGCTATTCTATTCGATTTCTTGAGTAGTATACTAAAGTAATATGCTTGAACCGGCCCATAACATAGAGAGCTTATATGATAAGGGCTTCCACTTCCCACAAAGACTGATCTGAATTGTTAACTATGTTCACCAAGGTCAAATAGTCAAACTTGGGTACAATTACTTCCATCTTCTTTGCTTCGAGGAGAGAGAGTGCCGCAACCAAGCCTAAAGTTTCAGTTTGGATCGCACCACTCCGTCGACCAAAGCTCTCGAAGCATCAGAACAACCCAAGCGAAATATCTAGAATTTGATCCTTCAATGAAGGAGCCATCAAAATTGGCTTTTAAAGCTTGGTCCTTCGGAGGTTTCCAACTCTGAGGTAGGGTTTCCTCTTCTGATATGGCTTCCTTTTCTCTAAGTTTCCACTTCCTCTAGTTTTTGAGCATGCTGTGTGTTGATTCAACAAGAAAATCTGGATTTGGGTGTCTATTTCGAAAGATAAAGTCGATTCTTGCTCTCTATACAAACCACAAAACACTTGTGACCATCTCAAAAGAAGGTATGTTTATTGCTTTCTCCTTGAATTTCAGCAGCCATTCGGAAGATAAAGTTGATTCTTGCTCTCTATATGCCAGATTTTGTTCCATGACTCCTGGGGTGGCTAGAATGATGTTGATATTTGCTCTCCTGTGGTCTGCGAAACAGCTTTTCGGTCTTTATTATAGGCTATTTACTGTGAAATCACCTGATTCAATACTTGTCCCCACCAACTTGTCTCGTGCATGTTGAGTTTTTAGAGGGATAGTTAGTATATCACTAATAATTTGCTCATCAAAAAGTTTACAGAGTTTGTTCATCCTATTTATCTTCCACTTTTAGAATTAATTTAGCAACTCTAGTGGGTTTGCTGTAGTTCGCTAGTCCACCAATAATATCTCTTTTTAGGCATCTATCTTCTCGTATGTTAATATTCTCCCCATTACCTACTAACCACGTAATTGAAGATGAAATCACTTCTCTGCCCATCAAGATACTTTACCAACCCTAAGAGAGTCGGGATCCTTTTTCGGCCTTCCAAAATGAACCATTGGGTAATTAGATCCCTTTTAAAATTTGACAACATAAAGAAGGTGTTTCTTGAGAAATTCTCCAGGCTTGTTTTCCAAGCAAGCCTTATTAAAAGATATTAGGTCTCTGAAGTCCATTCCTCCTGAATCTTTCCTTAGTTTCAATATCTCCCATCTTCTCTAGTGCAGCCTTGATTTAGATTCACTGTTTTTCCACCAAAAGGAAGCTATTCATCTTTCAATAAATTTGCATATAGAAACCGAGATTTTAAAAATAGACATGGCATATTGAGACAATGCTTGAACCACCGTCTTGAGGAGAATTTCTTTTCTAACTTTTGAAATCAAGTTTTCCTTCTAGCCCTCTAATTTCATATTCATTCTAGCTAATACCACACAAAACATTTGCTTTTTTGAAGCTCCCCATTCATATGGAATTACCAAATACTTTCCAGTCTTCTCGACTACAAGGACTCTTAGTTCATTTGCCATGTTTCTTATCCAAATTTATGGACACCCTCTATTAAATGAAATGCCTAATTTATTCAAATTGATAACTTGTCCAAAAATATAACAATATTGATTTAGAATTATAGCTAGGTTTTGACACTCTTTTATTGTTCCATTTAGGAAGAAAATAGAATCATATGCAAATAATAGGTGAGAGTGTTGGGCAGTGCCTATTTAATTTTATCCTAGTAATGGTACCCTACTCAATTGCTGTTTTAATTAAAAATGATAATGAATTTACCATTAGTATAAAAAGAGACATGGGAAGATAGGATCACCTTGTCGAAGCCCTCTAGAGGGCTAGAAGAAGGGTAGAGGCTTTCCGTTGAATTTTACATTGAGTGAAATAGTTGTGGCACAAGTCATCACTCCATTAACCCATATCTCACCAAACCATTTTTTCAGCATACATGCCTCCAAGAAATCCTATTCCACTTTGTCATATGCCTTCTTCATATCAAGTTTTAGGACAGCCTGAAACTTCTTTTTTCAATCACATATTCTCAATTGATGAAGGACCTCCTGAACTATTAGAATATTATTTTGTATTTGTCTTCCTCCCACAAAAGCACTTTACTTAGCACCTATGATCTCAGGTAGCCATGGTTTTAATCGATTTGCCAAGACTTTCAAAAAAAATTTGTACACAAAGTTGCACAAACAGATGGGTCGAAACTGATCCAAACTCTTGGGTTAGGCACTTTTGGGATCAATGTAATGTGGGTTTTATTAATCTTTGGATTAAGATACTCAGTCTCAAAGAAGTTCCTCATTGTTTGGAACAACCCTATCTTGATATCTTTCCAACATAGTTTATAAATTTGACCATTAAGATCATCTAGACCTGGTGCTTTCGAGGCTCCCATCTCAAATACAACCCTTTTTACCTCCTCCGTCATTATCCCGAGGTTAGCTTTTGGTTCATCTCCTTTGTAAGAAGGACAGGGCAATTTTGTACACACATGATCTAAATATCGCATGCCCATGGTATATATAACTCTTCAAAAAATTATGCTGTCATCTTCTTAAGTTCTCTAGGCTCACGAATCCAGCTATTTTCTGACTTTTTCAATGTTGAAATTCTATTCCTCTTCCTTTTTTGTATTGTTGTGGTGTGAAAGTATCTAGTGTTCTTATCTCCCCAGTTTAGCTAGTTGATTCTTGAACGCAAGCCTCAATATATCTCCTCCTATCTCTAACACTGCTCAATTTTTTCAGTTGTTGTTTCACCTTGTTTCTTGCAAAATTCAAATTTTGTGCATTAAGCACATGCTGGATTTCCCCTTTTAAAACATCATTCTCCTCAATATTATTAGGGAAAAGCTTCTTGCTCCACTTATCCAGCTCTTTAGATAAAGCTTTCAACTTACGGGCTAAAATCAAATTACCAAAGGCTGGAGAGTTTCATACCCGCTTTACAATTTTTCCACACTCTTCATTTTCGGTTCAGAATGCTTCAAACTTGAACAACTTGATTCTCTTCATTGGTGTAGTAGAGAATAGCAATAAAATAGGGCTATGATCTGAACCGATGGCTGGTAATGCAAACGCTTCAGCTTCAGGGTACAAAATTCTCCACTCAATGCTACAAGTTACTCGATCCTACCTCTCTTATATATATTCGTCTCCTTCGCGATTATTAGCCCAAGTGAATACAAGCATTTAGAAAGTCTCTAAAGGCATTTAACCAATATGTTTCAGCCATTCTTTTACCCACCTTCTCTCAATAATACAAAATCTCATTGAAATCCCTTAAGCATAGCCAAGGTAATTTTTGCAGTGAATTTAATCCTTGAATGTTCTCCCATACTCTCGAGATGCAGAGATCTCTCTACCTCAATGGTAGTCGTCCTTTTCCCAAACCCTAATTCCATTACAGCCCACCACCATGTTCTTTTGTTGACAGACCACGACTTTATCTCCTTCCTTTACATCTCATTTTCCCCTTCATACTTACTGCCTTACCCATGGACCCCTTTTTTTCTCAAACCCATCTCATCGCCTATCGATAGACCAACAAAATTGCCAATTGCTTTTAGTTTTCTTCCCATCTATGCTTCCTGCATGTACATTGTGCTTCGTTCCGATGTCTCCCTTGCCTTGCGTTGTTCTAATTCTGGTTTGCTTTGACCGCATTGACTGAGGATATGCTCGCCTAGCTCGCTTTCTTGTCATTTCTTCTAGTGCCCATTCGTAGATGGCACACATCGATCTGGACTAGGATCCTCCCAATTCCGCTGCTTCTCGCTCACGGATGGACTCTACTGACCACGAAGAAGATGCCGGCCTCGCCGCCCTGTGCAATCGATTGGGCCGCCTATGGTCAGAACAGCAAATTGAAGTTTGGGATGATGCAGCACCAATAGAAAAAAATAGAGGAGTGCAAATTGATTTTGGTGGGTAAGATTCTCTCAAATCCTTCAATTAATTTCCCAGCTTTCTAGAATACTATGAAGCGAGCATGGTGCATTGACCAAGTGGATATATCCCAACGTGAAGCTGGATTGTATGTCGCTAAATTCAAATCGGAAGGGGAAAAACATAGAGTTTTGGATAATGGACCTTGGCTTTTCTTGAATCACCTAGTCATCTTAAAGCCCTGGTTACCCAACACCCCTTTGCACTGTTATGACTTCTCGACCTGTGCTTTCTAGATCCAAGTATTTGGCCTTCCCCTGGAATGGTGTACTGAAACCATAATTAGTAAAGCTGTGTGTCATGTAGGTAGGGTGCTGGATGTTAAAATAGACAATAAAGAAGGTACAACTCTTAGAGTAGGAGAGTAAGGGTTGAAATCATATTGCAGGAACCGCTTAAAATAGGACAGCTGATCAGATTGGAAGGGAAGAATATCTGATTGGATTTTCGCTACGAAAGACTATCCCACTATTGCTACTCATGTGGCAAGCTAGGACATTATGCTATGTATTGTAAAGATTTCCCCTTTGATGAAGAGAAACTGGAGGCCAAGGATAAGATGTATTATGGCCAGTGGCTTCGTGCTGAGGTCCGCGAACATAGCCCATTTTGGCTTACCTTTTATGCGACACCACAAGTCCAAGAAGAGGTAGAAGAGATTATCTCGAAGACACCTCAACCAACCACTAATTTGATACTTGTGGATCAGCCACAAAACAACAAAAATAAGGAACTTATGGAGCTGCCAGCTGAGGGACAAATTATTACTATGGTTGAATTGCTTAAATGGCGTCCACAACTAGGGGGACCCGCAGGAGCAGATGTCACGCCCCAATCCTCCGAGCACATGCCCATCCCTCCTTGGTCAATTAAATTGCGACGTCCCAGGACGCATCGCCGACTCATTCATTTTTTAAATGCACATGTGGAAGCAGATAAATAATCCCCAAACAACAATTCAATGTGATAGAAAAGTAGGGCTAATTTTTCAAACCAAAACAAACCCTTTATAAACAACCAGATTTATTTACAAGACCAGACTATTTACAAAAAGGTTGGCTCATTCCAAAAGGAACCGTCCTATGACCTACTGGTCAGACCCGTTCGCCGATTCTGGTCTATTCACCTTTCCAAACTCCGGAGCTTCCGATCCTCCACCAACATCATCTAAGAACCTGAAAATAGTTATACAATAATCAATGAAATAACGTCTCAGTAAGTTCTACTCCCTAAGACTCGATTAGGAAGCCAATACACTCTAGAGGCTGCCTAAGCACAACACAGGTCAGAGGACTTACCTTGACCTCAGTTCCTTTCTACAAGTCAGTGTATATCAGATGTACATGAACCACATCAATTCACAGCATCAGATCAAATCATTGATCAATCGACCTAGTCGATTACATGTTACTACAATCTTCTCATGATCGGCCCATTCAATACTATCTATAAGTCCACCATAATAGGACTGCTCGCTCTAAGCTAATATATATAGATAGTATAGCTCACACTAAGCTGATAAATAATGTACTGCTTTCAATCTAAGCTGACATATCGAACCATCGGGGTTGATATAGTACATTAATAATGCTCTCTCTAAGCTGATAAAGTATACTGCTCGCTATCTAAGCTGACATATCAGAGCTCGTAGGATGATATAATATACTGGTAATGCTCTCTCTAAGCTGATAAGATATACTGCTCACAATCTAAGCTGACATATTAGAGCCCGTAGAATGATATAGTATACCGGTATACCGCTCACAATCTAAGTTGACATATCACTTGTAGGCTGATATAGTATACCATCTCGACCATTCAATCAATTCCATCTTTTATCATTCTCAATAAAATAGCCGTGTGTAGGGACATAGTCAGCCTTAGCCAAAACATTATAATTTCACTTTTTCGAATATCCCACTAGTTTCAATAACCCATTACATATTTTTGGCGCTGTAAACTGACGTTCAGTAATTTTCCCATCAATTACCAAAATTAATCAATTTAGGAATAAAATCCTAAAATCATCTTTAAATCAATTAAGCATGATTTAACGCTCAAATAAATAAACAGATCACATCATCACAATCAGCATAAAATTTCGGTCGTTGGCTATCCTAGCCTAATTTTTGGAAAATAATTAATTAATTAAATAATTAAGGAAATTATTAAATAAATGCAATAAATCCAATTTAGGCCCGTAATACCTAATTGGAAGCCGAGACGAGCCCAGAAAAATTACTGAGACTCGTTCAATAAATATCAGGACCTATTTCCTTGCTAACTACACTAACTATTTGCCTAACATGCATCAATAAGTCTCTAATTTAATTACTCTAATCTAATTTATCCACCTAATTGCACTTAATTAAATTTAATCAACCCCTAAGCATCATTAGCTTACTAAGAAGGGATTAGTGAGCAAAACTCACCCGATTTAAGATCCGCTCGAATGAAATTGACGAGCACGCGACGAAGCTCGATAAATCCCAAAGCGGTGGTGCCGATGAGGGCCCGGATTGGCCTGAAAATAGCCCCGCAAGCTTCTAATTTGCTACTGGGATCTCGGTTCTGAACTGCTACTTTGAGGGCTGCTTCGGTTGAGTCGCAGATGAAGATGGCTTCGCTGAACCCGTGAGGAAGATACACGGGTAGCTTTGATCAAAGCAAAGAAAAAGTCATTCGGTGGAGATGGGAGTAGCTGCGTGGATGAAGGGATAGTGAAGAGAGAGAGAGATCGTGGGCTGCTGGTCTTTTCACCGAACCGAAGAGAACAACACAGTTGAAAAGAACAAAAAAATAAAAGAGAGAAGCAGTTGTAAGGAAAAATCGGTGATGGTTGGGCAAAGGAGAAGAAGCAGGCACTTGGCCAAGGCAGCGGGAATCATCGAAGGGAACAAAGGAAATAGAAGCTGCGTCCAAGGTGAAGGGCCATCGAAAACCAGGGAAAATGAAAAGCAAAAAGGTAGAAGACCGAAGGTGGTTTTGGGGGTAGCTGGCGACTTCGTAAAACACAGAGAGAGAAGAGAAGATAAGGCCGCATGAAGTGTCGGCCAAGAAAAGAAAGTATCGTACGAAGAAAGAGAGAAAAGGAGGAGAGAGAAAGAGAGGGTGAGAAAGAGACGGTATTGGATTGAATGGGCAAAAAGTCCACAAGTCAAAGATCAAGAAAAGGAAGACTCATATGCATGGAATCATCGGCTAGGGGGAAGAATTGAGCGAGGGAGAGAGAGGAACGGTCCAAGGAAGAAAAGAAAATAACGTAAGTCTAAAGTTATAATTTGTTCAACTTCAAAACAACTTGCCAAATGGTCATCCTAGGGCCAATTTCTTCACCACCTTGCACAATTCAAAGTCCAATTGAAGACCAAGATGAGATGGTCCCTCTATTTCACCAATTTCCCACGATTCCGAATTCTATTTCGTTTTTCTCGGAATCCGACTTTCTGAACGAACTTTTCTAGTTGGGGTCCGATTTGAATGCAGAAAAAGCCCAAATAACTTTCATTCACCAATTCACTCACACCATATACGAAAAATCCCTTCAAACTGGCCAATCTGAATTTCTGTTTGTTTTTCGAATTGTCCGTCTCGATTTTCTGTAAAAATCCCGAACTTGTCGAAAATTCCTCGAAAAATGAGTTGATGTTCCTAAAATGACTTGTGGCATGAAAAGACTTTCAATTTCTAAAATCGAATTCAAATTTGCGGTTATTTCCAATCAAACGCACTTTTAGTGTGACCTTACCTACATGGTAGCGTTTAGGAATTTTTGGTGCAATTAACCTGTGGTCGATTTTCTTCGAGCCATACGTACCTCTTCGACACATTGGTGACTCTCGGTTGTCGTGAAAATCTCAAGATTTCAAATATGGACATAGGTTGCCAAAACGACAGAAAAAATCGATTAGTGCCGATCGACGAGAATTTTGCAAATGAGTGGAATCACCCACATTTAGCCACACATCTCAGTCGAACCGACTTATCTCTGATCTCTGATCAATTTTTTAATTGTGCCATAATGACCCTTGGAGACAAAAATGTGCTTGCTAACTTCCTCTCAAGACCAAAAGACTAGCACGGTCGAGCAATCGATTCGAGAAAATCAAAGGTCGAATTCTCAAGTGTATTGCGTTTAAAATCCCTTAACGGCTTCACTTGATAGGCTAGTTATCTCGTGAGTGGCCATCTCAAAGAAAAGCATTATAGTTGCGTCGACGAAAAGCCCGACTTATCCTATCGAAATAAGAACCTGAGTTTTTAGGATGTCACAAATCCTATGCCAGAGAACAAGACCATTCCTCCGGATGCATGATGTTGTAAATGTCAAGCTCCCTTATCTCAAGGCATGGACACATCCTTTTATGCATAACCATCCAATTGCATCTAAACACACAACAAAACATAGCTTAGATGACTCAGACTACAGTTATAATGCTTGTGATGGACCGTTGAAAAACCAATGTTCGTACAAGCAGCAACAAAAGAAGCAGCAAAAGGATCATCCAAATCAAAGAAACTTAAAAGCACACGCTAGAATACAAAAGCGGGACCCATCAAGAAAGCTAAACGATACAATCTGTATGAACTGCGTACTCAAAGGCAAGATGGGATAAACGAAACTCATCTCCTAGATACTCTAATCTTTGCAGCAGCAGGACTTGCTATTTGGGCTTTGGTGGCTGGCCCTAATAAGCCACCAAACAACAAATGAAGCTAGTTAGTTGGAACTGTCAGGGTTTGGGCAATCCCCTAACAGTTCAAGCATTGAGGGCTATCGTGGCCCAAGAAAAGCCCGACATTCTTTTTTTGATGGTGACTAAAAATCTGGAGGTCATGCTTCAACGACTTCAAAAGAGGTTGAGATTCTCAAGCAATATTGTTGAGAACCCTATTGGCTTGGTAGGCGGCTTAGCGGTGTTTTGGAATGATTGGATTTCTATAACTGTGGACCGTCAGACTTCGGCTTTTTTTGATATGTTTTGCATGGAAGTTGAATATGGAATTACAATGCGCCTCATATGCCTTCATGTGCCGGTGGTGTACCAACTCAGACAAAGCTTATGGATAGACTTGCGACAAATCAGTCATTACAACACCTTACCGTGGGTTTGTGTCGGAGATTTCAATGAAATTATTTATCATTGGGAAAAAGTTGGTAAGCGGCTAGTAGAACCACATTGCATGCACTCTTTTTGTGAATTGTTAAATGATTGTTCTTTGATGGATGTGGAAAGCAAGGGTTGTGCATTTACGTGGGTTAATAATAGAGACGGAGAGGATTTTGTGAAAGAAAGACTGGGTAGGGTGCTATGTACTATGGACTAGCGACTAGCCTTTCTAGATGCGGAAGTTTTTGCCTTACCTACGCCCTTGGTTCTGATCATTGTCCGCTCCTATTAACAACTGAAGCAATCCCTATCAGACGAAGAAATGCTTTTACATTTGAAGCTTTTTGGCTATAGGACCAAGAATGCCGTACAGTTATAGTAGATTCATGGGGATCTTTCCGAGTTAGAGCCTTGACTTTACCTCATAAGTTAACGGCTGTCTCTGAGGCCCTTGCTAGTTGGAGTCGATCTAAGTTCTCCAATGGCCATCATCAAATCCACATTCTCAAACAGTGGCTCCAAAACCTAATCAATCAACCTAATGGTCAGTATGACAAAGTGATAGTTACTAGTTTGAAAGAGCAAATATAGCAATTATGGCAACATGAGGAGCAGTATTGGGCGATGCGATCTAGGCTTACTAGCTTAGATGGGGGGACAAGAATACCAAGTTTTTGCCATGCCACCACTATCCAAAGGAGACAATGCAATTGAATAAGCATGCTGCAGGATGAACATCAAGAGTGCGTATGCGAACCAAAGAAATTGCAGGAGATGACGCCGAGATTTTTTGCAAATTTGTACACATCCATGGGACATTGTGACTATGGGCCTATTCTAGCACAGTGTCCACCAATGGTAACAAAGGAAATGAACACTACCCTAATAGGTGAAGTCACTCGAGAGGAGGTCTAGGAAGCAACCTTTCAATTGGGGGCAACAAAAGCACCCGGCCCTAATGGTTTAAATGGACAATTTTACCAATCTCATTGGGACATCTTACAAGACGACATATTTCTCTTTGTGAAAGAATTCTTCACCTCCGGAGTGATGCGGCCTGAGTTGAACAGGACATTTATATCCCTGCTACCCAAAATATCTCACCTAGAAAGGCTGGACCAATACCAACCAATCAGTCTATGTAACTTCGTCTACAAGATAATATCAAAGGTTCTTGGACTCACACCATTTGGTCTCACGCACAAGTGCAGATCCCGATCCAATCACATGGAGTTCATAGAATTGATGCCTGGCTAGTAGATCTAATTGAGGACAACGATGCCTTACCTGATTTGGCGACTGTTGCTTCCATTCTGTGGCAGATCTTGAAGGCTCGCAACAATTTTGTCTTCCGCTAGAAAAGGCCTGATCTAGAGCAGGTTGTACTCGTCACTCTTGCCAACGCCATGTCCGCCCGGTGCTGCAACAGGCTGCTTGCAAACTAGGGCTTGCACCCACCGGATCCCGAATAGCTTGGGGCCCTCCAAAGCCGAGAGTAATGAAGATCGATATCGACGGTGCTTACCCAACAACATATCACGAAGGCACCGTGGCGTGCATCTGCCATGATTCTTCTGGCCAGATGCTCGACGGTTTCACCTGCAGTATCCCCGCCTCCTCAGCCTTGCAAATAGAGGTGCAGGCCCTAAATCTCACCCTTAACTTTTTGCTGCAGAAAGGGAAAACACAGGACCATCTCTTGCTGGAAACAGACTGCCTGGTGCTTGTGGAAGCTGTGCAGAACCCTAGCTCAACACCATGGGAGAGCAGAGCCTTGTTCAGTTGTACTTTAGTTGGTACGTCTATGATGGGGTGTGATTGGATCGCACCGGTTCGCCTTGATATGGTACGATGGAAGGACACCATTTGTAAGGGTGTCATGGGGTCATATAAAAGACCCCTGAAGACAACCGTTGGAGGGGTTGGACAAACGTACGTTCAGAATATTTTCTTCCTTTCTCTCCCCTTTCCATCAAAGCGTTCCATTTCACTTTACAAGAACAGTTTGCATTTACGTCGTGGAAATCGAGTGTTTTCCTTGTGATTACATTCAGACCAACGTGAGATAGTATTGTTCGTGTTACATCGGCAATTCAACGTTTGTTCCGGGGCTATTTGCTATTTGCGCATCGGAATAAGGTAAGTCATCTTCCATCGACTTGAATTCCATCATGTTCGCTGAATGTGCGGTGCTTCTCCCCTATTTCCCTAACCTCCGGATATGCCACTGTCGAAGAGAAGCTAATTTCATTGCAGACTGGGCTGTAAAGGCCCATGGGCGTTCTTTACTTCCGTCGAATTGGGCTGTCTCCCCTCCCCAACACCTTTTGGACCTTCTTTGTTCTGAAGCCTTGTATAAGGGTTCTTCCCTTTTACGTTCATAAATAATAGTCTATAATTTTCGACCAAAAAAAAAAAAAATGTTCTCCCATAAAGCCAATTATGCTAGCTTAACTTGCATAAAAATAAGCATAAATTAGAACATATTTTTCAGGCTCCAAATAAGTGCATTGTTTATTTAGCACGATGAAGAACAAGAGCAAAAGTCAGACATCAGATTTTTACTCTTTAAAGACGCTAGATATATTGTATAATATCACGTCCATCACATGCAGTTCACCAACTGCCACTAAATGTAGTCAACTTCAGGTCCTAATCCGAAAGCTTGTACTTATGCAAAAGCTTTGTACTACCATAATACGGATGAACTATTTTTCTATAACATGTTCCTAGATCAAAGAGCATAACGTTGCAGCATTGAGAGCCAGAGTTTCCATCGTTAATCAAGAAGAAAATTCGATTCAGCGTAAAAAGGACAAATACATAGCTCGATGACAAACGATTCAAACCCGATGTGAGAGAGAGAGAGAGAGAGAGAGAGAGAGAGAGAGAGAGAGAGAGAGAGAGAGAGAGTGGATAATTAGGGTGGGCTGGAAAAAATGCAAAGATTAGGCGCGAGTCAAATGTTTCCCTTTGAATTGCATTAGCGTCGCGCTTTCCTCATAACGTCTTTCATTGCGGTTCCGGATTTATCGCAGCTCCAGAGTCGTGGAAGCGGCGGCTTCCTAAAATCGCGATGAACAAAGGGTAGGCATATTTACACTTTGTTGTAGCGTAACAATGACAAGCAATAGCAAGGTGAAGATGAAAGTCATAAAGACAAAATAGAAGGTCCATACGGAGGCTGATATAATGAGGAAAGCCTAACGTACGTGAACCTAATATTTGCGACTTGTGGACAGAGGATCATCGAAATTCCGCTCCACCCCCACCCCCACACCAAAAAAAAAGGTACATGAACGGAGAATATGAGGGAACTAAGTTGAGACATGACTCTCAAATATAATTTGTTTTTGGGCAAAGCTTCGATATTGTGATGAACGATAAAAGATGGGTGTTTCTAATTTGCATCACAATATCAAATTTGAAAGGTATTTATATACAAGAGATGATTATTGAACATACGTCATCTGATCTATAATCTATAACCTATAATCTTTGTTCTTTGTTGTTCATGATGTATGTTAGTCCAGTGCCTCACCATGGAATCACATGATTGGAAAGGTTATCAACTTTATCCTTGGTGTACTAATCTAATGTACAGAGGACAAGTAGATCACATTTAACGTAAAATATATCAATTTCACAAACTAATCTTAATCCGCTTGAATGTTATTTTCCCTTAAAATTATTTCTTCTCCATTGCGAAAATCATGTTGACTGGGAAGGAGTCAGCATTTCTTCGATTAGAAACTTATGAACAATAAATTTTCTCCCCTCTGAAAGCGACCACCACGTGGCACCAACCCAGTAACCTCTCAAGAATCAACGTCTTAATCCTGTTTATATCCGGCTGATGGCGATACCCACGTGGACGTTTTCCATCACTTTTGAAATTTGAGGATTTGAAAGTGAAATCGAATCCATGGAAAAAATCGAACCACTGTCGTTTTCCCCTCAGTCGCCGACCAATGATAATAATTACACTTATTACATCCAATTGTTGTCAAGTTTGTTGATTTAAAAGGCAAAATTTTGGACAACCTCAAATTAAGACAAAACGAGCGTAGATGCTCCGGATCTGAGCTTTTGTCATCGACGGGTTAAACGGTGCCCGCAAATTCAGCCTGCGAAGGAACCCTAATTCTCGCCACTCATTGCGTAGCGGGAGTCGCTCTTTTTCTTCGAAAAAAGTCGAGCGGAAATTGATAAATTAAACCTGAAGTGACGGTGCGAGGCCGATCTTCAACGGCCCATAACCTCCATTAACGGCTGCATCAACGAACATGTCTCGCTTTCGTGACGAGGATTTGCCATGTTTTTGTCTCTGCTGATGCCGCAGGCAGTCCTTAAATGCTGGTGACTCGTAGAAACCCTAGATGACTCTACATCGAGTCATTCGCGACAGGATCGCCTGATTTCGTGGGAGTATGTATGTGCAGCGTGGAATAACTTGCTTCTCTTCTTACTATTATTTATTTATTTATTTATTTATTTATTTCAGATACAATCATACATTAATGAGTCAATTCTCGCAATATACTATATCAACCTCACAATTCTTGTTAAATACATATATTATTGACACCATGACCGGACATTTCAGCTTAGGAGATTATTGAATTTAACCTGTGATGCTTATATTCACCTTTGAATGTATATAGTAACTTGATCAATTAATAAATTCGAGAGCTAATCTCTTTTTCCCCTAGAACATGTGTGCCTATTTTGTCTTAATCAATCAATTGGAGGAACGTGTTGGCCAAAAGAAATTGTTGGTAAAATGTCAACTTTGATCGTCTGCTCGAGGACGTTGGACAATAATATAAACGAAGCAGTCTCTATCGCATGGGACGATATTTATTCGGGTGGATAACTGCTTTTTAGACTTAGCCGCATGGGCGAACCCCAAAAATTCGCATGCCCGGACAAACTTGAGGACATTGGATGTCCAATCAGAGAGATTTCCGCTCTATCACCTCCAAAATTTTTGACAATAAACAATTTCGTTCATGGTCTTGTCAAGGTACATGTGCGCAAGTTTCAATTGCATTAAGAAAAATTCCGTAAACATACATAGGTCGGTTCGGTTCACGACCACTACATTCTTATAGATAAGATTGTTTTTTTCCCCTACATATACTTTTATTTTCTGTATTTTCTAACAGTTACATCGTAATTTAACCTTCTGGTTCCTCAACATTACATAGAATACATAAAAAAAGACCAACTATGCCTAAATTCTTGATTTGCAGTTGTGGCTGTGCTTCTCAATGATAAAGTTGGAGGGGGGGGGGTGGAGAATACGAGCCTAACAACCTAGAGGCCAACCGAACACTTTGTATGCCCCATGAATAAGTTAAATCTAAACATGCGACTTGTGCAAAGTGGCCTTGCCCTAAAGTAGTTTACATGCACTTTGTGGGATTTTAAAAAATTAATTCTAGCTTTTGAGCTGGAAATCCCTAAATGCCTCAATTAACTATGTAAATGTCGAGAAATCTCTTCGATAATGTTATGCAAATAGTATAAAGATAGATGAATTTTTTACTTATATCTTACTCCCCATAGTCATGTAAGATTTTGTCGGCATGAAAATTAAAAAAAGACTAAGATTAAATGTTCCAAATTATATTTTCTATATACGTGGAATTATGTTATGGAGCCGGAAGTGCCTCTTGCCATATTTTGATAAACCTTCTCCCAGCCTAAGAAGCATGCCTGGTTCTCTAATCTCAAAGAAAAAGAGGAGCTAGATCTCGCCTTTAGAATGATTTGAAGTAATTGCAGTTAGCTTGAAGACATTCGTAGATGTCGATTGATCAATGCTTTTGGACGTACTAAGAGGTATGCGTAGAGATGCGCACGCATACGTGCGATATCCAAACTATTTCCGTTGACCCTCACGAAAATCTGCGTACAGACCCTTGTTGCCAATTCTTTATTTGCCGTAAAATCTGCATGAATCCATACTTCAATGATTCAAACAGAGGAAGTTATGCTGGGAAAGGATTCCAAAAGATAGCATTTATTTTGAATAATGAAGTTCAGATTACAATATTTTATGTGCCTATTTATAGGGAGATCGTCATTTAGAAAATAAACAAGTAACTGACATCGAATAACAAAATTAAGAAAAATATATTGATAAAATGGAAAATTATCAAAACACAACTAGAAAATCTACAAAACGCATTTGAAATCTGTGACATTTCAGATTTGTGGGACTGCTTGATCTTATGACGCTCTAATGTTTCCATAAAGGTATTTGCATGTTGTTTTACATCAAAACGTGCCATGATCCGTCGCTGATATAGTTACGGAGATCATTGCGTCGGATTACTCATCTTGCAAGAAAAGTTATAGTGCGAGCAAACCATATAAAATAACAATAAATAATGGCAAAAACTATCGCCGAAAATTCTCCAATGACGACAAGGACTCCGATTTAGTGGAATTTTGTGCTCTCAATTTGACTATAAATACCCGCCCGTTGTGCTCCCAAATTGAGTGCAAGAAATCAAACTCCTGACCAAAGTGTCTCGAGAATCACATGGCGCTTCTTCAATCTCCATCGATTTGCTTCCCTCTCGCCCTTCTCCTTTCTCTCCTCATAAACTCGTCTCACTGCTTCAACCCCAAATCGCTTAACGTCTCGAAAGTTCAGTCCAACGGTGATTGGTCGCCGGCAGGTGCGACGTGGTACGGGAGTCCCAACGGCGCTGGAAGCGATGGTAATGGAATGACATTATATTTTTATTTGGTCAATTCACCTGGAGTAAAGATCTTTTTACGCAAGCGCCGTTGGTCTCATCACACGCCTTTCAGTAATTTTGACTTATCAAGTCTTTCGAGTATAAATCGGTTCGGACATATGTGTAGCTTAGGTCAACCGCTTAATCGTTATTGATTTTGGCTTTGTACCAAACATATAGACTTAGAGGTCAAACTGGAATCAAGTACAACGCTAGACAATACTACTCTAGTAATTACACATTTCACCTGATCTGCAAATATACATATATATTTATACATACATATATATATATATATAATATGCTTTGTATGATATTTTGTACGTAGGTGGTGCATGTGGATATGGGAATGGGGTCGACCAAGCTCCATTCTCTTCAATGGTGTCCGCAGGAGGGCCTTCTCTTTTCAAATCAGGCAAAGGATGTGGAGCTTGTTACCAGGTTTCTCTCTTCCTAGAAAAGTGTTTCTCGAATTATTTTTATATTCGCCGTCATCGGAGAAAATTTGCCACGGACAAAGTTAATATATGTTCACGAGATATGCTTTTCCTAAATTAACAATCGTGGAATAGAATTCATGAAAACATCTACTGCGGCACGCTTTCTAGACTCCCATTAAAAGTAGTTTAAATTCTTCGTATTTAAATAGATTATTTGACTCGGTACATATGGTCCTATTCAAACAGATTATTTAGTAGTAGTTAGGAAGTGCAGTCTTTTGAGCTCTTGTTGATTAAATTTCAGGTGAAATGCACTGAAAACGCGGCTTGTTCCGGGAACCCGGTGACGGTCGTTATAACTGATGAATGCCCTGGTGGCCCTTGTGTTGCTGAATCTGCTCACTTCGATTTGAGCGGCACGGCTTTTGGAGCCATGGCGAACTCCGGCAAGGCCGATGAACTTCGCAACGCTGGGGTGCTGCAAATTCAATACCAAAAGTCCGTACGGTTGATCCTTTCTCTATGGATCCTTTCGAGTGAATTCCAATTTTAACAGACGCGCAGAGGGAAAAAAGGAAGATAAAACGCATTGAAAAGTGCTTTAAATTAACGAGAAACTTTGCTTTCACCAGACTTACACTAATCAGCAAATCGTCTAACTTGCTTATTAAAAGTCTATTTATGTGCACATATTTACAATGTCGAGCAGAGTAAAGTGCAATTTCCCTGGCGCGAAGGTGGCATTCCACGTTGACTCCGGCTCGAACCCCAACTATTTCGCTGCGCTAATTGAGTACGAGGATGGGGATGGCGAGCTCGGCGCCGTCAACCTGAAGCAGGCTCTAGACTCTGACTCTTGGCTTCCGATGCAACAGTCGTGGGGCGCGGTTTGGAAGTTGGATGGCGCAGGCCAGCTGCGCGCCCCATTCTCGATCAAGCTCACCTCTCTTGACTCCGGCAAGACCCTGGTTGCCAACAACGTGATCCCCGCTGGGTGGCAGCCCGGACAGACGTACCGGTCCGTCGTCAACTTTGCTGTCTAAGGGTTGTGCGTGGTTTGCTTGGGAGACGAAGAAATGGAGATTGATCGTCAGTAAATTTGGCTCTGTGTGTTTTATGTGATAGGCAAAAATAAAATATTGGATGGTGTGGAAAAAGAAAGTCTTTTGCTTTTTCCACCCTGTGTAATCTAGTCAGCTATGAGCTACCTCTTGGAAAAGAGAGTAGTAGTGAGAAATGAACGGTATTGTCCTTTGAAAATGAAGAATGATTTAGGTATTTTTGTTCCTTTTTTCATGCCAATCTATTGTATTTGAAGCTTGAAAGTTTTTATGTTTTGCACCAATATATGTACCACTTCCAAAATGGATGGTTATAAATCGTGTCAATCTATATGCAAATGGGTATTTTCTTCACTTTGAAAAGAATGAAATTTCTCAATGAAAATTATAATTCCTTAGAAACCATTTTTAATACATATTCATGAATAAAACTAACGAACCCGACCTTTCAACATATTCCTATCACTCCTAACTATCACTACTTTGATTCATTTCTAGGAAATCAACCTCTTGTGCGTTGAGTTTGTACTTAATACTAGCTCCAATAATATAGGTGAAAAGAAACATCATCATTGAATTTTCAGTTCAATCCCGATCAAACTATTGACTAAAATTTAAGTTCAATCTCCATCAAGGTACTCTTGGACTACGTAGGACGGTCGATGTTCACATCAATAATTTTTAGCTAAAATTGACTCGAAGGACTACATTAACAAATCGTCAAAAGGTTTAAATGATAAAATTTCGAGATTTTGAATTGAAGTGACATTCATGTAATAGATTTAGATTCTTTTTTTTTTTTTTGTTAATCAAGTCAGATGAACGTCATTGACATGGACAAAGAAGAGCTAGGTATATTGATGCAAATCAGTTTCTTGCCACCAATCGTGCTTTATATGTAACGACCCGGGCCCCACTGTGTAATATTGTCCGTTTTGGACACTAAGTCCTCACATCTTTAAAACGCGTCACACAGATTAGAGGGACCTAAGTTTTATAAACTAGCCCCAGGACTCCCCCCTAAGCAATGTGGGACAGGAGACGCGCCCCCGCACTTTGGGTCGTCACACTCTCCCCCCTTGGGAGCACAGTGTCCTCCCTGTGGCCCCACACGCGGTCGGGAGTCGGCTCTGATACCATTTTGTAACAACCCAGGCCCCACTGTGTACTATTGTTCGCTTTGGACACTGAATTCTCACGGCTTTAAAACGCGTCACATAGATTAGAGGGACCTAAGCCTTATAAACTAGCCCCAGGACTCTCCCCTAAGCGATGTGGGACAGGAGACGCGCCCCCGCGCTTTGAGCCATCACATTATATCTCTCAAGAGAACTATCAGCTTTGCATTTCAAGGTAAAAACCCATTTGCAGCCCACAAGATTCTTTCCCTTAAGCTTTTCAACAATCTCCCAAGTCTGGTTTTTTTTTTTTCTAGTGCATCCATTTCTTCTCTCATTGCATTCCTCCATTCTTCTTTAGACAATGCCTCATATAAAGTATTTGGAATAGAAATGGTGTTTAGATTCACAATGAAATTTTTATGAGATGGTGATAGGCGGTCAAGTGACACATAATGAGATAGTGGATATAAGGGTTGCTTTATGCACTCCCTAGTACCTTTTCTAACAACAATGGGAAGATGCAAGTCATTTTATGGCATATCAATTGACTGTTTATGCAAAGGAGAGTCAAAACTTACGGGAAATTCATTTGCAAAACTCGGATGGGAATCTTGAACTTGTGTTTGGTTTGGAATGGTTGTCTTTCTTGAGTATACCTGAGGAAATCTCATAGAGTCATAAATACAGGGAGATACGGGAGTGGACTCTTGTTCCGGAATAGGTTCAATTGTAGAGAGTGAGTTCGGAATTGAAGTAGCATGAATTGATTCATCAGAAACTGATTCATGAGGAGACTGTGACATTATTTGTTGTCCTGAAATTGGGATAAAAGCTAGAAAGAATTGCCATAGGGGTTTTGAAATTTAATACTTGTGATGACAATCTATTAATCATGAATGTAGATGTAAGGACAGCTTCCCCCCCAATAAGACTTAGGGACATTTCCATGAAACAACAATGCTCGAGTAGTGTTGAGCAAATGACCATTTTTCCTTTCAGCCACCCCATTTTGTTGTGGTGTATTTACACAAGATGACTCTTGGATGATCTCTTCCTTTTGGAAATAGGTTGACAGGATTTGATTAAAGTAGTCTCTAGCATTATATGATCTAAAGCTCTTAATTTTAACTCCAAATTGATTTTGAACCATAGAATTAAAATTAGGAATAATACTACTTACATTAGATTTGTGTTTAAGTAAGAATATCCATGTGACCCTAGTGTAATCATCAATTAGAGAAACAAACCATCGAGCCCTTGAGATATTTGGAATTGTGGAAGGTCCCCAAATGTCACTGTGAATCAAATCAAAAGGATGAGAACTTCTTTTGTTGTTTATAAGAAAAGATACACGGGTGTGCTTAGCAAATTCACAAGTATCACATTGGAATTGACTCATATTTAATCCTTTAAACAAGGAAGGAAATATGATATTTAAGACATGAAAAGATGGATGACCTAAACGAAAATGGTAAAGCCAAATGACATCCTTATTTGAAGCACTAAGAAATGACAAGGGAGAATTGTTTATGACTTTCTTCGAAACCCTCAGTGTCTCAAGATAGTACAACCCATTCTTTTCCTTAGCAAGTCCAATCTTCCTTTCCGAATCCTGTTCCTGAAAAATACAGTAGGTAGGGTAAAAAATTGTATAACATTTGAGGTCAATCGTGAGCCTTTGTATGGAGACTAGGTTGGCTGATAGTTTTGGCACATGGAGGACATCTTTTAGAGTCAGAACAGGTGTAATATAGATATCACCAACTCTTGCAACAGTGGCCAGAGATCCATCTGCCACCACTATTTTCCTATTGCTTGGACATGGGGTGTAGGTACTAAAAAAATGTGAAGTGTGAGTCATGTGATCAGTGGCACCTAAGTTTATTATCCATGCTTCACTTGAAAGTTTTTCTGAGGCATTTAGACAAAAAAAAAAATGGAGACTTACTTGAGAGTGCTAAGGAACATGCACCGGAGGGTTTATCAAGAGACCCTAAAAGCCCTTTTATTCTTTCTATTTCCTCACTACTAAAGGATTCTTTCACCTGTCCTTCACGATGACTAATTTGCTGGCCGGTCTGTTCAATTAGATGAGCCTGGGGCCTTGGCTATCCTCCTTTGTTTCCCCACTCTCGGCTTGAGGTTGTTGGTTTGCCATTCAGTTTCCAGCAACGTTCCTTTGTATGCCTTGGCTTGTTACAATAGGTACACCATAAATAGTCTCAATTATCTCTCCATGTAGGCCTCGAAGCATCCACCTTTCCTCTTTCTTGTGTTGACGCATTGCGAGTTACTAATGCTGAGCCTTCCACAGCTTGAGGCTCTAGCATTATTCCCCTTCGACTTTCTTCTGCCCGGATTAGAGAGATCATCTCTTCCAAAGAAGGGATTTCTTCCTTTCTAAGTATCTAAATCCTGACTTGGTCAAATTCAGAATTAAGACCTGCCGGGAATCATATACTCAATGCTTTTCAATGAAGGTTTTTAGAGTTGCAGCATCATTTGCACACTTCATCTCAAATACTCGATAATGATCAAGTTCTTGCCATAGATTTTGAAGGGAATTGGCATATTCCGTCACCGTTTTGCTCCCTTGTTTTGTTGCACTTGTCTTTACCTTGATTTCATATACTTGTGCTACATCTTGAGCCTTTGAATAAGTCCTGCGAATAGAATCCCAAAATCTCCTTTGTAGTTTTGAGAAACATACATGCATCACTTATGGCCGGATCCATTGAATCCCAAAGCCATGACATGATCATTGAATCTACCTCATCCCATGCGTTGAACGTGGGATCTTCTAGTGTTGGATTGTTCCGAGAAGATGGCTGAGTCTTCCTTTACCCTTCAATTAGGTCTTGATGAATTGTGACCATTTGAGATAATTCTTTTCATTCAGCCTATAAGTTGCTCTCACATTTTGTAGATCTCTGGTCATATGGTTGGTGTTGGCCTCCTCATTTTGACTCAAAGTGTCTCCAATAAATTTTGTCTTAGACATGGATAATTCCAGGCACAAAGAAAGTACTTGGAAAGGAAGAGCAAAAAAAAAAAAAAAGAAGCAATAAAGGCTGCAAGTGAATGAGGTTTTAGGGAAAAAAATTAGGACAAGTTTAGAAGCGAAGAGGGAAAAATATAGCTAAAGGGTCACAACAATGATAGTTGCGATCAGATTGTTAAGGACAAAGACAAATCCAGCAATGAAGGCTGTGATTGGAAGATTATTGCATCAATGAAGGATGCATTGCAACACTATCCCAGAAAAATGAGCTTAATGCTTTGATACCATGAAGAATTTAGAGAAAAGAATTGTGATAATTCTCTATATTTTTGTACCAAGATTACAAAGCTATTTATAGGACTTCTACAAGTACTAATTAGGAAAAAAAACATATATGAATAATATAGCTATAATCCCACAAATCAAGGGATACTAATAAATCATTTCCTAACTAATTATTTACAGCTATTTCCTAATAATTAGGACCCAAAAAATCAGGATTGAATATTCCTAATAATCAGCTCCTAAAAATCAAGATAATTCAACAGTCTTTTTGGGCTGTCCTATTTTCTTGGGGATATTGCTAATTGCAATTGCTTTATAAGCACAGAACTCCTATGCCTGTAGCTGACTTACGGGGTGCATGACAAACTTTTGTTTCTGTTCCAAAAACAAATTTTTTATTCCAGACCCGTTTCCGGAATAAAAATCTGTTTGGTAAACCTATTCCATTTTTCTATTTCTGAAATAGATTCTTGTAGCATAAATAGGTTTGGAATAGAAATTAGAAGTAGAAATCTTCTACTTCTCTATTTCTGGAATAGAAATGAGAAATAAAAATTCTTCTCATCGTTCGTCAACCGGTCCTTCATCCATCGCCGTTGACCACCGTCTGCCGGTCGCCACCACCGCCGGTCGTCGCTCACCGCCACCGGTTCACCACCGTCCGAAAAGAAAAAAATTTGTGTCGTTATCAAACAAATTTCTATTTTTAGAGTAGAAATTTTGTGTCGTTATCAAATGGTTATTTTTGCTTAGAAACTCTTCTAGAAATAGAAATAGAAAAATCTATTTATCTTCCAGAACCTATTTTGGGAACAGAATGGTTATCATTCACCCTTTTATTTTATACATGTCTTGTTTCAATAGATATACTTTTGCTTGAGAACTTGTTATGACAATGAAGCAAGAGACGTTGCCTTGTCATCCGTAGTGCACCTCAGTTTGCACCTCTCATTCTATTTGTTTACTGCCTAAATGTACTGATCGTTGTTCTTCCCTAATGGTTATTTGTTATTGGCAGCTCACAGAATGGATAAATATTGGAGGTGTGGTTTCTGCTGACACAGCGGCTATTGCTTCAGAAGAATGTGAAAAGTTGTTAAGAATGGGTGATCGGGTGGGTCGAGCTACATATGATAAGAAAAGGTTGTTACTATATGCGATGATATTTGGTTCTCGAAGGGGCTTGTCGAAAGGCTACTAAGAGATCTATCAGCACTTTTCACCACCATAGAAGATTTCTTGTGGTTTAAACTGTTAGCCATCAGGGAGTTCCCTTTGGGAGGTTCATTTGCTATCTTTAGTGAGAGTTCAATCCCCTATAGTTTAGAGGATTTGCAGGCTTACCTAAATAAGTTTGCAGCATCATACTATACCAAAAATGGGAAGGACCCTCTTGTATACCCATATATTCTGCTCCTAAGCATCCAGTTCCTGCCCACTATCCTCTATTTGTCTAAAGAAGCAGGAGATGAAGGGTACAACATTGATGCCACTCGCATAGCTATCGTGCTTGTCGACCATGGCGTCCTTATGGAAGGTATAGGGGCAGGATCAAAGTTTGGTGTAATGGATGCTTATGCAGAAGCATCTAGCATGATTCGACAGTATGGGTATTCATATTTACGTCTTGGAGATCTTTCAGTGGCATTGGAATATTTTGCACAGGCTACTGCTGCTGTAGTGGGTGGTGGACGACTATCTTGGACTAGAAGGGAAAATGCAGATCAGCAGACAGAGAAGTTTGATGCTGAAACAACTCCTCACGGAGCTGTTATTGCGAGATGGTGGGATTTACTTTTTGCTTGGTTCAAGAGGTTCTGGGGAAGAAGGTGAATTGACAAGGCTTATACTGGACGTGAAAACAAGACAACAATTTATGCTTGAAGCTGCTCAGCAGTGCTTGGAAGCTGTAAAATATATGATAAGGTATGGTCTTTCTCCCCGTTTTCCTCCCTGTGTAAAGTTTACATAATGTTGGACTGTGGTGTTTCCAATCATATCACTAAACTTTGATTTCAATCGCCCAATATCAGCTAATTGCTAACATGGTGGCCACGTGACCATGTGTATACCACATCGATACTTTGCTTGAAAATTGGCTGGATTTCGGTCAAAGTGCATACATTGTAAAGAAATAAAAGTTCTCGACATGAGATGATCAATACTAAAGTTCAGCGAATTGTTAGCAAAATCCTTTCAAGTTCAGTGATCGCTGATGGAATTTGCCTTTCTCCTATTGCTTTTATGGAGTCACAAGTGAAATAAGTTTTCAACGAATCTTTGAGAGCCAAAGTACTTTGATTGATTGTGTTTGTTCAGAAATTCTCTTTTCGAGGTGATTCATGTTCAGCTGATCATTCTGTGTTTCATTGGCTACCCAATAACAAAAGTAAATGTGTTGTGATATAATTTATTGAGTTGGAACAAATTTTTATACAAATATATATATACATAAATAAATTAGCGGTAGTTCATTTTCTTATTTACTCTACTTTAGTTCACTCTTTATGTGTAGCTTTTCATCGAGATCTAAATTTTCATCTTCAATACTGTTCCATTTATATCATCCTGCATTGCTAAATCCAGAATTTTAATGAATATTTCATCTTGGGATAGTATCGAATCTAGTATGGTCTTAATACCCTTTTCCTTTGCTTATTCTTTCCTTATGATTTCCTTTAATTAAATCATTCGATAGATATTCTGAAGAAAATTGGGACACTATAAGTATTAATACATGCCTTTCAGACTCAACATGTGCTCTTTGACGCGGACGGTTGGATGGTGAAAGCCAGAAAGCTGGCTTGATTCATTCTGGAAACGAGATTTTAGAGACCTACAAATATAGTCTTGAAATAAGGTAATCTCTTGGTAGCAGCTGTTTGTCTTCTAAGTGGCAGTTTCCTTTTGGCTTGATCTTTTGGTTATTAGGTTCTATGGCTATGCTTATCAAACGAGTTTGATTATTTTGTGGAAGAAATTCAGTCTACAAGAATTTTACTTTGTTGGCCAGACATTGTTTTTGACATTGGCTTTTTATTTCATGCTCTGCTAGATGTGATCTTCATCAAATTTGGAATACTTTTGTTTATGTGCTGATGTGGGATTATTTGAGATAATCTTAATCCAAGCATGTTGTTTAGTAAAATGTGCTTTTCTAATTATTTATTCCTTTGTACAGGGGTAAATCAAACTCGTTTTAGCATCCTTGGATGTGTGAATTGAACGACTCAGAAAACATAGATAATACATGGTCGTACCATACATAGTAGGAAGGAACTCCCATAATTCTTTTATGGGAGGAACACATACCTATTCTGTAGCTCTGGTTTTTCCACTTTGATTTGTTTAATCAATTTTATGAATAGAGTTCTCAATTTCTACAAGCATGTGATGATTGATTTTTACTTAGGGAAGTTTGGAGCTTGGGTAGCATATGGCAGGATCAGGATGCTCATTAGGGGCAATGTTCATGTAAATTTAGTGCAATTTGTTTGAAAGTGTATTTGTTTTGATATGAAAACTTGCTCATGTATCTATGCACCTTCTGCATGGTGCTCAAAGCCATTCTTAGTCTTTTTATTTGAAGATATTTATTATCAACTAATCGAGTCCTCATGTTGTCATCAAAACATTTGTAGACAACAAGTTTCTAATACATCAATCTAGTGTCCATCTCTACATCTTATTCCTTGGTGACAAAATTAAACGAGAATTCCAAGAATTCAGATCTGGCAAAAGACATTTCTCAATTTTGAAATGGAGAAATTCTGATAAAATGAAGTCAACTTTTAAGTCCCTTCAAAGAAGTTAAAGACATTTTGTTCGATTTTCATTATGACACTTAAACATTGAATGTCAGAACTTATAATTCATTCATAATTCGAGGTGTTCAGTCTGCTGTTTAACTCAACTAAAGCCGAATCCCACCTATCGCCAAATCTACATGGAAGATACCATACAATAGGTGGAGATCAAGTGCATATGGCCCCGAAAAAAGGGGAAAATGGTGATGGTCAAGTACGAGAATAAAGATGATAGCTATAATGGCACTGAGGTTTTCTCTTGATATGCAGAGCTCCGTCTACCTCCAATGGTAGTCTAAATTTTTCACTTTGGCCCTAATCCCCCAATTCACCCATCACCCACCTGTCTTCTATTGCCCTGTCTTTCCGCTCTTGCTAAGCGCAGCTTCCACCCATCGCTTCTACTTGACGCTGATTCTCCCTGATGATTTTCTACGTCTCTATGTTGGACTCCTGGCGACCCCGCGGTCTTCTATCCTTGGTTGCATGCATCGGATTTCTGCGCGATTCACTTCCAAGGTGACTCACTTCCATCTGCAGTTCTGGTATATCACTGTCTTTCAATCTCTTGCTACCAATTTTCCGACGAAATGGTGTTTGCTCGGACCATGGTATCTGCTCTATTTACTTCGAATTAGTTCTGCCTTGACAATCTTCTGGCCATGGCTTCGGATGGCCAGGAGGAATCCTTACGACTGGCTGCCTTGTGTCAACGATTGGGACGCCTCTGTTCTGCACAAGAAATAGAGCTATGGGAGGAGGAACCCTCACCAGACATATTAGAAGAATGTCGGTTGACACTAGTGGCTAAAGTCCTAGCACAATCATCTATTAACTTCCAAGCCTTCTAGAGTACCTTAAAGCGTGTATGGCGGACTGACCATGTCGACATTGCTCAAAAAGAGGGTGGTCGGTATTTAGCAAAATTCAAGTCAGAAAATCAGAAACAATGAGTATTAGAAGGTGGTCCGTGGCTCTTTTCTAGTCACTTAGTCATTTTCAAGCCCTGGATTCCCAACACACCGTTACACTGTTATGATTTTAAACGCTGTGCTTTTTGGGTGCAAGTTATTGGATTGCCTTTGGAATGGACTACAGAATAGATGATTAGAAATGCGGTGAATCAGATTGGTGAAGTTTTAAAAGTTAGAGTTGACTTTAAAGAGGGTTCTGCCTTAAGGGCTGGGCGGGTATGAGTAGAAATAAAGCTGGACTAAAGACTGGAAAATTGATTCGGATAGATGGGAGGATGCTATGGCTTGATTTCCAATATGAACGGTTATCTCATTTTGTTATTCTTGTGGGAGACTTGGCCATTATGCCATGTATTGCAAAGAATACCCTTTTGATGAAGCGAAAATGGATGGTAAAGACAAGATGGCTTACGGTCAATGGTTAAGAGTGGAGGTTCGAGAATATAGTCCTTATTGGCAAGCGTTCTATAACCCCCCTGAGAATAAGGAGCAGAATGAGGAGATAATACCTGAGACACCTCCAGCTTTAATGCCGACTGTACCCTTATTGCCTACAACAGATAACGCCAAAGAAGTCACCTTGCCGCAACCAGCAGCACCGCATAATTCTATCATGGCAGAGCCACACCAGCAAACCCCACAGCCTTCTTTACACCAGGGGCATATTGTTACAATATCCTCGATCCCTGCACATACCAAGAAGAAGGGCATTATCAGTTATCCCATGGAAATACAGCAACCGAAGAAGCTGAAGGGTACCCAAGCTATTCCAAAAATGGGGCCAGCAAAAAAATAGAAACGATATTCTCCCTACGATATGAGGCACGTCACAACCAATGACTTCGATGACACTCAATTTATGGATACACCAGTATTAGAAGCAAAGGAAGCGGATCAGTGGGCTTTGGTGGCTGGCCCTAAATAGCCACCGACACACAAATGAAGATAATTTGCTGAAACTGTTATGGTTTGGGCAATCCCCTGACAGTTTAAGCTCTAAAGGCCTTGATGGCCAATGAAAAGCCCGACTTACTGTTCTCAATGGAGACAAAGAATCGGGAGATTGTGCTTCAATGCTTGCAGCGAAAGTTACATTTTAGCAGCTCTTTTGTGCGAAATCCAGCAGGACTAGTAGGTGGTCTGGCGGTTTTTTGGAATGACACTATATCGTTAGAGATAGAAAGTTTTTTCGGAGGAATATTTTGATATGATCTGTCGGGATTTAATGGGAGATAGGCTAATGCGAATCACCAGTCTTCATGCTCCATCTTCCTACCATAATCGACAGCTGCTATGGGAGACACTTCGAATGATCAGCAACTCAAACAATCTACCTTGGATATGTGCTGGGGATTTTAATGAAATCCTTTATCCGTGGTAAAAGGTAAGCAAGTGTTCTTCAGACAGGTATCGGCTTCACTCTTTTCGAGTTGTTGTAAATGATTGTGCCTTGTTGGAGTTAGAAAGCAAGGGATGTGCTTTCACATGGACGAATAATTGGGATGGTGTTGAACTAGTAAAAGAACGTTTGGACCGTGTTATGTGTACGACGGAGTGGCGACTTTTATATCCTGAAGCGGAGGTGTTCGCTTTGCCGGCCCTAGGGTTTGACCATAGCCCTCTTCTTTTGTCCACAGCAGCAGCCTATAAAAAGGGCCAGCGGCCTTTCGTTTACGAGGCTTATTGGAACCAAGATCAAGAGTGCCGAGTGATTGTCTCTAATGCATGGAACTCAGTCCAGGTAAGAAATTCCAACCTATCGCACAAACTAAGAATTGTGTCTTATGCTTTACGAAGATGGAGTAGATCAAAATTTGATAATGGCCACTTGAGAGTGCCAGCCTTACAACAGTAGCTTCAACTTATTATTAACAAACCATACAATTCCAGCACTGATAATGAGGAAGCATCTCATCTTCGAGAGGAAATCAGACATATATGGCAGCAAGAATAATAGTTTTGGGTTATGCGATCTAGAATTAACTGGTTGAGATGGGGTGACAAGAACAACAAATTTTTTCATGCCACTACCATTCAACAATGGCAGAGAAATAGGATTGGGATGTTACATGATGATAGTCACAACTGGGTGCGGGATATTCAAACCCTGAAGGAGATGACGTCTGTTTTTTTCTTACAATTATATACATCTGTGGGTTATTGTGACTATGGACTGATCTTGGATCAATGTCAACCGGTAGTGTAAGACAAGCAACTTTTCAGCTGGGTGCTACGAAGGCTCCAGGTCTAGACGGCCTGAATGGGCTATTTTATCAGACCCATTGGGATATCATTTAGGATGACTTGTTCCGATTAGTGAGAGATTTCTTTAATTTGGGGGTGATGCCTAGCGGTCTAAACAAGACGGTAATAGCCCTATTCCCAAAGTCCATCGCCCTGAAAGCCTTGATCAGTTTAGACCAATCAGCCTTTGTAATTATGCATACAAAATTATTTCCAAGGTCATGGCTAATCGTCTAAAACCTTGGCTTTGTGAACTAATTTCAATAGAACAGGCTGCCTTTGTGAGTGGGCATCAAATTCAGGATAATATTTTAATTGTTCAGGAAGTTCTTCATCATTTCAAGACAAGGAAAAGGAAGCGACATTTCAATGCACTCCTCAAGACGGATATGCAAAAGGCCTACGACAAAGTTGAATGGGATTTCCTAAAGGATTATTTACATAGATTGGGATTTCATCCTTGGTGGATTCAGTTGGTGATGCAATGTATCACCATAACATCACTGAGTGTACGGTTAAATGGAGAACAACTACACTACTTTCGGCCTTCAAGAGGATTACGTCAGGGAGATCCTCTTTCCCCTTATATATTCATCTTAGCGGCGAATGTTCTTTCAACCCTTATTCATCAAGCAGTCCATATGGGCCACCTCAACGGAATAAAGCTAAACAGGTCATGTTCGACTCTTTCCCATCTTTTTTTCGCTGATGATTCAGTTTTCTTCCTAGAAGGCACTGTTAAGGAATGTTAGAACCTAGACTATTTTTTAGTAAATATTGTCCGATGAGTCTTCAGGAAAATTTAGCAGCAGAATTTAGGGTATCGGTGTTGCAGCAATATGGAAAATATTTAGGTATTCCTTCTGAATGGGGGAGATCTAAAAAAGAGATGTTTGGTTGGATATTAGGGAGAATATATGCCAAACTTGAGGGTTGGAAAGAACGTTTACTGTCGAAGGGAGGCAAGGAAATCCTACTCAAATCTGTTGTACAGGCAATTCCACAATATGCTATGTCCATTTTCAAGCTTCCCCTATCTCTTTGTCAAATGATTGAAAAGAAAATTTCCAGTTTCTAGTGGCGGAATGATAAAAGCAGGGTTGGAGTTCATTGGCAGAAATGGGATTTGCTAAAAACCAGCAAGGACAGTGGAGGGCTAGGCTTTTGAGACCTAATAGCATTCAATAAGGCAATGCTTGGAAAGTAGGCTTGGCGTTTATTTCAACAACCTCACTTGTTGTGGAGTCGGATTTTCAAGGGACTATACTTTCAATCAAAGGACTTTCAATCAGCAGATAAAGGTATGCGCCCATCCTGGGGCTGGCAGAGTCTTCTTCTTAGCAGAGAGGCCATCCTACCTAATGTACGATGGTTTGTTGGGGATGGCAAGATGATCAAAATATGCGAGCATAGTTGGTTACCTATCGGTCTTATAGGCAGACTAGCTACAAGAGAAGAGCCAGGGATGGTGGCTGATCTCATTGACCCTGTACACCATACCTGGAATTTTCCTCTTATAACAGAACTATTTGATGATACAATCATGACAGAAATACTTAAGATCCCTGTTAGACCCTTACATGTTACTAATCAGTTAGTTTGGACAGCTACAAAGGATGGGCATCACACAGTTAAAAGCAATTACAATACTCTAGTCAACACAGTAATCACACAAAGTGGTCATCAAGCCTCAACATCGTACCAAAATCCCAAAATACTTTGGTGCAAAATATGGACAATGAAAACTGTTGACACCTAAAAAAAAATTATTGCATATTAGATTATCTAGGTGTTTCGTATAGTTTTTTTTTTAATGGAATATATTTTTCCTAAAAAAAAAAAAAAAAAAAAGAAGCAAGTTGGGGCCGATGATCTGAATGTGACTAGCCAAGCCCAGGAGATCAGATTGTAATTAAACGGCAAGTTGGGGCCAAAATGCAATTTCCAAAAGTTGAGGGACCAATTTGCAAAATTTGCAAAATTTTGCCCGAACCCTTAAATCATTATCTTGGCCCCCAATTGAGTTGAAATTGAACTTGGGTCAGGTCTAATTAATCGAATCGGGCAAAAAGGACCTAATTGCATTGAATTTGGCATTTTCGAGCAAGAAAATGGCCAACTTTGAGGGACTTTCTTGCAAAATTAGGTGGGTACAATTGCAAAATCTGGTCAGGATCTTAAACTACTATACATGAGCTTTCTAATTGATCAAAAAAAACGCAGCCAAATTAGTGGATTAAAGCACTCAAATCAACAGCCAAAACTCAGTCCACGAGTTGGTCTTAATGGTCGGGGTTCTTGAGTAAGCAATTTGGTGGCCCCACCTGTCCTCCTCAGCTGCCCAACCAGCCCGATCTTTGCACGTGATGGAAGAACGTATATAGTAGTGCAAGTGGACGAAAATTTGCCAGGGATAAGCTGCTGACAGCACCGGAAAATCGCAGCAAAATCCGCACACTCAACAGCCGACTGAAAAAAAAAATTGGCTAAGTCAGAGAGTGGGTGAAGTAGCCCTGTTGACAGGCTTGGTAGGTGGACAAAAGGCTGACCAAAAATCCTCTAATTCAGGGGATAAGATCACGGAAGCAAGCTCTTTCAATGAACGAAAAGGAGGAGACGAGAGAGAGAGGGGAGAGCTCGGAATCGTTCCCCAAAGCAACCTTCAGAAGCAACTCCAGAAAAGCAAAAACCCAGAAAATCCAGACCGACCTTGAGAGAGAAAAGTGAGATTTTCACAACCCTTCGGCCAAAATTAGCCAAAACCTTCAACTAGAGAGTGAAACATCACTCAAATATCTTTCCATCCATAGGTCGCACGTCCCAAATGGAGACCGGTAAGTCCTCCTAAATCCCCCCGAAAGAACACCCTCCTGGCGGGCCAAGAAACACTGGAAATTTTTGTGAGTGTTGAGCCCGGTTGGTCACGAGTGAGGGAAAACCAGTGTTTTTTGAGAACGTTGAGAGACAAATGAGGAAAATATTGACTTTTACCCCAAACTAAAATACATATAGTTTGGCTTGGTGTCAAGTTTTCCAATAAAATACGTCTTGAAGTCTAATTTTAGAGGTCAACGAAAACCTTCGTTGTCAGTTCTTTTTTTTTTTTTTTTTGCAGACCTCATTTCCAGTTGAAGAAGCCAACTTCCACAGCCCCCAGTATAATTTGTCGGTTTCATCGGCCAAGAACCACTTGAAAAGGAAACTAGGAAGCAAGTTAAGCATCCTAGATGTATTTATGTTCGATTTTGAGCATGTTTTGATCATGAAAATCAAGAGGAAAATCAGCCCGGAAAACTGATTTCGAGGCTGAAATTTTTGTAAGTGTTTGAAATCTCTTCAAGAGTTTTTCATGTGTGCTTCTTGGAGAGGTCGTTTTGATGTTGTTCGGTGGGTCATTATCTATAATGTTTATTGAATTTGAAAGCTCATGTTACCTACTTTCACTCGGATTAAGTAGTGTTTCCCTTAGATCTCGTATGTGATGAGTGTCGGGACATGAATATGGGCATTCAACCTGTTTGCTTGACTTGGGTTCAAACCCAGATTTGCAAAATCAAATCAAACCCGCATATTTGATGACGATTCCAACTTGGTTTTCGTGTGTTTTAAGCTGTGATTTCTATCTAATATTACTCCTTGAATGTGGTAGTTTAACCTTGATGTTTTAGTTCCACATAATATTGCTCATGCGTTGAGATTGAAGGCCGTAAACATGGCCCGAGGAAGCTGGTTTGGGGTGATTTGATGCAGGCCAAGTGTTCAACGAAATGCGCAAACCAAGTTTCGATCTTGAAACGGTCGATTTGAGCCCGGTTATTGTAATATTCATATGCTGTGTTGCTCCATGTTAGCATAGATCGATTTAAGGAATTATTATTAATATTTTTAAAAAATAATATAAAAAAATAATAAAAAAATCTGAAATTTTCAAAAATATAAAAAATGTTAGATAGTATCAAATTAGGATAGAAATGGCATCTATTAAATTTTCCTAATTTTAAAAGGTCATTTTCCTAATTTAGTGCTATTTTGGTATTTTATAACCATTTTTGTAAATAATCCATTTTGCATAGTTTAAAATTATTTAGAGTAATTTCATGCATATAGAGTAATTTCATGCATATTTGAATTCTCATTTTGCTCATGGGGGTCCTGTCCGGGTGTGATAACAAGGCCATGTAATATTATTTGCCCGACTTGTATCGGGTTTACCTTTTCCGTTTATTTTCAAGTCATTTCAATTTCTTGGATGTTTACTTACGCGCTACTTTTCATTAATTTGAGTGTAAATTTCTCTTTTAAATTATGTTAGGATTAGTCTAGACACATTAAAAAAAAAACTACAAAAACATTTGCATGGACACTTAGTGGTTTCATAAAGATTATAATTGGTAATCAAGATTGTGTGGCCATTTAGATAAACAACCTTCCAAGTTAGTGGTACCGCAAAGGGTGCTAATAGAAACATTGGCGTAAACAAGTCCCCCAGGGATGGTGGCTGATATTATTGACCCTGTACACCATACCTGGAATTTTCCACTTATAACAGAACTATTTGATGATACAATCATGACAGAAATACTTAAGATCCCTGTCAGACCCTTACATGCTACTGATCAGTTAGTTTGGACAGCTACAAAGGATGGGCATCACATAGTTAAAAGCAATTACAATACTCTAGTCAGCACAGTAATCACACAAAGTGGTCATCAAGCCTCAACATCGTGCCAAAATCCCAAAATACTTTGGCGCAAAATATGGACAATGAAAACAGCACAGAAAATCCGCATATTCTTATGGACAGCATGCCAGAATGCCCTTGCTACCAAAGCTAATTTATTTTATCGTCATATCACCCCTGATCCTATATGCAATCTTTGCAATCAGAAATCTCCAGAAAATATCGAACACTTATTCTTCTTTTGTTCGTGGACTAAAGGAGTTTGGAGTCATTCTCAGCTCAACATTTCCGTATCGCCTCATACTGTGCGCTGTCTGGATGAGTGGATCACAAAAAGAGCAATGAAATAAGAGACTTTTACCTGGACTGGAGACAATTGCCCATGTCTTATGGCAGATCTGGTGTCTGCGCAACAACAGCATTTTTCGCCGACATCGCCTCGGTCCAAACCGAGCAGTGGCAGACGCATTGGCACAAACACGGATCCAGCACATCTCTCCTCCGAGTAGCCAGCGAATAGGGGACTCGTGAACAGGGGATTCTGCTCCCCAAACAGCAATCTTGTGGAAACCCCTGGATCGCGGATTCCTGAAATGCAATATCGATGGATCTCATCATCTTGGCAGTCACAAGGGCACTATGGCGTGTATAAGCAGGAATCATCAAGGTATTCTTACAGATGTCTACACCAGAAGATTTACAGTAGCTTCGGCTTTTCAAACGGAAGTGTAGGCGCTCACCTTCGCTCTTCATCACCTACTGCACCAGGGCCTCAATAAGGAAAATCTGGTCATTGAGTCTGATTGCTTGCTCTTGATCGATATAGTTCAAACGAGACGGAAGCTGCCGTGGGAAGAACGTGTGATTTTCGCCGAAATTGAAGCTTTGCTATCCCTTTACCCTAATTTGCAGATGCGGCATTGTAAACGGGAGGCAAATGGAGTAGCAGATTGGGCTGCTAAAGCCCACGACAGATTTGACCTGGCCCACAACTGGAATATCTTTCCTCCTTTTATTTTGCAAGCTTTGGTAGCCGCCGATGCCATAGCTTTTGGTTGTAACGTTACACCTATCTGTAATGTTGCGAATACTTAAATAATACCTATCTTTTTGACCAAAAAAAAAAGTACGAAAAAAGAATAAATGAAAAATCGAGGTATGTAACCAGCCGGCGGCCGATCCATACAATAGCTTTGAGTAATGATTCAGCTGGCGGTCAATCCATAAAATCAAAATTTAGTGTATCGCTAATTCCAAGGCTTTTTAGTGTCAAGACAACATTAGCAAGGTTGGTCGGTTGAACCTTTAGTATAGTGTTATCTTCTAGATCAATTTGATAATTGCGTAACGTGTACAACGGGAAACACATTCCTAGACCAGTTCTTCCGGCACGGCCAGCTCTCTGCATTGCTGAAGCTTTGGAGATTGGAGTCACTAGCAGTGATTCCATTCCCGTCCTTGGGTTGTACGATTTCATCTTGCAAAAACCCAGATCAATCACATAGCTTATTCCGTCAATTGTTAGTGACATCTCCGCAATATTTGTCGTAAGGACCACCTTACGAGCACCTTTTGGCGTGGGTTCAAATATCTTTGCCTGAAGATCTGTAGGCAAATCAGCATATATCGGGCATATAATGAGTTCGGCAATTTTGGAGCCAAAACCCCTTACCTATGCTTCAAAAGCTCTTCCGCTGCTTCAATTTACTCTTGACCGGTAAGAAAAATCAAAATATCGCCACCTGGTTGCTGCACATGTATTTGAAGAGCAGTAACAATAGCTGCATCCAAGTAATCTGCTTCAAGTGCACTGGTGTGAAGAATTTCAACTGGATACCGCCTTCCTTGCTCAACCTATTCAGTATTCATCAAACTCCAAACGTTTCAGACTTGGCGACGAAGAGGGCGCCAACGATGAAGCAGCACAAGAACTCTCAACAGCTCAATCCCAACTAATTGGAAAGGTTATCAACTTTATCCTTGGTGTACTAATCCAATGTACAGAGGACAAGTAGATCACATTCAACGTAAAATATATCAATTTCATTAACCCGCTTGAATGTTATTTTCTCTTAAAATTCTTTTTCTCCACTGCGAAAATCATGTTGACTGGGAATGAGTCAGCATTTCTTCGATTAAAAACTTATGAACAATAAATTTTCTCCCCTTTGAAAGCGACCACCACGTAGCACCAACCCAGTAACCTGTCAAGAATCAACGTCTTAATCCTGATTATATCCGGCTGATGGCGATACCCACGTGAACTTTTTCCATCACTTTTGAAATATGAGGATTTGAAAGTGAAATCGAATCCATGGACAAAATTGAACCACTGTCGTTAACCTTCTCGAATGGAGAAAATTTTAGAGTTTGGGACAACAGGAGTGCCATAACTTGGCATGAAGGGACACTTAAGTGCCATAACTTCGGAAAGGTATACTTAAGTGCTAATTTCGAAGTAAAGTGGAACATTTAAGTGTCACTCCGGCTAAAATCCGGCCAAATGGCTAACGTGGAAATTTTCCGGCGAGTTGGGTGCAAAACGGCGTCATTTTGCACGCTGACGTGGCGGGAAAATGCAAAAACGACGTCGTTTTATGTTTGATATGTAAATAATTAATATAAAAATTAATTAAATTAAATTTAAACTTAATTTTATTTAAAATATTCTAAAAAATAAAAATTTAAAAATAAAAACTTGAAATTAAAAAAACTTAAAATTAAAAAAAAAAATTAAAATTAAAAAAAAAAACTAAAATTTAACAAATTTAAAATTTAAAAAATTTAAAATTTAAAATAGAAAATTTAAATTAAAAAAACTTAAAATTTAAAATAAAATTTAAAAACTTAAAATTTTAAAAAAAAAATAAAAAACTTAAAATTTAAATAAAAAACTTAAAATTAAAAATTTAAATTTAAAAACTTAAAATTAAAAAAATTTAAAATTTAAAAACTTAAAATTAAAAAACTTTAAAATTTAAAAACTTAAAATTAAAAAAAACTTAAAATTTAATAAAATTAAAATTTAAAAAAAAAAATTAAAATTAAAAAAAAATTAAAATTTAAAAACTTAAAATTTTAAAAACTTAATTTAAAAATTTTAAAAACTTCCATATTTAAATTTTAATTTTTTTTAAATATTAAGTTTTTTAAATTTTAAGTTTTTTAAATTTTAAGTTTTTTTAAATTTTAAGTTTTAAGTTTTATAAATTTTAAGTTTTATAAATTTTAAGTTTTATAAATTTTAAGTTTTTTAATTTTAATTTTTTTAATTTTAAGTTTTTTTTTTAAAGTTTTCTAAGCTTTTTAAATTTTAAGATTTTAAATTTTAAGTTTTTTAAATTTTAAGTTTTTTATTTTTTAGAACATTTTAAATAAAATTAAGTTGACATTTAATTTAATTAATTTTTATATTAATTATTTACACATCAAGACAAAACGACGTTATTTTTGTATTTTCTCGCCACGTCGGTGTGCAAAACGACGCCGTTTTGCACTCAACTCGCCGGAAAATTGCAACGTCAGCCATTTGGCTGGATTTTGGCCGGAGTGGCACTTAAGTATTCCACTTTACTTCGAAACTGGCACTTAAGTGTACCTTTATGAAGTTATGGCACTTAAATATCCCTCTGTGCTAAGTTATGGCACTTAGGCTATTCTTCTGCCGAAAATTTTACCCTTCAATTGCTGACCAATGATAATAATTACACTTATTACATCCAATTGTTGTCAAGTTTATTGATTTTTTTTTTTGGGGTCGTAAAAAGAACATATATTCGAAATAAAGGATATGTACAACAAGCTGCTAAAATGCCTGAACAAAGTAGATCTAACAAAATAGAAGGAGGCGAAGTGGCCCAATCTTGAGGTAGGATACCGTTTCTATGAGCCTTAGCGGCCCAATCTGCTACAGCGTTGGCCTCGTGTTTGCAATGTCTAACCCTAAGGTGAGAGAATCTGGAGAGGAGATCGGCAGCTTCCGTAGAGATTGCTTGGACCTCCCACGACGTCGGGGTGGAAGCACGAATGGAACCAACCAAAACCAGGCTGTCAGATTCGATTATCAACTGATCGTGACCTCTGCCTTTCTCCAACAGGTTGTGTAGGGTTATTGTGAAAGCCATAAACTCCGATTGCAGCGCCGATGAGGCAGCGAATCTTCTGGTAAAACCTTCGATCATTCTCCCATTCCGATCCCTGCAAATACTCGCCATTGTCCCTTGATTGCTTTGAGACTGAAAAGCTCCATCTATATTCACCTTAAAGGCATCTGGATCTGGTGGTCTCCATATGTCTTCGAGGTTGAGTTCCTGTCGCCCTATTCCTGCTGAACTACGATTGGAAGATAGAGCTGTTTGAGCATTAGCAAGGGCTACGTCCACCACTTGAAGTGCATCCAGATGCTGTCGACGAAAAATAAAGTTGTTCCACGCTTTCCATATCTATCATAGGACAGAGGCTAGTGTGGCATCCAGGTTTTCGTCAGACCTCGAATATGTAATAGAGCGTCGCGGATCCACGAAAGTGTCGTCGGATCGTATCGTTGGTACAATTTACAGACGCTATTTCATCATCGTCATCGTTGGACCCAAATGTCATGTTACGCGATGATCTTAGGATATAACTTCGTAATCGTGCCTTGATCGCGTCGGGACAATTCAACCATCGCATAACCTATCGTTTCGTCGAAATTTTCTTTGTGTAACACCACGATTGAGACCCTCTTCCACCCGCAAGTATACCCTCCTAACCAAAACTCCCATGCACATTGCCTCGACGACCATGCACGGCCATGCATTTACGTAAGAATTTCTCCACGTCCATTGACCTACCATGCACGGCCATGCGGCCATGTTTTCCTCCCTCGTCGAAGCCGGTCAACTATGGAATAAGATGTTGACCAAAAGCCCACGTTTTCTTCTTTCGGTGGCAAGCAGAGGGACTTCTTGGAGGGAAGTGCTGCCACGCCTCTTTTTCTATTCGGTGGCCAACGGAGGAAGACTTCTACATGCAATAGGACACGCCCATGCATGCAGCAAGATGAGTGGCAGCTGAAGTCTTCAAGGACGGCCACGATTCGTCGAGCTGTCCTTGCTCGTCGCTGCCACCAAGGAGAGCTGTTGTTGACTTGATTTGTCAACTAATGAGATGCCACGCTCTTGCATGACTCACGCAAGGTGGCGCGCACCCAAGGAAGAAACTTCGGCTAATGGACACGCACAATCCAGCTGCCGCTCGCCCAAATAGCCACCGGTGCCTTCAGCTGTTGACTAGGAAAGTCAACAAGTAAACCATCGAAGATGAACCGAATAGCAAGCAGAGGGAGAGACTAACCGAGCGAAACAGTGAGTGAGAGAGAGAGAAATCGAGCGAACAAAACCGCGAGTAGAGCGAGTGATCCGTGAGAGAGGGCAGCGAGGTTGGGATACCTGGAGTGCCATAACTTGGCACGGAGGGACACTTAAGTACCATAACTTTAAAATGGTACACTTGAGTGCCGATATCGGAGTAAAATGGACACTTAAGTTCCACTTCGGAGAAAATCCGGCCAAATGGGCGACGTGGCCATTTTCCGGCGAATTTGGTCCAAAACGGCGTCGTTTTGCATGCGACGTGGCGGAGAAAATGAAAAAACGCCGTTTTATGTCTACGTGTAAATATTAATATAAAAATTAATTAAATTAGATTTAAAATTAATTTTATTTAAAATATTCAAAAAATTAAAAAAATTAAGAAAAATTTAAAAAATTAAGAAAATTTTAAAAATTTTAAAAAATTAAGAAAAATTTTAAAAATTAAGAAAAATTTAAAAAAATTAAGAAAATTTAAAAAATTTAAAAATTAAGAAAAATTTAAAAATTTTAAAAAATTAAGAAAAATTTAAAAATTTTAAAAAATTAAGAAAATTTTAAAAATTTTAAAAATTAAGAAAAATTTAAAAATTTTAAAAATTAAGAAAATTTAAAAAAATTTAAAAATTAAGAAAAATTTAAAAAATTTAAAAAATTAAGAAAAAATTTAAAAAATTTAAAAATTTAAAAAATTAAGAAAAATTAAAATTTAAAATTTAAAAAAAAATTAGAAAAAAGGGGGAGGTCGAACGGGGCGGGCCGAGGGTCGACCCCTCGCGCCGCCTCCCGCCGTCGCGTCGGGAAGGGCCGGCAACAAAGGGGGGAGGGTCGGCTGGGGTCGTCGACCCCCGGCCGACCGACGACGAGGGCCCGTGAGCCCTCGCCTAGATCTGGGGTGAGGGTCGCGGCCCTCGCCACGATCCGGCGAGGGCTCACGGGCCCTCGCCGTTGGTCGGCGACCCCGCCGACCCTCCCCCTTCCGTCACCGGCCCTTCCCGGGCGAGGGCGGGGAGGCGGCGGCGGCGAGGGCTCAACCCTCGGCCGCCCCGTTCGACCTCCCCCTTTTTTTTAAATTTTTCTGAATTTTTTAAATTTTTTTAAATTTTCTTAATTTTTTAAAATTTTTAAATTTTTCTTAATTTTTTAAATTTTTTAAATTTTTCTTAATTTTTAAATTTTTTTAAATTTTCTTAATTTTTTTAAATTTTTAAATTTTTAAATTTTTCTTAATTTTTTAAAATTTTAAAATTTTTCTTAATTTTTTTTTAAAATTTTCTTAATTTTTTGAATATTTTAAATAAAATTAATTTTAAATCTAATTTAATTAATTTTTATATTATTATTTACACGTAGACACGAAACGGCGTCGTTTTTGCATTTTTTCCGCCACGTCAGCGTGCAAAATGACGCCGTTTTGGACCAAACTCGCCGGAAAAGTCGCCACGTCGGCCATTTGGCCGGATTTTCGCCGGAGTGGCACTTAAGTGTCCCATTTAACTTCAAAACGGCACTCAAGTGTACCATTTTAAAGTTATGGCACTTAAGTGTCCCTCCGTGCCAAGTTATGGCACTTGGGCTGTACTTCTGCCGAGGGCAGCGAAGGAAGAGGGAAAGGACCACCCCTCCCCCATGTGCTTGGATGCCGCCACTGTCCTCGTCGCACCATAGCCACCGTTCCACTTGAGCCGCAGCTGCCGTACTGCCGAACCGAACACCCTAGCTGTTGAACCGTAGGACTTGAGGCAAGTAAAAGTTCACTAACCTATATAATGCAATGCTGTTTTGGTCTGATGTAGTGCAATAGACTTGGAAATGTTTGGGTTTTGGATGATGGATGCTGAATTTTGGGTGATTAAAATAGAAATGGATTGAGGAATTGAGGAAACGCTTCGGTTTTCTATGGATGCTTTTAAATTCCTTTGAACTACATTTTGAAATGTAGATTTGGATGGACTTTTGGATGTAAACTTAGCCAAGATACAGGCATCGGATTCCATTGAATCCATGTGGTCCGGAATCACTCATGTGTAGCCTAGTAATTTTGTCGATTTTCTATAGAAATTTTTAGTATGACTGTTGCAATGCATTCATGAAACTCTTCCTATAGGCCTTATTTATAACATATCAAAAGTTTAGAATATTCTGAGCTCATTTAGGGGTTATTCCAATTTTTTTTTCTAAAACTATGCATTCTGAAGTTTGAGCTGTTTTATTTCAAGTTTGCTCAATTTTCCTCAAGGGTGAATGCATCTTGATTTATCATTTGATATGATGGTGTTGGTATTCAGCATATTATCCAACATTGAGATTTGATGAAAACTCATGGGACATCTGATGTCATTGCATTGAAAGTGTTTTTATTGAAACAATATGAGATGATAATGCTGCCGTTGGACCCTCGGGTCAATGATGCCCCGGGAGTGTCGGGATGCCCGGTGCTATGTAGGTACGTAATTCCGGAGGGTCGGGGTAACCATTTTTATGGCAAGCCTTGAAGGTTTCCCCGGGAGTGTCGGGATGCCCGGTGGTATATCGATACATAATTCCGGGGGATGCTCGGTGGTATGTCGGTACGTAATTCCGGAAGGCAGGGGTAACCTTTTTCATGGCGAGCCCTAGAGATTCCTCGTGATACCAGGTGGGATGCGAGATGCCTAAAGGTGTGACGTAACACGCTCTGGATGCCCGGTGGCCTAGTGGTGTAATGCCGAAGGACTTCGCAACGCTAGGATTGGGTGCGAACACCTAGAAAGACGCAAACATTAGTCCTCTGGGGGGTGAAACCTTTTGAATATTAAAACTGATGGCTCTACTAAGCGTGTATGTTGTCTGGTTATAGGATTAAATTATGTGACATGGAATGGGACGTGTCATAACAGTTTGGTTCTATAATCGAGACTTGTGTGACTGGGAATGATGCATCTTGGTTTTTGAAACTGCACGGGTCATTGCATTAAAAATTTTTATGGATTCGATGCATACTCATTCCTTTAGATATATGTTTTGTATATCTTGCACGAAATTTGATTATGATGGTTACGCACGATATAGTTTAGTGAATCTTTTATTGCTGAGTGGTTGTACTCACCCCTTTTGGGGACTAACATTTCAGACTAAATAAGATACCTTTGTTGCCACCGCCACCAGCTAGATGGACTGAGTGGTTGGATATGACCGCGAGGAGGAGGACAACAGAGGAAGGAACTTTGGGATGCCGACATTGATCGATGGACTTTAAGTATATGACTATTGGAAAAGATGTCAGTCATCTTTTGAAGTATAGCCGAGTATAGAAGACTACGGCATTTTGGTGTACCGACTAAAGATGTCCATCTAGTTTTATGTAAATAAAAGTGTTCGGCTTATTACCTATAAATGTGTTTAGTTGGTGTGCATCGTTTTTGTTAAAATATGTCTCGAGTTTGAGTCCAATGTGAAATTCTGAATATTCTGAATTGGATATGTTGCGGACATTCGAAATCGAGCAAAGAAAATCCGAAGATTGACTTCCCCAAATTTGAATCTACGTTGGAGAGTCTGGTCGCTAAAATAGGAAAGTCCAACTTTGAATAGGATTTGTATTTTGTTTAAAATATACAAAGATATGTTTTGGATAGGAAACAAAATCCTATGAGAAGTTGGCAAAATAATAAAGGTTTCAGTTATATATAGACTTGTGGCCATGGATGGAAGACAGTTGATCATGAAGAATTGGTCTTGAAGCGCAGTCTAGTCGTCGAGTACTTGGGAGGGATTTTCTTTGTTCATGAATTACATCCAAGAAGATTTAGTGTTCAAGCCAATTAAATCTTGTGGTAAGATTTGCATGTAATTCCTTCGTGAGATTGAGAGATTATTTCGTGAAGAATTTCGGGGCTAAACACCGTGTGCGTTATTGGATGTAATTGGGGTTTGGGAAACACCGAGAGAGTGTTTGAGTGACTTGAGTGTGTAATCTCCTTGTATCGCTTGATCTATAGTGAAACTCGCTGTTGCTCTCCCCGTGGACGTAGGTCTTTTACGACTGAACCACGTAAATCTGGTGTCCGATTTATTTTCTTCTTTGTCTATATTATTGTTCGATCGCTTGCCCTTAATCTCAACAAGTGGTATCAGAGCCAGGCTTAGCTAAGTTGAAGCGAATCGATGGCGACAGAAGAAGTAAAAGTGAGAATCGACAAATTTGATGGGAAGGATTTCAGTTTCTGGAAGATGCAAATTGAAGATTATCTTTACTAGAGGAAACTGCATTTGCCCCTGTCTGGGGAGAAACTAGAGTCGATGAAGCAAGCTGATTGGGATTTGCTGGATAGACGAGCTATGGGCGTTATTCGATTGACATTGGCTCGTAACGTTGCGTTTAACATCCTGAAGGAGAAGACCACTGCTAATTTGATGCAAGCCCTGTCGGATATGTACGAGAAGCCCTCTGCGATCAATAAGGTCTGTTTGATGCGACGTCTATTTAATTTGAAGATGAGCGAAGGTGCGTCAGTTGCTGATCATATTAATGAATTTAATGTGATTGTTAGTCAATTGAGTTCAGTTGAGATTGACTTTGAAGATGAGGTTCGTGCTTTGATTCTGTTATCCTCATTACCTGATAGTTGGAATACTACTGTTACTACTGTTAGTAATTCCTCTAGGTCAACAAGTTTGACGTTTGATGGGGTTCGAGATTTGATTCTGAGCGAGGATATTCGTAGAAGAGAATCTGGCCAATCTGTTTCTACTGCTTTAGTAGGTGAAAATAGAGGAAGATTTGTAACACGTGTGGGTAAAAGTAGTACCAATATGAACAGATGTAGTCAATTTAGGACTGCTAATGTTGTCTGTTGGAGCTGTGGTAAGAGAGGGCATCTTAGAAGGGATTGCCTTAAGCTGAAGAATAAGAAGGGTAATGAAATATAGTTGATTCTGCAGATAATGTTGCAGCTGTAGCAGATAATGTCGATTATGTCTTGTCTGTCACTGATGATTCATCGTTTGATGGATGGATTATGGATTCTGGTTGTTCTTTTCATGTTACACCAAATAGAAACTGGTTTATCACTTATCAATGCACAGGTAGTGGTAAAGTCCAGTTAGGGAACAACGCTGAGTGCGATGTTGTAGGTATTGGTGATGTTAAAATCAGAATGCATGATGGTATTGTGAGGACATTGATTGGAGTGAGCATGTTCTAGAATTGAAAAAGAACTTAATTTTCTTGGGTGCCTTAGATTCAGCTGGTTACAAGTATTCTTTAAAAGGTGGAGTTCTGAAGGTTGTTCGAGGTGCCTTGGTAATAATGAAAGGAATCAAGCATGGAGGCCTGTATAAACTTCAAGGTGAGACAGTGACAAATTTCGCTGCGGAGATGTCGGATGCATCTGTTCGAGAGTCTTTTGACTGCTCGAGGAAGACCTGGGTGTTTGTGCCAAGGCACAAGTTTGATGCTGGTGTCAGGATCTCGCAGTCAAGAGCTTTGATCGAGACGGAGACTGGTAAGTCGATCAAGCATGTGTAGACTGACAATAGCATGGAGTTTTGCTCAGAGCTGGCAAATAAATTCTGCATGAAAGATGGCATAGTGAAACACCGCACTAGTGCCAATAAATCACAACAATTTGCAGAATTGATGAGCAGAACATTACTAGAGATGACTCAAAAATTATCTCTAGTAGTGCTGATATTGCTAGGAGAATCCTAGCTGATATGCTAAGTACGGTAAGCTACCTGGTAAATAGATCCCCATCAACTGCTATTGAGAGGCGGACTCCTGAAGAAGTATGGTCAAGTAACGTTGCTGGTTATTATATTATTAGAATGTTTGGTTGCCCGTGTTATTTTCAAGTGAGGGATGGTAAGCTCAATGGGAAGGCAAGGTGCATATTCCATGGCTATGCACATGGTGAGCGGGGCGATCGATTGTGGTGCCTAGATATAAATTCACCTATTAACAGCAAAGAAGTTACCCTTGACAAGTCTTCGATACTTCTGGCTAGGAGTGTTTGTGACAGTGTTAATACGGATCTGAACGGTGTTCAGCTTGAGGTGGAGTTGCAACTAGAAACTCCTGAGGTTGCGAGTACAGGTACTAGCAAAGTAATTGACACAGATGGTGCTCATAGTGAGGTGGAGCCTATAGAGCTAATGGTTGCTATAACTGCTGAAATTAACAAGGTACGTATTCGATCTCCTAATAGATATGGATGCAATAATGGTTTTGCTTTATCTACGGTTAAGGAGGTTGCGTCGAAAAATCTTTGCGGAGCAATTAAAGGTGCATGTGGAGTTGGTATTCTGATGAGGTCCTCGGTTATAGCGAAGTTCAAGTGAGGCTTGGACTTGGACAATATCTGTGGCGGTTGAGCCCATCGGGGGCTATGGGAAAGTAGCAGCAGAGTTTGAATTTTTGCGAAGCGATTGCGACTTTGCTCAAACGTCGAGCCAAGGTGGAGATTGTTAAAATATGTCTCGAGTTTGAGTCCAATGTGAATTTCTGAATATTCTGAATTGGATATGTTGCGGACGTTTGAAATCGAGCAAAGAAAATCCAAAGATCAACTTCCCCAAATTTGAATCTACGTTGGAGAGTCTGGCCGCTAAAATAGGAAAGTCCAACTTTGAATAGGATTTGGATTTTGTTTAAAATATACAAAGATATGTTTTGGATAGGAAGCAAAATCCTATGAGAAGTTGTCAAAATAATAAGGGTTTTAGTTATATATAGACTTGTGGCCATGGATGGAAGACAGTTGATCATGAAGAATTGGTCTTGAAGTGCCGTCTAGTCGTCGAGTGCTTGGGAGGGATTTTCTTTGTTCGTGAATTACATCCAAGAAGATTTAGTGTTCGAGCCAATTAAATCTTGTGGTAAGATTTGCATGTAATTCCTTCGTGAGATTGAGAGATTATTTCGTAAAGAATTTCGGGGCTAAACACCGTGTGCGTTATTGGGTGTAATTGGGGTTTGGGAAATACCGAGAGAGTGTTTGAGTGACTTGAGTGTGTAATCTCCTTATATCGCTTGATCTATAGTGAAATTCGCTGCTGTTCTCCCCGTGGACGTAGGTCTTTTACGACTGAACCACGTAAATCTGGTGTCCGATTTATTTTCTTCTTTGTCTATATTATTGTTCGATCGCTCGCCCTTAATCTCAACAGTTTTAAATACAGGAAGGGAAGTTGATGGATGCGCTTTCGTTATATAAACTGCGCATGGACTGACTTAAAAGATATAACCCCCAGGATTCATGGACTTGGCAAATTTCTATGGTATCAGAGTAGTAGACCTTCAGGTTAAGAGAAAGCAAAGGCCGAGTGTGATTTGTGGTGACCCCAACAGATCGGGGGCCGTTCAGGGGGTGCCACAGCTAGCGTTTCTGGATTAGGTGAGGACTGATTCTGCTCAAATTTTCTGCAATCCATGCATCAATTCGTTGAACTGTCTGCGGCTCTATTTGAACGTTGATCTCTGGATGCGACCATATAGTAGTAGTCCATGGACACAACAGAAAAGTATGTTCTATAGTTTATGGTGTTTGAGTAGGACAGAGATTGCATACCGGTTCTGAGCATATACATCTATCATAAAGGTTGGCTTTAGTGGGTAGGGCGTTGTGGCATAGATTCCAAAGAAAGATTCGGATTTTGGGTGCTATCTTCAACTTCCAGATTTGTTTCCACAGCACCTCTGTGGTTTGGTAAGAAGACGATGCTTTATGTTGATTCTTGTTGACTGCTGCATTTTTCATTGCTTGATAACCACTTTTGACTATATAATTTCCGTGAGTGGTTTTTGTCCAAATAAATTTATCTTCTATATAAGAGGGTCTTACCAAAATGGTAAGGATTTCTTGGACAGTATGGAAATCGTACTACCTATGAAGTAGGGGGTATTCCAAGTATTAGTTTGCATATCTAGAAGTTCAGCGACCTTTACAAGTTCATCGCGATTCGCCGGGCCGCCCAATATGCCTTTAGGTAGCCATCAATCTTCCCTGATTCTGATGTTCCGCCCATCACCTACCAACCATTAGAGATTTGGAAGAATTGAATCCCGTCCTAATAATAGGCCTTGCCAACCCCAAGACGGCCGGATTCCTCTCTCAGCATTTATAAAATCCTGAGAATGAAAATAAATACCTTTGAATAGCATGCTCCATAGTGATGTAGGGTGCTAGATTAGATGCCAGGCCTGTTTTCCAAGTATTGCCTTATTGAAAGCCATGAGATCTCGAAAGCCGAGACCTCCCTTATTCTTGTTAGTCTTAAGCTTCTTACAATCATTCTGCCACCAGAAATGGGAGATCTTCTTTTCAATGGATATACAAATAGACGCGGGAATTTTAAATATGGACATGGCATACTGTGGGATTGGCTAAACAACAGATTTAATCAGAATTTCTTTTCCACCCTTGGATATTAAATTTTCTTTCCATCCTTCCAATTTTGTGTTCACTCTCCCCATTATCCAAGTAAACATCTCTTTCCTTGATCGTCCCCAATCTGAGGGGATTCCCAAATATTTTCCAGTCCTAGCTAGCACTAGGACTCTCAACTCATTTGCCAAATTTTCCTATAAGCTAAGAGGGCAAGCCTTGCTAAAAAATATTCCAGATTTATTCCTATTGACAACCTGTCCCGTTGCTAAACAGTATTGATTCAGTACATTGGCAAGGTTTTGGTATTCCTGTAGCTTATCATTTAACAATAATATGGCATCATCAGCGAAGAACAAATGAGATAGAATAGAACACCACCTATTTAGCTGGATGCCTTTGATGCTGCCCATATCAATAGCTTTATGTATAAGGATTGATAAGACATTTGCCAGCAGGATGAATAAATATGGAGAAAATGGGTCTCCTTGTCTGAGGCCTCGGGTCGGGTGGAAGTAGTTCAACTGCTCGCCATTAAATCTTACACTGAGAGAGACTGTTGTTATACATTGCATTACCCACCTTACCCAAGTGGTATGGAATCCCGACTTCAGTAGAAAATCTTCAAGAAAATCCCACTCTACCCTATCATAAGCCTTTTTCATGTCCATTTTCAGTACTGCTTGAAAATTTTTCTTGCGTTTCCTAGTTTGAAGTTGATAAAGCACCTCTTGGACTATGAGAATGTTGTCTTGGATCTGACGGCCGCTAACAAAGGCACTTTGTTCAATGGATATTAAATCAGGGAGCCAAGGTTTAAGCCGGTTGGCAAGCACTTTGGAGATAATCGTATAGGCATAATTGCATAGACTAATAGGGCGGTATTGGTCAAGGCTTTTCGGATGTGGTACTTTCGGAATTAGGGAAATGATGGTCTTATTAAGATCAGTAGGCATAACCCCTATTTTAAAGAAGTCCTATATTGACAGAAAAATATCGTCCCGTAAAATATCCCAATGAGTTTGATAAAATAGGCCATTCATACCGTCTGGTCCCAAAGCTTTAGTCGCTCCCAGCTAGAAAGTTGCTGCACGGACCTCTTCTTAAGTTACCTCAGCTGTCAAAAGATCATTTATTTCCATTGTAACTACTCACGGGCATTAGTCAAGGATTGGCCCATAATCCCGACGCCCAACTAATCGGTAGAGATTGGTAAAGAATTGCATCGACATTTCCTTTAGGTGACTTTCTTCCCTGACCTATCTGTGATCATCATCTTTTAGCATACATATTATGTTTCATTGCCTTCGTTGGACTGTCGTTGCGTGGAAGAATTTAGTATTTTTGTCTCCCCACTTCAGCCAATTTATCCTGAATCGCATTGCCTAGAACTGTTCCTCTTGCTGCCATAATCGATGTATCTTCACTTTCAAATTGTTAACTGACTGCTTATCATAGTGGTTGTGCTGTTGATTTATATGAGTCTGGAGTTGCAGTTGCAAACTAGCTATTTGGTTGTGAGCTTTGGAGAACTTCATTCGACTCCATTTGGTGAGGGCCAAAGATACCATCTTTAATCTATATGGCAGGTTGTAATTAGTTTCATGGCCTGAATTCCAAGAGTTAGCTATAACCTTGCTACACTCCTTGTCCTATAGCCAGAAAGCTTCAAAAATAAAAGACTTGTGACGGCGCCGTTGTAAAGCTTCAATTGTTAACAATAAAGGGCTGTGATCTGAGCCCACTGTAGGTAGCGTGATAACCTCCGCTTTAGGGAATGCTAGACGCCAGTCCAAATTGCATAGCATACGGTCTAATCTTTCTTTCGCAAGTTCATCTCCTTCCCGATTATTTATCCAAGTAAAAGCACAGCCTTTGCTGTCCATATCCATCAAGGAACAGTCTTGTATTAATTGTCTAAAAGAGTGCATTCTGTGTGGTTTTGCTAATTGCTTGCCTATTTTCTCCCAATGGTATAAGACCTCGTTGAAATCGCCAGCACATAGCCATGGTAAAGTATTTGAAAGAGCTATTTGTTGTAGTTCTGTCCAGAAATGTTGGCGAAGCTAATAAACCACAGGTGCATGGATGCAGGTTATACGCATAGATATACCACACCTAGTTTCCATACATATCATATCAAAAAAGTCTTGAGTAGATTTAATCATGTTTATCGTAATATGATCGTGCCAAATGAGTGCCATCCCTCCCGCCAAACCAGCTGGGTTGAGTACTTAAGATTTCCGGAATTTGAGGCGATGCTAAATTCGAGTAAACACAACCTCTCAATTCTTGGTTTCCATCAAAAACATGATATCGGGCTTTTCTTTGGCCATAAGGGCTTTAAGGGCTCGAATTGTTAGGGGAGAGCTTAGACCCTGATAGTTCCAGCTTATTATTTTCATTTGTCCCATGGTAGCTGTTGAGGGCCAGCCGCCACCATCCACTTGTCTGTCTCTTCAGCCAACAAAATAGGTGTTTCCATGAGTCGTTTATCATCTAATTTTTCTGCTGTAGTGCTGTGTGAGTCATAAGGGTTGTATCGTTTAATTTTCTTTGCAGCTCCTGCTCTGGTGGAAATTCTTGTGTTCTTTAGTTTCCTGAGGTTGGTTGTTTCCATGGCTTTATCTTGGATGTCCTGCTTTTTGATAGGAACAATGATCAGCTCACTCTTGGATCCAATTGTAGGGAAATTGCCTTTGCAAACCTGTGGTTGAATGGAGTAGCCAACAGAGTGAAGAGCAATTGTTGCTAGGTATTTCATTTTTCCAGTTTCCATTTCTAATCTTGTCTGCGCTGCATTTTGACTATCATTCCCCTGTATAGGTACTTGGTTGATGGATGCGTCCCCTGGCTGCATCTTTGTGCTTTTGTGTTGCTGAATTGGTGGCTACATATCTTCAGAAGCTTTTTCATTGCAAGGAGGTAGCGCTAGAATCAGATTGGAGGAAGGAGGGTCTCTGGTATGACCTCATCAACAGGTTGTTCCTGCGCCTCATAAAAGGTTCGCCGGCATGGACTATGTTCTTTAACTTCTGCCCTCAACCACTGTCCATAAGCCATTTTTTCTTTACCTTCCATTTTTGCTTCTATGAAGGGAAAATCCTTGCATTACATTGCAAAATGGCCTATTTTCCCACAAGAATAACAAAAGTGTGGGAGTCGTTCATATCTGAAATCAAGCCATATTGCCTTCTTTGCCATACGTATTAGTTGACCTGTTCTCAAGGGTTCTCTTAAGTTAATTTCTACACATGCTTTGCCGGCTCTAATTGTTGTTCCATCTTTTGTGTCCAGCTTAACATCAAGCACCTTTCCAATATATTTAACAGCTTTGCAAATCATATAATTCGAGCACCATTCTAACGGCAAACCATAGATTTGTACCCAGAATGCACAAGATGAGAAATCATAACAATGTAGAGGTGTATTAGGTATCCATGGTTTAAAAATGACCAAATGACTTGAAAACAGCCAAGGCCTGCCCTCTTGCACCCTCTGTTTTTCTTCTTCTAATTTGAACTTATCTACATAGATGCCAGCTTTGCGTTGAGTAATTTCAACTTGTTCTATTCGCCAAGCTCTTTTTAAAGTATTCTGGAAAGCTTGGAAATTTATAGAGGGGTTGGATGGAATTTTACCTACCAACATCAACTTACATTCTTCCACTTTTTCCACAAGCGGCATATCATCCCAGTCTTTTATTTCTTGTGGGGACCAGAGTCGACCCAAACGTTGGCATAGAGCAGCTAGGCGTGGATCTCCTTCCTGGTCGTGTGGGTCCATGAAGTGCAGTCTCCAGAGCAGAATTTCGTCAAGATAAAGTTAGGAGGACAATTCGACTGGCAATCAGTTCGATTACACCCGATGTACTAATTTCAAAAGCCATGCAGAAGGATCGGATGGGTTATTGTTGTAAGCTGAAGGAAAATGGTTGAATTCAGGTGAAGGCCGTTAGGTATTGTCGACAAGGAGGTGAAGATATGGGCGTTTCTTTCAATCCTTCACTTTTCCAAATTGATACTGTCGAAATCCAAATCTGGGAGCTCGATGAAAAGTAGCAGAGAGGAGGTTAGCTTCCGGGTAAGCACCGAGCGGTCGAATGTGAGGAAACTTCACAAATTAAGTTTAAAAGCAGTGAACTACCATGGCGGTAGGGAAAAGCTCTACATTTCGAGAGAGAAAAGCTCGACAACCACTCAAGTTTGTTGATTTAAAAGGCAAAATTTTGGACAACCTCCAATTAAGACAAAACGAGCGTAGATGCTCTGGATCTAAGCTTTTGTCCTCAACGGGTTAAACGATGCCCGCAAATTCAGCCTGCGAAGGAACCCTAATTCACCGACAAAAAAAAAAAGGAACCCTAATTCTCGCCACTCATTGCGTAGCGGGAGTCATTCTTTTTCTTCGAAAAAGGTCGAGCGGAAATTGATAAATTAAACCTGAAGTGACGGTGCGAGGACGATCTTCAACGGCCCATAACCTCCATTAACGGCTGCATCAACGAACATGTCTCGCTTTCGTGACGAGGGTTTTGCCCTGTTTTTGTCTCTGCTGGGTGCCGCAGGCAGTCCTTAAATGCTGGTGACTCGTAGAAACCCTAGATGACTCTACATCAAGTCATTCGCGACAGGATCGCCTGATTTCGTGGGAGTAATGTGCGGCGTGGAATAACTTGCTTCTCTTCTTACTGTTATTTATTTATTTCAAATACAATCATACATTAATAAGTTAATTCTCACAATATACTATATCAACCTCACAATTCTTTGTAAATACATATATTATCGACACCATGACTGGACATTTCAGCTTAGGAGATTATCGAATTTAACCCTTGACCCTTATATTCACCTTTGAATGTATATGGTAACTCGATCAATTAATAAATTCGAGAACTAATCTCTTTTTCCCCTAGAACATGTGTGCCTACTTTGTCTTAATCAATCAATTGGAGGAATTGGAGGAACGTGTTGGCCAAAAGAAATTGTTGGTAAAATGTCAACTTTGATCGTCTGCTCAAGGACATTGGACATTAATATAAACGAAGCAGTCTCTATCACAAGGAACGATATTTATTCGGGTGGATAACTGTTTTTTACACTTATGGCACGTTTGGTAACGTTTTTGTTAAAAAATTGTTCTAGGGAATATAAATAGTTTTTCTATTTCTGTTCCTTGGAACAATTTTTTAACAGAAGAACGCGTTTGGTACTACACAAAATTTCTATTCCTGGAATAGAAAAAAATAGAAACACATTTGATAAACTTGTATAATTTTTAATTTTTTTAATTTTATTTTTCCTTTTTTTCTTTTTTCTTCCTTTTGGCCGGCAACTGGCTGACGAGGGCCAACGGCCTTGCCCAGCCACCGGTGAGGCTCGGCCTTGCTAGGCCACCGCCAGGTGACGCCTCGTCGGTGGTTGGGCGAGCTCGCCCAGATCCGGCGAGGCCGAGCTCACCCAGCCACCGACGAGGCTCGGCCTCGCCGAGGGCCGGCGACACTCCGGCGAGGTCGCCAGCCCTCAATGGCCGGTTGTCGGCCATGGCTAAGGTCGGTGACCGACCAAAGAAAAAAGAAAAAAAATGATTAAAAAAAGTGTTTCTCGGAATTGTTCCTGAAAACAAGAAACAAGTTGTTTTGTACTTTTTGTTTTTGTTCCAAATCTGTTCATAGGAATAAAAGTGTAAACAAATGTGTTTCTATTCTTTTTTTTGTTCCCCGGAACAAAAGAACAAAAATTTGTGTTCCGAGGAATAGAAACAAATTTAAACAAACAGGGCCTTAGCCGCTAGGACGAACCCCAAAAATTCATATGCCTAGACAAACGTGAGGACATTGGATGTCCAATCAGAGAGATTTCCGCTCTATCACCTCCAAGACTTTTTACAATAAACAATTTCGTTCATGGTCTTGTCAAGGTACATGTGCGCAAGTTTCAATTGCATTAAGAAAAATTCCGTAAACATACATAGGTCGGTTCATGACCACCTCATTCTTATAGATAAGATTGTGTTTTTCCCCTATATATACTTTTATTTTTCTGTATTCTAACAGTTACATCGTAATTATTAACCTTCTGGTTCCTCAACATTACATATAATACATAAAAAAAAAAAGACCAACTATGCCTAAATTCTTGATTTGCAGTTGTGGCTGTGCTTCTCAATGATAAAGTTGGACGGTGGACCTAGACCTTCCAACAAAAAATTCTAAAGGTAACAGTTTCTTGTGTCAAAGAATTGGACAACTTTAGTTTGGTTTTGGTAATCCTAGAATTATGGAGAGAGAGAGAGAGAGAGAGAGAGAGAGAGAGAGAGAGAGAGAGAGAGAGAGAGAGAGAGAGAGAGAGAGAGAGAGAGAGAGAGAGAGAGAGAGAGAGAGAGAGAGAGAGAGAGAGACCTTCCATCAGAAAATTCTAAGTGTAACAGTTTCTTGTGTCAAAGAATTGGACAACTTTAGTTTGGTTTTGGTAATCCTAGAATTATGTTGAGAGAGAGAGAGAGAGAGAGAGAGAGAGAGAGAGAGAGAGAGAGAGAGAGAGACCTTCCATCAGAAAATTCTAAGTGTAACAGTTTCTTGTGTCAAAGAATTGGACAACTTTAGTTTGGTTTTGGTAATCCTAGAATTATGTTGAGAGAGAGAGAGAGAGAGAGAGAGAGAGAGAGAGAGAGAGAGAGAGAGAGAGAGAGAGAGAGAGAGAGAGAGAGAGAGAGAGAGAGAGAGAGAGAGAGAGAGAGAGAGAGAGAGTACGAGCCTAACAACCTAGAGGCCAACCGAACACTTTGTATGCCCCATGACGAGCCTAACAACCTAGAGGCCAACCGAACACTTTGTATGCCCCATGAATAAGTTAAATCTAAACATGTGGCTTGTGCAAAGTGGCCTTGCCCTAGAGTAGTTTACACGCACTTTGTGGAATTTTAAAAAATCAATTCTAGCTTTTGAGCTAGAAATCCCTAAATGCCTCAATTTTATTATTATTATTATTTTTTTTTTGGTAAAGGTAAGTATAATATAGATTTTGCCAAATGAATATACAAAGAGAGGAAGCCCAGCACCAACAAAACAAACACTCAAAAGACAAAGGAGTCAAGAGAGTGTAGGGGTGCCGTGGTACCACAATAAAAAAAGAGTCAAGCAACCACTAGGAGGCAAAACAACAACAAGAAGGGGAAGAACACAATCAATCAAAGATTGACGACGGCAATTCCCAACTTTGTTGTAGTCTTCTATTCCGGAGAATGTCTGGGACGTGATTGAAGGATACAAATTTATCCTTAATCGCCTTATGAAGACACATCTTCAACGCCAGCAAGAAAAGGGAGCCGTTGCGAAAGATAATCTCATTATGTTCCTTCCAAATAAGATAGCATAAATCTCCAAAAGTGAAGCGAGCCAAGGATTGGTGACAACTATTGTCAGCAAGATGTTTGGTAACCCAAGCAATATTATCAACCCAGCATTTGTTTTGCCAGGCTAAATTACACTTAGCTGCCCAATAACGCGCAAGGGTACCAGTTTGATAAAAGAATCTCTTTGATAATGTTATGCAAATAGTATAAAGAGAGATGAATTTTTTTCTTATATCTTACTCCCCATAGTCATGTAAGATTTTGTCGGCATGAAAATTAAAAAAGACTAAGATTAAATGTTCCAAATTATATTTTCTATATACGTGGAATTATGTTATGGAGCCGGAAGTGCCTCTTGCCATGTTTTGATAAACCTTCTCCCAGCCTAAGAAGCATGCCTGGTTCTCTAATCTCAAAAAAAAAGAGGAGCTAGGTCTCGCCTTTAGAATGATATAAAGTAATTGCAGTTAGCTTAAAGACATTCGTAGATGTCGATTGATCAATGCTTTTGGAAGTACAAAGAGATGCGCACGCATACGTGCGGTATCCAAACTATTTCCGTTGACCCTCACGCAAATCTGCGTGCAGACCCTTGTTGCTAATTCTTTATTTGGCATAAAATCTGCATGAATCCATACTTCAATGATTCAAACGTGATGCAGAGGAAGTTATGCTTGGAAATGATTCCAAAAGATAGCATTTATTTTGAATAATGAAGTGCAGATTACAATATCTTAGATGCTTATTTATAGGGAGGTCACCGTCTAGAAAATAATTAAGTAACTGAAATCGAATAACAAAATTAAGAAAAATATATTGATAAAAGGGAAAGTTATCAAAACACAACTAGAAAATTTGTAAAATGCATTTGAAATCTGTGACATCTCGGATTTGTGGGACTGTCTGCTCTTATGACATTCTAATATTTTCATAAAGACATTTGCATGTTGTTCTACATCAAAACGTCCCACGATCCATCGCCGATATAGTTATGGAGATCATTGCGTCGGATTATTCAGCTTGCAAGAAAAGTTATAGTGCGAGCAAACCATATAAAATAACAATAAATAATGGCAAAAACTATCGCCGAAAATTCTCGAATGACGACAAGGACTCCGATTTAGTGGAATTTTGTGCTCTCAATTTGACTATAAAAACCCGCCCGTTGTGCTCCCAAATTGAGTGCAAGAAATCAAACTCCTAACTAAAGTGTCTCAAGAATCACATGGCGCTTCTTCAATCTCCATCGATTTGCTTCCCTCTCGCCCTTCTCCTTTCTCTCCTCATAAACTCGTCTCACTGCTTCAAACCCAAATCGCTTAACATCTCGAAGGTTCAGTCCAACGGTGATTGGTTGCTAGCAACGGCGCCAAAAACTTGTTCGTAAAATTCTAAACGCAAGTGCACGTGTCGAACATAATATAATGATGAGAAAAAGTATCGTCCCACGGAGATCGGTGATTAATAAACCAATTAAATACTAAAATAGACTAATTCTAAAATTTATCTAACAAATCAAAATACAATTAAGAATAAATTAAAAACGAAATTTGTAGACTAAATGCAGTAAATCAATCGATAAATATGTTAGAGCATCTGATTTCACCATAACCACTATATATGAATTTCAAATTGTTGTGAATACAAGAATGATATCAAACATGTGATAGCGGAATTTCCTAATCTATTTACTATCCTATCTCTAGGTATAGCAAACCTACTCAGTTTATTAATCCACTATATCTTTATATGAATTAAAATAAACATGAATGCATTAAAAACTATAAATATTCCTGGCTTATAATGAGTTTTTTGGATCACTTTATCACCGAAAACTACACAAATAACGCGGTATATCTCATGTTTAATTCATGGTTATATATTATAATGAGTAATTGCATATTATCACTTTTTAGTCTCAAACATGCACATCAGATCATTCAAGTGGTGGCCAGTCACTCAAAAGCATTACGCACAATAAAATATAACTCACATAAATGAAATCAATTGTAAAACATAAAAATCATGAAATTCACATCATCATGGTTAAGCTACATCGTAGCCCTAATAAAAGAAAATTAGAACATAGTAGAATAACAAATAAAAAATATAAATCAAACCTAACATCTTGAATCAAAGAGCAAGAATTCTATCACCACTTTTGTCTTCTCTTCAAAATACTTGAAAAGCTCTCAGAACAATAAAAAATGATCTAACAAAAACCTAGCTTCTTCCTTTGGCTCTTAATGTTCTCCTCTTCAAAAGATATATCCCAGATATCTATCTTCCAACGCTTACAAAAAACATTAGGAAACAAAATCAAGAATTTCCTAATTTGATATCCATCTTCCATTGCTTTTTTTATTTGAATTCCTGATATTTGCCATTCTTTTCCTTATCTTCTCCATATTTCATTATTTTGCATAAATAAGGAAAATTCGAATAATTAGAAGGAAATCCAAATATTTTCTTATATATATTGCATTAATTATTGCCTAAAATAGGTAAAATAACTCTATTTTTATAGAGTTATCAAATTTTGTGCTCACAATTTGACTATAAAAACCTGCCCATTGTGCTCCCAAATTGAGTGCAAGAAATCGAACTCCTAACCAAAGTGTCTCAAGAATCACATGGCGCTTCTTCAATCTCCATCGATTTGCTTCCCTCTCGCCCTTCTCCTTTCTCTCCTCATAAACTCGTCTCACTGCTTCAAACCCAAATCGCTTAACATCTCGAAGGTTCAGTCCAACGGTGATTGGTCGCCGGCAGGTGCGACGTGGTACGGGAGTCCCAATGGGGCTGGAAGCGATGGTAATGGAATGACGTTATATTTTTATATGGTCAATTCACATGGAGTAAAGATCTTTTTACGCAATCATCGTTGGTCTCATGACACGCCTTTCAGTAATTTTGACTTATCAAGTCTTTTGAGTATAAATCGGTTCGGACATATGAGTAGCTTAGGTCAATCACCTAATCATGATTGATTTTGGCTTTGTACCAAACACATATAGACTTAGAGGTCAAACTGGAATCAAGTACAACGCTAGACAATACTACTCTAGTAATTACACATTTCACCTGATCTGCAAATATACATATATATTTATACATACATATATAATATTTTATATATAATATGCTTTGTATGATATTTTGTACGTAGGTGGTGCATGTGGGTACGGGAGTGGGGTCGCCCAAGCTCCATTCTCTTCAATGGTGTCCGCAGGAGGGCCTTCTCTTTTCAAATCAGGCAAAGGATGTGGAGCTTGTTACCAGGTTTCTCTCTTGCTAGAAAAGTGTTTCTCGAATTATTTTTATATTCGCCGTCATCGGAGAAAATTTGCCACGGACAAAGTTAATATATGTTCACGAGATATGCTTTTCCTAAATTAACAATCGTGGAATAGAATTCATGAAAACATCTACTGCGGCAAGCTTTCTAGACTCCCATTAAAAGTAGCTTGACTTCTTCGTATTTGAACAGATTATTTGACTCGGTACATATTGTCCTATTCAAACAGATTATTTAGTAGTAGTTAGGAAGTGCAGTCTTCTGAGCTCTTGTTGATTAAATTTCAGGTGAAATGCACCGAAAACGCGGCTTGTTCTGGGAACCCAGTGACGGTCGTTATAACTGATGAATGCCCTGGTGGCCCTTGTGTTGCTGAATCTGCTCACTTCGATTTGAGCGGCACGGCTTTCGGAGCCATGGCGAGCCCCGGCAAGGCCGACGAACTTCGCAACGCTGGGGTGCTGCAAATTCAATACCAAAAGTCCGTACGGTCGATCCTTTCTCTATGGATCCTTTCGAGTGAATTCCAATTTTAACAGACGCGCAGAGGGAAAAAAGAAAGATAAAACGCATTGAAAAGTGCTTTAAATTAACGAGAAACTTTGTTTCACCAGACTTATACTAGTCAGCAAATAGTCTAACTTGCTTATTAAAAGTCTATTTATGTGCACATATTTACAATGCCAAGCAGAGTAGAGTGCAATTTCCCCGGCGCGAAGGTGGCATTCCACGTTGACTCCGGCTCGAACCCCAACTATTTCGCTGTGCTAATTGAGTACGAGAATGGGGATGGCGAGCTCGGCGCCGTCAACCTGAAGCAGGCTCTAGACTCTGACTCTTGGCTTCCGATGCAACAGTCGTGGGGCGCGGTTTGGAAGCTGGATGGCGCGGGCCAGCTGCGCGCCCCATTCTCGATCAAGATCACCTCTCTTGACTCCGGCAAGACCCTGGTTGCCAACAACGTGATCCCCGCTGGGTGGCAGCCCGGACAGACGTACCGGTCCGTCGTCAACTTTGCTGTCTGAGGGTTGTGTGTGGTTTGCTTGGGAGACGAAGAAATGGAGATTGATCGTCCGTGAATTTGGTTGTGTTTTATGTGATTGGCAAAAATAAAATATAGGATGGTGTTGGTAAAAGAAAGTATTTTGCCTTTTCCACTCAGTGTAATCTAGTCAGCTATGAGCTACCTCTTGGAAAAGAGAGTAGTAGGGAGTAGGGGTGTGTATGGTCGGCGGGCGGTTCTCGACCTAGAACTAAGAACCGCCCTCTAAGAACCGGTTCCGTAAAATTGGAATCGGGAACCGCCCGCTAGTTGCATGGATCCACCCAAGATCCGGACCACCAGTCCAGTCTGGTACCGGGTGGATCCATAGAACCGGTCCAAACTCCATGCCTTCCCCTTTTCGCCTCCCCACATCTGCTTATTTTGGCTCTCCCGACCATTGTAGCTTTATTCTCCTCAAGTACTAGCGCCGTGACGGTGTCCACGGCGGTGGCAGTCGCGACCCTCACTCAGCTTCCGTCTTGGCCACCACCACCATCTTCACCACCGCCTCCGCCTCCGCCGTCTCCCACTCCTCCCTTGAGACCAACAATGAGGAGGACAACGGGGATGATGAGCCATTCTTAGACCTAGAGTTCGCCTGTCCCCGAAGATGAGGATGATGGGGAGAAGCTTGAGGAGGGGGAGGAGGAAGAGGGGAGGTAGAAGTAGGACGAGCCAAACAACAAAGAGGACGATAGTGACAGTGAATGCGGAGGTGGCGACGACATGGAGAGAGAGTTCAAGTTCGAGGGAGGAAAAGCTAATCAACTCACTGTTTCGCCAAGTTCGGATTAAGACTCGAAGGGAGATGAGTAGATCCAGAGGTGAATCGGAGAGGAAGAGGGAGCTCAGGAAGATTTTAAACTGAGAGAGACGAGATGGAGTAGGAAAGTAGTAAATTGAGACAAGAGGGTGATTGGAGCTCTAAATTTTAGATTTGCTAATTTCAAATTTTTTTAATATTAAAAATTAATATATTGTTATAATATAACCGGTCTGGTCCAGGTGGGCGAGTGGGCGGATCCACCCATGGAACCGAGAATTTGACCAGTACCCACCGGTTCCCATAAATTGGAATCGGGAACCGGACCGATTCGCTAAAGAACCACCGGTTCTGGCGGTTCGGGCGAGTCCCGGTTCTTTTGCACACCCCTAATAAGAAGAAATGAATGATATTGTCCTTTCTAAATTAAGAATGATTTGAGTATTTTTGTTCTTTATCTTTGTGCTAATCTATTGTATTTGAAGCTTGAAAGCTTTTATGTTATACCACTTCTAAAGTGGATGGTCGTAAATTGTGTCAATCTATATGCGAATGGGTATGTTCTTCATTATGAAAAAATGAAACTTCTGAATGAGAATTATAATTCCAAAGAAAACATTTTCGATACATATTCATAAATAAAACTAACTGTTGACGCCTAAATTTCGTTTTTTAATTAATTAGGTTTTTATTATTATTATTTATTTTTCCTTTTTCGGAAAATAAAAACAAAACAAAACAAAACAAACAAAAACAAAAATAAAACAAAAAAAAAGCAGCCCATTTTTCTCTTCCCTCTCCGCATAGGCCCTTACGGCCCATTTACCTCCTCCTCCAGCTCGGCCCTCTTCGGTCATCTTCCTCCTTCGTCCGCCTCTGCAGCACACGCGCAGAGGGCGCGACGCCTGATGAACGGACGGACGGCGACGCGCATGGGGGGCAGCTAGCAGACAGGTGGCGGATGGGACGCCGGTTCGGTCGGCAGAGGCCGTTCGGCACGTGGGGATCGGTGGTCGAAGCTCATTCGACCGGTCGCCCCCTCGCCTATAAATGTTCCTCCACCTTCGTCGAAAAAAACACACAGAGGAGAGAGAGAAGCCATCAAGCTCCGAGAGATCTCCTGAGAGACTTCGGGGAACTCAAAGAGTGAGCAAGGGCGAAGCGATTGGGTCACGAGCTCAACGACCTCCCTCCGAGAGACTTCGGGGGAGGTCGGCGGCAGCGAACCCAGATCTGCGAGGAGGAGAGGGTAGAGAGAGAGAGAGAGAGAAATCGAAGGAGAAGGGGCGTTGCACACCCTCTGCCATCGTTGCCGCCGCTCGCTGTCCGCCACCTCGCCATAGGTAATAAGGGTTGCCGTCATCACCGTCGCCACCATCACCATCGTCACCGCCGCCACCATCGCAGTCGTCGCCGTTGTTGCCTCGGCGACGCTTCGTTCCCCCTCTCGGCGCCGCGAATCGGGAACCCTAGGGTTCTCGATTTTCCGAGTCGCGGCCCTGGGTCATCGGGTCGAACCCGGGCCGGGAGTCGGGTAGGGTTTTGCGCGTTATGGGGGCAGGCTGAAACCAGGTTGTGGGGTCGGATCCGGGTCGGGTAAGGTTCCTCGCGGGAACCGGGTCATCGTCGGAATTCGGGGCGGATCCGGGTAGGGTTTCGCCGAGTCGTCGGGTTGGGCCGGATCGCTCCCAAAACGATGGCCATTGGGCCGTTTTAATAAATAATTAAAAAGAAAAAAGAAAAAAATGAGTTGTGCCCGCGTAGCGAGCCCGTGCGTTTGAGTCAACGACCGGGTCGAACCCAACCCGCGGACCCGACCCGAGTCGGCTTTTCTATAATAAATAAATAAAAATAAATAATTTATTTTCAAAAAAATTAAAAAAATCAAAAAATGATTTATTTTCGAAAAATATTAAAAAATAGTAAAAAATATTTTATTTTCCGAAAAAATCAAGAAAAATGAAAAATACGTTATTTTCTGAAAAATATTTAAAAATATTAAAAATATTTTATTTTCCAAAAATCAAAAAAATATTTCATATTTTCAAAAAATCAAAAAAAAAATATTTCATATTTTCCAAAAAATGCCAAAAATCCAAAAAAATGCCAAAATTCATTAAAAAAGCCAAAAAATCCATAAAAAGCCAAAAATACTTGTATTTTCTAAAAATACCAAAAAATCCAAAAAGTCCCTTTTTATGTCAAAAAAAAAAGAAAAAGACCCAAAAAATGTTTTTCCTCCCCAAAAATGCATGGAAAATCCCTCAAATATCCAAAAAGTCTCAAGGTTTAAGCAAGATTAGGTACCGAAAGGGCATTAGTGATTAACTAGTATAATCAAGTCCCCGATCCTAATTTCTCTGGTTGCACAGGAGCGAGTATTTCTCCCGATATTTCGCTTGGGTTTCTAATCGACCCACCCCAAACCAATTAGTGGTGACTCCGTTTTAAAATCAACTTACAGGTTAAAAAAAATTGCACCATTAAATCGTGAATTGGTGGACTTGGGAGAGTCCAGGCTAAAATAGACCTGGCCGAACCATTAGCCTCCGCCAACGCCCGTACCTAATCGTGGGTGCCAAAAAAAGAGGTCACAACACTAACGAACCCGACCTTTCAACATATTCCTATCACTCCCAACCATCACTACTTTGATTCATTTCTAGGAAATCAACCTCTTGTGTGTCGAGTTTGTACTTAATACTAGCTCGAATAATATACATGAAAAGAAACATCATCATTGAATTTTCAGTTCAATACTGATCAAACTATTGACTAAAATTTAAGTTCAATCTCCATCAAGGTACTCTTGGACTATGTAGGACGGTCGATGTTCACATCAATAATTTCTAGCTAAAATTGACTCGAATGACTATATTAACAAATCATCAAAAGGTTTAAGTGTACAAAATTTCAAGATTTTGAACTAAAGTGACATTCATGTAATAGATTTAGATTCTTTTTTCTTTTGTTAATCAAGTCAGATGAACGTCATTGACATGGACAAAGAAGAGCTGGGTATTGATGCAAATTAGTTTCTTGCCACCATTAAAAAGGTAAGTGACTTAAGGTGCGCATGATAACTATTATATTTTTCTATTTCTCTATTTTTCTGTTCCTTAGAATAGATTTGAATAGAAATTTGTTTGGTGACACAATTTCATTTTTTTTAATTATTTCTAGAAAAACTTTCTACTTCAGAAATAGATTTGGACCATAAATCAGAAGTTAAAGTATTTACCTTTTCTATTTCTAGAACAAAAGTGAGTAATGAAAACCCTTCTCATTGTTTACTCTCATCACTGCCCTCCACCCACCCATCGCCCGTGGGATGTCGGATGATTGCCATTGACCACCATATGTCAGATGCCTGCCACCAGTCGCTCACCGCTGGTTGTTGGACGCTTGTCGCCGGCCCTCGGACTCCGGCCATCTACTACCGATTGTTGATCGTTCACCACTAGCTGCCCGCTGGTTGTTGGTTGTTGCCTGTGTGCCTCCTACATCATTAGAGGGGTCGGCGACCGTAGCGGAAATTCCCACTAGTTCCATTTTTAAAAAAATATATATTTTAGTTTCTCCTTTTTAGTTTTTAAATCTAATTTTTAAAGATTTTGAATAAAAAATAATTTAAAAAAGCCATGTGGAAAATAGAAATTCATTTAAAATACCATGTCAGTGCCACGTTAGCATTTTCCGTTAGTAAGTTTGATGGTATTAACTTTAGGACTCAATTGAACAAATTTAACAAATTTTAGGAATTGATTGCACTTTTTGTAAGTTTTTTAGGATTCAATTGCACTTTCATGATAAGTTTTAGGATTTTTGTTGCACATATCCCAAAGAAAAAAGAAATAAAATCCCAAAGATATTGAAATATTATTAAAATTATCCACGTCAAAAACCGATCACGCCATGTAAGATGGCTAACGTCTACGTCAGTAATTTTTGACCAAAATTGGCCGGATGATCTCAATTGGCAAAATGTAAAAATGTTTAGAACTCAATTAACAAAATTGAAAGGTTAAGCCTGATTTGACAAGAATGCAATAAGTCTATGAATTTTTAAATAATTTTCTCTCATAAAAAGTCTCAAACTAGTATATTCGTGATAAATTTATCATTCAAAAAATCATAAACTGGTACACCTGTGATAAACGGAGGATAAAACCCTAAACCGGTACATCCGTTACTTGCCATATATCATCAAACTCGGCAATTTTATAGTAAAATTCAAGGAAATTAATATAGGGTAAATTTATCACATGTGTACCAATTTAGGGTTTTTTATAGTTAAAAAATTAGTTCGGAAAATATATATTTTTGTAATATTAACCCTTTAATCTATTGAATTGACCAAACATAAAGGCACGTCCAAGTGGGAGAAACCAATGAAGTAGAGAATTGCCACAGGATAACAAGTATATTACTGACACTATTAAAATGCCACCGATGATATTGAAAATTGCCGCTAATAATCTTTAAAATGTCGCTAAATGCATCTTATCGTGCCAATTTCAGAAATGATGCTAGTGTAGTGTAAAAAACGTTCAATTTTGTCGTTCCGGGTTGTTTTGAGAGAGTTCTCAATGATAGCGAAACTTTAGTTCTTTGCCATTTACTGTAGTGCGTAGGAGCAAAGTTACTATTAACAAAAAATATAACATACGTACAAGTGAGACGAAACTCACTTTTGACTTAAACGTATAGAATATGGATAGATAAATTTGTAACTTCTATATATATGGTAGGCAGTATTTTTGGTTTAGAAAAGTAATTTCCAATATATTGTTAAATCAAATGAATAAATTATACCGTGTTCGATAGCTTTTTTTTTTTTTTGGGAAAAGGAAGCACCCACTTATTAGTAACTATTAATTTGTTCACACACTTAGTTGATTTTTCAATAAGGAAAAGTAAATTTCAAGCTATAATAAAAATGAAAAAAAAAAACAATAGTCCACTAGTTATATGAAAAAATAAATAATTCAAGGGTTGATGTTATAAAAAAAACCCTAAATTGATACAATTATAACTAATGTACCACAAGTTAATTTGTTAATCACCAAAAACTTTATGTTGGTACAATGACAAATTTAATCCAAACAAATTTTTTGATTATCAAAAATCCAAAATTTACACAATTTATTATATATAAATTTACCATCCATTAGTTTCCTATAAATTGGATTAATACCGCAAAAATTATAAACTGATACACCTGTGACAAATGGAGGGTAAAATTCCAAACTAGTATACTCGCCAATTGATATGTGTCACCAAATTTAGCAATTTGATATTAAAATTTAATGAAAATTAACAAAGGGTAAATTTGTTATATATAGGGTTTTTGATAGTCAAATATTAATTTAGGGTAAATTTGTGATCGATGTACCCGTTTGGGATTTTTTATGTTATTAATCCTAACTCTAATTGGAAACTTCTATATCTATATTTGATTAATGATATTCTCAGTCGAGAGAGAGAGAGAGAGAGAGAGAGAGAGAGAGAGAGAGAGAGAATTTCGATTAAAAAATGTAGTGAAAATAACTAAAATAGAATGCCCGACTCCTTCGGTTGTCTAGAGAACATAACGTGCACATGGCCAGTTGTGCAGGTCACTTGGGGAAGAGCTTTGGTCAATTAATTTTAGTATTCCTTGCCAGCTCCTTCGCCAAACATTCTTGCGCTCCTCGTCGAAAATGACAAATCGAAACCCAAGAACGAGATATAGGAATCTGTGGAAAATATTCTTGACATTGTTATTTCTCAAGTCGGCTGACTGCTTCTGAATAAGAAAATCGAAATCTACAGGTGGGATCCATTCATTCGTGGGGTTTTTCTTTTTCTCTTCGTTTCTGAGCGCAAGGAGACATACGTTGGGGCGAACGGTGACAAGACCATAGCCAGTTTGACAGTGCATTCATGCGAGATACTTGGGAGGAAGCATGTACGCCGTCTGCATTGCTTATTGTCCTTTTCTATCACCTAACTCAATGAAATGTTACTATGGAATATATTAAAAGTAAGATAAATGCTTTTGACGGGGGAGAAAACACAATAGAGGATTCGTGATAAATTTAAACAGGCCTAAAAACATGTTCTCATAAAAACGACAAAGATCTCTCTCTCTTTTTTAATAAGTGAGAAAAGGTAGAGAGGGGTGATAGTGCATATGCTTTTCTGGGTGTTAACATGAGAGTTAAACACTCCTTATGAAAGATTTTGTTTAAGTCATTACTGCTTGAGCTGCGTTTAAAGGACCAAATATAATTTTGGATAGGATAATATCCGGTGTTTGGGAGAACACTAGATTTGGATGTATCTAGACATAATTGGGACACAAAATCCCCTCATTATGGAAAATCTAAGGAAAAAAGAAACAGAAAAAAAGGAGAAAAACCCAACGGACTCGCTTTGCTACTCACCACTCGACTTCATCAACAACAGATGAACACCTCTTAGTCGATCTCTCTTCTTGTTGTCGGCTCAACATCACCGTCCTTGACCTCGAATGCCATTGTTTTAAACTTTTGCTTCTAGCTTCGTCACGCGCAGCCATCCAAAGAGTTGACTTCCTCCTACAAGTTTCAGATTTCTATTTTTGTCTCGCAGAAGAACCCATTCTATTTGTGAAGATTTTTAGCGCCTATCATCGAGAATTTCGATGAACGTTGCTATTATTTTCAATCATCCTCCGCTCTTGCTTTGATCTGAATAAAAGGATGGTGGTGACGGGTTAAATTGATGGACTCACCAGGGATGGTTCGTCTTTACAACCCATTTAATTTGTTGATGATGGGTCATCGACACGGGGTTGTCTAACGTACTCTAGGTTCTATTTGCCGGGACTTTCTGGTCTACGTCCGTCCCTGTTTAGTACTTTGTTCTGCGTTGTCAACAAGTTCTTGAGGCAACCAGGTCGCGAGTTCTATATTTTTCCTTTGATTTTCAATTTTGGGTGATGGTATGTTTTAACTTTATTTCTGAGAAGAATTTCAGAGAAGAAACAAAGGATTTGAGTTCAGTTGTGGACTCAAGTATTGATTTCAGAGTACTAATCCAAAAGGCGACTTGCAAAGAAGGAACGTTGAGCAACTAGAGCGAGAAAATAGAGAATTGCAGTAGTGTCGCGACCTCTTTTTTTCGGCGCCCGCAATCGGGTACGGGCGCCTAATGAGGCTAATGGCTCGGCTGAAATTAGTTATGCCCGGACTCTCCCAAGTCCACCAATTCACGACTTTAATAGTCTGAGTTTTTAACCTGTAAATCAATTTTTAAAATGGAGTCGCCACTAATCGATTTGGGGTGGGTTGATTAGAAACCCAAATGAAGTATCGGGAGAAATACTCACTCCTGCACAACCAGAGAAATTAGGATCGGGGACTTGATTACACTAGTTAATCACTAATGATAATCACTAATGACCTTTCGATACCTAATCTTGTTTAAAACCTTGAGATTTTTTGGATATTTGAGGGATTTTCCATGCAATTTGGGAAAGAAAAACATTTTTGAGTCATTTTCTAAATTTTTGACATAAAAGGGAGTTTTTGGCCTTTTTTGGTATTTTTGGAAAATACAAGTTTTTTGCTTTTTCTGAATTTTTTTGGCTTTTTCATGAATTTTTGACCTTTTTTGGATTTTTGGCATTTTTTGGAAAATATGGAATTTTTTGATTTTTTTTTATTTTTATGGAAAATAAAATATTTTTTAATATTTTTTAATTATTTTTTTTTAATTATTTTTCGGTTTTCTGGAAATAAAACATTTTTTAATATTTTTTCGAAAATAAATTATTTTTTATTTTTTTAAATAAATAAATTAATTATTTTTTATTTAAAAAATCATAAAAAAATCGACCCGGCGGATCTGCGGGTTGGGTCCGACCCGGGCCGGCGATCCGCACGCGAACGGGCCCGCGTTGCGGGCCCGACTCGGATTTTTTTGCCTTTTTCTTTGAAAACTTAGCCCACTCGCCGGAATTGGGCCTACTTCACAAAAGGGTGCAGCCCAATAGCAAACCGGCCCATGCGCACAACCCGGCCCGGGGAAACCCTACCCGGAAACAAGGAAACCGGGTCGCGACAGACCTGCGAATTGACCCGGTTCCCGGCCTCCTTTCTCCTTCGCTCGCTCGCGGCGCTGGTGAGGGGGGAGAAGCGTCACCGGCGACGACAGCAGCGACGGCGGCCACAACGGCGGCGACGACGGGCTAGACGGTGACGACACGATCGACGGCAGTGATAATCCGCTTATGAGGATAGCGAGGGCGAGCGACAACGGGTCTATGATGGGGATTTCAGTGGCGGCATGGTTCGAAAGGGGGGGAGAAGCGACGGCGACGACATGACCGGCGGTGGTGATGGCTACTGTTACCTGTCTGTAACAAGGTGGTGAACGGTGGCGGTGACAGGGCAGCGACGGCGTCGGGGCTGCGGTGGATGGCGAGCAGCAACGATCGAATGGCGATGGCGCGGGGGGGAAAACGGATGGCGATGACGATGCAACCGGCGGCGGCGGCGGAGGGCACTCAACTCCCAGATCTGGCCTTCTTGCTCGGATTCCTCTCTCACTCAGCCTCCATACGCTCGGATCTCTCCCCCCTTGGGCTCGCTTGCCGCCGGCCTCCTCCGAAGTCTCTCGGAGGGAGGTCGGTTTGATGTTCGCGACCCGATTTTTGCCTTGCTCGCTCTTTGAGCTCCCCGAAGTCTCTCGGGGACCCCTCCGAACTCGCTGGCTTGTGTCTTCTTTGACGGAGGTTGTGCCTCGCTATTTATAGGCGAGGGGGCGGCCGGTCGACCGGGCTTCGACCGCCGGTCTTCGCACGCCGAACGGACGCCCACGGCCAAACCGGCGTCCCATCCTCGCTCCTCCAACAAAGCGTGCTCGGCATTGAAGGCAGCCAATAATGGCGCCTGAGATCTGTCTCTTCCGGCCGACGTCGACCTACCCTCCTCAGCCGTAGGTTGTCCTTCGCGCGTCGGCATCCTTTGTGCACGTGAATTGCAGAGGCGTAGGGGAAGAAGAGGGGGGAAGAAGAAGGAAGAAGAAAGAGAGAGGGGGTTGGGCCGAGTCGCGCAGGGGAGAGAAAAATAGGGGAGGGGCTGAGCTTTTGCTTTCTTCTTTTTTTTCTTTTTTTGGTTGTTTTGTTTTTTTTATTTATTATCTAGAAAAAAGGAAAAATAAAGGAAATTAAGGCCTACTTAATAACCTAATCAAAATTTTAGGTGTCAACAAGTAGTGCACACCAGATGTGGAATCGTTAACCTCCTGCCATTACTAAAGGATGAAGATGACGATGGCCTGTGGCGTCTCATCTTCCTTGCCCACTGACCATGAGAGCGAAAAAGCAAGAGAGATGAGTTGAGTGAGAATGTCAATGGATTTCAAACGTTCATTTGGTAATATTTATCTGAATCTTTTTTATATCTAGACATTATCAAACACCACATAGGAGATTTCAAATTTTATCATATCCTTATCCTATCTAATCTTTAACCTATTCGGTTAAAATGTATGGAAGACCAAATGTAACCTTAGTCTGTTTGAGCCGGAGACCATAGCGGCAGCGCTTGCCAAAAGTTAGTAAACATGTTCACATGTGGTAGCAAATACACAAGGCACAAAATGACTAGAGGTTTGTTCACGATATGCATCAAACTAGTGCCCTTTAGGAAGATAGTGTGACCTCTTTACCACCATAACTAAGCATATGGCAAAACCAGTATGTAATACACAAAGCTGCAAATTAATCAGGACATATTTTTACATGAGGTAGCAAATGCACAAGGCACAAGCTGACTAAAGATCTATTCTTGACATGCCTCGAACTTATAACTTCTTGGAAGACAGTGTGAACTCTGTAACCACCATAGTTGATGATGTGTCAAAAGCAATATGTAACACTTGTAAATTAATCAGGACAAAATTAACCGGGGATTTGTACTTTGGAATTATGGAATCAATATTAAGGAAACACATCTTCTACACGTATGTTGTATGTACGATAATATGGTATATAAAACTATGAAAAAGATAAGAAGACTCTATAATCATGTTTCTTTTTTCCGCCGCTGGAGCGGACCTATATATCAAATGCTGGACCAAAAAAAAAAGGGTGAACTTTGTGGTCAGAAAATAAGTGAATTGACATTCTTCTTTTCCTGGAATTAATATTTGACTGTGAATAAAATCCTGGACGAAGAACGTTTCCCTTTTACTTTACTGACACGCTCTTCAATTAATTCTTGTTTTGAATCATTCAAATTATTTGGGTTGTGAACAGCAAGTTGAAAAGCGAGGACAACGAGCTGTCTGACGCACTCCACATGTTCCTTGGCACAAAATTGGCGCACATTCCTGGAAATCCTAATTTCTATATGCTTAAAAATGACTACGTCTCAACCCGTAGCACTGGAGTAGCTCATTTAATGGAACCTACACATGGGTCTTCCAACCTTTATATGTGCCGGTATGCATCATGATGGCAATACTAAAGACGCTCTTTCTATTTTCATCTGTGTCACTCATTAGTCCTAAGTCCAACACAAACACCCACAAACAGAGAGAATTCGAAATGGCGACCTCAACCGCAGAATCCGAAATAGAGAAGAGCATGGACCAAGCTAGAGAGGCCAACAAGAGCCTACAAGAGCTTATCTCGAACCGCATCAGTAGGACTCAGGAATTCATGAATCTGTACTTCGTCTTCCAAGGTATTGTTTTTTCTTCTGTGCTGACGTCCTCGGAAACGATCAGGTGTAAACTGAAATGGACTTTTTACGCCCTCTCTTTACTGGCTTCCATTTACAACTTCCTCGCGGTATTGGTAAACATCCGTATGTCGCTGGAGTACTACAAAGGTATGGCCAGCAACTGGGGTCAACTCGACAATCTGAGGGTGCAACTTGACGATCTGAGGGTGCAACGACGGAACAATGCTAATGCCCAAGCATCGGTAGAACGAAAGAACAATGCTGACGTCCAACCCGTGGCGGAGCCACAGAACAATGCTAACGCCGGAGTGGTGCCACCGCAACAGAACAATGCTAATGCCCAAGCGATGGGGCAGCAATGGAACAACACCTATAGATTTAGAATCCATCAACGCAAAACAATATGTTATTTGACACTTCTGCCGCTTTTGATATTTTCGGTTGCAATACTATATGGTTTCACCCAAATTCACTGTTGTCACCGATGCAGTTACGGATGATTAGTGTGATTTTTACATTATGTAAAACTAGATCACATGTCAATATGTGGGGCATGTAGACTAGTAATTTGATCATGTCGGGGTCAAGCTACGTAGATGTCGCCCAGTTGATTTTCCATTTGAAAGTGCTTCTTGCATGTATGTGGACCTTAAACTATGCTTCCATTGTAAAAGAAGGAGATTTGCATTGTGTAATGGAAAAATTGTCCAAAAATTAGCCAATTCAGTTCTAAATTTTTTAATTTTTCCAATTGAGTTACGTTTTACTAATCGAGTCCATCTAGCTTAGTTTAGTCGGAAATTAGTGATGGGGACTCCGATGGTGTCACGTAGAATGGTTGGTGCTGACGTTGTAAATTTTTTCTATAAAGTTTGAATTTTTTGAATTTTTTGAATTTTTTCTTTCTTTTTCCTACCAAATCCGGTGAAGGATGCTAGCCGACCCTCATTGGTCACAAGTGAGGATTGGCAACTGGGCAAGGGCCACAAAGCCCTCGCCTAGTGACCAATGAGGGTCGGCTAGCCCTTGCTAAGCTTGGAAGAAAAAAGAAAGAAAAAGAAGGAAAAAAAAAAAAGAAGAAAAAATTATAAAAAATTCAAAATTTTAAAGAAAATCATTAAAATTATTCACATTAGCGTTGGTCATACCACATAAGACAATCGGCATCTACGTTAGCGATTTCTGGTTAAAATTGGCCGAATAGACTTAATTAAAAAAAATAAAAATGTTTTTGACCCAATTGGTAAAATTGAAAGGCTTAGAATTGAATTGACCAAATTATAATAAATTTAGGACTTTTTGGACAATTTTCCCATTGTGTAATATATGAAATGCCTGGCGATGGAGAAAATCAAAGGATTTTTAATCTCGTACACAGAGTTTGTAAAGTTTAGATTACACAAGTTGATGTTCTAGATCATTGTGAAAATACGTTGTCTAAAATTTACTTTTGGAAACGATATCAACTTTGTTTAACATTCAAATGCACAAATAATATTAGTTTTGATCCACTGATGTAAACAAACCTTATATTTTATGTAACTAGTATATGGTATGTAAAATTTCGAAATAAAATCTTGAATAATACTTTGGCTAAGAGCAAAAGTATAAACGTCTCATGTCATCCTCATTTTGCATTCTGAGTCGTTTCTTTTTTGGCTAGATTTAAAATGTGCAGGAGGAATGAACATTGCTCCCTTTTGTTTTAGTTTGCTCTTTGATCATTAATTTTGAAAGAGCATATTTTCCGGCATCTCTGATTGGAATAACCTAGTTTCTAGTTGATGAGTTGTAAAACATGGACATAACGAATATTTACTCTTAGTTTATTTATGTATATGTGATGCTCGTGCCTATAGCTTATCCATTATACGCCTCCAATAAGAAGCAGTGGAAGGAGATATCCAAATACTACTTCCGAGATCGAGGAAAATGTACCTTTTATTGGGAAAAGTACACTAAAAATTTTAGAATTTGTCACGTAAGAAGGTTGAATCCTAAAATTTTTATAAAATGTGATCAAATCATAAAACTTATTACAAAAGTGTAATGGAATTTTAAAACTTTTAAAATATACAATTAAAAATTAAAAATTGTTAAGTTGATGCATTCAAGCCTTTCCATTAACTCCATTCAAGCATATTTTGGGGTTTAATTGCACTTTTTAAAAGCTTTATAATTTAATTGTACTTTCAAGACAAGTTTTAGGACTTTCCGTGCACTTATTCTTATTTTTATTCCAGCACAAGTTGACTTAACATGGAGTGTGGTTTAATACTATCTAGGCCCATAAACTAATGTGAACTTTGGATAACACTCACAAAAATTTATAGATGGCTATTGTTAAATGAAGCAGACCGAACTCGATTTATAAAAAGGAGGAAATCAATCATTACACTAAATTTATGTAGTTCAATCTTGTCGCCATTTTCCAGAGGTGAAATCTCCATGGGAGTTTGATAAATTATGGAGTGAACGTCCGTAGTCTCCCTCGTGCACTCGGCACAGGCTCACCCAAATTTTACTGATCACGAAATTGGTTGACTCGATTAATTATGAAAATCATGTTCTTTCTATAAGAGTTACTGGGGATGAGTATGGTTCTAGGGTAGAATCTAGAACTTGAGAACCGGACCGGTAATAACATGTAAGTTCCAAGGTATACATGGTAGATTCCATATTTCAAAAAATGAGGAACTTATTTCGACCGGTAGGTTCTAGGTTCTTAGTTAAAGGAATTTGGAATCTGGAACCTATAACCTAAAACTCGGAACAAGTTTTAATATTTTGCTTAATCCATGTCTTTGTGCGATCTTGCGATATCTATGCCGTTCGATGATGAATTTATAATGTGGAACTACTAGTTTCAATTTCCATTTTATGATTAAGACTTCTACTTTATTAATGTTCATATTTTTCTTTTGTCTAAATAAAAGTTATGATTAGTAAATTATAAAAGCAAATGGTGATCATTAAAAGTTTTAACTTACTGCAATTGTTCAATTAGTAATATAGGTGGAACTTGGATAGACTTTAAAACTGACCTTAAAACCTATGACGGGGTAGGTTTCAAGTTCTATGATACGTAGGATAGGTTTTAGGTTTTAAAAAATGATGAACCTATTCTAACGAGTAGGTTTTAGATTTCGAGTAGAACCTGTACGAAACCTGGAACTGCTCACTCATAGGAGTCACTACTGACCTATTTGAGTCCAGTTAGAGGCCAAGTAAAACGTGAGATGTTGATTTAGGGGACTTAGTTAATCTAAAGTCTATTAATGCATTTTTGATTCCTTTTTTCATCATTGTTGAAACTGTTGATCATGCGGTCTTAACTAATTAAATTCCTAGGCACACTCATATGAATGACTATGAATTTTTCATACGCACAGTGAATCACACAATCTCGCACCATATCCCAATCAGTCGAAGAAATGAAATACGGTTTGATACCAACAAGTGTTTGGTCTAGTGGTAGTAGGCTAGACCCCGGGCGGACTTTACGTGCCAAAGGTAGGGGTTCGAAACTCAGAGAGACCCTTGCTGGGAGGGGAGAAACCTTCGCTGCTGTAATCCCTGAGTCCAAATTAGTTGGGGCTTCGGTTCTGGATACCGGGCGGGTTTACACACAAACACAACCCACCTAAAAAAAGAAATACGAGAAGATAAGATACGCGAGGTAAAACCAAATATGTATCGAGCAAAAAATATACACCGCCATATTTTTAAGCCTCAGAACACGACCCCGTGAGGTAGGTCAAAACATGTCATTACTCTAATGTAACGATAAAAACATCCTAACCAAATGATGATATAAGGCACTAACAAAAAATAGAGCATGATGAAGCACGTTATGATAAATTTACTTAAAATTAATTTTTTGACCACAAAAAATCCCAAACGGGTGCAATTATGATAAATTTACTTAAAATTAATTTTTTGACCACTACATTGGTAACAATCTACTCTCTATTAGTTTTCATTAAATTCAATTAATATCACGAAAAAAAAATTAAATATACCCGTGTGAAAATCCAAACTGATAAATCCATCAATTGTCACATGTCACCTAACTTAACCTACCAATTTGGGGTTTTGATTATTAAAAAAATAGTTTGGATAAATTTATCATAAACGTATTAATTTGAGGTTTTTTATGATATTAATCATTATGAATATAACTTAAAACCAGTGCAAACAGATGATGATGGCCCTCCGGACCTATGGGGACCGATTGAGGTCACTACAGAGAAACCATTGGAAGGGTTTCGACCAGCCCCAATAAACATGAACCTACCACGACCCGGTGATCAAACCTGAATCGTTGGTGGTTCGGCCGTCAGACCAGAACCAACTGGAGCCCACATTTGAGAGATCGGGCCAAGTGGTCCTGCCCAGAGATCATGAGAAGGTGCTTAGGTGCTTCCGTCTTCCGTCTCTCCCCTCTCTGTATTCTTTGTTTGTTTCCTCTCCCCCATTACATGTGCATCCCCGTGTCTTTTTCCGTCTGAGGGTGTGCTTTGTCGAAAATAAATTCTCTAAAAATATTTCTTTTAAAAATTACTACTTACATCATTTATAAAAATTGAAGTCCTAAAATTATTGCACTTTTGCCAATTCAGTTTTAATCCTTATAATTTTTTCAATTAATTTAAGTTTATCCAGTTAATTTTCGCCCAATATTACTAAGGTGACGCCTATCCTACATGAACGACTCACATTGATTAGACAATTCAGTCCTAATCTTTTCTTTTTATTTTTTTTTCCATCCCTTCTCCTTCCTCCTACCATCGGCAACACTCCTAGCAAGGTCCAGCAGTGCTGCGATTGCCTGCAGCATCTCAGCTAACTCCCTCGGCAAGTTTCTTTTCTTGCAGGTTTCCGCCACCAGCCCAGCACCGCCACAATTGCCAGCTCCTCCACCGCAGTTCAGTGAGCTGTGTTGCTTGCACAGCAACCTAATATCCTCATCGATTCCAGCAGCACTCTGATTGACAACCGGAGTGTCCCAGTGTCCAACCGCGACTCCCGCAGTGGCTTCCAGCCCAACACCAATGAATCTGGTGTCTTGCCAAGCTCCACCGCAGAACCAACCTAGTTTTGCCGCTGTGCCCAGCAAGTTTCAAGTGATCCTGGCAAATCTCCACTAGAATCTCAAATAATCACTTAGATTTAATATATCTCAAGTTTGGCAATAATATCTTGAAATTAAACATGATTTGAGAAATAACCGAATGCAGTGAATTCATTTCCAAAATGGACTGGTGGTGGGGAACTTTCGCAGTGACCGGTGCGCAGTGAGACTAAGGAAGCATCGTGTCCAACTGCAAAGAGGGCAGTAGAGCAATGGGACGTGGTGACGTCGATCATCGGAGGTGTGCCTGAGCAGGGACTTCGAGCAGGCGTGATGAGAGCACGTCAAGATGGTACGCACGGTCGAGTTTGCGGTGGTTATTGACTGCGTCGATAAACCTGCACAGAAAGAAAAATTTGTTGGGCTTTGCCTGGAATGCTAGAGGGAGTGATGGCTCGCGGTCTCGAGGCTTGGCTGGTCTTCACACCAAGACGTCAGGCAGGGTCTAGTAGGAATCACGAGCAAAGAGGCCGAGTGGGGTCCGCAGAAGGGAACTGCAGTGGATTGCCGGTGTCGCTCCTAGAAAGTGACGCTCGTTGATGCCGGGGAGAGGTAAACCGCAAGTGTGTATTGTGGGTTGGATCTTTGATGTCCGGATCAGCGTGGCTCTGACGATTGATTGTTGTCTTCTCTTCAAGATTGCCTCACTTCGCCTTTTTCTTTCTCAAAGCCCCATTTTGGTCTCCTGAAGAACTTTTCTTTTCAATCGGTGGTCATAGTCCTTTCTTGTCTTCCCCAAACTTGCACCACTTGGCTCTCCCTCCGTATTATTTCTTGACTTTTCGCCACTCTCTATTATGAAGCTCTCTATTCTCTTATTGTCGTGCTCTGCCGCCTCTCAGTTAAGCGTCCCTCAAATGGCGTCAATGCCCCTCATATAACGCTAAGTTTAGGGTTCTTTTAACAATATATTTTCTAATTTTTAAACCTTAAGAGGTACACCAAAACTTCAACCATCGGGAACTTTCCTCTTACCTTTTAACGATTCCAATTGTGATAATATCAATTTGCTCAATTATTCTCTAAGATCATGTCGATACCAATATTTTCCACCTTGGCATTTTCCAATTTTCCAAAGTAAATTTCAACCATAATATGTTCAAGGGCTTGGCCAAATTTCCTTTTACTACGGGTTTAGTCCAACTAGCTAAATTAAGCTCAGACTTATTTACTTAAACCTATAATAAACTATATGGGCTTGATTAACTACAAATGCATGGAGTTTAATTAATATATTTGTTTAGGCATCGAGGTCGACGTCTAGCTTTTCTATGTAATGAATGATTAAATGGATCGTCAAAATGTGTGTGTCTATAGTTGTTGACACTTGAATTTAGCCAACAGGTCCACTAAGAGCAAAAAACTCAAGATAAGGAGTCACTAATTATGATAGTGTCCATTTCTTGGCGCAAAAGAGCCATTTTAGTGTTTTTCAACATTGTTCGAATTTCATTGCATTTTGTCTAAACATATGAGTCATTTGATCAAATAATCCAAGTATGACTTTTAGTTTACTTTTTGGCCAACCCCTAAAGTCAACCCTTGGTCAACTTATTTTTGGAAAAATTAGCAAAATAAAAAAAAAAAAATTCATAAATTCTATCCATTTCAAACGTAATTAGGCTATTATATCGAGAATTTTGCCCTTGATTGGACAATTCCAAAATTTACACATTTCTAGTCTTTTTTAGAATAATTTATTTCTCTGCATTTGATCAAGAGGTTGTAATGCATTGAAATTTCAAGCCAATTTTAAGAATTCCGGCTTGGGATGAGTCGATCAATTTTTGAGCACAAATTTAGGGCCACGGTCGGTTCTTCACAAATAGTGCAAATCGGCCCAGTTCAAATCTGATTAAGTTCAGCGCGAACCCGGAAAGTCGTCCGACCTAGGCTCTCCTCGTTGAATGGGACGTGAAAAATTGCTGCGTCAAAGGGTTTGTGTATGCGGAGCAACCCCGAATAGAGGTGGTGTTATCTCTCGATATGCAGAGTCTTCGCTCCTCTCACTATGTAGAGTCTTTTCTACCCATTGGTATACATGGTTAACCAAACCCTAGACCCAAATGACATCCCAACCATTCTCCAGCCCATCTCATCTTCATCTACTCCTTCTCCATGGTTGTTCTCTTCTGTTCTTACCGAACTAAGTTTTCTTTTGTGACTGTCGCAATTATCTTCACAATTGATGGTGGGTCCGACTTCCGGCGGAAGCTCATCTTTGTTTCGGTCTCCAATTCCACCTGGTTTGTTCTCTGCATGCTTCATTTTCTCAGCTCTCTACGCAATTTCTGAGTAGTATCGACTGGTTTCACCTCTGTATGTTCGGGCATTGCTTTCTCCACTACATTAGACGACTGGTTATGCCGCCATTCTCTCGCCTTTAATTGCGGATCAAGTTAGAATGGTCGATAGTTCTTTATCTGCTCTCCTTTCTGTGTGATGGACTTGGACGAACTTAGTGACTCTGTGCGCCTAGTGGCTCTCTGTTCCAGATTGGGTTGGCTTACTACTGAGAAGGAAATAGAGGCCTGGGATGATGAACTTCCACCTGAAAAATTGGCCGAATATCGCTTAACTTTGGTGGGAAGAATTCTGTCAAATCCTTCCATCAATTTCCCAGCATTCCAGAGTACATTAAAAAAAGCATGGCGGACTGAACGAGTTGAAATCTCACAACGTGAAATTAGCCTCTATGTAGCAAAATTTTATTCTGTTGCCGACAAACAGCGAGTTCTTGATGGAGGTCCTTGGCTTTTTTTGGGTCATCTCGTTATTTTCAAGCCATGGCAGCCCAATACTCCCCTGCATTGTTATGATTTCTCAAGTTGTGCTTTTTGGGTTCAAATCTTTGGACTGCTGTTGGAATGGACTACTGAAAAGATGATTACAAAGGCTGTGCAAGACATAGGCCGCGTACTAGAGGTCCAAGTTGACACTAAAGAATGAATGACATCAAGGGCTACTCGAGTGAGGGTCGAATTACAACTGCAGGAACCTTTAAGAACAGTGAAATTAATCCGTATCGAGGGGAAACTACTCTGGCTCGATTTTCGCTACGAGCGCCTGTCACATTTCTGTTACTCTTGCGGAAAGTTGGGGCATTATGCTACGTACTATAAAGAAATCCTCTATTATGCGGCTAAATTTGAAGGAAGGGATACTATGGCCTATGGTCCATGGCTTAAAGCTGAAGTTAAAGAAGCTAGTCCTCATTGGCATATTTTTTACACCCCTCAACAAGTATCAGACAAGTCAGAAGATAGTATACCTGAGACACCTCCATCTCAATTGCCGATTGTTCCTCTCTTGCCCCCACTAGCAATCAATGATGCAGCAACGATGGCAAGACCAATATCTCCTCCAACTCAGCTAGTTAAAGATTCTGATAAGCAACATCTTCAGGAGGCAAGCATGGAAGTGACTCCTCTTCATACCGCGCTCATTCCTGCAACAGCTAAAATTAAGGGTATTCAGTCCTCAACTATGGATTTCCAACATTATAAGAAAACGAAAAGTCCACGACAGCCATCAAAGGTGAGTGTGGCCAAAAAACAGAAACACTACATGCCATATGATACAAAAGGTATAATTCTGCATGACCTGGATGATGCAAATTTAATGGAAACACCTGTGATTGATGCGGGGGAAGCTGAACATTGGGCTATGGTGGCTGGCCCTAAACAGCCACCTCCTCACAAATGAAATTCATATGCTGCAATTGTCAGAGTTTGGGCAATCCCCTAACAGTTCAAGAGCTTAAGGCCATGATGGCCAGGGAAAAGCCCAATATAGTTTTCATAATAGAAACAAAGAATAGTGAAGTGAAGATTACCAGTATTCAGTGCCGTCTTCGTTTCAACAATGCTCATGTTGTCAACCCTTTTAGTTTGGCGAGAGGTTTGGCAGTCTTTTGGAACAATCAAGTTTCACTCGAAGTGCTTCATTCAATGATGAATTATCTTGATATGACTTATAGGGAAGAGCAGCAAGACCACACTATTCGTCTTACTTGTATTCATGCTCCAACTGATTATCAGCTTAGGCAAATTTTGTGGGATGAACTAAGAGATATAAGTTTGGCTAATGTGCTACCCTGGATCTGTATGGGTGATTTTAATGAAGTGCTTTATCCGTGGGAGAAGGTTGGGAAAAGGCAGGCACCGCATTTTCATATGATGTCCTTTCACCAGATGATAATTGATTGTGCCCTGATAGAATTAGATAACAAAGGGTGTCGGTTCACTTGGATGAACAACCGAGAAGGCGATGAACTGGTGAAGGAACGTTTGGACAGGGCTATGTGCACGATGGATTGGTGACTATTATTTCCTAATGCTGAGGTCTATCTGCTGCCCGCGGTAGGTTCTGACCACAGCCCCTTGCTTATTAATACTTCAGCTTCCTATTGTAGACGCGGGAAGTATTTTGTTTATGAATCTTATTGGAATGAGGATGAAGAGTGCTAACGAGTAATTTCAGATGCATGGAATTTAGTGCAGAGGCCAGGTTCGGATCTACTCTCAAAACTAAAGAAAGTTTCTCTAGCATTGTCTAAATGGAGTAGATCAAAATTTACTAGGGGTGATCTTCAAGTCCAGGCTTTGAAGCAAAAATTTCAGGATATTACTAACCAGAAAGATCGTTCCTTTCATGGACTTGAAGCAAGTCAGATTAAAGAGGAAATATGTCGGACTTGGCAACAAGAAGAGCAATACTGGGCTATGCGCTCAAGAATTCAATGGTTGCGGTGGGGCGATAAGAATACCAAATTTTTTCATGCTGCTACTCTTCAAAGAAGGCAGAAAAATCGTATTATCATGTTGCAGGATGACAACCAGCAATGGGTTTATGATCCCGAAACCTTGAAATCTATGCAATCAAATTTCTTTGCTGGCTTATATGTCGGTGGGATATAGAGACTATGGACCCATTCTAGCTCAATGCTCACCGGTTGTTACTACGAAAATGAATGATAGGCTGCTGGAAACGATTACTTTAGAGAGGTTCGGCAAGCTACTTTTCGATTAGGCACAACTAAAGCTCTTAGCCCTGATGGTTTTAATGGCTTATTTTACCAGAGTCATTGGGAGGTCATAAAGGCTGATCTCTTTCATCTTGTACAAAATTTCTTTCAGTCAAGACGACTGCCTACAAATCTGAACCGGACCATTATCGCTTTGGTTCCTAAGACGCCTCATCCAGAGAGACTGGATCAATACTGACCAATTAGCCTCTGTAACTTTGCTTATAAAGTCATATCTAAGGTACTTGTTAATCGCTTAAAACCTTGGTTACCTAATGTGATTTCCATGGAACAATCAGCTTTTGTGAATGGACGAGATACAAGATAATATCCTCATCATTCAAGAAGTTTTGCACCGCTTTAAGACCCGCAGCGAAAGAGAACATTCAACGGAATCCTCAAGACTGATATGAACAAGGCATATGACAGAGTCGAATGGGATTTCCTTAGAGACTATTTCCTCAAAATGGGTTTCCATCCTAGGTGGGTACATTTGATACTACAATGTATCACCATAATGTCTTATAGTGTAAGATTTAATGGCGAACTACTTCCTTTCTTCTCTCCTACTCTTGGCCTCAGACAAGGTGACCCTCTTTCGCCATACATCTTTATTCTAATAGTGAATGTTTTATCAACTCTGATTACTCAAGTAGTCAATATGGGGAATATTAAGGGTATCCAGCTCAACAGATGGTGTCCTATCTTGACCCATTTATTTTTCGCGGATGATGCCATCTTTTTCCTTGAAGCTAACCTTAGGGAATGCCAAAATATTGCCAATATCTTAAATTAGTATTGTATGGCCACGGGACAGGAGTTGAACCGAAATAAATCGGGAATCATTTTCAGCAAACATTGTCCTATTGGCTTACAGGAAAATCTGTCGTCTGAGATACGAATACTAGTGCTAACAAGGTATGGTAAGTATTTGGGAATTCCGTCTGACTGGGGCTGCTCTAAAAAGGAAATGTTTTCTTGGCTTTTGGGGAGAATAAAAGCCAAGTTGGAAGGATGGAAAGAACAGTTCATTTCTAAAGGAGGAAAGGAAATTCTCATTAAATCTGTCGTCCAGTCAATTCCTCACTATGCTATGTAGATTTTCAAACTTCCTGTGTCTCTTTGCAAATCTATAGAAAAAAGTATAGCTCGTTTCTAGTGGAAAAACGATCAGAACAGAAACGGGATACATTGAAAGAAATGGGATATTCTAAAGAGGAGTAAGGACAATGGCGGTCTAGGATTTCGAGATCTTCTTGAATTTAACAAAGCCATGCTTGGTAAGCAAGCGTGGCGATTACTTCAACAGCCTCAAGCTTTATGGAGTCGATTTTCAAGGGTCTGTATTTTCATTCTACCGATTTCCAAAGGGCGATAAGAGGAGCTAGACCATCATGGGGATGGCAAAGTATTTTAGTGGGCAAGGATGCTATATTACCTAATGTTAGATGGTCAGTGGGTAATGGCAGGCAAATCAGAATTCGCGAGGATCGATGGTTACCAAGAGGAATTCTTGGTGGCCCTGCGACTAGAGAGGAATCAAAACTGGTGGCTAATCTCATCGATCCCATCCACAACAGTTGGAACACATCTCTGCTCTGACAATTTTTTGATGACAAGATTATAGCAGAGATTCAAACCATTCTAGTTAGACCTGCTTATGCTGAAGATAAACTAGTCTGGACAGTCACCAAGGATGGGCGACATACGGTGAAGAGCAACTATCATGTGTTGTCTTATCTCAACAGCAACCACAACAACTATGCAGCATCAATATCATACTGACATCCTACAATTCTGTGGAAATGTATATGGGCTATGCGAACAACTCCAAAACTTTGTATATTTCTATGGTCGGTATGTCAAAACACCATTGCATCTCGAGATAACTTATTTCAGAAACATATTATTACTGACCCATTCTGTTAGATTTGTCAACACAGGATTCCAGAAACTTTAGAGCACTTATTCTTATTATGTCCGTGGACTACAGCTATCTGAGCTCACCCACAAATTAACATCGACGTCCAGCCTCATACGATCACTAGACTAGAAGTTTGGTTAGTAGAAAAGGTTATTTCATCGAATCACTTACTTGCTCTGGAGCTCGTTGCAAACATTCTTTGGCAAATTTGGCGAATGAGGAACGGATTCATCTTCCGTGGCCATCGTCTGGACTCAACCTTTGCAGCAAAGAACGCCTTAACACAGACTCGACTGTATCAGGCCAGCATCCCGACCCTTTTGACAAGACCTACAACACCACAACACCCACATTAGCTTTGGAAACCACCGGATCCAGGTACTTTGAAATGCAATGTTGATGCATCTTTTCAGCCAGGAAGCACACATGGATCGATGGCTACTATATGTAGAGATCAATATGGAGACTTATTGATGTTTATACTATGAGATTTCCTGTTGCATCTGCACTGATCGCGGAGTTTCAGTCTCTCACCTTTGCGCTTCGCCATCTGCAGCGACAAGAGCTTCATCAAGCACTGATTGTCCTCGAATCGGACTGTAGTATCATCGTTGAGGCTATCACGGGAGTGGAGACGCCGCCATGGGAGACTCGACCTCTTCTTGCGGAGGCGACTGCTTTACTTTTGCTTTTCCCTAACCTATCGGTTCGTTTCTGCAAGAGAGAGGCCAACGCTGTGGTTGACTGGGCTGCTAAGGCCCACCTTTCTTCAAATTCGGCCCAAAATTGGAACATCTTCCCGCCTTCTATTTTGCTAGACCTTCTATATGCCGACACCCTAGTGTCTGGTTGTAAGTTACCAAAATTATAATACAACGTCTTTTTCAACCAAAAAAAAAAAAATCTGATTAAGTTAAATCAAATTAATTTCAATGTCAATTGTGATAGAACTTAGAAATTTGGCAAAATTTAGCCATAATGAAGAATTGGGATCGATAGATTCAGGCTGAGTCAACCCCATTGACCTAACCTAGTTTGGCTCGCTTGGACTGAAGCCCACTTCAACTAATTGGGCCGGATCAAGTGTGTTGGCCAAACCTATGTTGCTAATTTGAAAGAATCAAGACAAATTTCCCGGTCAGCTGGGTCAACTCAATTAGACCTAAATTGACCCGACCCATTGGGCTGATCCTCAACTGGATTTCTTCGGCCCACTTAGCCAAGACACTAAGCTCAATTAGCGAAATTAGAGTAAAGTTTAACAATTAGAGTTTCTTGGTTCGAGTAGTGGTCACTGGAGCCAAAGGACTTAGATAAATAGCGGCTCGAAGCAGGCTTCTAAGATCATGAAGGAGGCAAGAATGAACTGAATTGCAAGAGCACTACTGTGATGGGTAACATTATGAGATAGTGTCCATTTATATGCCAAAAGAAAAAACTGTGAGGCTTGATATGACGCAAGCCAAAGCGGACAATGCTTTTTCTAGGAATATTGGCGCTGTCATTGGGATGCTGATCGCAAACATTTGGATGGACAGCTGCTGGAATTACCTGGATCGGACTCACGGAAGATTGCCCGAAGGAAATTGCTGAAAAACGGCCAATCCGCAACGGGATTCGTCGCCGAAGTTGCTGTAAACGTATTCTCTCAATGTGGCCTTTCAAAAAATGCTGAAGGTTGGTGGCGGTGAATATTCCGGAGGGAATCCAGAGAAGATAAACTTTACAGTTGTCCCTCTACGATCATGGCGGCCATGGACTTTAGTGCTAGGATCCCAAGAATAATGAGGTCACCTTGAATACGTAATAGTTATTAGTTAGTGGAGTCTTCCTTTAGGAAGAAAGTGGACGTTTCCTTTAAGAAGAGAGAGAATCATCGGACCTCCTCCTTTTTAATTACAATTTTCTGCAAATATGGATGTCTACCATTGGCCAAATACGTGGGTTACCTTTCGCTTTGCCTATTCAACCCCACGTCTGCCAACTACGCCCATTGCTTTGCCACCCTTCTTTCATTTAAATTTAAATGCTATTGAAAGCCGGTTCAAAAAAAAAATGCTATTGAAAGATATCAAAAACTTGTTTTTTTTTTTGTTAAATTTGAATTATTTGTTTTTTATATTTCATGTAGTTTTATTATTTTCTTTCGAAATTCATTATCTTATTAAAAGAAGTTGGGGTGATGTTATTTTTCACTATATTTGATTGGATACACCCCTTTTTATTATTAACCGATGAAAATGACTTTCTATAATTTTTTTGTTTTGCTAAAAAAATAACTTTCTATATTTGCCAACAAGTGGAAAACTAATTTATCCTACGTTTGGGCTCTCATTTCTTAACCTTCTTCTTTTTGGCAGGTGCTGGTTTAGTCAGGTGAGGTCCAAGATCCCAAGACAGATAAACCCGTCAAGACACAATAACATAGTATAAAGCACTTTAGATCCATTGCTTCATGAAATATGTTGAGATTAGATATTTCCACATTTGACCTCAGAAGACGGCTTATGCTAGCGAGGTTTTTTCGATCTCCCTAAATCATGATTTGGCTTTGTATTACTCATCTCAAACCATCTAGTTGTTATTGTGGCTTTTTCTTCCATTCAATACATTACGATTGAAGCTAACTTTGATTGGTAATTCGATTAGTTCATCGACGGGTTGTACAATTACAAGCAACTTCAATACAAGCATTCGTGATACCTCAATTTTGAATGTCCATTTGATGATAAATTGCATAGAAAATTAGAGGTTAAACTTTGGCCCCAAAACAAAAATAAGTTCCATTAAATTATATAGCATATTGGTATTATGAGCATTTGAATTAATACTTACAAAATTTTATTTAAAATATTATTAATTATTATTTTTGAAAATTATAATAATGTGAAAGAGAGAGAGAGAGAGAGAATTTTTCCTTTTCCTTAGCAACCGGACACACATACAAGAGAGACGTCATAGGGAAAAAAAAGAGAGAAATCGGCGGTTGTGGAGCTATACTGAGGGGTAAATGCAAAGGTTTTCCCCTCTGATAAGGAGGTTCAGACGAAAAGGGTGAACGATTTTCTGAGAGTGAGTTTGGATCTTTGTCGAAGAGGATGCATCAAAGAGAAAGGAGGACGCAGCGACGCGGCTCCTATTTGAGGTTCCGTTGCAGGCGCTAATCTTCATTGCTGGTGCATGGAGGTCAAAAGCTGTAGAGCTACCACTGTGCTTCCATCGATGTAGATTTTAACCACGGACGGATAGCGAAGCTTCCTTCGTCAATTCAACCAGTATTCACGGCTTAGATTCGCTTCGCGGACGCGGTAATATTTCTTCCTTGGTTTTGCTCCGCTTCGAGTGAAAGTAAATGATAACTTGTGCCAGCACTACTTGTGTGTGAATAGCTAAGAATCAAAGCCTTTCCTGGATGATTTTGTAAAGGTGGTGTTGTTCTGGAGTTGATTTTGGACGGAAAAATTTCCTATTCCCTAATTGAGTTCAGAATTGGCAGTACCCACAACCTGCTTGACAAAATGCTTTGAAAGTCTCAATATGAGTTTGTTTTCCTCTCGGTTGGGTAGCAGTTTGAGAACAGAGTGTCGAGACTCAGCTCTGGTATGAACGAGAATAAGAGCAAACCTGGTGTTAGACTGACGTTTCTTAATACGTTTGCACGTTGTTTTTAATCTGGATGCTGGTTTTTGGGCTGTTTTCAATATGCCAACACTCATGCAAAAGGGCTCATTACGTGTTCGATAAAATGCCCACGTCAGCCCGCGTAGACGCAATGTTGATTTTCTGGTATTGCTCTTGTGATGCTTGCTATAGATGAAATGGATGGTGTTTATGGCCAGAATGTGTGTGGTGAATCGACACGGTGGTCTATGATGGCCCCGCAGTTGTGGACCAACATAGTTCACATCGATGGTTTTGGGTACGCTCCGTTCGAAAGTCGAATGTTTTGCTCATTGACTAAGCCTTGAAGTGCGCTGGAACTAGCTTCAAGGTCTTCCGTCATCTGCAGCAGGCGGGAGGATATAGAAAAGGGCTTAGTGCAGCCATAACACTAACATAAGTTTGACTTAGGCTTTAATTATTTCGGGCTTGATTCGGTCCTAAGGAATTTGAGCTTATTTTATAGCTTGGGCGAAATTTGTTCTTTAGTGGGTTGGCCTTATTAAAAGATGGAGCCTAATATAATGGCCCAAGTAGTGACTCAAGGCCACAAGCCCATTCATGCCCAAGATTTCCATGTCAGCCCACCGAATCCATATTTCCAGAATATTATAATAATATTTTTTATTAATAAAAAACTTTAAATAATTCCGAAATTTTTTTAATTTTTGCTAAAAATTAGGAAAAAGCTAAAAATTTAGTTTTAAGTAGCTTTCTCTTAAAATATGTTAAAATTCTTGATAAAAAAATTGTGCTCAAAATTAAATAAGCTTATAGAATAGGGTTTGAATGTTTTTACATACAAATGCTAGGTCACTATTTACACATTTTTATTTCAATTATGACGTAATTGCGCACTTTCAACATGTTGATTATCATTTCCCTTTTGCCTAGTTTAGATTGGCATTTTTCTTATAGATTATTGCTTTATCTTACAATTTTTTAATTTTTTTTTAACTGTTGATTGTTATTTTAATAATTGTGTACTCGTATAATCAACTTGCATATTAATGGATAGATTTAAAGTCAATGTAGACTGCTTATGTTAGTTAATTAATTAATGCAGTTAAATCTCATGCTTAAAAGTATTTGATTTTGTAGGAAGTGAGCTATACTTTTATACCTCACTTGGTCTCTAATTGACCCCAATTGGCTAGTAGCACTCATTAAAAAAAAATCCTTATAGCATTGTCGTGACTTGCCTTTTCTGTCCATAGAGGGAAAAGAAATATATAGCTTTTAAAGGTATTGTCTAATTTGAGCCAATGACCCTTGATTAGATATGGATTCTCTCAAATCCATACCTTGCGTGATGTTAGATTTCATTTTTTAAGTTCTTAACAATCTAAATGTTTCTAGAAGTCAACACTAGCGTACTGGGTCAGTTAAAAGCCAATTGAAAGAGGGAGTGTCATCATAGTTCCTACACAATTAGAGATTCCAAGGTCAAGAACTATGTTACGCTAATTTTTAATAGCACCCTTTCAGTATTTCTAACTTGGAAGGTCGTTACTTAAGTGGTCACATGGTCTTGATTGCCCATTATAGTCCTAAAGACATCAAACTTGCTAAATTATCATGCAAATGTTTTTATAGGGTTCGTTTTCATCAAAGCCTAAACTAATCCTAACCTATTCTAAGAATGTGATAAATAACCAATTTATTGAATGACAATGTGGTAAGCAAACACCAAAGTATTGAACTGACTTTAAAGTAAACGCAGAAAAGAAAATCCGATACAAGTTGGGCAAAGAATATACATGGCCATATTATGAGCCTCAAGACATGATCCCCATGAGCTAAAACCAAGTCATATCTAATTTCTTTCAAAAGGATACTCCATTAAAACTAAGCTACATGTATACTAATCAAGTGAAACCAGGCTACATCTAATGCTAAAACTTAAAACTTTAATGAAGACCTATTTCCAAGAATTTTCTGATTTTTTAAAATTTTTTTATTATTTTCGAATTTTTAATTTTTTAAAAAACTATTTAAAAAGGAATTAGGGACTCGGGCTGCGACTGGGCATACGAAGCTGGCCCCGAGGACTCAATTAGGGCCTCCTGCATAAAGCCCTCTCAAACTCTCTAGCCCATACTAAAACCTCCTTTCTTTCAAAAATATTCTTGGCCCAACTCGGAAATACCTAAAATAAATCAAACCCGGCTCAAGTTCAACACTCAAGCCCACTCTCATTAAACCTACGGTTTATTAAGCCCATCTTCTTATTGCATTTTCTTTCGCCGCCTTCGAGGATTGTCCAGACGCGTTCAACCTACCCATCGCCAAGCCACCATCAACTTAAAACGACGACCCCACGTCGTCACTAGCCACCACCATCACGATCACCTCGCGACACCATCGCCGACCATCCGAAGCCATTCGTTATTTACAGCCACAATATCCAGGAGGCCAACGGGAAATGAATATAACGCAGCAAATCTCAAGGAAAACTCATTGCAGCTCATATATTTCCTAAGGAGTGCAAACCGACCATCTCAACCACCGTTGGCAGCCGACACCTTACACTTATGACCACAAAACAGCGAATATACAGAGTGCACGGACCGGAGAGACAAACCAACAGAATATCTTAGACTCGGAACGTTTCCTCGTCGGCGAGGACCACCAAGACCCGTTGGAAAATTTGCAAAACGGATAGTGGGAACTCAAAAAAAAAAGTGAATGTCCAGATTTGGTCCGATGATGCAAATGACGACCAGCAAACAACAAGAGGTTTATAACATGTGAAACCTGCCTATACGTGTTCAGGAACAACTGGGAATCAGTAATGCAAGCGCCTAGGCTGGCTTGGACATATTGTCAAACGTGTGGTGAGCATGGACTGGGTGAATGACATTCGCCATTTTTCAGGAATCGAGCTCAGCGCCAGAATCGAAGAAATCGTCAAAAAGCATCCATAATCAACCACATTAGCTCACGCAAACCCGGCATGCGTGTGGACTAACAAAAAGAACAAGTCTCGGCTTCCGATTGGACCAAAACATGGCGGATCAGCAAGGGTTCACAGGGATAAGCTTTTAAAACGAGGAGGTCCCTACTCGGCTTCGGCGACGGCGACAGGAGGGCGAGCTCGAGATGAATCGAGCAATGGCCGACCGCCCCCGCCCTGTTTCCAAGGCGAGATCCTCGGGAAAAGGGAGGTTCGAATCAGAAAAACGAAACTCACCGGAGGTTTGAGTACGGGAGCAGCGAGGTCGGGACGAGGAGGATAATGGTCAGGGTGGTCGAAGGAGACTCAGGCGTGGCCAAGCGACTGGAGAACTCCTTGCTCTCAGTCGCTCTCTCGTACGATTTCTCTCTGCCGATCTTTTTTCCTCTAGTGAGCAAGCCCCCCTCGCTCTTAAGGGCAACCGGCAAGCGCTCATGGCTTCTGCCGTTGCCAGCTTGCCGGCCGGCCAGACCCCGACCCACGGAACACGCCACAACCTCTGCTCCCTCGCGATCCTCTGTTTTCTAGCTTGTACTCCCCTTTTTGCAGAAGCGGGAACGGCATGAAGGGGAAGAAGACTAGTATGCGGGCCGGGCTTGGGAAAAGGGATAATGGGCCAGCCCACGTGGAGGGAAAGAAAAGAGAGAAAGGGGTTGGGGCAAGCCCAGCCGGAAAAGAAATAGTGGTCCGGGTCGACCCTGGCCCGATTCCGCTCTCTTTTTTTTTTTTAATATTTCTTAACGATTAATTTTTTATTAATTAAATTTTTTGTAATAATTTTCTTTATACTTTCTATAAATTCTAGTATTATTAATATAAATTCTCCTAATGCCTATATGCTATGCAATTTTAATGATTTTTTTAGATGTTAAAAATTAATCTATAATTTTCTATGCAATTAAACCCTAAATGAAAAGGCAAAATTTAGGTGTCAACAAACGTCAATTTGACTTAACATCGAATATATTTACGCCGTGTGAGGTACAAGTTTGGAAGAGCCCGTGCTTGATGCCTAACTAACTATACAAATCGCGGGAGTTTCCTTGATGTTGTTATGCAAATAGTATAAAGATAGATGGATTTTTTTTCTTACTTTCCATATCCATATATGAATTTAGCTGCAAGAAAAATGAGAAAAAAATAATTAATAATTTTCATATTATACTTTCCATATTCATGGAATTATGTTGAGGAATCAGAAGTGTCTCATGTCATATTTTGACAAACATTCTCCCAGCCAAAGGAAAAAGAGAGATCCCATTATGTTTCCCTGCATTTTTTAAGGCAAAAAATGAAAGGATTGGTCGATCAGTGTCTTGTTTATTGACGAGGTTGTTACGCTGACTTTTTTCCTTCAAATCATTCTAACCATATGTTGAGGCTAAAAGCAAAATCTAGTTCATCTATCTTTCGTTTTTTTTTTTTTTTAAATATTAGAGTACCAAGGGAACCAAATATTTAATCTTGGAAAATATAATGGTCCCCAAAAAATCAATTAAATCAGCCAAATAATATATCAGCTTGACAGCATAAAAGACTTAAATTCTCTTATTTTTTTGAAGTCTAAGACGTACTTTTGGAAGTACAAAGAATAGACACACATACATGTGACATCCAAACTATTGTGGTTGGCCCTAATGAAAATCTGCGTACAAAACCCCTCTTGCTAATTCTTTATTTGCCGCAGAATCTGCATGAATCCACACTTCAACGATTCAAACGTCCCACGATCCGTGGGGGATATAGTTACGGAGATCATTGCGTCGGCTATTCAGCTTGCAAGAAAAGTTATAGCACAAGCAAACCATATAAAAAAAACAATATATAATAGCCACAAGGCAAAAACTATCGACGAAAATTCTCCAATGACGACAAGGATCCTATTTAGTGGAATTTTGTGCTCTCAATTTGACTATAAATACCCGCTCGTTAAGCTTCCAAATGAGTACGAGAAATCATCCTGACTAAAGCGTTTCGACAATCCCATGGCGCTTCTTTAATCTCCGTCGTTTTGCTTCCCTCTCGCCCTTCTCCTTTCTCTCCTCATAACCCCGTCTCACTGCTTCAATCCCAAATCGCTTAACATCTCGAAGGTTCAGTCCAACGGCGATTGGTCGCCAGCAGGTGTGACGTGGTATGGGAGTCTCGACGGCGCTGAGAGTGACGGTAATGGAATGACATTATATTTCTATTTGGTCAATCCACCTGGAGTAAAGATCTTTTTACGCAAGCGTCATTGGTCTCATTACACGCCTTTCAGTAATTCTGAGTTATCAATTTTTTAGAGTATAACTCAATTCGGACATATGAGTAGCTTGTCAGTCCCTTAATAGCGATTGATTTTAGCTTTGTACCAAACATATATAGACTTAGAGGTCAAAATGGAAGCAAGTACAACGCTAAACAATACTACTCTAGTAATTACACATTTAACCTGATTTGCAAATATACATATATATTTATACATACATATACAATATTTATTACTTATATATAATATGCTTTGTATGATATTTTGTACGCAGGTGGTGCATGTGGGTATGGGAATGGGGTCGAACAAACTTCATTCTCTTCAATGGTGTCCTCAGGAGGGTCTTCTCTTTTCAAATCAGGCAAAGGATGTGAATCTTGTTACCAGGTTTCTCTCTTGCTAGAAAATCGTCTCTCGAATTATTTTCAAATTCACCGTCATCGGAGAAAATTTGCCACGTAAAAAGTTAATATATGTTCACGAGATATGCTTTTCCTAAATTAATAATCGCGGAATAAAAGTCATGAAAACATCTATCACGGCAAGCTTTCTAGACTCCCAGTAATAGTCTGAATTATTCGTATTTAAACTGATTATGTGACTCGGTGCATATTGTCCTATTCAAACAGATTATTAAGTAGTAGTTAGGAAGAGCAGTCTTTCGAGCTCTTGTTGATTAAATTTCACGTGAAATGCACCAAAAACGCTGCTTGTTCCGGGAAGCTGGTGAGGGTCGTTATAATTTGTTGGGATTGTCGGATTCCCAAAAACCGGATTCGACACTAAATCGAACCCCTAAAACGAATGCGGAAGATAAGCCCGGGAAATACATGTATCACCGATCCTAAAGCACACCACGGAATCGAGCGTACCTTGTTAGCCACAGATTAAGCACCAATGCTGAAGATCGAGGAAGAAATTCTGATCCCTTTAGATCCGATGATGTTAATTCGCCTTGAAGGGAAGACGGCATCGCCTTTAGCGCTTGTTTTCTTTTTTTTTTTAGGGAGAGAGGGAGAGGAACGCACGTACGTTATACCAAAGGGTGTCTTCGTTCCTCTCTTTCCTCCCTTATATATGTTCCCTCAAAAATAAAACGTCCCCTTTCATCGTATCCCTCCATCCACGGGCCCTAATATTGTGGGCCGGGCTTTCAGGCCCAACATGGGCGGATGGGCCTTAAGCCCATCACATAAAACCATCATCTCCCACTCGCACATGGTGGGCCGAACATGATTCTCTTTACCTCTCTTCAACATTCATACTGGTGAATAATCCGTGCGACCAAAGATACTTTGAGAGCTCGTTGCTATACATCTATTAGGAATATATAGCAGCTCATAATGGGTATCACATCCTGAGTAGATTTAGTATGCAGTACCCTAGATCGATCGATCACATTTATATCTCTTTTGATCTCTTTCAAATAATGATATATATATTGTATTCACAATTATGATTATCCCAAAGACAGTCATAATTGGTTAACCAGTGAATACAAAACTATAATGTGATTCTCCAAATTCGATCTTCCTCTTTCCTTCAAACTCTCAATTTCAGTTCAGCTTGTTTTTCTAGAAATGTCTCATTAGATCGAATCAACTCATGACCATTGGCAACATCCTAAGATAGCAAACACTAAATAGAAATATTGAGAATAAGTAAGAGTCATGAGGGGACTAAAAATTGAGGAACTCTTTTCCTCAAGAGTCTCACACGACATAAAAGTTGATATCAAACTTTTGTCACTCTTATTGGTTGTCTCATGCATACGTAGTATGAAATACGTATTATGGTATTAACTCCTTTCCCATGGAGCGTATGTCTACACCTTTCAATACCGTACAGATGATAGTTCAGACATACCCAATGTCTAACTTGAGTTCACGTATCTACTCATTCACAAAATTCATCGAACTCACATCTGAATCATAGACAGATAAAGTAAAATATGTGGGGTATTTTACTTTCGGACATAGTAAGTATTATGTCCTCATCTTAACACCCAGTTAAGGCGACATACATATTTTAAGCTTGAGCTCTCGATTATCACCTAGATAATAAGCTTAAAAAACAGTCTCATCTCTATTTATCACATAGTAAATAGAGGCGATTACTCGTGTGAGTAGGCTAATCTTATATCTGTCCGACATACTTTCTCAACTTAAAATAATGCACTGAGCATTAAGATGCATAAAGATCAAACAAATATTCATAGGCATTAATGATGAAAACATAAATTCATGAAATGTGAACATTTAGGGAAATAACAATATTAAGTACATCAGCCTCTACGCAATCCTAGAGATTTCATATGGCCACAAAACACATCTCTAGGTATTGGCTTTGTCATAGGATCTGCTACCATTCTATGCGTAGTATGTACTCTAAGTTCACATCCTTTCGTGCAATCATATCTTTGACAAGATTATACTTGATATCTATATATTTGGTCTTGCCATGATATTCTGGATCTTTGGTGTGCGCTTTTGCTGCTTGGCTATCACAGTTAACCAACAATTAATCTGCAGCACTTCCAATAACACCTAAATGATTCAAAAAATCTCTTAAGCCAAACACCTTCTTATACTACTGCTGATAATGCCACGAACTCAACTTCCATCGTGGACAAGGCTATACATGTTTGTTTCTTACTGCTCCAACATATGGCGCCATTATTATTCGGTAAGAAAACAAACCTAGAGGTAGATTTTCTTTCATCTAAATCTCCTCTCCAATCAGCATCAGAATAACCTTTGAGTTGCAGATCCTTTCCTTAATAACTAAGCGTATAATCAGCAGTCCCCTTTAGATATCTCAGTATTCTTTTAACGGCTTTCCAATGTGCTTGACCTAGATTGGATTGGTATCTTCTCACCATTCCAACTGCAAAACATATGTCCGGTCTTGTACACATCATAGCGTACATCAAGCTTCCAACAGCACTAGCATAAGGAACATGTTTCATTTGTTCCTTCTCTTGTGGAGTCCTTGGACACAGTCAATGGCTCAATTCTTCACATTTTGCAATAGGAGTGTCTATGGGTTTACAATCTTGCATATGAAATCGTTCAAGAACCTTATTTATATATGTTTCTTGCAAAAGAGACAACGATCTCTTCGAACGATCTCTTGAAATCTTAACTCCAAGAATGTATGCAGCCTCACCCATATCCTTCATCTCAAAGTTGGAAGACAACCAACTCTTGATAGTATTAACAAACTCCATATTACTTCCGGCAATTAGTATATCATCAACATATAATGATATAATCACAAATTGATCCTTGGATCTTTTGATATATACACAATGATCCTCATCAATCATTGTAAAATCATATGCCATTATGGCATTATGAAAACGTATATACCATTGTCTTGATGACTGCTCAAGGCCGTATATCGATCTTAAAAGTCGACATACATTTTCTTCTTGGCCTTTCACTATGAAACCAGCAGGTTGTTCCATATATATTTCTTCCTCTAATTCTTCATTGAGGAAAGCAGTCTTTACATCCATTTGATGTAACTCAAGATCCATATTAACCACTATTGCCAGAATAATGCGAATCAAGGTAAATCTCACTACAGGAGAAAATGTTTTTTCATAATCAATTCCTTCATGTTGATTATACCCCTTCGCTGCAAGGCGAGCCTTATGCCTTTCTAGCGAGCCATCAGCTTTTCGCTTTATTTTGAGAATCCACTTGTTCCCAATAGCTTTCTGTCCTTTCGGAAGATCAACCAGTTCCCAAACATGGTTTGACTTCATTGACTCCATTTCCTCTTCCATTGCATGAATCCATTTTTCCTTACTAGGGCAATTTAGAGCCTCATTAATATTTCTTGGCTCATCCTTATCTTGCGGAGCAATCATAAAAGTTTCCCCTTCAATGTCAAAACGTCGACGAGAATACTTTGGCGACTTGTTCGCCGTATGGGAGATTGTACACTTTGCACATCATTCCCCATTATGCTCCCACTTGGATTAGATAATGATGACGTCGTCTCATCATGTGGTAGCAATTGAGAATGAGTTGAATTCAATTCATCACTTCTCATATTACTCCCACTTGGACGAACTCCACTAATATCATTATCTTGATCCAAGATTACAAATAGGGAGTAATCTTCCCTTATTTCGCCCTTCTTAGGAAATTCATCCTCTAAGAATGTGACATCTCGTGATTCAAATTCAGTTATACTCCCACTTTCCTGCTTACCTATGAACACATACCCTTTCGAGTGTTCGGAGTATCTCATGAAAATACTCTTATTTCCTTTGGGACCTAATTTCCCAAACTTGTGAGAGGACTCATGAGTATAGGCAGTACAAACCCATGGCTTAAGAAAACTTAAATCCGGTTTTGCTACCTGTCCATAACTCATATGGAGTGGTAGTATCTGATTTGGAAGGCATTCGGTTAAGTATATAGGCAGCTGTTAACAACACATCACTCCTAAAAGTGATAGGTAAGTTAGCATGCGCCATCATGGACCTAACCATTTCCAGTAGGGTTCTGTTTCTTCTCTCTACAACACCATTTTGTTGAGGAGTATATGGAATAGACAACTGTCTTTCTATTTCCTTTTCATCACATAATTTTCTGAACTCATCAGATAAATATTCTTGACCTCATCGGATCTCAATACTTTTATTTTCTTGTCTAATTGATTTTCTTCCAAGTTCATAAACCTTTTGAAACAACTTAATGCTTCAGATTTATGAGAAATCAAATAGACATTTCCGAATCGAGTATAATCATCTATAAAAGTGATGAAATAAACAGCCCCATGCCTTCCTCTCACATTCATTGAACCACAGACGTCAGAATGGATTAAATGCAGAGGAAATTTAGCTCTTTTATCTTTTCCAAATGGTTTCCTTGTCGTTTTCTCTACTAGGCAATGCTCACATATGGGCAAATCGACTTTTTCAATGTTGTCCAACAAGCCCTCTTTGGCTAGTCTATTCATACGTTGTTGGCCAACATGACCAAGTCTAGCATGCCACATAATCACATCATTATCATATGAAGTAAAAGACGTGAAACAAGGGAATAACAAATATTGACATCACCACAGTCAACATTTAGTACAATAAAACCATCGAGAAAGTGACCACAATCATAGTAGTTTGTATCCAAATACAAATCTACACCTCTATTATGGAAGTTCACACTAAAACCAAGCTTAACCAACACCAAAACAGACACTTAAATTTCGACGAATCTCCGGAGCATATAGAATATCATGTAAGAACAAAATGCGTCCACCATGCATGTTCAGTTGGCAGGTGCCAATCCCTTTAACTTCAGCTCTGGAGTTATTTCCTACATAGATCCACTTAGTTCCAGTTGGTATCGTCGGAATTTCACGAAGGATTCTCTGTCCTTCGCTACATGGTCTGTCGCTCCTGAATCTATAGTCCACAAAGGATTGGATTCAACCAATAATACAGAACTTGACACATAAGCAAAGTTCTTAAATGTACAAGGGGTGTTTACCTTTTTCGGCTCACAATAGTTGCGAGCATAGTGACCTTTCTTGTCACAATTGTAACACCTCCCCCTTGACATTTTCTTCACTTAAGGACGTTTTCCTCTCTTGTGTTGGTTAACTCTTGATTTCTTGCAATAAGGACTCGATCCTTTGCATTCCCACATATTGAACGAATCAATATGCTTGCGCTTAGAGCTCAAAGCCCTTTCTGAGCTAGAACCAGCATTGCAAATGTCTATTTTCCACTCAAATGCCGTTAGGCGATCCTCTACTAGCTCAAGGTGACGCATGGCATCCTCAATATCTTCCATAATATGGTCAAGAGCTTTTAGTGCTTCTTGCTTTTCCAGCACATATTGAATCTTCATATTCAATATTTCACAATTGTTGCCGTTCATATCAGCAATTACGTTCTTAGTTGCTGAAACCATCGATCCAACACATCGACATATATGCACGAATAATTAATGCCTATCATTTATGCATCCACTTTGCATAGACCCATCATATCAATGAATAATTTCAAGTAAGGTTTCAGAATCAAAATGTCACTATGTTTCCAATCATCCTCCAAAAAATCCTAACTTAAAACTATTATTAATATAATTATCTTATGTAAAATAAATTCTATGAAGTTACAAAAAACTTCTATTAACTACCCACAGCAGTCAACAATAACAGAATGCAAACAATATTTGACATCCAATAGAATAATAATGCTTTCACATAATACAACTATCCATTACACTAAGTAATATCTACAAAGAAGAAATATCAACATAGAAAGAGATATTCACACTCAAAAACATCTCAAACTAATCTAAGAAATAAATAAGGAATGTCCCTTCTAATTTAGCAGTCAAAATATCTAAGAAATTTGAAGGCACATTTGCCAACCATGGAAAAAACTTTTGGAGAGCTCTCATGTCGCCTCCAAGGCGCATTCACTCTGCGCCATGTGGCGTTCAATCTAAGGGTTGAAGTTTTGGTTAACTCAATCCTATAGTACTCTCTAACAAAAGCTACCATTAGCCTCCTATAACCCGGGACCACGTTGACCTCCCATAACCGATCTAACACTGCTTGCCATTCAGGTGGAAGAGTGTTCATCAAAGCTGGCACCTTCTCAAAATCCGGCATAAGATAACCATTCCAGATGATTTCATGTATCATCTGATTGACCCTGACCACATGTGATACTAAATCACCGTCTTGCCACCGATAATTAGCTAACTTTGTCATCAGCCTTTTAAGTCTTGCACTTCCCTCGTCCATTCTCGGGATTGCAGGTATCCGTGCATAACGCATCATAGTTCCTGCAACAAATGCAGAACTAAAAATGGATTACTTATAATCCATAATGTACATAAGGGAAAATACATAATTTTTCATGATTCATGTAACAAATGCAGAATAAAAAATGGATTACTTATAACCCACATAGACATAATTGAAAAAGAAACAAATTCCTTTTTTTTTTTCTAGGTCAACGGTCAAAGTCAACGGTCAACGGTCGTCGGTTAAGGGTCAAGGGTCAACGGTCGTCGGTCAATCGGGCGGCGGGTCGGGGCGGTCGGGCCGGGTCGGACGAACCGACCGGCACATGCCGCGTGCGTGCGCGGGCTGACGTCACGCAGACGTCAGCCGGCGCATGCGAGGCACGCGCCAGGCTTCCGCGCATGTCGGGTCGGTCGGGTCGCCGGCCGGTGACCGGTTGGCCAACGGTCATCGGCGATGACGTCATCCCAGCGGTTACCGACCATTGGGTGACGTCAGCACGCGTCGGTTCGCCGACCGGCGCGTGCCGGTTTGCCGGTCGGCGGCGCGCACGTGCCATTTCGCCACCGGCGCGTGGCGCATGCGCTGGCCGAGCCAGCGCTTCAGGCGCAAATGGTGCCCACGTGCAGCGGCTTCTGGCCGCGCGTGTGGGCGCGTGCGGCGTCTCCCGGCGGCGGTCGACCCGTCAGTGGACTCGTCTCGACGAGCTCTTTCACCCTATTCCTTCAGAAATCGATTTCGAGTTACAGAAACTCGAAAAAAACGGATGAACAGTGCTCGGGTGTCGGGATTTTTCGCCCCGATCCGTGTCAGCCGATTATTTTCGCGAAAAATCAATCAAAAAACATGAAAGGGGTCGGGAAAACATGAACTAGGGCTCTAATACCAATGTTGGGATTGTCGGATTCCCAAAAACCGGATTCGACACTAAATCGAACCCCTAAAACGAATGCGGAAGATAAGCCCGGGAAATACATGTATCACCGATCCTAAAGCACACCACGGAATCGAGCGTACCTTGTTAGCCACAGATTAAGCACCAATGCTTAAGATCGAGGAAGAAATTCTGATCCCTTTAAATCCGATGATGTCAATTCGCCTTGAAGGGAAGACGGCATCGCCTTTAGCGCTTGTTTTCTTTTTTCTTGGAGGGAGAGAGGGAGAGGAACGTACGTACGTTATACCAAAGGATGTCTTCGTTCCTCTCTTTCCTCCCTTATATACGTTCCCTCAAAAATAGAAACATACCCCTTAATCGTATCCCTCCATCCACGGGCCCTAATATTGTGGGCCGGGCTTTCAGGCCCAACATGGGCGGACGGGCCTTAAGCCCATCACATAAAACCATCATAATTGATGAATGCCCTGGTGGCCCTTGTGTCGCTGAATCTGCTCGCTTCGATTTGAGTAGCACGGCCATTGGAGCCATGGCGAGCCTGGCAAGGCCGATAGACTCTGCAACGCTGGGGTTCTGCAGATTCAATATCAAAGGTCCGTACAGTTGATCCTTTCTATATGGATCCTTTTGAGTGAATTCCAATTTTAACAGACGCGCAAAGGGAAAAAACGAAGATAAAACGCATTGAAAAGTGCTTTAAATTAACGAGAAACTTTGCTTTCACCAGACTTATACTTATCAGCAAATAGTCTAACTTGCTTATTAAAAGTCTATTTATGTGCACATATTTACAATGTCAAGCCGAGTAAAGTGCAATTTCCCCGGCGCGAAGGTGGCATTCCACGTTGACTCCGGCTCGAACCCCAACTATTTCGCTGCGCTAATTGAGTACGAGGATGGGGATGGCGAGCTCGGCGCCGTCAACCTGAAGCAGGCTCTAGACTCTGACTCTTGGCTTCCGATGCAACAGTCGTGGGGCGCGGTTTGGAAGTTGGATGGCGCGGGCCAGCTGCGCGCCCCATTCTCGATCAAGCTCACCTCTCTTGACTCCGGCAAGACCCTGGTTGCCAAAAACGTGATCCCCGCTGGGTGGCAGCCCGGACAGACGTACCGGTCCGTCGTCAACTTTGCTGTCTGAGGGTTGTGAGTGGTTTGCTTGGGAGACGAAGAAATGGAGATTGATCGTCAGTTAATTTTGCTCTGTGTGTTTTATGTGATTGGCAAAAATATAATATTGGATGGTGTTGGAAAAAGAAAGTATTTTGCTTTTTCCACTCTGTGTAATCTAGTCAGCTATGAGCTACCTCTTGGAAAAGAGAGTGGTAGTGAGAAATGAATGGTATTGTCCTTTGAAAATCAAGAATGATTTAGGTATTTTTGTTCCTTTTTTCGTGCCAATCTATTGTATTTGAAGCCTGAAAGCTTTTATGTTTTGCACCAATATATGTACCACTTCCAAAATGGATGGTTATAAATCGTGTCAATCTATATGCAAATGGGTATTTTCTTCACTTTGAAAAAAAATGAAATTTCTGAATGAAAATTATAATTCCTTAGAAACCATTTTTGATACATATTCATAGATAAAACAAACGAACCCGACCTTTCAACATATTCCTATCACTCCCAACTATCACTACTTTGATTCATTTCTAGGAAATCAACCTCTTGTGCGTCGAGTTTGTACTTAATACTAGCTCCAATAATATATGTGAAAAGAAACATCATCATTGAATTTTCAGTTCAATCCCAATCAAACTATTGACTAAAATTTAAGTTCAATCTCCATCAAGGTACTCTTGGACTATGTAGGACGGTCAATGTTCACGTAAATAATTTCTAGCTAAAATTGACTTGAAGAACTATATTAACAAATCGTCAAAATGTTTAAATGATAAAATTTCGAGATTTTGAATTGAAGTGACATTCATGTAATAGATTTAGATTCTTTTTTTTTTTTTTTGTGTTAATCAAGTCAGATGAACATCATTGACATGGACAAAGAAGAGCTGGGTATTGATGCAAATCGGTTTCTTGCCACCATTAAAAGGGTAAGTGACTTAAGGCGCGCATGATAACTATTCTATTTTTCTATTTCTCTATTTTTCTGTTCCTCGGAATAGATTTGGAACAGAAATTCGTTTATACTTAATACTAGCTCCAATAATATATATGTGAAAAGAAACATCATCATTGAATTTTTAGTTCAATCCCGATCAAACTATTGACTAAAATTTAAGTTCAATCTCCATCAAGGTACTCTTGGACTACGTAGGACGGTTGATGTTCATGTCAATAATTTCTAGCTAAAATTGACTTAAAGGATTACATTAACAAATCGTCAAAAGGTTTAAATGATAAAATTTCGAGATTTTGAAATGAAGTGACATTCATGTAATAGATTTAGATTCTTTTTTTTTTTTTTTTTTTTGTTAATCAAGTTAGATGAACATCATTGACATGGACAAAGAAGAGCTGGGTATTGATGCAAATCAGTTTCTTGCCACCATTAAAAGGGTAAGTGACTTAAGACGTGCATGATAACCATTCTATTTTTCTATTTCTTTATTTTTCTGTTCCTCGGACTAGATTTGGAACATAAATTCGTTTGATGACATAATTTCCTTTTTTTTTTAATTATTTTTGGAACAACTTTCTACTTCATAAATAGATTTTGATTAGAAATCAGAAGTTAAAATATTTACCTTTTCTATTTCTAGAACAAAAGTGAGTAATGAAAACTTTTCTTGTTGTTTACTCTCATCACTACCCTCCACCCACCCATCGTCCGTGGAACGTCAAATGCCTACCGCTGACCACCGTATGTCAGATGCCTGCCGTTGGTTGCTCACCGCCGGTTGTTGGACGCCCATCATTGGCCCTTGGACTCCAGCCATCTACTACCGATCGCCGATCGTTCACCACTGGCCGCCCGCTGGTTGCTGGCTACTGCTTGTGTGCCTCCTGCCGTCAATTGCCGGTCACCGGTGACCCCCCTACGGTTGTTGGCCGTTAGAAGCCAAACGCCTCCCACCACTACTCGGGGAAGGGGGGGGGAGAAATTTTGTGTCATTATTAAACGAATTTCTATTTCAAGAGCAGAAATTTTATAAGGTTATCAAATGCATATTTCTGCTCAGAAACTTATCTAGAGAATAAAAATAGGAAAATTAATTTCTAGTCATAAATTAATTTCTAGAATGGAATGGTTATCATACATGCCCTTAATGTCCATTATTAGCGAATTTTGTTCTTTGATAGTTGACCTCGGTGTAGACGCGAAGTGCATCATCAGTATCCTCAGAAGTCGTTCAAGAATTCCGGGCCAAAGATGAAGAAAGTCAGCGAGTTCATGAAGGATGTTATGCTGCATTTGCGGTTCTTCATCCAAAGCCTACGTAAGGCATCTGGAGGCTTTTGCCTTCTTTTTGTTTTTTTGTTATTTTTTAATCATGTATTGCAATCCCTTCTGTCTTCTCCTGCTCTTCAATTTCCTATACCTTCACTATCCTGCAGCGTTAATACAATGTTGTTAAACCCAAACTATATACTTAAGCTCGCTTGCCTTCAATTTTGAAGGTACCCAATCAAGCGATCGAATCGTTCTAGACATCAACTCAAAAACCCCAGATCTAGTTTGCGTTCCTTTCTCGAACGTCCGTCAGCTGTTTAACACACAAGGACTGTGCCAAAATTTCTGATCTGTTGAAGTCAAGCGACAATGAATGTGGTACGTTTCACAATTCTCCGACTCATGTAATTTTAACATAAATAACATGTTACTGCCGTGTGGTATGATTGTCATGTAAAATACCCTCTCTGGTCTTTAGTTGCGAAGCACTTTTGGTACTTGGGCCCCAAAGGCTTAGTCTATATTTGATTATTTCTCGTTTCCCTTAAGATGGATTAATGGGTTTGATATGAGACCACGTACTTGGGTTCATTTGGACCCAAATGAGGCTCGTAGGGGTGTGCAATTGGACTGGGTATACTTGAGAACTAGACTGGTCCACTCGGAAAACAAGGCCGGGAATCGGTTTCCTTTGAAATTAGTCTAGGAACCGGTTCCCAAAATTCAAAACCAGTTTGAACTAGTCTGGGAACCAGTTCTGAGTAAATATCCATTCGGGAACCAGCTTGATAGTACCGATGTGGGAACTGGTTTTGTAAACCCAAAAGACCAAAATCCTATCTTTTTTCCACTAATTTCTAATTTTAGAATTGCATATCCTCTCGAACGGTGCTCCTCCTTCATCATTTCTCTTCTTGACTTACTTCCCTCCCTTGCCAGCTCACAGCCGCACCATCCATCGCATAGGATTTTTGCCTTGCCTAATAATGTTTGTTTATGATAATTAACCTTGTGGATACTTAGTTTCGTTTAGTCAAAAAATTCATGTACTTATTGATTACATGTGCTTAATGTTGTAATATAAATTAGGAGGATTTCGTTGTTTTCTCACGTAATAACGTAAAATTCAAAACCAAATAGAATATCGGGTAGTTGCAAAATAGGTTTCAATGGAAATAAGGTTGACTTTGGAATCGGACCGGAGAAATAGGGTGGTTCCAAAATAGGGTCTAGTACAAATAGGGTCGAGTACTCACCTTGGACCTGATCACCCCTAGGGACTCCAATAGTCCTTGCTGCATTTGAAGTGGTCACTGCCGATCTTTGTAATCTCGCCAATTCCATCACTGGTTATCGCTGCAAGCCCCTCATGGCCGAGTTGGAACCCGCCCCACCACCGGTCCGTTTTGGGAACGAGAAGCTCATCTATGTAATTTCCTAATCTGGATACTTATTTCAATATCTAAATTGACTAGTTTGAACTTATTGAAATCTAATATGATTTGATGAGATTGTTAGGCATGTTCCGATTAGGAAAGTTATTGTATTGAGGAACTTGATAATCGAGAATTCGAGTTTCGAGACGTCAGATTGGATTTTTGATTATGTTGATTTCCTATTTTGAGTCATGGTGAATACATGATTATATGGGTTTATTATATTTTATGTCTTTAATTTAGCAAACCTTTCCTACTTAAAAATGTACCCAAAAAAAATTGCATTGCATGTTAGGATACATTATTTTTCTAATACAGAATTGCATGTCTAGGAATAATGTAGCTCATTAGAAATTAGGTAGTCTCATATTTTATATACTTCCCTAATTTATTGTAAAGAAAAATCATAAAAATAGCATGAATATATGATATAGAATTAGTTGCAACACTGCTACATCATCGTTATTGCCACGTTATTGCCATGTCATCACCAATGCAACGTCATAATGCGATGTCATCATATGTCACGTCTTCAATACCTTGTCATTAGAATTAGGTCATATGATTGCATGCATGTCATGTTAATGTAGCATCACGTAGAAATAGTTTAGAATTAAGATTACATCTTATTCATTGCATACAGTTTAATCTTTGTTAAATAAAAAATAATTAGTTGATCTTGCATTCGGAAACATGTTTAGGGTAAGCATGCATCTTTTTTAATGAAAATCTTGCAGATATTGGGTTGTCATCATAGTGAATTTATGCTTTGCTTTTTAGAGGTATTGAAGTTCTTATCCTATTCTAGCATTTTAGTTACTGCCTTGGTTTATTGGGTGTTAGATTATTGATTGCTTACCCACATCTTAGGATTAAAATCAATCAAGATTACTCGCAAAATATTTTTGCAAATAAAGAAAAAAAGGTACCGAAAGGGTATTAAATTAATCTAACGTAATCAAGTTTCCATATTCATAAATCTCCAATTCGCAAATGTAAAGTGTTCTCCCATACTTTACTTGAGTGTCTAATTGATCATAACTTATTTGGGCAGCTCCACAAGGTAAGAAAATTATATGTTGAACCAAGTACGAAGTTGGGATTTGTAGGACTTGAGAGAGCTCGTGCTAAAACAAGCGATTGCTTCTTGAGAAGAATCTTTGGTCATATTTTATAGTCCATTAACTTTTCTTCTGGTTGTTCACCTCTAGAAATGTCGCAAACAAAACCTGACAAAATCACCCTTATCACAAATATTTGGTGGGCATCCTATAAATATTAAGGTGAATCGCAACCATTAAATCCAGGAGATTTCCGTAAAATTTACAAGATCCAACTATATTTTAATTAGTATGTTTAAATCGCCCAGTAAAAACTCCCTTCCTCCTGGATTTAATTTAGGAGAAACGTTTGATGGCTGAGATTTGAGAGGCACGTCCAATCTAACAGCGGCAGAAATTCTCTGAACAGGACATCAAAAATACTCTTGACTTGAAGTCAAACGCTGATGTTACAAGTCCCTAACAATTATTTGTTGGTATACAATAAAACTTTACGTGGAATATCCGAGGATATCGATATATACGATACATTCTTCCGTCCTTAAATAACTTATCTCATCTTAAATATAGCAAATATTGGAAGGAGCCATGAGCTTGGAATTGTTCCCCACTCCAATAAAATTGGTTGTATCAAGCTCAATGAATCTTCGAGAATCCGGACTTTGTTTTTCTTCTAATTTGGTTAGGAAAATGCAAGAATGAAATGAAATTTTCCTGAGGCCGTTGATTCAAAGTCCGGTTCTTTAAAAGTTTAAATAGATGCGTCATGACATTTGGTCGGCCGATGGTTAAGTTGAAGCCCCAGATTAGCCGTGGGATTAGCTTGACCCTAGGGCCTTAGGATGGCTACACGTGGAAGGGACGTGGGTGTTTTGTGAGATGCACTTACGAGTCTGCACGTGCATGATTGCTTTAGGTGCTGTTTGGTAACACTCCGAAGAATACCTGTTTATGTTCTTTTGTTCTTCGAAACAGAAATGCATTTAGTAATTTTTTTGTTTCCGAAAATAAATTTAAAACAGAAACAAAAAATAAAAATAGAATTGTTTCTTGTTCTCAAGAACAACTCAAGAAATAAGTTTTTCTTTTCTCTTCATTTCTTTCCTTTCTTCCCTTTCTTTTTCTCTTCCTTTCTTATTCCTTCAGCCGGTCGCTGGCCTCGGCAACCATTGGCGACTGACCAGACAAAGCTCGGCGACCTCGCAGGCCATTAACGAGGCCCCCCAAGCCTCGTCGTGGCTAGGTGAGGCTCGACCTACCCTAGATTTGGCGAGGCTAGCCTCGCTCGGCCAATAACGAGGTCGGCGTTGCTCGCAGTGGCGTCGTCTGGCCTCTTGGCAGCTGGGCGAGACCGAGCCTCCCTAATGATCAAGTGAGGCTTGGCCTTGCCAAATTTGGGTGAGGTCGCCTCGCCTAGCGAAGGAGAGGCTTGGGGGACTTCGTCGGTAGTTGACGACCTCGCCGACCCTCGTCTAGTCTGTCACCGGCTGACCTTGGCCAAGGCCGGCAACTGGTTAGAGGAATGAGAATAAAAAGAAAAAAAGAAAAGAAAAAAGTAATAAAATTATTAGTATATTAAAATAAATTCTAAGTTACAAAAATATTTGGGGTTGTACTAAACGTATTTATGTTTCGAGAACATAAATTTTACATAGTTGCCAAACACCGTAAGATATTCAGAAACTATTCTCGGAAACAGAAATCGAAAAAATATTTTTGAAAAGAAATCTTGCTCAGGAATAAAAACGTTACCAAATGCGAGTTTGCTTGTAAAAGAAAATGATCCTCATGGTAGACGAAGAAAGGGGCTGGCGACACTGACATGGGCTGAAGCACGAACGCAGATCGTCATGCCCCCACCGTATTCCGTCAACTTTGTTAGCATTTTGACGAAAGCAGGTGGTAATTAAGCGCAGGTCAAGAGTTCAAATTATTGCACTCCCTTTCATCTTCCTCTTACATGATATTTCCGTTTTTCAGCATGTTTTTTCTGTCTTCAGTTGTCAATGCAACGTGGTTACTTCCAGATCGTGTACTGCGCGTGTAAACACCGACTTACACACGAGGGGAGTGTTAAATAATATGGTATGTGCACGTTATTGTTCCTTCCTAACCGGTTTAAATCGATCGACTGTGTCTGAGGTCGGGACCCCCTTCCTCCTCCCTTCACGATTGCGGAAAGAAAAGTGCATACCGCCCGCGTTTCACTTTCCTCGTGCCTGTCGAACAAGGAAATTTTGGTTGCGACCGCTACCGCTCTTCCCATGGGTGGCATTCAAAGCTAATATTTGGTTACGGATAGCCGTTGCCCGCATGCCCTTCACATTCGTCTAGGATTTACTGTGCCCAGTCAATCGATAATTCGGAGGTGTCCACTAGCAAATTTTATCCTCTTTGTTTGCACGCCCACCACCAAGGCGGAAGCAGCCTCGCAGAAGTCCATTGCATCTCTAAAGCCGGAACCGACGACAGCAGCATGTGCAACGGCATTTTTTACTTAGGGGATTGTGATTTCAAGATAACCATTGCACATGAGGAAACTCCTATCTTTTGACAATATCCTGAATTCACGTTTTCCACCGCCATTTCCATGTATTCACTATGGAATTTCCACAATGTACTCTAAGTACAGACAAATTGTGCTTCGACACCTTTCTGTCGTGATGATTTCACATGAAGTAGGTCTTAACTAGACAGTAGATGAGACAAATAACTTTTAGAAGAGATTCTAGTTTCTTTGTCGTACTAAGAACATGGGCTTTGTCTACAATGTCTTTTCGTCCGCTCTTCTGGGAGTTTGTTCAGGAATCTGTTGCACCAGTGGGACATGTCTCATGCATTTAATTAAAATGAGGAGAAACCATACGTGAGAGATGATATTTCTTTGGTGGACACCATCAAGAAACTCTACAGCTTGTCAGAATCCAAGAGCAGAGCTATGGACATTTCTCTTACTTGTGATGCGAAACAGCGCTCACGGCACATGATACTCAATGTAGAATCAGGAACGACTCTGATTCAGCCACAATACTGATTCCCAAGTCTTATCATGATGGTGCTGCATCTTCTCACGGCATGGTCAGAAAGAAACTGGTGCAATACATCCCCGTCGAGTGGTTCCACGGATGTGGACAGTCGCAAGTACGACCTCGATAGAATTAACTGCAACTTCCAAATGAATATTCATTTTGTTTTTGCCGAAATACCTACAGATGATGATGGCCCTGTTCGTAATGAACAGTAACTCGATTCTGCAAATCTCAATGGCGTTGAAGTGGCCACAGTGGAATTGGTCTTCTTAATTATGAACGGAAGGCCAAGGGCCCAAATTATGCCAAACTTATGGGGACGGAGGGAAGGTCATGGAGGAGAGTCTCACTGAGAAAGTATTAAAGATGCGATTAGTAGAAAATAAATGATTTCAAAAAAAAAATTCTAAAAATAATTATTTATGTTTCTTGAAATAATTGCTCAATAAAAATATTTTCACTATTGATAATAATTTATATCTAAATATTTTCGTGAACAATGAAAATATTTTTTTTTTATGCATATCTATAAGTTATACACGTCATATTTTTAGAAGAATGTTTTTCAAACAATTCATTTTTTTGCGAAACAAATGGAGTACTTAGTAAATAAATTCACTTATGTTGAAGAAACAGTGAAAATTCAATAAAAAAGAATCCAATATATTCATCTTTTTTTAGACAAGCTTAAAGTATACAATGTATATGAATAAATAATTTTTTAAGTAAAAAATGAAATTTAAAGGTGTTCCTTACTTTCGAAAAAGTTACCTATGATAGTACCATTGATATAATTAATTGACGCAACTCTGCGATCAATTTATGTCTAATGAGTTATTTTTTTTATTTTTTATTTTATGTAACTTTATTTCTTTCTTTCGAAATCCATTACCTTCTATAAAAGTAGGGTGAGGCTATTTTCACCCTATTTAACTGGATCCACGCCTTTTATCATTAAGTAACTAACTATGAAAAACCAATCTACCCTACCTTTTGACTCTCATCTCTTCCCCTTATTCAACAACCTTCTCCTTTTTAGCAGCTGCCGGTTGAGTCTAATGCCTGGTGCAGGATCTCAAGACATACAAGCAAAATGTCGCTCTTTACAGACTTGCAACCAATCAATCTCAATCTAACATCAGTAACGATCTTTCTGTATACATTATTTACATCCAACGCAGTTCCACCATTATGTAATCTCCAGTAGCAGACCAAGCAAGTTTAAACAGCAATGCCTGAAAAGAAAACACCTTGACATTTTTCAATCCAATGAAACCCAAAGTCCACACATTGCGCATCCTATTTGTACCAAAAAGATCCAGCACTCTCCTCCAAACTAAAGATGAAAAACTACATTCAAAGATTAGATGATTGTTTCTCATTCACGAGGCCACATAAAATGCGGCTAGCTGAAAACATAGAAACACAACTTAGCATCCCATCTCAGCCGGCAAGCCTTATGAAAACAAGCATCCATGAAATAAAACAGTGCTTGGGAATAGATGGGTTAAACCAATTACGGCTGTGCCAATCAACATGCTGGTCCTTCACTCTAATAGTCTCCAAGAACAAGCAGTAGAGTAAGAACCAGATGAGTAAGGAATCCAAATCAACTAAAAATCAGCTGCCACATTGGGGAACAACACACCAGATATATCAGTTTGAATCTGCACCATAGCATCAGATCTTGCACGGGGCCAGCACCATCCAAGATCATTTATAACCCGGGATACTTTGCAATTTAAAGAATCATTAGAGACCACTATCATTGAGAATTTATATAAAAATGACCCAAAAGGATGCCTGGACTAGCTAAGGTTCTTTGAAAGGTTATAACTTCTTAGTCAATGATCGCTATATGCCACAACGCATAATCCCAATAGAAACATCATGCTTCTAAATCGGGAAAAATAAGTGAAAATTCGATAACATATTATGTTACAAGAACAAATCTGCATCTAAAGTCCAGACATCACATTTGAATCTCACGTTCAACTGGCTTTGTCAACAGGTTATTTGGGTCAACAATATCATAAAATCTATAATTTAATTTTGTTATAATACCATGAAAAATCACAAATTGGTACATATGTAACAAATTTATTCTAAACTAAAATCTCAAATTGATAGGCATGTAACAAATTTACTCATAACTAACTTTTTAACCACAAAAAAGGGAAAATTGTCCAAAAAATCCTAAACCTATAATATTTTTGTTAATTTAGTCCAAAACTTTTCAATTCAGATATAAGTCTTTTCCAATTGAGTTCATTTGGCTAATTTTGATTAGAAATTGCTGACATGGACACTAATTATCTTATGTGGTACAATTGGTGTTGACAATTTTGTAAATAATATTTTAATATTTTTCGGATTTTTTAGTTAAGTTTTTTCTTTTCTTTCTTCCATTTTGCCCTTTTCTCTTATTTTCTTTTTCTTCTTTCTTTTTTCCCTTTTTCTCATTGTCGGCCACTCTTGGGCCTCATCGATGGCCAATGAATTGCTGGCCTTAGGCGAGGACAACCCTCACCGGCCTTGGCCTTGGCCTAGCCAAGGCTGTCAGCGGTGATTGGGATTTGAAGCTCGTGGCTGCCATGGCCACTCGAGCTCAAGCTTTGGCTCATGGCCATGGCTGGGATATGGAGCTCACATATCTTGAGCTCGTCGCTTCATGGCCATAATCGAGATGGACAGTGGCAAGGAGTCTATTGCCGGCATCAATCGATGTTTACTCTCCATGTTCCTCTCGACGGTGGGATCCAAACCATCAGTGAGTTCTGCTTCCTTTTGGCTCATTTCTCTGTACGAGGGTTCCATCTCAAGTAGTCCTCATTCATTGCCATGGCCTCCTCCACTATTTGTCTCAGATCTATGTGCTACTAACGGAACACAAAGTTTTTTCTATTTTTCCGGTTACTGCAGAAAACTCTAGCAACAACCATGGATGCGATGGTGGATGGAATCTAGAGCTCTAGATCCTAGCCGTGGTTGCAGGTCTAGAGTACCAAGAGCTCTAGGACCACCATTGACAGCCATGGCTGCGATGCCACGAGCTCAAGATATGTGAAATTGGCCGTGGCTACGAGGCGATGAGCTCCAGATCCCAGCCATAGCCACAAGCCTAGAGGTTGAGTTCAAGTGGCCATGGTGGCCACAAGTTCCACATCTTGACAACCACCAACATCCACGCTGACGAGCCAAAGCTTGAGCTCAAGTGGCCATGGTAACCATAATCTCTAGGTCCCAACCACCATTGATAGTCGCAGCTCAGGCTGAGGCCGAGGGTGGCAACTTGTTGGCTATTGACAAGGCTTGGTGTGGTTGGTGGAGGGCATGGCGGTGGCCGACAGAGGGAAAAAGGGAAAAAGAAAAGAAGAGAAAAAGTAAAAAAAAAAAAAAAAAATAGAGAAGGAAAAAAGTTGGAGGTGGCCGATGGAGGGAAAAGGGGAAAAAGAAAAGAAGAGAAAAGGAAAAAAAAATTTCGACCAAAAAAAAAGAAAAGGAAAAAAAAAAAGAGAGAAGGAAAAGAGTAAAAAGACAAGACAAAAGAAAAATGGATATGTGCAATTAAGTTCTAAATCTTGCAAAAAGTGTAATCAAATTCTAAAACTTGTTAAATTGATTCAATTGAGTCCTAAAGTTAACACCGTTAGATTTACTAACGGAAAACGTTGACGTGGCGGCGTGTGGCATTTTAAATGATTTTTATTTTGAACGTGGCTTTTAACATTATTTTTATTCTTGTTTAAATTAGATTTAAAAACTAAAAAGGAAATTTTAAAATTTATTTAGAAAACAAAATTGTTCTAAAAAAAAAAAAATGCACTGTGGAGCTTCCATCGCTGCCCATCGCCGAAGGGGTTGGCGACCGCGGTGGAAGTGCCTACTGGTGCCATTTTGTTTTAAAACAGTTTTTTCAAATAAATTTTAGTTTCTCCTTTTTAGTTTTTAAATCTAATTTTTAAAGATTTTGAATAAAAAATAATATAAAAAAGCCATGTGGAAAATAGAAATTCATTTAAAATACCACGTCAGCGCCAGCATTTTCTGTTAGTAAGTTTGATGGTATTAATTTTAGGACTCAATTGAACCAATTTGACAAATTTGAGGACTTTATTGCACTTTTTTTGTAAGTTTTAGGATTCAATTACATTTTCATGACAAGTTTTGGGATTTTTTTTGCACATATCCCAAAGAAAAAAGAAATAAAATTCCAAAGATATGGAAATATTATTAAAATTATCTACATCAAAAATCGATCATGTCATGTAAGATGGTTAACGTCTACGTCAGTAATTTTTGACCAAAATTGGCCGGATGATCTCAATTGACAAAACGTAAAAATGTTTATAACTCAATTAACAAAATTGAAAGGTTAAGACTGACTTGACAAGAATGCAATAAGTCTATGAATTTTTAAATAATTTTATCTCATAAAAAGCCCCAAACTAGTATATTCGTGATAAATTTATCATTCGAAAAATCACAAACTAGTATACCTGTGATAAACGGAGGGTAAAACCCTAAACCGGTACATCCGTTACTTGCCATATATCATCCAACTCGGCAATTTTACAGTAAAATTCATGAAAACTAATATAGGGTAAATTTATCACATGTATACCAGTTTGGGGTTTTTTATAGTTAAAAAATTAGTTTGGAAAAAATATGTTTTTGTAATATTAATCCTTTAATCTATTGAATTGACCAAACATAAAAGCACGTCCAAGTGGGAGAAACCAATGAAGTAGAGAATTGCCACAGGATAACAGGTATATTACTGACACTATTAAAATGCCACCGATGATATTGAATATTGCCGCTAATAATCTTTAAAATGTCGCTAAATGCATCTTATCGTGTCAAATTCAGAAATGATGCTAGTGTAGCGTAAAAAACGTTCAATTTTGTCGTAGTGAGTTGGTTCGAGAGAGTTCTCAATGATAGGCCACCGATGATATTGAAAATTGCCGCTAATAATCTTTAAAATCCAAAATTGATACATTTTTTTTATATATAAATTTATCATCCATTAGTTTCTTTTAAATTGGATTAATACCGCAAAAATCATAAACCGATATACCTGTGACAAATAGAGGGTAAAATTCCAAACTAATATACTTGTCAATTGATATGTGTCACCAAATTTAGCAATTTGATATTAAAATTTAATGAAAATTAACAAAGGGTAAATTTGTTATATATAGGGTTTTTGATGGTCAAATATTAATTTAGGGTAAATTTGTCATCGATGTACCAGTTTGGGATTTTTTATGCTATTAATCCTAACTCTAATTAGCAACTTCTATATCTATATTTGATTAATGATATTCTCAATCAAAAAAGAGAGAGAAGCAAATTTCGATTAAAAAAATGTAGTGAAAATAAATAAAATAGAATGCCCGACTCCTTCGGTTGTCTAGAGAACATAACGTGCACATGGCCAGTTGTGCAGGTCACTTGGGGAAAAGCTTGGTCAATTAATTTTAGTATTCCTTGCCAGCTCCTTCGCCGAACATTCTTGCGCTCCTCGTCGAAAATGACAAATCGAAACCCAAGAACGAGATATAGGAATCTGGGGAAAATATTCCTGACATTGTTATTTCTCAAGTCGGCTGACTGCTTCTGAATAAGAAAATCGAAATCTACAGGTGGGATTCATTAATTCGTGGGGTTTTTCTTTTTCTCTTCGTTTCTGAGCGCAAGGAGACATTCGTTGGGGGCGAATAGTGACAAGACCATAGCCAGTTTGACAGTGCATTCATGCGAGATACTTGGGAGGAAGCATGTACGCCGTCTGCATTGCTTATTGTCCTTTTCTATCACCTAACTCAATGAAATGTTACTATGGAATATATTAAAAGTAAGATGAATGCTGTTGACGGGGGAGATAACATTATAGACGATTCGTGATAAATTTAAACAGGCCTAAAAACAAGTTCTCATAAAAACGACAAAGATCTCTCTCTCTCTCTCTCTTTTTAATAAGTGAGAAAAGGTAGAGAGGAGTGATAGTGCATATGCTTTTCTGGGTGTTAACATGAGAGTTTCACACTCCTTATGAAAGATTTTGTTTAAGTCATTACTGCTTAAGCTGCGTTTAAAGGACCAAATATAATTTTGGATAGGATAATATCCGGTGTTTGGGATAACATTAGATTTGAATGTATCTAGACATAATTGGGACACAAAATCCCCTCCTTATGGAAAATCTAAGGAAAAAAGAAACAGAAAAAAGGAGAAAAACCCAACGGACTCGCTTTGCTACTCACCACTCGACTTCATCAACAACAGATGAACACCTCTTAGTCGATCTCTCTTCTTGTTGTCGGCTCAACATCACCGTCCTTGACCTCGAATGCCATTGTCTTAAACTTTTGCTTCTAGCTTCGTCACGCGCAGCCATCCAAAGAGTTGACTTCCTCCAACAAGTTTCAGATTTCTATTTTTTCTCGCAGAAGAACCCATTCTATTTGTGAAGATTTTTAGCGCCTATCATTAAGAATTTCGATGAACGTTGCTATTATTTTCAATCATCCTCCGCTCTTGCTTTGATATGAATAAAAGGATGGTGGTGACGGGTTAAATTGATGGGCTCACCAGGGATGGTTCGTCTTTACAACCCATTTAATTTGTTGATGATGGGTCATCGACACGGGGTTGTCTAACGTAATCTAGGTTCTATTTGCCGGGACTTTCTGGGTCTACGTCCGTCCCTGTTTAGTACTTTGTTCTGCGTTGTCAACAAGTTCTTGAGGCAACCAGGTCGCGAGTTCTATATTTTTCCTCTGATTTTCAATTTAGGGTGATGGTATGTTTTAACTTTATTTCGGAGAAGAATTTCAGAGAAGAAACAAAGGATTTGAGTTCAGTTGTGGACTCAAGTATTGATTTCAGAGTACTAATCCAAAAGGCGACTTGCAAAGAAGGAACGTTGAGCAACTAGAGCGAGAAAATAGAGAATTGCAGTAGTGCACACCAGATGTGGAATCGTTAACCTCCTGCCATTACTAAAGGATGAAGATGACGATGGTCTGTGGCGTCTCATCTTCCTTGCCCACTGACCATGAGAGCGAAAAAGCAAGAGAGATGAGTTGAGTGAGAATGTCAATAGATTTCAAACGTTCATTTGGTAATATTTACCTGAATCTTTTTTATATCTAGACATTATCAAACACCACATAGGAGATTTCAAATTTTATCATATCCTTATCCTATCTAATCTTAACCTATTCGGTTAAAATGTATGGAAGACCAAATGTAACCTTAGTCTGTTTGAGCCGGTGACCATAGCGGCAGCGCTTGCCAAAAGTTAGTAAACATGTTCACATGTGGTAGCAAATACACAAGGCACAAAATGACTAGAGGTTTGTTCACGATATGCATCAAACTAGTGACCTTTAGGAAGATAGTGTGACCTCTTTACCACCATAACTAAGCATATGGCAAAACCAGTATGTAATACACAAAGCTGCCAATTAATCAGGACATATGTTTACATGAGGTAGCAAATGCACAAGGCACAAGCTGACTAAAGATCTATTCTTGACATGCCTCGAACTTATAACTTCTTGGAAGACAGTGTGAACTCTGTAACCACCATAGTTGATGATGTGTCAAAAGCAATATGTAACACTTGTAAATTAATCAGGACAAAATTAACCGGGGATTTGTACTTTGGAATTATGGAATCAATATTAAGGAAACACATCTTCTACACGTATGTTGTATGTACGATAATATGGTATATAAAACTATGAAAAAGATAAGAAGACTATAATCATGTTTCTTTTTTCCGCCGCTGGAGCGGACCTATATATCAAATGCTGGACCAAAAAAAAGGGGTGAACTTTGTGGTCAGAAAATAAGTGAATTGACATTCTTCTTTTCCTGGAATTAATATTTGACTGTGAATAAAATCCTGGACGAAGAACGTTTCCCTTTTACTTTACTGACACGCTCTTCAATTAATTCTTGTTTTGAATCATTCAAGTTGAAAAGCGAGGACAACGATCTGTCTGACGCACTCCACATGTTCCTTGGCACAAAATTGGCGCACATTCCTGGAAATCCTAATTTCTATATGCTTAAAAATGACTACGTCTCAACCCGTAGCACTGGAGTAGCTCATTTAATGGAACCTACACATGGGTCTTCCAACCTATATATGTGCCGGTATGCATCATGATGGCAATACTAAAGACGCTCTTTCTATTTTCATCTGTGTCACTCATTAGTCCTAAGTCCAACACAAACACCCACAAACAGAGAGAATTCGAAATGGCGACCTCAACCGCAGAATCCGAAATAGAGAAGAGCATGGACCAAGCTAGAGAGGCCAACAAGAGCCTACAAGAGCTTATCTCGAACCGCATCAGTAGGACTCTGGAATTCATGAATCTGTACTTCGTCTTCCAAGGTATTGTTTTTCTTCTGTGCTGACGTCCTCGGAAACGATCAGGTGTAAACTGAAATGGACTTTTTACGCCCTCTCTTTACTGGCTTCCATTTGCAACTTCCTCGCGGTATTGGTAAACATCCGTATGTCGCTGGAGTACTACAAAGGTATGGCCAGCAACTGGGGTCAACTCGACAATCTGAGGGTGCAACTTGACGATCTGAGGGTGCAACGACGGAACAATGCTAATGCCCAAGCATCGGTAGAACGAAAGAACAATGCTGACGTCCAACCAGTGATGGAGCCACAGAACAATGCTAACGCCGGAGTGGTGCCACCGCAACAGAACAATGCTAATGCCCAAGCATCGGTAGAGCGAAAGAACAATGCTGACGTCCAACCCGTGGCGGAGCCACAGAACAATGCTAACGCCGGAGTGGTGCCACCGCAACAGAACAATGCTAATGCCCAAGCATCGGTAGAGCGAAAGAACAATGCTGACGTCCAACCCGTGGCGGAGCCACAGAACAATGCTAACGCCGGAGTGGTGCCACCGCAGCAGAACAATGCTAATGCCCAAGCATCGGTAGAGCGACAGAACAATGCTGACGTCCAACCCGTGGTGGAGCCACAGAACAATGCTAACGCCGGAGTGGTGCCATCGCAACAGAACAATGCTAATGCCCAAGCATCGGTAGAGCGACAGAACAATGCTGACGTCCAACCCGTGGCGGAGCCACAGAACAATGCTAACGCCGGAGTGGTGCCACCGCAACAGAACAATGCTAATGCCCAAGCGATGGGGCAGCAATGGAACAATACCTATAGATTTAGAATCCATCAACGCAAAACAATATGTTATTTGACACTTCTGCCGCTTTTGATATTTTCGGTTGCAATACTATATGGTTTCACCCAAATTCACTGTTGTCACCGATGCAGTTACGGATGATTAGTGTGATTTTTACATTATGTAAAACTAGATCACATGTCAATATGTGGGGCATGTAGACTAGTAATTTGATCATGTCGGGGTCAAGCTACGTAGATGTCGCCCAGTTGATTTTCCATTTGAAAGTGCTTCTTGCATGTATGTGGACCTTAAACTATGCTTCCATTGTAAAAGAAGGAGCTTTGCATTGTGTAATGGAAAAATTGTCCAAAAATTAGCCAATTTAGTTCTAAATTTTTTAGTTTTGCCAATTGAGTTACGTTTTACCAATCGAGTCCATCTAGCTTAGTTTAGTCGGAAATTAGTGATGCGGACTCCGATGGTGTCATGTAGAATGGTTGGTGCTGACGTTGTAAATTTTTTCTATAAAGTTTGAACTTTTTGAATTTTTTCCTTTTTTCTTTCTTTTTCCTACCAAATCCAGTGAAGGATGCTGGCCAACCCTCATTGGTCACAAGTGAGGGTCGGCAACTGGGCAAGGAACGCAAAGCCCTCGCCTAGTGACCAATGAGGGTCGGCTAGCCCTTGCTGAGCTTGGAAGAAAAAAGAAAGAAAAAGAAGGAAAAAAAATAAGAAAAAATTATAAAAAACTCAAAATTTTAAAGAAAATTATTAAAATTATTCACATTAGCGTTGGTCATACCACATAAGACAATCGGCATCTACGTTAGCGATTTCTAGTTAAAATTGGCCGAATAGACTTAATTGAAAAAAAATAAAAATGTTTTTGACCCAATTGGTAAAATTGAAAGGCTTAGAATTGAATTGACCAAATTATAATAAATTTAGGACTTTTTGGACAATTTTCCCATTGTGTAATATATGAAATGCCTGGCGATGGAGAAAATCAAAGGATTTTTAATCTCGTACACAGAGTTTGTAAAGTTTAGATTACACAAGTTGATGTTCTAGATCATTGTGAAAATACATTGTCTAAAATTTACTTTTGGAAACGATATCAACTTTGTTTAACATTCAAATGCACAAATAATATCAGTTTTGATCCACTGATGTAAACAAACCTTATATTTTATGTAACTAGTATATGGTATGTAAAATGTCGAAATAAAATCTTGAATAATACTTTGGCTAAGAGCAAAAATATTAACGTCTCATGTCATCCTCATTTTGCATTCTGAGTCGTTTCTTTCTTGGCTAGATTTAAAATGTGCAGGAGGAATGAACATTGCTCCCTTTTGTTTTAGTTTGCTCTTTGATCATTAATTTTGAAAGAGCATATTTTCCGGCATCTCTGATTGGAAGAACCTAGTTTCTAGTTGATGAGTTGTAAAACATGGACATAACGAATATTTACTTTTAGTTTATTTATGTATATGTGATGCTCGTGCCTATAGCTTATCCATTATACGCCTCCAATAAGAAGCAGTGGAAGGAGACGTCCAAATACTACTTCCGAGATCCAGGAAAATGTACCTTTTATTGGGAAAAGTACACTAAAAATTTTAGAATTTGTCACGTAAGAAGGTTGAATCCTAAAATTTTTATAAAATGTGATCAAATCATAAAACTTATTACAAAAGTGTAATGGAATTTTAAAACTTTTAAAATATACAATTAAAACTTCAAAATTGTTAAGTTGATGCATTCAAGCCTTTCCATTAACTCCATTCAACTTGATTAATTTGACTAGTTTTAGGGTTTAATTGCACTTTTTAAAAGCTTTATAATTTAATTGTACTTTCAAGATAAGTTTTAGGACTTTTAGTGCATTTATTCTTATTTTTATTCCAGCACAAGTTGACTTAACATGGAGTGTGGTTTAATACTATCTAGGCCCATAAACTAATGTGAACTTTGGATAACACTCACAAAAATTTATAGATGGCTATTGTTAAATCAAGCAGACCGAACTCGATTTATAAAAAGGAGGAAATCAATCATTACACTAAATTTATGTAGTTCAATCTTGTCGCCATTTTCCAGAGGTGAAATCTCCATGGGAGTTTGATAAATTATGGAGTGAACGTCCGTAGTCTCCCTCGTGCACTCGGCACAGGCTCACCCAAATTTTACTGATCACGAAATTGGTTGACTCGATTAATTATGAAAATCATGTTCTTTCTATAAGAGTTACTGGGGATGAGTATGGTTCTAGGGTAGAATCTAGAACTTGAGAACCGGACCGGTAATAACATGTAAGTTCCAAGGTATACATGGTAGATTCCATATTTCAAAAAATGAGGAACTTATTTCGATGGGTAGATTCTAGGTTCTTAGTTAGAGGAATTTAGAATCTGGAACCTATAACCTAAAACTCGGAACAAGTTTTAATATTTTGCTTAATCCATGTCTTTGTGCGATCTTGTGATATCTATGCCGTTCGATGATGAATTTATAATGTGGAACTACTAGTTTCAATTTCCATTTTATGATTAAGACTTCTACTTTATTAATGTTCATATTTTTCTTTTGTCTAAATAAAAGTTATGATTAGTAAATTATAAAAGCAAATGGTGATCATTAAAAGTTTTAACTTACTGCAATTGTTCAATTAGTAATATAGGTGGAACTTGGATAGACTTTAAAACTGACCTTAAAACCTATGCCGGGGTAGGTTTCAAGTTCTATGATACGTAGGATAGGTTTTAGGTTTTAAAAAATGATGAACCTATTCTAACGAGTAGGTTTTAGATTTCGAGTAGAACCTGTACGAAACCCGGAACTGCTCACTCATAGGAGTCACTACTGACCTATTTGAGTCCAGTTAGAGGCCAAGTAAAACGTGAGATGTTGATTTAGGGGACTTAGTTAATCTAAAGTCTATTAATGCATTTTTGATTCCTTTTTTCATCATTGTTGAAACTGTTGATCATGCGGTCTTAACTAATTAAATTCCTAGGCACACTCATATGAATGACTATGAATTTTTCATACGCACAGTGAATCACACAATCTCGCACCATATCCCAATCAGTCGAAGAAATGAAATACGGTTTGATACCAACAAGTGTTTGGTCTAGTGGTAGTAGGCTAGACCCCGGGCGGACTTTACGTGCCAAAGGTAGGGGTTCGAAACTCAGAGAGACCCTTGCTGGGAGGGGAGAAACCTTCGCTGCTGTAATCCCTGAGTCCAAATTAGTTGGGGCTTCGGTTCTGGATACCGGGCGGGTTTACACACAAACACAACCCACCTAAAAAAGAAATACGAGAAGATAAGATACGCGAGGTAAAACCAAATATGTATCGAGCAAAAAATATACACCGCCATATTTTTAAGCCTCAGAACACGACCCCGTGAGGTAGGTCAAAACATGTCATTACTCTAATGTAACGATAAAAACATCCTAACCAAATGATGATATAAGGCACTAATAAAAAATAGAGCACGATGAAGCACGTGATAAATCTAAACGATATCGTGCGCCATCTATTTTTTTAAAATTATTTCCTCACCTATTGCTTTCCATAATTTTTGTTGTGGTTTTTATTATACTTATTTATTTAATGATGAATATGATTTAAAAATTAATTTTACTAAATGCAAGTCATAACAGTGTAATCTAAATGCCAAGTTTAAAATCGACTCAATTATGATGCAACCAATAATGAATAGGGTTAATATCACGAAAAAAAAAACCCAAAATTAGTACATTTTTGATAAATTTGCCTCAAATTAATTTTTTGATCACAAAAAATCCCAAACGGGTGCAATTATGATAAATTTACTTAAAATTAATTTTTTGACCACTACATTGGTAACAATCTACTCTCTATTAGTTTTCATTAAATTCAATTAATATCACGAAAAAAAAATTGAATATACCCGTGTGAAAATCCAAACTGATAAATCCATCAATTGTCACATGTCACCTAACTTAACCTACCAATTTGGGGTTTTGATTATTAAAAAATTAGTTTGGGATAAATTTATCATAAACGTATTAATTTGAGGTTTTTTATGATATTAATCATTATGAATATAACTTAAAACCAATGCAAACAGATGATGATGGCCCTCCGGACCTATGGGAACCGATTGAGGTCACTGCAGAGAAACCATTGGAAGGGTTTCGACCGGCCCCAATAAACATGAACCTACCACGACCCGGTGATCAAACCTGAATCGTTGGTGGTTCGGCCGTCAAACCAGAACCAACTGGAGCCCACATTTGAGAGATCGGGCCAAGTGGTCCTGCCCAGAGATCATGAGAAGGTGCTTAGGTGCTTCCGTCTTCCGTCTCTCCCCTCTCTGTATTCTTTGTTTGTTTCCTCTCCCCCATTACATGTGCATCCCCGTGTCTTTTTCCGTCTGAGGGTGTACTTTGTCCAAAATAAATTATCTAAAAATATTTATTTTAAAAATTACTACTTACATCATTTATAAAAATTGAAGTCCTAAAATTATTGCACTTTTTGCCAATTCAGTTTTAATCCTTATAATTTTCTCAATAAATTTAAGTTTATCCAGTTAATTTTCGCCCAATATTACTAAGGTGACGTCTATCCTACATGAATGACTCACATTGATTAGACAATTCAGTCCTAATCTTTTCGTTTTATTTTTTTTTTTTCCATCCCTTCTCCTTCCTCCTACCATCGGCAACACTCCTAGCAAGGTCCAGCAGTGCTGCGATTGCCTGCAGCATCTCAGCTAACTCCCTCGGCAAGTTTCTTTTCTTGCAGGTTCCGCCACCAGCCCAGCACCGCCACAATTGCCAGCTCCTCCACCGCAGTTCAGTGAGCTGTGTTGCTTGCACAGCAACCTAATATCCTCATCGATTCCAGCAGCACTCTGATTGACAACCGGAGTGTCCCAGTGTCCAACCGCGACTCCCGCAGTGGCTTCCAGCCCAACACCGATGAATCTGGTGTCTTGCCAAGCTCCACCGCAGAACCAACCTAGTTTTGCCGCTGTGCCCAGCAAGTTTCAAGTGATCCTGGCAAATCTCCACTAGAATCTCAAATAATCACTTAGATTTAATATATCTCAAGTTTGTCAATAATATCTTGAAATTAAACATGATTTGAGAAATAACCGAATGCAGTGAATTCATTTCCAAAATGGACTGGTGGTGGGGAGCTTTTGCGGTGACCGGTGCGCAGTGAGACTAAGGAAGCATCGTGTCCAACTGCAAAGAGGGCAGTAGAGCAATGGGACGTGGTGACGTCGATCATCGGAGGTGTGCCTGAGCAGGGACTTCGAGCAGGCGTGATGAGAGCACGTCAAGATGGTACGCACGGTCGAGTTTGCGGTGGTTATTGACTGCGTCGATAAACCTGCACAGAAAGAAAAATTTGTTGGGCTTTGCCTGGAATGCTAGAGGGAGTGATGGCTCGCGGTCTCGAGGCTTGGCTGGTCTTCACACCAAGACGTCAGGCAGGGTCTAGTAGGAATCACGAGCAAAGAGGCCGAGTGGGGTCCGCAGAAGGGAACTGCAGTGGATTGCCGGTGTCGCTCCTAGAAAGTGACGCTCGTTGATGCCGGGGAGAGGTAAACCGCAAGTGTGTATTGTGGGTTGGATCTTTGATGTCCGGATCAGCGTGGCTCTGACGATTGATTGTTGTCTTCTCTTCAAGATTGCCTCACTTCGCCTTTTTCTTTCTCAAAGCCCCATTTTGGTCTCCTGAAGAACTTTTCTTTTCAATCGGTGGTCATAGTCCTTTCTTGTCTTCCCCAAACTTGCACCACTTGGCTCTCCCTCCGTATTATTTCTTGACTTTTCGCCACTCTCTATTATGAAGCTCTCTATTCTCTTATTGTCGTGCTCTGCCGCCTCTCAGTTAAGCGTCCCTCAAATGGCGTCAATGCCCCTCATATAACGCTAAGTTTAGGGTTCTTTTAACAATATATTTTCTAATTTTTAAACCTTAAGAGGTACACCAAAACTTCAACCATCGGGAACTTTCCTCTTACCTTTTAACGATTCCAATTGTGATAATATCAATTTGCTCAATTATTCTCTAAGATCATGTCGATACCAATATTTTCCACCTTGGCATTTTCCAATTTTCCAAAGTAAATTTCAACCATAATGTGTTCATGGGCTTGGCCAAATTTCCTTTTACTACGGGTTTAGTCCAACTAGCTAAATTAAGCTCAGACTTATTTACTTAAACCTATAATAAACTATATGGGCTTGATTAACTACAAATGCATGGAGTTTAATTAATATATTTGTTTAGGCATCGAGGTCGACGTCTAGCTTTTCTATGTAATGAATGATTAAATGGATCGTCAAAATGTGTGTGTCTATAGTTGTTGACACTTGAATTTAGCCAACAGGTCCACTAAGAGCAAAAAACTCAAGATAAGGAGTCACTAATTATGATAGTGTCCATTTCTTGGCGCAAAAGAGCCATTTTAGTGTTTTTCAACATTGTTCGAATTTCATTGCATTTTGTCTAAACATATGAGTCATTTGATCAAATAATCCAAGTATGACTTTTAGTTTACTTTTTGGTCAACCCCTAAAGTCAACCCTTGGTCAACTTATTTTTTGGAAAAATTAGCAAAATAAAAAAAAATTCATAAATTCTATCCATTTCAAACGTAATTAGGCTATTATATCGAGAATTTTGCCCTTGATTGGACAACTCCAAAATTTACACATTTCTAGTCTTTTTTAGAATAATTTATTTCTCTGCATTTGACCAAGAGGTTGTAATGCATTGAAATTTCAAGCCAATTTTAAGAATTCCGGCTTGGGATGAGTCGATCAATTTTTGAGCACAAATTTAGGGCCACGGTCGGTTCTTCACAAATAGTGCAAATCGGCCCAGTTCAAATCTGATTAAGTTCAGCGCGAACCCGGAAAGTCGTCCGACCTAGGCTCTCCTCGTTGAATGGGACGTGAAAAATTGCTGCGTCAAAGGGTTTGTGTATGCGGAGCAACCCCGAATAGAGGTGGTGTTATCTCTCGATATGCAGAGTCTTCGCTCCTCTCACTATGTAGAGTCTTTTCTACCCATTGGTATACATGGTTAACCAAACCCTAGACCCAAATGACATCCCAACCATTCTCCAGCCCATCTCATCTTCATCTATTCCTTCTCCATGGTTGTTCTCTTCTGTTCTTACTGAACTAAGTTTTCTTTTGTGACTGTCGCAATTATCTTCACAATTGATGGTGGGTCCGACTTCCGGCGGAAGCTCATCTTTGTTTCGGTCTCCAATTCCACCTGGTTTGTTCTCTGCATGCTTCATTTTCTCAGCTCTCTACGCAATTTCTGAGTAGTATCGACTGGTTTCACCTCTGTATGTTCGGGCATTGCTTTCTCCGCTACATTAGACGACTGGTTATGCCGCCATTCTCTCGCCTTTAATTGCGGATCAAGTTAGAATGATCGATAGTTCTTTATCTGCTCTCCTTTCTGTGTGATGGACTCGGACGAACTTAGTGACTCTGTGCGCCTAGTGGCTCTCTATTCCAGATTGGGTCGGCTTACTACTGAGAAGGAAATAGAGGCCTGGGATGATGAACTTCCACCTGAAAAATTGGCCGAATGTCGCTTAACTTTGGTGGGAAGAATTCTGTCAAATCCTTCTATCAATTTCCCAGCATTCCAGAGTACATTAAAAAAAGCATGACGGACTGAACGAGTTGAAATCTCACAACGTGAAATTGGCCTCTATGTAGCAAAATTTCATTCTGTTGCCGACAAACAGCGAGTTCTTGATGGAGGTCCTTGGCTTTTTTCGGGTCATCTCATTATTTTCAAGCCATGGCAGCCCAATACTCCCCTGCATTGTTATGATTTCTCAAGTTGTGCCTTTTGGGTTCAAATCTTTGGACTGTTGTTGGAATGGACTACTGAAAAGATGATTACAAAGGCTGTGCAAGACATAGGCCGCGTACTAGAGGTCCGAGTTGACACTAAAGAATGAATGACATCAAGGGCTGCTTGAGTGAGGGTCGAATTACAACTGCAGGAACCTTTAAGAACAGTGAAATTAATCCGTATCGAGGGGAAACTACTCTGGCTCGATTTTCGCTACGAGCGCCTGTCACATTTCTGTTACTCTTGCGGAAAGTTGGGGCATTATGCTATGTACTGTAAAGAAATCCCCTATTATGCGGCTAAATTTGAAGGAAGGGATACTATGGCCTATGGTCCATGGCTTAAAGCTGAAGTTAAAGAAGCTAGTCCTCATTGGCATATTTTTTACACCCCTCAACAAGTATCAGACAAGTCAGAAGATAGTATACCTGAGACACCTCCATCACAATTGCCGATTGTTCCTCTCTTGCCCCCACTGGCAATCAATGATGCAGCAACGATGGCAAGACCAGTATCTCCTCCAACTCAGCCAGTTAAAGATTCTGATAAGCAACATCTTCAGGAGGCAAGCATGGAAGTGACTCCTCTTCATACCGCGCTCATTCCTGCAACAGCTAAAATGAAGGGTATTCAGTCCTCAACTATGGATTTCCAACATTATAAGAAAACGAAAAGTCCACGACAGCCATCAAAGGTGAGTGTGGGCAAAAAACAGAAACGCTACATGCCATATGATACAAAAGGTATAATTCTGCATGACCTGGATGATGCAAATTTAATGGAAACACCTGTGATTGATGTAGGGGAAGCTAAACATTGGGCTATGGTGGCTGGCCCTAAACAGCCACCTCCTCACAAATGAAATTCATATGCTGGAATTGTCAGAGTTTGGGCAATCCCCTGACAGTTCAAGAGCTTAAGGCCATGATGGCCAGGGAAAAGCCCAATATAGTTTTCATAATGGAAACAAAGAATAGTGAAGTGAAGATTACCAGTATTCAGTGCCGTCTTCGTTTCAACAATGCTCATGTTGTCAACCCTTTTGGTTTGGCGAGAGGTTTGGCAGTCTTTTGGAACAATCAAGTTTCACCCTTTTCGTCTTACTTGTATTCATGCTCCAACTGATTATCAGCTTAGGCAAATTTTGTGGGATGAACTGAGAGATATAAGTTTGGCTAATGTGCTACCCTAGATCTGTATGGGTGATTTTAATGAAGTGCTTTATCCGTGGGAGAAGGTTGGGAAAGGCAGGCACCACATTTTCATATGATGTCCTTTCACTAGATGATAATTGATTGTGCCCTGATAGAATTAGATAACAAAGGGTGTCAGTTCACTTGGATGAACAACCGAGAAGGCGATGAGCTGGTGAAGGAACGTTTGGACAGGGCTATGTGCACGATGGATTGGTGACTATTATTTCCTAATGCTGAGGTCTATCCGCTGCCCGCGGTAGGTTCTGACCACAGCCCCTTGCTTATTAATACTTCAGCTTCCTATTGTAGACGCGGGAAGTATTTTGTTTATGAATCTTATTGGAATGAGGATGAAGAGTGCTGACGAGTAATTTCAGATGCATGGAATTTAGTGCAGAGGCCAGGTTTGGATCTACTCTCAAAACTGAAGAAAGTTTCTCTAGCATTGTCTAAATGGAGTAGATCAAAATTTACTAGGGGTGATCTTCAAGTCCAGGCTTTGAAGCAAAAATTTCAGGATATTACTAACCAGCAGCATCGTTCCTTTCATGGACTTGAAGCAAGTCAGATTAAAGAGGAAATATGTCGGACTTGGCAACAAGAAGAGCAATACTGGGCTATGCACTCAAGAATTCAATGGTTGCGGTGGGGCGATAAGAATACCAAATTTTTTCATGCTGCTACTCTTCAAAGAAGGCAGAAAAATCGTATTATCATGTTGCAGGATGACAACCAGCAATGGGTTTGTGATCCCGAAACCTTGAAATCTATGGCATCAAATTTCTTTGCTGGCTTATATGTCGGTGGGATATAGAGACTATGGACCCATTCTAGCTCAATGCTCACCGGTTGTTACTACAAAAATGAATGATAGGCTGCTGGAAACGATTACTTTAGAGAGGTTCGGCAAGCTACTTTTCAGTTAGGCACAACTAAAGCTCCTAGCCCTGATGGTTTTAATGGCTTATTTTACCAGAGTCATTGGGAGGTCATAAAGGCTGATCTCTTTCATCTTGTACAAAATTTCTTTCAGTCAAGACGACTGCCTACAAATCTGAACCGAACCATTATCGCTTTGGTTCCTAAGACGCCTCATCTAGAGAGACTGGATCAATACTGACCAATTAGCCTCTGTAACTTTGCTTATAAAGTCATATCTAAGGTACTTGTTAATCGCTTAAAACCTTGGTTACCTAATGTGATTTCCATGGAACAATCAGCTTTTGTGAATGGACGACAGATACAAGATAATATCCTCATCATTCAAGAAGTTTTGCACCAGTTTAAGACCCGCAGGCGAAAGAGAACATTCAACGGAATCCTCAAGACCGATATAAAAAAGGCATATGACAGAGTCGAATGGGATTTCCTTAGAGGCTATTTCCTCAAAATGGGTTTCCATCCTAGGTGGGTATATTTGATACTACAATGTATCACCACAACATCTTACAGTGTAAGATTTAATGGCGAACTACTTCCTTTCTTCTCTCCTACTCGTGGCCTCAGACAAGGTGACCCTCTTTCCCCATACATCTTTATTCTAATAGCAAATGTTTTATCAACTCTGATTACTCAAGCAGTCAATATGGGGAATATTAAGGGTATCCAGCTCAACAGATGGTGTCCTATCTTGATCCATTTATTTTTCGCGGATGATGCCATCTTTTTCCTTGAAGCTAACCTTAGGGAATGCCAAAATATTGCCAATATCTTAAATTAGTATTGTATGGCCACGGGACAGGAGTTGAACCGAAATAAATCGGGAATCATTTTCAGCAAACATTGTCCTATTGGCTTACAGGAAAATCTGTCGTCTGAGATATGAATACCAGTGCTAACAAGGTATGGCAAGTATTTGGGAATTTCGTCTGACTGGGCTGCTCTAAAAGGAAATGTTTTCTTGGCTTTTGGGAGAATACAAGCCAAGTTGGAAGGATGGAAAGAACAGTTCATTTCTAAAGGAGGAAAGGAAATTCTCATTAAATCTATCGTCCAGTCAATTCCTCACTATGCTATGTAGATTTTCAAACTTCCTGTGTCTCTTTGCAAATCTATAGAAAAAAGTATAGCTCGTTTCTGGTTGAAAACGATCGAAACGAAAACGGGATACATTGAAAGAAATTGGATATTCTAAAGAGGAGTAAGGACAATGGCGGTCTAGGATTTCGAGATCTTCTTGAATTTAACAAAGCCATGCTTGGTAAGCAAGCATGGCGATTACTTCAACAGCCTCAAGCTTTATGGAGTCAGATTTTCAAGGGTCTGTATTTTCATTCTACTAATTTCCAAAGGGCAATAAGAGGAGCTAGACCATCATGGGGATGGCAAAGTATTTTAGTGGGCAAGGATGCTATATTACCTAATGTTAGATGGTCAGTGGGTAACGGCAGGCAAATCAGAATTCGCGAGGATCGATGGTTACCAAGAGGGAATTCTTGGTGGCCCTGCGACTAGAGAGGAACCAAAACTGGTGGCTGATCTCATCGATCCCATCCACAACAGTTGGAACACATATCTACTCTGACAATTTTTTGATGACAAGATTATAGCAGAGATTCAAACCATTAGTTAGACCTGCTTATGCTGAAGATAAACTAGTCTGGACAGCCACTAAGGATGGGCGACATACGGTGAAGAGCAACTATCATGTGTTGTCTTATCTCAACAGCAACCACAACAACTATGCAGCATCAATATCATACCGACATCCTACAATTCTGTGGAAATGTATATAGGCTATGCGAACAGCTCCAAAACTTCGTATATTTCTATGGTCGGTATGTCAAAACACCATTGCATCTCGAGATAACTTATTTCAGAAACATATTATTACTGACCCATTATGTCAGATTTGTCAACACAGCATTCCAGAAACTTTAGAGCACTTATTCTTATTCTGTCCGTGGACTACAGCTATCTGAGCTCACCCACAAATTAACATCGACGTCCAGCCTCATACGATCACTAGACTAGAAGTTTGGTTAGTAGAAAAGGTTATTTCATCGAATCACTTACTTGCTCTGGAGCTCGTTGCAAACATTCTTTGGCAAATTTGGCGAATGAGGAACGGATTCATCTTCCGTGGCCATCGTCTGGACTCAACCTTTGCAGCAAAGAACGCCTTAACATAGACTCGACTGTATCAGGCCAGCATCCCGACCCTTTTGACAAGACCTACAACACTACAACACCCACATTAGCTTTGGAAACCACCGGATCTAGGTACTTTGAAATGCAATGTTGATGCATCTTTTCAGCCAGGAAGCACACATGGATCGATGGCTGCTATATGTAGAGATCAATATGGAGACTTACTGATGTTTATACTATGAGATTTCCTGTTGCATCTTGTTGACGCCTAAAAGTTTCATTTTAATTAATTAGGTTTTATTTTTGTTTTTATTTTATTCGGATGATAAATAAATGAAAAAACGAAAAAAAACGGAAAAAACGAAAAAAAACAAGAAAAGCAAAAGCAGCCCTCGCATGGGCCCTAAAGGCCCATCTCTGCCTCAGCCCGGCCCCCGCGAGACCTTCTTCTTCCTCGCGCCTCTGCAGCACGCGTAGGGGGGCGCGACGCCGAAGCGGAGGGGAGGAGCAAAGTGACGACGCATGTGGAGGGCCGGCACCGGACGGCGATGGGACGTGGAGCGGGGGTAGGCGGCGTTGGATAGGACGCCGGTTTGGCCGGCGAAGGCCGTGGCGATCGACGGTCGAACTCCGTCGACCGGCCACCCCTCGGCCTATAAATAGGCCGTCGATCCCAGCTAGCGAGGAGGAGACAGAGGAGAAGGAGAGAGAGAGGGAGCCGGACCGAGTCGCAGCCCTTGGACACCCCACCGAGAGACTTCGGGGGCCGAGGGCTCGCGGCCTCCCGATCCGAGCCTCGCCCGAAGGGGAGAGTAGAGAGAGAGACGCAGGAGGGGAAAGGATTCGCGTGGGTCTCGCGGTCGCCGTCTTCGCCCTCGTCACGCCGAGCAGGTATCGCGCTCGCCGTCGCTATCTTCCTCTCTATAGTCCAGTCGTCGCCGCCGTCGCTGCCGTCTTCGCCGTCGTCGTCATTGTAGCTCAGCTCGGCGCCGCGATTCGAAACCTTACGGTTCCCGATTTTCCGGGTTGCGATCCCGGTATCCGGGTCGAACCCGGATCGGGGTTAGGGATTCCGTAAATCCCGGGCGGGCCGCGAGTCGGGTTGGGGTTCGGGTTGGATCCGGTAGGGTTTCGGCGGGAATCGGGTTGATGAGTCGGGTAGGGTTTCGCCGAACCGGGTCATCGGGTCGGCCCGGTTCTTTTCGAAAACGGGCTCTTGGGCCACGACGCCGTTTCAAATAAAAAAAAAAAGAAAGGAAAAAATCTGAGTCGGGCCCGCAACGCGGGCCCGTCCGTGTTTTGGGTCGTCGACCGGGTCGGACCCAACCCGTGGATCCGACCCGGGTCAGTTTTTATATTATTTTAATATAAAATAATATTTTAAATAAATAAATAAAAAATAAATATTTTATTTCAAAAAAATCAAAAAAATAAAAAATGTTTTATTTTCAAAAAGTAATTAAAAAATGTTGAAAAATGTTTTATTTTCTAAAAAATCAAGAAAAATCAAAAATAATTTATTTTCTAAAAACATTAAAAATATTTAAAAAATATTTTATTTTCTGAAAAATCAAAAAAATCAAAAATATTTCATATTTTCCAAAAAATGCCAAAAATCCAAAAAAAGGCAAAAAATTCATTAAAAGCCAAAAAACTTGTATTTTCCAAAAATACCAAAAAGGCCAAAAACTCCCTTTTATGTCCAAAAAAATTAAAAAAAAAAAAAACTTAAAAATGTTTTTTTCCAAAAATGCATGGAAAAACCCTTGAGCATCCAAAAAAACCTCGGGGTTTAAACAAGATTAGGTACCGAAAGGGCATTAGTGATTAACTAGTGTAATCAAGTCCCCGATCCTAATTTCTCTGGTTGCGCAGAGTGAGTATTTCTCCCGATACTTCACTTGGGTTTCTAATCAACCCACCCCAAACCGATTAGTGGCGACTCCGTTTTAAAATTAATTTGCGGGTTAAAAACTTGAACCATTAAGTCGTGAATTGGTGGACTTGGGAGAGTCCGGGCTTAATTAATTTCAGCCGAGCCATTAGCCTCCTTAGGCGCCCGTACCCGATTGCGGGCGCCGAAAAAAAAAAAGAGGTCGCGACACATCCGCACCGATCGTGGAGTTTTAGTCTCTCACCTTTGCGCTTCGCCATCTACAGCGACAAGAGCTTCATCAAGCACTGATTGTCCTCGAATCGGACTGTAGTATCATCGTTGAGGCTATCACGGGAGTGGAGACGCTGCCATGGGAGACTTGACCTCTTCTTGCAGAGGCGACTGCTTTACTTTTGCTTTTCCCTAACCTATCGGTTCGTTTCTGCAAGAGAGAGGCCAACACTGTGGTTGACTAGGCTGCTAAGGCCCACTTTTCTTCAAATTCGGCCCAAACTTGGAACATCTTCCCGCCTTCTATTTTGCTAGACCTTCTATATGTCGACAGCCTAGCGTCTGGTTGTAAGTTACCAAAATTATAATACAACGTCTTTTTCAACCAAAAAAAAAAATATGATTAAGTTAAATCAAATTAATTTCAATGTCAATTGTGATAGAACTTAGGAATTTTGGCAAAATTTAGCCATAATGAAGAATTGGGATCGCTAGATTCAGGCTGAGTCAACCCCATTGACCTAACCTAGTTTGGCTCGCTTGGACTGAAGCCCACTTCAACTAATTGGGCCGGATCAAGTGTGTTGGCCAAACCTATGTTGCTAATTTGAAAGAATCAAGACAAATTTCCCGGTCAGCCTGGGTCAACTCAATTAGACCTAAATTGACCCGACCCATTGGGCCGATCCTCAACTGGATTTCTTCGGCCCACTTAGCCAAGACACTAAGCTCAATTAGCGAAATTAGAGTAAAGTTTAACAATTAGAGTTTCTTGGTTCGAGTAGTGGTCACTGGAGCCAAAGGACTTAGATAAGTAGCGGCTCGAAGCAGGCTTCTAAGATCGTGAAGGAGGCAAGAATGAACTGAATTGCAAGAGCACTACTGTGATGGGTGACATTCTGAGATAGTGTCCATTTATATGCCAAAAGAAAAAACTGTGAGGCTTGATATGACGCTTGCCAAACCGGACAATGCTTTTTCTAGGAATATTGGCGCTGTCATTGGGATGCTGATCGCAAACATTGGGATGGACAGCTGCTGGAATTACCTGGATCGGACTCACGGAAGATTGCCCGAAGGAAATTGCTGAAAAACGGCCAATCCGCAACGGGATTCGTCGCCGAAGTTGCTGGAAACGTATTCTCTCAATGTGGCCTTTCAAAAAAATGCTGAAGGTTGGTGGCGGTGAATATTCCGGAGGGAATCCAGAGAAGATAAACTTTACAGTTGTCCCTCTACGATCATGGCGGCCATGGACTTTAGTGCTAGGATCCCAAGAATAATGAGGTCACCTTGAATACGTAATAGTTATTAGTTAGTGGAGTCTTCCTTTAGGAAGAAAGTGGACGTTTCCTTTAAGAAGAGAGAGAATCATCGGACCTCCTCCTTTTTAATTACAATTTTCTGCAAATATGGATGTCTACCATTGGCCAAATACGTGGGTTACCTTTCGCTTTGCCTATTCAACCCCACGTCTGCCAACTACGCCCATTGCTTTGCCACCCTTCTTTCATTTTATTTGATGTTCAACTACCCACCACACAAGGCGCATGTTTCCACCGAGTGCTCTCCATCGTGGACTTCACTAGCTCTCTAATTCAATTCCAGATTGTTATCTCAATCACTTTCCTTTATGAGATGATTTTAAAATAAAAATATCACAAGTATCATAACTTTTGTCAAAAAGCTCGATTGAGCGCAATAAATTTATTTTCGACCACATAAATGTTATAATTTTTAAAAAATAGTCGCTTGAGTGCCATAACTTTCAATGTATCACTTAAGTGCAGTTTTTTTTTTTTTTAAATGATCATCCAAGTGTCAGAAATCCGATATAACATAGAACTTATGGTGACCGTTTTAAAAAGATTATAGCACTCAAGTAATCATAAAAAGTTATGGCTCTCAAGTGAGTATTATACATGAGTTAATACTCAATTAATTGGAAAAAAATTGTGTAACTCAAGTGAGTGATGTTCGTAAGTTATGACACTTATATTATCCTTATCCTCAATTAGTGTGCGAATATGATGTGATGACGATGATGATTGTGCTATCGACTTTGTCTCTTGCTCTCTTTTCTGGTCGGTAGACCTCTCTACCGATACATGAAAATATGTTAACTCTAACTGCAAAGTAAACCAATATTTTTGTTTAGGGTTTGGGGTTGATCCTTGATTTACTGTTTAGTGAGAAACTAAATGGGTTTATAAAAATTTAGGTGCCGATAGAAGTATGATCATGGATCCGAAAATCAAGGACATTGCAGTTTTAATTTCAAGTTTGAATATTAACCGCTTAGAAGCGGTTATATTCGGTAAAAGTCTACATAAGCCATGTTGAACCATTGTAAAAGCCCCCGACAATCTTGAAGGCAACTGTGTACTTTTTAATTTATCAATTTCCAGCAATTGCATTTGTCCAATTCGTAGATTTAGTTTGTGCGGATCCGCTTCCGGATTCCCGTTCAAATTGCCTCTGAACAATAAGCTAACAAGAACTGGAAATTCACCTTTGGTGAAAAATATTTAGTCGATTGAACAATTCGCAGCGAAACAGTGGGACTCCTATTATTCGGGACTTTAGGACCATCACATGGAAAAAGGTTAGTCAGGCTTTAGCATCCACTACCACGGAAAAGAATGTTTGGGATTTAGGACCATCACAAGGAAAAAGGTTATTCAGACTTTAGCACCTACTACCACGGAAAAGAATGTTTGGGACTTCAGGACCCTCCTGCTCAACTGAACAGCCACAACTCTTCTTCGCTTGCTGTTCCATCCGTGATTCTATAAAAAGGTATGATTTCGCTTCTCACCTGCAACATCACAACATTCGACTTCTCTCCTCCTCGAATCACTGATATCCTCTTGCAAATTTATCCTCCGTGTCTGAACGCCCACTGTTAAATATGACTCGAGTTTGAGCGTTTGCTAAAACGCGAAATTCGGTAGACTCGCGAAGGAAATATAAAAATAAAATAAAGGAGGAAAGTTGTTTGCTGCGGAATCCTTTACGAAATAGAAAAGGAAAGTCGCGTGAAGCTTCTCCGCGAAGAACCGAGAGAAAGGAGTCCGCGAATACTGCACGTGAAGTTCTAAGGAGGAGGTGGGGCCCAAGGTCAAACTTTTGACCTTGGGCACACACATATAAAAGCAAATATTATGCAGATTTTCTTCTTTTGGGCTTCTGAAAAATTGCCGACCAAAACCCTACGTAGAAGTCACAAAAGGGAGCCGCAAAAGAGGTCTTCTTTTTCGGGGTGTTGCTGCTGCACCCATACGAGAGAAAAGGAGGAGCCGCATGTCTTCAAGCTGAAGCGCGATCAAGAAAAGGAGTTCTTTTTCAGCGTTTGTTTTGAGCTTGTGTGATAATTTTGTGCCGTGACTTGGGTTTGGATTAAATTGGGGTTTGGGAAACACCGAGAGAGTGTTTGAGTGACTTGAGTGTGTAATCTCCTTGTATCGCTTGATCTATAGTGAAATTCGCTGCTGCTCTCCCTGTGGACGTAGGTCTTTACGACTGAACCACGTAAATCCGATGTCCGATTTATTTTTTTCTTCTTCTGTCTATATTTTGTTCGATTGCTCGCCCCATCGCAACAAGTGGTATCAGAGCCAGGCTTGGCTGAGTTGAAGCGAATCGATGGCGACCGAAGAAGTAAAAGTGAGAATTAACAGATTTGATGGGAATGATTTTAGTTTCGGAAGATGCGATTGAAGATTATCTTTACCGATGAATCTGCACTTGCCTTTATTTGGGGAGAAACCAGAGATGATGAAGCAAGCTGATTGGGATTTGCTGGATAGACGAGCTATGGGTGTTATTCGGCTGACGTTGGCTCGTAACGTCGCGTTTAACATCCTGAAGGAGAAGACCACTGCTGATTTGATGCAAGCCCTGTCGGATATGTACGAGAAGCCCTCTGCGATCAACAAGGTCTGTTTGATGCGACGTCTGTTTAACTTGAAGATGAAAGAAGGTGTGTCAGTTGCAGATCATATCAATGAATTCAATGTGATTGTTAGTCAATTGAGTTCAGTTGAGATTGATTTTGAAGATGAGGTACGTGCTTTGATTCTATTATCCTCATTGCCTGATAGTTGGAATACTACCGTTACTGCTGTTAGTAATTCCTCTGGGTCAACAAGTTTGACGTTTGATGGGGTTCGAGATTTGATTCTAAGGGAAGACATTCGTAGAAGAGAATCTGGCGAATCTGCATCTACTGCTCTAGTAGGTGAAAATAGAGGAAGATCTGTAACACGTATGGGTAATGGTAGTACTAATATGAACAGACGTAGTCAATCTAGGACTGCTAATGTTGTCTGTTGGAGCTGTGGCAAGAGGGGGCATCTTAGAAGAGATTGCCTTAAGCTGAAGAATGAAAAGGGTAAGGGAATTATAGTTGATTCTGCAGATAATGTTGCAGCTGTAGCAGATAATGCCGATTATGTCTTGTCTGTCACTAATGATTCATCGCTTAATGGATGGGTTATGGATTCTGGTTGTTCTTTTCATGTCACACCAAATAGAAACTGGTTTATCATTTATCAGTGCACGGGTAGTGGTAAAGTCCAGTTAGGGAACAACGCTGAGTGCGATGTTGTGGGTGTTGGTGATGTTAAAATCAGAATGCATGATGGTATCGTGAGGACATTGACTGGAGTGAGGCATATTCCAAAATTGAAAAAGAACTTAATTTCCTTGGGTGCCCTAGATTCAGTCATGGTTGCAAGTATTCTTCAAAAGGTGGAATTCTGAAGGTTGTTCGAGGTGCCCTGGTGATAATTAAAGGAATTAAGCACGATGGCCTGTATAAACTTCAAGGTGAGACAGTGATAAATTTCGCTGCGGAGATGTCGGATGCATCTGTTCGAGAGTCTTTTGACTGCTCGAGGAAGACTTGGATGTTTGTGCCAAGGCACAAGTTTGATGCTGGTGTCAGGATCTCGTAGTCAAGAGCTTTGATCGAGACGGAGACTGGTAAGTCGATCAAGCATGTGCGGATTGGCAATAGCATGGAGTTCTGCTCGGAGTTGACAAATAAATTCTGCATGAAAGAGAGCATAGTGAAACACCGCACTAGTGCTAGTAAATCGCAACAATTTGCAGAATTGATAAGCAGAACATTACTAGAGATGACCCGAAAAATTATCTCTAGTGCTGGTATGGCTAGGAGATTCCTGGTTGATGTGCTAAGTACGGTAAGCTACCTGGTGAATAGATCCCCATCAACTGCTATTGAATGGCAGACTCCTGAAGAAGTGTTGTCAGGTAACGTTGCTGATTATTCTATTCTTAGAATGTTTGGTTGCCCATATTATTTTCAAGTGAGTGATGGTAAGCTTGATTGGAGGGCAAGGTGCATATTCCATGGCTATGCACAAGGTGAGCGGGGTGATCTGTTGTGGTGCCCAGATATAAATTCACCTGTTAACAGCAGAGAAGTTACCCTTGATGAGTCTCCAATACTTCTGGCTAGAAGTGTTTGTGGCAGTGTTAATACGGATCTGGATGGTGTTCAGCTTGAGGTGGAGTTGCAACCAGAAACTCCTGAGGTAGCAAATACAGGTACTAGCAAAGTAATCGACACAGATGGTGTTTGTAGCGAGGTGGAGCTTATAGAGCCAACGGTTGTTGTAACTGCTGAAATTAAGAAGGTACGTATTCGATCTCCTGACAGATATGGATGCAATAATGGTTTTACTTTATTTGCGGTTGAGGAGGTCGTGTTAGAAAATCCTTGCGGAGCAGTTAAAGGTGCATGTGGAGTTGGTATTCTGATGAGGTCCTCAGTTATGGCAAAGTTCAAGCGATGCTTGGACTTGGATAATATCTGTGACGGTTAAGCCCATCGTGGGCTATGGGAAAATAGCAGCAGAGTTTGAATTTTTTGTGAAGTGATTGCGACTTAGCTCAAACGTCGAGCCAAGGTGGAGATTGTTAAATATGACTCGAGTTTGAGCGTTTGCTAAAACGCGAAATTTGGTAGACTCGCGAAGGAAATATAAAAATAAAATAAAGGAGGAAAGTTGTTTGCTGCGGAATCCTTTACGAAATAGAAAAGGAAAGTCGCGTGAAGCTTCTCCGCGAAGAACCGAGAGAAAGGAGTCCGCGAATACTGCACGTGAAGTTCTAAGGAGGAGGTGGGGCCCAAGGTCAAACTTTTGACCTTGGGCACACACATATAAAAGAAAATATTATGCAGATTTTCTTCTTTTGGGCTTCTGAAAAATTGCCGACCAAAACCCTACGTAGAAGTCACAAAAGGGAGCCGCAAAAGAGGTCTTCTTTTTTGGGGTGTTGCTGCTGCACCCGTACGAGAGAAAAGGAGGAGCCGCATGTCTTCAAGCTGAAGCGCGATCAAGAAAAGGAGTTCTTTTTCAGCGTTTGTTTTGAGCTTGTGTGATAATTTTGTGCCGTGACTTGGGTTTGGATTAAATTGGGGTTTGGGAAACACCGAGAGAGTGTTTGAGTGACTTGAGTGTGTAATCTCCTTGTATCACTTGATCTATAAGTGAAATTCGCTGCTGCTCTCCCCGTGGACGTAGGTCTTTACGACTGAACCACGTAAATCCGGTGTCCGATTTATTTTTTTTCTTCTTCTGTCTATATTTTGTTCGATCGCTCGCCCCATCGCAACACCCACAACCACTGTAGAAGCAGCGTGAAGAAATCCACTCCTTCTCCGCCGGCGGCTCGGCAGCTTGTGCTTCTCTCTATTCTACTACTCCTATTGGGATGGATGCACTATTATCCTTGGCTGCGCAAATAATAAAAGCATTTTTAGGTAAGGGATTATGATGTCAAGATAACTGAATTCCTATCTTTCTGACAATAAACTGAATTCAGATTGTTTGCCGATTCCATGAATTTGCAATGGATTTCCTTGACTCAATAAGCTCTAACTATAGACCAGTTTTTCGTGGACACCTTTCTGCCATGATGGTTTTCATTGAATAATTTTGAAGGTGGAACACTCAAATTAAGTAAACTCAACTAAGAAAAGAAGGAGATAAATAGGCTTTTTCTTTTATTTTTCTTTTCTTTAAAGAAATGATTACCATACTTGACTTTATGTAGGCTTGTACATGACTAGTAATCTTAAATAACTCATAAATGTATCTATCATTCCAAGATTATACATTTAATAAATTTACAAAACATTGAACTAGACATAGAAACATGAATCTAAACATACACGGACATCCTACATGCATATAGGGGATTAAATACTTATGGATGCACGTTGGACATTCACGAATTTAGTTTAATTACTAAGCAGATTTCACATGAAGTAGGCGTTAACTAGACATTACACACCACTTGCACGAGATGAGATCCTAGTTACTGCTGCTGTACTATGAAATCAGGGTTATATCTACATTATCTTCATGTTAATGAATGTGTTGCACCATTAGAATATGTCTAATGCGTTTAATTACAATTGAGAGGAGACTATAAGTGATTTATGATATTTGTTTGGTGGACACCATCATGAAACTTCACAGGCAGACGAGATCTAAGAGCAGGATTATTGACAAATCTTTTACTTGCGATTTGAAACAGGGCTCTGGCCGCCTACGACTATAATCCATAACAATTCCGATAGACCCATTCTTCTGATCCCCGTCCATTGTACTGATGATGTTCCTCCAAGTCTTGGCATAGTCCGCGAGGGTCTGGTGAGAAAAATCCCCGTGGGAGAATCTATAGCAGTGTGGGGTCACAACTACGACCTCAATGAAACGAACATCAACTCTCAGATACGGATCTTTTTTCGCGCAGGGAAAGTAGGAGAAACAGTCGATGAATTTGAGACACGCGTCCGCAATGAGGGATATTTCGATGGGTTTGACGTAGACAGGGCAAATCCTATTCTTCATAATCAACTGACGCCTAACCTGTACCTTAACTGTAACGTGGCAGGGCAGGTACAGGTCGTCATGGCAGAGGCCGGTCATGCTGGTCAGTAGTTGCTTCTAAAAAGTCTGAAAAGCTTCTTTGTTGTTGTCTTTGCTGTTTTTCTTCGCTCTTTCGGCGTACTTCCCGGTCGATTCATCGTTCGAAAGAATAGACATGGAGGTTATCGCAAACTGTCTTACTTAGAGCTTCTCTGCAGTATGCAAATGCATGTTTAATAGATCATTATGCACCCCGGGGAGTTTCCTTCCCGGACTGGGTCATTTCCCTGAACCGTGAACGGGATGGTTACTGCGTGGGCTTCACGGGGATCACCAGCGAAATTCCCCAACCTGTTTCCAGGTTGTTGTGCTCGGGAATTCCAGTGGGGATGTAACCCTTGGTAACCCGGGGGGAATCCCATTTCCGGGGCCTTTGTTTAAGGTCCTTAGGCTAGACCAATTTAATAGATCATTATGTTAAATAGATAATATAGTGACTTTCAGGATCCGATTGATTTGCAAACTTTTTTCCTAAAATTGGTACCATGCAATGCTTGAAAATTATCAATTAGCGAAAAATATTATTATCACAGAAAACAATTTATATCTAAATAATTTCGCAGACGACAAAAACTTTTTTCATTTATTGATTTTTAGCAATTATTTTTAAAAAAACGTTTTTTTAAATCATTCGTTTATCGAACCTTAAAAATACATTTAAACCATGGGAAAAGTACCAAAAAAAAACTCTAAACATGTTGCATTTGTGTCAATTTAGTTATAAATATTTCAAGTGTATTAATTAAGTCCTAAACTTTTCAAAATTTTGCTAATATAGTTCATTTAGCCAATTTTGATACGAAATCGTTGGCAAGGATGTCAACTATCTGACGTGATATAATTGATGCTGAATTGGACAAAATTTTCAAATTTTTTTAGTTTTTGAATTTTTTTATTACATTTTTCTTCTCTTTTCTTTTCTTTTCTTTTCCCAACTATGGGTTGGCTTTGCCTTTTGCTAGCCACAAGCAAGAATCTTCGCCCCCTCGCCAACCACAAGCAAGGGTATCAAGCCCTTGCGTAGATCTAAGATATGGCTGTGATGCCACAATGCCCTCATTAGTCACAGGCAAGGACCGCAAGCCCCTTACCTATGGCCAGCGAGGGTGTCACGGATCTAGGCAAGGGCTTGACACCCTCACTTGTAGCTGGTGAGGGTTTGAAGGCCTTCGCCCATGGTCAATGAGGGTCACGACGCCCTTGCTTGTTACTAGCCATCTCGCTGGCCTAGAGTTATGAAAAAAAAAAAGTAAATGAAAATCATTAAAAAATTCTTAAAAATATTAAAATTTGTCTATTAGCATTGGTTGTACCATATAAGATGACTAACATCCGTGTCGGCAATTTTAGGTCAAAATTTGTCGGATGAAATATATTGGGAAATTATCAAAAGGTTTATAATTAACTAGTAGAATTGAAAGATTTATAACTGAATTAAATAAATGCAATTGATTTTTTGGGTACTCTTCCCTTAAATCTCAAAATTTGTCTGATCCTTAGCTACATTATTCACTTCTTGCCGATTATGGTTTTGAGGTCCCACATCTAGGTTTATAGAAATAATTTTGATTTAGCTTTTAATAGAAAGTGTTGTAGGTAATTTCTGATAAAAGCTCTTCATTTCTAAAGACGAAGATATATAGCCATTCGGTGCATCTTTTCTCTGTAACAAGAAAAATGGTTCCTGTGTTTCCGTTGTTTGGTCTCTTCATGATAGCTAGTGGCTTTTGAGATTTCTAGGCATTGCTGGCCTTCCCCATAAAATGTAACAAGACATTGATTTCTTCGATTACAATAAATAAGCTGAATGACTTTTGGATTTTGCAATTGATATACTTACCAGTTTTATCATCACTCCAATTATATATATATATATATATATATATATTGTATAGTCCTTCTCGAAATGACAAATGTTTATTTTGTTGCTCTATAAACACTGTTTATTTTATGCTTGAGAATTAATTTTTCTTCATTATCTAGGTCAAGTGCAGCCTGCCTAGGCAGAAGGCAGGGACACAGAGGCAGCAGCCCTTCAGCAAGTAGGTACTTTAAAAAAAATCTTGAAAGGCTCCGTTTATTTTTCCTGTCTTTGCTGCTTTTAGTCACTCTTTTGACATACTTCCGAGTCTACTCATCGGTCAAAAGAATGGACATGGAGGTTATAGCAAGTTCCCCTAGGTTGAGCTTCTTCGTGGTATGCAAATGCATATTTAATTGATCATTATGTTAAATGGATAATATACATGATTCAAATGTGCATTCTTAAACCTCAAAATCTATATGATCCCTCACTGTAGTATGAATCTCTCTGTAGTACCGATTTTAAGGTCCCACATCTAGGTATTTAGAAATAATTTTGAGTTAGCTGTTAATAGAATATGTTTTTGGTAGTATGATGAAGAGCTCTTCATTCATAAGGAAGAAGATATATGTCCCCTCGGTGCATCTTTTTTTCTGTAATAAGAAAATTGGTCTCTTTGTTTCGTTTCCCCAATTATTTGGTTTCTACACGATAGCTAATGGCTTTTGAGATATCTAGGCATTGCTGGCCTTCCCCGTGAACTGTAAGAAGACATTAATTTCTTCGATTACGATATATAAGTTGAATGACTTCCTGATTCTGCAATTGATATACTTACCGGTTCATCACTGCTTCAGTATATTATACAAAATAATCCTAGTCGAAATGGCAAATGTTTCTTTTGTTTCTCTATGAGTATTGGTTGGACAGTTTACTGTGTTGCTAATGCATTAAATGTTTCAATTACAGCCAGAAGAACGCATCAATGTTCCGGTCGGCCGGGACAATGTTTAAGGAAGGTCATCTGGGAATCTGGTCTTTGCACATTTCCTGCATTTTTAGCTTAGACTTCAGTTGCTTAAGCCATGTATTTTGATTTTCAATAAGTTTGTTAAGGGATGATGGAACTTCGCATGGTATCTTTTGTTTTGTATAACCTTCAATGCATTCTTAAGCCGTGTATTTGAATTTTCAATGGAGAATGGTTCGTTCTTAAGGGATTTCACAGGTTGAAGCAAATAAATGACAGGACAACCATTTTAAAGACAAATCCCTAATGCCACGATCGACCAAAAAGAAAAGGCAAAAGAGGATTCAAAACCATATTCCACAATTTCCAAATGGACCAATATAAAAAATAATGTACGAAAGTCAGGCTTGTCTCGTGACATGATAAATAACGGCAGCCCGACTCAGCGAAGTCATAAGTGCTGACGTTGGGAGCAACGAAGTTTCCCTCTTTTGTTTACCTCTCCAAAATTTTGACTCTCTTAATTACATTTGACCCTATCTATTCCAAAACGACATCCCAATTTTCCTTATGGGTGCTCGAGATTTCAAATATGTATGTCAAACCATCCTCATCCAAATTTGTGATCAGGATCAGTCTCAGATTAACCTGTCAGGTTAACCTTGATATCGAACAACATCAACAATTTTGGTCCGATCTCCGATTCTAAAAATTTTTACTATTTTGTTCAATTTTTTTATTAATTTTTTTTTCCCATCCCTTCTTTCTCCAACCATCGGTGTCGCTCCTAGCAAGGTCCAGCAGTGCTGCGATTGCCTGCAGCGTCTCAGCCAACTGCCTCGACGAGTTTCTTTTCTTGCAGGTTTCCGCCGCCAGCCCAGCACCGCCGCAATTGCCAGCTCCTCCACCGCAGTTACTGTGAGCTTTGTTGCCTGCACCGCAGCCTACTATCTTCATCGATTCTAGGGGCACTCTGATTGACACCCGGAGTGTCCCAGCGTCCAACCGCCACTCTCGTAGTGCCTTCCAGCCCAACACCAGTGAATCTGGTGTCTTGCCAAGCTCCACCACAGGACCAACCTAGTTTTGCCGCTGTGCCCAGCAAGTTTCAAGTGATCCCGGCGAATCTCCACTAGAATCTCAAATAATCACTTAGATTTAACATATCCCAAGTTAGGCAATAATATCTCGAAACTAAACATGATTCGAGAAATTACCTAATCTAGAGAATTCATTTCCAAAATGGACTGGTGGTGAGAAGCATTGAGTTCAGAATGCGTATGATTGTTGCATGAACCGTAATATGATTTGTTGCAAAACAAAGAAATCCTTAAAAGCAGTGAGGTAATTTCAAAAATCTTGGTTTTACTAACTTGATAAATTTTAGGACTTGATTGAACTTTTTAAAAATTTTAGTATTCAATTGCACTTTCATGATAAGTTTAGAACATATAGTACATTTATCCCTTGTTTTTGTCATGCTTTCAACTTTTCCCAAATAGATAAAAGTATGGTTAGAGAAGGCTTACGAAAAACGCCGGCCCATTTTGGTCAAACTTAAATTTTTCACCAATAATTGATTTCAAAGATAGCTTCGCCGAGCGCTTGCACGATATTGTTTATTTTGATCATGATCCACTCAGCTCTAATGGCTTTAATAAGCATCTTGCTGCTAATTTAAGGTTATACGGGACTAGTCTATCAGTTTAGCAGCCCGCACCTGTACAATATGGAGTCAAAGACATATTCGAAATACAAAGGGTAAAAAACATGTCAACATTCTCAAAAGAAGTAGATACATGTTTGCACATTGAGTTTTTACACAGGTCCATCAATCAATTGCCTTCATGCAACAAGTTGTAGCATTACACATTTTGTTGTGGAGCAAAATCAATGTGATGATATACATGATGGACTATATTTTCCTCCAACTGTACTTCTCTTTGGTGGGTTTTGACTAGGGATGTCAAAATGGATCTTAGATCTTAAACCCATAAATGACCTATTGAAATTATAAATGAGTCACATATGGTCACTTACTTTTTGAAAAGACTAGTCAAATGGGTTTAAAAATTTAAAGCCTAAAATAAATTGGTCTTAAATGGGTTGAACTTAGAACTCAGTTCCATCCCAAGCCTTACAATCTCTCTCTTCCCTCTTTAACTTTATGAAAATATTTTTATAAAAATAAAACTATAATTATTTTTTATATTTCATTTTTCTTTTCTTTCTTTCTTTTTATTTTTTCTTTCCTTTTTTTCTTCCCTTTCTTCTTCTACCTTCCTTGCCAGTGGCCGTCACTACGACAGTCGGCAATCGGCTAAGCAAGGCTCGAGTCTCGTTGATCTAGCAAGGTACATGCCTCACCAACGTTTGACAAGACTCAAGCCTCGCCAATCTAGCAAGACTTGAGCTCGATGGCATTAGGTGGGTTCGAGCCTCATTGATCTGGTGAGCCTTAAGCTCACCGGCATCGAGCGAGCCTAGTGAGCTCGAGGCTAGCCTATGGCCGGTCATCGGCCGTCGATGTGGCCAGCAGTCAGCCAAAGAAGAAGAAAGAAAAGAGAAAAAAAAAAAAAAAAAAAAAAAAAGAAGAGAAGTAGAAAAAGAAAATTAAAAATTATATTTTAAAAATAAAAAAATTAAAAATTCGATATTTTCTAAAATAATTTTTTTAAAAAATTAAAAAAATTGTCCATTAAAATTGTATATTAGCAATACCATTTTTTAAAAAAAAAAATATCATAAAAAAGTAAACTTTCTTAGATTTAGTCGAATAGGTAGGGTATATGTTAAAAATTTTGCATTACGATAAATGGGTCATAAATGGATTAAATAAGTTGATTTGAGTCGGACCATTTATAACCCGACTCAAGCCCGACCCGACCCACCAGTTTGACAAATCTAATTATGAGTTATGGACATCACTCTTATGCAAAATTCACTAAATATAAATTTTGGTGATATCTCTATGACTATAACTTACCAATCAAAGAGTGGATGGATGATGTTTGCCACAACCGGGTTAGAAGAAAACATGACCAATACCAATAGACAATTTCTCACTCCGTTGCAATTTATGCATTTACGTATGTCTGTATTTTTCCTATCCTATGTTTAAATTTCTGGATTGGATTAATTTCCTCAAACTATCTCATTTCTCAATCTAAGCGTGATTTCTTCAAAAGCATGAAGACAAATATAACCTCTGTCAAACAGAGTAAGAAATGTGAACATACTTTCTGCTTCTTTTCGTGGCATAAGAGCTACTAGCGCTACCTTCATTTTCCCGTACAGTCAAAAGGTTGTTTTTTTGAGAGTTTATTTTATTTAATTAAGTGAATAGACTGCACCGGGTAAAGAAATTCACTTAGATTTAAGAAACAGTAAAACTAAATAAAAAAAGTACTATAATCATTCATCTTATTTCATAAAAGATCAACTTTTATTGTGTTTTGATCAAGTTATTTTTTTTAAAATTTAAATGCTATTGAAAGCCGGTTCAAAAAAAAAAATGCTATTGAAAGATATCAAAAAATTGTTTTTTTGTTAAATTTGAATTATTTGTTTTTTATATTTCATGTAGTTTTATTATTTTCTTTCGAAATTCATTATCTTATTAAAAGAAGTTGGGGTGATGTTATTTTCCACTATATTTGATTGGATACACCCCTTTTTATTATTAACCGATGAAAATGACTTTCTATAATTTTTTTGTTTTGCTAAAAAAATAACTTTCTATATTGGCCAACAAGTGGAAAACTAATTTATCCTACATTTGGGCTCTCATTTCTTAACCTTCTTCTTTTTGGCAGGTGCTGGTTCAGTCAGGTGAGGTCCAAGATCCCAAGACAGATAAACCCGTCAAGACACAATAACATAGTATAAAGCACTTTCGATCCATTGCTTCATGAAATATGTTGAGATTAGATATTTCCACATTTGACCTCAGAAGACGGCTTATGCTAGCGAGGTTTTTTCGATCTCCCTAAATCATGATTTGGCTTTGTATTACTCATCTCAAACCATCTAGTTGTTATTGTGGCTTTTTCTTCCATTCAATACATTACGATTGAAGCTAACTTTGATTGGTAATTCGATTAGTTCATCGACGGGTTGTACAATTACAAGCAACTTCAATACAAGCATTCGTGATACCTCAATTTTGAATGTCCATTTGATGATAAATTGCATAGAAAATTAGAGGTTAAACTTAGGCCCCAAAACAAAAATAAGTTCCATTAAATTACATAGCATATAGGTATAATGAGCATTTGAATTAATACTTATTAGATTTTATTAAAAATATTATTAATTATTATTTTTGAAAATTATAATAATGTGAAAGAGAGAGAGAGAGAGAGAGAGAGAGATTTTTCCTTTTCCTTAGCAACTGGACACACGTACAAGAGAGACGTCATAGGGAAAAAAAGAGAGAAATCGGCGGTTGTGGAGCTCTACTGAGGGGTAAATGCAAAGGTTTTCCCCTCTGATAAGGAGGTTCAGACGAAAAGGGTGAACGATTTTCTGAGAGTGAGTTTGGATCTTTGTCGAAGAGGTTGCATCAAATAGAAAGGAGGACGCAGCGACGCGGCTCCTATTTGAGGTTCCGTTGCAGGCGCTAATCTTCATTGCTGGTGCATGGAGGTCAAAAGCTGTAGAGCTACCACTGTGCTTCCATCGATGTAGATTTTAACCACGGACGGATAGCGAAGCTTCCTTCGTCAATTCAACCAGTATTCACGGCTTAGATTCGCTTCGCGGACGCGGTAATATTTCTTCCTTGGTTTTGCTCCGCTTCGAGTGAAAGTTAATGATAACTTGTGCCAGCACTACTTGTGTGTGAATAGCTAAGAATCAAAGCCTTTCCTGGATGATTTTGTAATGGTGGTGTTGTTCTGGAGCTGATTTTGGACGTAAAAATTTCCTATTCCCTAATTGAGTTCAGAATTGGCAGTACCCACAACCTGCTTGACAAAATGCTTTTGAAAGTTTCAATATGAGTTTGTTTTCCTCTCAATTTGGTAAGCAGTTTGAGAAGAGAGTGTCGAGACCCGGCTCTGGTATGAACGGGAATAAGAGCAAACCTGGTGTTAGACTAACGTTTCTTCATACGTTTGCACGTTGTTTTTAATCTGGATGCTGATTTTTGGGCTGTTTTCAATATGCCAACACTCATGCAAAAGTGCTCATTACGTGTTCCATAAAATGCCCACGTCAGCCCACGCGCACACAATGTTGATTTCTGGTATTGCTCTTGTGATGCTTGCTATAGATGAAATGGATGGTGTTTATGGCCAGAATGAGTGTGGTGAATCGATACGGTGGTCTATGATGGCCCGGCGGTTGTGGACCAACATAGTTCACATCGATGGTTTTGGATGTGCTCCGTTCGAAAGCCGAATTTTTTGCTCATTGACCAACCTCGTCAAGGAGATCAGAGATGGAGAGGGAGACATCAATGGTGGCGCACTCGTCGGCGGCCTCCTCGAGCACCGGCTAGATCACAGCCTTCGACTTGGTTGCCGAGTGGCTGTCGTCGGGGTTGGGGTCGGGGTCGGGGTTGGAGCTGCGGCCACCGAGTTGTCATCGTTGGGGTCGAGGTCGGGGTTGGGGTCGGAGCCGTGGCCACCGAGTGGCCATCATCGGGGTCGAGATCGGGGTCGGGGTCGGGGTCGGAGCCGCGGCTGCCGAGTGGCCATCGTCGGGGTCGGGGTTGGGGTGGAAGCCGCGGCCGCCGAGTGGCCATCGTCGCGGTTGGGGTCGAGGTCGGGGTCGGGGTCGGGGTCGGGGTCGGGGTTGGAGCTGCGGCCGCCGAGTGGCCATTGTCGGGGTCGAGGTCGGGGTCGAGCTGCGGCCGCCGAGCGAGGGTGCCGTCGAGGACGGCGAACGGCATCATTTTTGTGTTAGGGTTTTGAATTGGGGGAGACACCAAACGACGTCGTTTTGGTGTTAGGATGCTGACTGTACTCTCCGACGAGCTACATCAACTTCAAAAATTAATAAAAAAGTGTCACGTCGGATTTCCGGCCAACCGGATCGGAGTTGGCACCAAAATGAGCGTTTTTCAAACTTTTTGGCACTTAAGTGATCCGATAGAAACTTTTGGCATCAAAGTGAGCGCCGTACACAACTTTTGGCACTGATAGTGTACTTATCCCATAAATTTTCTCTTCTCTGAAAGAGACCACCACGTAGCACCAACCCATTAACCTGTCAAGAATCAACGTCTTAATCCTGTTTATATCCGGCTGATGGCGATACCCACGTGGACGTTTTCCATCACTTTTGAAATATGAGGATTTGAAAGTGAAATCGAATCAATGGAAAAAATTGAACCACTGTCGTGCACCTTCTCGAATGGAGAAAATTTTACCCTTCAATTGCCGACCAATGATAATAATTACACTTATTACATCCAATTGTTGTCAAGTTTGTTGATTTTTTTTTTTCTGGGTCGTAAAAAGAACATATATTCAAAATAAAGGATATGTACAACTAGCTGCTAAAGTGCCCAAACAAAGTAGATCTAACAAAATAGAAGGAGGCGAAGTGGCCCAATCTTGAGGTAGGATACCGTTTCTATGAGCCTTAGCCGCTCAATCCGCTATAGCGTTGGCCTCGTGTTTGCAATGTCTAACCCTAAGATGAGAGAATTTGGAGAGGAGATCGGCGGCTTCCGCAGAGATTGCTCGGACCTCCCACGGCGTCGAGGTGGAAGCATGAATGGAACCAACCAACACTAGGCTGTCAGATTCGATTATCAACTGATCGTGAGCTCTACCTTTCTCCAACAGGTTGTGTAGGGTTATTGTGAAAGCCATAAACTCCGATTGCAGCGCCGATGAGGTGGCGAATCCTCTGGTAAAACCTTCGATCATTCTCCCATTCTGATCCCTACAAATACTCGCCATTGTCCCTTGATTGCTTTGAGACTGAAAAGCTCCATCTATATTCACCTTAAAGGCACCTGGATCTAGTGGTCTCCATATGTCTCTGGGGTTGAGTTCCTGTCGCCTTGTTCCTGCTGAACTATGATTGGAAGACAGAGCCGTTCGAGCATTGGCAAGGGCTACGTCCACCACTTGAAGCGCATCTAGATGCTGTCGACGAAAAATAAAGTTGTTCCACACTTTCCATATCTGCCATAGGACAGAGGCTAGTGTGGCATCCGGATTTTCGTCAGACCTCGAATATGTAACAGAGTGTTGTGGATCCACGAAAGTGTCGTTGGACCGTATCGTTGGTACAATATACGGACGCTATTTCATCATCATCATCGTTGGACCCAAATGTCACATTATGCGATGATCTTAGGATATAACTTCGTAATCGTGTCTTGATCACGTCGGGACAATTCGACCATCGCATAACCTATCATTTCGTCGAAATTTTCTTTGTGTAACGCCACAATTGAGACCCTCTTCCACCCGCAAGTATATCCTCCTAACCAAAACTCCCGTGCACATTGCCTCGACGACCATGCACGGCCATGCATTTACGTAAGAATTTCTCCACGTCCATTGACCTACCATGCACGGCCATGCGGCCATGTTTTCCTCCCTCGTCGAAGCCGGTCAACTATGGAATAAGATGTTGACCAAAAGCCCACGTTTTCTTCCTTCGGTGGCAAGCAGAGGGACTTCTTGGAGGGAAGTGCTGCCACGCCTCTTTTTCTATCAGGTGGCCAACGGAGGAAGACTTCTACATGCAATAGGACACGCCCATGCATGCAGCAAGATGAGTGGCAGCTGAAGTCTTCAAGGACGGCCACGATTCTTCGAGCTGTCCTTTCTCGTCGCTGCCACCAAGGAGAGCGGTTGTTGACTTGATTTGTCAACTAGTGAGATGCCACGCTCTTGCATGACTCACGCAAGGTGGCGCGCACCCAAGGAAGAAACTTCGGCTAATGGACACGCACAATCCAGCTGCCGCTCGCCCAAATAGCCACCGGTGCCTTCAGCTGTTGACTAGGAAAGTCAACAAGTAAACCATCGAAGATGAACCGAATAGCAAGCAGAGGGAGAGACTAACCGAGCGAAACAGTGAGTGAGAGAGAGAGAGAGAGAAATCGAGCAAATGAAACCGCGAGCAGAGCGAGTGATCCGCGAGAGGGCAGCGAAGGAAGAGGGAAAGGACAACCCCTCTGCCATGTGCTTGGACGCTGCCGCTGTCCCCGTTGCGCCATAGCCACCGTTCCACTTGAGCCGCAGCTGCCGCACCGCCGAACCGAACTCCCTAGCTGTTGAACAGTAGGACTTGAGGCAAGTAAAAGTTCACTAACCTATATAATGCAATGCTGTTTTGGTCTGATGTAGTGCAATAGACTTGGAAATGTTTGGGTTTTGGATGGTGGATGCTGAATTTTGGGTGATTAGAGTAGAAATGGATTGAGGAATTGAGGAAACGCTTTGGTTTTCTATGGATGCTTTTAAATTCCTTTGAACTACATTATGAAATGTAGATTTGGATGGACTTTTGGACATAAAATTAGCCAAGATATAGGCATCGGATTCCATTGAATCCATGTGATCTGGAATTACTCATGTGTAGCCTAGTAATTTTGTCGATTTTCTATAGAAATTTCTAGTATGATTTTGGTCTTGATTTCTTCATGAAAGCTGTAAGGAATTGTTTAAACTATAACATATATTTTGGTCAGATTTTTCGAAATTCATATAGTGGCATAAATTTATTTTGATGTGCGGTACTTTGCTGTTGGAGTGTAAATTCTGGAATAAATTTGGGGCTGAGTCATGCAATCTGTTGCAATTCATACATAATTATTTTGGCTTAGTGTTATTCATGAAACTTTTTCCTTTAGGCCTTATTTATAACATATCAAAAGTTTAGAATATTCTGAGCTCATTTAGGGGTTATTCCAATTTTTTTTTTCTAAAACTGTGCATTCTGATGTTTGAGCTATTTTATTTCAAGTTTGCTCAATTTTCCTCAAGGGTGAATGCATCTTGATTTATCATTTGATACGATGATGTTGGTATTCAGCATATTATCCAACATTGAGATTTGATGAAAACTCATGGGTGTTGACACCTAAATTTTGATTAGGTTTTTAATTAAGTTTCTTTATTTATGTATTTTTCCTCATTTTTGGATAAAAAAACAAATGATAAAAACAACAAAAAAATTTATAAAAACCTACAAAAAGTAAGAAAAAAAAAAAAAGGAAGCAACCAAAGGAGGGCTGGGCCAACAAGCCCAGCCCCTCCTCTCTCGCGTGAGCCCTTAGCCCGGCCCGCGTAGCCCGGCCCCCTTTCCTCCTTTTTCTTCCTTTTCTTCCTTCTTCTTCCTTTTTTTTCTTTGCTCCTTCCTCCTTCGCCTTTGTAGGTCACGCGCAGCAATGGCGACGTGCTCAAGGATGCCTACAACGAAGATGGGAGAAGTAGACTTGCAGTGACGGGATGCGCAAGTGGGTAGCTTGGAGTGGACACCGGTTCGGCCGCACCCAAGGTCGATCGGTATGCGCCGACCGGCGGCCGAACCCCCGTCGACCGGCACCCCTCCGCCTATAAATAGGCCCCTCCCGATGAAGGCCAGACAGACACCAACAGAGAGAGATCAAAAGCTGGCGAGCATAGCAAGCTTCCTCCGAGAGACTTCAGGGGAGGCCTGAGCGCTAGCAAGCCCAAATCTGAGGGAGAGGAGAGAGATCGGAGCCGAAGTGGAAGAAGTCGAGATCGTAGAAGGTCGAAGCCGAGGAGAAGAGGTTCCGAAAGGCCAGAACTGAGAAGCCGAGGACCTGCCTTCGTTGCCCCATCGCGACCTTCGCTGCCTCGTCGCGTTCGTTGCTCTGGGCAGTCGCCTCCACTGCCAATGACGCCGTCCTGCCACTGTTCGTCGCCATGTCGTGCCTTCTCTGTAGGCAGGTAACGATGGGTCTCGCTCGCGCCGTCACCGTCGAAGCCCTAGCCACTGTTCATCCGTGCCTCCGCCACTAAGTCACCGCCGGGTGACGTCGCAACTTCCCCCCTCTCGGCGCCACGAATTGTCGAGCTCTAGGGTTCCCACAAAGCCGGGTCATCGGGTCAGGTAGGGTTTCACCAGACCAGGTCGTCGGGTCAGGCCGGGTCATTTTCAAACACGGGCCCATTTTCGTCTCACGTGCCAGGCATTCTTGTTAATAAAAACAATCGGGTTGGGCTTGCAACGCAGGCTCATCCGTGTCTTGGGCAGATGGCCCTAGGTCGGACCCAACTTTGGATCCGACCCGGGTTGTTTATAATATAATAATATTTTAATAAAAAATAAAAAATAATTTACTTTCCAAAAAAACCAAAAATATCAAAAATATCCATATTTTCCCAAAAAAGTCAGAAAAGCCAAAAATCATTTATATGTTCATAAAAATGAGAAAAAGAAAAAAATGTTTTTCCTCTACAAATGCATGGAAAACCCTAAAAAATCCAAAAAGTTTTAGGGTTTAAACAAGATTAGGTATCGAAAGGGCATTAGTGATTAACTAGTGTAATCAAGTCACCGATCTTAATATTTTTGGTTGCGCAGTAGCAAGTATTTCTCCTGGTACTTCGCTCGGGTTTCTAATCAACCCACCTCAAATCGATTAGTGGTGACTCCGTTTTAAAATCAACTTACAGTTAAAAATATCAAACCATTAAGTCGTAAATTGGTGAACTTGGGAGTCCAGGCTAAAATAGACCTAGCTAAACCATTAGCCTCCGCAAGGCGCTCACCCTGATCGAGTGCCAAAGAAAAAAGAGGTCGCAACAACTTGGCGACTCCACTAGGGACTTTGAGGACTTAGGTCTTTTCATCTTGTTTAAACACTTTATTGACTTGTTTTTAATTTTTTATGTAGGTTAATAGCTTAGAAGTTCTTTTTGATTTTGGTTAAAATATAATGCTTTGTGATTATAAACTGTTGTGCATGCTTTACTATTTCAGCACTACACAGGGCACACACAACCCGGCCGCCAGACCTGGGCCGCCATAGGATATTTAGGATCGTGTTAAGAAAGATATGGCCTCGAACGCGAGACTGCGATGTAGAGGCTGCCTTTCTTTTCCCCGAATTTCTTCAGCCGAGGTTAAGAAGGTATGCTACCAACGCGAGACTGCGACAGGCGGACGCCCTTTTAATCTCAACAAACCTTTTTAGTTAGAAATCAAGCCGCACATATCATGTGCATGTCTATGTAATTGTCATCAATTTTCTCGCGTGATGTAAGTTTTTTTCGTGTACTTTACAATTTACTTACCTTCCTGCATATATTGAGCGGTCCATGATTAGTCTAGGATTTAATACAACGGTCATTTAAATTTGGAAATAATTTTCATAAAATTCAAAAAATTCAAAAAAAAGGAATAAAGAAAAAAATTCTTGCAAAAGAAATTACTTTTAGTTGATGTTTTTATTCTCAAGCATGTTACAAAGGTGTTTTCCGCAAGAATTTTCATTTGCCTAAAAAAAAAAAGGGATAGAAATCTTTTTCAAAATTTGTTGCAACTCATGCTTTCTTTGCCTTTCAAATTGAATATCTTTTTAGTCCATGCTAACATGTCACATGCCCTTTTCTTTCAATCCATGCTTAGGAAATCCTCTACCTTTTCATGAATAAACAAATAGAGTAGGATTAGATCGTCATCATGGATTGACTCCCTATTTACACCTTGTCTTCACACATGCTTGTTTATTCATGGGCAGGTAATCACGGAACGTCAACGTTCGCCGATCCAAACTCGCTCAAAAGTAAGAGCAAGAATGGCCGAAGAGAATGTATCAAGTCGTGTTGCGGTCATGGAAAGCGAAATGAAGCAAGTCTTCAACGTGCTTCAACACCTCTCAAAATAGATAGATTCCATCCAAGGCAAATTGACTCCTGCCCCGGCCTCAATCGAAGTGTTACTACCACAATCATCCATCCGAGGTGATCAAGGAAGAGATATCGATGATAACATGCCTGAATTGGAGGATGATCCACACCAAACCTCAATTGAGAAGGCTAGGCTAGACAATTTGCCTAAAACTAAGCATGACAAACGTCTTGAAAAGCTTGAGGAGAGATTGAAACAACTGCAAGACCTCCAGGATCCTACTCTAATGGACCTCTCCATTTATTTCAAAGTCTTAATGCTAGAAAAATTCAAAATGCCCGAGTGGCACGACTTGCCCAATGACTCATTTGCAAATGTACTTAGTTCAGATGGCCCAACACGCCAATAATGCACCCTTGATGATCCAGTTGTTCCAATCAAGTCTAGTAGGCCCTGCCCTGAGGTGGTACATCACGAAGAGCATAAACCTCCTCGAAACATGGAGCGAAGTCAGTGAGGCATTTCTCAAGCAGTATGAGTTCATAATGGATATTACCTCTTCTCACGAGGATCTTAAGCGTACCGAGAAGAAGAAGTATGAATCGTTCAAAGAGTATGCCATTAGACAGAGAAATCTAGCCGCCCAAATTAGTCCAACTGACTCCAAGCTGAAAGAGATATTTATCAAAACCCTCCCTTATGAGTATCGCAATCGAATGGTAACCACGATCGCCAAATCATTTAATCAACTCATTCCAGTAGAGGAGCAAATCAAGATAGGGTTGAGCGATGGTTGGTTCACTGAACCTACACCCACGAGCAAGCTCATCATGAAGAAAGACAAAGAACCCTTAGTAAATGTCAATGCAACCCATAATCATCCTCCAACAATTCAGACAAGTGCAGGACAATAACAGACCACCAGACGTCAGTCGTCCCAGTGTTATAGCAACAGGAGACAATTTACTCCACTTCCTGGATCTCCATCACAAGTTTTGGTAGTCCTCCGAAATAAGAACCTCCTCTCGATTGAGCCAAAGCGACCAAACGCAGAAAACTTCTTATTCCAAAGAAAAAAATGCGACTATCACATGGGAGAAGTGGGGCACTCGATTGATGAGTGTTTCGCCCTCAAAAGTTGAATCCAGAACCTGTTAGACACTAAAGCTTTCTTATTCCAGAGCAATCCGCTCCTTGATCACACCAACAAAGTAAACGTAGTATTCAGTTCTGAAGTCGGTCGGATAAAAAATGTCAAAGCACATACCACTAACATTTATCAAGGGCGGGTAGAGGCCGGGTATTATTCAAGCGATGAAGTACCACTCTTAGCAAAAAGAAAGAAGGGCCAGATGACATGACCGCATATTTAGAGACCTTTTCATGGGCGCCATCGACAAAGGATCGTAAGGGGAAATGGGTGCAGGCCCGCTCTAGTAGAACCTTTTTTAAGTTCCTTGCATATTCTCCTACATGGGAACCTATACATTTTTCTTAAGTCTAGCTTGTTTTGTTTTCAATGTCAGTTCCACTTGAGGAACTAACTTTTGAAATCACTCTTTCAAAATGTAAATCCACCTATTACTAAATAAAGTTGAAGACATTTTGAGGGCATGAGGAGACATACCATATCAGCTCGGTGATGCTATGCGACCATGAAAAGAAAATATCATCCAAGGAGAATACTGAGGGCTGGGCTTCCTCATGCTTTCTTGCCCCCAAAGATATATACTTTTGAAAATAGAAAATATTTCATTACCAAAACCTTTCGTCAAAACAAGATGTTAGATTTAATCATGTTTTGTCTTTCTAACTCATTCACTTCCTGTCTCGGAATATCTTCCCCATCCTCCTTGACTTAGTGTGATAGGGGGCATTTGAAACTAGCGCATCATGTGAACTCGCCAAATTCGAAGACACCCTGCCAAGAAAACAGGGGCAAACAAAAAGAATCATCCCACTTCAAAGAAATTAAGTTTTATTCTCTGAATATAATTTTGGAAATGATGTCCTCTCTCTTCTATTTGCAGGAAACGAAAGATAGGACATAATAGGTACATGCATACGGTTGAAATCAAGCCGTCCCCAGGAGCTTTGTGCACTCCACCTCATTCCTGCCCAACTCCTTCTCAAGCTGGAGCAATGTCTTTTTCCCACAACGTGCCCGAGCAATTAGATGCTGTGGTTTCATCAATGGGATTTCCAGCTTTGACAAGCCAAGAAGTGTAGAAAAGGAATTTCTTCTCTTCCTTTGAATTGATTACTATCAACAGGGAGAAAATCCAGACAGTTGAAACGATCTCTAGCCCCTATTCAGACGATGACTAGGGCCTAGAAACCTCACTTCATGCTCCAAACACATGTTCTCCCAAGAAGTGATTGCCATCAGAGAATTGGAAGTTTTGATTGTCCATCTCAGATTCCATGGAAGCTTGAAGTACATGACTTTGCCAAATGCTGCTAATGGTCATATAGTCAAAGACAAAAGAAAATTCCATAGAAGAAAGGTGTTGAAGATGAATCAACGACCATCAATCATACATACATGGCCACGAATGAAGAGGGCCAATTGAAAGAAATGTCAAACTGTGTCAAGACGAAGAGGCTATCATCAACATATAAAGATCCCTAGGAGTCAGCAAATACAAACTTTGGAGAAGAGTAATTTGGTATTGTTTCCAATACTCCCCCCTCTCTCTGGATTCACTTTTGACATATTCCCCCTATTGGCAGGAAGCATTAGGATTTAAGAGCCAAACTTGATGGTTAGATTTGGCAAATCAATATTGGCCAAGCTAGTACATGGAAATGACCCGTATCAAATTCACCTAACTTCATGTAAAAGGACGTGTCATCCAAAAGCTGGTTTGGTTAAATGAAAAAAGAAGTGCACTACTGATGCCACCGGCGCCTTAGCCTAGTGTGGGAGAATAATTGACTTAACGAAGCAAGAGACATAGAACTTCGTGGCCCACTCGCACTTTTGGTCCATCCAATCATCTGCAAACCAGTGAAGGGATCACTTGTCACGCCCCGATCCTCGGTCACGTGCCCATCCTTCATCTTTGGTCGATTTTAAAATGCGATATCCAAGGACTATGTATCGCCGACCCTTTCATTTTCATTAGCACATGCGGAAGTAGTTATAAATTCCCAAACAATAAAATAATGGGATAGAAAAGTAGGGCCATATTTTTCATATTGAAATTCATAACCACACTTTTATACAAGCACCTCATAGTATATAATGCAATACTATTCACAGGGGTCTAATCTAACACTTATCCACATATAATCAAGGTCTAACAAAACATGATAGGATCTCAGTCCTCATCCGGGTTATACTCAGGATCCTCCTCTGGATCATATTCTTCTTCAAAATCTTCCTCCTCCTTAGGTTTTCTCTTCAGATTCCTTCTCCTCAGGCTCCTCATCTGAGTCCTGAAATGGTTATTCAATAACCATTGAGATCATGTCTCAGCAAGTTCTACCCCCTAAGACTCAATTAGTAAACCAATACGCTAATTGGGCTGCCTATGCACACACGAGTCAGAGGACTTACCTTGACCTCAGATTCCACACCTGCATATTAGCACAATGCAATAGGCACCTAAGCAATCACATCACGGATCAATATCTCGATCAATCGACCTAGTTGATTTCATGTCAATCTGACCATTTCCCAGTCGCCTCCCTTATTCATTCTCAATTCTTACTCACGGCTCCATGAGCACAGTCTACCAAATTTCTTGGCAACAAATTACAGTCCAAAGGACATCACCTATCTCTAGGTGGCAAATTAGGGCCCAATGGGCGCGACCTTTAATAGGTGGCAGATTACGGCCTTATCAGGCACGACCCCTATCGAGTGACAATTTACGGCCCAACGGGCGCGACCTCTATCAGGTGGCAATTTACGGCCCAATGGGCGCGACTGACTCCAAATTCGGTGGCAAAACTCGACCCCATTGGCACAGCCATACTTTGGTGACTTTCGAGGTTCAACTTACAACCTCTCACCATTCTCTCTATTTTATAGCCCATCAAAGCATTACGGACGCTATACACCATTTACCAAACGATTACTCAATTTCAATCAATTTAGGAATAATTCCTAAAATTCCACAATTAATTCAATTCAACACAATTCAAAACTCAAATAAATAAATGGACTGCACCATGACAATCAGCATGAAATTCCGGTCATTGGCTATCCCTGCCTAATTTCTGGAAAATAAATAAATAAATAAATAATTTCGAAAATTAATAAATAACTACTAAAAATTCAATTTAGGCTCGTAATGCTTGATTTGATGCCAGAACAGATCGGGAAAAATCCCAAGATGCATTCAATAAATAGAAGTACGTCTCTACTTGCTAATTACACGAACCAAACACCTAACATTCATCATTAAGTTACTAATTAAATTACTCTAAACTTATCTAATCACCTAATTACACTTAATTAAATCTAATCAACCCTTAAGCATAATTAGCAAACTAAGAAAGCATTAGTGAGTAAAACTCACTTGATTAAAAGTGAGGACCAGAACACCACGACGGCGGCGCAACGGCGGCCGAATTCCGAATTTTTGGCGACGTCGGCGGACACTCGGACTGGGCTTGGCTCCATGGGCTTGGGCTGGGAACTGGGCTTGACTGCGCGGGCCTCAAGAACTCACTGGGCTTCAAAAAGCTGGGCCGAGTTACTAATTCTTTGGGCCGAAAACTGGGCTTGGGCTGCTGCGAACTAGGCCAAATTCCAATGGGCTAAACTGTTGGACTTTTGGGCTTCAAATGGACTGAGAATGGGCTGTTTGGCTTGGGCCGAACTGCTGTTCACTTGGGCTGTGATGTGGACTGCAATTGGGCTGCCGAATCAGGTTTTGCTGGGCCCAAAAGACATGCTGGATTAACTGAAACTTGCGGCAGAATTCATGGATTGGGCTGCAGATTTGGGCCGAAGGAAGAAATACGTGGGCTGCTCCTTGGCCTGTTGACCACAAGTGAGAGAGGTAGCAGGTCCACGAGCTGAAGAAGAGTGACTACGCGGACAGGAGCTGCTTCGGAGGATCTCACAAGTGTGGAAGTTGGGCTGCTTCGGCTTCGGCTAGAATCACGAACAAGAAGATGGAAGCTGCGAAGTCCACGAGTTGGCTGGGGACGTTCGAGCGTGGAGGTGGCGAAGGTGCTGGAGCAGCGAAGATTCAGACGTGAGGCACGTTGAAGCAATTGCTTCTTCACGTGGGCAGCTCATGCTTCGGTGGACGTTGTTGGTCTTCGTGGCAGCTTGATAAGAAGACCCGGTGGAGGCAACTCGGTAGGATTTGTAATTGACGTGGGCTGAAAGAAAATCGATGGAAATTGAGGTATAAAAGAAGAGGTGGGCGTTGACGGGGGCGTGTGGCAACGAAATGGATTTCGGTGAAGTGGATGAAGCTGCAGACGTCCATGTGAAAGCTTCGTTTGAGAGAAGTGGACTTGGAGGAGGGAAGACCAATGTTGGTGGAGGGTGTGGGCTTCCAAGACACGCACGAAGAAAAGCAGAAAAATGAAAGCAAAATAGAAGCTAAAGGAGATGGATTGATCGAATGAGGAAGAAGTCGGAGGAAGAGGGTACATGCGTGAGAAGCCAAGGGGAAGAAAGTCAATGAGAGATATCCATTCCATTAATTGTTGGTTCCCTATAAAGCCCACATGCATAAACCCTTGTCTCCCTTTACTTTCTTATAAGATAATTCCACCAATTAATAAATTTTGCTGCCTAAAATGCTGCCCCACACCTTATTCCGAATTTCTAAATCTTAGGATCAATTTCATCACTCAATTACCCAAATTGAGGTCCAATTTCGCTGTAGAAAAATCCCGAATAATTTTCTGTAAGTCCCCAACACTCAAAAGCTCGGCTTGGAAGTCAAAACTCACTTAAATTCGGCCCGTACAAATTTCCGTTAATTTTCTGCGACATCCGAATCGATTTTCCGTAAAACTCTCGGAATCTCTAAAAATTTCTCAAAAAGACAAGAGGACGTTCTATAAATGAACCATGACATGCTCAAACGTTCGATTCCCGAAACCGAATTCAATTTCATGGTTAAAATCGACCGAATGTGATTTTAGTCCAATCCAACCTATTAAGTAGCTTTTAGGGATTTTACCGCGGTTATATCCCTTAACGGCTTCACCCAATAGATTGGTTAACTCATGAGTGATCAGCTCAGAGAAAAAAGACCATCGGCGTGTCGACGAGATGCCCATTTCTTATATTCGGGACGGGTCGAAAATTCAGGATGTCACATCACTTGACCGTAAAAAATGCGGATAACAAATCAAGGAAAGACATGTCAAACTCTGATAAGTTCTCCTAAGCAAAATGGCATCTTGAGTAATCACCAAAGCAAATGACAGAAAATCTTCAAGCCTCAACTCACATTTGATTTTAGCCAGACTAAATTGATCTACTTGTACATCTTCTCTTCTGCAGGGGCAAAAGCAAAGATGCCCGATCAGATTCTCAATCCTTGGCTGATTATTCATGTGTCATATCCCTAATCAATAGGGAAAACCATCGACGCCCGTTTGCGAATAACCCTTTTGATGTTCAAAATTTAACATATTTGGAAACACCTTTATGTTAACCCTTAAAGTTGTCAATACGGTCTCTTTTGAGTCAAAACCATTCACTTGTTTTGAGAGTACAAACTCTCTCATGTTTAAAATGTTGCATGCATTTTCCAAATGGATTTTTGCATGATGATTTTGTCTATCTAGATCACTGATTCCACTGAGGATTATTAGAATAGACAGCTAAGTGAAGAATACAAGATTGATTGAGCATGCTGGATGAGGTGCGTCAAAATGATGACAGGCAAGCTATATCCTACACACAATCCCCCATCTATAGACTTGTGAGATGAGTGCAGAAGATTCCATGGCTGCAGGGTAAAGAGTTCTCTTGCGAATGGTACGATAACCAAAATAGTGAGAGGCATTTCATTGCTCACCCCTTTGAGCTCCTTACACTGGTGAAGTTTCTGTCCTACCCCCCGTCAAGAACCACCCACACACTGGGGCAGATTGGAGGCGAAGTAGCATCACAAGGTGAGAAGAGAGATAGAAATTTTCTTGCTCACATTTGCATCAATCTACAGGTGTCTTTATTGCATATGAACATTTATGTTAATTTAAGTGCCCTCGAATGACGAAGAGCAATTCTTTCTCTACGCACTTGTATTAATTGTACAACCCAATTGAGTCTATAATTCCACCCTCACATGGAGGCAAAACAAAAGTTACTGCCATTTAAGCAGCATAGCCTAGAGCGTCGACTGAAGATGAAGACTCAAGAGTCTAATAACGGTGCTTCGATTGAACTTGCCTAGGCCAGTTCCTCTAATGACAAGAATAAAAAAATAAGGGCATAAAAAAGTAGTGTACCTGGTAAAAGCAAGGTCAATGCCCATAAATGAAGAACTGGAATAAAAAACAAAGGCATGAAAAAGCAGTGTGCCTGGTAAAAGCAAGGCCAATGCCCCCCAGTTAAAAATATTCCTAAGAGAAGTTGCTTTGTGGTTTGATTGATAGAGCTTCCATCTGACAGTGAGAAGAAAGACCTGTGACAAATGCCAAGGCAATCACCAACTCTCACCCTCTTACATGTGAGCCAAGTCTACATTACATTCCCATTGTAAAAGTTTATTTAGATTGGGGCACTTCAATTAATGTAGGATTTCATATGTACATAAGCATCGCTCGAAGAAGTACGAGCAAGATTACTCTATCTCTTTTCGCAGAGTTCATGACTTGTAAACCTGGAGGTGATCCTGCAACATTTCGTCCATCGGCTTCGACCTTGATAGTCCCATTTGATGAGCCGCTGACCAAGTCTTCATCATAGTTTCAACAAAGACCTCTCTCATTGGTAAAGTTGTACCATTTGCGAGAATACTCGGACCCCTGCTGACATGATGATAGTGAGAAGTGTGGTCCTTATAAATCCTGCATCAATGGTCAGGATAGCCTTTTCCATGAGAGTGAGTGGAAAGTCCTTTCAGACTAAAAGTCCCTCATCTTGCATGCTCAAGACATCTACATTCTAAATGAAGATTATCTTTCAAAAATCTTCCCCAGTGGAATTCGGATGATGCAAAATTGAAAAAATTGTCATGCATGAATCCCATTTGAATTCATGAATTTATAGCATATAATCATGTGCGCATATTGTGCAAATAGCAGACATACTCTCAGAAATCAGAGATATTGCCAGGTAAGCATATCCCTATCCCCATTTGTCTTAAAGTACCTACCACTGTCCAGGTACTCTCTTCTTGACACTCGACCTATTCGAGTCATCCCTTGAGTTTGGGTGCTTGCAAATGTCTAAGTATCCCCTTGTCTTGGAGTACCCACCACTTGACGGGTACTCCCTCTTATCGACACTCGACCCATTTGAGTTGTCCCCAAAGTATTGATATTTGCGACTATCCAAGTATCCCCCTGTTTTTGAGTGCCTGCCATTACTCAGGTACTTCCTCTGTTGACTCTCGACCTGTTCGAGTTGTCTTTAAAGTTTCGATGCTCGTGACTGTCCGAGTATCCTCTTGTCATTAAGTACCGGCCACCGTTCGGATACTCCTTTTCCGTGACACTCACCCTGTTCGAGTTGTTCTCAAAATTGTGTCATTGAATACTAGCAGCCGCTCAAGTATTCCACCACATTATGTGCCTGCGATTACCCAGGTATGTGTTCTTACACTTTGTACACCTGTGTGCTTGCGGCCATTCAGGTAAGCCTCGTGCTACATTCAAATTCTCAATTACCAAGTGGTGAGAGACCTTCATGAATATCCAAAATACATCTTCAATATTCCCCAATTACCAGGAGGTGAGAAACTTTCATGAATATCCCAGGTACGTCATCGATATTCCATTTATCAGGAGACTTTCAAAGATGACCAAATATTCTCTAGAGTTTAGTACTTGTGATTATCTATGTACCCCCTTCGATACCTACGAAAGTCCAGGTATCCTCCAAGAGTTTGTACTTGTGATCATCCAGGTACCCCTTCGATACCTATGAATGTCCAGGTATCCTTCGGAGTTTTATACTTGTGATCATCCAGGTACCCCTTCGATACCTGTGAATGTCCAGGTATCCTTCATAGTTTAGTACTTGTGATCATCCAAGTACCTCTTCGATACTTGTGAACGTCTAGGTATCCTCTAGAGTTTAGTACTTGTGATCATCCAAGTAGCCCTTCAATACTTGTGAACATCCAAGTATCCTTCAGAGTTTAGTACTTGTGATCATTGAAGTACCCTTTTGATACCTACGAAAGTCCAGGTATCTGTCAGAGTTTAGTACTTATGATCATCCAAGTACCCCTTCGATACTTGCGGAAGTCCAGGTATCCTTCAGAGTTTTGTACATGTGATCATCCAGGTACCCCTTCGATACTTGTGAACATCCAGGTATCCTTCAAAGTTTAGTACTTGTGATCATTTAAGTACCCCTTCGATACTTGTGAACGTCCAGGTATCCTCCAAAGTTTAGTACTTGTGATCATCCAAGTACCCCTTTGATACTTGTGAACATCCAGCTATCCTCCAGAGTTTAGTACTTGTGATCATCCAAGTACCCCTTCGATACTTGTGAACATCCAGGTATCCTTTAGAGTTTAGTACTTGTGATCATCGAAGTACCCTTTTGATACTTGCGAAGTCCAGGTATCTGTCAGAGTTTAGTACTTGTGATCATCCAAGTACCCCTCTGATACCTGCGGAAGTCCAGGTATCCTTCTGAGTTTAGTACTTGTGATCTCCAAGTACCCTTTCGATACTTGTGAACGTCCAGGTATCCTCTAAAGTTTTGTACTTGTGATCATCCAAGTACCCCTTCGATACCTACGAATGTCCAGGTATCCTTTAAGAGTTTGTACTTGTGATCATCCAAGTACCCTTTCGATACTTGTAAATGTCTAGGTATCTCCCAATAAACGGATGCCTTGAGAAAGGTTGGCGCATCTCCCGAGAAAGGTTGAGTACCAACCGGTGTCCTTGACTAAGGTTAGACACCCCCAACAAATTGATGCCCTGAGAAAGGTTGGCACATCTCCCGAGAAAGGTCGGGTAACAACCGGTGTCCTTGATTGAGGTCAGGCACTCCCAACAAATTGATGCCCTGAGAAAGGTCGGCGCGTCTCCCGAGAAAGGTCGGGTACCGACCGGTGTCCTTGACTAAGGTTAGGCACCCCCAATAAATCAATGCCCTGAGAAAGGTCGGCGCATCTCCCGAGAAAGGTCTGGTAAACAACTTATTGTTCTAACAGGCAACCGAAGAAAGGTTCGGGTCCTGGGAAGGCGATTCCCCATCAAGGCGACCGAAGAAAGGTTCGGGTTCTGGAAAAGCAATTTCCCGTCAAGGCGACCGAAGAAATGTTTGGGCCTTAGAGGAGTAACTTCCTCATGTCATCAAGTAAGATGATACCCTGATACTTGCCAAACTCGAGATTCGCACCCTATCTCACTCACTCCTGGTAAGTAACTACAGGTATTTTCTTATCCGTATTAGTATGTGTAATGTTATATTCCTCATTTCTTGCAAAGGACACTAGGTCCCAAATAAGATAGAATCTATTGCATATGCATGGAAAAATTTAGGTATTAGTTTGTCTTTGAATGCAACCTTTACGAACTCACCTTCAAAGAGGGGCAGCTATTAACACCTAAATTTTGATTAGGTTTTCAATCAAGTTTCTTTATTTATGTATTTTTCCTCATTTTTGGATAAAAAAACAAATGATGAAAACAACAAAAAGAATTTATAAAAACCTACAAAAAGTAAGAAAACATAAAAAAGGGAAGCAACCAAATGAGGGCTGGGCCTACAAGCCCAGCCCCTCCTCTCTCACGCGGGCCCTTAGCCTGACTCTCACAGCCTGGCCCCCTTTCCTCCTCTTTCTTCCTTTTCATCCTTCTTCTTCCTTCTTCCTTCTTTTTCTTTGCTCCTTCCTCCTCTGCCTCTGTAGGTCATGCGTCATGCTCAAGGATGCCTACAATGAAGATGGAAAAAGTAGAATTACAGTGACGGGACACGCAAGTGGGTACCTTGGAATGGACTCCAGTTCGGCCGCACCTAGGGCCGATCGGTGTGCGTCGACCGGCGGCTGAACCCCTGTCGATCGACACCCCTTCGCCTATAAATAGGCCCCTCCCGATGAAGGCCAGATAGACAACAACAAAGAGAGATCGAAAGCTGGCGAGCGTCGCAAGCTTCCCCCAAGAGACTTCAGGAGAGGCCTGAGCGCTCGCAAGCCCAAATCTAAGGGAGAGGAGAGAGATCGGAGCCGGAGTGGAAGAAGCCGAGATCGTAGAAGGTCGGAGCCGAGGAGAGGAGGTTCCGAAAGACTAGAATTAAGAAGCCGAGGACCTGCCTTCGCTGCACCATCGCGACCTTCGCTGCCTTGTCATGTTCGTTGCTCTAGGCAGTCGCCTCCACTGCCAACGACGTTGTCCCGCCATCGTTCGCCGCTGTGCTGCGCCTTCTCTCTAGGCAGGTAACAACCGGTCTCGCTCACGCCGTCACCGTCGAAACCCTAGCCACCGTTTGTCCGTGCCTCCGTCGCCGAGTCACCACCGGGTGACGTCACAGCTTCCCCCTCTCGGCGCCGTGAATTGTCGAGCTCTAGGGTTCTCGCGAAGCCGGGTCGTTGGATCGGGTAAGGTTTCACCAGGACTAGGTCGTTGGGTCGGGCCGAGTCATTTTCAAACACGGGCCCATTTTCATCGCATGGGCCAGGCATTCCTGTTATTAAAAAAAAACTGGGTCGGGCCTGCGTTGTAGGCTTGTCCGTGTCTTGGGCGGATGGCCCCGGGTCGGACCCAACTTTGGATCCGACCTGAGTCGTTTATATTATAATAATGTTTTAATAAAAACTAAAATAATAAAAAATAATTAATTTTCCAAAAAAAAACCAAAAATATCAAAAATATCCATATTTTCCCAAAAAAGCCAAAAAAAGTCGAAAAAGCCAAAAATGATTTATTTGTTCAAAAAAAATGAGAAAAAGGCAAAAATGTTTTTCCTTCACAAATGCATAGAAAATCCTTAAAAAATCCAAAAATCTTAGGGTTTAAACAAGATTAGGTACTGAAATGGCATTAGTGATTAAATAGTGTAATCAAGTCCCCGATCTTAATATCTCTAGTTGCGCAGTAGCAAGTATTTCTCCCGGTTCTTCAGTCGGGTTTCTAATCAACCAGCCCAAAATTGATTGGTGGTGACTCCGTTTTAAAATCAACTTACAGGTGAAAAACATCAAACCATTAAGTTGTGAATTGGTGGACTTGAGAGAGTCCGGGCTAAAATAGACCTAGTCGAACCATTAGCCTTTGCAAGGCACCCGCCCCGATCGGGTGCCGAAGAAAAAAGAGGTCGCGACAATGGGACATCCGATGTCATTGCATTGAAAGTGTTTTTATTGAAATAATATGAGATGATAATGCTATCGTTGGACCCTCGGGTCAACGATGCCTCGGGAGTGTCGGGATGCCTGATGGTATGTCGGTACGTAATTCTGGAGGGTCAGGGTAACCATTTTCATGGCAAGCCTTGGAGGTTTCCCTGGGAGTGTCAAGATGCCTGGTGGTATATCAGTATATAATTCCGGGGGATGCTCGGTGGTATGTCGGTACGTAATTCTGGAAGGCAGGGATAACCATTTTCATGGCGAGCCCCGGAGATTCCTTGTGATGTCAGGTGGGATGCGAGATGCCTAAAGGTGTGACGTAACACGCTCTGGATGCCCGGTGGCCTAGTGGCGTAATGCCGGAGGACTTCGCGATGCTAGGATTGGGTGTGAATGCCTAGAAGGACGCAAACATTGGTCCTCTAAGGGGTGAAACCTTTTGAATATTAAAACTGATGGCTCTACTAAGCATGTATGTGGTCTGGTTATAGGATTAAATTGTGTGACATGGAATGGGACGTGTCATAACAGTTTGGTTCTATGATCGGGACTTATGTGACTGGGAATGATGCGTCTTGGTTTTTGAAACTGCACGGGTCATTGCATTAAAAAGTTTTATGGATCCAATGCGTACTCATTCCTTTAGATATATGTTTTGTATATCTTGCACAAAATTTGATTATGATGGTTACGCACAATATAGTTTAGTGAATCTTTTATTGCTGAGTGGTTGTACTCACCTCTTTTGAGGACTAACATTTCAGACTAGACAAGATACCTCTACTACCACCGCCACTAGCAAATGGACCGAGTGGTTGGATATGATCGCGAGGAGGAGGACAGCAGAGGAAGGAACTTTGGGACGCCGACACTGATCGATGGACTTTAAGTATATGACTATTGGAAAAAGATGTCGGTCATCTTTTCAAGTATAGCTGAGTATAGAAGACTACGGCATTTTGGTGTACCGACTAAAGATGTCCATCTAGTTTTATATAAATAAAAGTGTTTGGCTTATTACCTATAAACGTGTTTAGTTGGTGTGCATTGTTTTAAATACAGGAAGGGAAGTTGATGGATGCGCTTCCGTTATATAAACTGCGTAGGGACCGACTTAAAAGATATAAACCCCTAGGATTCATGGACTTGGCAAATTTCTATGGTATCAGAGTAGACCTTTAGGTTAAAAGGAAGCAAAGGCGAGTGTGATCTGTGGCAACCCCAACGGATCGGGGGCCGTTCAAGAGGTGCCACAGGTAGCGTTTCTGGATTAGGTGAGGACTAATTCCGCTCAAATTTTTCTACAATCCATGCATCAATTCGTTGAACTGTCTGCAGCTCTATTTGAATGTTGATCTCCGGATGCGACCATATAGTAGTAGTCCATGGACAAAGCAGAAAAATATGTTCTATAGTTTATGGTGTTTGAGTAGGACAGAGACTGCATACCGGTTCTGAGCATATACGTCTATGATAAAGGTTGGCTTTAGTGGGTAGGGCGTTGTGGCATGGATTCCAAAGAAAGATTCGGATTTTGGGTGCTATCTTCAACTTCCAAATTTGTTTCCACAGCATCTCTGGGGTTTGGTAAGAAGACGATGCTTTATGTTGATTCTTGCTAACTGCTGCATTTTTCATCGCTTGATAACCACTTTTGATTATATAATTTCCGTGAGTGGTTTTTGTCCAAATAAATTTATCTTCTATATAAGAGGGTCTTATCGAAATGGTAAGGATTTCTTGGATAGTATGGAAATTGTAGTAACTGTGAAGTAGGGGTATTCCAAGTATTAGTTTGCATATCTAGAAGTTCAGCGACCTTTACAGGTTCGTCGCAATTCGCCGGGCTGCCCAATATGCCTTTGGGTAGCCATCAGTCTTCCCCGATTCTTATGTTCCGCCCATCACCTACCGACCATTGGAGATTTGGAAGAATTGAATCCCGTCCTAATAGTAGGCCTTGCAACCCCAAGATGGTCGGATTCCTCTCTCAGCATTTATAAAATCTTGAGAATGAAAGTAAATACCTTTGAATAGCATGCTCCATAATGATGTAGGGTGCTGGATTAGACACCAGGCCTGTTTTCCGAGCATTGCCTTGTTGAAAGACATGAGATCTCGAAAGCCGAGACCTCCCTTATTCTTGCTAGTCTTAAGCTTCTTACAATCATTTTGCCACCAGAAACGGGTGATCTTCTTTTCAATGGATATACAAATAGACGCCGGAATTTTAAATATGGACATGGCATACTGTGGGATTGTCTGAACAACAGATTTAATCAGGATTTCCTTTCCACCCTTGGATCTTAAATTTCTTTCCATCCTTTCAATTTTGTGTTCACTCTCCCCATTATCCAAGCAAACATCTCTTTCCTTGATCATCCCCAATCTGAGGGGATCCCCAAATATTTTCCAGTCCTAGCTAGCACTGGGACTCTCAACTCATTTGCCAAATTTTCCTATAAGCTAAGAGGGCAAGCCTTACTAAAAAATATTCCAGATTTATTCCTATTGACAGCTTGTCCCATTGCTAAACAATATTGATTCAGTACATTGGCATGGTTTTGGCATTCCTGTAGCTTACCATTTAAGAATAATATGGCATCATCATCGAAGAACATATGAGATAGAATAGGACACCACCTATTTAGCTGGATGCCTTTGATGTTGCCTATATCAATAGCTTTATGTATAAAGATTGATAAGACATTTGCTAGCAAGATGAATAAATATGGAGAAAGTGGGTCTCCCTGTTTGAGGCCTCGGGTCGGATTGAAGTAGTTCAACTGCTCGCCATTAAATCTTACACTGAGAGAGACTATTGTTATACATTGCATTACCCACCTTACCCAAGTGGTATGAAATCCCGACTTCAGTAGATAATCTTCAAGAAAATCCCACTCTACCTTGTCATAAGCCTTTTTCATGTCCATTTCAGTACTGCCTGAAAATTTTTCTTGCGTTTCCTAGTCTGAAGTTGATGAAGCACCTCTCGGACTATGAGAATGTTGTCTTGGATTTAACAGCCGCTAACAAAGGCACTTTGTTCAATGGACATTAAATCAAGGAGCTAAGGTTTAAGCCGGTTGGCAAGCACTTTGGAGATAATCTTATAGGCATAATTGCATAGACTAATAGGGCGGTCTTGGTCAAGGCTTTCCAGGTGTGGTACTTTCGGAATCAGGGAAATAATTGCATAGACTAATAGGGCGGTATTTTAAAGAAGTCCTATATTGAGAGAAAAATATCGTCCCGTAAAATATCCCAATGAGTTTGATAAAAGAGGCCATTCATACCGTCTGGTCCCGGAGCTTTAGTTGCTCCCAGCTGAAAAGTTGCTGCGCGGACCTCTTCTTGAGTTACCTTAGCCGTCAAAAGATCATTTATTTCCGTTGTAACTACTCGCGAGCATTGGTCAAGGATTGACCCATATCTCGACACCCAACTGATCGGTAGAGATTGGTAAAGAATTGCATCGTCATTTCCTTTAGGTGACTTTCTTCCCTAACCCATCTGTGATCATCATCTTTCAGAATACATATTCTTTCCGTTGCCTTCGTTGGACTGTCATTGCGTGGAAGAATTTAGTATTTTTGTCTCCCCACTTCAGCCAATTTATCCTGGATCACATCGCCCAGAATTGTTCCTCTTGCTGCCATAATCGATGTATCTCCGCTTTCAAATTGTTAACTGACTGCTTATCATAATGGTTGTGTTGTTGATTTATATGAGTCTGGAGTTGCAGTTGCAAACTAGCTATTTGGTTGTGAGCTTTGGAGAACTTCATTTGACTCCATTTGGTGAGGGCCAAGTATACCATCTTTAATCTATATGGCAGGCTGTAATTAGTTTCATGGCCTGAATTCCAGGAGTTAGCTATAACCTCGCTACACTCCTTGTCCTGTAGCCATAAAGCTTCAAAAATAAAAGACTTATGTCGGCGCCCTTGTAAAGCTTCAGTTGTTAACAATAAAGGGTTGTGATTCGAGCCCACTGTAGGTAGCGCGATAACCTCCACTTCAGGGAATGCTAGACGCCAATCCAAATTGCATAGCATACGGTCTAATCTTTCTTTCACAAGTTCATCTCCTTCCCGATTATTTATCCAAGTAAAAGCACAGCCTTTGTTGTCCATATCCATCAGGGAGCAGTCTTGTATTAATTGTCTAAAAGAGTGCATTCTTTGTGGTTCTGCTAATCGCTTGCCTATATTCTCCCAATGGTATAAGACCTCGTTGAAATTCCCAGCACAGAGCCATGGTAAAGTATTTGAAAGAGCTATTTGTCGTAATTCTTTTCAGAAATGTTGGCGAAGCTGATAAACTACAGGTGCATGGACGCAAGTTATACACATAGATATACCACACCTAGTTTCCATACATATCATATCAAAAAAGTCTTGAGTAGATTTAATCATGTTTATCGTAATATGATCGTGCTAAAGGAGTGCCATCCCTCCTACCAAACCAGCTGGGTTGAGTACATAAGATTTCCGGAATTTGAGGCGATGCTAAATTCGAGCAATCACAGCCTCTCAATTCTTGGTTTCCATCAAAAACACAATATCGGGCTTTTCTTTGGCCACAAGGGCCTTAAGGGCTCAAACTGTCAAGGAAGAGCTCAGACCCTGATAGTTCCAGCTTATTATTTTCATTTGTCCCATGGTGGCTGTTGAGGGCTAGCCACCACCGCCCACTTGTCTGTCTCTTCAGCCAACAAAATAGGTGTTTCCATGAGTCGTTTATCATCTAATTCTTTTGATGTAATGCTATGTGAGTCATAAGGGTTATATCGTTTAATTTTCTTTGCAGCTCCTGCTCTGGTGGAAATTCTTGTGTTCTTAGTTTCCTGAGGTTGGTTGTTTCCATGGCTTTCTACTGGATGTCCTGCTTTTTGATAGGAATAGTGATCAACTCACTCTTGGATCCAACTGTAGGGAAATTGCCTTTGCAAAGTTGTGGTTGAATGGAGTAGCTAACAAAGTGAAGAGCAATTGTTGCTAGGTGTTTCATTTTTCCAGTTTCCATTTATAATCTTGTCTGCGCTGCATTTTGACTATCCTTCCCCTGTACAGGTACTTGGTTGCTGGATGCACCCCCTGGCTGCATCTTTGTGCTTTTGTGTTGCTGAATTGGTGGCTGCATATCTTCAGAAGCTCTTTCATTGCAAGGAAGTAGCGCTAGAATCAGATTGGAGGAAGGAGGGGTCTCTGGTATGACCTCATCAACAGGTTGTTCCTACGCCTCATAAAAGGTTCGCCAGCATGGACTATGTTCTTTAACTTCTACCCTCAACCACTATCCATAAGCCATTTTTTCTTTAACTTCCATTTGTGCTTCTGTGAAGGGAAAATCCTTGTAGTACATTGCAAAATGGCCTATTTTCCCACAAGAATAACAAAAGTGTGGGAGTCGTTCATATCTGAATCAAGCCATATTGCCTTCTTTGCTATACGTATTAGTTGACCTGTTTTCAAGGGTTCTCTTAAGTTAATTTCTACACGTGCTTTACCGGCTCTGATTGTTGTTCCATCTTTTGTGTCCAGCTTAACATCAAGCACCTTTCCAATGTGTTTAACAGCTTTGCAAATCATATAATTCGAGCACCATTCTAACAGCAAACCATATATTTGTACCCATAATGCACAAGATGAGAAATCATAACAATGCAAAGGTGTATTAGGTATCCATGGTTTAAAAATGACCAAATGACTTGAAAACAGCCAAGGCCCGCCCTCTTGCACCCTCTGTTTTTCTTCTTCTAATTTGAACTTAGCTACATAGATGCCAGCTTCGCGTTGAAAAATTTCAACTTGTTCTGTTCGCCAAGCTCTTTTTAAAGTATTCTGGAAAGCTTGGAAATTTATAGAGGGGTTGGATGGAATTTTACCTACCAACATCAACTTACATTCTTCCACTTTTTCCACAGGCGGCATATCATCCCAGTCTTTTATTTCTCGTGGGGACCAGAGTCGACCCAAACGTTGGCATAGAGCAGCTAGGCGTGGATCTCCTTCCTGGTCGTGGGGGTCCATGAAGTACAGTCTCCAGAGCAGAATTTCGTCAAGATAAATTTAGGAGGACAATTCGACTTGCAATCAGTTCGACTACACCCGATGTACTAATTTCAAAAGCCATGCAGAAGGATCGGATGGGTTATTGTTGTAAGTTGAAGGAAAAGGGTTGAATTCAGGTGAAGGCCGTTAGGTATTGTCGACAAGGAGGTGAAGATATGGGTGTTTCTTTCAATCCTTCGCTTTTCCAAATTGATACTGTCGAAATCCAAATCTGGGAGCTCGATGAAAAGTAGCAGAGAGGAGGTTAGCTTCCGGGTAAGCACCGAGCGGTCGAATGTGAGAAAACTTCACAAATTAGGGTTTAAAAGCAGTGAACTACCATGGCGGTAGGGAAAAGCTCTACATTTCGAGAGAGAAAAGCTCGAAAACCACTCAAGTTTGTTGATTTAAAAGGCAAAATTTTGGACAACCTCCAATTAAGACAAAACGAGCGTAGATGCTCCGGATCTGAGCTTTTGTCATCGACGGGTTAAACGATGCCCGCAAATTCAGCCTGCGAAGGAACCCTAATTCACCGACAAAAAAAAAAAGGAACCCTAATTCTCGCCACTCATTGCGTAGCGGGAGTCGCTCTCTTTCTTCGAAAAAGGTCGAGCGAAAATTGATAAATTAAACCTGAAGTGACGGTGCGAGGACGATCTTCAACGGCCCATAACCTCCATTAACGGCTGCATCAACGAACATGTCTCGCTTTCGTGACGAGGGTTTTGCCTTGTTTTTGTCTCTGCTGGGTGCCACAGGCAGTCCTTAAATGCTGGTGACTCGTAGAAACCCTAGATGACTCTACATCAAGTCATTCGCGACAGGATCGCCTGATTTCGTGGGAGTATGTATGTGCGGCGTGGAATAACTTGCTTCTCTTCTTACTGTTATTTATTGATTTATTTATTTCAAATACAATCATACATTAATGAGTTAATTCTCACAATATACTATATCAACCTCACAATTCTTGTTAAATACATATATTATCGACACCATGACCGGACATTTCAGCTTAGGAGATTATCGAATTTAACCCTTGACCCTTATATTCACCTTTGAATGTATATGGTAACTCGATCAATTAATAAATTCGAGAACTAATCTCTTTTTCCCCTAGAACATGTGTGCCTACTTTGTCTTAATCAATCAATTGGAGGAACGTGTTGGCCAAAAGAAATTGTTGGTAAAATGTCATCTTTGATCGTCTGCTTGAGGACATTGGACATTAATATAAATGAAGCGGTCTCTATCGCAAGGAACGATATTTATTCGGGTGGATAACTGCTTTTTACACTTAGGGCACATTTGGTAACGTTTTTATTCAAAAATTGTTCCAGGGAATAGAAATAATTTTTCTATTTCTGTTTCCTGGAACAATTTTTTAACAGAAGAACGCGTTTGGTAACTACACAAAATTTCTGTTCCTAGAATAGAAAAGGAATAGAAACACGTTTGGTAAACTTGTATAATTTTTTAATTTTTTTTAATTTTATTTTTCCTTTTTTTCTTTTTTCTTCCTTTTGGCCGGCAACTGGCCGACGAGGGCCGACGGCCTCGCCTCGCCTCGCCTAGCCACCGGTGAGGCTCGGCCTCGCTAGGCCACCGCTAGGTGACGCCTCGTCGGTGGTGGGCGAGCTCGGCCTCACCAGCCGACGAAGGTCGACCTCGCCTTGGTTAGGCGAGCTCGAGCTCGCCTAGATCCGGCGAGGTTGAGCTCGCCCAGCCACCGATGAGGCTCGGCCTCGCCGATCTAGGCGAGCTTGAGCTCACCTAGCCAAGGCGAGGCCTAGCCTTGCCGAGGGCCGGCGACGCTCCGGCGAGGTCGCCGGCCCTCAATGGCCGATTGCCGACCATAGCTAAGGCTGGTGACCGACCAAAGAAAAAAGAAGAAAAATGAGAAAAAAAAAGTGTTTCTCGGAATTGTTCCCGAGAACAAGAAACAAGTTTTTTTGTACTTTTTGTTTCTTTTCCAAATCAGTTCTTAGGAACAAAAGTGTAAACAAATGTGTTTTTATTCTTTTTTTGTTCCCCGGAACAAAAATTTATGTTCCGGGGAACAGAAATAGATTTAAACAAATAGGGCTTTAGCCGCTAGGATGAACCCCAAAAATTCATATGCCTGGACAAAGTGTGAGGACATTGGATGTCCAATCAGAGAGATTTCCGCTCTATCACCTCCAAAATTTTTTACAATAAACAATTTCGTTCATGGTCTTGTCAAGGTACACGTGTGCAAGTTTCAATTGCATTAAGAAAAATTCCGTAAACATACATAGGTCGGTTCATGACCACCTCATTCTTATAGATAAGATTGTGTTTTTCCCCTATATATACTTTTATTTTCTATATTCTAACAGTTACATCGTAATTATTAACCTTCTGGTTCCACAACATTACATATAATACATAAAAAAAAAAAAAAGACCAACTATGCCTAAATTCTTGATTTGCAATTGTGGCTGTGCTTCTCAATGATAAAGTTGGACGGTGGACCTAGACCTTCCAACAGAAAATTCTGAGGGTAACAGTTTCTTGTGTCAAAGAATTGGACAACTTTAGTTTGGTTTTGGTAATCCTAGAATTATGGTTAGAGAGAGAGAGAGAGAGAGAGAGAGAGAGAGTACGAGCCTAACAACCTAAACAACCTAGAGGCCAACCGAACACTTTGGGGGCAGTACGAGCCTAACAACCTAGAGGCCAACCGAACACTTTGTATGCCCCATGAATAAGTTAAATCTAAACATGTGGCTTGTGCAAAGTGGCCTTGCCCTAGAGTAGTTTACACGCACTTTGTGGGATTTTAAAAAATCAATTCTAGCTTTTGAGCTAGAAATCCCTAAATGCCTCAATTTTTTTTTTTAATTATATTTTTGGTAAAGGTAAGTATAATATAGATTTTGCCAAATGAACATACAAAGAGAGGAAGCCCGGCACCAACAAAACAAACACTCAAAAGACAAAGGAGTCAAGAGAGTGTAGGGGTGCCGTGGTACCACAATAAAAAAGAGTCAAACAACCACTAGGAGGCAAAACAACAACAAGGGGAAGAGCACAATCAATCAAAGATTGACGACGGCAATTCCCAACTTTGTTGTAGTCTTCTATTCCAAGGAATGTCTGCGACGTGATTGAAGGATAAGGCTTTATCCTTAATCGCTTTATGAAGATACATCTTCAACGCCAACAGGAAAAGGGAGCCGTTGCGAAAGATAATCTCATTATGTTCCTTCCAAATAAGATAGCATAAAGCTCCAAAAGTGAAGCGAGCCAAGGATTAGTGGAAACTATTATCAGCAAGATGTTTGGTAACCCAAGCAATATTATCAACCCAGCATTTGTTTTGCCAGGCTAAATTACACTTAGCCGCCCAATAACGCGCAAGGGTACCAGTTTGATAAAAGAATCTCTTTGATAATGTTATGCAAATAGTATAAAGATAGATGAATTTTTTTCTTATATCTTACTCCCCATAGTCATGTAAGATTTTGTCGGCATGAAAATTAAAAAAGACTAAGATTAAATGTTCCAAATTATATTTTCTATATACGTGAATTATGTTATGGAGCCGGAAGTGCCTCTTGCCATATTTTGATAAACCTTCTCTCAGCCTAATAAGCATGCCTGGTCCTCTAATCTCAAAGAAAAAGAGGAGCTAGATCTCGCCTTTAGAATGATTTGAAGTAATTGCAGTTAGCTTAAAGACATTCGTAGATGTCGATTGATCAATGCTTTTGGAAGTACTAAGAGATGCGCACGCATACGTGCGATATCCAAACTATTTCCGTTGACCCTCACGCAAATCTGCGTACAGACCCTTGTTGCTAATTCTTTATTTGGCATAAAATCTGCATGAATCCATACTTCAATGATTCAAACGTGACGCAGAGGAAGTTATGCTTGAAAATGATTCCAAAAGATAGCATTTATTTTGAATAATGAAATGCAGATTACAATATCTTAGACACTTATTTATAGGGAAGTCACAATCTAGAAAATAATCAAGTAACTGAAATCGAATAACAAAATTAAGAAAAATATATTGATAAAAGGGAAAATTATCAAAACACAACTAGAACATTTGTAAAATGCATTTGAAATCTGTGACATTTCGGATTTGTGGGACTGTCTGCTCTTATGACATTCTAATATTTCCATAAAGACATTTGCATGTTGTTCTACATCAAAATGTCCCACGATTTAGTGGAATTTTGTGCTCTCAATTTGACTATAAAAACCCGCCCGTTGTGCTCCCAAATTGAGTGCAAGAAATCAAACTCCTGACCAAAGTGTCTCAAGAATCACATGGCGCTTCTTCAATCTCCATCGATTTGCTTCCCTCTCGCCCTTCTCCTTTCTCTCCTCATAAACTCGTCTCACTGCTTCAAACCCAAATCGCTTAACATCTCGAAGGTTCAGTCCAACGGTGATTGGTCGCCAGCAGGTGCGACGTGGTACGGGAGTCCCAATGGCGCTGGAAGCGATGGTAATGGAATGACATTATATTTTTATATGGGCAATTCACTTGGAGTAACGATCTTTTTACGCAATCACCGTTGGTCTCATGACACGCCTTTCAGTAATTTTGACTTATCAAGTCTTTTGAGTATAAATCGATTAGGGCATATGAGTAGCTTAGGTCAATCACCTAATCGTGATTGATTTTGGCTTTGCACCAAACACATATAGACTTAGAGGTCAAACTGGAATCAAGTACAACGCTAGACAATACTACTCTAGTAATTACACATTTCACCTGATCTGCAAATATACATATATATATTTATACATACATATATAATATTTTATATATAATATGCTTTGTATGATATTTTGTACGTAGGTGGTGCATGTGGGTATGGGAGTGGGGTCGCCCAAGCTCCATTCTCTTCAATGGTGTCCGCAGGAGGGCCTTCTCTTTTCAAATCAGGCAAAGGATGTGGAGCTTGTTACCAGGTTTCTCTGTTGCTAGAAAAGTGTTTCTCGAATTATTTTTATATTCGCCGTCATCGGAGAAAATTTGCCACGGACAAAGTTAATATATGTTCACGAGATATGCTTTTCCTAAATTAACAATCGTGGAATAGAATTCATGAAAACATCTACTGCGGCAAGCTTTCTAGACTCCCATTAAAAGTAGCTTGACTTCTTCGTATTTGAACAGATTATTTGACTCGGTACATATTGTCCTATTCAAACAGATTATTTAGTAGTAGTTAGGAAGTGCAGTCTTCTGAGCTCTTGTTGATTAAATTTCAGGTGAAATGCACCGAAAACGCGGCTTGTTCTGGGAACCCAGTGACGGTCGTTATAACTGATGAATGCCCTGGTGGCCCTTGTGTTGCTGAATCTGCTCACTTCGATTTGAGCGGCACGGCTTTTGGAGCCATGGCGAGCTCCGGCAAGGCCAATGAACTTCGCAACGCTGGGGTGCTGCAAATTCAATACCAAAAGTCCGTACGGTCGATCCTTTCTCTATGGATCCTTTCGAGTGAATTCCAATTTTAACAGACGCGCAGAGGGAAAAAAGGAAGATAAAACGCATTGAAAAGTGCTTTAAATTAACGAGAAACTTTGCTTTCACCAGACTTATACTAGTCAGCAAATAGTCTAACTTGCTTATTAAAAGTCTATTTATGTGCACATATTTACAATGCCAAGCAGAGTAGAGTGCAATTTCCCCGGCGCGAAGGTGGCATTCCACGTTGACTTCGGCTCGAATCCCAACTATTTCGCTGTGCTAATTGAGTACGAGAATGGGGATGGCGAGCTCGGCGCCGTCAACCTGAAGCAGGCTCTAGACTCTGACTCTTGGCTTCCGATGCAACAGTCGTGGGGCGCGGTTTGGAAGCTGGATGGCGCGGGCCAGCTGCGCGCCCCATTCTCGATCAAGATCACCTCTCTTGACTCCGGCAAGACCCTGGTTGCCAACAACGTGATCCCCGCTGGGTGGCAGCCCGGACAGACGTACCGGTCCGTCGTCAACTTTGCTGTCTGAGGGTTGTGTGTGGTTTGCTTGGGAGACGAAGAAATGGAGATTGATCGTCCGTGAATTTGGTTGTGTTTTATGTGATTGGAAAAAATAAAATATAGGATGGTGTTGGTAAAAGAAAGTATTTTGCCTTTTCCACTCTGTGTAATCTAGTCAGCTATGAGCTACCTCTTGGAAAAGAGAGTAGTAGGGAGTAGGGGTGTGCATGGTCCGGGCGGGCGGTTCTCGACCTAGAACTAAGAACTGCTCGCTAAAAACCAGTTCCGTAAAATTAGAACCGGGAACCGCCCACTAGTTGCATGGATCCACCCAAGATCCGGACCACCGGTCCAGTCCGATACCGGGTGGATTCATAGAACTGGTCCAACCTCCGCGCCTTCCCCTTTTCGCCTCCCCACATCTACTTATTTTGGCTCTCCCGACCATTGTAGCTTTATTCTCCTCAAGTACTAGCGCCGCGACGGTGTCCACGACGGTGGCAGTCGCAACCCTCACTCCGCATCCGTCTCGGCCACCACCACCATCTTCGCCACTGCCTCCGCCGTCTGCCACTCCTCCCTTGAGACCAACAATGAGGAGGACAACGGGGACGATGAGCCATTCTTAGACCTAGAGTTCGCCTGTCCCCGAAGATGAGGATGATGGGGAGAAGCTTGAGGAAGGGGAGGAGGAAGAGGGGAGGTAGAAGTAGGACGAGCCAAACAACAAAGAGGACGATAGTGACAGTGAATGCGGAGGTGGCGACGACATGGAGAGAGAGTTCAAGTTCGAGGGAGGAAAAGAGAATCAACTCACTGTTTCGCCGAGTTCGGACTAGGACTCGAAGGGAGATGAGTAGATCCAGAGGTGAATCGGAGAGGAAGAGGGAGCTCAGGAAGATTTTAAGCTGAGAGAGACGAGATGGAGTAGGAAAGTAGTAAATTGAGACAAGAGGGTGATTGGAGCTCTAAATTTTAGATTTGCTAATTTCGAATTTTTTTAATATTAAAAATTAATATATTATTATAATATAACCGGTCCGGTCCGGGTGGGCGAGTGGGCGGATCCACCCATGGAATCGGGAATTGGACCGGTACCCACCGGTTCCCATGAATTGGAACCGGGAACTGGACCGGTTCGCTTAAGAACCACCGATTTCGGGCGGTCTGGGCAGGTCCCGGTTCTTTTGCACACCCCTAGTAGGGAGAAATAAATGATATTGTCCTTTCTAAATTAAGAATGATTTGAGTATTTTTGTTCTTTATCTTTGTGCTAATCTATTGTATCTGAAGCTTGAAAGCTTTTATGTTATACCACTTCTAAAGTGGATGGTCGTAAATTGTGTCAATCTATATGCGAATGGGTACGTTCTTCATTATGAAAATATGAAACTTCTGAATGAGAATTATAATTCCAAAGAAAACATTTTCGATACATATTCATAAATAAAACTAACGAGCCCGACCTTTCAACATATTCCTATCACTCCCAACCATCACTACTTTGATTCATTTCTAGGAAATCAACCTCTCGTGCGTCGAGTTTGTACTTAATACTAGCTCCAATAATATACATGAAAAGAAACATCATCATTGAGTTTTCAGTTCAATACCGATCAAACTATTGACTAAAATTTAAGTTCAATCTCCATCAAGGTGCTCTTGGACTACGTAGGACGGTCGATGTTCATGTCAATAATTTCTAGCTAAAATTGACTCAAATGACTACATTAACAAATCATCAAAAGGTTTAAGTGGCAAAATTTCGAGATTTTGAACTGAAGTAACATTCATGTAATAGATTTAGATTCTTTTTTCTTTTGTTAATCAAGTCAGATGAACGTCATTGACATGGACAAAGAAGAGCTGGGTATTGATGCAAATCAGTTTCTTGCCACCATTAAAAAGGTAAGTGACTTAAGGTGCGCATGATAACTATTATATTTTTCTATTTCTCTATTTTTCTGTTCCTTGGAATAAAAATTTGTTTGGTGACACAATTTCATTTTCTTTCTAATTATTTCTAAAACAACTTTCTACTTCAGAAATAGATTTGGACCATAAATCAAAAGTTAAAGTATTTACCTTTTCTATTTCTAGAACAAAAGTGAGTAATGAAAACTCTTCTCATTGTTTACTCTCATCACTGCCCTCCACCCACCCATCGTCCGTGCGATGTCGGATGGTTGCCGTTGACCACCATATGTCAAATGCCTGCCACCAGTCGCTCACCGCCGGTTGTCGGACGCTCGTCGTCGGCCCTCGGACTCCGGCCATCTACTACCGATTGTTGATCGTTCACCACTGGCTGCCCGCTGGTTGTTGGCTGTTGCCTGCGTGCCTCCTACAGCCGATTGCCGGTCACCGGTGAACCCCTTGCGGTTGTTGGCCGTCAGAAGCCAAACGCCTCCCACCACTACTCGGGGAGGGGAGGAGAAATTTTGTGTCAGTATTAAACGGATTTATATTTCAAGAGCATAAATTTTATAAGGTTATCAAATTTATATTTCTGTTCAAAAACTTATTTAGAGAATAAAAATAGGAAAATTAATTTCTAGTTAGAAATTGATTTCTAGAATGGAATGGTTATCATACATGCCCTTAGTGTCCCTTATAAGCGAATTTTGTTCTTTGATAGTTGACCTCTGTGTAGACGCGAAGTGCATCATCAGTATCCTCAGAAGTCGTTCAAGAATTCCGGGCCAAAGATGAAGAAAGTCAGCGAGTTTATGAAGGATGTTATGCTGCATTTGCGGTTCTTCATCCAAAGCCTACGTAAGGCATTTGGAGGCTTTTGCCTTCTTTTTGTTTTTTGCTATTTTTTAATCATGAATTGCAATCCCTTCTGGCTTCTCCTGCTCTTCAATGCTTCTACCTTCACTATCCTGCAGCGTGGATACAATGTAGTTAAACCCAAACTTTATACTTAAGCTCGCTTGCCTTCAATTTTGAAGGTACCCAATCGAGCGATCGAATCGTTCTAGACCTCAACTCAAAAACCCCAGATCTAGTTTGCGTTCCTTTCTCGAACGTCCGTCAGCTGTTTAACACACAAGGACTGTGGTTGTGCCGAAATTTCTGATCTGTTGAAGTCAAGCGACAATGAATGTGGTACGTTTCACCATTCTCCGACTCATGTAATTTTAACATAATTAACGCATTACTGCCGCGTGGTATAATTGTCATATAAAATACCCTCTCTGGTCTTTAGTTGCGAAGCACTTTTGGTACTTGGGGCCCAAAGGCTTAGTCTATATTTGATTATTTCTCGTTTCCCTTAAAGATGGATTAATGGGTTTGATATGAGACCACGTACTTGGGTTCATTTGGACCCAAATGGGGCTTGTAGGGGTGTACAATTGGACTGGGTATACTTGGGAACTAGACTGGCCCACTCGGAAAACAAGGCCGGAAACCGGTTTCCGTTGAAATCGGTCCAAGAACCGGTTCCCAAAATTTGAAAATAGTTTGAACTGGTCTGGGAACCGGTTCTGAGTAAATATCCATTTGGGAACTGGCTTGACAGTACCGATGTGGGAACTGGTTTTGTAAACCCAAAAGACCAAAATCCTATCTTTTTTCCACTAATTTCTAATTTTAGAATTTCATATTTCCTCTCGCACGGTGCTCCTCCTTCATCATTTCTCTTTTTCACTTACTTCCCTCCCTTGCCGGCTCATGGTCGCACCATCCATCGCATAGGATTTTTGCCTTGCCTAATGATGTTTGTTTATGATAATTAACCTTGTGGATACTTAGTTTTGTTTAGTCAAAAAATTCATGTACTTATTGATTACATGTGCTTAATGTTTCAATATAAATTAGGAGGATTTCATTGTTTTCTCACGTAATAACGTAAAATTCAAAACCGTGTAGAATATCGGGTAGTTACAAAATAGGTTCCAATGGAAATAAGGTTGACTTTGGAATCGGACCGGAGAAATAGGGTGGTTCCAAAATAGGGTCAAATACAAATAGGGTCAAATACTCACCCTGGACACGATCACCCCTAGGGACTCCAATGGTCCTTGCCACATTTGAAGTGGTCACTGCGGATCTTTGTAATCTCGCCGTTCTCATCACTGGTTATCGCTGCAAGCCCCTCATGGCCGAGTTGGAACCCACCCCACCACCGGTCCGTTTTGGGAACGAGAAGCTCATCTATGTAATTTCCTAATCTGGATACTTATTTCAATATCTAAATTGACTAGTTTGAACTTATTGAAATCTAATATGATTTGATGAGATTGTTAGGCATATTCCGATTAGGAAAGTTATTGTATTGAGGACCATGATAATCGAGAATTCGAGTTTCAAGACGTCAGATTGGATTTTTGATTATGTTGATTTCCTATTTTGAGTCATGGTGAATACATGATTATATGGGTTTATTATATTTTGTCTTTAATTTAGCAACTACTTAAAAATGTACCCAAAAAAATTGCATTGCATGTTAGGATACATTATTTTTCTAACACAGAATTGCATAGAAATTAGGTAGTCTCATAGTTTATATACTTCCCTAATTTATTGTAAAGAAAAATCATAAAAATAGCATGAATATATGATATAGAATTAGTTGCAACACTGCTACATCATCGTTATTGCCACGTTATTGCCATGTCATCACCAATACAACATCATAATGCGATGTCATCATATGTCACGTCTTCAATTCCTTGTCATTAGAATTAGGTCATATGATTGCATGCATGTCATGTTAATGTAGCATCACGTAGAAATAGTTTAGAATTAAGATTACATCTTATTCATTGCATACAGTTTAATCTTTGTTAAATAAAAAAGAATTAGTTGATATTGCATTCGGAAACATGTTTAGGGTAAGCATGCATCTTTTTTAATGAAAATCTTGCAGATATTGGGTTGTCATCATAGTGAATTTATGCTTTGCTTTTTAGAGGTATTGAAGTTCTTGTCCTATTCTAGCATTTTAGTTACTGCCTTGGTTTATTGGGTGTTAGATTATTGATTGCTTACCCACATCTTAGGATTAAAATCAATCAAGATTACTCGCAAAATATTTTTGTAAATAAAGAAAAAAGATACCGAAAGGGTATTAAATTAATCTAACGTAATCAAGTTTCCATATTCATAAATCTCCAATTCGCAAATGTAAAGTGTTCTCCCGTACTTTACTTGAGTGTCTAATCGATCATAACTTATTTGGGCAGCTCCACAAGGTAAGAAAATTATATGTTAAACCAAGTACGAAGTTGGGATTTGTAGGACTTGAGGGAGCTCATGCTAAAACAAGCGATTGCTTCTTGAGAAGAACCTTTGGTCATATTTTATAGTCCATTAACTTTTCTTCTGGTTGTTCACCTCTAAAAATGTCGCAAACAAAACCTGACAAAATCACCCTTATCACAAATATTTGGTGGGTATCCTACAAATATTAAGGTGAATCGCAACCGTTAAATCCAGGAGATTTCCGTAAAATTTACAAGATCCAACTATATTTTAATTAGTATGTTTTAATCACCCAGTAAAAACTCCCTTCCTCCTGGATTTAATTTAGGAGAAACGTTTGATGGCTGAGATTTGAGAGGTACGTCCAATCTAACGGCGGCAGAAATTCTCTGAACAGGACATTAAAAATACTCTTGACTTGAAGTCAAACGCTGATGTTATGAGTCAATAACAATTATTTGTTGGGGTACGATAAAACTTTACGTGGAATATCCGAGGACATCGATATATACGATACATTCTTCCGTCCTTAAATAACTTCTCTCATCTTAAATATAGCAAATATTGGAAGGAGCCATGAGCTTGGAATTGTTCCCCACTCCAATAAAAGTGGTTGTATCAAGCTCAATGAATCTTCGAGAATCCGGACTTTGTTTTTCTTCTATTTTGGTTAGGAAAATGCAAGAATGAAATGAAATTTTCCTGAGGCTGTTGATTCAAAGTCCGGTTCTTTAAAAGTTTAAATAGATGCGTCATGACATTGGGTCGGCCGATGGTTAAGTTGAAGCCCGAGATTAGCCGTGGGATTAGCTTGACCCTGGGGCCTTAGGATGGCTACACGTTGAGGGGACGTGGGTGTATTTTGTGAGATGCACTTACGAGTCTGTACGCGCATGATTGCTTTAGGTGCTGTTGGTAACACTCCGAAGAGCACTTGTTTATGTTCTCTTGTTCTTCGGAACAGAAATGTGTTTAGTAATTTTTTTGTTTCCGTGAATAAATTTGGAATAGAAGTAAGAAACAAAAACAGAATTGTTTCTTGTTTTCAAGAACAACTCAAGAAACAAGTTTTTCTTTTCTCTTCCTTTCTTCCCTTTCTTTTCTTTCTTTTTCTCTCCCTTTCTTCTTCCTTCAGCTGGTCGCCGGCCTTGGCAACGGTCAACGACTGACCAAACAAGGTTCAACAACCTCACCGGCCATTGGCGAGGCCCCCCGAGCCTTGCCGTGGCTGGGTGAGGCTTGACCTAGCCTAGATTTGGTGAGACCGAGCCTCGCTCGGCCAATAATGAGGTCGGCGTTGCTCACAGTGGCGTCATTTGGCCTCTTGGTGGCCGGGCGAGACCGAGCCTCCCCAATGGTCGAGTGAGGCTTGGCCTCTCTAGATTTGGGTGAGGTCACCTCGCCTAGCTAGGGCGAGGCTCGGGGGACCTTGCCGGTAGTTGGCAACCTTGCCGATAGTTGACGACCTCGCTGGCCTTGTTTGGCTGGTCTTGGCTAAGGCCGGCGACTGGTTAGAGGAAGGAGAAAAAAAAGAAAAAAGAAAAGAAAAGAAAAAGTAATAATATTATTGATAAATTAAAAGAAATTGTAAGTCACAAAAATATTTCGGGTCATACCAAACGTATTTATCTTCCGAGAACAATATTTTTATATAGTTATTAAACGCCTTAAGATACTCAAAAACTGTTTTCAGAAACAAAAATCGAAAAAAATATATTTTGAAAAGAAATCGTTTTCGGGAATAGAAATGTTACCAAATACGACTTTGCTTGTGAAAGAAAATGATCCTCGTAGTAGACGAAGAAAGGGGTTGGCGACACTGACATGGGCGGAAGCACGAACGCAGATCGTCATACCCCCACCGTATTCCGTCAACTTTGTTAGCATTTTGACGAAAGCAGGTGGTAATTAAGCGCAGGTCAAGAGTTCAAATTATTGCACTCCCTTTCATCTTCCTCTTACATGATATTTCCGTTTTTCAGCATGTTTTTTCTGTCTTCAGTTGTCAATGCAACGTGGTTACTTCCAGATCGTGTACTGCGCGTGTAAACACCGACTTACACACGAGGGGAGTGTTAAATAATATGGTATGTGCACGTTATTGTTCCTTCCTAACCGGTTTAAATCGATCGACTGTGTCTGAGGTCGGGACCCCCTTCCTCCTCCCTTCACGATTGCGGAAAGAAAAGTGCATACCGCCCGCGTTTCACTTTCCTCGTGTCTGTCGAACAAGGAAATTTTGGTTGCGACCGCTCCCGCTCTTCCCATGGGTGGCATTCAAAACTAATATTTGGTTACGGATAGCCGTTGCCCGCATGCCCTTCACATTCGTCTAGGATTTACTGTGCCCAGTCAATCGATAATTCGGAGGTGTCCACTAGCAAATTTTATCCTCTTTGTTTGCACGCCCACCACCAAGGCGGAAGCAGCCTCGCAGAAGTCCATTGCATCTCTAAAGCCGGAACCGACGACAGCAGCATGTGCAACGGCATTTTTTACTTAGGGATTGTGATTTCAAGATAACCATTGCACATGAGGAAACTCCTATCTTTTGACAATATCCTGAATTCACGTTTTCCACCGCCATTTCCATGTATTCACTATGGAATTTCCACAATGTACTCTAAGTACAGACAAATTGTGCTTCGACACCTTTCTGTCGTGATGATTTCACATGAAGTAGGTCTTAACTAGACAGTAGATGAGACAAATAACTTTTAGAAGAGATTCTAGTTTCTTTGTCGTACTAAGAACATGGGCTTTGTCTACAATGTCTTTTCGTCCGCTCTTCTGGGAGTTTCTTTTTTTTTTCCCTTTTTCTCATTGTCAGCCACTCTTGGGCCTCATCGATGGCCAATGAATTGCTGGCCTTAGGCGAGGACCACCCTCACCGGCCTTGACCTTGGCCTAGCCATGGCTGTCGGCGGTGATTGGGATTTGGAGCTCGTGGCTGCCATGGCCACTCGAGCTCAAGCTTTGGCTCATGGCCATGGCTGGGATATGGAGCTCACACATGTGAAACTGGCCATGGCTGCGAGGCGATGAGCTCCAGATCCTGGCCATAGCCACAAGCCTAGAGGTCGAGTTCAAGTGGCCATGGTGGCCACAAGTTCCACATCTTGACAACCACCAACATCCACGCCGATGAGCCAGAGATTGAGCTCAAGTGGCCATGGTAACCACAATCTCTAGGTCCTAACCACCATTGATAGTTACGGCTCAGGTTGAGGCTGAGGGTGGCAACTTGTTGGCCATTGACGAGGCCTAGTGTGGTTGGTGGAGGGCATGGCGGTGGCCGATGGAGGGAAAAAGGGAAAAAGAAAAGAAGAGAAAAGTAAAAAAAAAACAAAGAAGGAAAAAAGTTGGAGGTGGCCGATGGAGGGAAAAGGGGAAAAGGAAAAGAAGAGAAAAAGAAAAAAAAAAAAAAAAAGAGAGAAGGAAAAGAGTAAAAAGACAAAAGACAAAAGAAAAAGGGATATGTGCAATTAAGTTCTAAATCTTGCAAAAAGTGTAGTCAAGTTCTAAAACTTGTTAAATTGATTCAATTGAGTCATAAAGTTAACACCGTTAGATTTACTAACGGAAAACGTTGACGTGGCGGGCGTGGCATTTTAAATGGTTTTTATTTTGAACGTGGCTTTTAACATTATTTTTATTCTTGTTTAAATTAGATTTAAAAACTAAAAAGGAAAATTTAAAATTTATTTAAAAAAACAAAATTGTTCAAAAAAAAAAGGCACTTGTGGAGCTTCCATCGCTGCCCATCGTCGAAAGGGCCGGTGACCACGGTGGAAATGCCTACGGTGCCATTTTTTTTTTTTAAACAGTTTTTTCAAATAAATTTTAGTTTCTCTTTTTAGTTTTTAAATCTAATTTTTAAAGATTTTGAATAAAAAATAATTTAAAAAAGCCATGTGGAAAATAGAAATTCATTTAAAATACCATGTCGCGCCACGACAAAGCATTTTCTGTTAGTAAGTTTGATGGTAATAACTTTAGGACTCAATTGAACCAATTTGACAAATTTTAGGATTTTATTGCACTTTTTGTAAATTTTAGGATTCAATTGCATTTTCATGACAAGTTTTGGGATTTTTGTTGCACATATCCCAAAGAAAAAATAAATAAAATTCCAAAGATATTGAAATATTATTAAAATTATCTACATCAAAAATCGATCATGTCATGTAAGATGGCTAACGTCTACATCAGTAATTTTCGACCAAAATTTGCCGGATGATCTGAATTGGCAAAACGTAAAAATGTTTATAACTCAATTAACAAAATTGAAAGGTTAAGACTGACTTGACAAGAATGCAATAAGTCTATGAATTTTTAAATAATTTTCTCTCATAAAAAGCCTCAAAATAGTATATTCGTGATAAATTTATCATTCGAAAAATCACAAACTGGTACACCTATGATAAACGGAGGGTAAAACCCTAAACCAGTACATCCGGTACTTGCCATATATCATCCAACTCAGCAATTTTACAGTAAAAATTCATGAAAACTAATATAGGATAAATTTATCACATGTATACAAGTTTGGGGGTTTTTTATAGTTAAAAAATTAGTTTGGAAAAAATATGTTTTTGTAATATTAATCCTTTAATCTATTGAATTGACCAAACATAAAAGCACGTCCAAGTGGGAGAAACCAATGAAGTAGAGAATTGCCACAGGATAACAGGTATATTACTGACACTATTAAAATGCCACCGATGATATTGAAAATTGCCGCTAATAATCTTTAAAATGTTTCTAAATGCATCTTATCGTGCCAACTTCAGAAATGATGCTAGTGTAGTGTAAAAAACGTTCAATTTTGTCGTAGTGAGTTGGTTCGAGAGAGTTCTCAATGATAGGCCACCGATGATATTGAAAATTGCCGCTAATAATCTTTAAAATGTCGCTAAATGATCCTATCGTGCCAATTTCAGAAATGATGCTAGTGTAGTGTAAAAAACGTTCAATTTTGTCGTAGTGAGTTGGTTTGAGAGAGTTCTCAATGATAGGGAAACTTTAGTTCTTTGCCATTTACTGTAGTGAGTAGGAGCAAAGTTATTACTAACAAAAAATATAACCAACATACAAGTGAGACGAAACTCACTTTTGACTTAAACGTATAGAATATGGATAGATAAATTTGTAACTTCTATATATATATGGTAGGCAGTATTTTTGGTTTAGAAAAGTAATTTCCAATATATTGTTAAATCGAATGAATAAATTATACCACGTTCGATAGCTTTTTTTTTTTTTTTTTTTTTTTTATTGGAAAAGGAAGCACCCACTTATTAGTAACTATTAATTTGTTCACACACTTAGTTGATTTTTCAATAAGGAAAAGTAAATTTCAACCTATAATAAAAATGAAAAACAAAACAATATTCCACTAGTTATATGAAAAAGTAAATAATCCAAGGGTTGATGTTATAAAAGAAACCCTAAATTAATACAACTATAACTAATGTACCACAAGTTAATTTGTTAATCACCAAAAACTCTAAGCTGGTACAATGACAAATTTAATCCAAACAAATTTTTTGATTCTCAAAAACCCAAAATTGATACATTTTTTTTTATATATAAATTTACCATCTATTAATTTCCTTTAAATTGGATTAATACCGCAAGAATCATAAACCAATACACCTGTGACAAATAGAAGGTAAAATTCTAAACTAATATACTCGTCAATTGATATGTGTCACCAAATTTAACAATTTGATATTAAAATTTAATGAAAATTAACAAAAAGTAAATTTGTTATATATAGGGTTTTTGATGGTCAAATATTAATTTAGGATAAATTTGTCATCGATGTACCAATTTGGGATTTTTTATGTTAGTAATCCTAACTCTAATTAGCAACTTCTATATCTATATTTCATTAATGATATTCTCAATCAAAAAAGAGGGAGGCAAATTTCGATTAAAAAATATAGTGAAAATAACTAAAATAGAATGCCCGACTCCTTCGGTTGTCTAGAGAACATAACGTGCACATGGCCAGTTGTGCAGGTCACTTGGGGAAGAGCTTGGTCAATTATTTTAGTATTCCTTGCCAGCTCCTTCGCCGAACATTCTTGCGCTCCTCGTCGAAAATGACAAATCGAAACCCAAGAACGAGATATAGGAATCTGGGGAAAATATTCCTGACATTGTTATTTCTCAAATCAGCTGACTGCTTCTGAATAAGAAAATCGAAATCTACAGGTGAGATTCATTAATTCGTGGGGTTTTTCTTTTTATCTTCGTTTCTGAGCGCAAGGAGACATACGTTGGGGGCGAATAGTGACAAGACCATAGCCAGTTTGACAGTGCATTCATGCGAGATACTTGGGAGGAAGCATGTACGCCGTCTGCATTGCTTATTGTCCTTTTCTATCACCTAACTCAATGAAATGTTACTATGGAATATATTAAAAGTAAGATGAATGCTGTTGACGGGGGAGATAACATTATAGAGGATTCGTGATAAATTTAAACAGGCCTAAAAACAAGTTCTCATAAAAACGACAAAGATCTCTCTCTCTCTCTCTTTTTTAATAAGTGAGAAAAGGTAGAGAGGAGTGATAGTGCATATGCTTTTCTGGGTGTTAACATGAGAGTTTCACACTCCTTATGAAAGATTTTGTTTAAGTCATTACTGCTTAAGCTGCGTTTAAAGGACCAAATATAATTTTGGATAGGATAATATCCGGTGTTTGGGATAACATTAGATTTGAATGTATCTAGACATAATTGGGACACAAAATCCCCTCCTTATGGAAAATCTAAGGAAAAAAGAAACAGAAAAAGGAGAAAAACCCAACGGACTCGCTTTGCCACTCACCACTCGACTTCATCAACAACAGATGAACACCTCTTAGTCGATCTCTCTTCTTGTTGTCGGCTCAACATCACCGTCCTTGACCTCGAATGCCATTGTCTTAAACTTTTGCTTCTAGCTTCGTCACGCGCAGCCATCCAAAGAGTTGACTTCCTCCAACAAGTTTCAGATTTCTATTTTTTCTCGCAGAAGAACCCATTCTATTTGTGAAGATTTTTAGCGCCTATCATTAAGAATTTCGATGAACGTTGCTATTATTTTCAATCATCCTCCGCTCTTGCTTTGATATGAATAAAAGGATGGTGGTGACGGGTTAAATTGATGGGCTCACCAGGGATGGTTCGTCTTTACAACCCATTTAATATGGTGATGATGGGTCATCGACACGGGGTTGTCTAACGTAATCTAGGTTCTATTTGCCGGGACTTTCTGGGTCTACGCCCGTCCCTGTTTAGTACTTTGTTCTACGTTGTCAACAAGTTCTTGAGGCAACCAGGTCGCGAGTTCTATATTTTTCCTTTGATTTTCAATTTTGGGTGATGGTATGTTTTAACTTTATTTCGGAGAAGAATTTCAGAGAAGAAACAAAGGATTTGAGTTCAGTTGTGGACTCAAGTATTGATTTCAGAGTACTAAACCAAAAGGCGACTTGCAAAGAAGGAACGTTGAGCAACTAGAGCGAGAAAATAGAGAATTGCAGTAGTGCACACCAGATGTGGAATCGTTAACCTCCTGCCATTACTAAAGGATGAAGATGACGATGGTCTGTGGCGTCTCATCTTCCTTGCCCACTGACCATGAGAGCGAAAAAGCAAGAGAGATGAGTTGAGTGAGAATGTCAATAGATTTCAAACGTTCATTTGGTAATATTTATCTGAATCTTTTTTATATCTAGACATTATCAAACACCACATAGGAGATTTCAAATTTTATCATATCCTTATCCTATCTAATCTTAACCTATTCGGTTAAAATGTATGGAAGACCAAATGTAACCTTAGTCTGTTTGAGCCGGTGACCATAGCGGCAGCGCTTGCCAAAAGTTAGTAAACATGTTCACATGTGGTAGCAAATACACAAGGCACAAAATGACTAGAGGTTTGTTCACGATATGCATCAAACTAGTGCCCTTTAGGAAGATAGTGTGACCTCTTTACCACCATAACTAAGCATATGGCAAAACCAGTATGTAATACACAAAGCTGCAAATTAATCAGGACATATTTTTACATGAGGTAGCAAATGCACAAGGCACAAGCTGACTAAAGATCTATTCACGACATGCCTCGAACTTATAACTTCTTGGAAGACAGTGTGAACTCTGTAACCACCATAATTGATGATGTGTCAAAAGCAATATGTAACACTTGTAAATTAATCAGGACAAAATTAACCGGGGATTTGTACTTTGGAATTATGGAATCAATATTAAGGAAACACATCTTCTACAAGTATGTTGTATGTACGATAATAAGGTATATAAAACTATGAAAAAGCTAAGAAGACTATAATCATGTTTCTTTTTTCCGCCGCTGGAGCGGACCTATATATCAAATGCTGGACCAAAAAAAATGGGTGAACTTTGTGGTCAGAAAATAAGTGAATTGACATGTTTCTTTTCCTGGAATTAATATTTGACTGTGAATAAAATCCTGGACGAAGAATGTTTCCCTTTTACTTTACTGACACGCTCTTCAATTAATTCTTGTTTTGAATCATTCAAATTATTTGGGTTGTGAACAGCAAGTTGAAAAGCGAGGACAATGAGCTGTCTGACGCACTCCACATGTTCCTTGGCACAAATTTAGCGCACATTCCTGGAAATCCTAATTTCTATATGCTTAAAAATGACTACGTCTCAACCCGTAGCACTGGAGTAGCTCATTTAATGGAACCTACACATGGGTCTTCCAACCTATATATGTGCCGGTATGCATCATGATGGCAATACTAAAGACGCTCTTTCTATTTTCATCTGTGTCACTCATTAGTCCTAAGTCCAACACAAACACCCACAAACATAGAGAATTCGAAATGGCGACCTCAACCGCAGAATCCGAAATGGCGACCCTGGAAATTATAGAGAAGAGCATGAACCAAGCTAGAGAGGCCAACAAGAGCCTACAAGAGCTTATCTCGAACCGCATCAGTAGGACTCAGGAATTCATGAATCTGTACTTCGTCTTCCAAGGTATTGTTTTTCTTCTGTGCTGACGTCCTCGGAAACGATCAGGTGTAAACTGAAATGGACTTTTTACGCCCTCTCTTTACTGGCTTCCATTTACAACTTCCTCGCGGTATTGGTAAACATCCGTATGTCGCTGGAGTACTACAAAGGTATGGCCAGCAACTGGGGTCAACTCGACAATCTGAGGGTGCAACTTGACGATCTGAGGGTGCAACGACGGAACCATGCTAATGCCCAAGCATCGGTAGAGCGAAAGAACAATGCTGACGTCCAACCCGTGGCGGAGCCAGCTAACGCCGGAGTGGTGCCACCGCAACAGAACAATGCTAATGCCCAAGCATCGGTAGAGCTGCTGACGTCCAACCCGTGGCGGAGCCACAGCTAACGCCGGAGTGGTGCCACCGCAGCAGAACAATGCTAATGCCCAAGCATCGGTAGAGCGACAGAACAATGCTGACGTCCAACCCGTGGTGGAGCCACAGAACAATGCTAACGCCGGAGTGGTGCCATCGCAACAGAACAATGCTAATGCCCAAGCATCGGTAGAGCGACAGAACAATGCTGACGTCCAACCCGTGGCGGAGCCACAGAACAATGCTAACGCCGGAGTGGTGCCACCGCAACAGAACAATGCTAATGCCCAAGCGATGGGGCAGCAATGGAACAATACCTATAGATTTAGAATCAATCAACGCAAAACAATATGTTATTTGACACTTCTGCCGCTTTTGATATTTTCGGTTGCAATACTATATGGTTTCACCCAAATTCACTGTTGTCACCGATGCAGTTACGGATGATTAGTGTGATTTTTACATTATGTAACACTAGATCACATGTCAATATGTGGGGCATGTAGACTAGTAATTTGATCATGTCGGGGTCAAGCTACGTAGATGTCGCCCAGTTGATTTTCCATTTGAAAGTGCTTCTTGCATGTATGTGGACCTTAAACTATGCTTCCATTGTAAAAGAAGGAGATTTGCATTGTGTAATGGAAAAATTGTCCAAAAATTAGCCAATTCAGTTCTAAATTTTTTAATTTTGCCAATTGAGTTACATTTTACTAATCGAGTCCATCTAGCTTAGTTTAGTCGGAAATTAGTGATGGGGACTCCGATGGTGTCACGTAGAATGGTTGGTGCTGACGTTGTAAATTTTTTCTATAAAGTTTGAATTTTTTGAATTTTTTCTTTTTTTCTTTCTTTTTCCTACCAAATCCGGTGAAGGATGCTAGCCGACCCTCGTTGGTCACAAGTGAGGACTGGCAACTGGGCAAGGGCCGCAAAGCCCTCGCCTAGTGACCAATGAGGGTCGACTAGCCCTTGCTAAGCTTGGAAGAAAAAAGAAAGAAAAAAAAGGAAAAAAAAAAAAGAAAAAATTATAAAAAATTCAAAATTTTAAAGAAAATTATTAAAATTATTCACATTAGCGTTGGTCATACCACATAAGACAATCGGCATCTACGTTAGCGATTTCTGGTTAAAATTGGCCGAATAGACTTAATTAAAAAAATAAAAATGTTTTTGACCCAATTGGTAAAATTGAAAGGCTTAGAATTGAATTGACCAAATTATAATAAATTTAGGACTTTTTGGACAATTTTCCCATTGTGTAATATATGAAATGCTTGCCAATGGAGAAAATCAAAGGATTTTTAATCTCGTACACAGAGTTTGTAAAGTTTAGATTACACAAGTTGATGTTCTAGATCATTGTGAAAATACATTGTCTAAAATTTACTTTTGGAAACGATATCAACTTTGTTTAACATTCAAATGCACAAATAATATCAGTTTTGATCCACTGATGTAAACAAACCTTATATTTTATGTAACTAGTATATGGTATGTAAAATTTCGAAATAAAATCTTGAATAATACTTTGGCTAAGAGCAAAAGTATTAACGTCTCATGTCATCCTCATTTTGCATTCTGAGTCGTTTCTTTTTTGGCTAGATTTAAAATGTGCAGGAGGAATGAACATTGCTCCCTTTTGTTTTAGTTTGCTCTTTGATCATTAATATTGAAAGAGCATATTTTCCGGCATCTCTGATTGGAATAACCTAGTTTCTAGTTGATGAGTTGTAAAACATGGACATAACGAATATTTACTCTTAGTTTATTTATGTATATGTGATGCTCGTGCCTATAGCTTATCCATTATACGCCTCCAATAAGAAGCAGTGGAAGGAGATATCCAAATACTACTTCCGAGATCGAGGAAAATGTACCTTTTATTGGGAAAAGTACACTAAAAATTTTAGAATTTGTCACGTAAGAAGGTTGAATCCTAAAATTTTTATAAAATGTGATCAAATCATAAAACTTATTACAAAAGTGTAATGAAATTTTAAAACTTTTAAAATATACAATTAAAACTTAAAAATTGTTAAGTTGATGCATTCAAGCCTTTCCATTAACTCCATTCAAGCATATTTTGGGGTTTAATTGCACTTTTTAAAAGCTTTATAATTTAATTGTACTTTCAAGACAAGTTTTAGGACTTTCAGTGCACTTATTCTTATTTTTATTCCAGCACAAGTTGACTTAACATGGAGTGTGGTTTAATACTATCTAGGCCCATAAACTAATGTGAACTTTGGATAACACTCACAAAAATTTATAGATGGCTATTGTTAAATGAAGCAGACCGAACTCGATTTATAAAAAGGAGGAAATCAATCATTACACTAAATTTATGTAGTTCAATCTTGTCGCCATTTTCCAGAGGTGAAATCTCCATGGGAGTTCGATAAATTATGGAGTGAACGTCCGTAGTCTCCCTCTTGCACTCGGCACAGGCTCACCCAAATTTTACTGATCACGAAATTGGTTGACTCGATTAATTATGAAAATCATGTTCTTTCTATAAGAGTTACTGGGGATGAGTATGGTTCTAGGGTAGAATCTAGAACTTGAGAACCGGACCGGTAATAACATGTAAGTTCCAAGGTATACATGGTAGATTCCATATTTAAAAAAATGAGGAACTTATTTCGACGGGTAGGTTCTAGGTTCTTAGTTAGAGGAATTTGGAATCTGGAACCTATAACCTAAAACTCGGAACAAGTTTTAATATTTTGCTTAATCCATGTCTTTGTGCGATCTTGCAATATCTATGCCATTCGATGATGAATTTATAATGTGGAACTACTAGTTTCAATTTCCATTTTATGATTAAGACTTCTACTTTATTAATGTTCATATTTTTCTTTTGTCTAAATAAAAGTTATGATCAGTAAATTATAAAAGCAAATGGTGATCATTAAAAGTTTTAACTTACTGCAATTGTTCAATTAGTAGTATAAGTGGAATTTGGATAGACTTTAAAACTAACCTTAAAACCTATGACAGGGTAGGTTTCAAGTTCTATGATACGTAGGGTAGGTTTTAGGTTTTAAAAAATGATGAACCTATTCTAACGAGTAAGTTTTAGATTTCGAGTAGAACCTGTACGAAACCAGGAACTGCTCACTCATAGGAGTCACTACTTGACCTATTTGAGTCCAGTTAGAGGCCAAGTAAAACGTGAGATGTTGATTTAGGGGACTTAGTTAATCTAAAGTCTATTAATGCATTTTTTATTCCTTTTTTCATCATTGTTGAAACTGTTGATCATGCGGTCAGCGCCTAAGGAGGCTAATGGCTCGGCTAAAATTAGTTATGCCCGGACTCTCCCAAGTCCACCAATTCACGACTTAATGGTCCAAGTTTTTAACCTATAAATTAATTTTAAAAATGGAGTCGCCACTAATCGATTTGAGGGTGGGTTGATTAGAAACCCAAAGCAAAGTATCGGGAGAAATACTCACTCTGCGCAACTAGAGAAATTAGGATCGGGGACTTGATTACACTAGTTAATCACTAATGCCCTTTCGGTACCTAATCTTGTTTAAACTCTAAGGCTTTTTGGATTTTTGAGGGGTTTTCCATGCATTTTGTGGAGGAAAACATTTTTTGAGTCTTTTTCTCATTTTTTTTAAAAGGGAGTTTTTGGCGAAAAGCATTTTTTGGATTTTTGATTTTTTCTGAAAATATAAATATTTTTTTTATTTTTTCTAAATTTTTTTGGCTTTTTAAAAATATGAATTTTTTTGATTTTTTTGATTTTTTTAGAAAATAAAATATTTTTTAAATATTTTTCGATTTTCTGAAATAAATCATTTTTTGATTTTTTTTTGAAAATAAATTATTTATTTTTTTTAATAAATTATTTATTATTATAAAATATTTTTTATAAAAAATAAATAAAAAGCTGACCGGGTCGGATCTCGCGGGTTGGGTCCGACCCGGCCGGCAACCCGCACCGCCACGGACGGACGCTCGCGTTGCGGGCCCGACTTAGATTTTTTCTTTTTTTTTTTTTATTTTATATTATTTTTTATTTTATTAAAATGGCCATGGCCGGGCGTTTTGGGACGCCCGGCCCGGCCCGACGACCCGGCCCGAATACCCGCTCCGCGACCCAACTCCCCGCGAACCCTACCCGGCTCCGACCCGGATCGCGACCCGATTCCCGCCGCCCCGAATCTCGCGAAACCCTACCCGGTTCCGAGACCCGGATCCAACTCGATGACGACCCGGAAAACCGCAAACCCTAGGGTTTGCGAATCCGCGGCGCCGAGGGGGGGTGGAACCGAGGTGTTTGGCGGCGACGGCGACTACGGCGGCGACGACGAAGGCGACAACGGCGACGGCAATGGTAACGGCGACGCTTTTTTACCTTCTCTCGAACGGGGATGGCGACGGCAACAATGCCAGATCAAAGACAGCAGCGGCGAAGGCGCTCGGGGGCACAGCGAGATTTTGCACAGCAGCGGCGTCGGGGGTGGGACCTTCTTTCATCCCTCTTCGCGAATCCAGGAACCTCTCGCACCTCCTCCGACCTCGCTTCTCTCTCTCTCCGGCCAGATCCGAGCCTCCACCGGCCGGATCGACCTGTTCGGACTCGCTCGCCGCGGCCTCCCCCGAAGTCTCTCAGTGGGAGGTCGGCCGAGCTCGCGGCCCGATTTCTCTCTCGCTCGCTCTTCGACTTCTCCCCCGAAGTCTCTCAGTGGGATGAATCTCGGAGCTCGCTGTCTCGTGTCGTTCTCGGCGTCCTTTGCCGTTGTCGGGAGAGGCCTATTTATAGGCGAGGGGGAGTCCGGTCGACGGAGGGCTTCAATCGCCGGCCTTCGGCTTGCCGACCGATTTTTCTCGGCTGGACCGGCGTCCCATCCGAGCTTATCCAACGAGGCGTGCTCGGCATTGAAGGCAGCCATTAATGGCGCCTGAGATCTGTCATCTCCGGGCGACGTCGGCCTACCCTCCTTGGCCGTAGGCTGTCCCTCGCGCGTCGGCGTTGACGCGCGTGAAATACAGAGGCGGAGAAAGGGAGGAGCGAGGAAGAAGAAGAAAGAAGAAGGAAGAAGAAGATGGGGGGGAAGAAGAAGGTCGCGCGGGGGGGGGCGTGCGAGGGAGAGGAAAAAAAAAGGAGGGGGCTGCTTTTTTTTTTTTTTTTTTTTCTTTTTCTTTTGTTTGTTTTTGCTTTGTTTTGTTGTTTTTATATGGTTTTTATTTATTAAAAAAAAAAGACAAAATAAAATAAAAACCTATGCTTAAAATAAAATAAAATTTAAAAAAAATTTAAAAATAAATAAATAATTTAGGCGTCAACGCTGCCCCTCTTTGAAGGTGAGTTCGCAGAGGTTGCATTCAAAGACAAACGATGCCTAAATTTTACCCATACATGCGTAGCAAATTATATTTTATTTGGGAGTTATTATCCTATGTAAAAAGAGCAATATAACATTACATATATTAAGACAGATAAGAAGATACCTGTAGTTACTTACCGGGAGTGAGTGAGATAGGGTGTGAACCCCGAGTTTGGCAAGTATCAAGGCGTCATCTTACCTGGTGATATGAAGAGGTTGCTTTTCCAGGGCTCGAACCATTCTTCGGTCACCTGTTAAAACAATCAACGATTTGTCTAGGACCCGAACCTTTCTTCGGTCGCCTTGACGGAAATTGCTCCTCCAAGACCCGAACCATTCTTCGATCGCCCGTTGGAGCAATCGAGGACCCGAACCTTTCTTCGGTCGCCTTGATGTGAGATTGCTCCTCCAGGACCCGAACCATTCTTCGGTCGCCTGTTGGGGTAATCAATGGTTTGTCTCGGACCCGAACCATTCTTCGGTCGCCGTGACGGGAAATTGCTTCTCCAAGACCCGAACCATTCTTCGGTCGCCTGTTAAAACAATCAATGATTTGTCTAGGACCCGAACCTTTCTTCGGTCGCCTTGACGGGAGATGCACCGACCTTTCTCGGGGCATCTTTTTGTGAGGGTGTCGATCTTTGTCAACAACACCGGTTGGTACCCGACCTTTTCGGGAGGATGCGCCGACCTTTCTCGGGGCATCGTTTTTGTGGGGGCGTCTGACTTCTGTCAAAGACACTGGTAGGAACTCGACCTTTCTCGAGAGGATGCGCCGACCTTTCTCAGGGCATCGATTTGTGGAGTGTCTGACTTCTGTCGAAGACACCAGTAGGAACCCGACCTTTCTCGGGAGGATGCGCCGACCTTTCTCAAGGTATCGATTTGTGGGGTGTCTGACTTTTGTCGAAGACACCAGTAGGAACCCGACCTTTCTCGGGAGGATGTGCCGACCTTTCTCAGGGCATCGATTCTGGAAGATACCTGGACATTCACAGGCATATCAAAGAGTACCTGGATATTCACAAGTACTAACTTGAAGGATATTTGGGTCTTTGCAGGCGTCGAAAGGGTACTTGGATGATCACAAGTACAAACTCTTAGAGGATACCTGGACGTTTACAGGTATCAAAGGGGTACCTAGATGACTACAGGTATTGAATAGGTACTTTGAATTATCATAAGTACGAACTCTTGGAGGATACCTGGACGTTCGTAGGCGTTGAAGGAGTATCTAATTGCTTGCAGGTATTGAAAGGGTACTTGAATTATCACAAGTACAAAACTCGGGAAAAATAAAGGCGTACCTTGAGATATTCGTGAAGGTCTCTCACCTCCTGGTATGTGGAATATTAAGGATATACCTGAGATATTCGTGAAGGTCTCTCACCTTCTGGTATTTTGGGAATATCGAGGACGTACCTGAGATATTTGTGAAGGTCTCCCACCTTCTAGAAATTGAGAATTTTGAATGTAGCACAAGGCTTACCTGGATGGCCGCAAGCACACAGGTGTACAAAGTAGAGGAATATTTGGATGAACACAAATATTTAATGATATGATGATGGACCACTCAACTGGTCCAAGTGTAAGAAAGCATACACAGGTGATCGCGGGCGCATAATGTGGTGGAATACTTGAGTGGCTGCTAGCATTCAATGACATAATTTTGAAGACCACGCGAGCGGTCGAGTGTCATAGAAAAGGAGTACCCGAACGAGGGTTGATACTCAAAGACAAAGGGATACTTGGACAGTTGCAAATATCAAAACTTTAAAGACAACATGAATAGATCGAATGTCAACGGAGGGAGCACTTGAGTAGCGGCAGACACTCAAAAACGGGGGAATGTTTGGACAATCGCAGATATCAATACTTGGGGACAACTTGAACAAGCTGAGTATCGGTAAGAGGGTGTACCTAGACAGTGGTGGGTACTCAAAGATTATCAAACATAAAGGTTTGGGAGTAAGGATGGAGACATGCTTTTCTGGCGATATCTTTGATCTCTAAAAGTGTGTTCGCTATTTACACAATATGCACACATGTACACAAAGATTGTATATGCTGTAAATTCAAAAATTTTAAATGTGACTTATGCATGATGATCTCGTCAATTTTGTACCATTTGAATTCCATTGGGGAAGATTTTGAAAGACAACTTTCATTTAGAATATAGATGTCTTGAGCATGCTAGACGAGGGACTTTCAGTTTGAAAGGACTTTTCACTCGCTCTCATGGAAAAGGTTGTTTTATCCTGACCATTGATACAGGATTTATAAGGACCACATTGTCTCACTGTCATCATGTCAACAGGGGTCCGAGTATTCTTGCAAATGATACGACTTTACCAATGTGAGAGGTCTTTGTTGGAATTGTGATGAAGGCTTGGTCAATGGCTTATCAAAGGGGACCAATAAGGTCATGGCTTTGTGGGAAGGATGTTGCACGATCATCTCCGGGTTTGCAAGTCAAGAGTCCTGCGAAAAGAGATAGAATAATCTTGCTCGTACTTCTTCGAGTGATGTTTATAAACATATGAAATCCTACGTTAATTGAAGTGCCCCTAGTCTAAGAGACTTTTACAATGGGATGCAATGTAGGCTTGACTTATGTGTAAAAGGGTGAGAGTGGTGATTGCCTTGACATTTGTCATTGGTCTTTCATCTCACTGTCAAATGGAGGCTCTATCAATTGAACCACAACAACTTCTCTTGGGAATACAGATGGCTGCATTTTTGTTTGGGGCATTGGCCTTGCTTTTACCGGCACACTACTTTTTTATGCCCATATTTTTGCTTTCCAGTTTTTCATTTATGGGCATTGACCTTGCTTTTACCAGGTACACTTTTTTTTTTATGCCCCTATTTTGCTCTTGTTGCTTGAGAGCTAATCTTGACAAGTTCAAGTAAACGCCTTTGTTAGACTATTGAGCCTTCATCTTTTGCCGGCGCTTCGATTATGCTTTGCTCGAGTGGCAGCAGCTTCGCTTTGCCTCCATGTGAGGGTGAATTTACAGACTCAATTGGGTCGTACAATGGATACAAGTGCGTAAAGAAAGAATTGCTCTTCATGACTCTAGGGCACTTAAATTAACGTGAGTGTTCATATGCAATAAAGACACTCAAAGATTGATGCAAGTGCAAGCAAGAGAATTTCTATCCCTTTTCTCACTTCGTGATGCTAACTTGCCTTCAACTTGCCCTAGTGTGAGGTGGTTCTTCGACGGGGGGGGTAAGACAGAAATTTGGCTAGTGTATGGGGCTCAAAGTGAGCAATGGAATGCCTCCCACTATTTTGGTCATCGTACCATTCGCGAGAGAACTCTTTACCCTGTAGTCATGGAATTTTCTGCACTCATCTCACAAGTGTATAGTTGGAAGACTGTGTGAGGATATGGCTTGCCTTTCATCATTCTGACGCGCCTCATCCAGCATGCTCGATTAATCTTGTATTCTTCATTTAGCTGTCTATTCTAATAATCCTTAATGGAATCAGCGATTTAGACAGACAAAAATCATCATGCAGAATTCATCTGGAAATGACATGCAACATTTTGAATATGATGGAGTTTGTACTCTTAAAACAAATGAATGGTTTTTGTTCAAAAAGACCTTGTTGGCAGCTTTAAGGGTTAACAAAATGGTGTTTCCAAATGTATTAAATTTTGAGCATCAAAAAGGGTTATTCACAAATGGGTGTCAATGGATTGTTCCTATTGAGTAGGGAAATGACACATGAAGGATCAGCCGGGGTTGGGGATCGATCGGGCATCTCTGTTTTTGCCCTCAGGACGCCATTTCATTTAGGAGAGCTTATCAAAGTTTGACATGTCTTTCCTTGATTTGTTATTCGTATCTTTAACGGCCAAGTGATCCTGCAATAGACAAAAGGGAACGTGTTAGTCACGAACTCTCTCAGGAGTCGGACAACGGGAGCGATACAACATTACCCTTCATTGGTTTGCAAATGATTGGATGAACTGAAGTGCGAGTGGGACACGAAGCCCTGCACTTTTCACTCCGATAGGTCACCTGCTCTCTCGTAATTTGCAAGTGCAAGAGAAGCAAAATTTTTTTATTAGTTTTCTTTTCTTTTTTTTTTTACCAAGCGGCTAACTGCCGCGTCGGGGATTCGAACCCCCAACTTCGGACCATTTCGCTTCTTCCCGGGTACCACTCGGCTAGAGGTGCCGATGGTGTCCGTAGGGCGCTGCCTTTTTTATTTAACCGAACCGGCTCTTGGACGACACGTCCTTTTATACCAAGTTAGGTAAATCAATATGAGTCACTTGATTTGCCCAATTTAACCATTAAGTTTATTTCTTGAACCCTATGCTTCCTGTGAATAGGAGAAAATATGTCAAAAGTGAGTTCAAATAGTGGGAATATTGGAAATGATACCAAATTACCCTTCCCCAGAGTTTATATTTGCTGACTTCTAGGGATCTCTTAATGTTGATGACAGCCTCTTCGTCTTGACACAATTCGACATTTCTTTCAATTGGCCTTCCTCATTCGTGGCCATGTATGCATGATTGATGGTCATTGATTCATCTTCAACGCCTCCCTTCTGTGGAATTTTCTTTTTCTTGCAAAAGCATGTGTCTAGAACAAGAAGTGAGGCTTTCAAATTCTAAGATTGTTGACTAAGACAAAAGGTTCCTTCTAACCAGGCTGGTTCCTGAATGACGGGTCCTTTACACTGAGCTGGGCAAAATTGACATGGATTACTCTCATGCGCCTGCCTGGGTAATGTCGATTTGCTCAAGTTATGCCATCGAGTTTGCTACTTGATTTTCGACACTTCCTTAAATGCTGGTGATTATCATTCATTCTTCTTTGTTGGATCATTCAAACGGATTTTTATGATGGTGTAAATACATCACTCATATATAAAGGTGCATAGGCATTTTCATTCTGATAGAGAAGTGCTTGGCAAGGCCGGACAATGAACATCTTTCAAGGGTAGTACTTTTTTACAGCATCGGAATTAACCGGTTTAGAGAATTCTCGCCCATCCATCTCAGTTAGGATCAAGGCTCCTCCGGGAGTATCTTCTTTATTACATAAGGACCCTTGTAATTTGGGGCGAACTTGCCTCCGGGTTCGGAAAGATTGGCAGCGTCTTTCTCAAGACTAGCTCATTTACCTCGAAGTGCTTGGGTCGCACCTTTTGATTGAACGATCGAGCTACCCTCTGCTGGTAACACCGACCATGACAGAGGGCTTTCGATCGTTTTTCGTCGATCATATTCAGTTGCTCAAGCCTTTGTTGTGTCCATTCTTCCTTGGACAACCCTGCCTGGGATAAAATTCGCAGGGAAGGGATTTCTACTTCTACAGGTAAAACCGCCTCCAGGCCGTAAACCAAGGAAAAAGGTGTTGCTCCAGTGGAAGTTCGAATCGAAGTTCGATATGCTATTAGTGCAAAGGGTAACCTCTCATGCCAGTCGCGGTAGTTTTCAGCTGTCTTGGATAGGATTCTCTTGATGTTCTTGTTGGCGGCTTCCACGGCTCCATTCATTTGTGGACGATAAGGGGATGAGTTCGGATGTTGGATTTTGAACTCGAAAAACAATTGATCAATCAACTTATTGTTCAGGTTTGACCCATTGTCGGTGACGATAGCTTCCGGTACGCCATAACGGGCGATTATGTCACGTCCGATGAACTTCATAACGTTTCGTGCGAGTTACGCTTGCATAGGATGCGGCCTCGATCCATTTTGAGAAGTAGTCGATCGCGACCAAAATGAACCGGTGCCCATTTGACGCCTTCGGATTGATTGGGCCAATTACATCGATGCCCCACATTGAGAATGGCCATGGCTCGATAACGATGCAATTCAGTTGGAGGGACATTTATCTTGTCCCCGTGAATCTGACAACGATGACAGCTTCTCACATGTTGAGTACAATCACTCTCTAAAGGGAACCAGTAGTAACCCAATCTCATTATTTTTTTGGCCAACATACGTCCATTCATGTGAGGGCCACATACTCCCCCATGTATTTCTTGCATTATTCGTGTGGCTTCATTTGCATCCACACACCTTAGCAGGACTGAGTTATATGATCTTTTGTACAAATTTTCACCGCTAACGAAGAACCTCGAAGCCATTTTCATTAGGTATTTTCGATCAGAGGGAGTGCTTTCTTTAGGGAATTCCCTTCTGGATGTATCTCATGATGTCGTAATACCGGGGTTTCCCGTCGGGTTCTTCGATTATAGTCATACAAAGGTGGGCTGTCTTGTTAGGACTTCAATCTTCAAAGGCTCTACTTCTAACCCTTTCGTTACTTGTAACATAGATGATAGTGTTGCTAGTGCGTCGAGCAAGAACCGGTTATGAATTCTAGGTAGGTATTCAAACGAGACGTCCTGGAATTCCCCTACCAATTCTTCCAAGTAGTCGTGATAAGGCACTAGTTTGGCGTCTCTTGTCTTCCACTCGCCCACAGTCTGGAGGATAATTAAGGCGGAGTCACCGAATACTTTGAGTTTTGACACTTCCATTCCAATAGCTGCTTGTAGGCCGAGGATGCATGCTTCATATTCGGCTATATTGTTGGTGCATGGAAACATCAATTTTGCAGCCACAGGATAATGTTGCCCATTTGGGGATATCAAGACTGCCCCGGTGCTTGAACCTGACAAATTTACAGCTCCGTCAAAGAACATAGTCCGTGTGTCCTCTTCTACTGTTGAAATTCGGTTGTCTAGGGAATGATTCTCACATACTTCTTTAGGGCAATCTGCTCACATATCAGCAATCACCCGACCTTTAACTGATTTTTGCGACATCACACACGGATGTCGAATTCGAGATCAAGATTTGCCATTTGGCCAATTTTCCCACTAAGGCCGGGCAACCGAGCAAATACTTGATTGGGTCACTCTCGGTTACAAGGAATGTTTGGTAATGCAAGGTATACTTTGCCGGAGTCTCGTGCAACACCCATACCAATGCAGCGCATGTTTTTTTTTGATTTGGAGTAGTTTTGTTCTGACGTGGTGAACTTTTTACTCAAATAGTAAATGGCTCGCTCCTTTCCATCATGGGGCCATTTCTGTGCCAACATTGCACCTAGGGATTCACTGTTGATGGTAAGGTAGAGGGTCAAAGGGTGCCCTGGAGTCGGGGTACTAAAATCGGGGCTTCATCGGTGCTTGTTTTAGATTTTCAAACGCCGGTCGGCAGTCGTCATCCCATTTGATTTGTGCATTCTTCCCGAGAAGTTTAAAGAAAGGTTTTGCAGTTTTAAAAGCTGGGAAATGAATCGCGCAATGTAATTTAATCTTCCCGGAGGGCCCCGGACTTCTTTTACAGTCGAGGGAGGAGACATCTCAAATATCGCCTTGGTTTTTGACGGGTCTACTTCTATCCCTTTACAACTCACAATGAACCCAAGTAATTTGCCGGAAGTTGCCCCAAACACACATTTTGCTGGGTTCAAGCGCAACTTGAACTGGCGAAGCCGATCGAATAATTTCTCCAGGGTCTTCACATGGTCTTCTCCATGTCTGGTTTTGGCGATCATGTCATCGACATATACTTCAATTTCTTTGTGCATCATGTCATGAAAAATGGTGACCATGGCACGTTGGTAAGTTGCTCCGGCGTTTTTCAGGCCAAAAGGCATGACCTTATAGTGAAAAGTTCCCCATGGAGTAATGAATGCAGTCTTCTCCTTGTCTTCCTCCTTCATTTTTATTTGGTTGTATCCCGAGAATCCATCCATGAAAGAGAAAAGTTTAAATCCAGCAGTACTATCCACAAGAACGTCTATGTGAGGTAGTGGGAAATCATCCTTGGGCTTGCTTTGTTCAAATCACGGTAGTCGACACAAATTCGGATTCGACCATCTTTCTTCTTCACCGGTACAACGTTTGCTACCCAACTAGGATATTGCGAGACTTCGAGGAAGCCTACTTCCAAGAGCTTCATTACTTCTTCTTCAATCTTTTTTGACAACTCGGGCTTAGTTCTTCTTAGCCGCTGCTTCTTGGGGGCTACATCAGGGTTGGTTGGCAAGCTATGCTCCACGATCATTGGATCGAGGCCTGGCATATCGGCATATGACCATGCGAACACGTCTTGATACCTCTTTAGGAGGGCAATTAAGCTTGCAGCTTCTTCTTTAGGAAGGTTCGCGCCAATTTTTATCTCCCTTGGACCTTCTCATGCTGCCTAAATTGACAATGACGGTGTCTTCGGTAGTAGGGGCCTTGCTTCTTCGTGGCGCTTCCAATTCCGTTGAATTTCGTCGGAATCATCAAAATCATCATCTGAGTCATCAGAATTGCTATCATGGCTACTTACGGTGTTGGTCTGGACCGTTCCCATACCCTCGCCTGCCGCTAGATTATTCCTGTGTCATAGAGTAGATAGGCTAAGGGAACAAATAAGGTTAGTAGCATGCATGCTTTTTTCTTTTGAAAATGTGATAAATTGTTCTTGAAGATTTAGGATAAGGAAACATGAGGAGACCCGGGCCTCGATTTCTTCTTTCATTTGACGGCTGGCTATCATCAACGGGCCGGTTTGGTGTGTCTCCTCATGCCCTCAAAATTTTTCAACTTTATTTATTAGTAGACGGATTTACAGGGTGATTTCAAAAAAAAGTTCCTTAAGTGGAACTGATGTTGAAAACGAAACAAGCCAGACTTTAAAAAATATGTACAGGCTCCCACGTAGGGGAGTATGCAGAGGAATTAAAAAGGATTCTACTCGAGCGGGTCTGCACCCATTTCCCCTGACGGTCCTTCGTTGATAGCGCACACGAAGAAGTCTTTATACGAGTCGCCAGCCACGTCTTCCTGTGCTCCCGGCCTTGCGGATTTCAGATCATCCATGCCTTCCCATCCATCAGGGACGATGTTGCAATGACGATCATAGAAACTTTGGGGAATTGAATAATTGACATAATAGTCAAATTTACCACTTGATTGGCCCAAAGTGTCCATGATTGCCTCTCCTCTACGCGCTTCCTTAGCGTGCTCAGGGAACATGGTACGGGTGCTTTGGGTACCACGAGGAGGTGATCCTTGCCAAAGCACAGCCACGGAGAGCGGAACGTGAATACCCCAGCATCCAAAAGGTCCTGAACCTTGCTTCTTAGGATGGTGCAGTCATCTAGCGAGTGTCCCAATTCCCCGAATGATAATCACATTGCTTGGATGGATCGTAATCAAGGAAGTACTCGGGAGTAGGATGGCTCGGTTCCACTGCCGATTATCCCCGCTCTAGGAGGATGGGGAAAATAATGGCCATTGATTTAGGAAGAGGTGAATATGGCCGGGTGTTTCTTGAGGACTCGGGGTAGCCGAGCCCCTTGCCGGATCGTGTCAGTAGGGTCTTCTTCATTTACTACCAACTCCTCATTGTGACGAGAGCGGAATGCACGGGTAGCTTGAGCGAAGTTTTCTGTCAAATGGTGTACAGTCTTGCGTAATTCTTCGACTTGGTGTTGAAGCTGGATAAACGAGAAGTTATCGCCCGTCTCTTCTAACTGCTCCTCCTCAATGGCACCTATGAAAATGTCCCCGAACATGGTGGTCATGTCATCGACCCCTCCTTCTTTATAAGTGAGGGCCAAGTTGTGTCTTCTGGATTATGGGTAATTTCGCGCTTTCGGGGTTGAACCATTTTGAAGTATTCACTTCCTCTTCCTCATGCATCATCCTGGCTGGGCCTGGGAAAGTTTCCTCGAGACGGGGATATACAAGGCCGACTTTTTTCTTTGCTTTTCTATCCGGGGAATATCCTAAACCGATAGTATAAGGTCTCCTCAGGGCTTCAATAGGCTGACGGATGCCCTGGCCTCTCCTACCAAGCCCTTGTCCTGGAAGAAAACCGTGTCCAACCATGATTTTTCCTACCATGATTGCAGTGCTTGATATCTCGGGGATGAGGGGCAAAGTCCCTCGAGTTTCGTGTATAGTAGACACGAGCTCGAACGATTGATAGCTGGCTTCGCTTTTGTCACTAGGTTCAACATAAGGGATGGCCGTCTCGTGGTAGATGCGGTGATCTTCTTCTCCTCGGACCGTGATCAGTTTTCCTCCAACCACGAACTTTACACTTTGGTGAAGGCTCGAAGGTACTGCTCCTGCAACGTGGATCCATGGGCGCCCTAAGAGGAAATTGAACGCAGTGGGGATATCCATCACCTGGAACAAAATTTTGAATATGGTTGGGCCAATTTGAATGTCGAGCTCGATCTCTCCCATTGTTTCCTTCTTTGTTCCATCGAATGCTCGAACAGAAGTCTTGGGTACCTGGATCCATGATCTTTCTATTTTAAGGCGACAGTGTCGCTAGTGGACATATGTTAAGAGCAGATCCATTGTCAATCGGTACTCGAGCGACGTGAGATGCGTTGCACTTGATCGATATGTAGAGGCCCTTGGTGTGTCCTCTACCCTCCTCGAATTTCTTCATCGAAAAATGCCATTTGATCCTTTAGAAGGATGGTACTAACAAATTCCTCAAGTTTGTCATGCTCAATCGTTTCGGGGACATGTACTTCACTTAATACTTTCATGAGGGATTTCTGGTGCTTGACGGATGTCCAAGCAATTCCAGCGAGAGAGATTTGTGCTGGTGATTTTCGTAATCGTTCCACCACATTATATTCGCTAGCCTTAACTACGGCCAAAAACTCCTTGGCTTCTTCGTCGGTGACGGGCTTAGCGGGCGAGTATTTGCTTGAGCATAGGTTCGCCCGGATCTCGTGACTAAACCAACATCAAGGTCATAAGACCATGGTACCGCATTGTTGTATTCGTATTTGTAAGGCCGGGGGATCTCGATGACTATAGCTGTTTCGTTGTTGATGGTTGAACAATGGCTCCCTTCCTTTCAAAGACGCTCTCGGTGAGGTGGAATCCTTCTTCTCCTTTTCCGCATTTAGCGCGGCAAATTCTTCCTCCCGTTGATGAGGACTTGCGATATGGTAGAAACTATGCTTTGGCGTGGCCGGTGTACACGATTATTCCGGCCTCTATCATTCTTAATACCCTTTCCTCCATTATTGCAAAGGGTGGTATTTCATCACCCGGATAATACCCGGTTTCTACTAGCCCTCGATAGATGTCAACAATATGTGCATTGACATTTCGATTTGACCGGCTTCGAACTGAATATCATGTTTACTTTGTCAGCATGATCAGGGAGCGGATTGCTTTGGACATTTGGCTTTGCATTTTGGAATGAGAAGGCCTTAGTGTCCAGCAGGTTCTGGATCCGATGCTTAAGGACGAAACACTCATCAGTTGAATGGCCTACTTCTCCCATGTGATAGTCACATTTTTCGGATGGGTCATAGCTGGAGAAGTTTTTAGCGTTGGGTCGTCTTGGCTCAGTTGAAAGGAGGCTCTTGTTTCGGAGGATTGCCAAAACTGGGAGGGAGATCCAGGAAGCGGAGTAAATTGTCTTCGGTTGTTGTAGCGTTGGGGTGGACGGCTATTAGTCTGTTGTTGGCCTGTGCTTGTCTGAACGGTCGGGAGGTGACCGGTGTTTGCAGTGTAGGTGGCATTGACATCAATCAAGGGTTCTTTATCTTTTTCATGTTGAGCCTTCGCCGACAAGTGCGGGCTCGGTGAACCACCGTCCCTTAAACCTATCTCAATCTGCTCTCCCACTTTGGAATGAGTTGATTGAATGATTCAGCGATCGTAGTCACCATCCGATTGCGGTATTCATAGGGAGGGTTTTGATGAACATTTTCTCAATTCAAAGTCGGTTGGCTCGGGACTGATCCGGGCGGCGAGATTCCTCCATCTAATAGCATATTCTTTGAAAGATTCCTGCTTTTTCTTTTCCGTGCGATCGAGATCCTCACGAGAAGGGGTAATGTCCATTATGAATTTGTACTTGCTTGAGGAATGCCTCACTTGCTTCACTCCATGTCTCGATGAGGTTTATGTTCTTTTTGATGTACCACCTCGGGCGGGACCTATCGGGCTTGACCGGAACAACTGGATCATTAAAGGTTCATTATTAACGTATTGGGTCATTCGAACCAAGTACATCTGCAAGTGAGCTCTTGGGCAGGTCGTGCCATCGTACTTCTCGAACTCAGGCATTTTGAATTTTTCCGGCATTTTGACCTTAGAGTAGATGGAGAGGTCTTTGGAGTAGGATCTTGAAGGCCCCGCAGTTGTTTTAGCCTCTCTTCAAGTTTCTCAAGGCGTTTGTCATGTTCGGTCTTAGACAAACTGTTGGGCTTTGCTTTCTCAACTATGATTTGGTGCGTATCATCCTCCAATTCGGGCATGTTATCATCGGTATCTCTTCCTTGATCACCTCGGATAGACGATTGCGGTAACAATACTTCGATTGAGGTTGGGGCGGGAGCCAATTTGCCTTGGATGGAATCTATCTGCTTTGAGAGTTGCTGAAGCACATTGAAGACTTGCTTCATTTCACTTTCCATAATCTCGACACGGCTTGGTACATTTTCTTCAGCCATTCTAGCTTTTGAATTTGGCGAATTGACTATGATGTGATTACCTCGTAGCACGAAAAGTGGAGAAAACGTAAACGAAGGAAACACATGGAAAATTGGCTCATGGCAAGGGTCGAGTCATCCTTATTTATTAACAGGAGATTTATACAATGCCAAAGGGGCTCTTTACACAAGTCAGAACGACCCTAGATATTCACATTATTTACATCAAAAGTCCCGCTGCCCATTTTTATATGCGATGGGAAGCTCCGTCTTGTGAAGCTGCTTGCTTCTTCGTACTAGCTTCGATACGTGTCTCCCGCTTGTCTCCAAACTCTTTTCAAGAGATTCGATTCGCCCTTGCGGGAAGTTTATCAACTACATCGGGGATTACTTGGTTGCAGCTCATCGGGAATTACATGGTTGAGGATGTAGAATGTGGATGCATGATGAGCTTTTTCCTGTCCCTTCAACCTTCTGGGTATAACAATCTTTTCAGTGTGACATCTACTCCATGCATTCTGAATTATGCGGATCTCCTCCAAGTAGTTGTAGTCTGTACGGGTGAAAAGGATTCGGAACAATCCTGATTTGAGCGGTGGCGGGATTTCTTGGAGGACCCTGTATTGACGAGCCACCCTATATGGATAATATGAGGTAGCTCCGGAGAGGCCCAGCAATGGGATGGGGTCGTAATAATCAAGCGCAAAGCGCACCTCTCTGCCATGAACCACTTAGCTCGCCATAGGAATGTCTCGGGGACGGGGTTTCTTAATAAGTTAATCCATCGAGAATATTCCTCGTTGGGAGAGTATTTTTCCAAGCTTTGAAACTTTTGCAATGGGTGTTTGAATTCATTGATTTCAAATATTTGCATGAGGTGCCCAAATCCTTTGATATGGGAAAAGAACCACATTTGTAAAATTTCTGGGGCGGCCCTCATGATTTTTCTTTTTTTTTTAAAACGATTAAGGGATAAAAACGTTTCGGCTAAAACCATGTTCACATATCCTGCTCCAAAAATGACTTGATTTATCACCCATGTGATTGAAGGATTTATAGCATTCTTTCGATGGGGAAAGATAATAAATCCAAAGAATGCTAAGAGGAAGATCTTGGCTTTTTGGGTCATTGATTGTTTTTCAAAGCATTCAGTTAAAGATGATAGCGGAAAAGCATTGTTGTTGGCTTGAACAATTTCTCTTACCAAATGACTTTTTAGAAACCGCGATAGACTAACCACGGGGTCAATGCCGATTGGTGGCTTGGCAAGCTCGCTTCCCGAGGCATTCCTATGGCGAGACTATACTCTTCTAAAGTCGGAGTCGGTTCAAATTTGCCGAACATGAAGGTGGATGCTTCAGGGCCACCGAAATGTGGTAGTGCTTGCATGACCCCGAGTGGATATTGATTTGGAGCAATGGGAGGAGATGACCGATTTTTGCTTTGACGCACTCTTGGCCGAGCTGATCTAACTTGCTTCCACCATCTCGAGAAGCTCTTCCTTTGGGGTAGGAATGAACTGGATATCGAATCTTCCCATCGCATATAAGAAAGGGAAATACACAACCCGACCCTATTTTGCCATGAGCCGAAAAGACTGAGTAAAAGTATATAAATTACTTTGCTTTTAAAGAAAATGGCAAGCACAGGAACATACAGATGGGACGTGTGGCTCGATTTCTAACTGAGAAGGTTTGGTGAGATTAAAAGGATATCCGCCCGTCGCAGTCTCGCGTTAGCAGCATACCCTCCTAACCTCGGCTAAGAAATTCGGGGAAAAGAAAGGCAACCTCTACATCGTAGTCTCGCGTTCGAGGTCGTATCTTTCTTAACACCATCCTAGAAATCCTATGGCGGCCTAGGTCCGGCGGCCGGGTTGTGTGTGCCATGTGTAGTGTTAAAACAGTAAAGCATGCGTAGCAATTTATAATCACAAGACATTTTATTTTAACGAAAATTAAGATAAACTTCTAAGCTACTAACCTGCATAAAGAAAAAACAAAAACAAGTCAGTAAAGGGTTTAAACAAGATAAAACGGCCTAAGTCCTCAAATCTTCCCCAGCGGAGTCGCCAAGCTGTCGCGACCTCTCTTTTTTTCGGCGCCCGCAATCGGGTACGAGCGCCTAAGGAGGCTAATGGCTCGGCTGAAATTAGTTATGCCCGGACTCTCCCAAGTCCACCAATTCACGACTTTAATGGTCCAAGTTTTTAACCCGTAAATTAATTTTAAAATGGAGTCGCCACTAATCGATTTGAGGTGGGTCGATTAGAAACCCAAAGCAAAGTATCGGGAGAAATACTCACTCTGCGCAACCGAGAGAAATTAGGATCGGGGACTTGATTACACTAGTTAATCACTAATGCCCTTTCGGTACCTAATCTTGTTTAAACTCTAAGGCTTTTTGGATTTTGAGGGTTTTCCATGCATTTTGGGAGGAAAAACATTTTTGAGTCTTTTTCTAAATTTTTTTTTTTTTTTGACATAAAAAGGGATTTTTTGATTTTTTTGATTTTTTGGAAAATATAAATCATTTTTTTTTTCTGATTTTTCTGAAAATTTTTTTTTTTTTTTCTAAATATTTTTGGAAAATATATTTTTTTGATTTTTTTCGATTTTTCGAAAATAAAATATTTTTTAAATTTTTTAATATTTTTCGATTTTTGGAAATAAATCATTTTTTGATTTTTTTTTTTCGAAAATAAATTTTTTATTTTTTTAAATATTATTTAAATTATAATATTTTTTAAAATAAAATATTAAAAAAACCGACCCGGTCGGATCCGCGGGTTGGGTCCGACCGGGCCGGCGACCCGCCCGCGGACGGGCCCGCGTTACGGCCCGACTCGGATTTTTTCTTTTTTTTTTTTATTTTATTATTTTATTTTATTTTATTAAAACGGCCATGGCCGGGCGTTTTGGGAACCCGGCCCGGCCCGACAACCCGACCCGAATACCCGCTCCGCGACCCAACTCCCCGCGAACCCTACCCGGCTCCGACCCGGATCGCGACCCGATTCCCGCCGCCCGAATCTCGCGAAACCCTACCCGGTTCCGAGACCCGATCCGACTCGATGACCCGGAAAACCGCAAACCCTAGGGTTTGCGAATCCGCGGCGTCGAGGGGGGGAACCGAGGTGTTTGGCGGCGACGGCGACTACGGCGGCGACAACGAAGGCGACAACGGCGATGGCAATGGTAACGGCGACGCTTTTTTACCTTCTCTCGAACGGGGATGGCGACGGCAACAATGCCAGATCGAAGACAGCAGCGGCGGAGGCGCTCGGTGGCACGGCGGGATTTTGCACAGCAGCGGCGTCGGGGGTGGGACCTTCTTCCGTCCCTCTTCGCGAATCCAAAACCTCTGCACCTCCTCCGACCTCGCTTCTCTCTCTCTCTCGGCCAGATCCGAGCCTCCACCGGCCGGATCGACCTGTCGGACTCGCTCGCGGCGGCCTCCCCCGAAGTCTCTCGGTGGGAGGTCGGCCGAGCTCGCGGCCCGATTTCTCTCTCGCTCGCTCTTCGACTTCTCCTCCGAAGTCTCTTAGTGGGATGAATCTCGGAGCTCGTTGTCTCGTGTCGTTCTCGGCGTCCTTTATCGTTGTCGGGAGAGGCCTATTTATAGGCGAGGGGGAGTCCGGTCGACGGAGGGCTTCAATCGCCGGCCTTCGGCTTGCCGACCGATTTTTCTCGGCTGGACCGGCGTCCCATCCGAGCTTATCCAGCGAGGCGTGCTCGGCATTGAAGGCAGCCATTAATGGCGCCTGAGATCTGTCATCTCCGGGCGACGTCGGCCTACCCTCCTTGGCCGTAGGCTGTCCCTCGCGCGTCGGCGTTGACGCGCGTGAAATACAGAGGCGGAGAAAGGGAGGAGCGAGGAAGAAGAAGAAAGAAGAAGGAAGAAGAAGATGGGGGGAAGAAGAAGGTCGCGCGGGGGGCCCGTGCGAGGGAGAGGAAAAAAGGAGGGGGGGCTGCTTTTTGTTTTTTCTTTTTGTTTTCTTTTTCTTTTGTTTGTTTTTGCTTTGTTTTGTTGTTTTTATATGGTTTTTATTTATTAAAAAAAGACAAAATAAAATAAAAACCTATGCTTAAAATTAAAAATTAAAAAAAAAAACAAATAATTTAAAATAAAAATAAAATTTAAAAAAAATCCCTGAAATAATTTATACCGGGCGGGTTTACACACAACAAACTGATAAATCCATCAATTGTCACATGTCACCTAACTTAACCTACCAATTTGGGGTTTTGATTATTAAAAAATTAGTTTGGGATAAATTTATCATAAACGTATTAATTTGAGGTTTTTATGATATTAATCATTATGAATATAACTTAAAACCAATGCAAACAGATGATGATGGCCCTCCGGACCTATGGGAACCGATTGAGGTCACTGCAGAGAAACCATTGGAAGGGTTTCGACCGGCCCCAATAAACATGAACCTACCACGACCCGGTGATCAAACCTGAATCGTTGGTGGTTCGGCCGTCAAACCAGAACCAACTGGAGCCCACATTTGAGAGATCGGGCCAAGTGGTCCTGCCCAGAGATCATGAGAAGGTGCTTAGGTGCTTCCGTCTTCCGTCTCTCCCCTCTCTGTATTCTTTGTTTGTTTCCTCTCCCCCATTACATGTGCATCCCCGTGTCTTTTTCCGTCTGAGGGTGTACTTTGTTGAAAATAAATTCTCTAAAAAATATTTATTTTAAAAATTACTACTTACATCATTTATAAAAATTGAAGTCCTAAAATTATTGCACGTTTTGCCAATTCAGTTTTAATCCTTATAATTTTCTCTATAAATTTAAGTTTATCCAGTTAATTTTCGCCCAATATTACTAAGGTGACGTCTATCCTACATGAACGACTCACATTGATTAGACAATTCAGTCCTAATCTTTTCGTTTTATTTTTTTTTTCCATCCCTTCTCCTTCCTCCTACCATCGGCAACACTCCTAGCAAGGTCCAGCAGTGCTGCGATTGCCTGCAGCATCTCAGCTAACTCCCTCGGCAAGTTTCTTTTCTTGCAGGTTCCGCCACCAGCCCAGCACCGCCACAATTGCCAGCTCCTCCACCGCAGTTCAGTGAGCTGTGTTGCTTGCACAGCAACCTAATATCCTCATCGATTCCAGCAGCACTCTGATTGACAACCGGAGTGTCCCAGTGTCCAACCGCGACTCCCGCAGTGGCTTCCAGCCCAACACCAATGAATCTGGTGTCTTGCCAAGCTCCACCGCAGAACCAGCCTAGTTTTGCCGCTGTGCCGAGCAAGTTTCAAGTGATCCTGGCAAATCTCCACTAGAATCTCAAATAATCACTTAGATTTAATATATCTCAAGTTTGGCAATAATATCTTGAAATTAAACATGATTTGAGAAATAACCGAATGCAGTGAATTCATTTCCAAAATGGACTGGTGGTGGGGAGCTTTCGTGGTGACCGGTGCGCAGTGAGACTAAGGAAGCATCGTGTCCAACTGCAAAGGGGGCAGTAGAGCAATGGGACGTGGTGACGTCGATCATCGGAGGTGTGCCTGAGCAGGGACTTCGAGCAGGCGTGATGAGAGCACGTCAAGATGGTACGCACGGTGAGTTTGCGGTGGTTATTGACTGCGTCGATAAACCTGCACAGAAAGAAAAATTTGTTGGGCTTTGCCTGGAATGCTAGAGGGAGTGATGGCTCGCGGTCTCGAGGCTTGGCTGGTCTTCACACCAAGACGTCAGGCAGGGTCTAGTAGGAATCACGAGCAAAGAGACCGAGTGGGGTCCCCAGAAGGGAACTGCAGTGGATTGCCGGTGTCGCTCCTAGAAAGTGACGCTCGTTGATGCCGGGGAGAGGTAAACCGCAAGTGTGTATTGTGGGTTGGATCTTTGATGTCCGGATCAGCGTGGCTCTGACGATTGATTGTTGTCTTCTCTTCAAGATTGCCTCACTTCGCCTTTTTCTTTCTCAAAGCCCCATTTTGGTCTCCTGAAGAACTTTTCTTTTCAATCGGTGGTCATAGTCCTTTCTCGTCTTCCCCAAGCTTGCACCACTTGGCTCTCCCTCCGTATTATTTCTTGACTTTTCGCCACTCTCTATTATGAAGCTCTCTATTCTCTTATTGTCGTGCTCTGCCGCCTCTCAGTTAAGCGTCCCTCAAATGGCGTCAATGCCCCTCATATAACGCTAAGTTTAGGGTTCTTTTAACAATATATTTTCTAATTTTTAAACCTTAAGAGGTACACCAAAACTTCAACCATCGGGAACTTTCCTCTTACCTTTTAACGATTCCAATTGTGATAATATCAATTTGCTCAATTATTCTCTAAGATCATGTCGATACCAATATTTTCCACCTTGGCATTTTCCAATTTTCCAAAGTAAATTTCAACCATAATGTGTTCATGGGCTTGGCCAAATTTCCTTTTACTACGGGTTTTGTCCAACTAGCTAAATTAAGCTCAGACTTATTTACTTAAACCTATAATAAACTATATGGGCTTGATTAACTACAAATGCATGGAGTTTAATTAATATATTTGTTTAGGCATCGAGGTCGACATCTAGCTTTTCTATGTAATGAATGACTAAATGGATCGTCAAAATGTGTGTGTCTATAGTTGTTGACACTTGAATTTAGCCGACAGGTCCACTAAGAGCAAAAAACTCAAGATAAGGAGTCACTAATTATGATAGTGTCCATTTCTTGGCGCAAAAGAGCCATTTTAGTGTTTTTCAACATTGTTCGAATTTCATTGCATTTTGTCTAAACATATGAGTCATTTGATCAAATAATCCAAGTATGACTTTTAGTTTACTTTTTGGCCAACCCCTAAAGTCAACCCTTGGTCAACTTATTTTTTGGAAAAATTAGCAAAATAAAAAAAATTCATAAATTCTATCCATTTCAAACGTAATTAGGCTATTATATCGAGAATTTTGCCCTTGATTGGACAATTCCAAAATTTACACATTTCTAGTCTTTTTTTAGAATAATTTATTTCTCTGCATTTGACCAAGAGGTTGTAATGCATTGAAATTTCAAGCCAATTTTAAGAATTCCGGCTTGGGATGAGTCGATCAATTTTTGAGCACAAATTTAGGGCCACGGTCGGTTCTTCACAAATAGTGCAAATCGGCCCAGTTCAAATCTGATTAAGTTCAGCGCGAACCCGGAAAGTCGTCCGACCTAGGCTCTCCTCGTTGAATGGGACGTGAAAAATTGCTGCGTCAAAGGGTTTGTGTATGCGGAGCAACCCCGAATAGAGGTGGTGTTATCTCTCGATATGCAGAGTCTTCGCTCATCTCACTATGTAGAGTCTTTTCTACCCATTGGTATACATGGTTAACCAAACCCTAGACCCAAATGACATCCCAACCATTCTCTAGCCCATCTCATCTTCATCTACTCCTTCTCCATGGTTGTTCTCTTCTGTTCTTACCGAACTAAGTTTTCTTTTGTGACTGTCGCAATTATCTTCACAATTGATGGTGGGTCCGACTTCCGGCGGAAGCTCATCTTTGTTTCGGTCTCCAATTCCACCTGGTTTGTTCTCTGCATGCTTCATTTTCTCAGCTCTCTACGCAATTTCTGAGTAGTATCGACTGGTTTCACCTCTGTATGTTCGGGCATTGCTTTCTCCGCTACATTAGACGACTGGTTATGCCGCCATTCTCTCGCCTTTAATTGTGGATCAAGTTAGAATGGTCGATAGTTCTTTATCTGCTCTCCTTTCTGTGTGATGGACTCGGACGAACTTAGTGACTCTGTGCGCCTAGTGGCTCTCTGTTCCAGATTGGGTCGGCTTACTACTGAGAAGGAAATAGAGGCCTGGGATGATGAACTTCCACCTGAAAAATTGGCCAAATGTCGCTTAACTTTGGTGGGAAGAATTCTGTCAAATCCTTCCATCAATTTCCCAGCATTCCAGAGTACATTAAAAAAAGCATGGCGGACTGAACGAGTTGAAATCTCACAACGGAAATTGGCCTCTATGTAGCAAAATTTCATTCTGTTGCCGACAAATAGCGAGTTCTTGATGGAGGTCCTTGGCTTTTTTCGGGTCATCTCGTTATTTTCAAGCCATGGCAGCCCAATACTCCCCTGCATTGTTATGATTTCTCAAGTTGTGCTTTTTGGGTTCAAATCTTTGGACTGCTGTTGGAATGGACTACTGAAAAGATGATTACAAAGGCTGTGCAAGACATAGGCCGCGTACTAGAGGTCCGAGTTGACACTAAAGAATGAATGACATCAAGGGCTACTCGAGTGAGGGTCGAATTACAACTGCAGGAACCTTTAAGAACAATGAAATTAATCCGTATCGAGGGGAAACTACTCTGGCTCGATTTTCGCTACGAGCGCCTGTCACATTTCTGTTACTCTTGCGGAAAGTTGGGGCATTATGCTATGTACTGTAAAGAAATCCCCTATTATGCGGCTAAATTTGAAGGAAGGGATACTATGGCCTATGGTCCATGGCTTAAAGCTGAAGTTAAAGAAGCTAGTCCTCATTGGCATATTTTTTTCACCCCTCAACAAGTATCAGACAAGTCAGAAGATAGTATACCTGAGACACCTCCATCACAATTGCCGATTGTTCCTCTCTTGCCCCCACTAGCAATCAATGATGCAGCAACGATGGCAAGACCAGTATCTCCTCCAACTAAGCCAGTTAAAGATTCTAATAAGCAACATCTTCAGGAGGCAAGCATGGAAGTGACTCATCTTCATACCGTGCTCATTCTCGCAACAGCTAAAATGAAGGGTATTCAGTCCTCAACTATGGATTTCCAACATTATAAGAAAACGAAAAGTCCACGACAGCCATCAAAGGTGAGTGTGGCCAAAAAACAGAAACGCTACATGCCATATGATACAAAAGGTATAATTCTGCATGACCTGGATGATGCAAATTTAATGGAAACACCTGTGATTGATGCGGGGGAAGCTGAACATTGGGCTATGGTGGCTGGCCCTAAACAGCCACCTCCTCACAAATGAAATTCATATGCTGGAATTGTCAGAGTTTGGGCAATCCCCTGACAGTTCAAGAGCTTAAGGCCATGATGGCCAGGGGAAAAGCCCAATATAGTTTTCATAATGGAAACAAAGAATAGTGAAGTGAAGATTACCGTATTCGGTGCCGTCTTCGTTTCAACAATGCTCATGTTGTCAACCCTTCGGTTTGGCGAGAGGTTTGGCGTCTTTTGGAACAATCAAGTTTCACTCGAAGTGCTTCATTCAATGATGAATTATCTTGATATGACTTATAGGGAAGAGCAGCAAGACCACACTATTTGTCTTACTTGTATTCATGCTCCAACGATTATCGCTTAGGCAAACTTTGTGGGATGAACTGAGAGATATAAGTTTGGCTAATGTGCTACCCTGGATCTGTATGGGTGATTTTAATGAAGTGCTTTATCCGTGGGAGAAGGTTGGGAAAAGGCAGGCACCACATTTTCATATGATGTCCTTTCACCAGATGATAATTGATTGTGCCCTGATAGAATTAGATAACAAAGGGTGTCAGTTCACTTGGATGAACAACGGAGAAGGCGATGAACTGGTGAAGGAACGTTTGGACAGGGCTATGTGCACGATGGATTGGCGACTATTATTTCCTAATGCTGAGGTCTATCCGCTGCCCGCGGTAGGTTCTGACCACAGCCCCTTGCTTATTAATACTTCAGCTTCCTATTGTAGGCGCGGGAAGTATTTTGTTTATGAATCTTATTGGAATGAGGATGAAGAGTGTTGACGAGTAATTTCAGATGCATGGAATTTAGCGCAGAGGCCAGGTTCGGATCAAATCTCAAAACTGAAGAAAGTTTCTCTAGCATTGTCTAAATGGAGTAGATCAAAATTTACTAGGGGTGATCTTCAAGCCCAGGCTTTGAAGCAAAAATTTCAGGATATTACTAACCAGCAAAGATCGTTCCTTTCATGGACTTGAAGCAAGTCGATTAAAGAGGAAATATGTCGGACTTGGCAACAAGAAGAGCAATACTGGGCTATGCGCTCAAGAATTCAATGGTTGCGGTGGGGCAATAAGAATACCAAATTTTTTCATGCTACTACTCTTCAAAGAAGGCAGAAAAATCGTATTATCATGTTGCAGGATGACAACTGGCAATGGGTTTGTGATCCCGAAACCTTGAAATCTATGGCATCAAATTTCTTTGCTGGCTTATATGTCGGTGGGATATAGAGACTATTGACCCATTCTAGCTCAATGCTCACCGGTTGTTACTACAGAAATGAATGATAGGCTGCTGGAAACGATTACTTTAGAGAGGTTCGACAAGCTACTTTTCAGTTAGGCACAACTAAAGCTCCTAGCCCTGATGGTTTTAATGGCTCATTTTACCAGAGTCATTGGGAGGTCATAAAGGCTGATCTCTTTCATCTTGTACAAAATTTCTTTCAGTCAAGACGACTGCCTACAAATCTGAATCGAACCATTATCGCTTTGGTTCCTAAGACGCCTCATCCAGAGAGACTGGATCAATACCGACCAATTAGCCTCTGTAACTTTGCTTATAAAGTCATATCTAAGGTACTTGTTAATCGCTTAAAACCTTGGTTACCTAATGTGATTTCCATGGAACAATCAGCTTTTGTGAATGGACGACAGATATAAGATAATATCCTCATCATTCAAGAAGTTTTGCACCAGTTTAAGACCCGCAGGCGAAAGAGAACATTCAACGGAATCCTCAAGACCGATATGAACAAGGCATATGATAGAGTCGAATGGGATTTCCTTAGAGACTATTTCCTCAAAATGGGTTTCCATCCTAGGTGGGTACATTTGATACTACAATGTATCACCATAATGTCTTATAGTGTAAGATTTAATGGCGAACTACTTCCTTTCTTCTCTCCTACTCGTCGCCTCAGACAAGATGACCCTCTTTCGCCATACATCTTTATTCTAATAGTGAATGTTTTATCAACTCCGATTACTCAAGCAGTCAATATGGGGAATATTAAGGGTATCCAGCTCAATAGATGGTGTCCTATCTTGAGTCATTTATTTTTCGCGGATGATGCCATCTTTTTCCTTGAAGCTAACCTTAGGGAATGCCAAAATATTGCCAATATCTTAAATTAGTATTGTATGGCCACGGGACAGGAGTTGAACCGAAATAAATCGGGAATCATTTTCAGCAAACATTGTCCTATTGGCTTACGGGAAAATCTGTCGTCTGAGATACGAATACCAGTGCTAACAAGGTATGGCAAGTATTTGGGAATTCCGTCTGACTGGGGCTGCTCAAAAAAGGAAATGTTTTCTTGGCTTTTGGGGAGAATACAAGCCAAGTTGGAAGGATGGAAAGAACAGTTCATTTCTAAAGGAGGAAAGGAAATTCTCATTAAATCTATCTTCCAGTCAATTCCTCACTATGCTATGTAGATTTTCAAACTTCCTGTGTCTCTTTGCAAATCTATAGAAAAAAGTATAGCTCGTTTCTGGTGGAAAAACGATCATAACAGAAACCGGATACATTGAAAGAAATTGGATATTCTAAAGAGGAGTAAGGACAATGGCGGTCTAGGATTTCGAGATCTTCTTGAATTTAACAAAGCCATGCTTGGTAAGCAAGCGTGGCGATTACTTCAACAGCCTCAAGCTTTATGGAGTCAGATTTTCAAGGGTCTGTATTTTCATTCTACCGATTTCCAAAGGGCGATAAGAGGAGCTAGACCATCATGGGGATGGCAAAGTATTTTAGTGGGAAAGGATGCTATATTACCTAATGTTAGATGGTCAGTGGGTAACGGCAGGCAAATCAGAATTCGTGAGGATCGATGGTTACCAAGAGGAATTCTTGGTGGCCCTGCGACTAGAGAGGAACCAAAACTGGTGGCTGATCTCATCGATCCCATCCACAACAGTTGGAACACATCTCTGCTCTGACAATTTTTTGATGACAAGATTATAGCAGAGATTCAAACCATTCTAGTTAGACCTGCTTATGCTGAAGATAAACTAGTCTGGACAGCCACCAAGGATGGGTGACATACGGTGAAGAGCAACTATCATGTGTTGTCTTATCTCAACAGCAACCACAACAACTATGCAGCATCAATATCATACCGACATCCTACAATTCTATGGAAATGTATATGGGCTATGCGAACAGCTCCAAAACTTCATATATTTCTATGGTCGGTATGTCAAAACACCATTGCATCTCGAGATAACTTATTTCGAAACATATTATTACCGACCCATTCTCGTCGATTTGTCAACACAAAGATTCCGAAACTTTAGAGCACTTATTCTTATTCTGTCCGTGGACTACAGCTATCTGAGCTCACCCGCAAATTAACATCGACGTCCAGCCTCATACGATCACTAGACTAGAAGTTTGGTTAGTAGAAAAGGTTATTTCATCGAATCACTTACTTGCTTTGGAGCTCGTTGCAAACATTCTTTGGCAAATTTGGCGAATGAGGAACGGATTCATCTTCCGTGGCCATCGTCTGGACTCAACCTTTGCAGCAAAGAACGCCTTAACACAGACTCGACTGTATCAGGCCAGCGTCTCGACCCTTTTGACAAGACCTACAACACCACAACACCCATATTAGCTTTGGAAACCACCGGATCCAGGTACTTTGAAATGCAATGTTGATGCATCTTTTCAGCCAGGAAGCACACATGGATCGATGGCTGCTATATGTAGAGATCAATATGGAGACTTACTGATGTTTATACTATGAGATTTCTTGTTGCATCTGCACTGATCGCGGAGTTTCAGTCTCTCACCTTTACGCTTCGCCATCTGCAGTGACAAGAGCTTCATCAAGCACGGATTGTCCTCGAATTGGACTGTAGTATCATCGTTGAGGCTATCACGGGAGTGGAGACGCCGCCATGGGAGACTCGACCTCTTCTTGCGGAGGCGCAAGAGAGAGGCCAACACTTGTGGTTGACTTTTCTTCAAATTCGGCCCAAAATTGGAACTTTTGCTTTTCCCAAAATTTAGCCATAATGAAGAATTGGGATAGAACGCTTTGGCAAAATTTAGATTGGGATCGATAGATTCAGCCGAGTCAACCCCATTGACCTAACCTAGTTTGGCTCGCTTGGACTGAAGCCCACTTCAACTAATTGGGCCGGATCAAGTGTGTTGGCCAAACCTATGTTGCTAATTTGAAAGAATCAAGACAAATTTCCCGGTCAGCCTGGGTCAACTCAATTAGACCTAAATTGACCCGACCCATTGGGCCGATCCTCAACTGGATTTCTTCGGCCCACTTAGCCAAGACACTAAGCTCAATTAGCGAAATTAGAGTAAAGTTTAACAATTAGAGTTTCTTGGTTCGAGTAGTGGTCACTGGAGCCAAAGGACTTAGATAAGTAACGGCTCGAAGTAGGCTTCTAAGATCGTGAAGGAGGCAAGAATGAACTGAATTGCAAGAGCACTACTGTGATGGGTGACATTCTGAGATAGTGTCCATTTATATGCCAAAAGAAAAAACTGTGAGGCTTGATATGACGCAAGCCAAAGCGGACAATGCTTTTTCTAGGAATATTGGCGCTGTCATTGGGATGCTGATCGCAAACATTGGGATGGACAGCTGCTGGAATTACCTGGATCGGACTCACGGAAGATTGCCCGAAGGAAATTGCTGAAAAACGGCCAATCCGCAACGGGATTCGTCGCCGAAGTTGCTGGAAACGTATTCTCTCAATGTGGCCTTTCAAAAAAATGCTGAAGGTTGGTGGCGGTGAATATTCCGGAGGGAATCCAGAGAAGATAAACTTTACAGTTGTCCCTCTACGAATATGGCGGCCATGGACTTTAGTGCTAGGATCCCAAGAATAATGAGGTCACCTTGAATACGTAATAGTTATTAGTTAGTGGAGTCTTCCTTTAGGAAGAAAGTGGACGTTTCCTTTAAGAAGAGAGAGAATCATCGGACCTCCTCCTTTTTAATTACAATTTTCTGCAAATATGGATGTCTACCATTGGCCAAATACGTGGGTTACCTTTCGCTTTGCCTATTCAACCCCACGTCTGCCAACTACGCCCATTGCTTTGCCACCCTTCTTTCATTTTATTTAATGTTCAACTACCCACCACACAAGGCGCATGTTTCCACCGAGTGCTCTCCATCGTGGACTTCACTAGCTCTCTAATTCAATTCCAGATTGTTATCTCAATCACTTTCCTTTTATGAGATGATTTTAAAATAAAAATATCACAAGTATCATAACTTTTGTCAAAAAGCTCAATTGAGCGCAATAAATTTATTTTCGACCACATAAATGTTATAAATTTTAAAAAATATTTGCTTGAGTGCCATAACTTTCAATCTATCACTTAAGTGTAATTTTTTTTTTTTAAATGATCATCCAAGTATCAGAAATCCGATGTGACATAGCACTTATAGTGGACGTTTTTAAAATGTTATAACACTAACGTAATTAGAAAAAAGTCATGACCTTCCAGTGAATACTATACATAAGTTAACACTCAATTAATTGGAAAAAAAAGTTACGCAACTCAAGCGAGCACCGTACACAAGTTATGACACTTACGGTGTCCTTATCCTTAATTAGTGTGCAAATATGATGTGATGACAATGATGATTGTGGGATCAACTTTGTCTCTTGCTCTCTTTTCTGTTTGGTAGACCTCTTTACTGATACATGAAAATATGTTAATTCTAAATGCAAAGTAAACCAATATTTTTGTTTAGGGTTTGGGGTTGATCCCTAATTTGATATACAATGAACAACTAAATGGGTCTATAAAAATTTAGGTGCTGACAGAAGTATGATCATGGAGCCGAAAATCAAGGACATTGCAGTTTTAATTTCAAGTTTGAAAATTAACCGCTTAAAAGTGGTAATATTGGGTAAAAATGTTGAACCATTGTAAAAGCCCCCGACAATCTTGAAGGCAACCATGTTCTTTTTAATTTATCAATTTCCAGTAATTGCATTCGTCCAATTCTTAGATTTAGTTAGTGCAGATCCGTTTCCGGATTCCGGTCCGAATTGTCACTGAATACTATTCTAATAAGAACTGGAAATTTACCTTTGATGAAAAATATTTAGTCGATTGACCAATTCGCAGCGAAACAATAGGACCACCATTGTGCGGGACTTTAGGACCATCACATTGAAAAAGGTTAGTCAGACTTTAGCATCCACTACCACGGAAAAGAATGTTTGGGATTTAGGACCCTCACATGCAAAAAGGTTATTCAGACTTTGGCACCCACTACCACGGAAAAGAATGTTTGGGACTTCAGGACCCTCCTGCTCAACTGAACAGCCACAACTCTTCTTCGCTTGCTGTTCCATCCGTGATTCTATAAAAAGGTATGATTTCGCTTCTCACCTGCAACATCACAACATTCGACTTCTCACCTCCTCGAATCACTGATATCCTCTTGCAAATTTATCCTCCGTGTCTGAACGCCCACAACCACTGCAGAAGCAGCGTGAAGAAATCCACTCCTTCTCCGCCGGCGGCTCGGCAGCTTGTGCTTCTCCCTATTCTACTACTCCTATTGGGATGGATAAACTGTTATCTTTGGCTGCGCAAACAAAAAGAGCATTTTTAGGTAAGGGATTATGATTTCAAGATAACTGAATTCCTATCTTTCTGACAATAAACTGAATTCAGATTGTTTGCCGATTCCATGAATTTGCATTGGATTTCCTTGACTCAATAAGCTCTAACAATAGACCAGTTTTTCGTGGACACCTTTCTGCCATGATGGTTTTCATAGAATAATTTTGAAGGTGGAACACTCAAATTAAGTAAACTCAACTAAGAAAAGAATGAGATAAATAGGCTTCTTCTTTTATTTTTCTTTTCTTTAAAGAAATGATTACCATACTTGACTTTATGTAGGCTTGTACATGACTAGTAATCTTAAATAACTCATAAATGTATCTATCATTCCAAGATTATACATTTAATAAATTTACAAAACATTGAACTAGACATAGAAACATGAATCTAAACATACACGGACATCCTAGATGCATATAGGGGATTAAATATTTATGGATGCACGTTGGACATTCACGAATTTAGTTTAATTACTAAACAGATTTCACATGAAGTAGGCGTTAACTAGACATTACACACCACTTGCACGAGATGAGATTCTAGTTACTGCTGCCGTACTATGAAATCAGGGTTATATCTACATTATCTTCATGTTAATGAATGTGTTGCACCATTAGAATATGTCTAATGCGTTTAATTACAATTGAGAGGAGACTATAAGTGATATATGATATTTGTTTGGTGGACACCATCATGAAACTTCACAGGTAGACGGGATCTAAGAGCAGGATTATTGACAAATCTTTTACTTGCGATTTGAAACAGGGCCCTTGCCGCCTAAGACTATAATCCATAACAAGTCTGATAGACCCATTGTTCTGATCCCCATCCAATGTACTGATGGTGCTCCTCCAAGTCGTGGCATAGTCGACAGGGATCAGGTGAAAAGAATCCCCGTGGGAGAATCTGAAGAAGTGTGCGGTCGCGACTACGACCTCAATGAAACGAACCGCAACTGTCAGATACGGATCCTTTTTCGCGCAGGGAATGTAGGAGAAACGGTCAAAGCATTTGAGACACGTGTCCCCGATACGGAATATCTCAATGGGTTTGACGTAGACGGGGCAAAACTTATTCTTCATAATCAACTGACGCCTAACCTGTACCTTTACTATGACGTGGCAAGGCAGGTCGTCATGGCAGCGGCCGGTCATGCTGGTGAGTAGTTACTTCTAAAAAGTCTGAAAAAGCTTCTTTGTTGTTGTCTTCGCTGTTTTTCTTTGCTCGTTCGGCGTACTTCCCGGTCGATTCATCGTTCGAAAGAATAGACATGGAGGTTATCGCAAACCGTCTTACGCAGAGCTTCTTTGCTGTACCTTAATGAATGTGTTGCACCATTAGAATATGTCTAATGCGTTTAATTACAATTGAGATGAGACTAGAAGTGATATATGATATTTGTTTGGCGGACACCATCATGAAACTTTACAGGTAGACGGGATCTAAGAGCAGGATTATTGACAAATCTTTTACTTGCGATTTGAAACAGGGCCCTTGCCGCCTAAGACTATAATCCATAACAAGTCTGATAGACCCATTGTTCTGATCCCCATCCAATGTACTGATGGTGCTCCTCCAAGTCGTGGCATAGTCGACAGGGATCTGGTGAAAAGAATCCCCGTGGGAGAATCTAAAGAAGTGTGCGGTCGCGACTACCACCTCAATGAAACGAACCGCAACTGTCAGATACGGATCCTTTTTCGCGCAGGGAATGTAGGAGAAACGGTCAAAGCATTTGAGACACGTGTCCCCGATACGGAATATCTCAATGGGTTTGACGTAGACGGGGCAAAACTTATTCTTCATAATCAACTGACGCCTAACCTGTACCTTTACTATGACGTGGCAAGGCAGGTCGTCATGGCAGAGGCCGTGGCAAGGCAGGTCGTCATGGCAGAGGCCGGTCATGCTGGTGAGTAGTTACTTCTAAAAAGTCTGAAAAGCTTCTTTGTTGTTGTCTTTGCTGTTTTTCTTCGCTCTTTCGGCGTACTTCCCGGTCAATTCATCGTTCGAAAGAATAGACATGGAGTTTATCGCAAACCGTCTTACGCAGAGCTTCTCTGCGGTATGCAAATGCATGTTTAATAGATCATTATGTTAAATAGATAATATAGTGACTTTCAGGATCCGATTGATTTGTAAAATTTTTTTCTAAAATTGGTACCATGCAACACTTGAAATTATCAATTAGCAAAAAATATTATTATCATAGAGAATGATTTATATATAAATAATTTCGCAAACGATAAAAACATTTTTCATTTATTGACTTTTAGCAATTATTTTTAAGAAAACATTTTTTAAATCATTCGTTTATCGAACCTTAAAAATACATTTAAACCATGGGAAAAGTTCCAAAAAAACCCTAAACATGTTGCATTTGTGTCAATTCAGTTATAAATATTTCAATTGTGTTAATTAAGTCCTAAATTTTTCAAAAATTTGCCAATATAGTTCATTTAGCCAATTTTGATACGAAATCGTTGGCAAGGATGTCAACTGTCCGACGTGATATAATCGATGCTGAATTGGACAAAATTTTCAATTTTTTTTAGTTTTTGAATTTTTTATTACATTTTTCTTCTCTTTTCTTTTCTTTTCCCAACTATGGATTGGCTCTGCCTTTTGCTGGCCACGAGCAAGAATCTTGCCCTTACCAACCACAAGCAAGGGCATCAAGCCCTTGCGTAGATCTAAGATATGGCTGTACGCCCTCACCTAGTCTAGGCAAGGGCCACAATGCCCTCGTCGGCCATAGGCGAGGACCGCAAGCCCCTTACACGGATCTAAGCAAGGGCTTGACACCCTCACTTGTAGCTAGTGAGGGTTTGAAGGCCTTCGCCCATGGTCAATGAGGATCGCGATGCGCTTGTTTTTTACTAGCCATCTCGCCGGCCTAGAGTTATGGAAAAAAAAAAAAAAAAAAAAAGCAAATGAAAATAATTAAAAATTTCTTAAAAATATTAAAATTTGTCTGCATTAGCATTGATCGTGCCATATAAGATGACCAATATCCGTGTCAGCAATTTTAGGTCAAAATTTGCCAGATGAAATATATTGGCAAATCTTCAAAAGGTTTATAATTAACTAGTAGAATTGAAAGATTTATAACTGAATTGACATAAATGCAATTGATTTTTTGGGTTCTCTTCCCTTTAAATCTCAAAATTTATCTGATCCTTAGCTACATTATTCACTTCTTGCCGATTATGGTTTTGAGGTCCCACATATAGGTTTTTAGAAATAATTTTGATTTAGCTTTTAATAGAATAAGTTGTAGGTAATTTCTGATAAAAGCTCTTCATTTCTAAAGACGAAGATATATAGCCATTCGGTGCATCTTTTCTCTGTAACAAGAAAAATGGTTCCTGTGTTTCCGTTGTTAGGTCTCTTCATGATAGCCAGTGGCTTTTGAGATTTCTAGGCATTGCTGGCCTTCCCCATAAACTGTAACAAGACATTGATTTCTTCGATTACAATAAATAAGCTGAATAACTTTTGGATTTTGCAATTGATATGCTTATCAGTTTTATCATCACTCCAATTATATATATTGTATAGTCCTTCTCGAAATGACAAATGTTTATTTTGTTGCTCTATATACACTGTTTATTTTATGCTTGAGTATTAATTTCTCTTCATTATCAGCCGAGGTCAAGTGCAGCCTGCCTAGGCAGAAGGCAGGGACATAGAGGCAGCAGCCCTTCAGCAGGTAGGTACTTTAAAAAAAATCTTGAAATCCTTTTTTTTTTTTTTTCCCATGTCTTTGCTGCTTTTAGTCACTCTTTTGACATACTTCCGAGTCGACTCATCGGTCAAAAGAAAGGACATGGAGGTTATAGCAAGCTCCCCTAGGTTGAGCTTCTTCGTGGTATGCAAATGCATATTTAATTGATCATTATGTTAAATGGATAATATACATGATTCAAATGTGCATTCTTAAACCTCAAAATCTATATGATCCCTCACTGTAGTATGAACCTCTCTGTAGTACCGATTTTAAGGTCCCACATCTAGGTATTTAGAAATAATTTTGAGTTAGCTGTTAATAGAATATGTTTTAGGTAGTAGCTGATGAAGAGCTCTTCATTCATAAGGAAGAAGATATATGTCCCTTCGGTGCATCTTTTATTCTGTAATAAGAAAATTGGTATCTTTGTTTCTTTTCCCCAATTATTTGGTTTCTACACGATAGCTAATGGCTTTTGAGATATCTAGGCATTGCTGGCCTTCCCCATGAACTGTAAGAAGACATTAATTTCTTCGATTACGATATATAAGTTGAATGACTTCCTGATTCTGCAATTGATATACTTACCGGTTCATCACTACTTCAGTATATTATACAATATAATCCTAGTCGAAATGGCAAATGTTTCTTTTGTTGCTCTGAGTATTGGTTGGACAGTTTACTGTGTTGCTAATGCATTAAATGTTTCAATTACAGCCAGAAGAACGCATCAATGTTCCGGTCGGCCCGGACAATGTTTAAGGAAGGTCATCTGGGAATCTGGTCTTTGCACATTTCCTGCATTTTTAGCTTAGACTTCAGTTGCTCAAGCCATGTATTTCGATTTTCAATAAGTTTGTTAAGGGATGATGGAACTTCGCATGGTATCTTTTGTTTTGTATAACCTTCAATGCATTCTTAAGCCGTGTATTTGAATTTTCAGTGGAGAATGGTTCGTTCTTAAGGGATTTCACAGGGTGAAGCAAATAAATGACAAAGGACAACCATTTTAAAGACAAATGCCTAATGCCACGATCGACCAAAAAGAAAAGGCAAAAGAGGATTCAAAACCATATTCCACAACTTCCAAATGGACCAATATAAAAATAAATGTACGAAAGTCAGGCTTGTCTCGTGACGTTATTTATAACGGCTGCCGACTCAGCGAAGTCATAAGTGCTGACGTTGGGAGCAAAGACGTTTCCCTCTTTTGTTTACCTCTCCAAAATTTTGACACTCTTAATTACATTTGACCCTATCTATTCCAAAACGACATCCCCATTTTCCTTATGGGTGCTCGAGATTTCAAATATGTATGTCAAACCATCCTCATCCAAATTTGGGATCAGGATCGGTCCTGGATTAACCTGTTGGGTTAACCTTGGAATCGGATAGCATCAAAAAAATTTGCCGATTTCTGATTCTAAAATTTTTAATATTTTGTTTGAATTTTTTTATTAATTTTTCTTTTCTTTTTATTTTTATTTTCCATCTCTTCTTCTTTCTCCAACCATCGGTATCACTCCTAGCAAGGTCCAGCAGTGCTGCAATTGCCTGCAGCGTCTCAGCCAACTGCCTCGACGAGTTTCTTTTCTTGCAGGTTTCCGCCGCCAGCCCAGCACCGCCGCAATTGCCAGCTCCTCCACCGCAGTTACTGTGAGCTTTGTTGCCTGCACCGCAGCCTACTATCTTCATCGATTCTAGGGGCACTCTGATTGACACCCGGAGTGTCCCAGTGTCCAATCGCCACTCTCGTAGTGCCCTCCAGCCCAACACCAGTGAATCTGGTGTCTTGCCAAGCTCCACCACAGGACCAACCTAGTTTTGCCGCTGTGCCCAGCAAGTTTCAAGTGATCCCGGCGAATCTCCACTAGAATCTCAAATAATCACTTAGATTTAATATATCTCAAGTTAGGCAATAATAAGCATCTTGCTGCTAATTTAAGGTTATACGGGACTAGTCTATTAGTGCAGCAGCCCGCACCTGTACAATATGGAGTCAAAGACATATTCGAAATTCAAAAGGAAAAAACAAGTCAACATCCTCAAAAGAAGTGGATACATGTTTGTGCATTGAGTTTTTACCAAGTCCATCAATCAATTGCCTTCATGCAACAAGTTGTAGCATTACACATTTTGTTGTGGAGCAAAATCAATGTGATGATATACATGATGGACTATATTTTCCTCCGACTGTACTTCTCTTTTGTGGGTTTTGACTAAAGATGTCAAAATGGATCTCAGACCCATATATGACCTATTGAAATTACAAATGAGTCATATATGATCACTTACTTTTTGAAAAGACTAGTCAAATGGATTTAAAAATTTAAAGACTAAAATAAATGGGTCTTAAATGGGATGAACTTAGAACTCATTTCCATTCCAAGCCTCACAACTTCTCTCTTCCCTCTCTAACTTTATAAAAATAAAACTATAATTATTTTTTATATTTCATTTTTCTTTTCTTTTCTTTCTTTTTTTTTTTTTTTTTTTTTTTTCCTTTCTTCTTCCGCCTTCCTTGCTAGTGGCCGACACAACAACAGTCGGCAACCGGCTAGGTAAGGCTCGAGCCTCGTTGATCTAGCAAGGTAGAGGCCTCACCAACGTCTAACAAGACTCAAGCCTCGCCAATTTGGCGAGACTTGAGCTCGATGGCATTGGGTGAGCTCGAGCCTCATCGATCTGGTGAGCCTTGAGCTCACCAGCATTAAGCGAGCCCCGAGAGCTTGAGGCTCGCCTATGGCTGGTCATCGGCCATTGATGTGGTTGGCAATCGGCCAAAGAAGAAGAAAAAGAAGAAAAAAAATAAAAGAGAAGTAGGAAAAGAAAATTAAAAAATAAATTTTAAAAATTAAAAATTAAAAAATCGATTTTTTAAAAAATAAATTTTAAAAAAATTTTAAAAATTGTCCATTAAATTGGTATCTTAGGAATACCATTTTTTTTTTTTAAATATCATAAAAAAATAAACTTTCTTAGATTTAGTTAAATAGGTAGGGTATGGGTTGGGTATGGATTAAAAATTTTGCACTATGATAAATGGATCATAAACAGGTTAAATGGATTGATTTGAGTCAAACCATTTATAACCTGACTCAAGCCTGACCCGACCCACCAGTTTGACAGATCTAATTATGAGTTGTGGACATCACTCTTATGCAAAATTCACTAATTATAAATTTTGGTGATATCTCTATGATTATAACCTACCAATCAAAGAGTGGATGGATGATGTTTGCACAACCAGGTTAGAAGAAAACATGACCAATACCAATAGACAATTTCTCACTCCGTTGCAATTTATGCATTTACGTATGTGTGCGTATTTTTCCTATCCTATAGTTTAAATTTCTGGATTGGACTAATTTCCTCAAACTAACTCATTCTCAATCTAAGCGTGATTTCTTCAAAAGCATGAAGACAAATATAACCTCTGTCGAATAGAGTAAGAAATGTGAACGTACTTTCTGCTTTTTTTCGTGGCATAAGAGCTACTAGCGCTACCTTCATTTTCCTGTACAGTCAAAAGGTTGTTTTTTTGAGAGTATATTTTATTTAATTAAGTGAATAGACTGCACCGGGTAAAGAAATTCACTTAAATTTAAGAAACAGTAAAATTAAATAAAAAAGTACTATAATTATTCATCTTATTTCATACAAGATCAACTTTTATTGTGTTTTGATCAAGTTATTTGTTTTTTTGAATTTAAATGCTATTGAAAGATATCAAAAAATTGTTTTTTTGTAAAATATCAATTATTTGTTTTTTTATACTTCATGTAGTTTTATTATTTTCTTTCAAAATTCATTATCTTATTAAAAGAAGTTAGGGTGATGTTATTTTCCACTATATTTGATTGGATACACCCCTTTTTATTGTTAACCGATGAAAATGACTTTTTATAATTTGCCAACAATTGGAAAACTAATTTATCCCACGTTTGGGCTCTCATCTCTTAACCTTCTACTTTTTGGCAGGTGCTGGTTCAGTTAGGCGAGGTCCAAGATCCCAAGACAGATAAACCCATCAAGACACAATAACATAGTATAAAGCACTTTAGATCCATTGCTTCATGAAATATGTTGAGATTAGATATTTCCATATTTGACCTCAGAAGACGGCTTATGCTAGCGAGGTTTTTTCGATCTCTCAAAATCATGATTTGGCTTTGTATTACTCATCTCAAACCGTCTAGTTGTTATTGTGCCTTTTTCTTCCATTCAATACATTACGACCGAAGCTAACTTTGGTTGGTAATTCAATTAGTTCATCGACGGGTTGTACAAGTACAAGCAACTTCAATACAAGCATTCGTGATACCTCAATTTTGAATGTCCATTTGATGATAAATTGCATAGAAAATTAGAGGTTAAACTTTGGCCCCAAAACAAAAATAAGTTCCATTAAATTACATAGCATATAGGTATTATGAGCATTTGAATTAATACTTATTAGATTTTATTAAAAATATTATTAATTATTATTTTTGAAAATTATAATAATGTGAGAGCGTGAGAGAGAGAGAAAGCATTTTTCCTTTTCCTCAGCAACTGGACACGCATACAAGAAAGACGTCATAGGGAAAAAAAGAGAGAAATCGGCGGTTGTGGAGCTATACTGAGGGGTAAATGCAAAGGTTTTCCCCTCTGATAAGGAGGTTCAGACGAAAAGGGTGAACGATTTTCTGAGAGTGAGTTTGGATCTTTGTCGAAGAGGATGCATCAAAGAGAAAGGAGGACGCAGCGACGCGGCTCCTATTTGAGGTTCCGTTGCAGGCGCTATAATCTTCATTGCTGGTGCATGGAGGTCAAAAGCTGTAGAGCTATCACTGTGCTTCCATCGATGTAGATTTTAACCACGGACGGATAGCGAAGCTTCCTTCGTCAATTCAACCAGTATTCACGGCTTAGATTCGCTTCGCGGACGCGGTAATATTTCTTCCTTGGTTTTGCTCCGCTTCGAGTGAAAGTTAATGATAACTTGTGCCAGCACTACTTGTGTGTGAATAGCTAAGAATCAAAGCCTTTCCTGGATGATTTTGTAATGGTGGTGTTGTTCTGGAGCTGATTTTGGACGTAAAAATTTCCTATTCCCTAATTGAGTTCAGAATTGGCAGTACCCACAACCTGCTTGACAAAATGCTTTTGAAAGTTTCAATATGAGTTTGTTTTCCTCTCAATTTGGTAAGCAGTTTGAGAAGAGAGTGTCGAGACCCGGCTCTGGTATGAACGGGAATAAGAGCAAACCTGGTGTTAGACTAACGTTTCTTCATACCTTTGCGCGTTGTTTTTAATCTGGATGCTGATTTTTGGGCTGTTTTCAATATGCCAACACTCATGCAAAAGTGCTCATCACGTGTTCGATAAAATGCCCAAGTCAGCCCGCGCACGCACAATGTTGATTTCTGTTATTGCTCTTGTGATGCTTGCTATAGATGAAATGGATGGTGTTTATGGCCAGAATGTGTGTGGTGAATCGACACGGTGGTCTATGATGGCCCCGCAGTTGTGGACCAACATAGTTCACATCGATGGTTTTGGGTGTGCTCCGTTCGAAAATCGAATGTATTGCTCATTGACTAAGCCTTGAAGTGTGCTGGAACTAGCTTCAAGGTCTTCCTTCATCTGGAGCAGGCGGGAGGATATATAGAAAAGGGCTTAGTGCAGCCATGACACTAACATAAGTTTGACTTAGGCTTTAACGATTTCGGGCTTGATTCGGTCCTAAGGAATTTAAGCTTATTTTATCGCTTGGGCGAAATTTGTTCTTTAGTGGGTTGGCCTTATTAAAAGATGGAGCCTAATAAATGGCCCAAGTAGTGACTCAAGCCCACAAGCCCATTCATGCCCAAGATTTCCATGTCAGCCCACCAAGTCCATATTTCCAGAATATTATACTAATATTTTTTATTGATAAAAAACTTCAAAAAATTCCGAAAATTTTTAATTTTTGCTAAAAAATAGGAAAAAAGCTTAAAAATTAGTGTTGAGTAGTTTTCTCTTAAAATATGTTAAAATTCTTGATAAAAAAATTGTGCTCAAAATTAAACAAGTTTATAGAATAGGGTTTGAATGTTCTTACATACAAATGCTAGGTCGCTATTTACACATTTTTATTTCAATTATGACGTGATTGCACACTTTCGATATGTTGATTATCATTTCCCTTTAGCCTAGTTTAGATTGGCATTTTTTAATTTTTTTTAGCTGTTGATTGTTATTTTAATGATTGCGTACTTGTAAAATCAACTTGCATGTTAATTGATAGATTTAAAATCATTCTAGACTGCTTATGAACAAGTTTAGGACCTTAGGTACCGAAAAGACATTAGTTAATTAATTAGTGTAATTAAGTCTTTTGCCTAAAATTATTTAAGGCGTAGGAAGTGATGTATACTTTTATACCTCGCTTAGTCTTTAATCTACCCCAATTGGCTAGTAGCACTCATTAAAAAAATGTCGTTATAGCATTGTCGTGACTTGCCTTTTCCATCCATAGAGGGAAAAGAAATATATAGGTTTTAAAGGTATTGTCTAATTTGGGGCAATGATCCTTGATTAGATGTGGATTCTCCCAAATCCATACATTTCATGATGTTGGATTTCATTTTGTAAGTTCTTAATAACATAATTCTAGGAGTCACTACTAGCCTACCGGGTCAGCTAAAAGCCAATTGAGAGCGGGAGTGTCGTCACAATTCCTATACAATTAGAGATTCCAAGGTCAGGAACTACATTATGCTAATTTCTAATAGCACCTTTTCAGTATCTTTAACTTGGAAGGTCATTACTTAAATGGTCACATGGTCTTGATTACCCATTATAGTCCTAAAGGCATCAAAGTTGCTAAATTATCATGCAAATGTTTTTGTAGGGTTTGTTTTCATCAAAGCCTAAACTAATCCTAACCTATTCTAAGAAAGTGATAAATAACCAATTTATTAAAAGACAATGTGATAAGCAAACACCAAAGCATCGAAGTGACTTTGAAGTAAACGCGGAAAAGAAAACCCGATACAAGTTGCGCAAAGAATATATATGGCCATGTTATGAGCCTCAAGACATGATCCCCATGAGCTAAAGCCAAGTTATATTTAATTTCTTTCAAAAGAATACTCCACTAGGACTAAGCTACATGTATACTAATAAAGTGAAACCAGGCCACACCTAATGCTAAAACTAAAAATTTAATGAAGACTTATTTCCAAACATTTTCTTATTTTGTTTAATCTTTAATATTTTCGAATCTTTAATTTTTTTTAAAATTATTTTAAAAAATGTTTTAATTCCGGAATTAGGGACTCGGACAAAACTGGCCCCAAGGACTCAATTAGGGCCTCCTGCATCAAGCCCTCTCAAACTCTCTAGCCCATACTAAAACCTCATTTCTTTCAAAAATATTCCTGGCCCAACTTGGAAATACCAAAAATAAATCAAACCAAGCTCAACTTCAACGCTCAAGCCCACTCTCATTAAACCTACAGTTTGTTAAGCCCATCTTCTTGTGCATTCTCTCTCGCCGCCTTCGAGGATTGTCCAGACACATTCAACCTACCCATCGCCGAGCCACCATCAACCAAAAATGACGGCCCCATGTCGTCGCTAGCCACCACCATCACGATCACCTCGCCACAGCATCGCCGACCATCCGAAGCCATTCGTTATTTACAGCCACAATATCCAGGAGGCCAACGGGAAATGAATATAACGCAGCAAATCTCAAGGAAAACTCATGGCAGATCACATATTTCCGAAGGAGTGCAAACCGACCATCTCAACGACCGTTGGCCGCCGAAACCTCACACCTTATTACCAAAAAACAGCGAATATACAGTGGACGGACCGGAGAGACAAACCAACAGAATATCTTAGACTCCCAACGCTTTCTCGTGGGCGAGGACCACAAAGACACGTTGGAAAATTTGCAAAACGTGTAGTGGGAACAGAAAAAAAGTGGTGGTCCAGATTTGGTCCGATGATGCAAATGACGACCAACAAACAACAGGAGGTTTTTAACATGTGAAACCTGCCTATACGTGTTCAAGAATAACTGGGAATCGGTAACGCAAGCGCCTAGGCTGGCTTGGACATATTGTCAAACGTGTGGCGAGCATGGACTAGGGGAATGACATTAACCATTTTTTAGGACTCGACCTCAGCGCCAGACTCAAAGGAATCGTCAAAAAGCATCCGAACAACAACATTAGCTCACTCAAACCCGGCATGCGTGTGGACTAACAAAAAGAACAAGTCTTGGCTTCCAATTGGACCAAAACATGGCCGAGCTGCAAGGGTTCACAGGGATAAGCGTTTAAAACGAGGAGGTTCCTACTCAGATTCGAGACGGAGACGGAGACGGGAGGGCGAGCTCGAGATGAATCGAGCAATGGCCAACCGCCCCCACAATGTTTCTAAGGTGAGGTCCTAGGAAGAAGGGAGTATGGCGGTAGCAAGGTCGGGACAGCGAGGATAACAGCCGTGGTGGTCGAACGAGACTCAGGCGTGGCCAAGCGACCGGAGAACTACTTGGTTTTCTTCAAGTGAGTGAGCCCCTTGCTTTTAAGGGCAACTAGCAAGTGCTCATGGCTTCTGCCGTTGCCAGCTTGCCGGCTGGCCTGACCCCAACCTGCGGATCAGGCCACAACCTCTGCTCCCTCGTGATCCTCTATTCTCTGGCTTGTACCCTCCTTGCAGAAGCAGGAACGGCATGAAGGGAAGAACACCGGTACGTGGGCCGAGCTTGGGAAAAGGAATGATGGGCCGGTTCGCGTGAAGGGAAAGAAAAGAGAGAAAGGGGTTGGGGCAAGCCCAGCCGGAAAAGAAATAGGGGTCCGGGTCAACCCCGGCCCGATTCTGTTTTGTTCTTTTTTTTTTTTTTGGTGAAAAAAATTCTAGTATTATTAATGCAAATGCTCCTAATGTCTATATGCTATGCAATTTTAATGATTTTTTTAGGGATTAAAATTAATTCCTAATTTTTGATGCAATTAAACCTAAACGAAAATGCAAAATTTATATGTCAACAAGCGTCAATTTGACTTAACATCAAATATCCTAATGTTGTGCAAGATATAAGTTTGGGAGAGCCCGCACCTGATGCCTTAACTAACTATACAAATCGCGGGAGTTCCCCTTATGTTGTTTGTTTTGCAAATAGTATAAAGATAGATGAATTTTTCTTTTCTTACTTTCCATACCCATATATGATTTTATCTGCAAGGAAAATGAAAAAAATAAATTCATAATTTTCATATTGTACTTTCCAAATTCATGGAATTATGTTGAGGAATCAGAAGTGTCTCATGCCATATTTTGATAAACCTTCTCCCAGCTAAAGAAGCATGCTTGGTACTCTAATATATATATAAACGAAAGATAGATGAAGTAGATTTTGCTTTTAGGCACAACATATGGTTAAAATGATTTGAAGGAAAAAAACGCTTAAAGAACCTCGTCAATAAACAAGACACTGATCGACCAATTCTTTCACTTTTTGTTGCTAAGGAAATGTAGTGTTTTGATCTCTTGTTGATTGAATTGCAGGTGAAATGCGCCGAAAACGTGGCTTGTTCCGGGAACCCGGTGATGGTTGTCATAATTGATGATTGCCTTGGTGGTCCTTGTGTTGCTGAATCTGCTCACTTCGATTTGAGCGGCATGGCTTTTGGAGCCATGGCAAGCCCTGGCAAGGCCGATGAACTTCGCAACGCCGTGGTGCTGCAGATTTAATACCTAAGCTCCGTACAATTGATCCTTTCTCTATGGATCCTTTTGAGTAAATTCCAATTTTAACAGACGCGCAGAAAAAAGGAAGATAAAACGCATTGAAAAGTGCTTTAAATTAACAAGAAACTTTGCTTTCACCAGACTTATACTAATCAGCAAATAGTCTAACTTGCTTAATATAAGTCTTTTTTTTTTTTGGGGTAGAATATTAAAATTCTATTTGTGTGCACATATTTTCAATGCCAAGCAGAGTAGAGTGCAATTTCCCCGGCGTGACAGTGACCTTCCTGTTAGATTAAATATAAACTAAAACCTAACGATCCCGATTTATCAATCACAGATAAATTCATACAGAATTCGGGATCGATTTGTGGAAACGTAAGGATCAACATACCTCCAGCCATTGATGAAATCTGCAAGAGGAAAATCTCAAAACCTCTAACGGATCCACACAGCACGAATGATCTGCAATATGAGGAACTATACGTCCTGTTTTACTAGCCAATACCCCTCAAACTTGATGGTGTGTTTTTCTGTAGTGATGGGGTTTGAACTAGACAACCTGACGTTTTTATTCCGTTTAATATGTTACCGGTATTTTCCATCAAGACCATTATGGTAATATAATAACGGACAAATATCACGAAATACACGTGGGTAATAAATTGGGCAATAAATTGGAATTTATTGGGAGTACAATATTTGGATCATATTTAGAATAATAAAAATATATTACATATTATAACATTGAAAATATAACATTCTCCCACTTGATCCCAATATTCCATCAAATAAATTATTAACCCAAACCCACATAAACTTCATATTGAAATAAAACACATGAATCACGGCGATGAGTCCTCTTAAAGCGAGTATTATCTTCCGTGTATCACAATGCGTTTCATCAACCCATATGTGATCAAATAAATTAATGAATAAACCTTATGTTTACTCCAGGTCAAGCGTAATTGCTTTTCTCATAATAACTAAATGTATACAACTGTATTGAGAAAAACATTATAAATAAATAAAAGTCTCACAAATTCTTCCATATAAAGAAAAATTTACATGATTGGACCAATGCCCATTCTAAAAACATGATCCTTATAACTCATTGGTGGCATGCCTTTAGTTAAAGAATCGACTATCATCAATCCAGTGCTTATGTGTTCTATGACCACTTTCTTCTCTTTAACACGTTCTCTTATGGCTAAATACTTGATGTCGATGTGCTTGCTTCGACTACCACTTTTGTGGTTCTTAGCCATAAAAATTGTAGCTGAATTGTCGCAAAATATTCTTAATGGCCTAGCAATGGAATCCATAACTCTAAGCCCTAATATGAAACTTTGCAACCACACACCATGTGAGGTGGCCTCAAAACAGGAAATGAACTCTGCCTCCATAGTAGAAGTGGTAACCAAGGTTTGTTTTGCACTCCTCCAGGATACAGCTCCGCCAGCAAACATAAAAATATATCCCGATGTTGATTTACGGGAATCAACGCAGCCAGCAAAGTCTGAGTCTGAGTAACCAACTACCTCCAAGCTATCCGTCCGTCTATACATAAGCACATGTCCCTTAGTTCCTTGAAGGTACCTCATCACCTTCTTTGCAGTTCTCTAGTGGTCCATACCTGGATTACTTTGGTATCTTCCCAACATTCCCATAGCAAATGCTATGTTAGGTCGAGTGCAAACTTGAGCATACATCAAGCTTCTGACAGCGGAAGCATGTGGGATGTTCTTCATTTGTTCCCTTTCAAAATCGTTCTTTGGGCATTGGTTTAAATTAAACCTATCACCCTTTACAATGGGTGCTATACTTGGTGAACAATCTTTCATTCGAAACCTCTCTAAGACCTTATTGATATAGGTTTCTTGAGATAGTCCTAATATACCTCGAGGTCTATCTTTATGGATCTTAATGCCAATGACATAAGATGCTTCACCCATATCCTTCATATCAAAACTCTTAGAGAGAAATTGTTTCACTTCATATAACAACCCCTTGTCATTGGTTGCAAGTAAAATGTCATCTACATATAACACAAGGAAACAAATTTTGCTCCCACTAACCTTCTGGTATATACATTGATCCATGACATTCTCTTTAAAACCGAATGAAGAGATGACCTCATGAAATCTTAAGTACCATTGGTGGGATGCTTGTTTCAAGCCATATAGAGACCTTTTAAGCTTGCATACCAAATGCTCACCAGCACTAGAGAAGAATCTTTCTGGTTGTTTCATGTAAACCACTTCTTCCAATTTTCCATTGAGGAACACCGTTTTCACATCCATTTGATGTAACTCCATATCAAATGGGCAACCAATGCCAAAATAGTACAAAGAGAATATTTCTTGGATATAGGAGAAAACGTCTCTGTGTAATCGATTCCCTCCTTTGAGTAAATCCCTTGGCAATGAGTCTGGCTTTGTATCTCTCTATATTGCCTAATGAATCATTCTTAGTTTTGAAGACCCATTTACAACCAATGGCCTTTGCACCATCAGGCAACTCAACTAAATCCTAGACTTCGTTTGATGCCATAGAATTCATCTCTTCCTTCATGGCATTGTACCATAAATTGGATTTATCACAACTCATGGCTTGTGAAAATGTCTTAGGATCACTTTCAGCTCCAACATTATAGTTAGATTCTTGTAGATACACATTGTAATCATTAGGAATTGTTGATTTCTTCATTCTAGTAGACCTTCTTAATGTTGCATCAACATCCTCCTGAGGAGTTTGTTGTTCAACTGGAAGTTCAACAGTATCTGGTAATTGTTGAACAATTGGGTCTATCGGATCAATATTAGCAGGTTGTGGATCTTCAATGATTGGTTGCTCAACGACCGGTTGAACTGAATGGGCATTGTAAGCAACAACCAATCCAGTACTTGAGGTGGAAGGTTGAGTATCTAAATGATCTTCTTCGGGAACAAAGTCCCTGAATTGATCACTCCCACTAATCAGGTCATTCTCAAGAAATTTAGCATTTCTTGATTCCACAAACCTAGTGGTGTGAGATGGACAATAAACCTTTCAGCATATCCAACGAAATACCTACTTATAGTCCTTGGATCTAACTTCTTTTCATGTGGATTGTAGACTCTTCCTTCAGATGGGCATCCCCAGACGCGTATATGTCACAAAATCGGTTTCCAACCTCTGAATAACTCAAAAGGCGTCCTGGGAACAGTCTTGGTTGGAACTCGGTTTAATATGTACACAGCCTTTTAAGAGCCTCAGTCCACAAAAACTTAGGAAGTTTGGAGTTGTTGAGCATACTCCGCACCATGTCCAATAATGTTCGGTTTCTTCTTTTTGCGACACCATTTTGGTCCAGTGAACCAGGCATAGTGTATTGGGCAATAATCTCATGCTTTTCAAGAAACTTCGCAAATGGACCAGGTGCTTGTCCATCTTCAGTGTATCTACCATAGTACTCTCCACCTCTATCTGATCTCACGATCTTAATTTGCTTGTTGCATTGTTTCTCTACTTCAGTTTTAAATACCTTAAAGGCATCTACAGCTTCGTGCTTATTACGAAGCAAGTAGAGATACATAAATCGCGAATAATTATCTTTGAAAGAAATGAAGTATCTCTGACCATTTGAGTCTATATCTAGACTATAAATATCTGTATGTATGATTTCTAATATTTCTGTACTCCTCTTAGCACCTTTCTTTGACTTGTTAGTCTATTTTCCCTTTATATAGTCCACACAAATGTCATAATCAGTAAAATTTAGAGTATTAAGTACTCCATCATTTACTAGTCTCTTAATTCTATCCATGGAGATATGTCCCAATCTCCGGTGCCACAACATAGAGGAATCCTCATTCACAACACATCGTTTTATACCAGCATTATCATGAACGTGCATCGCATTATTAATAGCATTGTCTTGTAAATTAATTCGAAAAAGACCATCAGACAAAATACCACTCCCAACAATTTCAAATTTATATGATAAATTGAATGTTGAATCTGAAAATTCAAAGGAGTATCCCAAAGGTATAAGTCTTGAAACTGAAATTAAATTCCTAGAAAAACTAGGAATATAAAAAGGTCCTTTCTAAAATTAAAACAAAACCACTACTGAGAACTAATCTGCATGTCCCAATAGCTTCCACACGCGAGCACATTTTGTTTCCCGAATAGATGCCTTGTTCACTTCCCACTGGTTTCCGCTGGTTCTGAAAATCCTACAAGGAATTCGAAATGTGGATTGTAGAACCAGAATCAATCCACCAAGTGTTGTGACTCACATCAACCATATTAGTTTCATAACAAACACATGCGAGTTGGTTACCTTTCTTTTTGAGCCAAGCCTTAAATTTGACGCAATCCTTCTTCATGTGCCCCTTCTTTTTACAGAAAAAGCACTTGGATTCCTTCTTAATGCCAGCTTGGGGAGGTAGAGGCATCTTGCCCTCATCTTCATGTTGTGCTCACGCACACCTCTTACACTGGTAAGCTTCAACGATGAGAACTTCATAATTAGGGTCATGGCATGTGCCTTCTCCGAAGACTCAAATTGTGCATCAATAGCCTCCAGCAATTCCTTGGCATTGTTATGCTGAATGACTAAACCACGAATGCTAGTAGAGAGTTTTGTCTTTATGTACATCACACTGAGACAGTTGGACCGCTCCCATTGAACATAATGAGTATGTTCAGCATGAGTACTATTCTCTGTAGGTTCAGGTGGTTCGTCTAACCTTAGAGCATAATCAAGATCCATGCACCCCAATTGGAGAAGAACTAATTCCCTCCATTCTTTAAAGTTATTTCCATTAAGCTCGGGAACAATTATACCAGAACTAATCGTAGGTGGTAAGACTGCATCATAATCAAAGAAAACTTATGTATCAATATATTTGAGGCAAATAAACTTAAATCATATTTTACCAATGTAAAACATGTTATAAAATATGAATCACATAACATCAAAAACTGCATGTGGGCTAAGTTTCTAATTTAAATTGATTCATAATTATTTCATGATGAAACTATCAAATTATATTCACTTCCTTAATCCCTATGGGTAAATTAAGAAAGATAAAATAATATTTCATCATAATTAATCACATTAATATATTGAAAATTCCCGTGGGATAAAATTCATAATATTAATGTGAATAATTACAATTATTGTCTTTGACTATATGTGATCCAAATGCTCTTAATGTATATAATTTAATATAATCAAAGATGATGTGGCTAATCCTTAATTAATTAAATATATACGGATCACTAGACATTTAATTTTATGAAAAATATACATAAAATTGCACATAAGGGTAGAACAGTAAAATCACGTGCAAAAGGGGTAAACTGGAATTTTGCACGCAAGGCCAGAATTGAAATTTTACTTTTAAGGGGTAAAACAGGAATTTTGCACCCAAAAAGGGCAAAATCGTAAGTTTCCAAGCCTCGGGGGGCAAAATCAAAATTTCACGCGGGCAAGGGCAGAATCGCAATTTTCTTAAATGCGGAGGGGCAGAATTGAGAAAACATAGCATGCGTGCTTTTCCCCTTCGGGCGCCTGCGTCTCACGCATCCGCTTCAGCCCGTCAGGCGCGTGCAATGCACGCACCTGCTGCCTTCCTTTCGGGCTTTCTTCCTTTCCGTCGCTTCTTCTGCCGTGACCGGCTTTGTTTCGCCGTTTGGGTCTTCTCACACAGCCCATGTCCGGCCAAATTGGTTGATGGGTTTCGAAGAGAACGTTGGGACGTACGAATAAATTCAAGATCCGGCAAAAACGACCAATGTATGGACCAGAATTAAGCCAAAAAACGATATGCCCTATAAAACCCTAACCACAAAAATTTCACTGCTCGATTAACTTCCGACGATCAGTAATATGCCGAAAATTTAAGGGTTTTTCTTCCTAATGGCGGTGTGATCATGCAGATCCAATATCGCGTGGTGGGTCGCCCGAATTTGGCCGGAATTCTAAATTCTCATCCAAGCCATATACAAATCCGAATTTACCCACACATAATTTAATGAAAACAAATTCCAAAATTTCACCAAAGCAAAGATTATAAACATGCTCCGATACCAACTGTTAGACTAAATATAAACTAAAACCTAACGATCCCGATTTATCAATCATAGATAAATTCATACAGAATTCGGGATCGATTTGTAGAAATGTAAGGATCAACATACCTCCAGCCATTGATGAAATCTGCAAGAGGAAAACCTCAAAACCTCTAATGGATCCACACAGCACGAACGATCTGCAATATGAGGAACTATACGTCCTGTTCTACTAGCCAATACCCCTCAAACTTGATGGTGTGTTTTTCTATAGTGATAGGGTTTGAACTAGAAGACCTGACGTTTTTATTCCGTTTATTATGTTACCGGTATCTTCCATCAAGACCATTATGGTAATATAATAATGGACAAATATCACGAAATACATGTGGGTAATAAATTGGGCAATAAATTGGAATTTATTGGGAGTACAATATTGAGATCATATTTAGAATAATAAAAATATATTACATATTATAACATTGAAAATATAACACTTCTACGTTGACTCCGGCTCGAACCCCAACTATTTCGCTACGCTAATTGAGTATGAGGACGGGGATGGCGAGCTGGGCGCCGTCAACTTGAAGCAGGCTCGAGACTCTGAGTCTTGGCTTCCGAGGTAACACTCGTGGGGCACGGTTTGGAAGCTGGACGCCGTGGGCTAGCTTAGCGCCCTGTTCTCGATCAAGCTCACCTCTCTCGACTCCGGCAAGACCCTGGTTGCCTACTAGGGGGCGGCCCGGACAGACGTACTAGTCGGTCGTTAATTATGCTATCTGAGGGTTGTGTGTGGTTTCCTTGGGAGACGAGGAAATGGAGATCGATCGTCTATGAATTTGGTTGTGCGTGTTTTATGTGATTGGCAAAAATAAAGTGTAGGGTGGCACAAAAAAGAAAATATTGTGCTTTTTCCACTCTATGTGTAATCTAGCAGCTATAAGCTACCTCTTGGAAAAGAGAGTAGTAATGAGAAATGAATGATATTGTCCTTTTAAAATCAAGGATGATTCGAGTATTTTTTTTTCCTTTTATTTTGGGTGCTAAACTATTGTATTTGAAGTTTGAAAGCTTTTATGTCTTGCACCAATCAATCTATGTACCACTTCTAAAGTGGATGGTTATTAATTGCGTCAATCAATATGGAAATGGGTATATTCTTCACTATGAAAAGATGAAACTTCTTAATGAGAATCATAATTTCTTAGAAACCATTTTGGATATATATTCATCATAAAACTAACCCGACCTTTCAACATGCTCATATACTCCCATCTTTTACTACTTCAATTCATTCATAGGAAATCAACCTGTTGTGCTTCGAGTTCGTACTTAACACTAGCTTCAATTTACGTGAAAAGAAACACCATCATTGAATTTTTAGTCCAATCCCAATCAAACTATTGACTGACTTAAGTTCAATCTTAGTCAATCTATTGACATATAATGTCGGATGGTTGACGTCTATGTCAGTAATCTTCAATTAAAATTGGCCGGAAGGAATACATTGCAAATCGTCAAAATGTTTAGGATTCAATTGACAAAATTTATGGGTTTTGAATTGAACCGACATTCGTATAATATGTATAGGACTTTTTTGGAGACTAGATTCACCTACTGGGCGCATGGAACATATATTATTACAAACAAAACCATGGCTCTGATACCATGACTGATCTTACAATACTAGAAGCACCGGTTTCTCTCACTACATCTCCATCTTCCTCAACCCCTTTAGATTTTCATGTGTCAAATGCTTCTAAGATTGACTATCTCTATGAAGTCTCTCTTAGTGACGAAACCAAAATCTCAGAGACCCAACTTCCCCTTATGAACCCTTATTCTGCTTTTGCTAAACCCACCTCATCATTTTCTCCCATCCGCTCCACCCGACAACTCATTTGCCAAACTCCAAAGGAAGTAAAGGAGTACGTCCAGTCCTCCAAGTTTGATCAACATCCCATTCTTGCCACTGAAAATGAGTACTTTGTTACTCTTCAAATCCCTCCAGAGTTTCCCAGGCAATGGACTCAACAAAGATACTCTCATGTCCATTATGGAGATGTTCGTCTTGCTCTTACTTTTCATGGACGCAAAGGCTTGCTTGTATTGGTACAGTTCAAACCACTTTAAATGCTGGAATAGTCTTTGTGACCTTATATCCAAACTTTAATATCGCTCTTTCAGACCCCCAGCTATTTTCTTTTCTAAAAGTCCAAGTCCAGCTCACTGGAGCTCTTCAAACTACTGACTCTAATGTAGCAACACTGCACTACTAGATGGTTTATCGAGTGCAGAACCATGCTCTTGACTTGAATTTCCACAATGGAAATGATAATGCATTATTCATTTCTATGTAGAATGATCAGGCATCCTACATTCATGTTCCCAGGCATATTCCAAAGGAAAAGTTGGGCAAGCTCCTTCTAGAGACGTGGATTACTAATTATGAAAAGTTGCATTAGAACAAGTCTTTCCAGTCTTTAGACTCCGAGTTCGTCAGAAAGAAATATGGCACTGTTTCCATCAAATTTGGCAAGGAAAAGGAAGAAAATCCTTCTATCTTCCAGACCCTCTTCATGATTGAACCATGTATTCTTGAATCAATTTCCGAGCCAGACCCCAAAAAGTTTGTACAATATTTCCAAAGTAATGGAAACCCTGTCCATTACTACAAGGACCGGTATGGTCGCTGCTGTTGGGATCTTTTTTGTCAATGCTCTTATTGTACAAACTCTCCCGATGAAGTAGACCCAAATGCAAAACCCCAACAAAAGCACAAAAAGTCAAAGGATACTATGTACCAAAGGTACTTGAACAAACACCCCTCCGTTGACACTCTCGGTGAGTGTGATAAATTCAAGTTTATGGTTTCTTATGCTCCAACTCCACCACCAGAGTTTGTTGCTTCACCCCCTGTTTCACCAACACCACCACCACCACCATCTCTTCCTCCTAAAAAAGAACTAGCTATTTCCCTGTTTTATAAGCCAATCTTAAAGTGGGCAAAAAAACATTCTTACCCACTAGACACTCCACAGGAAACACCATCTAGTTCTTATGTTCCAAGAAACAGATTTTCCTCATCTTGTACGAGAAAGCCTGAAACTTTCATTCCCTGCTCCAAATGAATTCATCGATCCACAAGGCAAATTTCGACATGTTCCTAAGATACCTACCCCCACTAATGTGAATGAACATGGAAGATAGAAAAGGACTCCTGTTGCTGAAGCTTACCTAAATTGGCAATCGGAGACTCTTTTAGCACACAACAATGCGTTCAAAGCAATTGACTCCAAAATTGTGGATGTGCAACAAGATCTTCGAAGATATGATGAAATCACCAAAAAGATGCTTTTGGACTTCCGGAAAAGGCTTCATGCCTTGGAATTTGGACAACATTTGGGATATCATCGTCTTGAAAACCCCAAAGGCTGAAATAAAAAAAAAAAACTCAAAAGACATATTCAACTCCTTGAAGAAAGGAGGTTCAATCATTTCAACCCATTTCCAACAACATTGCGGGCAGAACATTCGCCTCCTCCACCATCTCAGAATACGTCTATCTTTGCAGCCCTCACAGATGCTCTTATTAGACAAAACAAGACAGATGTGGTAGATATGTGAAATTGTCTCAAAGAACTAGATTGAATCAGGAAGGAAAAGGGAAAGGAGAAGATGCCCGAAGAATCCTCACTTGTTATAAAGGAAAAACCAAACCAAATGATGTTATCGAATCCGTTAGAATCATTCCTGAGAGATCTGGGCAATTAGGAAAAACAACCAGATCTTGTCATTTTGAAGGATTAGATTCTATCAGAACCAATTTTTCCAAATAACTCTGATACTAAGTCAGAATCAGTATCCCTCTCATCCTCTTCACCCTTCGAATGACATTGATTCTTTCCCTATTATACCAACAACTCCAGGAATATTCATGGCCGACCCTCTAGATCAAGATATGGAATCCAACCCTTCTTAACCAGATGTGATTCAAGCAAACAATCCTTCTCGAATATGACTACTTCCTCCAAACAATTTTTCACTGTTGACGATATTCCTTATTCCAAGTGGCCAAAAATATTTGATGAATTCCATACTTGGCTAAATGCCTAAGCTCTCACCAATCAGGATAAATATGATGTCCTTTTTGGTTTTGTCACAAGGTTTACATGAAGCCTTAAACATTGGTGGCAATCGGTGACAGAACAAGACCAAATTCAATTTTTACTCTCATCAAATTTTAACCATGCCATTACCCCCCTGTATGATTTTTTCATTAGAAAACCTTCTAACCTTCATGAGCTCAAAAGGAGAGAATTCTTCGAAAGAAAATGCTGCTCTCTCTAGAAAAAGCGTCTCGATAAACATTATCGGGAAATGCTTAAACTTTTCTATAGTATTGGAGTTGATCCAAACCTAAAGCAGATCTTTCTAACATCCATCCCCAAAGAGTTATCTCAGCAGTTCAAGAAATCTTTTCTCAACAGAAATAGGAGAATTATGGATATTCCTTTGGGAGAAATACAGCAAGAGATCCATCTTTGCCTTGATGATTTGTGCTTGAAATGCCAAATGGCCAAAAATTATCTCACAAACAATAGATAACTTGATAGAGCTTGTTCTTGACAGGAGCTAAAGATCAAATGCTCCAAAAAAGACTGTGATAGCTCTTGTGGAAAGCCTTTCAGAAAAAAGAAGTACTTCAAGAAATTATGTATCTAGAAATCTAGACATGGTTCTAAGCACTTCCGGAGAAAGAAGAAATGACAGTTTCTACGCAAAAGAAAAGACCGTTCAGATGATTCAGGCCACAAGAAATCAACTCGTTACTTCATCTGCAACCAAAAGGGTCATTTCACCAAAAACTGCTCATAGGCAAGAAAATGTCAGAATCATTTGATACATCACATAGAAAATAAGATAGGCATTTCACTTGAAAATGATGATATCGAATCTCTATTCTCTGCCGATGAAGAACCATTTGAACAAACTCTTTGTGTTATCCTTTGTTATCAAACTTCTAGTGATGAAGATTCAGATTCAGAATCTAACATATCTCTCACTTCTTCAGAACAAAACCCGGATGTATTTTCAAGCCAACTCCATTGTCCCCATTTTCCTATAAAAATCTTCACCTCAAAGTTTGCCAAACCCATTATTGTCATCACTCTCCTAGATATTGGAGCTAGTTGTTCAATCTTAGACACTAAGGTTCTTCCTGAAGAATATTAGAGTTCCCACATTCGATATTTTAATTCTGCCTCAGGAGATACTTTTTCTACAAATGTTAGAACTACCCAAGTAACTGTCCAGTTTTTTCCCAGTGTTCTATAACCATAAAAATCTTCAGATCCAATCTTCCCAATAAAGACTTGATCATTGGTTGGGACATTATGACTCAGATTCTCATATGCGTATCATTCTTGGAAAATGTCTTAAGTACAATGACCAATTCTCTGAATTTGTCAATATCCAAAGACTTTTTTCCATTCAAATGAATTTGTTGATCCGATCATGCAGAAATTGTTAGAATCTTTTTCCATTCAAATGAATTCTCTAAAAAATGTTCTCATCCCTCATGGAAAAATCCATAATTCTTTGTTCGTCTTCCCTTCAAGAAAAATGAAGACATCAATCCAACCAATGCGAGTCATATGGGAATGAACCTAGAACATTTGGTTGCTACTCAGAAGGAATGCTCAGAACTATTGCAACAAGGCCTTATTGAAATTTCAAATTCCCAATGGGCCTGTGAAGCTTTCTATGTTAACAAATGAGCTGAGCAAAATAGAGGAAAGATGCGACCGGTAATAAATTATCAGCCCCTAAATCTTTTCCTTCAAAATGACAAATTTCCTCTACCTTTCAGAAATTCCCTATTTACCGGATTATTGAAAGCCCATATTTACTCCAAATTTGATCTCAAAGCCGGATTTTGGCAATTGGGCATCTATCCTGAAGACAGACCCAAAACGCGATTCTGTATTTCGAACCAACTTTCCAATGGAAAGTTCTTCATTTTGGCCTAAAGGTGGCACCATCACTATTCCAAAAGGCCATGTGTCAAATTTTCCAACCAATCCTACCAAGTGCAGCAATATATATTGATAATATTCTGCTCTATAGCCCTAATGAGGAATCCCACTGCCAACTTCTTGGGCAGCTTACAGAAATTGTGAAAAAACATGGGATTATGCTTTCTCAAAGAAAGATGAATATTGCCCAGACAGAAATTGAATTTCTTGGTATGCACCTTAACAAAGGGACATACTATCCAAGGCCATATATTGCGCAGGAACTATTGAAATTTCCTGAAGAGAACTTCACAACAAAGCAAGTTTAGCAATTTCTTAGGATAATTAATTATCTCAGAGACTTTGTTCCAAACATTGCCAAACTGCTGATTCCACTGCAATCAATGCTGAAGAAGAATCCCCCACCTTGGGGAAAATCTCAAACTAAAGCAGTCGCTGAACTTAAAGAGATCATGCAGACTCTTCCTCCATTATAAATCCTACAACTAGGAAGAGAATTCTAAAGACTAACGTTAGTGATGAATATCGGGCAGCCATCCTGTTCGAAGAAATCAACGGTAAGAGACACTTATGTGTTTACAATAGTGGAAAATTTTCCCAAGCTAAGATGCATTACCGCTCCACTTTCAAAGAAATCTTGATAGTAAAAAATGGAATAAAAAAGTTTGAATTCCATCTTATTGGTCATCATTTCCTGGTAGAATTAGACAAAACATCTTTTCCTCAGATGACCAAATTTAAACATAAGAAGATCCCAAATTCTCAACTACTTCAATGGGTTGAATGGTTTTCAAAATACTCTTTTGAAACCAAATACATTGCTGGAAAGAAAAACGTACTTGCTGACTTTTTGTCAAGACTAAAGGCATAAGCAGAAATCAACATGTACATCATGAGGCATGCTTTCCATACTTTTCATCACAATGAAAAGTATAAGATTGAAATAATTCGAGATTGGCCAAGTTGGCAATACCCCCAGGAGATTGTTGAACAAATCCAGAATGACAGCCTCACTGAAAACATGGAGAATCTCATGTGGCAATGCCACACAAATCTATTCAAACTTGATGGAGGTTTGATTCTTTATCCTTTTGGATTAAATTCGGACTATCTGTTTATACACCCCTTGATCTGGAAGGAAGATGATTTTCCTGATCAATTGCGATGGTTATTATGGTACTTAACCAATAAATACTTAATAGCTATTGAAATTCCAACCAAAAGATTCATTGCCAACCTCACCAGAATAATTGGACTTGGTCGAAACATTGTAAAGGAAAGTGACAGAAATATTTTAGCCTTCCTCAATTGGTTTTATCCTCCTACTTATTAGAAGCAGCTCTTACAGCAAGAATTGAGAACCATCCAACCAAACCCTGAAGTCCACATTATTCTGCTCTTCTGAAAACCATGGGCTTTTGTAAAAAACAATGGCATCATCATAGTGCTCCACAAAGCATAGGAACTACATCCTATAGGCTTCAACCGCATCTTAAGGAAGCTTGGATTTACAAATCTTTTCTAGGTCTTGTTGGTTGCTGTGAACACCAGTACTGAGAACTCTAAAGAGTTTTGTGCCAGGAAAACAAAACAATCCCTGAAGATGTATGGAACTATAATGTACCCACTGCATGGGATCATTATAGCCTCGCACCAAAAGCCAAGGAACCACTTGAGGAATTCAGACAACCTGCAGCATCACAGGAGCAAGAAATGATAGACATAGATGACCCTGCGCAGTCCTCTCAGGACCCTTATGCACAATGGGGAGATCCTCTTTCCTAAAACTTCTATGATCAAGGACCTTTGTCCTTATCTCTAGGCATGGACACATCCTACTATGCTCAACCCTCTAATTGGCCTCAGCCAAACATTCCTACCGACACTACAGGGACTTTCAGGAATCATGAGGAAGAATCCTCGTCAAACCAAATTCTCTCACCATATTCACTTGCAGGACTTAAGCAAAAGTATGAAGAACGTCTTCTAGCATAAATGCATAGTTCCAATGACTCAAACTATGACTACAATGTTCATAACGGACAAGACCGCTGACTATAGCGGATCACTGTAGCATTATTGTAGCAATAGGCTAGGGAAATAACTGTATATTGTCACTGTTCATATCGCCCAAACTAATTCCCTACCGGAAGTTTCCGGAGCCTCTGTTTGTTTCTGGACCCATGAGCATGGTCCTTGTTTGTGTGTGACCTCGCAATGTCTATAAAAGGCAAGGAGGATGTAATGTGTTGGACAGAGTCCCTTGAAGTAAGTGAGTGTTTTGTGTAAAACCTCTTAATGGCTTTCTAAATTCCCTTCTTCTTTAGCCTGGTAGGATCCTCTGAGAAATGCAACTCGGGTAATTAGAAATGTTACCATCTTGGCATTTTTGAGTGTCTCTAGGCTCTGAACTAAATACCATAATAGTTTTCTGCTAAAAGGTTGTCCCTGAAAGACTTAAACAAGAGGTTCGCCCACTGTGGGAAGGCATATCTGCAGGAAACTAACTCCGTCTACCCTGGTTCTAAGTCTAGGTCCATTCATGCTATTGGACAAGGGAGAGCTGGCCATCATCAGTTTCCTGCCACCATTAGTAGGGTAAGTGACTTAGTGTCCATCATTAGCGAATTTTGTTCTTTGGTAGTTGACCTTGGTGTAGACCTCAGTGTAGACGTGAAGTGCATCATCAGTATCCTCAGAAGACGTTCAAGAATTCCAGGCCAAATATGACGAAAGTCAGCAAGTTCGTGAAGGAATTTATGCCGCATTTGTGGTTCTTCATCCAAAGTCAACGAGGGGCATTTGGTAGCTTTTGCCTATCAATATCCTCAGAAGACGTTCAAGAATTCCAGGCCAAAGATGACGAAAGTCAGCAAGTTCATGAAGGAATTTATGCCGCATTTGTGGTTCTTCATCCAAAGTCAACGAGGGGCATTTGGTAGCTTTTGCCTTCTTCTTCTTCTTTTTTCTTCTTCTTCTTCTTCTTCCCCAATCGAGTGATCAAATTGTTCTAGACCTCGATTGAAAAACCTAAGATTGAGTTTGCGTTCCTTTCTTGAACGTCCGTCATCTGTTTAACACACGAGTATTGTAGTTGTGTTGAAATTTCCAATCCATTGAAGTTAAGCAACATTCGACGTGGCATGTCTAACAATTCTCTGACTCATGTAATTCTAGCACGGACAGCACGTCATTGCCATGTGGTATAATTGTCATATAAAATACCCCATCCGGACTTTAGTTGAAAGCACTTTTGGTACTTGGGGCCCAACGTCTTAGGCTATATTTGATTACTTCTTATTTTCCTTAAAATGGATTAATGGGTTTGATATGAGACCACGTATTTGGGCACATTTGGACCCAAATGGAGCTCGTAATATTCTTTGCCTTGTTTAATAAACCCGTAGTAGGTCCGCTGAACAATTGCTTCCAGAGTTGGCACAAAAAACCTTTATTAGGTCAATAATTTGTAACCGAGCCCTCGTATTCAAACCTCTATATATCCCTCTTGGAAAATTCTTTTATGCATTCGTAGCATTTGAGCCAACTCTTTGTGGCCAATGAGTACTACAGGTCATATGTGAGATCCATATAAGATATAACGATTGAGATGGTGAGAACTCACATGGATCCACTACATGTGGTATTTACTCGCCTTTTAAGATGCAACCTTTTAAGGGGAACCACACAATGTCCTTCACGGTACATACATGATGAAATTACCGTCCTAATTATATAATATTACGGGTGCATTTGTTTTACAAAAAAATTATATATAAATATTTTTCTAAAAAATGATAACTTCTATCACTTACAAAAATAAATGAATGAAATACATTTTATCGTCCATGAGAATATTTAGAACTAAATTGTTGTTGATAATGAAAAAAATTTCCGTTGACTAATTATTTCAAGCGATATAAATGATTATTTATAAGAAAATATTTTTCAAATAGTTTATTTTCTACGAAACAAACGATGCCTACAAAACTTTTAAAAACTGTTCGCTTGAGTACCAAAACTTTCAATTAATTATTTAGGGCACGTTTGGTAACCATTCTGTCCCCGATAACAATTTCTTATCAAAACTGATTATTTTTTATTATGTTCCCGAAAACAATTTCTGAGCAAAAGAATGCGTTTGGTAATTACACAAATTTTTTGATTCTGGAATAGAAAAAGAACAGAAATGCGTTTAATAACTGCATAAAATTTCTATTTCACTTCTTTTTCAATTACCTTTTTAGATGAATGTAAATTTGATATTGAATTCTCATGGACCACTCACGAATAAAATTGTCTTCTTATGAGTGAGGAAATCATATTATATTTTATTATATATTCAATTTCAAAAGAATTCAAATTTAGAATTCTATTCCATTCTAAAATTCTATCAAATCATAAAAATTCTATTGATTAATTATATTTATACTAAGTAATAAAAATATTAACTAATCAAAATTTTATTAAATAGTAAATAATAAACTATAGTATAAACTATAGTATAATTCCTAAAATATGTAATAAATATAAATACTAAATAATTCATTAAAATACAAAATTAAATATGTATTCTATATATAGCAAATATATATTTCAGAATAGAAAGAAATTAAAATAAAATATAGAAATAAAAAATAGATAAAAATAAAAACGAAAATTGTTGTTATTTTAAATTTTGTTTTCTTATTAGAATTTCAATATTATTTAATTTAAATAAGAATTTTTTTATCATGGTGATTGCTCATTTTCAATTAATATTTACTTTTATATGATTAAATATTTAATCCATTTTGAATTTAATATGGATGTATGTTAATTTTAATTTAGCTAAGATTATTCTCTCTCTCTCTCTCTCTCTCTCTATATATATATATATATACCCAACGTTTAAGAAAATAAGTCTTCAAACCAAAATGACTCTTTCCAAGGCCCAAAACAAGAAAAAGAAGCAAAGAAAAGGCGATAACGAGAAACTCATTGCTGCAACTTATCCATAAATCAATATCACAAAATTTAATGGTTAAAGGGGATCGTTATAGGACATACAATCTCCTCCAAGCAGCGCTCTTGACACAAAATCAATGCCTTTAAATGTACGCATAATTTATCCATAAATCAATATTGATGTAACTTAGTCCATTGTTTGACTTTAAAATATTGGCTTTGATAGTCAATATTTAAAAATAATATTACAAAAGTCGGAAACATAAAGTTACGGAATTTTGGGCATATTGTAATCCCTTGCCATTTTATTTGTAATACTTCTCCGAAGCATGTTTATCTCCATTGCCTTCTCATTTAATGTATCATCTACAACCTCCATTTCTCTAGGTCCAAATGGGTTCTCCGGATCTCTATATAGGGAAAAATTTGTGTCCATCCTGTCTTGGTCACGAATATAATTATGAAGAGCACAACATGCAATTACAATAAGTGCTTGCTTTCTAATTGTAAATGGAGGAATGTATCTCAAAATGGTGAAGCAATTCTTTAATGCCCCAAATGACCTCTCAATGACATTCCTTAAAGAAGAATGTTTATGGTTGAATAATTCTCTTACTATTCTTGGCCGTCTTCAATCCCCCCTTTAATCATTCAAATGATACCGTTCACCTTTAAATGGAGTTAAAAATCCTAGGAGTGCTGCATAACCAGAATTTACCACGTAGTGTTTGCCTATCATGTATAAATAAATAAATAAATAAATAAATATATATATATATAAATTTAGTTATGATATGCAACCATGATACAATTATAAAATGAATTTCTCCTTATAAACAAACCAAATACTTGGTGGCAGTCGAGGAAATTGCAATCGAGGAGTCTCAAGTGTTGTCGAAAACACTCGATAATCGTTGGCAGATTCTTCGCACCCAAAATACACGAAAGTAAATTTCATATCAAATGAACAAACACATAACACATTTTGATTGGTTTTTCCTTTTCTGTCTCTAAATTGGATTTGTTGAGACGTAGGGACACTAGCATTTATATGGGTGCCATCAATAGGACCTATGCAATCCTGTGAATTTATTTCGATAAAAAAAAATCATGTGAATTTATGAAAATTCACTGTCATAAAAGATTGTCAACTATATATATTTGATGATATAAAATTGATATGAAAACTATACCTTTAAGTAGCGTTCATGATTAGGATCATAAGAATTTCTAGTGCAACAACATTAAAGGATGGTGGTTTGATAACCTCTTTTGCAAGTTTGAGAACTGCTTTCAACACTAAATTAAATAATTTGTTGATTGTTTCTCCTGAACGTTGGAATCTCTCACATAAATCTCTAGTTGAGTTATTATGACCAACCAAAGATAAGAAGATCCCAACTTGTTTATTTATCCTAACATACCTACTATCTTTCAACCAACCTCTTACCCTCATTAAATTATATAGGTTCAGAAAAACATGTCTCTCCATCTTGAAGGCTTCATATATTCTATCTAAATGTCCATAAATAATATCTCTTATCCATTCAGGTCTCGATAGTTTGCTGTCCCTAATAGGTTCTTTCATATGCACGGACATGTCCATTGGAACAATGCATAACCATGCTATCAATATGTCAAGATCATTGTCATCCAAAAAATGTTCAACTGGTTCTACCTGCTCATTAGACATACTATTTGATCCATCTTCCATAGTACCTATATCATCACACAAATACAATAACATCAATAAAGATATCTGAAAAAAAAAAATCTAATAACAATCAACAATATATGTTGTAAAATAAAAGCAAATCAAATATAAAAATCTCAAACAATCTATCGTATCCAAATCACCACACAAGTACAAGAGTTTCAACAATTAAATCACACAATCAAGTGAAACTACATGCAATCTACAAAACATATCTCAACATCTACTAAAGACATTGAATAAGCCTATGTCTCCTTTCAGTTGAGGATCTGATGAAAGCCTCTCTCCATGTGGCACTAGCACATACTCGTTCCACTACTTTGTTGTAAAGATTTTGCTCCAACTCATTCATACTAACAAGGACATCAATCACAGCTGATACAGAGAAGGGTCTACAGGTGGTGGTGTGACTTGTGAGGTGGCAGAGCCACTCACAAATTGACTTGACCTAGCTTTGATCAGGTCTTATATAGCTTTGTACGTGTCAGCAACACCAAATGAGCTACTCTTCTTTCTCATCTTGACATTTGGAGTCCTATCCAACTTGTGCTTATTATGAATAGGAGTTAAAGTATAGTCAAATGTAAAAACTTCCTCATTAATGTGGTGTTCAATTAAGTCCTTTGGATCATCGGCTGCATCACCACCACCATTGTCTCCTTCCTCTGACACCGTCAAATCATCGGCATTTCCTATGGCATACTTTCTAATAGCATATGTACCACCAAATACAATGCACAGGTCGGGATATTGAGGAAATCCATCATTCTTGAATTTTGCCCACCCATTATTGTCCTGCAATTTTCACAATAATGACATATGTCAATAACATAATCAAACCTTCTAAAACTTACATCTACAATAATATCAAAATGATCAAAACTTAAAAGATACCTTGATGTGAGAGTTCCAAATACTTGAATCGTTGACAACAACTGTTTTATTCACATTATCCCAGCCAAAGCTGGATTGTGAAATAAGCTTATTAAAACTACCACACTGTTTTCTCAGTTTGTTCACCTTGTTCTTCAATTGCAATAGACTATATTGGTTTGTTTAATGAATTTAGCTCGTATGTTGTTCCACCCTACTTTGTTATAAGTGGAAGATGTGCAATTTCCCTTTTTCACCTCCTCTACCAACAAACTTACAAACAAGTTGGTTAAAGGCTTGGTCCATTTTGCATTGAATATCTCTTTCCGGGATGCCATTTAACCTTGACTGATTGAGCATCATATAAGTTAATAACATAGTCATGTAGAAAGTACAAGTAATACACACAAACATTTTCATGCCTTTTTATTGTAAAAATGCCCTTTTTATGGCATAATAATCATGTCGTATCAAATGAAGATGATTACATATACCTGTCTAGCCTGGACGCAAATGTTTATTTTTTATGTGACGTTAAAACCTGGAAATTTAAGAATTGATTTTAGTAAATAAACACGTGAGTTAGACATATAAACGTGTATAATGGTGTTTGCATGTGTATAAATGCATTGCATTAACACAAACAAGCTCACCTATTTGATTAAAGAAGTCTAAAATTGTTTAAACTATTGTAGATGACTATATTGCATGCACGACACCTTTAATTCCACTTTAAACAAATAGGCCTATCTATGCCACAAACATGATTGAGCCTCTACGTACTTGACACATCATTGATGAGCAACGCGACCATCCCCAAAGATGTCAATGTGATCATTCAGGGACACTTAAGTAGTTCTTTGTTATGATCTAAACATGATTTCCTTCCTCATTCGCCTTGAACTTCACTACCAACCTCCAACGTACTTCATAGCGAACTTCACAGAAACCATGACAACTCCACCGAGTAATGAGCAGAATTACAATTACCACAGTCCAGACAATTCAAAGCAAAGAAAAAGAACAAGAAAATCCACCCTGCACATACTTTTCCAATCAACCTAGAAGCTTTACATGAGAATTGATTAAAAAGCAAAGCAATAGATAGAGAAGTAGCAAGCAAATGTAGCGAACAAAGAACATTGAGAAAAGAGTTACTGGATTTTAGAGATGCGCAAGATCGATTATGCACCAATGTCAATGGAACTACGCAATTAGTAAAATAGGAGGTTAGGCGAGCCACTATCAAATGCAAGGAAACAAAGAATAAGAGAAATGGCAAAATTTGCGTTCGCTCAAGCGAGCCTTTGCCCAAAGCGAGGATCGAGGATGGTAGCAAGGGCGTTTGTCGATCTGGGCGAGGGCTCACTTGAGCGAGCAAGGGTTGAGGATGATGGTGGAGGGCGAGCCCTCACCCGGATTGCCCAAATTGAGGGTTGAGGAAGATGGGGAGGGCATTCGTCGATCTAAGCGAGGGTGCTTGCCGTCATTCGTCGTTTGGGCGACGACTTGTGCAAGCGACCCCTCGCCCAGATCGGTGCTCGCCATCGTCCGTTGTTTGAGCTACGGCTCACGCAAGTGAGCCCTCGTTCGGATGCCCTCGCTGACCTGGCCAAGGGCTCTCTTGAAGACGACGGCAAGACGGACGACGACGAGGGCTCGCCCAAACATAGACGACGGCGAGGGCGTCCGCCGGGGCGACGGCCCTATCGACTCGAGTCCGTGTGCGCTCCCGCCAGCGGATGCAGATGATGGACGACGACGATGGTGAGCGAGCCGTCGCCCAGATTAGCGGACGACTACCCATATGCAAGACGATGACCACCCCATAGTTGCGAGTGAAGGGAACTCACCTTGAATGAGCAACTACAACCGATGAAGAAGCACCAGTCGCCGTTCTTGAGGAGAGAATGAATGAGAGAATGAGTTTTGGTGATGTGCAAAAGAAAAAGAATGGGTTTGAGCAAAGGAGAGAACATAGGGATTGTGAGATTTGTTTCACTTTTGATTCTTTTTTTTGTTCCCGGGAACAATAATCAACTTTTTTTTTTAATTCTCGATTCTACTCCAAATTTGTTATCGGGAACAAAAATTTTACCAAACGCATTTCTGTTCTAAAACTACTCTCGGGAACAAAAGAATAGAAATTAACACTATTTGGTAAGTTAACAAATAGGCCCTTAAGTGCCAACAAATTTTAAAATCATTCACTCAAGTGTCTAACATATGATGTGACATAATTGTTTTTAAAAAGTTATAGCACTCGAGTGTTTTTTCACTAAAAATCCTAAATTATATTCAACGTGACATTAATACCCTAAACTTTATTTTGCGTCACCAAAACTTCTAAGCTATACCTATTATGATCTCAATACTCTAAACTCTTTTTTGTATCACCAAACTTTTCCCTTAAATCTTGTCTATCATCTCCTAATTATATATCATAATGGTAATATTCTTCTACATTCCCAAAACAACCATCGTATATAGTATTTTACATATATGAATCTAATATGTCTATCCAAATTTCTCTATAGTTCATGTTATTTTGATGGATTACAGAATAAATAAGGAAGATGTTGTCTAGTTTATTAGTCATTACGTGTCATTTAAGACGATATAAGATGTCTTTAGGAGATTCATTTATTATCAAATACCATTTCAACTTGCTTTCAATGCAAACATATGTAAACAAATTAATTAATTTTGAAATTAAATTCCTACAAATATTTGATCAACCAGAAGTTTTCAATGAAATAAACCCAACCTTATTTATTCTATTCACAAACGCTATAAACTATGGAACAGCCACCTCCATGACTTCCTAATACCACTCACCACCAGCATGCTGCCGTCGTCGCCACTGGACCATCTTCGTCACTTGTCGCCATCATCATCTTTCCATTGTGAGCGAACTGCAGGTTTCTCTCGCTGTTAGATAGAGACCCCACCCCCATGGCCATGAGGGGATTACCGAACTCATGAAACCATATGAAAGAAAAAGGGAAATGGGGAAAGCAAAGAAATCGTGACTGAAGATGATGGAATTTTGGAAGATTTTTATGTATTCTTTCTTCAGTGATTTCTAATGTACAGTGTTCTATAGATATAATACAAGATGTACATGATAAAATGGAAATAACGTATTCTATGAATCAATCTAAATCTCAATCTATTCCTTAATTGATTTGTGCACAATCATAATCCGATCAAATCCGTGTCAAATATCATGAGTTATCACGAGCATATCTTCCAACACTTGTCCCTCAAGCTGGTGGCTTGTAGATGTCCATGACGCCTAACTTGCTCAATAGATATGCATGCTATCTTTGACACAAAGGTTTGGTGAAGATGTCTGCAAGTTGTTCTGTTGTCCCAATTCCTCTTGTCTCAATTACTCCTTCTTGAATTTTTTCTCGTGTAAAATGACAATCTACTTTCTATATGTTTGGTTCTCTCGTGCACTATATGATTTGCTGTAACTTTGAGAGCTGTATCATTGTCACAGAATAGCTTTGTTGCCCCCTACACTTGTACTACGAGGTCTTTAAGCAAGCCTTGTATCCACACTATTTGACAGGTGGTTTTTTCCATAGCTCGATCCTCTGCTTCAGCTGAAGATAACGACACAGTTGGTTGTTTCTTGGTCTTCCATGAAAGTAGCGATTCTCCCAATTCAATGCAATATCCAATGATCGATCTTTGACTCATGGGGCAAGTCGTATAATTTGCATCACAATATGCTGTCATCTCCATGTTACATTTCCTAGACAGGAGTATCCCGAGTCCTGGGCACTTCTTTAAATATTTGACGACCTTCAAGGTAGCATTTAAATGAGATTGCTTTGGATTGTGCATGAATTGGCCGAGTGTTTGTACTGCATAAGAAATATCGAGCTTGGTCATAGTTGAATATATAAGTTTTCCAACGAGCTTCTGAAAGCTTGATGGATCTCTGAGTGTAGGATCATCATTTTGAGACATCCTTCATCATAATCTATCGTAGTTAACTTGGTGTTTTGCTCAATGGGAATAACAGCTGGCTTGCATCCTGATAGACCTGCTTTTGATATAATTTTCAATATAAACTTCCGCTGACTGAGGGAGATCCCTTGGTCGGATCAGACAATTTCAATTCCAAGGAAAAATTTAGGTGCTCCTAGGTCCTTAATGTGGAAAGTGGCATGCAAATATTTCTTGAAGCTTTCTATGGCAGTTTTATCATTTCCCATAATGAGAATATCATCGGCATATATCATCAAATAAATAGATGACATACTTTTAGTCCATGTGAATATAGTATAGTCATGTTTGGACTGTTTGAAGCCTGCTAATGTGAGAGCAATCGCAAATTTGGCATACCATTGCCTAGAGGCTTGTTTCAAACCATAAAGGTATTTACAGAGATGACACTCTATTCTCCTCCTATCTCCATAAACCTTAGGGACTATCCATATATATTTTTTCATCTAAATCACCATGAAGAAAGGCATTATGCATGTCCATTTGGTGTAGCAGCCAGTCATGAATAGCTGCAATTGTCAAGAATGAATAGACAGTGACATCTTTGGCTACAGGAGAGAACATCTCATGATAGTCGAAACCTTCTCGTTGGGTGAAGCCCTTAGCCATAAATCGTGCCTTGTATCATGAGATGTTCTCTCCTGTAGAAAGGATTATGTTTAAGCCCTTAGCGCGAGAACGTTGTGGAAGATCGGCCTTTGGAGGAGAAGGCATTATCTCACTAGAGGGTGTTAGAGAGATATCCTGAACTTCTTCATCAACAGAACGATCTTCTAATAAGTTTCCCACGATATTCTCTGAGCTCGAGTTCTCATACGAAATAGGTGTTGTTGTTGGAATAGTTGTAGGAACAGAAGGAACATTCGTCGGTGGTGCTAGTGGAATGTAATTCGAGATAACTCTTCTTCAGATAAAAAATTATGAGGGTTGGTCATCATCCCTAAATCTTCATGTGAAGATGTCCTTTCACTGAATGGAAAGATGTTCTCATGAAAAACAACATCCCTACTTACAAAGAATTCCTTTGTAGACATCTCAAGAACCTAATACCCCTTTTCTAGGTTGGGATATCCCATGATTATACATGGTCGAGCGCAGGGACTCAATTTGTCTCGAGGACCCACTATTGTGACATAACATAACACCCAAAAAATTTTAGATGATTCGGCTCCGGTTTCTTCCCAAATAGTAGTTCAAAGGGAGTTCGCCCATTAAGTATCCGAGTGGGCATGCAGTTGACTAGATAAGCCGCCGTGATAACACAATCTCCCCAATAATTTTCTGGAACCGATGCTTGGAATTTTAGTGCACGTGTGACTTCCAAAAGGTGGTGATGTTTGCGCTCGACTACCCCATTCTATTGTGGCATATAAATGCATGAGCTTTCGTACTGGATGCCAAGAGATGAAAATAGCGAATAGCAATCATGGTTGAAGAATTCTCTCCCATTATTAGTACCGATCCGCTGAATGAATTTTTTGAATTAATTCTTGGATAGTGCAATGAATGTTTTTAGATGGGAGAAAACTTGACTTTTAAACTACGTCAAAAAAATTTATGTGGCATGAGAATAAACGTCTACAATTGTAAGGAAGTAACAAGACCCATCATGATTTGTCGTATGGTAAGGTCCCCAGACATCCACATGAATTAACGAAAGAATATCACTAGCATGAGTACTACTAGCTAGAAAGGGGGTACATGACTGTTTTGCAAGAGGACATATGGGACATTGAGGGTAAGGAAAAGAGGCACTGTGACCCTAGCATAATAAAATTCTTATCATTGGTAATCATGTTACACAATGATGGCTTATTTAAGAAAATGCAGGATAAGTCGAAATTACTTGGAAAATTTGTCCAGAAAAATAGTCCATAAGAAAGATTACCCAAGCCTATCAGTTTGCCAGTCGAAAGGGCCTGAAAGAAACAAGTGTTAGTATCGAAGAATACCCAACATGAATTTTCTTTGCAAACTCTCGACACAGAACTGAGATTAAATTGGAACTTTGGGACATAAAGGACATTTTGAAGAGTGATCCAAGGACTAAGATTGACTGTTCCTGACACAATGACATGAGTAATATTTTCATTGGGTAATTGCACAGAAACAGGAGATTCAAGCCTTTATTTATACTCGAAAAAAATCCTTGGTCACAGATAATATGGTCGCTTGCTCCTGAGTCAATTATCCATGCCTTTCTTGAAATAGAATTAATCAAGTAATGTGTGATACCTGAAAAACTTCATCATTTATTGGAAGTATCCAACTTTTGCAATGCGTGCATCAGCTATTGATATTGTCCATATGTAATCGGTTGGTCAGCACTTTGGCCAATGGGTCTAGTGACTTGGTAAGCTACTGAAAATTCTTTCATTTTCCCTTTCTCTCCGGGTTTTCCATGTAATTTCCAACAACTATCAATTGTATGGTTAGGTCGTTTGCAATATTCGCAAAACAATTTACCTTTTCCTTTTAAATTCTGCCCAAAATTTCTAGATGATGTGGCAAAAAACTGGCCATCCATCCCCTTAATCGCGGATTCTTGTCCACCGTCCGATCCATTCACAAAATCAGACCCTTGTGAGCTGTCCAATCCACGTGCGCGATCTGGGCCACTCATTCCATCTCTTTTAAGGCCCCACGTGTCTCCTCCGCTAAACCCTAGCATGCCTCTCCATTCCCTTTCTCAATTTAGGGTTTTGCTGGTTCCCTCTTGCCGTTCACCGCGAGTTGCGAGGGCAATGCTTTCGCCACCCTTTGCGTGTTCCGGCGACGTGAGTTGCTGGTTTTCCTCCTGAATGGCTAGCTGAAAAATTCAGCCGATTGGCGGTACTGGGTCCATTTGCCGCTTGCTCAAGAAAAGATAAAGTCGGATATAAGGGGGATATAGACTGGATAAAATTATCCCATATGAAGTGTGGGATAAAATTATCCCAGGTGTACTAGATTTTTAATTTCCCAAATAGGAAAGTTATTTTGCTGAAATAACAAACTTCTTAAATTAACAAATTTAAAATTATATTTCAATATAAATGATATTTAAATTATACTATAAGAAATCCAAAATAAAATTTATTTTTTAATTTAATCTTATTTTTATTTTTATATTTTAATTTAATTTTATCATATAAAATAAATTCAATATATAAATATATTTATTACATATTTAAGGTCTTTTAGTATTTTATGTGTATTAGTACAATTTTCTATTTAAAAAAATTATTAGGGAATGATGGAAGGGAAAGAAAGAAATAAAAAAGAAATTACTTTAAAAAGAAAGGAAAATAAAATAAAATTAAAGTATACAAAAGTGTCACGAGAGATTTTTACTATCTCTGATATAAAATTTGTGATTCATTTATATTGATATGTCATTTATACCAAACAATATATATGATATAATGTGAATATATCTTACTTCATTACTTTAATAACCAAACAGTTGATTGGATATAATAAAATCCCCTGGATTTCATATCGTATCCTATCCAATCATATCCTGATTGAAAATCCGGACGATCAAACGTAGCCTAAGTGTCATGAACATAGCAAGGAGGCTTGCATTCACCTCAATTTGTTACATAATTTGCACCAAATTTAACCAAGCCGCTTATAAGCTACTGCTATGAATTAGTCAAGCGAGCAATAGCAATCATTATCCTATTTTATGCTAAGAGCTGCCTAAAGCAAAGCGCGACATCAATTCAAATCACTTAATTTTTTAAATTAATAAAGATCATCAACAAAATAACAGACAAATTGGATGATTTCTCAAGAGGCCAAAATAGCATATCGATATGACAATTACGACCTTTAGGCATTAATTCAAAGTTTCCAAAAACTATTTTACCTGACATTCAATAACCTTAGAAAAATGACCAAAAGCTCTTTTGTGCTAATACTCGGTAATGTTCCACGACAAACCACCCACCAATACACAATACTTGTCCTTTGCCATCTTCGATTCCTTATTCAATTCCAACAGTGGTGGTAGCAACAGTAGTTCCAATTTGGGAATCCATAAGACAATTATCCTTAAGATTGTTGGAAAATATTAGATGACATAAAAATACTAATATTTGTTGGAAGTACATTGAAAAAGATTAGAAGACAAAAACAAAACTCTGAGGCATACAAGCATTGTCCCTAAGGATAATTTCGTCCCCGGATCAATGGGTAAGGCTTCAGCGGCTATCCTCCCAAGATACAACAGGACCTTCTTCAATATTAGAAGGAACATAATAACATTATGTGTATAACCTAATAAAGAAAAGAAAGATACATAACGAGATAGAAAAAGAGAAATATAAATATTTTGGTTTTGATATATCGATATCACTTTTCAATTATGTTTGCAGTAACAATTTATAGGCAAAGAAAAAGAGAGCCGTTAAGAAACAGCTATAAATAAATCAGTAATTGAAGAAGAAAATGACTGTTGTATAATCATTATAAAATAATAAAGAGTTTATGTATAAATAAATGAAACGTCATAAAGCTGCTATATGACTGTTAGAAAGCCGTTATATGACCGTTAAATAACCCTTGTAAAACATTACAAAACTGTTTTATATTAATGGCGGACAAAAACCGTTACAAATTAATAACAGTAAAAAAAAAAAAAAAAACGTTACAAAAATTAGTAGCTTACAACATTTTAAATGTGGAGGTGAGTCTTTCGTTCAGATATGGAGATTGGAGTGCCAAAAAGACCTCTCACCACTATCCATTATTTAAGTCACGAATTCTATTTGTCATAAGAGAACTAGTACGGCAATCCATCGCCACTCTATTAACATTTTAGTTCGAACAAAACCAAAATTTAAAAGATCTTAAAAGAATTAAAAAAGAGTAGAAACTCTGAAGCTTGGAGTAGATCAGTACTTCCAGCAAAAGGGAAGCATGGAAACACTATAAGAGCGCTTACAATTAAACCAGGGTTTGGAAGTGATGTTCACTTAATATTCACTTAGCAAAGTGTCGACTTATCCCAAACAGAAAAATGCAATGTAAACTGTGGAATCTAGATAAAGGGAATCCAACAAAACACCTCGACAGATCTATTAGAAGGAACTACAAGAAGAAAGACCGGATAAAGATATATGAATAGTCATAGACAAGCAAATCTTTCTTTGCATGTTAAAAGAACACCTCGTTATTCCGATTGGACCTTGAGTCGTTGGATCCAGTACATGACACTGCATTTTACAGTTCACTTGTCAAATAGATTTGCCTTAAAATAAGGCAGCATAAGCAAAATCATTCATTTGTAGAGTTTATTGAAAGAAAAAAACTCGTACAAAACCCAACCGTGGGTAGCCACGCTGGTATTAGAGTCCCTCCCTTATCGCTGAGGTTGAGAGTTCGAATCCTGCCGGTTGCTAGCGTTGTAAGTGGGGGGTCATGGTATTGAGGTCCTGTGCTAGTCTCCCCCAAGGTATAGGGGTCCGGCCCTTCGGTGCCGTCCGGGCACGGGGGGCTCGTGGTGGAGTCCTCGGTTACAAAAAAAAAAAAAAAAAAAAAAAAAAAAAACTCATACAAATGCCTGCAGAAGGCACATCATGAATCTATGCACATGGCACCAAAAAAATCCATAGAATATCAGGCCGGATAAAAATTGGCAGGGGTGGACATGATTCCAAGTAGAATCGTGAACTGGAGAACCGGTCTGGTTCTTGGTTCCAATGCTCCCCAGTCTAGTTCCCAATTTCATTTTTTGAGGAACCACTAATTCTTGTTTCCTAGGGGAACCGAACGGGGAGAACCAAGAAAGTATCTAACTTTAATACTCGGATCTGGGATTTTTACATGATTTCAGCATCTTCGCGATGGAAGTTCTAAGTCAAAAATCAAGAACGAACCTAACCGCCTAATAAAAAAGAACAAGGACAAAGGCACTTCCAATTCAATATTCATGAGAGCAATGTCTAAAATGAACTGTTACTGTACATAACATGCCTCATCCCAATTGAACGAACATGACAAAGGCCATTCCAATACTTTGTTCGACAAGAGGGTGGGGGCGTTCCATATAGCATACAAGCAACAACTGCTCACAGAAGCCACTTCTGACGACTATCAGAACATCGTGTTGTCCCTCGGGCAACGTTTGCCATGTCCAGGCATTTAATATCAATAGTGGCATTGAACCTGGTCACGAGCTCTCCCTGGAAACCCCTCCGCGCGGCCCGACCCGATACCTAGCGAATGCGATGTGTTTGGCATCAAGTCCAAGTCGCACCATGCTCTCTTTCAGCTCTTGTGATCCTTAGTTTTTTATGTCGAGTGTTTTGAACTTTTTGTTGTTTACTTTATTTTACATGTTCATCTTTTATAGATTGTTACTATTGACGATTGGGAAATTTTCATTATTGTTGCGTTCAATTTCATTTTACTTAACTAAAAATGAAACAAAAAAAAAAAAAAAAAATTGTTAGATCTTGGAACCTATGATATGGTAGATATCAAGTTCCAAGATATGCATGATAGGTTTTAGGTTCCAAGATTTACATGATAAGTTCGAGGTTCCAAAAAATAAGAAACTTATTTCAATGGGTAAATTTTAGGTTCTCGGTAGAACCTGTAAAGAATATGAAACCGTACACCCTTAAAAATTGGAACATCTCTCTCTCTAATGCACATATTATCATAAAAGATGTGGTCTCAACTCGCAAGTACTTACGTGGGAGTTCTCTAAAATTGTTTAAGAGAATAAAAGTGTTCCCTCCCCCAATAGTTCTCTAGAAAGGGAAACTGATCCTCTCACCCGAAGATAAGATCAGTTACTGCTAGCAAGGAACTAATTTGAAACGGGGTATTTTCCAGTTTTCCCTGTGATTAACATGTACGTCCTTTGATCCTATGGGCTAATTCCTCTTTTCAAATTAATTTTGCGGGGTCAAATCTGGTAAATCAAAGCGTGACCAAAACACCAATTTACTGGTTAAATAGTAGTACAGACTTTAGGCTCGCTTGTGTTACAATTATTTTTTAATCGAGCCTTGTAACAACTTAAGTTTCATTTGTAATGCAACAAAACTAATCATCCATTTAATTTTACTTTTCAAAAAAATAAAAGAACGGTGATAGGACATGTAGATGGTAGGAGAAGTTAAAGGACGTGGTTTTATGTAGATGTCGAATGTGTGCGGTGAGCCGCTACAACGGAAACAGGCATTAAGGGCATTCGGTGGAAGTAGGAAATGTGACGCGGAATGCTAAGGTGGCGGCGGTTCCCAAGATGACAGCGGCTGCGTTTGGTTCAGCATTTCCAATGGGCTTTCAGGCCTGAAAGCCCATTGGGGAAATCCTGGACTGTTTGGTTCAACTTTGAAGACGGCTTTCAGCTTTCAACTTGCCTTCAAAATGCTGAAAGCCCAAAACTAGTAGGGACTAGCTTTGGGTTTTCAGCATTCCGCTGAATGCTAAAATTATTTACCAAACACAATTGCATTTCCCCAAGTAGTTTTGGGCTTTCAGCGTAGTTGTAAAGGATGCTCAATGGTGACAAATTCCACAACGCTTTTGGAAAAGACACTAATTGGTTACTTCAAGGACATTGCTTTGTGACGTGAAAGTTCCACTAAAGATGTGTTGTGAGAGTTTAGTGGAAAGCCCCTATAACCTATTTGATGACGGCTTTCAAACGGTGACAAATTCCACGACGCTTTTAGAAATGACGCTAATTGGCTACTTTTTTTTGGTCGGTGACTAAATGGTTACTTTAAGGACATTGCTTTGTGGCGTGAAAGTGCTACTAAGGAAGTATTTTAATACTGTGCGAATATTGATTAGACATGTCAATTCTAGGCATTATGTGAAGCATATGTCTTCTTCTCTCATCTTAGGGAATAGCTTCGAATTTTACGTCTCATAGTTCAAACGAAATAGTTTTAAAATACTCTGATCTCAAATGGTGACAAATTCTACACGCTTTTGGAAATGACGCTAATTGGTTATTTTTTTTTTTTGGTCAGTAACTAATTGGTTACTTTAAGGACATTGTTTTGTGACGTGAAAGTGTCACTATTCTGAGGGGTTAGTGGAAAGCCTCCATCCCCTGTTTGATGACAGCTTTCAAGTGTCACAGAGGATTTGTCCAGAGGGATAAAGTTTTAATTGTAATTCCATTTAATTCTACTTTTCCAAAAAAAATAAAAGAAGTTAATGAACGTGGTTTTATGTAGATGTCAGAGTGTGGGGTGAGCCGCTACGACAGAAACAGGCATTAAGGGCATTCGCTGGAAGTAGGAAAAGTGACGCCGAATGCTAAGGTGGCGGCGGTTCCCAAGATGACAGCGTAGAAGTTGTAAGGGATACTCAATGGTGACAAATTCGACGATGCTTTTGTGAAAGACGCTAATTGGTTACTTTAAGGACATTGCTTTGTGACGTGAAAGTTCCACTGAAGATATATTCTGAGAGGTTAGTGGAAAGCCTCTATAACTTGTTTGATGATAGCTTTCAAATGGTGACAAATTCCACTACGCTTTTGGAAATGACGCTAATTGGTTACTTTTTTGTTTTTTTTGGTCGGTAACTAATTGGTTACTTTTTTTTTTTTTATCGTTCTTACTCTAACACTCACTCTCAGACTTTTGCCATGCTTTCTTACAAGGCGTGGGAGTAGAAATTCACTATTGAAACTAAATCGTCCCTACCCCAACCCTCCCTGAGAAGGTGGGGATTCAAACCCCCCACCTCTCCCTTCCAAGTTGGAAGGACATTGTTTTGTGACGTGAAAGTGCCACTATTCTGAGGGGTTAGTGGAAAGCCTCCATCCCCTGTTTGATGACAGCTTTCAAGTGTCACAGAGGATTTGTCCAGAGGGATAAAGTTTTAATTGTAATTCCATTTAATTCCACTTTTCCAAAAAAAAAGAAAAAAGAACGGTGATAGGACATGTAAATGGTAGGAGAAGTTAATGAACGTGGTTTTATGTAGATGTTGAGAGTGTGGGGTGAGCCGCTACGACAAAAGCAGGCATTAAGGGCATTCGCTGGAAGTAGGAAAAGTGACGCCGAATGCTAAGGTGGCGGCAGTTCCCAAGATGACAGCGTAGAAGTTGTAAAGGATGCTCAATGGTGACAAATTCCACGATGCTTTTGTGAAAGACGCTAATTGGTTACTTAAAGGACTTTGCTTTGTGACATGAAAGTTCCACTAAAGATGTATTCTAGAGGTTAGTGGAAAGCCACTATAACTTGTTTGATGATAGCTTTCAAATGGTGACAAATTCCACTACGCTTTTGGAAATGACGCTAATTGGTTACTTTTTTTTTTTTTTTTTTTTTTTTGGTGACTAATTGGTTACTTTTTTTTTTATTGTTCTTACTCTAACACTCACTCTCAGACTTTTGTCATGCTTTCTTATAAGGTGTGGGAGTCGAAATTCACTCCTGAAACTAAATTGTCCCCACCCCAACCCTCCCTGAGAAGGTGGGGATTCGAACCCCCCACCTCTCCCTTCCAAGTTGGAAGGACATTGCTTTGTGGCGTGAAAGTGCCACTAAAGATGTATTTTGACACTGGACAAATACTGGTTAAACATATCGATTCTAGATACTATGCAAAGCATATGTCTAATCAATAGGAAGCAAACTTCCGACACGGGCTTCCGGCGGTAGACTGATAACCCAACGCCTAGCCTCAATACGTTTCTTATTTTAATGTCTGTTTGCCTGAACACTTTGTTCCTCCCAATTGGAGAGAAAAAATTTTCTTCCCTTACCTTAGGAAATAATTTTACGTCTCAAAATTCAGACGAAGCAATTTTAGCATACTCAGGTTCTAAATGATGACAAAGTCCATGACGCTTTTGTAAAATGAGGCTAATTGGTTACTTTTTTAATTTTTTGGTCGGTAACTAATTGGTTACTTTAAGGACATTGCTTTGTGACGTGAAAGTGCCACTATTATGAGGGGTTAGTGGAAAGCCTCCATCACCTGTTTGATAACAGCTTTCAAGTGTCACAAAGGATTTGTCTAGAGAGATCTTTAGTGACACTTCGCAAGTGCCACTGATTTTGGGACATTTCTACAAATCCACAAATGGAATCCCTGCTCCATGACATTTCAAGGCTCAAGCTAAGACTGCTTTCCGTGACGGGCAAGGAGGAGGGAAAGTGGCTGCTAGAAGGACGCCGGAGGCAGCAGACTTGAGGGGCATTGTGTCTGGTAGTCGATTCCACGACTAATGAGCTTGCGCTTTGATGTGGCTGTTCTTCAGTTCTTGAAAAATGATGAACCGTAAAGAAACAAGGAAGAAGATGAATAGTAACCACAAAAGAAAAAAAGATAAAAAAGAAAAAAACAGAGAAAAAAAGTCAGAAAATTTAGAAAATTTAGCAAAATGGCATCATTTCGGTTTAGTTTGCCCACATTAGATCACTGGTCATGCCTTGCATAACTAGACAGTCATGTCATCAATTTTAGGTGATGATAGGCTAGATGAACAACACTGAAACTTAGTGCAAATGTTTATAACTACAGTAAAGCAATTGACGTGTCTAGGACTATAATGGAATCCGTACAATAAATTTGTAACTGAAACAGTAATTTTCCCCTCATAAAGTGAGCTGTGCTTAAGACTTCACAAATTCTCCATGGTCAAACTTACTTAGCTTAGATAATTATGCATCTTTTCTCATAAATAAACTTGTAGTTTAAAGAGCTGCTATGAATTCATTTTAATTGCTGCATATTCCTCTATGATAATGATATCTCCTTTTTCATTCATTGATAATCCTACATCTTGGAGATTATAAGGGTTGCGTATTATGCCTTGCTCTAACTCAATTATTTAACACATAATAGTATCACCCCATTGATTTACATGCACGCAAATTTCAAAATCATCTTTTGTGTGAGCACATCTACCTATTGAAAGGTTAGAGATTGTTTTGTCATCATAAAAAAGAGATTGTTGAGAAAATCCTCTATTATGTTTGAAGACAACAAAATAAATAAAAGTTACTTATACGTGTATTTGAATGTGTAAAATGGATTTTGTATACATAAGTCATGTGCAAATAGCGTTGAGAATAGGACATCTAAAGCATTTAAAAGGCTTTTGCTCTGTAAAGGGAGAACAAACTATTGGACTAGAATTGGGTCTAGGTCTAGAAGGACTTTTGTAGAAGGAAAACAAGCTTTAGAATGAGGATTCTCAAAGATTTCGATGGATCAATAAAATGTGAATAACTTATAGAACACGAGGATGTTAAATAGCCTAGAAGAACCAGCTTGTAGAAGCTGAGTAAACCATACAGTTGTGAAAAAGTCTCAAATAACTGTCTCGCAAAAGCAGCCCATGTTACATATGAAGTAAATGGTTCCACATATAAGTCTCTATGGTCCTGGTCCTGGTGAGTAGACCTAGATGTTATCAATTTAATTTGGACTCAAATTGATGTTTCATAGCTGTCTTCAAGTGTAAAACTCCGCTAAAACCAAACTAGAGTAAATCCAATATGCCTTTGTTGTTTTTTGAAAGTAGAGAAGATGTTAGGCAGACTGCAAAAGCAAAGTGCTAATTGGCCTTCAATGCTTTGTAGAAAGGTGCTGAGTTTATAGAAGCAACTCCTGAAGCTTCGAATAGAAGCAACACTATGTACAAATTGTAACATCTTAAGGATTATATAGTAAATTCCAATCCTACTGAGTGTCGAGGTTATTAAAACTGAGAGAGTGGAGTAGGCGAAGTAGAAGACTGAATCACCTAAATATATTTACACCTCTTTTGTCTCTTTAACTCCTTCAAAATATGTTTTATAGAATATTTTGTGTTTGCATAAGTCTTTACATTTCAATAGTAGCTTCTACACAATTATCATCACGTCCTTCATGAAAAAAAATTCCTAAAATAATCAATTAACCCTTCTGGGTTGTTGTGCCTAGTCCATTTCAACGGGCATCTCAAATGCCAAGAACTTTGATTATCTCTCCACACTAGCATTTGATCAACTCTTTGTTGTATAAGCGCCAACCAAACAGAATAAGACAACAGTGTCGACAACGATACATAACTAGGGCATACTTGAGGACGGAGAGTGGGGTGAGTTTTTTTACTCAGATGAGAGTGGTGCGAGTTGTTATTTTTATTATTTTTCCTTGCTATATTTTATATATTTTCCTTTCCTTCATCTGATTTAGTGAGACACTAATTAAATGCCACCAATGAACTAAAAAGAATTGCATTTGCAATGGCTTGCCGTGCGTGTCTAGCCACAAGCCACCGCAAGCTGTTCTAAGTGGAGTGGGAGATCTTGGCATGTACTCATCACCAAATCTGGTGATCAGTCACCGAATATTTACGATGGCATATATGTTCTTAAGGGATGAGAGTGTGCTTCTAGTTACTGACTGTATTTTGTCATTTGCATTCTGGCATTTATTTGGAATTTTCTAGGCTTGAAAGCCTTTTATAGACCTCTCATGTATTATTGAGAGAAACAAATGGAATCTTTCTTATGACCAAAAAAAAAAAAAAATATTAAAATATATCTCAAGTTTGAACTCAAAGCAAAAATCTGAATTTTGGAAATTAATAAATAATGAAAAAGGATTGTGACTGGACAAAGGAAATATATGGAAATCTGGTTAGTGTTAGAACGGTCAAGACTGGAAATCCTTCTGGGGAAAATTAAATGAAGGGGCACTACAAGGCAAACAGGGGGCCCACAATTCCTATATAAATATATACATGTATGTGTGGGCCAAATGTTTATTGTTGCAAAAGTGAGCAATCGAACAATAAAATAGACAAAATAGGAAAATAAATTGTACGCCAGATTTATGTGGTTCGATTATAATGACCTACGTCTATGAAAAAAGGAGTTACAAATTTCATTATAGATTAATTGATACAACAGAGATTACAGCTGTGCTCGAGTCATTCAAACACTCTCAGTGTTTTCCAAACCCTAATTACACCAAATAATTCATCTAGTGTTGAGCCCCACAATTCAGAATTGATGGTGATAGAAGAAGGAAAATTGAGATTCGACAGCGGAAGGATTTTGGTTCAAGGAAGATACAAATTAAGGATTATCTCTATCAGTTGAAACTTCACTTGCCCCTTTTTGGGGAGAAGCCGGACACAATGAAGCAAGTAGATTGAGAATTGCTAGATAGACGAGCTTTGGGTGTTATTTAGCTATGTTGGCTCATAGTATCCCGTTTAACATCATGAAAAAGAGCACCACTACAAGTTTGATGAATGCGCTGTCAGATATGTATGAGAAGCCTTATGCGATCAACAATGTCTACTTGATGCGATGTCTATTTAACTTGAAGATGAGCGAAGATGTGTTAGTTGCAAATCATATTTATAAATTCAATGCGATTGTTACCCAACTGAGTTTATTTGATATTGACTTTGAAGATGAGGCACATGCTTTAATTCTTTTATTCTTATTACCTAATAGTTGGAATGCTACGTCGTTATCGTTATTAGTAATTCCTTAGGGTCAACAAGCTTGACGTTTTATGGGTTTCATGCTACACCAAATAGAAACTAGTTTATTAATTATCATTGTATGGATAGTAGTAAAGTATAGTTGGGGAACAATGTTGAGTGCGATGTTGTAAGTGTTGGGGACATTAACTGTAGTAAGGCATGTTCTAGAGTTAAAGAAGAATCTAATTTCCTTGGGTGCCTTGGATCAGCCAGGTGTCAATTTTTTTCAGAATGTGGAGTTCTAAAAGTTGTTTGAAGTGCTTTGGTGATAATGAGAGGAATTAAACATAGTGGTTCGTATGAGCTTCAAGGTAAGATAGTGATAGATTTCACTATGAAGATGTTGGATGCATCTATTCGAGGGTTTGAATTCTGGCACATGCGTTTGGGACATATTGGTGAGAGAAGCCTAAAGGTTTTAAGTGAAAGAAATGCAGGTGCTGTGATGTACGACTGTCAAAAAAACCATAGAGATTGTAAAGTTAATTTGCTTAAATATTTGCAAGTTGTCAAGGTTTCCATCAAGGAAGAGTGCTAGATATATGCTAATTGTTGTAGATGACTACTCGAGGAAAATGTGGGTGTTTGTGATTAAGCATAAGTTTGAAGTTGTTGTGAAGATCAAGCAATTGAGAGCTTTGATTGAAAAGGAAATCAATAAGACAATCAAGTATGTACAAACTGACAATAGTATGAAATTCTACTCAGAGTTGTAAAATAAAGTAAAACACCATACTAGTGCCAATGAACTACAATATATTGCAATTGACAAGTAGAACATTACTATAAACATTATGTAAAATGCTCTTTAGTGCTGGTATGGCTAAAATCCTAGCAAATGCACTTAGTACGGCGAGCAACCTAATGAATAGATCCCTATTGACTGCGATTAGATGTTGGAATCCCAAAGAAATGTGATTAGGTAATGTTGTTGATTATTTTGTTCTTAGAATATTTGGTCGCCATGTTGGTAAGCTCAATGTGAGGGTAAGAAAATGCACATTCCTAGAATATGTACTGAAAGGGCTAGTAAGTACATCTAGGGGGTGAATAGGTGTTCAAGAAAATTTTTGCAAGACTTAACAAGATAACTCGTCTTTCGAAAACAATAGACTGAAGATATAAAGGACTATAAGTAGTTATATAAAGTTACGAATTAAAGTAAAGAGTTTAGGGAAAGAGAATTGAAACATAAGGTTTATAGTGGTTTGGCTTAAATAAAGCTTACATCCACTCTCCCGCATTGACAGCCCACTGGTTGGATTTCACTAGGAACCAAAAGAGATTTTACAGTCTCATGTCCTTGACTCCATAGTGTAGAAACTTTACTACACTTCCTCAAGGTCTCACAAGTGTTTGATCTCTCTTTTGAGTACAAATTAAACTCAGCGAATGAAATAGCAAATAACTAAAAACTTCAGACTTTGGAATTTTTCTTTCACGCACACACTCGAATAACTTGAGCATCTCCTTTATATACCCCTTCATGCCTTTTTAATCGTTGGCACTTTCCAAATGAGTTCTTCCAATCTACCCGTTGGATAGAATCAATCAAAGAGATCTTGAGTTATTTAAGAAATGTGATGACAGCCCACCAATCATGTTCGCCCATACAATCGAGATCTAGGTTTCCATAAGTAGAACCTTCCAAGTATACTTCACATTTCAACAAATCTTGATTATCATAATTGATTCCAATAAGGATAATTGATCTCGATGTGCTATCTCCAACCATAAGATCTTCTATGAACTGTGTTAATAGAATCCTTGAAGATAAACTCGCATCTGGATAAGTCTTCTCTTCGTCGATCTAGAAGCTGTCATTGAGGATAAACTTTGAGTCGTAAGTCTTGCGGTCTTCAGACTTTGACAATATAATTTGGGGTTCGACAGACTTTAACAATTAAGTCTAGAAGTTTTCAAACTAGACCAATGGAAACGTTTTGTCAGCTTCAAAACAGTAAAGGAGTTTTCTCCAACATGTACAAGGTGAGCGGGTTATCGCTTATGGTGCCCGGAATTATATTAACCTATTGTAAGTAGATAAGTTAAATTTGATAAATCTCCAATACTTTTGGCTAGGAGTGATTATGGTAGTGTTTACATGGATTTGAACATGTTCAACTTGAGAGGGAGTTACAACTAGAAACTATTGAGGTAGTGAGTATTAGTGAAGTAATTGATATAGATGATGCTTGTAGTGAGGGGGAGCTTGGAGAGCCGACAATTACTATAATAGCTAATATTAACAAAGTACATGTTCGATCTCTTGACATATATGTATGCAACAATGATTTTGCTTTATTTGTGATAGAGGATATTATGTCGGAAAATCCTTGTAGATTAATTAAAAGTGCATGTGGAGTTAGTGTTCTAACAAGGTCCACAATTATGGCAAAGTTTAAGTAAGGCTTGGACTTGAAAGATGTTTATGGTGGTTAAACCATGAGGAGTTATGGAAGAGTAGTAGCAAAGTTTGAATTTTTGGCGAAACAATTGTGACTTGGCTCAAAACATCGAGCCAATGTGGAGAATGTTAAAATATGTCTTGAGTTTGAGCTCAAAGCAAAAATTTAAATTTTGGAAATCAATAAATAAAGAAAAAGGATATCGACTACATGAGGGAAATATATGGAAATTGGGTTAGTGTTGGAGTAGTCAAGTGTCACGGCCAAGAGGTTTCCGGTGCTGAAGTGCCATGCCTTGCTGTGGAGGACCTCCAATGCTCACTTGGCTTCCCAACAAGCTTTCTTCCGGAATTTTCCAAGGACGGGCAACACCGTCATTACGCCAAATTCTAGAAGTCTCTAGCTATTTATGTCGGTAGTTGGTATTAGTCATTAGTGTCGGTAGATAAGGCGGTACGATCTCATTCATCGGATAAAGAGTCAATCAACGAATGCAATATGAGGGCCTCAAGTATAAGAAGAGGTGCCCTCCCCTTCATTTGTAATCATCAAACTATTTCAGTAATACAAAGCTCATTTTTTTCCAGAGCCCCTCTCTTTAGAAACTTTCTCTCTCTACGATCCGGGTGAGCGAGCGAGTGAGCGTTCGATCGAGCTAGGCTTGGCTTAGGCGATCCAAAAGTGCCTGAGTCGCCACGTGGTCACGATCCCAATCAATCGGCCTGTGACACAAGACTATAACTCCTTTTGGGGCGAATTAAATGAAGAGGCACTATAAGACAAGCCACAATTCCTATGTAAATACATGCATGTACGTGTCGGCCAAGTCCTTTGTCTGAAAAGGAAAGTAAAAAGCAAGGGTCTGCTTTTCTACTCCCTTACTTGCGGTAGCCGCGGGAAATATATATATATACGAGAAAAGACTTGAAATGCCGAAACGAGTGCTTGGACAATGGGGGCTATCTTCGTGGGTTGTTGTTCGTGCAGTTACATTCAAGAGATAAGTGTTCAAGCAGATTATATTCTTGCGGTAAGAATTTGTATATAATTCTTTCATGAGATTGAGAGATTATTTAATGAGAAATTATAAAACTAAATACTACATGAATTATTGGATGTAATTAAGGCTTGGAGAATATTAAGAGTGTTTGAGTGACTCAAGTGTGAATATAATTTCTGTTGTACCACTTGATGTATGGTAAAATTCGTTGTTCTTCTTCCTGTGGACATTAGTCACTACAATCAAATCACATAAATTTGATGTCTGATTTATTTTATTGTTTAATTGCTCACTTTCACAACAAAAGAAGTAGAGAATTGGTACAAAATAACAAGTATATTACTGACATTAACAAAATGCCACCGATGTTATCGAAACTAATAGAAACAAACTGGCCATGTTCCTCTCGAACCAAAAAAAAAAAAAAAAAAAAAAAAAAACTTAAAAAATGCAAATGTTTTCATTTATTTCAATTTTACTAGAAACAAATTACTCATACTCACCTCAAACAATATTTATTAATATTAAATGTGGGGTTCACGCTTGATTTAACGATCCTTGCCTTTATTTCTTCTTCTTCTTCTTCTTCTTCTTTTTTCCTTTTCTTTCTTAATTTGGAACAAAATTGTTGCACTTCTTTTTAAAAAATAGTTTATCTGAAAGATAATTACCTAATTTTTTCTGGTAAAAAATAACTATTTTGTTGATGATTTATATATATATATATTTATATTATTTATATTAAGAAATAATTATTCAAAAAGTAATTTAAGAACAATTAAGAGGGTAATATTTTAATAAATTGTATATAATGCATATATCAGCTACAATATTCAATCTTTAAGTAAAGTTATACCAAAATTTGAAGTAAAAAAATTCGGTGAAAGAACACTTGAAGTACCAAAACTCGGCATAGGGGGCACTTAAGTATAAAAATTACAAAAGGTACATTTAAGTGTTACTTCTTTGGAAAAATGGGATACATGAATGCCAAATCTAGTGAACCCTAACGGAAATCCTATGTGATAATTTTTTATTAATATTGTTCACCTACGTGGCTCGTCGAAGAGTTGAATCAGCAAAGAAGAGCCAAAACAACATTGTTTTGCCTCTTTTTTGAATTTTAACATAAATATTAATTAAATTAAATTTAATAACTAAATTAAAAATTAAATTTAAAAAAGAAGGAAAAAAAAAGAAGAAGAAGCTAAAGCAGATAGCAAAAGGTGAAGGCTATGCAAGCCCTCACCATTGCCTCCCCACCATCACCGAGGTCCCCTAGCGAATAGCGGGTGACGACCCTTAGCCCAACTAGGCGAGGGCTGGCAACCCTCGTAGGATCTGGATGAGGGTCGTGACCCTCACCCTAGATCTAGGCGAGGGCTTGTGGGCCCTCACTGCCAGTTAGATAGGTTTGTCGACCCCTAGCCAGGGCTGCGCGACCTTGGTCGACCCTCCATTCATCTTCGCCAACCATTGTCAACGACAGTAAGAAAGCAGTGGAGAGGACTTGCATAATCATTGCCTTCTACAATCTGCTTCTAATTTTTTTTAATAAATAATTTAGTTATTAAATTTAGTTTTAAATTTAATTTAATTAACATTTATATTAGAATTCAAATCTGAGGCAAAACAACATCATTTTTTGCTTTTCTTTCCACGTCAGCATATCATTTTACACTTGTCTTGTTGGAAAAACTGCCATGTTAGCATTTTAGTCGAATTTCTTGAATTTGGCACTTAATTGATCCATTTTTCTCTAATTTTAACAATTAAGTTTACCTTTCCGAATTTTTAGCACTCAAGTATTCCCCTATGCCAAGTTTTGGCACTCTAGATGTCAAACTCCCCAAAAAATTCATGATCAAAGGATAATCTGTGGAAATAAAGTAAACAATTTTCATATAAAATTAACATTTCTTTACTCCAATACATGATTAGTGCCTGCTCGGGTTATAAAAATGGAAAATAAGTTTTGAAGAAGAAAAACATAAGATTTAAAATGTAATCGGTGTGGATGAATCGGCTAGGGTGAAAAAAAAAAGTTGTTTGAAAGTGTTGTGGTAAGTTTTTCTTTTAATAAAATTGAAAAAAAGAAAAGAAAAGAAAATATATGTAAGATATAATATTAAATTAAGAGTGGGAATAGCAATGGATAATGTAGTTAATTCGAGTGTCAAGAAAATGTAATGAACGATCTAAAATCAAGAGTGGAACCTATAGGGTTAATAAAATGAATTCAATGTGATTGGGGTGTTAGAAGTACCGTGAAAAGAGTGTCACACCCCAAAATCATCGAGAATGGGGATGACATGGCTATCATTTCTCCAAAAAGACACAGCCTCAAACCATAAAAATTCAACTTTCAAAAACTCCCTTGACGATATCGCTCTTGTACTATTTATCGTTAGCTAAGTAACCTTAAAAGGATTGAAAAATAGAGGGGTAAGCAACTACAGTTCAATGAGCAGTGCATCTCTTCTAAGCTGATCAAGTACTCACCATGCATCTTTACAAACATGATATCACCATTTATTAATCTCAATGATAAAGTATCATATATGCAAAATATCAAAAGTAGAAAATATCTTTCCAACAAACTGTTTTATATATAAATCAATACTAATATCAGTTTACAATAACAAATCAACTATCAATGGTCTATTCCATCGTCTCATCTCAAATCATATGTTAATGGTCCACTCTATTGATCAAATGCATATCACATGTCAATAATCCACCCCATTGATCAAACTTACGCTCAAATATCTAGCCATGGTCACGACACAACGCCTTATGACAAGCGACCAAGATTCCCCCTTTGGCAAGGTCTCCATCTATTATTAGCCGATGACTCGGCCTACAATGATATCCTAGACTAGTATGCACATACCTAAAAGCCCCTCACTGGACTCACAGCACTATCGAGCATCAACACCAATTCACAACAACACCCTCCACAATCCACAAAGCCAAATCTAAAAATCTTTCATATATTGCAATATATTTCACAAATCAACAACATAACCTTTCACAACTTAACTCATCTACTAGAAATACTTTTCATAAAACATTCCTCAAATCATTTCAAGACTCGTCTCATGAATCGGTCTTACAAGCTGAATCGATTCAAATGCATGTCACAAAGAATTTCACAAATCGATATACATAACATTTCATAACCCATGCTCAAAAAGCTTTCCGTAAAATGGTTTAACAAATCCAAAATATATAATATTTCTCAACTTCGTTCACCAAACAAAATATATATTTCCACCAAACAATTAGCACACCCTTCACAATACTAAAACGTAGTAAATGTCTTATCCAAATTTTATGCAATAAATATGCTTATTCATAACTCGTAATATATTAATCTTTATCATTTTAGAGACATGAGCTTACAAATTCTTAGAAGAGATAGCACCACTCACCTTGGAATGCCTATGTTCAAATGACAAAGATTATTTGAACCGTTGAACTCACAATCTATTAAATAAGCAAGAAACAATATTAAAATTGAGCAACACACTACCTCAATTACGAAACGACTATACTGCACCTAAATGCTAACAAAATGACTTCTACGTGCTAAGAAATTATATACCAAAAGCGACAATTCAAGCATTTCGAAATGCGAAACTTGGTCACGCCATAACTCTCTCCATCGAGCCTTGTTTTAAACGTATTAACAGTCCATGAAAGCTTTTTCAACATACTACAAGAATCCTAACTTGACTATTCAAAAATCAAGTTAAAAAACTGATGAAATATGACCCTGAAGTCTTGGACACGCACTCTTCATCACATGCAAAAAACTTAAAAATTTTGTTTTAGGCAAACCGTAAGCTTATATCGAGTTCCGTAAAATTCTACGGCTTCACAACACTCTAAATATAATTTATTTATATAAATATATATATTATATGTAACCCAACAACTCAAAAACTGGACTTCGCCACATGAATCTTCAATAATTCTGAATTTCAAGTCCTAAATCCGAAGTTACTCTGATTGAACAAATGAGAGATGAGAGCACTTACTGAGCGTTGCAATACGGAGTCAAATCGGCGTGGCTAGCCTCCCGTGGCAAAAACATGCGAAGCCCTTTTTCGTCTTTTCCTTTTTCTTCTTTCTTTTCCTTTCTTTCCCCTTTCCCCTTTATCCTTTCTCCTTTCCCTTCTCTCTTTTCATGCATGAGCTTTCTAGTTGTGCCTCTCTCTCCTTCTTTCCTTCTTTTCCCTTCTTTCTTTCCCTTTTATCTCCTCTTTTTTCTTTTTATTTCTTTCTTTTTCTTTTCTCTCTCTGTTTCTTCTTTTGCTTCCTCTCTCCCAAGGGCTCTTGGTCTTTCCAAATATTGCCATGAGTCTTACACTTGGTGTAAGAAATCATGTTTGAGTCATAACTACTTAATCTATATGAGCTAGTTGACCATTGGGCTTGCCAAAAGTTAGGAATCATCATTACATGAGATGATAAATACATAAGGCGTAAGCTGACTATAGGTTCATTCACGATAGGCGTCGAACTTGTGACCTCTTTATCACCATAACTGAGCCTATGGCAAAACTAACATCAAATTCACTAACTTGTAAATTAATCAGGAAACATTTTCGCATGAGGTAGCAAATGCGCAAGGGATAAGCTGACTAAAGGTTCATTCTTGAACTTGTGACCTCTTAGAAGACTGTATGCCTTATTTACCATCATAACTAAGCATATGGCAAAAGCAATATGTAATACACGAAGTTGTAAATTAATGAGGACTACCTTAATGGGAGATCTGTTACCTGGAATTAAGGAATCAATATTAAGGAAACTCATCTTCTATCGGTATGTTGTATGTACAATTATAAGGTATGTAAAACTACAAAAGGTAAGAAGACTATAGTCACGTTTCTTTTTTCCGTTGCTAAAGCAGAGGACCTATTTATAAATTGCTGGGAAAAAACAAGAAAATAGGCCAACTTTGTGGCCTGAAAATAGGTGAATTGACATGTTTCTTTTCCTAGAATTAAAATTAGACTAAATAAAAGCCTAAATGAAAAATATTTTCCTCTTACCAGCACCAGCCGCCCAAATGGCGAGGTTGAAGGGTGTATATATATGGACTTTGCTATTATAGCAGTCTTTGGGGAGCTGTGAGAATAACAGTATATTGTGAGCTACAAATTCGTAGAAAGGTCAGTCCCATAACAAGTTATAATTATTTGTGATTTGGCTTTTTTTGTAGTCCAGAATAAACTGTTATTCTCACAGTACATTAAAGACTATCATGCAATTATTTCTTTATATATATGCCCATGTGCATCATGAAGGCAGTACTGAAGACGCTCTTTCTATTTTCCTCTCTGTCACTCATCAGTCCTAAGTCCTCCACAAATGGCGAACGAAGGGGGGAACAACCAAGACATAGAGACAAATAGAACGCTTGTAGAGACCAATCATAAGCTACAAGAGCAAATCTCGAACTGCATCAGTAGGATTCTGCAATTCATGAATCTATACTTCGTTTTCCAAGGTATTGTATTTTTTCGTGGTATGTCATCCTCGACAAAGATCACTTGTAAATGGAAATGGATTTCGTTCACCCTCTCTTTACTGGCTTCCATTTTCAACTTGCTGGCGGTATGGGAAAACATCAATACGTCTCTAACGTTGTACCAAGTGTTGGTCGACAACTGGGACGCCAGGGAAGAATTGCAAGTGAAGTTAAAGTTTGTTTCTACTGTCAACAAGCAGGTGAAACCCCATTCACGTCAAGTGAAGCTTCGCAAAGTCGTATCTTATTTGGCACTGTCGCTGCTTGTTCCGTTTATGGGTGTAATGTTATACGCTTGCGCCGAAATGAAGTGTGTGTAATCATTGTTGTCGTCAGGGAAGATCAAGGTGATTTTTACATTATGTAACACTAGATCACACGTCAAAACGTGTGGCATGTAGACTAGTCTGTCGATCGTTTTGGGGTCAAACTACGTAGATGTCGCCCAGTTTGTTTTCCATTTGCTAGTGCTTCCTGCGTGTATTGTGTAAATTTTATCTGGACGCTTCCATTGTAAAAGAGTTTGCATTGTGTTAAATATGAAATGCCTCGCAATGAAGAAAATCAAAGGATTTTTAGTCACGTACGTTGCGACCTTTCTAGAGGTGAATCACCAAAAGGAAAGTTAATGGATCACTAAGTCAAAGACTTAGCACTGACTCTCTCTTAAATTCATATCAATCGCAACTTTAGGATTTTGATTTAATCAGTTTAACATGCAATTTAATTCAATTAGGAGTCTCTATTAATCCGTTGTGGGTCTCTTAGAAACCCAAGTGTGGGAGAATACTTTACTTATTTGAAACTAGAGATATCACATATTCGGGGACTTGTTTCCGCTGAATATATCTAATGCCATTTCAATACATTTTCTCTTATTTCAAAAATGCTTTGTAGGTAGTCTTGGTTAATTTTAATCCTAAACCTTTAATATGTGATGAGTGATCATGCAGGTGCGTAATAATAAACCATAAATTCACTATGATTTTGCCCCAATATCTGCAAGATGTTAATTGAAAAATGCATGCATAACCTAAACATGATTTTTTAAATGTAATGACAATAAATTATTTTTGTGTTTTTCTTCTTTTTATAAAAGATTAAACTATATGCAAATGCATGAAATGTATTAATCTGAGTTATGTCTATGTGATCCTAATTTAACTAAGGACATGTGACCTAGACTTAAATGCAATCTATATTAAACTAATTCTAATGATCATCAAAATAATTGACAATTAATCTAATATGACATGGAAAATAATGACATGGAATTGATGATATGGCAATGATGACGTGGCAATGTGATGACGTGGCAATGATACAACTAATTCTATATAGTATATGCATGTTATTTACAATGATTTTATTTTTAGGGTTAATACAAAAAAAAAATCCCAAATTGGTACATTTATGACATATTTACCCTTAATTAATTTTTTTATCACAAAAAAACTCAAAGCTAGTATATTTGTGACAAATTTACTTTCTGTTAGCTTCCATCAAATTTAATTGTTAAATTTGCTGACCTAGATGGCACATGGTGATGTGTTATGATGACGTGGCAAGTCCACGTGGAAATTCATAAGGTTAATGTCACAAAAAATCCCAAATTTATATCGAGTTCACACGCAAAAAACTTCAAAATTTTGTTTCAGGCAAACTGTAAGGTTATATCGAGTTCCATAAAATTATACGGCTTCACAACACTCTAAATATAATTTATTTATATAATATATAATATATTATATATATGTAACCCAACGACTCAAAAATTGGACTTCGCCGAATGAATGTTCAATAATTCTGAATTTTGAGTCCTAAATCCAAAGTTACTCTGATTGAATGAATGAGAGATGAGAGCACTTACTAAGCGTTGCAATACGCAGTCGAATCGGCGTGGCCAAGCTCCCATGGCAAAAACACGCGAAGCCCTTTTTTTTCATCTTTTCCTTTTTCTTCTTTATTTTCCTTTCTTTCCCCTTTCCCCCTTTCTCCTTTCTCCTTTCCCTTCTCTCTTTTCTTTCCCTTGCACGAGCTTTCTAGTTGTGCCTCTCCCTCCTTCTTTCCTTCTTTTCCCTTCTTTCTTTCCATTTTATCTCCTCTTTTTTCTTTTTATTTCTTTCTTTTCATTTTCTCTCTCTGTTTCTTCTTTTTCTTCCTCTCTCCCAAGGGCTCTCGGTCTTTCCTCCTCCTCCTTCTCTCTCTTCTTTTCTCCTTCTTTTGAGCGTTCAATCTTTTTTTTTTTTTTGACTTGGTAAAAACCATATTTTACAAGGACCGTGAGCCCTTCTCCTTTTATCTTTTTTGTTTGAGTACAAGGAGGCCTCCCTGGCCTGAACATTGACAAGACCATTGATAAGACCTTTGCCGGTTTGACACTCGATTATTGTGTAATAATTGGGGGAAGCTTGTTAGCGGTTTGCATGAGTTATTGTCCTTTTCTATCACCTGACTCAATGAAATTTTACTATGGAAATAAATTCTGTTGATGGCATAGATAACATTATATAGGATTTGCGATAAAATAAAACGAGCCTAAAACAAATTCTCATAAAAGCAGCAAAGAAGATATTTCTTTGTAAGCAAAAAGGCAAGGAGGGGAGATAGCGTAGATACCTTTCCGAATATTGCCATGAGTCTTACACTTGGTATAAGAAATCATGTTCGAGTCATAATTACTTAATCTGCATGAGCTAGTTGACCATTGGGCTTGCCAAAAGTTAGGAATCATCATTACACGAGATGATTAATACATAAGGCGTAAGCTGACTATAGGTTCATTCACGATAGGCGTCGAACTTGTGACCTCTTTATCACCATAACTGAGCCTATGGCAAAACTAATATGAAATTCACTAACTTGTAAATTAATCAGGAAACATTTTCGCATGAGGTAGCAAATGCGCAAGGGATAAGCTGACTAAAGGTTCATTCTTGAACTTGTGACCTCTTAGAAGACTGTATGCCTTATTTACCATCATAACTAAGCATATGGCAAAAGCAATATGTAATACACGAAGTTGTAAATTAATGAGGACTACCTTAATGGGAGATCTGTTACCTGGAATTAAGGAATCAATATTAAGGAAACTCATCTTCTATCGGTATGTTGTATGTACAATTATAAGGTATGTAAAACTACAAAAGGTAAGAAGACTATAGTCACGTTTCTTTTTTCCGTCGCTAAAGCAGAGGAGCTATTTATAAATTGCTAGAAAAAAAAAAATAGGCCAACTTTGTGGCCTGAAAATAGGTGAATTGACATGTTTCTTTTCCTAGAATTAAAATTAGACTAAATAAAAGCCTAAATGAAAAATATTTTCCTCTTACCGGCACCAGCCACCCAAATGGCGAGGTTGAAGGGTGTATATATATGGACTTTGCTATTATAGCAGTCCTTGGGGAGTTATGAGAATAACAGTATATTGTGAGCTACAAATTCATAGAAAGGTCAATCCCATAACCATTTATAATTATTTGTGATTTGGTTTTTTTGTAGTTCATAATAGACTATTATTCTTACAGTACATTAAAGAATGTCATGCAATCATTTCTTTATATATTTGCCCATGTGCATCATGAAGGCAATACTGACGACGCTCTTTCTATTTTCCTCTCTGTCACTCATCAGTCCTAAGTCCTCCACAAATGACGAACCAAGGGGGGGACAACCCAGACATAGAGAGAAATAGAATGCTTGTAGAGACCAATCAAAAGCTACAAGAGCAAATCTCGAACCGCATCGGTAGGATTCTGCAATTCATGAATCTATACTTCGTTTTCCAAGGTATTGTATTTTCTCGTGGTATGTCATCCTCGACAAAGATCACCTGTAAATGGAAATGGATTTCGTTCACCCTCTCTTTACTGGCTTCCATTTTCAACTTTCTGGCGGTATGGGAAAACATCAATACGTCTCTAACGTTGTACCAAGTGTTGGTCGACGACTGGGACGCCAGGGAAGAATTGCTAGTGAAGTTAAATTTTGTTGCTTCTGTCAAAAAGCAGGGGAAACCCCATTCACGTCAAGTGAAGCTTCGCAAAGTCGTATTTTATTTGGCACTGTCGCTGCTTGTTCCGTTTATGGGTGTAATGTTATACGCTTGAGCCGAAATTAAGTGTGTGTAATCATTGTTGTCGTCAGGGAATATCAAGGTGATTTTTACATTATGTAACACTAGATCACACGTCAAAACGTGTGGCATGTAGACTAGTCTGTCGATCGTTTTGGGGTCAAACTACGTAGATGTCGCCCAGTTTGTTTTCCATTTGCTAGTGCTTCCTGCGTGTATTGAATAAATTTTATCTGGACTCTTCCATTGTAAAAGAGTTTGCATTGTGTTAAATATGAAATTCCTCTTAATGGAGAAAATCAAAGGATTTTTAGTCATGTACGTTGCGACCTTTCTAGAGGTGAATCACCAAAAGGAAAGTTAATGTATCACTAAGCCAAAGACTTAGCACGGACTCTCTCTTAAATTCATATCAATCGCAACTTTAGGATTTTGATTTAATCGGTTTAACATGCAATTTAATTCAATAACGAGTCTCCATTAATCTATTGTGGGTCTCTTAAAAACCCAAGTGTGGCAGAATACTTTACTTATTTGAACCAGAGATATCACATATACGGGGACTTGTTTCCGCTGAATAAATCTAATGCCATTTCAATACATTTTCTCTTATTTCAAAAATGCTTTGTAGGTAGTCTTGGTTAATTTTAATCCTAAACCTTTAACATGTGATGAGTGATCATGCAGGTGCGCAATAATAAACTATAAATTCACTATGGTTTTGCCCCAATATCTGCAAGATGTTAATTGAAAAATGCATGCATAACCTAAATATGATTTTTTAAATGTCATGACAATAAATTATTTTTGGGTTTTTCTTCTTTTAAGATTAAACTATATGCAAATGCATGAATTGTATTAATCCAAGTTATGCTATGTGATCCTAATTTAACTAAGGACATGTGACCTAGACTTAAATGCAATCTATATTCAACTAATTCTAATAATCGTCAAAAGAATTGACAATTAATCTAATATGACATAGACAATAATGACATGGAATTGATGATATGGCAATGATGACGTGGCAATGTGATGACATGACAATGATACAACTAATTCTATATAGTATATGCATGTTATTTACAATGATTTTATTTTTAGGGTTAATACCAAGAGAAATCCCAAACTGGTGCATTTGTGACAAATTTACCCAAAATTAATTTTTTTATCACAAAAAACTCAAAGCTAGTATATTTGTGACAAATTTACTTTCTATTAAGTTCCATCAAATTTAATTGTTATTTGCTGACCTGGATGGCACATGGTGACATTAGATGGTGATGTGGCGAGTGCATGTGGAAACTCATAGGGTAAATATTACAAAAAACCTCAAACGAGTACACCTATGACAAATTTAATTGTACTCGTAAGATAAATTTAATAGTACACTTGCGAAAAATTTGGGATTTTTCGTGGCATTAACCTTATGCATTTCCACGTGGACTTGCCACGTCATCATAACACATCACCATGTGTCATCCATGTTAGCAAATTTAACTGTAAAATTTGATGGAAGTTAATAGAGAGTATAGTGTACAAGTTTGGAGTTTTTGGTGATCAAAAAATTAGCTTGGGGTGAATTTAACATGCGTACTAGTTTAGAATTTTTTATGGTAAAAAAATTAGTTTGGGTTAATTTTTTGCAGATATACCGGTTTGGGGTTTTGGTGGTTAAACAATCAGTTTTTTTTTTTTTTTGTAAATTTATCACAAGTGTACTAGTTTAGGGTTTTTCGTGGTACTAATCATTTATTTTATACTACCTAAAATATGTTATTACCAAATTTAAGTAGGAAATAATCGATATTAATCCTAATTAAATTAGATATTTTCCTAATTATTGTATGGTTTCGAGATATGCAATTCTAAAATAGAAAACTAGATGAATGCAATCTATCCTAACATGCAATGCATTTTTTTTTTTTTATCTTCAAAATAAAAGGAAGTTTCTTAAATTGATAACACGCAATATTCAAGGCCAAATAATCAAATACTTGCCACATTCAAAACAATAATTAATGATAATCGGGGATTCAATCTTAGGTGCTAAAGATCTGAGCCTCGACTATTATGCACGACTCGATAAAAGAAATTTCCTAAATGGGATACACCTAAAATCTCAAACCAAATCAAGTTAGGATCACAATAATCCAACTTAGGAATTTGAATATTCATATTAAGTTTGAGGAATCACCTAATTTGGAACTTTGACTCCGTGACTGGCGACAAGGGGAATTCACGGTGACTGGCGTGGGAGTTTGGTGGTGAGGATGCTTGGCTAGGGTGGTGGTGAATGGAACAACCAAGGATTGGGCTCAGTAAGAATTGGTAGCTCTTGGTCGAGTCTCTGGGTCTTTGAATTTCTGATGCTCTATTCCTTTGGTCCGATTGAAGAGCTAGATATTGGAGAGATCTCCTCAACATTTCAACGCATTCTGACTAGAACAGAACAAACACATACTCATCGTATTTGCGAGATTGTGCGTTGGACTCCTCTCTTGCAATTCGACCAGTTTGATTTTCCCCTTCAAGAGATATGTGCTGGAATATGACTATTTGTGGTGCAGAAACTAGCTGTTATAGGACTAGATTCCACAACTAGAAAATTGGGAAAGAGTCACAAAAACATGTGATAGTTGTTGACACCTAATTTTGGCAACCCTAAGGAAATAAAATAAAAATCGCAAATAAAAGGAAAAACAAGGGAAAATCAATCTGATTGATCATGAATGCAAGTTGGAAATTCTAAAGAATATTCAAATCTTGGTAAATGCAGAAGCAATTCCCGGTCGAGGATCAAGGATTAGGAAATCAGGTGAATAAAAAGCAAGAATTTTAATAAAATGGAAGGAATCGAAGCACAATCGAGCTGATTGCGAAATCACGCTCCGATATGCAGCCATAAATTAATGCAATAGAAGATGGAAGCTCGAAAATTGCCATGGAAAGCGGCTGTTTGGAGCCACTATAAAAGGAGTGGACCCGCACAGGATGTTGGGGGGAGGGAATTGAAAAAAACGTGGAGAGAATTCGAGGCAAAAAAAAAGCATGAGAGGCAGAGTGGAAAAAGAAAAGTAATCTTTCTTTTCTCTGAAAGGCTACAGGAAGGAAAAGAAAGAAGAACAGCAGCAGAAGGGAAAAGTCAGCAACATAGTACAGAGAAAAAGGAGTGAGTGGACGTGAGGGGTGGGGAAAGAAAAAAAAGAAGAAGAAGAAAAGATCTTCTCCTTTAGCAATTGCTCGAAGCTCCGCCCGTCCAGCCTCCCTTGCCTGTGTGCCTGACGCCAGCAGCCCGCGTCACCAACGCCGCCACGCTCTGCCTGTCGCCTGCACCTATGACTGCACACTATTGTTGTTCGTCATCAACGTCGCAGCAACTCGCACGTCACCTTTACCCGCTCGCCACCGCTGTGCTCCACCCTTCGCTGACGCTGTAGCAACCTGCACGATTGCTACCTTCCACCCTCTACAGCAAATCGACGCCCACACCACAGTCCCCAACTTTGGCACAATTGTCGATTGCAAATCCCGTGCGCCGGTTCCCTTTTTTTTTTTTTTTTTTTTTTGAAAAAAAAGGAAGTCAATGGTAGTCTTTTTTTAGTTTTTTTTTAATCAAGTTTTGTTATTATTTAAATTGGAACATTGGATGTCGATGTTCATTTTATGAATATTTTAGGCATTATCTGTAAGGTTTTGCCCAAAAACTACTATAATTACTAATTCGATCCGTAAGATGTCGGATCATGTTTTTTTAATTATATTGATTTTTTTAGGCATTTTCATAGTATTTTAACTTATTGAATCATTATAATTGTTAATATGATCCATAAGACTTCAGATCAAATTTTTAATTATTTTGAACTTTCTCATATGTTGTGATGTTTAGGGTTAAAATAATTGTTAAATTTAATCCATGGGAAGACGGATTATTTTTTCGATTGTTTTAATCATTTATTTGATGAATATCTTGAGTAGTTTAGATATAATGTTTATCCGGTAAATGCTTGTTTTGGAAAACCTAAAATAAAATAAAATCTTGCGTCAAAGTGTGTTGGTTTCATAAATTAGGATTGCATTTTTAGATTGTACGTTTAGATAATTTTTTGGAATAGATTAGGGTTGGATCAAAATGATTTTTTTTAATAGGGTCTTAGATAAAATTTGCATATTTTAATAATCTCACTTTAAAAAAAAAAATAGTTTTTCTAAGATAAGATAGGGTTTAAGTCAAATTACCCCCTTAAACATATTAGAAAAATTATTCTTTCTAGACAATTTAATTAGGTTATTATTATTATGATTTCTAATAAAAATAAAAATAAAATATTAGGTGCATGTCAATCAGTTTGCATGTTAGGTTTATTTAATTATTAGTAAAATTTGGTCATGTAGTTAAAAAGCATGTTTTATGATAAAGTTCGAATTTCAAGAAAACCCAAAAATAATTGCTTGGTTTGTGTGTTTAATTCTTTTGATACAATTTGTTTGATTCATTGAGTGTTTAATAATGATTGAGCACTCGTGTGATCATCATATTGCATGATAGTAATTTAGGTTAAAATTAAACCAAACTGCCTCCAAAAACATTTTTGAAAATAAAAAGAAATTGTACCAAAATGACATTAGAGAAGTCTCGTGTAACTAAGTCCATGTACCCAAAATCTCTGGTTCGTAGGAGTAAAATATTTCTCCAATTATTTTACTTATGTGTCTAATGACCTACCATAAACTGATTAGTGGCGACACATAGATAAAATTCATTTGCATGCTAAAAACTTGAGCCTAAGTCACGAATTGGTATGGGCTTGGGAGAGCCCGAGCTAAGTCTAGGCTTAGCAGTCCATTAACCGAACCCTTAGGTGGTGCAACCCGCTTTAGGGAGGTCGCGACAGCTTGGCGACTCCATTGGGGACTTGTTGTTAAAACCCTTAATGGACTTAGGCCAACTTTTCTTTTCTTTTGAAAAATGTTTTTGTTTGGCAGTGGGGATTCCAAGTACGTCTCTAACATCTAAGATGTTAAATGTTCTTGCAGGTGGGAGGTATAAGGGGAGTAAGTCTTTGCTAACCCTTATCTTATAGGTTAGAGTTAGGGATGAATGTTTTTAATTCAAAGTAATGAAGTGTTGTTTGATATAAACTGTTGTGCATGTCTTGCATTTACACCACACTCTTGTACACACAACTTACCGCCGAACTTGGGCCGCGTTAAGATTTTAGGATGGTGTTGAGAATGACATTTCCTCGAAAGCGAGACCACTATGTAGATGTTGACCTTCTCTTCCTCGAAAAGTTTTCATGGTGTCGACTGTGTCTGTCCATATCTGCAAGACTACGTGACTATGGGGCATTCCATTCGTCTGAGTCAGAGTTAAGAGGACCTGACACTTTGATCGCGAGACTGCGACAGTCAAATCATCCTCTTAGCTCCACTAAGTTAAGCCATTTAGATAGAAATTGAGCCTCACACTTCATGTGTGTGTGTTCATGTGATTGTCATCCCTTCCCGGTGAAAGTAAGTTGTTTGAACTCTCACTTTGCAATTTACTTACTTCGTTGCAATTAAAGGTTTTGTTGTTAGTCTCATTTTATATACAATGGGGAAAACCGTTGTACAATTCACAGTTCATTTCCACTCCTGAGGTTTCAGATGCTACCATATAGTCTCGGAAGAAGGAGTCAAGGCATTCGGAACCCAATTGAAGCCCCTTGGAGGTCTCGTTCTACTGGATTAGGGCATCACGAAAGAGATGAAGAAAATCCTGGAGAGTAGAGACAAGAAAGGCAAAACTTGCCACCTGAACAAGGGTGAGGGAGGCAAAACTCATTACCTCCCAACATTTGCGAGACGTTTCCTAACTCTCCTAGAATGATGTAAGATGGAGTAGAAGTGATGGACACCCTGGGGCAGCCAAGTGGCAAATTCAACTATTATGTGAAGTATTCGGCTCCTCCTAGCTTCTACATTGACCCTTGGGATATTTTCCTAGATGGATGGGGGTGGCATGGATGATCCGGCACCACCAAAGACAGAGAACCTAGATGATCCACTGGAATGAATCATGAGCCTGTTTGATGACCTCCTTATAGGAGCCATTGACGAAGGACCCCCAGAAGAAATGGGCCTTGGCCCACAAGAGTAACTCATTTATTGCTTTTGCACATTCCCCTGCGTGGGAATTTCTAATGCTTTATAGGAAACGTTTCTATTTTTTTTTTTCTCTTTAGGGATTGAACATTGCTTTTTCCATTTAATAATTGTAATTGATTGATGAATTTCAATAAAATTACAAGTTTTATTTTGAGGACATGATGAGGCACACCAAACCAGCCCGGTGACAATATCCAATAATGAAAAGAAAATATCATCCATGGAGAAATTTTGAGGGCTGGGTTTCTTCATGCTTCCTCATCCAAAATAATTCCCTAGAAAAAAAAAGAGAATAAAAAAAATCATTTTTGAAGCCATTTCCAAAGGCATGCATTAGGTTAGCCCTGTTTAATTTTCTGACTCGTCTACTTCATGTTTCAGAGCATCACTTTCTTGGCCTGATGATAAAGTATTTGAAAAAGGCACATTAGGTTGCAATGATAGATCAATTGGCCCAACTGTTACTAACAAGTTTGAGAGCACATTTCTAAAGAGTTAATGAAATGAGGGGCAAGTAAAAGAGGACCATTCATTTTTGGTGAAAGAAAGAGGACCATCCATCTTTGGTGAAAGAGATGATGAATTGGGGGCACTACAGATTCTAGTAGTGACATGACTGAGACAAAATCTCAATCCGAGCCAAAATGGATATGCAATTTGAATTTACTTTGATGTTGCATAGTATCCTATTCATGTACTTTCTCTTGTGCATGGGCAAAAGTGGATTTTCAATCTTGAATGATAGTGACAATCCAAGGACATTCATTGCTGAGGCAATCCCATTGTGGAGCAACCCCTGCATGAATGCCTAAAATCAAATTTTTTTTTTTTAGTGTGGTAAATTGTTTGTTTTGAAGCTGACAATTTTTCATGCTTAAAGCCGTTGACCTCTTTTAAAAAGGATTTTGCATGGTGACTCTTACATGTTTAGCCCACCAATTCCACTAAAGAACATCAAGATGGACTAATTCAATGAATGATGTGGAATGGATTGAGCTTACTAAATGAGACGAGTCGGGATGATGAAAGGAAAACCTTATTCTATACACAATCCCCTACTCATACACTTGTGAGACAACTGTAAAAGGTTCATATCCACAAGGTAAAGAGTCTTCTCGCAAAAGATACGACAACCGAAATGATGAGGGGCAGTTTATTTCTCTATCCCAAACATTACAGGTGATCCATTGCTTAACCTCTTTGAGCCCCATACACTTATGGACATTTTTTTTTAATTACCCCTATCAAGAACCATCCCACATTGGGGCAAATGGGAGATAAGATGGCATCATGAGGTGAGAAAAATGGAAAGAAATTTTTTTGCTCTCATTTGCATCAATCTTCAAGTCATGCTATTACATTGAATTCATGTGGTAATTTAAGTTTCTTAGGATGACGAAGAGCATTTCTTTCTCTATCCTACATACTTATATCCTTTGCACAGCCCACTTAAGCCTGCAATTTCATTTCTTCAAACTCAGTTGATGATCATCCCCCACATTGGGGCAAGGCAAAAGGCAGATGAAGACCTTTGAAAGTTCGAGTGTCATTCAAAGTGTAATTGCTTGACATAAAACTAAGGGGCATGAAAAGGTAATGTGCTTGGTAAAAGCAAGGCCAATGCCCATGAAAAAGAAGTGAAGAAAAAATGAATGAGAACTAGAGGCATGAAAAATGTGGTGTGCCTGGTAAAAGTAAGGCAATGCCCATAAATAGAAAAAGAGATAGTCAAGATAGGGACTATCGGTTGTAAAAAGGTTGTATCTCTAATGAAGCAATACTCAAAGAACTCAAATGCTAAGTTTTTACAATCAATGGAATGCCTTATGAAGACAATCCCCGATAGTGAAAAAGAAAATTGGTGGCAATGCCAAGATGATCATCAACTCTCACCCTTTACACATATTTTGATCATAATGATTCTTTCATTTCTCAACCCATGAACCTAGCTTATGTTACGTCCCTTACAAAGTCTCTTCAGATTAAGGCACTTGAATAAACATAGGAGTTCATATGTTTATAAGCATCGCTTGAAGAAGTGGGGGCAAGATTTTTTTACTTTCTCAATTTGTAGGGACTTGATTTATAAACCTGAAGATGATTCTAGAATTGTTTTTTCAATAGTCTTGACTAAAAGAGTCCATTTGTTAAGCCATTAACCAAGCCCACATTACAGTCCCTATTAAAGATCTCTCAAATTGGAAAGGTCGTACTGCTTGTGAGAATACTCCGACTCCTGTCGATATGGTGAGATGGAGTGATTCTCATAAGATAGCCCTTCTAAATGAGAGTGAGTGAAAGTCATTTCTAACTGAAAGTCTCTCATTTAGTATTCTTAGGAAATCCATTTCATGAGTGAAAATTTTCTTGAAAGATAATTCTTTCTAGTGGAAATTTGGGTGATGCAGAAGTCATTATACATAAGCCTCGATTGAATTGATAAAAACTTCAGTGGATTTTGAAATGTGTGTTCCAGAATAGCCTTAATTGCTTATTTTTTTTGTGAATGCATTTTTACTCTAATTATGTCTGACAGATGATATTTCCTTGAAGACCGAGTAACACTTGACATTCAAGTTGCTCCCTCAAGCCTTGAGATTCGTCTCAAACATTCTTGAATTTTATCTCTTCAAGCAATTGACTCGGCATGCTTTTACAGCCTCGATGTCCCCCTTTCATTTACTTGGCATGCTTTCGTAGCCTAGAGTCCCTTTCATCAACTTGGCGTGCTTCCATAGCTCGATGTCCCCCTTTCATCAGCTCGGCATGCTTCCACAGCCCGGAGTTCCTTTATATTGACTTGGCGTGCTTCCATAGCCCGGGGTCCTTTTCACTGACTCGGCGTGCTTTCATAGCCTGATGTCTCTCTTAATTGACCTAGCGTGATTCCGTAGCTCGGAGTCATTTTCATCGACTCGGCATGCTTCTATAGCTCGATATCCCTCTTGATTGACCCAGCGTGCTTCCACAGCCCAGAGTTCTTTTATATTGACCTGGCGTACTTCCGTAACCCATAGTCATTTTCATTGACATGGCATGCTTCTATAGCACAGAGTCCCCCTATCAAATTGGTGTAGACAATATTTGTTGCTCTAAAAGACGACCGTAGAAAGGTACGGGTCCTAAAAAATGATTTCACATCTAGGCAACCATAGAAATATATGAGTCTTAGACAATATTTGTTGCTCCAACAAGTGACCATAGAAAGGTACGGGTCTTGAAAAAGCTATTTCCCATTCAGGCGACCTTAGAAAAGTACGGGTCCTGGAAAATGATTTCTCGTATATGCGACCATAGAAAGGTACGAGTCCTAGACAATATTTCTTGCTCCAACAGGCGACCGTAAAAAGGTAAAGGTCTTAGAAAAGCTATTTCCCATTCAGGTGACCATAGAAAGGTACGGGTCATGGAAAAGTGATTTCCCGTTTAGGCGACCGTAAAAAGATACGGGTCCTAGACATTATACTTAGTGCTTCAACAGGCGACTGTAGAAAGGTATGGGTCTTGAAAAAGTTATTTCTCGTTTAGACGACCGTAGAAAGGTACGGGTCCTAGAAAGTGTTTTTCCATTTAGGCGACTATAGAATGGTACGAGTCTTAGACAGTATTTGTGGCTCTAACAGGCAACTAGAGAAAGGTACGGGTCTTGGAAAAGTGATTTTTCATCAAGGCGACCGAAGAAAGGTCCGGGTCCTAGACAACCAAATACTGCCATACTAGGCAACCGTAAAAAGGTACGGGTCCCAAACATGTAACACCAACTATCTTGAATTACTCTACCCTCCTTAAATGTAAGTTATTCTAGATAGGTTCCTTTACTGTTTGCATTAGTATTTCCATGCATCATATAAATTGCATTTCTAAATGGGATTCATTTTCCCAAAAAAAAAAAAAAAAAGTGTCATTCAGTGCATGTGTATGATCAAAATTTAGGTATCAACTTGTCTTTAAAGGCAACCTCTACGAGTTCACCTTCAAAGAGGGACAGCTGTTGACACCTAATTTTGGCAACCCTAGGGAAATAAAATAAAAGTCACAAATAAAAAGAAAAACAAGGGAAAATCAATCTGATTGATCATGAATGCAAGTTGGAAATTCCAAAGAATATTCAAATCTTGGTAAATGAGGAAGCAATTCCCGGTTAAGGATTAGGAAATCAAATGAATAGAGAGCAAGAATTTTGATAAAATGGAAGGAATCGAAGCAAAATCGAGTTGATTGCGAAATCACGCTCCGATATGCAGCCATAAATTAATGCAACAGAAGATGGAAGCTCGAAAAATGCCATGGAAAGCGGCTGTTTGGAGCCACTATAAAAGGAGTTGACCCACACAGGATGTCGGAGGAAATTGAAAAAAATGCGGAGAGAATTCGAGGCAAAAAAATTCATGAGAGGCAAAGTGGAAAAAAAAAGTAATCTTTCTTTTCTCTGAAAGGCTACAGGAGGGAAAAGAAAGAAGAACAGCAACAGAAGGGAAAAGTCAGTAGCATAGTATGGAGAAAAAGGAGTGAGTGGATGTGAGGGGTGGGGAAAGAAAAAAAAAATAGATCTTCTCCTTTAGCAATTGCCCGAAGCTCTGCCCGTCCGTTAGTCGCCTGCCTCCCTCGCTTGCGTGCTCGACGCCAGCAGCCCGTGTCATTGACGCCCCGACGCAACCACGCTCTACCTGCCGCTTGCACCTGCGACTGCTCGTTGCCGCTGTTCCTCACCAACGTCACAGCAACCCGCGCATCGCCTCTGCTCACTCGCCACCGCTATGCTCCACCCTTTGCCAACGTTGTAGCAACCCGCACAACAGCTGCCTTCCACCCTCTGTAACAAACCAACGCCCATGCCACTTTCCCCGACATTAGCGCAAATCGTCGATCACAAATCCCGCACGCCGGTTCCCTTTTCTTTTTTTTTTTTAAAAGAAAGGAAGTCAAAGGTAGTTTTTTTAGGTTTTTTTTTTAATCAAGTTTCGTTATTATTTAAATTGGAACATTGGATGTCAATGTTCATTTTATGAATATTTTAGGCATTATCTGTAGGGTTTTGCCCAACAATTACTATAATTACAAATTTGATCCGTAAGATGTCGGATCATTTTTTTTAATTATATTGATTTTTTAGGCATTTTGATAGTATTTTAACTTATTGAATCATTATAATTATTAATTTGATCGGTAACATTTCGGATCAAATTTTTAATTATTTTGAACTTTCTCATATGTTGTGATGTTTAGAGTTAAAAAAATCATTAAATTTAATCCATGAGACGACGGATTATTTTTTCGATTGTTTTAATCCTTTATTTGATGAATATCTTGAGTGGTTTAGATATAATGTTTATCCAGTAAATGCTTGTTTTGGAAAACATTAAAAAAAAAAAAATCAAATCTTGCATCAGAGTGTGTTGGTTTCGTAAATTAGGATTGCATTTTTAGATTGTACGTTTAGATAATTTTTTGGAAGAGATTAGGATTGGATCTAAATAACTTCTTTTTAATAGGGTCTTAGATAAAATTTGCATATTTTAATAATCTCACTTTTTATTTTTAAAAAAATAGTTTTTCTAAGATAAGATAGGGTTTAAGTCAAATTACCCCCTAAAACATATTAGAAAAATTATTCTTTCTAGACAATTTAATTAGGTTTTTTTATTACGATTTCTAATAAAAATACAAAAATATTAGGTGCATGTCAATCAGTTTGCATGTTAGGTTCATTTAGTTATTAGTAAAATTTGGTCATGTAGTTAAAATGCATATTTTATGATAAAGTTCTAATTTCAAGAAAACTCAAAAAATAATAGCTTGGTTTGTGTGTTTAATTCTTTTGATGCAATTTGTTTGATTCATTGAGTTTTTAATAATGATTGAGCACCCATATGATCACCCTATTGCATGATAGTAATTTAGCTTAAAATTAAACCAAACTGCCTCCAAAAACATTTTTGAAAATAAAAAGAAATGGTACCAAAGGGGCATTAGAGAAGTCTAGTGTAACTAAGTCCCCGTACCCAAAGTCTCTGGTTCGTAGGAGTAAAATATTTCTCCCATTATTTTACATAGGTGTCTAATCGACCTACCATAAACTGATTAGTGGCGACTCCTAGATAAAATTCATTTGCATGCTAAAAACTTGAACCTAAGTTGCGAATTGGTATGGGCTTGGGAGAGCCCAAACTAAGTCTAGGCTCAGCAGTCCATTAGTCGAACCCTTAGGTGGTCCAACCAGCTTCGGGGAGGTTGCAACAATAGTTTTTCTTCTTCAAGATAGTGCAATTAACTCTATTTCAAGAAATCTACGACAATCAGAGAAAGTGATTGCAGGAGCAGTCCCAATTTTGTCTAAGGTCTCCAATGACTCTCAAATGGCTAACTGGGCGTCCTTGAAGGTCTCCAATGGATAGATTGAAGACTTAGGTATATAAGGAGTAATGAAGCTAAGAAGAGGGTTGAACTCATTGAATACTGCACTATCATCCAAGTTAAAAATTTATGTGATCTTGTTCTGCATTTGCTGATAGTCAATTGTACAAGTGTACAAGCGTAAATGTAGTGAGTGCATTATGAAAGTAAGGTCTATCATATGAAAGGAACATTACTAGCCAATTGTACCTTGCACTATTGATTATTAGTGGAATCCAACCGATATTAAACAATTGTTTGTTGGAGAGTGGACATAGGCTTAGATATAAAGCCAAACCACTATATATTGCTATATGATCTACTTATCTCACTATTTACTTATTAGCATCACACATGTTGAATTGCTTTTGATACTATCTTCTATGCAGATTGTTTGATATTTCGCAAAAGTTTTATAGTATCACCACACAACCTTTTCAACCCTCCCTTCTAGGTTGTATTGTTAGCCTCAATAGCGTAGATCATGGCAAGGATAACATGGCCTGGACCAAAGCTGGAGTGGCTCGGTAAATGGCGACAGCAATCACAACTAATCATTATAGCGATGTACGGAAAATAAGAGACAACAATGGGTCACATAGTGGGTCACTGGTGCACAAATTAGCCTACAAAATAGAGTGAAAACTAATTTAGGTACATAGTAGCAAGTAGGGAGCTGTAGTTGTTAGGGGTCGTTGGTGAAGGGCTCTTGGTTGGTGCTGATCATGGGCTGGAAGCAAATTGATGCAAGGATCATGTGGCTAACGTTGGTCCTTGCAAGGGTGCAAGCGCGGGAATGAGCATGGCGACAATGAGGAAGCAGCTTTTTCATCGAGGCTCCTAAACATGCAAAGACAAGTGATAGCAAGGAAACATCAGGGGGTGCAATGGCGGGAAGCAACACAATTAAAAGGGGGCAAGTAGAATCATCATTGGAGAGAACCACGACAAGGCAGAGCGTTGTGTCATGGTCCATGAATCCTCCCGTACTCATGACACTTGTGAGTGGTGCTTGGGGTTAGTGAGTGAAGAGTGAGGATGTAAAGGGGATGAACACAACTAATCCATGAGAGTGGCATCGGGACCGTTGGTGCTAAGAGTTCTTGGATAGAAGGATTACATTACTTAGGAGCACTGAATGTGGGGTTGGCCTCCCATGCACAAACTGGTCGGGAGCTAATGTCGCTCTCTTAATGAGGTCATGGCAAGCCGAAATCAGTTGTTGAGCCTAGACGTGATATGACTTGTGAAAACAAGCTATTCACTGTATTGTTCACTCGAACAATTATAGAAGGAAGGCTGGCTTGGCGAATTCTGCTTGCCAGGTGCCGCATAGGTGGTTCCGTGGACAAGGAATTGCCAACCCGTGATAAATGGTATCAAAGCAGGAATCCCTCCAGTAAGTGGGTGAGCCGGAGAATCGGACTCCTTGCTCCAGTGTGGGTTGAACTGGAAAGTACTAGTGGGGGAGAATGTCACGGTCCGTAAATTCTCCTGTACTCGTGATACTTGTGAGTGATGTTTGAGATTATCGAGTGAAGAGTGAGGATGCAGAGGGGACGAACACAATTGGTTCATGAGAATGGTGTCAGAATGATTGGTGCTAGGAGTTCTAGGATAAAAAGATTATATTACTAAGGAGTTCTGAAGGCGGGGCTGGCATCCCCTACACAAACTAGTTGGGAACTGATGCCGTTTTCTTGATGAGGCTATGGTAGGCCGAAATCAGTTACTAAGCTTAAAGAGATCTACTGTCTCACTTGATGAACTAGATGCCCGAGCTAAGTTAGACATGGTACGACTTGTAGAAACAAGCTATTCGCTGTATTGTTCACTGGAACAACTATAAAAGGAAAGTTGGCCTAACAAATTCCACTCACTAGGCGCTGCATGGGTCATTCCACGACCAAGGAATTGCCGACCCATGATAGTTGTCTCATGACGGTAGGCAATAATAAGAGTAGCGGTAGGCAACAGTAAGGTAGATCATAGGTGTGATGGAGCCTCGTCTGTGAACCCCTCTCTTTCTATCACTCTCTCTCTCTCTCTCTCTCTCTAATCTTGCTCAACTCTCTAATTCCTGCCTCTCCCCTTTTCAACTGTGAAGACCTAATCCCTGTTTATAGTGAAATCCTAGGTTAAATTCTACTATTTGGGCTTATTTTCAGCCACATTAAAGAAGTAATGGGCTTTATAAACATTAAACTTAACAATCATTGTGGTCGATTCTAACTCTCAAGGGTTTAATCCAACTCATTTAGAAGCTCCTCTCCATTTATGTAATTCTATGCCAATTAGTGTGCAATGGGCTTGGGTAAAATTTGATTTCTTTATGGGCTCAATCCAAATTATTCAATTCAGTTCAGAGTCTTTTATCTAAGTTCATCCACTACCGGTCCAATTTAATTACAATTCATGAGCTTAGCCATTAATGTAGAATACTCCTAATAACAATATGTAATTTAGCTAATTAAAATTTTTGTTAGGAGCCAAGATTGATTCGTAATTTTCTATACAATAAATAACTAGTTTGATTGCCAAAATTTAGTTGTCAACATCAACAACGAGGTTGACAACAAGTCTTATAAAGATTAGGATTCTTAATCACAATAGGGCTTGTTTCTTGAGCAAAAGGAGTCATTTCAATGCTTTTCAAGTTTAATTACATTTTAAGGTTTAAAAAAAAAATTGATCTTTTACATTTTCTCTTTTTAGTTTTTTTCTTTTTTTTTTTTTTTGAAAAATTAATTTTTATTTTATTTTTTCTCTTTTTTTTTTTCTTTCCTTTTCTTTTTCCTCCTTCCTTCACCGTAAGCAGCCAATAATGGCCATAGCTTGATGGCCTTAGGCAAGCCCAACCTCACCTCGATCTAGGCAGCTGTAAGCTTGTTGGGCTTGACCAATCTTGGGCTCACCTAGATATAACAAGCCACGAGCTCGCAAGGATCAGCCAAGCCGCATGCTCACCGACCTTGCTTGATCTCGAGCTCGCTGGCCTTGATGGAGCTCGAGATGGTAAGTCACGAGTTTGCCGGCCTTGGTGGAGTTCGGGCTCACTTGAATTAATAAAGATTAAAAAAAAAGGCAACAAGGCCGAGCTAGGGCTAGCCAAGCCCGGCCCTTTCTTTTCCCTTTTCCTTCTCCCCACCTAGGCCAACCCAACCCACTCCTTTTATTTTCTTTCCCCTGGCCCATCGCCTCTTCTCGTGTTCTTCTTCTCCCTTCAGCTTGGCCGATGGCCTCCCATAATAAATAAATAAATAAATAAAAAGCCGAAGGACGAAGGATAGTACGACAACGAGTAGCAGAGGAATGTTGCGCAGTATGGGGCTGGCTGGCAGTAGCTAGCGTCGTCCTTGGAGAGGAGGGCTTAGAGCGAGAACGGAGAGAGAGGAAGCCAGAGGGAGGGAAGGAGAGAGAGAGAGAGAGAGAGAGAGTTTAAGTGACGAAGGAAGCTGGGGGGAGTGACCGACGGTAGCCACTCCTAAGCCGCAGCCGATGGACTAGCCACCGTGCTTCCTCTCCTGCCCTTGAAGTTCCGGTAAGTCTCGACCTTGTTTTTGCCCTTTTATGGGCACGCCGAGCCAGAGCTTGCGGCAGTTCGGCTCACGTGAACTCTAGCCCTCCCATATCCCCTCCTTGGCTTGCTATTTTAGGTCGTTGCTTGTAGTTCATCGTGAGTCACGGTGCGAGTTGGAGCCTCAATTGGATCGATTGTCCACCTTTTAGCCTGGGCACTCCAACCATTTGACGAAATACCGAAATGAGATCTAGTGTCATATCCTGCTTTTTTGGTAGAAACCAAGTCGTTATTGTGTCATTTTGTATCGTGGCGGCGTCCCTATTGCGTCTGGTTGCCCGGTTTGCGGACGCTTGTTTCAGCTTGGCCAAGAATAACACCGGTTCTCTTTGTGTCTTATTTTTGGTGCTCATGTGTGTAGTCCAAGATACTCGAATGTCAACGAGTGCCCATCAGAAAGTGGCGAAGCATCGGTTAGGAGTTGCTGTAGGACATGGTGTCTTCGGGAAGGAGCTTCAGGTGGGAAGGGGGATGGAAAAATCAGAATAAAAAAAAGAGGGAAAAAAAGAAAGAAAACGGGCTGCGTTTTTTAACTTAATTTTAGGCTGGGCCGAAGGTTATGTAATGGAATTGCGCTAGAATTCGAGTGGGCTATTTCAAAATTTTCATGGGCAAGTTGGTCTATTCCGAGTGGGCCTTAAGGCCAGCCTAGTTTTTAGCCCAACTCGGACCGAGTTCCTTCTTTTATAATATTAAAAATCATTGAAAATATTTAAAAATAAATATTAAAAAGTCATTAAAAACATTAAAAAATTTCTAAAAATTTTAAAAATTAAAAAATTCTTAAATTCTTAAATTTTAAAAATTCTAAAAATTTTCAAACTTTTTAATTTCTCGAAAATGGCTTAAAAAGTATTTAAGGGCAGTCTTCTCTTAAAATATGTGAAAATCCTTGGTGAAAATCATGCTCAAAATTTAACAAAATTTAGAGCTCTACGATAAAGTTCTAATTATTCTTGGAAAAAGATGTCCTTGATTGTGCACTTCCGTAATGATGACTGTCATTTGCCTTTAGCTTGGGTTAAGATTGGCATTCATTTCATGCTAGATGCTTGTTTGCTCTTGCAATTTATTTAACACTTCCTTGATTACTTATTGTTATCTTAATGATTACGCACATGCATAATTACCTCACATGTTAGATGATAGATTTAAAATCAATTCAGATTTTCTAACAAAAATCTTTTTGAGATGAACAAAAGTAGGTACCGAAATGGCACAATCAAGTGTCACAGTCCGTGAATCCTCCCGTACTCATGACACTTGTGAGTGGTGCTTGGGGTTATTAGGTGAAAAGTGTAGAGGCAGAAGGGACGAACACGACTGGTCCATGGGAGTGGCATCAGGACGGTTGGTACTAAGAGTTCTAGGATAAAATGATTATATCACTTAGGAGCTCTGAAGACGGGGTAGGCCTCCCGTGCACAAACTGGTCGGGAGCTTATGCCGCTCTCCTGACGAGGCCATGGCAGGTCGAAACTAGTTGTTGAACCTAAAGAGATCTGTTGTCTCACTCGATAGACTAGACGCCCGAGCAACACTGGGCGTGGTAGCATCTTGTACGAAGAAGCATTTACTGTATTGTCATGGAACAAATATAGAAGGAAGGCTGGCCTGGCGAATTTTGCTCGCCAGGCGCCCGCGGTCGTTCCGAGGCCAAGGAAATTCTCGGCCTGTGACACAAGTCTCCAGTCCTAAATTCTTTGGTTGCATAGGAAGTGAAGTATATTCTCATGCCTTACCTAGTTTTTAGTTGACCCAATAGGTGTGACAACTCCTCATTAGAAAATTCCTAAATTTGATTATCCCCAATGTAGCGTGAGGTATGGACTTGGAAGGTCCCACTTCTAATTAAGTCTCATAAACTCATCTTTAGGCAATACCCTTTGTCACACCCTGAACCCCCGAGCACGCGAACATCCCACGACGGTCGATAAATTTGCGACGTTCTAGGACGCATCGTCGACCCATTCTTTTTATCTTTCAATTAAATGCAAGCGGAAACACTTGATATAAATAACACCCAATCAATCATAACAAATATAGTAGGGATAGCACGAAAAACACCACAACATCAAACCAAACACTTCAATTACAAATTTACTATTAACCTTAGAAAGTTTAGTGATTACAAGCCCTTACATCAGCAACTTCCAACCGACCAACAAAAACCAACAATGGGTTAGGGTTAACCTAAACTTCACTAATGCCTAGCCAATCTCTCGTCTCCAAAGAGACCCCAAACCGAGCATGACGACTCTCCATACTATGGGCTTGAAAAATAATAAACAACAACGAGGTAAGATATAAATATCTCAACGAGTTAATGACCTAACCCTCAACTAGGATGTTAATTCGTCTCGAAGGTAGCTTAAACATGCAACATTATATTGACAGCTAATCAATAGCAAAGCAACCCATGCTTTGCCTTAACTATAAACATGGTCCAACAATCGACCCTAAAGACAAATATTAAAGTCGTTAAATAACTTGCAGGCATTCTTACCTCGCCTTGGCACATCCCTGCTTATAACAATTCACATATGTCTCATCCGACTCATATATATATCCATGCCATACATGTGCAAGTCATAACATCACTCTCAGACTATGCATTAGCACTCATGCGTTTTGCACACATGGCGTATCAAGAATATCATGGCATCCCATATTACCATGCTATTATCGAGACTATGATTCTAGATTATTACAACCCCTTGAGTCATGGCCACCATAAGGGTTGGCGGTCTTTCGACATGACCAGGCATCGTCCTGCCCTATCGGGCACGGCAACGTTTAAAGAGTTTGTGCTCAAATAACAAATGTCAAAAAAATCTTTACATTTAAAATTCCGGTGAAATAATCACATGTTGTCATGTACTTAAAATCAACCGCCAATTTTGCACACTTTCATTTTAAAACCCCATTGTCCCATCTAACACATAAAACACAGTGTCCAAACACAACACCTCAAATTTGCCATTTTCTTGTAAGTAAAACCTTCTTTAAAAATAGTATACATGGTTTCTAACTTGGCATCACTAGCTTAAAACAACATAACACATGCATAAATTCATCCCATAAATCAAGTATAAAACACATAAAAATCACCCCTTATCGCACTATTGCAATAGCTTATCAACCCTAAACCGATAGCTTATCGTCTATTTAGCGATAGCTTATCGCTTATTTTCCGATAGCTTATCACCCCTTTGGTGATAACTTATCACCAATTTCTCAATAGCTTATTATCCCTTCAGTGATAGCTTATCACCTATTCTCGATAACCTATCAAGTCCACTTATAACCTATCACGATAACCTATCAAGTTCATTTATCACCTATCGTGATAACCTATCAAGTTCACTTATTACCTATCACGATAACCTATCAACTAAACCATCATTAATTAGGTCTAACTACCATTAGCCTTAATCTAAACTACCCCTAAATGCAATTAACAACCTAATCAAAGATTAGGAAGTTAACTCATGGTTTTACGGTAGCGGCGAGCTAACGGCGATGGTGGCACCACAATGGCGGCAGTAGCTTGAGCTCATGGCCAAGGAAGCTTGGTGGCTTGGTGATGGTTTGACGGTGATGGTGGCTCGAGGCTTGAAGGATGGCAAACGACAAGGTGGCACGGTACGACGATGTAGGGCAACAAACCGAAAGAGAAAGAGAGAGGAATGGGTATGAGATGAGAGAGAGGGATGAAGGAAAATTCGTCCAAAGGGTAGAGAGAGAAAGTGAGAGAAATGAGGGAAAAATAGGAAAACTTGGGGAAGAAGTTGGCCTATTACTACTCCTTGACTTAATGTCCTAACTTGGGGAGCAAGAACACATCTTGGCCATCCATTCCAACTTGGGAAGTAAGGGTAGATCTCAATTGCACAATTGCCTAAACTTGGGGAGCACACAATTGACTAAACTTGGGGAGTAAGAAGTAATCTTGGCCATCCAATAGTTTAAGCTTGGGGAGCAAGGGTTGATCTCAACCATGCAATTGCCTAAGCTTGTCCTCCAGGCTTGGGCATGTGGCCCTGCCCCTCCAATGTAAAGAATAGTTTCGAGCAACTTTTGAAATAAATATCATTAACTTATCAAATGGATTTAAAAATGTATAAAAATTTAATATGTTGTAAAAAAGATCTTAACTAACATTTTTTATGAAGGAATCCAATCCCAATTCGTTTTTTATAAAGATCAGAAAATCACCTAAGACAACCCAATGTTTCGTCCGTCGAACAGATTCAATGACCACAGAAGAAAACCCATTTCGAAATCCAAATTTTCATAAAACACCTTGAAAGTTTAATATGTTGTATATATGGATGTCCTTTACAATTTTTATGAATGAAGCATGTTCAGATTCTAAAGGGAAGATTTTATAAAAATTCGAGAAAACAACTCGGTCACTGTTTTTACTGCACTGGATAGTTTTCACATGGTAAAAGATTAGGCTTTCGTACCAACATTTCACCTCAGAAAAATGTGAAATAAAAATATGTTATATAAAATTACTTTTTGAACAACTTTCATGGAGAAAGTTTCTCCAAATTCGAAACACAAGAAGCTCTATAAAATCAGAAAACAGTGAGGGTCCAGGAATTTCGAAAACTGGAATCAAAATAGAATTTAAGAAACCAAAGGTGGCAAGTCTTCTTGCAAGACCAAAGTCTTTGTCTCTTGTAATCATGGCTTCTAGAGAGCATTAATGAATCAAGACTTTGAAGACAAGCTTAAAATTAGGCTTCTAGAGGCTAGGCTACTATTCATGCACATAGGGTTTGGGCTTGGGCTTGGGCTTAACTCATCCAATTTGGGCTTCCGCTTGGCCAGGCTCCCTTTCCGACTTCCAATTCTCGACCTACTAATCCTTGTTCAAAGAGTAATGCTTACCGACAAATTGAAAAATAAATGAGGTGATGTTCGATAGGTTGATCTTGGAATCCTTGAGAGTTCCATACATGAAATCGGATTAAAATCCATGGTTGAAATCAATCAAATACAACTTTAATACAACCTAAACTATCGGGTGGCTTTCAGGGGTTTCACGTGTTTGACCCGTGGTCAATAATTTTTTATCCACGTTTATTATGCCTCTTCAAATCATGGATAACCCTCGATCATCATGTAATCGCGAGGAATCAATTACTCACCTTGAATACAAGATTAATAGAAAATTGATTTACTATCATTTGCAGCAAGCATCGTAATCGTGCGGAATCACTCACAATCTGACTACGTACCTCTGTTGAATCGATTTATATCCGTTCACTAATTGACTTGTAACAGTGTAGTATTGTCCCTTGTCGATCCTTATGATCGAGCAATTTATCTTTGATTGAATTCTCTGGTCATTCACGTTTTAATCATTTGTGGCATCTCCCAATAGATTAGTTAAGTCATGAGTAATCAATTAAGGGTAAATTCTGCTATGAGTGCATTGATGAAATAATAATTCCATATATCTCGAGAAGGGTCGAATCTCAGTATATCACAACTCTTCCCCTCTTACAGAAATTTCGTTCTTGAAATTTGAATTATCATAAGGTTCCGCAAAAAAAGATAGGTTTGTTGACGCCTCATTATATATTCGCTTTCCCATGTAGCTCTTTCCTTCCAATGGTGTTGCCAAATCACCTTAACCAAAGGGAGTGTCTTGATTTAAAGCACTTGCTCTTTTCTATTCTCTATCCGCACCGGTTTTTTCACATACAACACTTTGCCATCCATGTCTATCTCTTCATAGTTAAGCACATGGATCGGATCAAGTTCATACTTCCTTAGCATGGACATATGGAATATGTCATGCACTTGAGCAAGTTTCAACAGCAACGCCCAAACGATCAGCGAAAACTCTTATTCGTTCCAAAATCTTGAACGATCCAACATATCTTGGACTCAGCTTTCCTTAAAATCCAAAACACGAGCTCGCGGCATATCCTCTAGATTTTGGATCGTTCTCTCGGATTGTCCATCTGTCTACAGATGATAAGCTATGTTATACTACAGCTTTGTTCCCATGGCACTCTGAAGACTTTTCCAAAATGTGGCAGTGATCTTAGGATCTCGATTCGAAGTGATCATCACTAGCATTTTATGGAGACTAACTATATGTCGCACATACAACTTAGCATATTTGTCCATGGCATAATCCTTTTGTACGGCGATGAAATGCGTAGACTTAGTCAATCTATCCACTATGACCTAAATAGAGTCATTACCTCTTCGACTCATTGGTAATCCCATCACGAAATCTATCATGATATGCTCCCACTTCCATTCTAGAATTTCAAATGGTTGTAGGAATCTACCGGGTTTGCAGTGTTGTGCCTTCACTTGCTGGCACATCAAGCACTTGCCTACGGACCTGGCTACATCAACTTTGATGAGCTTTTGACACAATCTCTTCCTTGAGTTTTGCGTGGTTTGGCACGTACCGACGTTCATGGAATTCACCACTCCATCCTTGGTCATTTTAAAGTCAGGCTTTCTCTTTTTTGCATCCCCTTGCAGAATCTTTTGAATGGGTGGATCCATTGATTGCAATGCCTTAATCTTGATTTGCACTTCGGGTTCAATTTGAAGTATAACCATAAGACTTGAATCTTGAATTCCTTTGAGCATAATCCATTCATTAACCATCATTTGCACGATCATTGACTTTTGAATAAGTGCATCCGCTACCTTGTTGGCCTTTCCAAGATGATATAGAATGTTGCTATCATAATCCTTGAGAATTTTTATCCAATGACGCTGTCTCATGTTCAGCTCCTTTTGAGAGAACAAATACTTTAGACTTTGATGGTCCGTAAAAAAAATATGGAACCTTTCTCTGCATAAGTAGTGCCTTCAAATTCTTAAGTGCGAAGATGATTGTTGCCAACTCCAAATCATGCGCTAGATAGTTCAACTCATGAGGCCTAGGTTGACGTGACGCGTATGCAACTACTCTCCCATGTTACATTAAAATGCCGTCTAGTCCTTTATATGACACATCGCTATAAATCTTGTATCCTCTAGGACCAGACAAAATCATCAACATAGGTGCAGTACTCGGTTTATGCTTAAGCTTTTAGAAACTACGCTCGCACTTATCCAGCTGTCGCGACCAAATTTTCGGGTTTGAACCACCTAGGGTTTGGCTAATGGATTGTTAAGCCTAGACTTAACTCGGGCTCTCCTAAGCCCATACCAATTCACGACTTGGGTTCAAGTTCTTAACATGCAATTGATTCTTAATTAGAAGTCGCCACTAATCGGTTTATGGTAGGTCGATTAGACATCTAATTAAAATAATGGGATAATTATTTTACTCCTACAAACTAGAGACTTTGGGTACGGGGACTTGGTTACACTAGACTTCTCTAATGCCCTTTCGGTACCATTTCTTTTTTACTTTCAAAAATGTTTGGCAAGCAGTTTGGATTGATTTTAAATTTATTTCCCTAACAAGTGAGGTGATCATGCAGGTGCGCAATCCACCAATTTAACACCCAGATAAACAATAAATAAATTGCAAAAACTTACCTCAAAGCAACGAAAGCATCTGCAATGTTAAATTAAAATCCACATCAACAACCCTAGATATGGTTTCTAATTAACACGCAATTTTCTTTTTTTTTGTTTTCACTTAATTAATGAAAATCATGCAATATGCAATGCGATATTAACTAAATGACCTAATTCTAACGACATGTAATTTCTAATTAAATGGGCCTAGCAAAAATACTAAATGACATGCATCTTAGTGAATCTAATTCTATATGACATGTAATGACATTTTTTTGTGTTTTCTTAATAAATGTGCAATCTATGGAATTAACTTATCCTAAGGCATTTTTTGTATTTTTTTTATGAAATTCGAAATTAGGGAAATATGAAAATTATCTAGCTAGATTAAGATTCTATCCAACTTATATTAAGGATTAGGTCAGGCTAAATCCTAATTTAAACCAATATATTATCTTAACTTAGCAGTCTCTAACCTAAGATGCAGTTCATCTAAATCATTCTAAACTTAAAATGAAATATGCAATCTTTTTGTGTTTTTAGGACAGATAAAGCAATTAAATGATAAAACACCAAATCATTCACAATCACTAAAGATACTATCCATCGCTCGAATTTGAAAACGATATCTAATCCAACTCGATTATTTCGCTAATAAAATCAATAAATTGATCTTAAGCCTTAAAGATCAAGATATCAATTTTACTCCCGCGTGATTAATTATTCCATCTAAAGCCTTATAAATGAAATAAAAAATCGGTGTGCGGTTGCGAATTAGGCAGTAAGCTCTAGTTGGGAAATACGTCTATTATTTATAAATATGCATGTTATATACCAATAGACATATATTAGGTAGTAAATAGATTATGCGCGAGTATTTTACCTAAATTTGAAGATAATTTCCAAATCAGAGCTTAACACGATCAGGGTCGCAACTGGCTTTTCAACGGTGACGGCGGCATGTGTTATGTGCATGGCGACGATGCCTCATGGTGGTGTGGTTGGCGGCGGCAACGGACGGCTCACGGACTAGGACAGCAAGGCATGGCTGGACTTTCGCTGCTGCTCATGGCATGGCTTATAATGACGTTGCGAGGATGGCGGACAAAGATAGTATGGCTATTTTTCTTCACTGAGATTTGCACATCGCCATGCGCCCAAGCTGCTCACGCTCATCTACAAAACAAAACAAAAACTCATTCGTCCGGCTCGATCTGGGGACGAGCTCAATAGTGGTGCAAGAATCAGTAGGTGGTCGACGGTTCCGTGGCCGCTCGTCGAGGACAGTAGATTAGTCATGAAAGAGCAACGGCAACGTCACGGCATCAGGCCTGAACCACTACAGAATTGTCGCAGGGGACTCCACCAATGTTGGACAACGACTGACTTTGACTGTGGACTGGATTTTGTTGGACTGTGGCAAGATCGTTTGAAAACCTGCAAGATTTGGTCAAAGAAAATTGGTTTGGACTGCCTTCAAAATATCATGTACGAGAGAGACCACATCTTGTGCTTTTTATCATAAACTCGTGTTCAGCCTATAAGGGCTCCCTTTTGTGCACGTCCACTCTTCTCCCTCTAGGTGAAAGTGCTTGACTTTGGGGACAAAAATTGCAGAGATTGAGAAAAATTCCCCCTTTTAATCTATGGCCGTCTCATGGCTTAACAGCGAAGCTCCGTGGCTTCGGATGAAGCTCGCCACGAAATCTTGATCTTGTCGAGTAGTGATTGGGCTTTGCTGAGGATTGCTTAACTGGACGAAGACCTCGATGGAATTGCTGGAACTTAGAGTATAGGGCTCGTGGCACGTCTGGGCAGCAGCGACGGCAGTAGTTGGGGTAGCGGTAGGTGGTGGTCAACCATGAATCGGCAGTCGCGGGCATCGAAATTGTAAGCACCGAGCTTCACGGTTGAAGACCCCCACTTCTCCCCTTTTTCGTGAATGAACGGCCTCCTTCGTTCGGCCGAGAGAAGTCCTTCTCTTTTCTCTCTCACATATATGTCTCTCCTTTCCGAATTGTGGCTGTATGTATTGATTGTGTGGCCCCTGAAACCCTACGCGAAAAACCTTTTTATAGGCTGAAAATTAGGGTTTTAATTTCCTTTTCAAATTAACATCCGCGAAGATTTCTTTTTCGCACGTAATATCACTTTTTTATTTTCCACATCTCCTGATTTTATCACCTAAAAATAAGATTGCAACCCAATTTTCTTAAATTCCAAAAATCCACCATAATATCATTTCAAATCTCCATTTAGGTAATTTTTGTCATTAAAAGAAAACGGGCTCGGGCCAATTTACTTGCTTCGTGGGCTTAGTCCGACCTATCAAATTAAAGCTTAAAACCACTAAATCAAACCCATTTGTCACCGACCCAATGTAAATGCAAATTAAAATAAATGCACCTAAAATTATATGCTATGCAATTAATTAATTAGCTAATATTTTTTTAGGGGTTAAAATTAATCCCTAATTTTTTTAATGCGACAAATGATTCAACGGGTCGTCAAAATTTAGGTGTCAACACCATCCATTCGAACTTTTTGTCCTTCTTCAACAATCACTTAGAGGCATGGCTATCGCAAAGATTCTTTCCACGAACTATTTATAATAGCATGTCAATCCCAAGAAATTTCGAACCTCAGTTACTGTTGTTGGTCTTGGCTAGTTCATAACAGCCTACGGGTCCACAAAATTCTTTTGCCAGAAATCACATGACCAAGAAATGCTACTCGATTAAGCTAGAACTCGCACTTACTAAACTTGGTGTAAAGTGCGTTTTCTCGAAGGGTTAGCAACACCATCCTCAAGTGATGTTCATGCTTCTTAGGACTCTTCGAGTACACCAAGATATCATCAATAAAAATGATTATGAACCGATCCAAATACTCCATGAACACTCGGTTCATTAATTCCATAAAAGTAGTAGGTGCATTCATCATACCAAACAGCATTAAGGTGAACTCATAGTGACATAACGCGTACAAAATGTCGTCTTCAGTATATCCTCCTTCTTAATTCTCAACTAACAATAGCCTATCCTCAAGTCTATCTTGGAATATACCGAAGCTCCTTGCAGCTAGTTAAACAAGTCATGGATCCTTGGTAATGGATACTTGTTCTTGATAGTTACTTGATTGAGTTGTTGATAGTTGATGCAGAGATGCAACGAACCATCCTTCTTCCTTACAAACAAAACTGGCACTCCTCACGCGGAGCACTAGGATGTATAACCCTTTATCAAGCAACTCTTGCATCTATACTTTTAACTCCTTTAACTCTAACAACGCCATTCCGTAAGGTGTCTTGGAAATCACTCCATTCCAAGGCTAACTCAATCATAAATTCTATTTCTCTTTCTGGGGTTAACCCAAGAAATTTTTCAGGAAAGACATTGGAAAAATTCTCGCACTACGACGATGTCCTCCATCCTTGGTCCCTCAACCAACGTATTAATTACCATTGCCAAATAGCCTTAACAACTCTCATCCAACAATCGAGTCACCTTAAGTGATGAAATTATAGGAATCGAGGGTCCTCCTCGATTTTCAACAAATTCGAAACTACCATCCCCTAACGAGTTAAACTAAATTACCCTACGAAAACAATTCATTATAGCTCGTTGCTTAATGAGCCGATCCTATTAAATTATGACATCAAAGTCATACATAAGCAAAATAATTAAGTATAACTCTAGCCAGTGGTCTTTCTTTCTCCGACCTCATTTCAATAAACCAAAGTTCTACAAGCTTCACTATACTATCGTTGCACCACTCTGATAAAATTATCTCAAAAGTGCCAGTCCCCCTGTTTAGTGCATAGTTCGGTTCATTCCTGCCAGGAGTCGCTCTTTGTTCAGGCACTCTGGCCCTGACGACCACTCCCTGCTCTCATCGGACCGGGTCGTTATAGGCCCACCGGCTTTTGCCTGGTTCGTTCTTGAGATACACATCTACTGGGGGGGCTCCTATTTTAATAGGGACTAACTCATGGAGATATTGTTCATTTTGACTCGTCTCATACTGAGCCTCGCGGTTTTATCCTTCAGTGCAAAAGTAGGCACTTTTCCAATAGGTCACCCATCCTAGTAGTGCACTATCTTAGGCTTGCTTATCATTCAGGTTTAGGGGCACCTACTAGCTTCCAATGTTCAGTTTTAAACCATCCCAAAACCTCTTTGCCCTATCCACAAAATCCTCTTGTGTCATTTCTCTTGGTATCCTTGGGTTTTTCATTTGACATGTTCACCACGATTCCCAAATAGCCTTTAACAAAAGTAAAGGATACAAAAAATAAAAAAATAAAAGATTATTCTATTTACAAGGCTATCTCATTACCGCTTCCAAGGATTGAAACCTAACCGCTCTTGGACCATTGATTCCCCACACCACCAAGCCAAAGGTACTGGTAGTGTCCATGGGATGCTCTTTCTTCTATTTAATAGAACTATATCTAGAATGACAGATCTAATAGAGGTTCTCGAGGAAAGTTCGCTCTACAATCCAAACACCAAGGTCAGGAATTCAAAAGAGCTATTCAAGAAAATAATCAACTATCACAAGCACAAGATGTTTTCCTAACTTACTATCCCAGAACCCATTGCACCTTATCACTCCAAGTATTGACCAAGCTGTGATACCACTTTGGGCGAGGAAGTCAGGCCTCGAACCCCCAAGCACACGAACATCCCATGACAGTCAATAAATTTGCGACGTCCTAGGATGTGTCGTCGACCTATTCTTTTTATCTTTCAATGAAATACAAGTAGAAGCATTTTGCTATAAACAACACCCAATCAATCATAACAAATATAATAGGGATAGCACAGAAAATACCACAACATCAAACCAACCACTTCAATTACAAATTTACTGTTAACCCTAGGAAGTTTAGTGATTACAAGCCTTTACACTGGCAACTTCCAACCAACCAACAAAAACCAACAATGGGTAAGGGTTAACTTGAACTTCACTAATGCTAGGCCAATCTCTCACCTCCAAAGAGACCTTAAACCGAGTATGACAGTTCTCCATACTACGGGCCTGAAAAATATTGAACAACAATGGGGTGAGATATAAATATCTCAGCGATTTAACGACCTAAACCTCAACTAGGACGTTAATTCGTCTTGAAGGCAGCCTAAACATGCAACATTATATCGACGATAGATCAATAGTAAAGCAACCCTAGCGTTTCCTTAACTATAAACATGGTCCAGCAATCAACTCCAAAGACAAATATTAAAGCTGTCAAATAACTTGCAGGCATCCTTACCTCGCCTTGGCACATCCCTGCTTATAACAATTCACATATGTCTCATGCAACTCATATATATATATATATATATATATATATATATATATATATATCCATGCCATACATGTGCAAGTTATAACATCACTTTCAGACTATGCATTAGCACTCATGCATTTTGCATACGTGGCGTCTCAAGAATATCATGGCATCCCATACTACCATGCTATTCTTGAGACTATGATTCTAGATTATTAAAACCCCTTGGGCCACGGCCACCACAAGGGTTGGAGGTCTTCTGGCATGACCAGGTATCGTCCCGCTCCATCGGGCACGGCAACATCTAGAACCCCCACCTAAACGGCATTCCATAAAGAATCATTGGTCTGGCCTCAACCGCGACTTGGCATCCGGACCCTCGCCGATTATCCAATAAACATAAGGCATCGTCCCCAAACTCTTGTTGGGTGACAGGTTCAATTAAGTGACCACTCAAGTATGCTAACACTCAAGCCAATTTTATCTATCATCAATTAGCCCAATGTAAAAGAGTTCGTCCTCAAATAACAAATCTCAAAAAAATATTTACATTTAATATTCCAGTGAAATAATCACATGTAGTCATGTACTTAAAATCAACCCACCAATTTTACACACTTTCATTTTAAAACCCCATTGCCCCATTTAACACGTAAAACACGACGTCCAAACATGACACCTCAAATTTGCCATTTTCTTGTAAGTAAAACCTTCTTTAAAAATAGTATACAAGGTTTCTAACTTGGGCATTAAATTTTCATGGCATCACAAGCTTAAAACAACATAAAATATGCATAAAGTCATCCCGTAAATCAAGTATAAAACACATAAAAACCACCCCTTATTGCACTATTGCGATAGCTTATCAGCCCTAAACCGATAGCTTATCGCTTATTTTCCAATAGCTTACCACCCCTTTGGTGATAGTTTATCAACAATTTCTCGATAGCTTATCATCCCTTTAGTGATAGCTTATCACCTATTCTCGATAACCTATTAAGTCCACTTATCACCTATCACGATAACCTATCAAGTTCACTTATCACTTATCGCAATAACCTATTAAGTTCACTTATCACCTATCGCGATAACCTATCAACTAAACCAACATTAATTAGGTCTAACTACCATTAGCCTTAATCTAAACTACCCCTATATGCAATTAACAACCCAATCAAACATTAGGAAATTAACTCACAGTTTTACGGTGACGGCGGCACTATGGTGGCAGCAATAGCTTGAGCTCATGGCCAAGGAAGCTTGGTGGCTTGGTGGTGGTCTGGCAGTGATGGTGGCTCAAGGCTTGAGGGACGGTAAATGGCAAGGCGGCATGGTACGGCGACGTAGGGCAGCAAACCGAAAGAGAAAAGAGAGGAATGGGTATGAGATGAGAGAGATGGATGAAGGAAAATTCGTCCAAAGTGAGGGGTAGAGAGAGAAAGTGAAAGAAATGAGGGAAAAAGAGGAAAACTTGGGGAAGAAGTTGGCCTATTAATAGTCCTTGACTTAGTGTCCTAACATGGGGAGCAAGAACACATCTTGGCCTTCCATTCCAACTTGGGGAGTAAGGATATATCTCAACCGCACAATTGCCTAAACTTGTGGAGCAAGAAGTAATCTTGGCCATCCAATAGTTTAAGCTTGGAGAGTAAGCTTTGATCTCAAACATGCAATTGCCTAGGCTTGTCCTCCAAGCTTAGGTGTGTGGCCCTCCCCCTCCAATGTAAAGAATAGTCTCGAGCAACTTTTGAAATAAATGTCATTACCTTATCAAACGGATTCGAAAAATTATGAAAATTTAATACGTTGTAGAAAAGATCTTAAATAACAATTTTATTTTTTTTTATGAAGGAATCCAAGCCCAATTCTTCTTTTATAAAGAGTGGCAAATCACCTAAGACAACCCAATGTTTCGTCCATCGAGCAGATTCAACGACCGCAGAAGAAAACCCATTTCAAAATCCAAATCTTCATAAAACACTTTAAAATTTTAATATTTTATATATATGGATGTCCTTTACAAGTTTTGTGAAGGAATAATGTTCATATTCCAAAGGGAAGATTTTATAAAATTTCGAGAAGATAACCCGGTCACTGTTTTTATTGCACTGGACAGTTTTCACACGGTAAAAGATAAGGCTCTTGTACCAACCATTTCACCTCAGAAAAATGTGAAATTAAACTATGTTATATAAAAAGATTTTTGGAACAACTTTCATGGAGAAAGCTTCTCCAAATTCGAAACACAAGAAACTCTATAAAATCATAAAACAGTGAGGGTTCAGGAATTTCGAAAACTGGAATCAAAGTAGAATTTAGAATTCAAATGTGGCAAGTCTTCTTGCAAGACCAAAGTCTTTGTCTCGTGTAATCATGGCTTCTAGAGGACATTAATGAATCAGGACTTTGAAGGCAAGTCTAAAATTAGGCTTCTAGAGGCTAGGTTACTAGTCATGCAAGTTACTATTGACGCATACTTTCATGCACATAGGGCTTGGGTTTGGGCTTGGGCTTGGGCTTAACTCATCCAATTTGGGCATGAGGCTCATTGGGCCTTCGTTTGGCCCGGCTCCCTTTCCGACTTCCAGTTCTCGACCTACTAATTCTTGTCCAAAGATTAATGCTTACCGACAAATTGGCAAAAAAATGAGGCGATGTCTGATAGGTTGATCTTGGAATCCTTGAGAGTTCCATACTTGAAATCGGATTAAAATCCATGGTTGAAATCGATCAAATGCAACTTTAATACAATCTAAACTATCATGTGGCTTTTAGGGGTTTTCACGCGTTTGAACCGTGGCCAATAATTTTCAATCCACGTTTGTGCCTCTTCAAATCATGGATAACCCTTGATTATCATGTAATGGCGAGGAATCAATTACTCACCCTAAATACAAGATTAATAGAAAATCGGTTTACTGTCGTTCGCAACAAGCATCATAATCATGTGAAATCACTTGCAATCTAACTATGTACCTCTGTCGAATCAATTTATATCTGTTCACTAATTGACTTGTAACAGTATAGTATTGTCCATTGTCAATTCTTATGGTCGAGCAATTTATCTCTGATTGAATTCTCTAGTCATTCGCGTTTTAATTCTTTGTGGACTTTCCCAATAGATTAGTTAACTTATGAGTGATTAGTTCAGAGTAAATTCTACTATCAGTGCATTGATGAAATAACAATTTCATATATGTCGAGAAAGGTCGAATTTTAGGATATCACACCCTTAATCTATATTAATTCCTTTCCCTTCCGGATGAAAAGGGTCAATCACAACAAATCAGAATCTACATTTTCAACCACATGTTCAATTTATCATCACTTTCTTATTTTAATAGCAAGGATATTAACAAAATGAAATGAATTCAAGACAACAGTAAGAAAGCAAATGCATTGTCTTTTCTATCATGATATGTCAATGGAAACTATCAATAATATTGCGTAAGATATTAATTCAAATGCAAGCTGATGACATATTATTTAATGATGCGTATATACCACATAATAGCTCATTGATAAACACAAGTGAGTTCATATTTGTCACAAGCCAGGTTTATCTTGATTCACAAGGCATCTTGACAAATGAGGCATTGTCATTGCTAACTCACAGGAGACAAAATCATACATACCATTTGCCACGCCTTAATTTATTCATCACAAGTATCATCTATATTAGTGATGATAAATATACCATTGTACATCTGCATGATAATGGTAATTTCTTAATATCATACCATGACTACACAAGTCATGTCGTCATAGGATTTCATGCCACCTCAACCTTGCAAAGAACCGTCTCATAGAGTAGAGCATCTAACTAACTCCAAAATCTTATCCACATACTTTAACAAGAGAATAAGCTCTATGGTGAATAGACCATGACAAGGGTCTCAATTGCACATTTCATAACATAATAATTGCCATGTACATCTCAATAATTTTCCAATTCTCATACAATTAACAATATAGAATTAATTAAATACACTTCAACACACATAACCTCATTCTTTTCATGCCAAGCCATCATCATTTAATCGGAAGCCATGAATAGGTAATTGGTAACTTAGGAATAGATGCTCATAAATCGACTATTTGAACATCAACAATTCAAATGATCGACAAAGTAAACATCGTTGATTCAAATAATCGACCATGTGAATAATGACAACTCAAAAAATCAACCACTGATTCATCAGCAACATTAGCTAATAATTTGGTAGTTTAGTCGAATTATAAGAATATTATAATCAAATCTAGTTTCGCCATTTTCACTTAATCAAGCAATTTAAATTAAATTAAACACCAAAGGCTACTTATTTGTCATCTAAGATACACAAGTATTTTATTTTACACTATGGGCATGCCATATATTTTATAAAATCAATAAAATAGCCTACTTTTAAATTAATTACGCAATTAGGTCTAAGTTTGCATAGCTAGACACATTGTCTAGATTAAGAAATTATATCTAAAAATAACTTAATCACCGATCAAAATAAGGTTCCTCATGCCGTGAATAACCCCCAAGACTTCCAATTTTTACAGATTCATCCTAAATCTAGTGAAATTATAGATTTGCCCCTAAAGCTTCTGAACTCATTTTTAATTGGTTTGATTTCTTTTAATTAATATTACTTAATAACCTACTAATTGAAATTTAAACCCAGAAAAGAAACCTATTAACAACACCCTTTCACTTTGTAAATTTTGAAATTTGCCTATGACTTTGTCGAAAATTATCGAGATACCCTTTTTATGCCTAGTTTTATCATTTTTCTCATTCTTTCCCATCTAAGGTGCTGTAAAAACATTTGGGTATTCTTTCAAACTCCTAGGCATGTATTAAAGATTTCAATACAGACAAGAAATCACTATAATGCTGTTTGTCAATCTTGGAACCTACTCGCAAATAAGATCAAATTACACTAACAAAAATCAATCAATCAAGTCAAGAGTACCAATTAGATCAATCTAACCTAGTCCTCAGAGTTTTTACTTACCTTGAGTGAAATCATCAACAAACAAAGCCTTTAATCACCTTGAAATCAAATTAAATGTTAAAGTTAACAAGTCCAAAGCTTTATGAAACAACAAAGCTAGTTTGATAAAAATAGAGAAAAATCCATGAATATACCTTGTAAGACACTAGATTGAAAGTGAGATTTTGGACTTTGATTGTGATGAAAGAAAGTGGAATAGAATTTTTTTTTTGAACTTGAAGATGCGAAGGAGTTACACGCCTAAGAGAAAGGAAAATGCATTTAATCTTTAGTCTTCCACTTTTATTCTATATTGAAGAGTGGTTTAAAGTCGCATTCATTAGCTTGAATTAAAAATAACAACGTCAAGAAACTAGAGTTAATAGTAAATATAAAGTTATTAGGGCTAAAGTTAAAATGTTATGCATGATATCAAAAGAGATAGGTTGAATGGATTCAATTAAGGGTATGTGAGCAATAACAATGTGAGAATTAAGACATTTGCTCAAACTAAAATTGTGATAAATGGCATGGTTTGGTTGAAAAGATTTGATTGGAAAGAGAGAGAGCATCAATGGCCCATAAAATACATAGATGAGAAAACATTATTTGAGTTGTAACTATTTCAAGCATTAATGAGAGAGAGAGAGAGAGAGAGAGAGAGAGAGAGAGAGAGAGAGAGAGAGAGAGAGAGAGAGAGAGAGAGAGAGAGAGAGAGAGAGAGAGAGAGAGAGAGAGAGTCCAAATAGATGTGTGAATGATGATTCAAGCTTGTCATGAGTATTAATGGGCTAAAGTTAAGAATATTGAGGTTATGAATGATATAATTCCATAGTTAAAAATTATGGTTGAAAATGAGGGAGATGTGATCAAGTATAAATACTACACATGGCCCCATTTGGGTTGCTTGATAAAGATATTTTACAAGTTATTGAGATGTTTTGAATTTCAGTAAATGACCAAGGAAACCAATAACCCTTCTAAGCATCGGTAAACTCGGAAAATATTTTGAACTCACTAAAATTATGTTGAAAGGTAATGGAACTTGGGAGAATCTTAACTCAGTAAATTTCTAAGATGAAAATCCTCAAATATGGATACTCAGAGTACAGTAGTCCCCAATAACAATCACTATGGCAATACATGATTCATTATCACTCCATAAAATCAACTTATGTATAAATGCTCAATAATTACATCCTAATTGAATCGCATTTCGAAAGTCACAAAATAGGGAAATACATTGTGGATATTTCATGCACCGAAAAGTCATAACTTTAACTTAAATTTTTTACTTGTGATATTTATCGTCTTTATTTCTTACATATTGGTAATTGATGTAGGAATTTCTGGATTGATGTAGGAATTTCTGGATGTCACAGCTGGCCCTCTCCATTAAGATTTACAAAATTGTCCTTCTCCATAAATTAACAAATCACATCATTAATCCATGTGACAGGTGATCATGGTCCTTCATCTTAATCCAAGCTATCCATTGCGACATGGCATCAATGCAAAAAATTTCGACTGGAAAAAATTCAGGAGAGTTAAAATTGGCTAATGGGAACTTTGTTAGAGAAATCTCATTTATTGTTTTGAAGCTGACAAAACATTTCCAAAAGTCTAGTCTAAAGACTTGCAGACTCAAGTATTATAGTCTGAAGAACTCCAGACCCTATTATCAAAGTTTGAAGACCGCCAGACTTTAATCTTAAAGTCTGCCCTCACTGACAATTTTCAGACCAAAAATAAAGACTTATCTAGATATAGGATTACTTTCAAAAATTTGATTCGTATGGTTTTTGGAAGACCTTATGGCTGGATATAGCATTTACTTGATTGATTGTTCTTATTGGAATCAATTCCGATATGAAGATCTTTTTGAAGGCAAACAAACTTGGAAGGTTCTACTTATGGAAACCAAGATCCTGATTGGATGGGCAAGCGGGATTGATGGGCTTTCATCACATTCCTAAAATGACTTGAGATCCCCTTGATTGATTCTGTCCAACTGGTAGATTGGAAGAACTCCTTTGGAAAGTGCCAACGATCATGACGGTATAGAGGAGTATTTAAGGCAGACTCTCAAGTTATTCGAGGAAGTGTGTGAAAGAAAAATTTCAAAGTCTGAAACTTTCTAATTATTTGCTTTCTCATTCATCAAGCTCAAAACTGTATACAGAAGAAAGAAACTCTTAGTGAGACTTTGTGAGAAACCAAGAGAAACTCTTCACTAAGAAAGTCGAAATCACAAGCTGTAAAATCTCTTTTGATTCATAGTGAAATCCAGCCAGTGGGCTGTCAGCGTGGGAAAGTGGACGTAGGCTTGATCTAAGCCGAATCACTATAAACTTTGTATTTTCAATTCTCTTCCTTAAACTCTTTTATTCGTTCGTAAATTTATTTAAACCTATTCTAGTCTATTACTTTGTAGATTCCATTTCAAAAGAAAAAGTTTTAATAAACGTTTTTGCAAAAAATTTCCTCTAACACCTATTTACCTCCCACTTTTTTATTAGCCCTTACAAACTTTACTTAGCAATTAAGGTTTTGATTTCAACCATAGGTTCAAGATTACATTTTTTTTTTGTCAAAATCAAGATTACATTGGAGGGCTAAGATTTAAGGCACAAAAGAGTATATTTCTCTTGATTAATTTTTGAGCGGCAATAAAAAGGGGGGAGTTCTTCAACCTCGGGAATCTTATTTTGTCCGTAGCTTGTTTCTTGTCATGAGGAGCTCTCTTCTTCCGTGGCGACCATCTCACGTTGCTATGCTCCGTCGTGTCCGCACCTCCTACTCTTGATCGCCATCTTCAGCATAATCTAACGTTAAGATCTCACGGTCTCTCTTGAAGAAAGCTCTCTCGCTTATGGGTCAAGCTCAGAACTGAAGAATGTCTCTCTCGTCTGAAAATGTCCGGAGGAAGCGAACCCTCTCAGTTGCCATCCAACACTATCTGACGCCCACTGGATTGCATGCTCGCGTTCAACTCTTACCGACTCTGCTTTGTTTTCCGATGAAGAATGCTTGAAGAACTTGGATTTTGTTCAAGGCTTGTTCATTGGCATCATTCACTGGCGATGACTTTCTTTATTGATTTCAACCCATCGTAGCCATCTCCGACGGATGCCATCCAATATTCTCAAGTCGTGCAGTTTCACCCCTGTTTTACTCTATGTACTGATCCAAGACCTCAAAGAGCCTCATCCTTGCTTGATCTGCTTTTCACCGGAGATGATCCTCACCACTGAAGCATCTAAGAATTTTTCAATCTGCACATTGTTTGAAGCTAAAGCTCAAGCTGCGACCAGACACCCCTGCTCACTCCTATTTTAATGGGGAAAGTTCGAAGCAGTCCTTTCTCCCTGATTGTTTTGTTATTGGCTCTGATCCTCGCCGGTGAAGCCCTCCAGAAAATCCTCCTGCCAGTTGAATGATCGATAGTCACAGCAGTTCATCATTATCGCCGGCATTAGTGCTGGAAGAAACGCTGGATTTGCTTTGTTCTCCCCTACTCTACTATCAGAGATCTCGCAGTGACGACATTATGCTTGAAATTGTTCGTTGCCTGTGATTCCAGATACCGGCACTAGTTGAAGTTCCCTTTATTGATTTAATCACTGATTGTAGCTCCATGTTCATTCAGTAACCAGGTAACTTCCATCATCTAACGGTTTTATTTTTCCTATTTTAATGAGATACAAGGCTGAGTTACGTTGGAATCACTCATGGTAAATCACTAGAATCTGGAGTGTTGTTTGACGATTCGCAAGGATACTGTTGTTTCACTGTTAGTTTTAGATTAAAAATTACTTTGAATTTATGACCAGATCCAATGCTTGTCAATGCGCACACATTGTTTGTCAAAATGTCCCTTAAGCAAAGCTATGAAGTAACTCGTAATTTTGTGTTTCATGAGGATGCGTTTGTGTGGATTGACAAGAAGAAGTTACGCTGCATTTGGTCATCCGGATTTCTAAACAGGATAAGACTAAATAGGATAAAATGAGAAAGCTAGGGATTTCTTCATATCCTATCAATTGTTTTGTGAATTATAGATTAAAAGTCAGATATCCTCATATCTTGTCCTCTCTGCTATTTGGTGAACTATAGATTTAAAGTTGGATATTTTTTAAAAAATAATAAGAACATTAGGCAAGTACAAATTTGTAGGTTAGATATTTGTAGAATCATCCGAAACAATATATCTTTTTCAAATTAACAAATTCCCATCGAATTTCATGATTACACATTGTAATAATCATTTCCATTCCTTTGGTTACCCACTTCAATATCAAACGTTTTTAGAATAACCTCAATTTCAATTTGTTCACTTTGAAATAAGAATTCTTTTTCTCTCTTACAAGTTTTTCATTTATTTCCATTTTCTTATAAGGCCAATAACAAATCAAACAAACACAAGCTGCTGTTTAATACATGAACCATGTCTCCTACAAACTCAAAAACAACTCAATATAACTAAAATCATGAACACTAAATGTAAGACTCTAAAGTAGATATCCAATTGGAACAAAGTTTAAAGTACTAATCCGATACAACTTCATTCTTAATACCATCTTTGTCTCTGTATTTGGCAGCAAGCATCAGCAGCTAAGTATTCTATCAATGGATGGAACAATTTTTGAGAATGATACACGACAACGAGTGACAATGAGTCAACAAGAGCGAGTCAAGTAAAGGAACAAAAAGAAATCAAACTATTGGACAAAATGATAAAAGAGTAATTTGGAAACAGATTAAATAGTAGTCAACTTAAAAAATCATATGATTCCAATAAATGGCATAAAGAACATTGTTCGATTTGATGTTAATTGTCATAAAACAACAGGGAGACTATGTGACATCTTGATTTTCAGGTTTAGATTTTGATTGGATAAGTTGAGCCTTTCATCGGCGCGACTGTATCGCTTTTCTCTGAGATGGCCACTCACGAGATAACTAGTCTATCAGGTGAAGCCGTTAAGAGATTTTCATTCAACAGATTTGAAAATTCGACCAAAAATCGACTGCTCGACCGTGCTAGTCTACAAGGGTCATTACGGCACAATTAAAAATCAATTAGTGATCGGAGATAGGTCGATTCGACTAAGATGTGTGATCAAAGTGTGGGTGATTCCCCTTAATTGCAAAATTCTCGTCGATCAGCGCTAGATCGATTTTTTATCGTTTTGGGTACCTTGTGTCCATCTTTGAAGCCTCGAGAATTTTACAACCACTGAGCGTCGCCAATGTGTCGAAGAGGTATGTTGTGACTCGAAGAAAATCTACCACAAGTCAATTGCACCAAAAATTTCTAAAAGCTACTCGATAAGCTAGGTCAAGCTAAAGTCGCGTCAGATTGAAATTAACCGCGAATTTGAACCCGATTTCAGAAATTGAAAGTTCTGTCATGTCACGAGTCATTTTAGGAATGTTGACTCATCTTTCAAGAAATTTTCGGCGAGTTCGGGATTTTTACGGAAAATCGATTCGGAAAATAACGGAAATTCGAATGGGCCAGTTTGAAGGGATTTTTGGCCTCCTGTGTAAACCACTTGGTGAAAGGAAGTTGTGTGGGCTTTTTCTTCAACAAGATCGGACATCAATCGGAGAGGTTTGTTAAGAAATCGGATTCTGGGAAGAAAGGAATTAGAATTCGGAATTGAGAGAAATTCATAAGTTTGAGGGACGGTCTTATTTTGGCCTTCAACTGGACTTCAAATTGTGCAGGTTGGTGTTGAAATTGGTCTTGGATGACCAATTGATAATGTTAGTTGAAGGTGAGTTGAAGATAAGAAGGATTAAACTCTTGTTTAATTTATTTCGTGGACTTCAAACCCCCTCCCTCCTTCGGTCTCTCTCTATTTCCCTTTTTCTTTTATTTTTCTGCACATCCTTTGCCCTTTGGCCGACAGCCCTTGCATTAGTCTTCATTTTCCTTTTCTTCCTTTGACCTTGTGGGCTCCACCTTGTCTTTTCCCCCCCTTCGGTTCCCCTCTCTCTCACGTCTCTCGCACGCCTCTTTCTCTTTCTCCCTCTTCTCTTTTTCCTTTTTTCAGCACGTTCTCCTCATGGCCGATCGTCCGCTGCTCCCTTATCCCTCCCTTTCGGTCTCTCTCTCTCTCTCTCTCTCTCTCTCTCTCTCTCGCATGCCAAGCAGATCGAACCCCTTCGCTGCTTCTGCCTTTCCGTTTCATTGTCACCTTCGGCCTCTACATTTCTTTCATTTTTGTTCCAGCGAAGTTCCCTTCCCCCACGTCCCTGCTGCCGCTTCCTCTTCGGCTATCCCCCAACCAAAGCCAACCTCCACGCATGTTCTCCAGCGACTTCGCAGCAACGTCAGCCATCTCCACCCCTCAGTCAACCACCAGCAGACTCGCCCCCCTATCCAGCGACGCCGCAGCTCCTCCCGTTTCTGGTTCGGCCCAGCTCAACCCGTCAAGCCGAGCCCGCACCTCCACCTGTGGCCGTCAAAGTCAGCCAAGTCGCACCCATCCAGCTGCTGTTTTCATTCCCTCGAAACCGAAGCTGTAAGGTTAGCAGCACTGGAGCAGAAAACCCAGCTCAACCGTGGGTTTGCAGGGCCGATTTTGGCCTGTCCTGACCCTGCTTGGTACCGCCGCTTTGGAGCTTGTGGCCCGTCTCCATGTCCCCGTCGTTGTGGTCTGAACGGATCGTTAATCAAGTGAATTTAACTCACTAATCCTCACTTAGTAAGTTAATTATACTTAAGGGTTGATTAGTTTAGACTAAGTATGGTTTAAGTTGATAGTTAGATTAGATTAGCAATTTAATTAGTCATTATTGCATGTTAGGTGGTTAGATAGTGTGATTAGAGCCTAGACAAGCTTTAGTATTTATCTAGAGTGGTTCGGAAATTTTCCAGATCGGTCTTGGCTTTTAATTAGGCTTTACGGGCCTAAGTTCTATTTATTGGCATTTATTAATTATTTTCCGTAATTATTTAATTATTTAATTATTTTCCGGAAATTAGACCGGGAAAGTCGGTGACCGGAATTTTATGCTAATTGTAGTGGTGTATTTGGTTTATTTAATTGACTATTATCTTGTGCAAATTGAGTGTGTTTTGCAATTTTGGGTATTTATCCCAAAATTATTTAATTTCAGTATTTAATTAGAAAATTACCCGGCGTCGATTTACAGTGCCAAAAATGTTTTTATCCACTATATAAATGATGGGAATTTTGAAAGTAAAGATATTAAATTTTTGGCTGAGGCCGACCGTGTACCCACACACGATTATTTTATCGGGTACTGTTAATACGAAGAAAATAGGCCAGGACATTATTCTATTTGAGGAATTTGATTGTGAAATACCATGTCTTAGGCCGTAGATGAACAATCGTGTGAGGATTTGACTTAAGTTGAGATAACCACCTCATAGAGGTCGTGCCCATTGGGCCGTAATCAACCGCTGAAGTATGGCTGTGCTCATCGAGCCGTAATTAATCACCTCATAGAGATTGTGCCCATTAGGCCGTAATCTACCGCCTATGGAACAGGCTATGCCTGTTGGGCCGTAATTCACTGCTGAACATTTAGTAGGCCGTGCCTGTTGGGTCGTAATTAATAGTTGAAGTGAGTAGTTGAAATGACCGTGTGATGATCCTGATGACATGGAATCGATTAGGTCGATTGATTGATGATTCGATCTAATTTAATGATTTGGTTTGTTGATGTGATTCAATGAATTACAAATTATATTGACTTGCGGGAAAAGGCTAAGGTCAAGGTAAGTCCTCTAATTCATGTTTGTGCTTAAGTAGCCCTAAGTGCGTACTTCCTTCCTAGTCGGGTCTTAGAGGGTGAACTTGCTGAGACGTCGTCTCACTCCGTTGTGGGATAACATTTTCAAGTCCCTAAAGTGAAGAATCCCGAAGCTTAAGGCGAAAGGGTCAAGAGCATAGATAGCTCAGAAGTTCTTTTTGAAGATAGACTTCCTATACTTAGACCCCAGAATTGGCCTCTGTTTGTAAACCAAATTGTGGATTTTAATAAGGATCTAATTTGAAAATTGTGGCCCTACTTTTCTATCCCGTCTTCTTGTTATCTGGGGATTTATTTATTCGTTCCCGCATGCGTATTAAAATGAATAGGTCGGTGATGCGTCCTAGGACGTCGCTATTTAATCGACCGCGGAGGGATGGGCACGTGCTCGGAGGATTAGGGCGTGACAGATTACACAAGAAACCTATTACTTAAAGATAAAATTAGGTACTACTTTTCCCTTCCAACTAGCAAAATTCACAGCGATCCATCACTCATTCTCTTCTCTCATCTCTTGGACAAGTAATTCCACAAATACTTTCCTGTCGTCTCCTTGAAATCCCAAAAAAGATGAATATTCTTAGGATCCTTGGCTATTTTTCTACATAATTTTATTCTATCCATGGTACTTAGAGACATTTGAAGAAGCTACTCATTGATTTTTCGCTTGTCATTATCCAAATCGCTAGCACGTCCTATGCAGCTAGTGATCATCTCCATTCTCTTGTTAGCTTTTTCCAAGAATGAGTCAAAAGATCTTGCTATCTCAACTAAGCTGGCAACCCATTTGTCACTTGCTTTAGCCTTTTTGTTTCTTGAAGAATTAGAAACATTTTGTGTCTAAGAAGATGATAGTTGTGGTAAGTTTTGACTTACACCATTGGTTGTCACATTATCATGATTTTCACCTTCTTCATGATCTACAACCGCATTCTAAAGGGTCTTCACTAAGATTTCCCTTGGCACGGTCTTTTCCAAATACGGTTGCTAATTGATCATATTGAGGGAAGGACTTCCCTCTCAAAGAAGTAGCTTCTGGATAGGTCTACAAAGAAAATATATTATTTTGTTATAAATGAAACAATTAATAAAGAAGAAAAATGAGAAGAAGTGACACAAACATTGCAATATTTTTGCCAACTATCCTTAGAATGAATATCAACACAATGTTTTTCATGGTCTCATCCAAAGCTACTTTGATCCCTCAAGTCATATATCTGATTATACAACTTCTTCAAGTTTTTCATTTTCAACTCGATGTCAAAATTACTCTTGATGCCAGAACCAGGGAACTTTTCTTTAAACCACTTCTCTAACATAATCATGTAATCACTCTTAAAGACGTTATTAGTTTTCATTCCTCATGCAACTAGTTCTTCAAGACCATCTAGAAGTGCATTTTCTTCATCTATTGTCCATACACGTCGATCTCTCTTTGTTCCCCTTTATTGAGTTTGACTGAAATGACTACCTTCCATTCCTAAACATCTCTTTACAATTTCAGAAAATTTAATGATTGATGATAGCACGGTAGAGAAAATTTAATGATAGAGACAATATATTACTTCAAATTTAAAATGACAAAGCCATAATGCAAACATTATAATATTGAAAAAGAAAAAGATCATGAGTGGTGGTGTTTTATTCGTCAATCCTACTCCACCGATAGAATCCACATTTTCATAAGCCTTGAATCAGCGTAGATGCAGATAACTGGATCAGAGCAATGATATCGAGTTACCATTTGCAAGTCCTACTCTGACCTCTCTCCAGAGGAAAAAAATGGTACATCATAAGTTTTCCTTTATATACAGAAAATAAATGTGATGACTTGTATGAGCTGAGAGGAATGATGCTGGCAAAAAATCAGGAGCTGGTTCATTCGGAATTCTTTATTTTGGTGGGAATTTCACTTTGCATCATCAAGTTTTGAAAAAACCACATTACATCCTCCATCTTAAACTAATGAATGTAAAGAGATTATCCAAAAATAGAGGAAGCGGAATCAGATTCATCACCTCAAAGTAATGTGAGAATTGAATTATGGGTCAGTTATGTAACAACTCATGTGGTCAAAAAGGATTCTCTAAATTAATGCAATTGGGCATAACTCAATGCACTGTGCAACAGCTTATAGGTTGCCTCAATGAAATGGATCAAACCACTACCCTTTAACTAGTTGCCCATGCATTTTCAATTAGAGACCCGAAAGTCAATGCCCTTGTCCACCCAATTCATTCAAGTTCGACGAAAGGAATAATATGACCATAAGCACCCCAACCCCACCCTAAAATGGAAAAAAGGGTAAAAAAGGAAGGGAAAAAAAAAAAGCAAGCCCCAATGACCAACAATTTTTAAAATCATGAGTGCGATTGTGCCAAGTGGCAGTTCAACTGGAACATGTAATTTGGTATGTTACCACGAAAAGAAGGTGAGAATGCGCCACTTTAAACTACAGGCAACCAAAGTGACTTCACTACTGCACAACCCAAGGGCAAACTGTAAGTTAGAATTGCTTAAAGTGGAAGTAAATACTCCCCTCGTAGGATAGAGAAGCCAATCGCTAGAATAATTGCCATCCTCTACAATTTTTCGTTATTGCTTATTATGAAAAATAGGTGCTGCAAATGCATAATCACAATTCTGACTACTAAAATTTCACTTCCAAGAACAAGTTCTCCAATCAACCAGGAAAAATGCCAACAGAACTACAATTTTGACCTACGTAAGCCCAAAACATAGATGAAGCAAGAAAACAATCCACAACCAACCTTAGGGCTATTTTGGAAGTCAACGTTAGTGAGACAGAGAGCGTGATTATTTACCTTCGCAAGTTCATCCCTTCTGTAAACTTTTGATGTGAACTGGAGAGCTACCGAGAAGAAGGCTTCAATGTCAACACTTTGGAAATGAAGGAGTCAGAGTCGTCTAGGTGAATGGAGGAGAAAGAAAAGAAAAATGCAGGGTTTTATGTTTCTGATAAAAGAAATCCTATCCGAGCTTATCTCACCCCCTTGGATTTTTTTTATTCGGGCTATATCACATTTATATCCAACTTTTCCTATCCTAGACAGCTACCAAACATGGGATAAGATAAAACATATCTTATCCTGACTTTTATCCAGTCGATCAAACGCAGTCTTAAAGTAAATGTGTTATATGTATTACAATTACATTGGACAAAGTTTGGAGATTTTGGTGTTACAAAAAAAAAAATTAAGTTAAATATGTCACAATGAGCAAAGTTTGAGGTTTTTGACAACTTTTACTCAATAAGATAATATAAAGGCTTGAGATGGGTGTTAACAGATATGGGCTGGTTATAGTTTTAAGTGAGTTTGGGCCTGATTTGGTTTAGAAAGTTTGGGCTTGGCTTAGTATAGATAGATTTGGATTGGTTTTGTTGAATCGGGGCTTTGTCTAATTAGAGAGGGGGTAAAACCCAATATATTAGCCCAATTTCGTATACATGGTTTAGGTTTGCGAGACCAGCACCCATACTCTGACCAAGCCCTAGGGGCCTGGCCCGAGTCGCTATTTCTAGAAAATAAAATAATAATAAACGAAAAAAATTAAAAATCCTAATATAGAAAATTGGAAATTTGGTTAGAAAATTAGGTTTTGATTAGATCATTGGATTTAAGCATTATATTTCACTTCATTAGAGTCCATATAATTAGGAAAATTATATTCCTTAACTTTTAATGTAATCTGTGTCTTTACTTGATTGATTAATGATTTGTGTGTTTATGTTAGATTAAATTGTGGATTCTTAGTTTATTTTAGGATCTTTGAGATTAGTTAAGCTAATTAGCCTCAGTGCACGCTTAATTGGCTTTGCTTGGGTTTGATTTGATGATTGATTGCCTTCAATTTTGATTAGTGATGCATGATTCCTCCACGGGTAGATTAGGAATGTGGATTAGAATTTAACTAGCTGCTTAGTGACTTAACCCATGGTGTGATAAGCTTCAAAATGGGGGTTAATGATCACGTAGCGATAATTTGTCAATACTAGTTATATGAGGTGAATGGGAAGATCAAATTCCCGAACCGAATTCAAGTTGATTGATTTTTAATTGATTGTGCGAGCTTGTTAATCGCTTGAATTGACTGGTTGCATGTGCGATTGATCATGATTGGAGACCGACGGCCGGTGGCCAAGAGCATTGGAGGTGGCGGCCAAGAGTCCAAATGGTGGTTTGTGGCCAAACAAGAAGGAGTTTAGGTTTAGGATCATTAGCCCAGCTTAGTACTAATTAGTCTAGTTTAGCCGATAGACTTAGATTCTAATAATCGAATTAGCTTAGAAAATTAAAAAACCAATTAGACTTAGGGACCAGTTTTCATAATCAATGATTAGTCTCGTATAGTTTAGTCTCATCACCATAATTAAAATAAGCAGAACTCTATGCTCACTTTAGAAATAGGCTTGGTCTCTAATTTCAAGCTTTTGGGGTTCATGTTTCAAAGCTTACAAGAAGGCAGTGTATATTTTTTTTCCTGACTTAGTATCGTGTTAAGCTCATGGGGGCTCATGTCCTGAGGTTTATAACGAGGCTATGTAATTTTCTTTGCTCAACTTATATCAAGTTTTCGTTACAATGCTCTTATTTCACATTTTCAATACTTTGAGTGTTTAATTCCCACACACTTAAATTAAAGTGAATGTTTCTTTTCCTTGTTAGAAATGGTTAGGATTATCCCTTCGGAACATAATAAGCCCCAAAAAGAGCATTTATATGAATACATAGTGACTCAAAGACCGTTAGGATCATAAATCGGTAAAAAGTTGCTTGACCACGTAGATGAACAATCCCATCAAGTTATAGGTACCGAAAGGGCGCCATAAAGACAATTAGCATTATTAAGTCCTCAGACTTAGAAAATCTCTAATTACATAGAAAACAAGACAAAAAAAAAAAATATCATGTCTCGCGTGTCTCGTTTGGTTTCTAGTCAATCATGAAAAGGTTAATGGTGACTCCTAGAATCCTTTAAGCTAAATTGAAAATTAAAATGAAATCCAACGTCGGGTGAGGTTTGAATTTGGCAGAACCTACACCTAATCGAGGGCTGTTGGCTCCCATTAGGGAATACCGAGTGTTGCGACACGAGGGAGTAGGTGAACGATCACCAAGTATAATGGATAGTGGAGGCAGCACCAAGGATAGTGGAGGCAGCACCGAGGCAGCACTAGTACAGTGGAGGCAGCACCGAGGCAGCACCGAGTGATATGGTAAGGGGAGGCTGCGCCACCCACTCATCGTTCGTCTGATAGGGCCGAGATTTTTATGGGACATAGGCAACACGTCGACGGATAGCATTAAAAAAAAAGGGACAGCATAAAGATTTGGTGCCCTACAGACATTGGGAAGTCTACTTAATGGAGGCCATACATTACCGGTTTTCGTGTACAAGGTCAGCCCACGTCAGCTCGGAAAATGGCAAACCTGGAACGCTACACTCAGAATGTGCACGAGTCATATATAATTGGAAAAAACACTCGAAGACGCTCAACGTCATACCCGGTTTGCAATTTCCCGAGTTCTTTTGGGCTTTCAGTCGATCAGGAGAGGACAGGCAAAAATTGCCGGAGAGGAGTTTGAGATCAAGTGTGAACTGGGGCGATCGAGATTCTATGGGGTTGTTGTTGACCAAAACTTTAGCTGTTGGGCCCGAGGTTGTAAAACTACGATGTCTTTTTCTTAAAAGTATAGAAGAAATACAGTGGAAAAAAAAAATGAAAGCAAGATGACGTAATACAGACGTTTCCGATTAGGGGTTGAGTCGCACATATATTGGCGCAATTCAATAGCTGATCTTCACAAGATGCACATATGGCCCACACAAAATGAACCCTAGCTATTAATGAACTATCATGCTCATTGTATATATCTGCAGAAGGAACACGGCGAGAATAAGGAATGCAGTATTACATTATTTATTTATTTATTATTTCTGGAGGCTTCAACTCCCATTGTTGTCGGTGAACTTGACCCCTGAAATGAAAATGCATGATGAATTCATTGGTGAAATTCAGGTGTCAACATAATTATTGTATATATCAATACACGCGAAACAGACGTTTCTGATTAGGGATTGAATTGCACCTATATTGACGCAATTCAATAGCTGATCTTCACGAGATGCACATATGGCCCACACAAAATGAACCCTAGCTATTAATGAACTATCATGCTTATTGTATATATCTACAGAAGGAACACGGCGAGAATAAAGAATGCAGAATCACATTATTTTTTATTTATTTTATTATTATTTCTGGAGGCTTCAGCTCCCATTGTTGTCAGGGAACTTGAACCCGGAAATGAAAATGCATGATTGGTTGATTAGTAATACTTAGTAATTTAACTAAATGCTAAAGGCATGAGCGAAAGCCATGAAGATGCCGCTTGAGGAGATGTCGATAGTTTGCAGAAAGGATTAACATGCGATTGTGGAAAGCAGTCATGGAGCTTGAAGTTGAGCTTATCGATGGCTACGGAGTTATCACCACTTACAAATAAGATGAAGGTGGAATTACGAAGCATGATCAAGGACATTGCGGTTATAATTTCAAGTTTTAATATTAACCACTTAGAAGTAGTTATGTTGGTTAATAGGCTATATAAGCTGCGTTGAATCATTTTAATGGCCCTCAATAATCGTGAACACAATTACGTACTTTTCTATCTATCAATTTATTTTGATATGAAAACTTTTCATATATCAATTTATCAATTTCTAGTAGTTGCATTTATCCAATTCGTAGATTTAGTTAGCATGGATCCTGGTTACGTTTCCATATTCCTGTCCAAATTGCCATTGAACCAGAATCTAAGCCGAAGATTGCCCTTTGGTGAAAGATATTTAGTCAATTGGAACTACTCCCAGCGATACAATGGGACCATCATTATTCGGGAATTGAGGACCATCACTTCGAAAAAGTTTATCCAGAATTTAGGACCCACAATTTTGATAAAGGATGTTCAGGATTAGGGGTGAGCATGGTTCTGGGATAGAATCAGGAACCGGAGAGCCGAGCCAGTGGGAACCAAGTGAGAGATGCTCTAGTTCCCGGTTCAACTTTTGAAGGAGCTGCTGGCTCCCGATTCCTATGGGAACTGAGAACCGTACAGGGAACCAGAAATTGAACCAGGAATCGGGATATGGAATCGGAACTAGATCGAGAACCCTAAAATCCCTAATTGTCTTCCCTAACTCGCATTGTTTTCTGTGGTGTGTTCCTTTCCATTTTTCATCTTTGTCTTTATACATTTTAACTCCTTTTTATATAACTAATGAGTGGATATTTTGTTTAATCTCCTCTTTTATTAGACATAGATTGTCTTTGCAAGGAGATCATCATCTGTAGATAGAGTTTATCCGTTGAAGCGGAATGAATTTATATGGTGAGGCTTTCTAATAATTGTTTTTAGTTTAGTTAATAGTAATTTTAAATTTAAAACCGTTATTAAGTGATTACTATGATGGTTGTTTCTTTTGATTTTAGGTGGTTAGAATTTGGAGCACTTTTTCATGGATAATTGAGAACTGAAGTTCTCTAATTTAGGTTTTATATTATGTGTTTTGAACTTTTTATTGTTTATTTGATTTTACGTATTCATCATTTGTGGATTGTTGCTATTGACAAGTGAGAAGCATTCATCTTTGTAGTTGTGTTCATTTTCGTTTTACTTAACTAAAAATGAGAAAAAAAATGAAATTTGTTTGACCCTGTAACTAACCTTGGAACTTGTGACAAGGTAGATTCCAGGTTCTAGGTTCCAATGAGTAGGTTTTAGATTTTGAAAAATGAAGAACTTGTACTAGAGGGTAAGTTTCAATTTCTAGGTGAAACCTGTAAGAAACCTGAAACCTCCCATCTCTATTCGGAAGTCTAGGACACTTTCTGCTCAGCAGAACAGCCACCACTCTTGTTCGCCTACTGCTCCATCCATGATTCTATAAAAAGGAAGGATTTCGCATCTCGCCTACAACATCACAACATTCGACTTCTCTCCACCTACGATCATTAGTTCTCTTTGCCTGCACGCCCACCACCTCGGCGGAAGCAATGAGTAAGCTCCTAGAAGCGATTGGTAAGGGATTGTGATTTCGAGATAATGACTGTACGTGAGGAAATTCCTATCTTCGTGACAATATTCTGAATTCAAGTTGTCCACCATTTCCACGAATCACTATGGAATTCCCACGACTCTATAATCTCCAAGTACAGACAAATTGTACATGGACACCTTTCTGTCATGACGATTACGTATGAAGTAGGTGTCAACTAGACATTACAAACAACTTGCATGAGATTGGATTCTAGTTTCTGCTGTCATACTACAAGTTAGGGTTTTCATCTATATTATCTTCGTTCGTTGGTCCGCTATTCCGGAAATTTGTCTATAACGCGTTGCACCATCGGAATATGTCTCATGCATTTAATTAAAATTAGAGGAGACTAGGTGATAAAGGATGTTTCTTTGGTGGACACCATCAAGAAACTTCACAGATAGACGGACTCTAACAGCAGGATTATTGACAGATACTTTACTTGTAATTGAAACAGGGCTCAAGGAGCCTAAGCGTCAAATCTATAACAGGTCTGATGATGAAACCATATTTCTGATTCCCTTCCGTGCAAGTCTTGATAAGAACGATGAAGAGCTTTTCCCAGTCGACCGTGACCTGGTAGAAAAAATCCAGGCGAGAGGTTCTATAGAAGTGAACTGTAGCAAGTACAACCTTGGGAAAAAAAACCCCCACTTCCAGATCTATATCCTTTTTCGTGCTGGTAAAGATATTTCGAGTATTCTCGAAAAAGATAAACCGAATTGTGTTAAACTCGCAGAAGGTGAAAAAGCCTATATTTATAGTCAACTGGCTGTCCAGCTTAAGTGGTACTTTCGCCATGATAAACGCCAGGGCATTGTAGTGCCCACCGATGCTAGTCAGGTAGTTATTTCAAAAAATCTGAAAAGCTTTCTTGGTCGGTCTTTGCTGCTTTTGTTCGCTCCTTCGACATACTTCCCAGATGAATAACCTTTTCCAAATGCTGCTGGCACTCAGACTGAGTTTGAACTGCGATCTCTGAGAGATGAAGTGGAGAAATTGAAGAAGGCCGTTGAAGCACTACAGAAGACAATCGCAGACCTTGGGAATCGTTTACCGAAGTAATGCGACAATCCTCTTTGTGTGACATCCAAAAATTTCCATATTCGATAATAGTATTTTGGACTAATTTCCATGACTGAATTGCTAGGAGTACTCGGTCGTGAGTGTGGATGAGATTCATGACAAGTATGAACTTACTTACGTATATTGGTGAGTTTCATGACAAGTATGGAATATATGAATAGTGGTGGTGGAATGCATGACATTTATGAATTCACTTGTGTATGTGGTGGATGAATTTGCCTATGCATAATTCTTGTGTATAGTAGTGAGCCACTAGGTGATGCTGGTGCATCATGAAATATTATGCCATGTACTATACTTGCTTCTAAATGATTGATCTTATGCCATGTTATTTTCCATCGATATTTATCGGCATATTATGATAGAAAAGAAAGAGAACTTTTTTATGCATGGTTATCTTGTATTGCCTTGAACACATGTTATTTGATTGGTGCCGGGTTGAGTATTAAGACGATCTCCTACCTTAGACCTAGAGATTTCATTTACTAAACTTCAACTCACTCCTTATTTTTTCAATGTGTAGGATGGTTCCTTTGTGATATGATGGTGGAAGAAACGGGGTAATGCATGATATCATCAACTCCTAAGTTGGATGATGGCTCTATGGAATAGTACCGGAGTAGTAGTATTAGTGGGCCCATAACCCACAGGTCTAAAGATTATATGTTTTAATAATAAGTACTAGTATTTGTATAAAGAAGAAGAATATGTACTAAACTCGTGCGACTTTCTTATATGGTATGTTGTGATGAATTTTGTAATGCTTTCGCATGCGTAATTATAATTATGAATATAAATGGAAAGGACATGTGTAGCGCGTGATATGCTAGGGACTTCCCACCCTAAGCCAATCGGGACCCTTCTTTCTTGACCAATACACCTTCCTCATCTTGTTTGCACCAAAAAATGTCCAATTTTTAGTTATTCTCGACATGTGATTGGCAATGTGAAGGAATCAACAAAAGTGGAGTAAAATTCTCGAATGCAACCGTCAAGATTAGTGAAGTCTATCTAAACCTTTGTTTGTAACCTCCTTTTATAACTTCTCTTTGTCACTTCACGTAACCACTAAGTAGTTATTTCTTTGTAGTAACCATTTGTGACCTCTGTTTGTAATCTCTTTTTGTAACTTCTCTTTGTAACTTTTTGTAACCACTTGGAAGTTATTTATTTATAGTAACCATTTCTAACCTTTGGTTGTAACATCGGTCAAATGTAAGCTTTAAATAGCCATGTTGTACTCTTTTAAGGCCCCTAAAAAAATCAATCAAAATATTATCTTTTAATTATTTTTACTTTTCTGCACCGTACTTTATTTTCCCTTAGCTGTAACTTTCCGATTCGCATCATCGATTATATTTCGACATGTATCTTTATCCTAGGTAGGTGTGTTGATTAAATTATGATGTTACATCTTTGTACATTCTCAAGCTTTGTCGTCCATTAAATTTCAGCACAGTTTATACACATTTGTTGCTATGAAAGTGGTTGTACTTTCAAGCCTTGTCATTGATTAAATTCCGACATGATTTATATATAATGTTCAGTTTCAAATTTGAAATAAAAGTTTGCAATTATTTTTTGTCTGCCTAGAAATTTCCTGTCCAAACTCGCTACAAAATTTGTCTCTCATTAAAAACCTACAAACGACTTTTGGTAAAAATATTTTGTTGTGGAAAAACTTCCGGCGAAACACATTCAAATTATTTTGAACATATCTTGATAGATTGTTGGAAACTGGTTATGGATTGTTTTTTAACATTCTGATCTGTTAATGAATCTGCTGTTAAAGTGGTTTGCTTTATTACTTTCTGTTTAATGCTAACAAAAGGGAGAGAAGTAATAAATGTAGATATGCAAGGCAAATGAACAAGTAATAGAATCAGAGAAGAATATGATGGTCTAATTTCTTATCAACTACATTTTTCAGAGAATTAATCTCATATGTTTAGAGGCAAGGAACACATATGTGTAATAAAATTAAATTACAGAGAAATAATTTAGCTTGGTTTAACAGCTTGGGCTTGATTTTGTCTATAAATCCCTTCATCCCGGCAAGGCTCTAGGTGGTGAGCTCAACCTCAAGCCTCACAAGCCTTAGGCGAGGCTTGACCTTGCTAGATCCAGCAAGGTGGAGTCGGCGACAAGCAAGCAATGAGCTTGCCCAAGGCCGGCAAGGCCAACAAGGCTCGAGCTCGCCGACCTTGGGCGAGCTTGTTGCTTGCTTGTGGCCAGTCGATGGGGCTAGCAATCGACTGAGGAAGATGGAAAAGAAAAAAAGAAAAGAAAAGAATAAAAATAAATTAAAATTCGAATTTTTGATCATTTTCTCCAAGAAATAAAATTAGATTTTTCATACGAAACGACGGATTTTCAAGTTCATTTTTAAGTTTCGACCAAATATCAGAAAATGACTTCCTAGAAAAACATTTTTCAGAAGTGTCGCATTTTTCACGAAACAAACGAAGCCTTAGATTGTTGTAGGAAGTAAGAGGTGATGATGTGAAAGGAAATATACTCTATTTCATCTTCAACGCAAAAAGTCGCTCACTTGCTGGCCTTCCTCATTGACTGTAACAAGACATTGATTTTTTTTCAATGTTGCTAAATTAATAGAATGGCGATTCAGGATGTTGCGATTGATATGCTTATTGCTTACCAATTTTTCATTGCTTCGCTATATTATATAGAATAGTCCTGGTGGAGATGGCAAATGCTTCCTTTATTGCTTTGTTTACACTGTTTATTGTATGCTTGAGCGTTGGTTGGACAGTTGTATTGATGCATTCAATGTTTCATTTGCAGCAAGAATTACACAGCACTAACTTTCATTTTTTGTTTGGTCAGATCGAAAGCTTGCTAAGGAAGTTCATCTAGGAATCTGGACTCTTGGCATTGAAAAGGGCTAGTGCAACACCTAGAGGGGGCTGAATAGGTGTAATTAAAATTTTATCATAAGACTTAGGAGTAATATATTAACTTTTGAAAATAATTGACTAAGGACGTAAATAGCTTTAAATAGTTATAATGAATAAAACTAAGAAGTTAAGGAAAGAGAAATGGAACACAAGATATATAGTAGTTTGGCTTAGATCAAGCCTACGTCCACTCTCCCACGCTGACAGTCCACTGGTTGGATTTCACTATGAATCAAAAGAGATTTTACAGCTCGTGATCTCGACTTCCTTAGTAAAGAGTTTTTACTGATCTCTCACAGAGTCTCACTATGTGTTTTTCTCTTTTGTGTACAACTTTGAGCTCGATGAATGAAATAACAAGGAACTATGCAAATTCAAACTTTGAAATTCTTTTTTGACGCACTGCTTCGAACAACTGGAGAGTCATCCTTAAATTCTCCTTCATGCCTTCACGACCATTGGCACTTTCCAAAGGAATTCTTCCAATCTACCCGTTGGAAAAAATCAATTAAGATGATCTCGAGTTGTTGAATGATTGGTGATGAAAGCTCGTCAATCATGTTTGCCCATACAATCAAGATCTTTAATTTCCATAAGTAGAACCTTCCAAGTTTGCTCGCCTTTCAAAAGATCTTCGTATGGGAGTAAATTCCAATAAGAAAAATCAAATGATTAGATGCTATATCCAGCCATAAAGTCTTCCAAAAACCATACAAATTGAATCCTTGAAGATAATCCGACATCTGGATAGGTCTTCATTCTTCGACCTGGAAACTATCAGTGAGGGCAGACTTTGAAACTTATGTCTGGCGGTCTTCAGACTTTAACAATAGAGTCTGGAGTTCTTTAGACTATACCACTTGAGTCTGGAAACTTTTGACTGGACTTTTGGAAACTTTTGGACTGGACTTTTGGAAACTTTTTGTCAACTTCAAAACAGTAAAGGAGTTTTCTCCAAACAATCTCCCCATTTTTTATGGTGACAAAACTTTCCTGCAGATTTGAAAACTTTTGACCTGCAAAACAACACTTAAGCAATACATGATATTTATAAAAATAAGTTGATTAGGACCTTAACAGTATCGATTCTGCAACCACAGAAAATATGTTAATCCTGCAAGATAAGATCACTATCCAGCCACAGTCAGTATCACTAGCTTAGTTGCTGCAGACGTCAAAAAGGATTCAAGGCTAAATAGCAACTAAAAGTCCAAAACATGCCAGTCCAAAACCAAAATAAAATACCAAAGTCCAAACCAAACAAAGAGTCATTAAAAGTTATCAAAATCAAACCAAAGTCAAACCAAGCAAAAACTGTTGTGCTCAAAAAGATAAGTCAAGTCAAATCTACACAAATTCTTCCCATTTTTGTCAACAGCAAAAGTGGAGAATAGTTATGAAAGAGTTGAGTAAAAAAGTCATGGTTGCTTGGGGATTCGGACGAGCTGGAATTCCTTTATAGATTTGACAGTGTCCTCCAACTTCTTCAAAGTCTCATTCAGTTGTTGAATATCCTCACCCTTTGCATTTTCTTGCACTTGAAGCTTCAGGGCCTGTAGCTGTTGTTGTAGAGAGTCTGAAGTTGTCTTGAGAACTGTCATCATGTTCTTCATCTCAAACTCGAAACTATATTACTGACCCTTCAATTCCAAAAGGAGATCCAGCAGCCTTTGAAAGGCTGTTGTTGGTTCTGATGTAGCACTGGGTCTAGCTGAGCCAAATCCAGGAGTTTTGAGATGTGAGGGAACATCCGCTGTTCAACCACCAGGACTTGGAAAGGATACCTCAAGATTTGCTTTAGGATATTGAGAGGCATAGACATCATCTGCATCTGCTGGAGATCTACTAACATCACTAGTGAAAACAGGTGAAGAAGTACCTCTTTTGTCAGTTGCTCTCCCTGTTCTGTGCCTTCAAGTGGAGAAAAGAATTCATCTTCCTGTTCTTGTTCTTCTTCAGCACCTGAGTGATGTTTTGCTTTTCCTTCTCCTGCAGTTCCACTCTTTGACTTCTCCAAGTCATCTGTCAAGGATACAACAAGTGTTGGCTCAAATAAGTCATCTTGACCCTCTTCTTCCTTTTGTTCTCTTCCTCTCTCTTCTTCGTCTGTTCTTCCTTCCTCTTCCTCTATTCTCCTCTCTTCTCTTTCTTCATCTTTTTGCTCTATCTCTTCTCTTTATCTGTGCTCTCGGTCCTCTACCTCTTGAAAGCTAACATAACTCTGTAAATTCCTTAAGGCAAAGGTGGAGAGAGTAATGTCATCCTCATCTTCTTCATTCTGCAAGATAAGGGCTCTTCTCTTCTTGGTAGCTTCGCTTATGGGCTCCTTGCCTTTTCTTTTTCCTGCTATAGAGTCTTGTCTTGCCTTGACAGGGGACTTCTCCTTAATGCTCTCTAAAACCTTGTTCAGCTCCTTCAAACACCTCTTAGAAACCATTTTCAGTCCAATCACCATTGGAGCAATGGTTCTGACACATAGAGTAATAAGAAGATGAATTTTGAAATGTTTGAAAAGTCGAGTGATAAGAGCAGTGTAAGGAAGTTGTCCCTTGTCCTTCACCACTGTCCTATACATGTGTATTAGGATAGTGTGAGGCAAAGAGAATTTGAAGCCAATGTTGATAGCGCACATCAACTTCGATTCCGAGTGAGAGACATCAGTCTTTGACGTTGATTTAGGTTTGATGCAGTTGATCACGATCTTGTGAAGCAAGATATTGGAGGCAGTCATTCTAGAGTAAGAAATCTTGCCTTCAGCAAATCTGTCCCGAACAAGTTCCAAGATAGCATGAGCAACAGACACACTGATTGGTTGGAAACTCCCTCTTTCCACCCCAATCACATCAGCCAATGTGTCTACATCGACCACAAATTCTTTGTCCCTAACAGTAAAAGAAAATCTATTCGCATCTAGAAAAGATAGATTTGAATAGAAGTACGCCGTAAGTTCTGGGTAGGCAACAGTCGTCTCAGAGCAAAAACGTTCGAGTTGAAGGAGTGCAAACTTCTCCCTCAGTTTTACTTTTAATGAATCAAGAAAATCAAAGTCCACATTTCTAGGGTTCATAACCCCTCACTTCAGCAGTTTTGAGTAGGTCTTCCTATGATCTTTGGAACGGAATAAATTCGCTCCATCACCACGAATACTTGCAGTAACCCCCATCCTAGGCTGAAAATTCATGAACATCCTTTCATCGTCATCTTTCCCTTCAGGCTGATTAAAGGTACTAAACCGTGGATCGCTTGGAAGATTGGCAAAGGTCAATGCTACCAAACCTACAGGCGCAATGCCCATACTTTTCATTGTTCTCAAAAAGTGAGTCTCATTCATGTACCCTCTCTATCTCAAGAACTCATCAATGAAAGTCATCACAGTTCCACCCTTTTTCAACTTAGAGTAGAGTTTAAAGAGAAATTCGGGTTTCAGCGTTCTTACATGTTCCACGTCCTCCAAAATTTCTTTTTCAGGTTGTTGTTGTGGAGGATCTTGAGTCCTATGTTGAGAAGAGTGACGCGGTTGAGAATGTTGTTGTTGACTTTGCTGCTGCTACTGAGGATAGTCTTCTTCCTCGATCAGATCAAAGTGTGTAGGACCCTCATGCATACGCTGTGGTCCCCTACTCGCGATTCTAGAAGACTTTCTTTGAGAAGACATTATCACTTTCTTTGTGGGATTCCTCAAACTCGATCGTGTAAAAAGGTGAAATCTTTTTGGATTAAACTAGAGAGAAAGTGTGAGAAAATGGAGTTCTGTATTCTAGGGTTTGTGAGTGAAAACGGAGAAGAAGAAAATTGACAGTATATAAAGCAAATAAAACGAAGTATTCCAATCGTCACAAAGGAAAAAGTAAAAACTGCCATTTTGAAAATGAAAAACTGCCATAAATTCAAAACTCTAAAAAGACAATTTCTAAAAATAAGATAAATAAGTAGCAATTCGAAAATAAACGTACCTTTTCAAGACTTCTTCCTAGAATTAAATTACTTGCATTGAAAATGAATTAACTTACAGTCGTATCATTTGGTCATTCTGAGTCCGACCATCTTCAGACTTTAACCGATAGAAGATATAATGTTCAGTCTAGTGCGAATAGACTCAAATAAACTTTTCTCCAGTAGCTTTATAAATATGTCTACCAACTGATTCTTCGAGTCAATAAACTGAATCATAACTTCTCCATTTTGAACATGATCTCTAATAAAGTGATGTCGAATCTCTATATGATTTGCCCTTGAATGAAAAATTGGATTCTTTGTAAGATTGATAGCACTGGTGTTGTCACATTTGATTTCGGTGCACGATTCTTCAATTTCAAAGTCTCTTAGCTGTTGCCTTTTCCACAAGATTTGAGAACAACAACTTCCAAGAGTTACATACTCTGTTTCAGCTGTTAAAAGAGCTATGGTACTCTGCTTTCTTGAAAACCAACACACCAGCTTGTTGCTCAGCAGTTGACAAGTACCAGAAGTACTCTTTCTATCAACTCTGCAACCTGCTAAATTTGCGTATGAAATTCCAAGGAGAGTAAAGTCTCCTTCTTTGGGATACCACAGACCTAGTTTTGGAGTAGTTGCAACGTATTTGATGATGTGTTTTGCAGCACTTAGATGAGATTCTTTGGGATCTGATTGGAATCTAGCACAAATACAAACACTAAACAGAATGTGAGGTCAAGATGCAATAAGGTAAAGAAACGAACCAACAGTACTCCTATAGAACTTCTGGTCAACTTTCTTTCCTCCTTCATCTTTATCTAGCTTCGAAGAACTTGACATTGGTACATCAGTTTTTTTGCAATTTTCTAATCCAAATTTCTTGATGAGATATTCTACATATTTTTCTTGATGAATGAAAATTCTTTTTTTCAATGGTTTGACTAGTAGTTCGAGAAAGAATATTAATTCACCAATCATGCTCATCTCGAATTCATCCTGCATAGACTTAGAAAACTTCTTGCATAGATTTTCATTAGGTGATTCAAAAATAATATCATCAACATAAATTTGAACAAGTAGAAAATCTTTACCTTCTCTTTGAATGAACAAAGTAGTATCTACCTTTCCTTTAACAAAACCATTTTGAGTTAGAAATTTACTTAACATTTCATACCAGGCTCGAGGTGCTTGCTTCAATTCATATAGAGCATTTTTCAGTCTGAAGACTAAGTCTGGCTTTCTTGGATCTTCAAATTCAGGTGGTTGTTCCACATAGATTTCTTCTTGGATGAATCCGTTTAGGAATGCACTTTTTACATCCATTTGAATAGCCTGAAATTTTTATAGTAAGTAATAATCTAATTGTTTCTAATCTCGCTACTAGTGCATAGGTCTCATCATAGTCTATCACTTCTTCTTGCGTATATCCTTTGGCCACGAGTCTTGCTTTATTCCTGACCACTTTTCCTTTCTCGTTCACCTTGTTACTGAAAACCCATTTAGTTCCAACAATACACTTACCTTTAGGTTTAGGAATTAGCTTCCAAACATTGTTGATGCTGAATTGTCTAAACTCTTCTTGCATAGCTTCAATCCAGCTTTCATCAGCCAAGGCTTCTTCTATACTTTTGGGTTCAATTTCATAAACAAGTGTTAAAGTACTAAACTCTTCTCACCTTTTGGATCTGGTGCGTATTCCTTCATCAATGTTGCCAATGATGAGTTCCTTGGGATGACTAGACTTATGCTTCCAGTTACTAGTTGGTTTTGAAGTCTGTTGATCCTCTATTTCAGTTGAATCTTCTGGTTCTGCTTGTTGTTTATCTTCAGAAGTCTAAACCACTTCAGGGAAATAGACTTTGTAAAGTTTGGAGCAGGTTCAGATTCTTCAAGTTGAGTCTGATCTAGTTGATTCTGCATAGATTCTTGAAACTTGACATTCATCGATTCCTCCACAGATTGAGTCTTTTTGTTGAAAACTCTATATGATTTGCTTAAGGTAGAGTAGCCAAGGAAAATTGCTTCATCTGACTTTTCTTCAAATTTACCAGTTCGATCATTTGCATTTTTCAAAACAAAACACTTACAACCAAACACATGAAAATAAGAAACATTTGGCTTTTTCCCTTTAAAAATTTCATGAGTTTTCTCTAGAATTGATCTTAAAAATACTCTGTTAATGATATAGCAAGCTATAGAGATTGCTTTAACCCAAAAACGAGAAGAAATATTTCTCTCAATTAAGATTGTTTTTGTCATTTCTTGCAAAGATCTGTTGACGCCTTAATTTTATTAATTAAGTTTTTATTTTATTTTGTCTTTTCGGATAAATAATATATAAAAAAAACCATATAAAAACAATAAAACAAGGTAAAAACCTCATCGCGCCGTCACTAGGTAGCGGGCTGTCGCCGTTGTCGTCGCCATCGCCTTTCCCCTCTCTGTAGCCCAGCCATCGCTGCCGCCGCCGCCGTCGTCGCCGCTGCACCTCGGTCCTCTCCCTCTTCGGCACCACAATTTGGAAACCCTAGGGTTCCTGATTTTCCGGGTTGCGACTCCGGGTTGTTGGGTCGGACTCGGATCAGGATCCGGGTAGGGATTCCGCAAATTCCGGGGCGGCGGAGGTCGGTCGCGAGTCGGGTCGGATTCGAGTAGGGTTTTCGCGGGGAAGCCGGGTCGTGGAGCGGGCTGTCGGGCCGGGTTGTCGTCGGGTCGGGCCAGGTGTCCCTAAACACTGGCCACGACGCCGTTTCTTTAATATAAAAAAAAAAAAAAAAAAACGGGGGAGAAAAATCAGAGTCGGGCCCGCAACGCGGGCCGGTCCACGCCGGGTCGCCGGCCCGGTCGGACCCAACCCGCGGATCCGACCCAGTCAGCTTTTTTAAGTTTTATTTTAAATAATACTTTAAATAAATAATTTATTTAAAAAAAAATCAAAATTTTTTTATTTTCAAAAAATATTTAAAAATGTTAAAAAATTGTTTTCCAAAAAATCGAGAAAAATCAAAAATAATTTATTTCCAAAAATATTAAAAAATATTAAAAAAATTTTATTTTCCGAAAAATCAAAAAATCAAAAATATTCCATATTTTCCAAAAAATGCCAAAAATCCAAAAAAAAAGCCAAAAATTCATGAAAAAGCCGAAACAATTCAGGAAAGGCCAAAAAGACTTGTATTTTTCCAAAAATACCCAAAAATCCAAAAATCCCTTTTATGTCCAAAAATTAGAAAAAGACTCAAAAATGTTTTTCCTCCCAAAAATGCATGGAAAATCCCTCGAACATAAAAAAAAAAAACCTCAAGGTTTAAACAAGATTAGGTACCGAAAGGGCATTAGTGATTAACTAGTGTAATCAAGTCCCAAATCCTAATTTCTTTAGTTGCGCAGGAGTGAGTATTTCTCCTGATACTTCGCTTGGGTTTCTAATCAACCCACCCCAAATCGATTAGTGGTGACTCCATCTTAAAATTGATTTACAGGTTAAAAACTTAGACTATTAAAGTCGTGAATTGGTGGACTTGGGAGAGTCCGGGCATAACTAATTTCAGCCGAGCCATTAGCCTCCTTAGGCGCTCGTACCCGATTGCGGGCGCCGAAAAAAAGAGGTCGCGACAAGATCTATTATTTCTTTCCACAACTCTATTTTATTCTGGAGTATATGGAGAAGAGAAAACATGTTGGAAACCATATTCATCACAGAATTTTGCAAAGTCTTGATTTTCAAACTCACCTCAATGGTTTGTCTGGATGCTTGATATAGTATATCATTTTTCATTCTGAACTTTCTTGGCAAACTTTGAAAAGTAAGAAAATGTTTCAGACTTACTTGCTAAGAAGTAAACCCAAATAAAATGAGAATAATCGTCCATGATTACTAGGCAGTATCTCTTTCCACAAATACTTTGAGTTTTGGTTGGTCCAAAAAAGTCCATATACAGAAGCTGCAAAACTTGATTAGTAGAAACTTAATTTATAAGTTTAAAAGAACTTCTAATATGTTTCCCAAAACACAAGGTGTGCATAAATCAAACTTTTGATAAGTCAAGCTTGGCAGTCCATGAACAAGCTTCTTGGAGGATATTTTGGCAATCTGCTTCATGTTAATATGACCAAGCTTTCGATGCCAAATGTTTGCTTCATCTTGAATGGATATTAGACACTGAGAACTTTCTGGTTTTATATCCAGAAGGTATATATTCTCATGTCTTCGTCCAGTGAAAGATTGAGAAAGATCTTTACTAGTTATCAAACAAATGCATTCTTGAAAATTGATTTTGAATCCAGTGTCACACAGTTGACTAATGCTGAGTAGATTGTAATTTAAACCTTCCACCAAGGAAACATTATTGATTGTGAGACTTCCAATCTTCATAGTTCCGTATCCAACAATTCTTCATTTGCTATTTCCTCCAAATGAAACTTTTCCACCATTTTTTTGAACAAGATTTATGAAACAACTTGAATCTTCTGTCATGTGTCTAGAACAGCCACTATCCAAATACCATTTGATCTTTTTCTTAATAGTGACCTGCAATTATAGAAGAACTCAAACTTTCTTTGGTACTCACATTTTCTTGGGTCCAGAGGAGTTAGTACTAAATTCAATCTTTGCCAATCCGTCTTAACAGGTCTCTAAATCTTGGGACATTCTTTCTCAAAATATTCTAAGTTATTACACTTTGAATATTTGAGAACACTTCGGCCAATAGGTTTTACAAATACTTTTTGAAAATGGTTCTAGTAAAATATTTTTGTAAGCTTTTGTTTGATTTTTTCCTTTACTTTTGAAAATCAATTAAATGAATGGTTTCTGGTGTCATACCCAAACCAGATTTATTGAAATAAGGTCTTTGTACTAAAAGAATCTTTTCCAACTTTTCATATCCTATTGAAAACATTTTTGTGATTTTTGAAATGTCCTCTTTCAAAAAGGTATTTTCCTTCGAAAGAAAATCTGCATTTTCTTTCAAATTAACAAAACTTTTGTCTAGATTTTCAAAGTTTTCTTTCCAAGAAGTTTTATGTTGTTTCAGTTTAGAATTATCCCTCTTTAGCTTAGAAATCCTTTTAAGAGAGGTTTTGAGATTAAGACAAAGTTCATTTATGTACTTTGAAACTTTAACATGAATTTTTAAATCGCTAACCTCGATTTCATTGTCTGAGTCTGAGTCTGAATCTATTTCAGAGTCTGAGTCTGAGTCTGAATCTGAATTGGCCATTAGACACATGTTGGCATACTCTTCATCAGTTTCCTCGCATTCAGTATCGCTCTATGTTTCTGCTTTGAGAGCCTTCTTGAATTCTCAGTTCTTCCTTTCTTTTTCTTCAATAGAGGGCAGTTGGGTCTGATGTATCCCTTTTTCTTGCATTCAAAGCAGACTACATCTTTGTTGACTTCATCATCCTCAGTTGATTTGTTCTGGAAGTTTTGAGTACCTTGCTTCTTCCAGTTAAATCTTCTTCCCTTTCTATTCAACTTCCTGAACCTTCTTATCATGAGTGCTAGCTCTTCATCGTCCATGTCATCTTTTGAATCTATATCATTAGAATTATCATTAAATTTTAAAGCAATTGACTTATTACCTTTAGGATCTTCTTCCTCATTGATTTGCTCCTTCATATGATTGAAGTGTGCCAACTAATTCGTCTACTGAAAGAGGCATGATCCTCTGGGTTTCTCTTATAGAAGTCTTCACATGATTTCAGTCTTTGGAGAGTCCATGCAGCAATTTATTGACCTTCATTGATCCTGAGATTGGATGTCCTTGATATGCTAGACCATTTACAATTTCTGTGAAACGACTAAACATGTCAGTGATCGATTCTCCTAGCTTCATCTTGAAGGCTTCATACTATTCGAGTAAGATATTGATTTTTGTTTCTTTAACTCGATCAGTTCCTTCATAGGTGACGTGCAACCCATCCCAGACTTCTTTGTTGTTTCACAAGATAAAATTATGTTATACTCAGTAGGAGATAAATCACAATATAAGGAATAGATGGCTTTAGCATCAAGAGCTTGTCTCTTGGTTATTTCTTCTTTTGCTATTTCGTCGGCGTCTGTAACTTCTTTTCCTCTTTCTGAGATTGATGTAGCTTTGGGAATAATCCATTTTTCTACCACATCCCATTCCAGGGGATCTTTTGATCTCAAGAATGCCTTCATCTTATTTTTCCACACACTGTATTCTTTCCCATCAAAGTAAGGAGGTCTGGTGTTACTTTGGCCTTCAACCAAACCTGGAGCCAAAATACTAGCCATAGATCTTTAGCTCAGAAGTAAAAACACTTTAATAAAATGAGCACACAAGCTCTGATACCAATTGTAAAGGGCTAGTGCAACACCTAGAGGGGGTGAATAGGTGTAATTAAAATTTTCTCGTAAGCCTTAGGAGTAATACATTAACTTTTGAAAATAATTGACTAAGGACGTAAACAATTTTAAATAGTTATAGCGAATAAAACTAAGAAGTTAAGGAAAGAGAATTGGAACATAAGATATATAGTGGTTCGGCTTAGATTAAGCCTACGTCCACTCTCCCGCACTGACAGTCCACTAGCTAGATTTCATTATGAATCAAAAGAGGTTTTACAGCTCGTGATCTCGACTTCCTCAGTGAAGAGTTTTTACTGATCTCTCACAGAGTCTTACTATGTGTTTCTCTCTTTTGTGTACAACTTTGAGCTCAATGAATGAAAGAACAAGGAACTATGGAGATTCAGACTTTGAAATTCTTCTTTCATGCACTACTTCAAACAACTGAAGAGTCATCCTTAAATATTTCTTCATGCCTTCACAACCGTTGGTACTTTCCAAATGAATTCTTCCAATCTACCCGTTGAACAGAATCAATTAAGGTGATCTTGAGCCATTGAATGATTGGTGATGAAAGCCCATCAATCCTGTTCGCCCATACAATCAGGATCTTTGGTTTCCATAAGTAGAACATTCCAAGTTTGCTCGCCTTTCAAAAGATCTTCGTATCGGAGTAGATTCCAATTAGAAAAATCAAATGATTAGATGCTATATCCAGCCATAAGGTCTTCCAAAAACCATACAAATCAAATCCTTGAAAATAATCCGGTATCTAGATAGGTCTTCATTCTTCGATTTGGAAACTGTCAGTAAGGGCAGACTTTGAAACTTATGTCTGGCGGTCTTCAGACTTTAACAATAGAGTCTGGAGTTTTGTAGACTATACCACTTGAGTCTAGAAGTCTTTAGACTAGACTTTTGGAAACGTTTTGTTAACTTCAAAACAGTAAATGAGTTTTCTCCAACAGGCATTCCCTGCATTTTATGTTTGTACGTTAGCTGCTGAAGCCATGTATATATGAATTGTCCATAAGTTTGTTTAGGGCCTCTTTTAGCACCAACATGATCCTATTGAATTCTGTAGGGCGGTTGGTTTCACTGAATGTAAATATATGGAAGTTCAAGGATGTAAATATATGGAACTTTGATCCCTGAACGATGGAAATTGGATTCCCATAATGGCTGTTGCATTTGTATATTCTTCGTTTTCCTTGTTACTTTCTTCTTTGTGGATCAAAATTCGGGTTCATCAGTTCAGTACTTTTGAATTATAAGATTCACAACTACCCACTATGTCATGCTGATGGATCGCTTCCGTTGTCAAACGGCTATTGTCGTTCTGTTCTGTTTTCATGGAGGTAAGTGGTTCGATCCCGCAGTGAGAGAGAGAGAGAGAGAACAGAGGATCTAATATTTTATCCTCTGTCTCTCTCTCCCCATCATATTTTACCTTATCCGATCCGAAACCACGTCTCCTTTTCCTCTGTCTCTCTCTCCCCATCATATTTTACCTTATCCGATCCGAAACCACATCTCCTTTTCCTCGTATGTACCGGGACCACCCTGCTCAAATACGACGCCTCGGTCCCGCCTACCCCACTTAAAATGTTGACCAATAGCCGATATCTTTTGAAATTCCAAGGAAACTAACGGTCCGTTTTCGTGCTTAGCTTCAAAGATCCTTGGAAATTGGCCACAAACTATTCTAATATACATCACATCGCTTACGTATTGATTCGTCGTCGACCTCTTGAACTTGGTAAAAAAAGTTCTTATGAATTTCATTCGTGCTTAAATTTCTCTCTTTGCTTAATGATCTAAATTGTTCGTGTGTGATAGCATATTGGACGCCAATGTGGTATTTCAATTGGCCTCAATATATATGTATTCTTTATATCCTAAAGATTATAAAAATTTCAAACTCTATAATTTTATTCGAATAATTTCCTCTGACAACTCATTAGCAATCTAAGCATGAATTCTTCAAAAGAATTAAGAAGAGAGAGCTTATGACGCATGAAGAGGAAGGGAGGGTGGGTGTTCTGAAAAAGTATGAGTGGGACTTAGGAGAGAGCGAGGGGAGAGAAAAAGTCAAATAAAAAACATGAAAGCAGTCGCACGGACTTAAATGGTGTACATTGAATGAAATAATTTAAGATTTCATTAATAAGTTGATAATCCTTTTAAGATAAAAAGGGATCATGATAGAATTGAGAGAAAGCTCATAACATATAAAGGGCGCACATGATAAAATTTCTGAAATAGAAATCAATTTCTGGTCAGAAATTGATTTCTCAATTTCTATTCCATGGACGAATTTCTCAGTAAAGAAACGCATTTGATAACAATTCAGAATTTCTATTTCTAGAGTAAAAATTCGTTTGATAAGAGAATAAAATTTCTATTTCTAGAAGCGACAACGGTCGGCAATCAGTGGCTGAAGTGTGACGTCAAGTGATTAGCATCCGGCATTCGGCGATCGACAATCGACTGCGGGTCCTCGGAGTTCGGCGTCCAACGTTCAGCGTCTGGAGCCTAGTGTCCGGCGTCCGGAGGCTGGCGACCGGCGATCGGCATCCGTAGGCCGATGGCTGGCGGCTAGCGACGAGTGGCCAACGACCGAAGTCCGATGGCTTGTGATGGGTGGCCAAGCCAGAGTTCAGCGGTTGGTGGCCGGGGGCCAACGGCTGGAGTCCGATGGCCAGTGACTAGTGGCTGGTGGAGGGTGGCCAACAACCAGTGGTGACCAACGGGCGGTCAGCGGGTGACGTTCGGTGGTTAGCGGTGGGCCTCTGATGTTTGATGGTTGGCGATGAGCGGCCAACGGCCGATGGGCATCCAACATTCGACGGCCGGCGGTCAGTGATAAGTGGTTGGAGTCCAGTGGCTAACGGTCGGTGTTCGGTGACCGGCGGTTGGTGGCGAGCGGTTGGCGATCGGCGGTGGGTGTTCGACATCCCACAAGCAGCCGATGAGCCACAGCCAATGATGAGAGTGAACGATAAAAAAAATTTTGATTTCTCATTTTTGTTCCAGAAATAGAAAAGTTAAAAATTTTAACTTATGATTTCTATTCCAAATCTATTTCTGGAATAGAAATCTGTTCCAGAAATAGAAAAATCAAATTGCGTTGCCAAGCGGATTTCTATTTCAAACCTGTTCCGGGGAATAGAGAAACGGAGAAATAGAGAAATAGAAACGTTGTCATGTGCGCCCTAAGTGATTATAGGGGGGGGGAGAGAGAGAGAGAGAGAGAGAGAGAGAGAGAGAGAGAGGGTTTGACAAAGCATTAGTGGGATTTGGGAGAGAGCGAGTGGAAAGAAAAAGTCATTTGAAAAAATGAAAGCTGTCACATGGAATGTCACATAAACTTTAATAGTGTAAATTGAATGAAATTCTCATATATGGCAGATTTAAGATTTGAGTAAAAGTTAATAATTAAAAAAAAAAAAAAGATCATGACAGAATTATAACTGAATTTAAATATTGTTAGGGAATTCTGCCAAAGAGGTTTAAAATTTTGGAAATGGAGGAATTGGGAGATCCCCATCCTCAATAATTTTGGAGAAGGAAGACAAATTCCCGCCCCTTTAGTCTAGAATATAAAAACCAATGAGAAAGAAAAGACTTCAAGAGAAAAATTGGAAGAACCAAACGAACGCTTTATCAATGGCGGAAAAGTCATACGCACAAGACGACGACCCATCGTGTAGGAACCAGACGCTTTGACCTCAAGAATAGGGAAAATGATATGGGCCAAGATCTAGAATCACGTGATGTTGTATCTGATAAAGAAGAGCCGACAAAATGGTTTCTTAGATTTAATGGCCCAAACCAGTACGGATAATTTTTTTTTTCTTTTTTTGGTTAAATAGGCTATATTGGGTTGAGAAAAAATTAAAGCCCAAAAAACACATTATGAATGGGATAATTTAGAGTGCGCATGATAATCATTCTTTTTGTCTGATTTTTTATATATCTGTTCTTGGAAGCAGGGTCGAAACAAAAATCCATTTTGTGATGTAATTTTAATTTTTTTTTTGAACTTTTAGGATAAATTTTTAACCTAGAAAAATGATTGAAACAGAAATGAGAAGCAAAATTTTCTACTTCTCTATCTATGCAACAAAAATAGAAATAAAAATTCATTTTATTGCTAGTTCTTGTCGCTTGCCGCCCGCTTGTCTGCTTGTCAATGTACGATTTCTACATCGGCACTTTCAATTCAATTGATTAAGGATTTACGATTTATTTTTTAGAGAGATATTTTAGAATGCCTATCAATGAATGGAAAAGAGTATGTGACTTTTGTTTAGTGGCTTTTTGCCCCTCATGGATCAAACAGAGAGCGCTGATCGGGGAGGACAAAAAGCGGCATTGCTTTTGGGTATTATATTTAAGCAATTGTTAGCCAAATCTCCAACCACTCTCAAAAGCAGATGTGATGTTCTATTTCAAGGAGGGAGACAGATAAGCCAACTAGATCTGGTCGGTGTTGCCTTTCTCTTCCGCGATGAAAGGATTCCGCCTCACCCAGGTGAGCTATTTCCCTATCCCATGGTGATAGTCAGCCCACAAAATCCCTTCCCCTGAAACCCTAACCCGAAGCTCTTAGTCACTTCGCCTCTTCCACCCACAGATTTCAAGGCGCATTAACCCCCATCAAAAAGAACATTTAGGTATCTTAGGTACAAAACCCTAGAAACCCAACACCACTTCATTACTACTTAATGTAATTGTTGTAGCCTCTGGTAAGAGCTCCCTTCATTCCTTGGAACTTGAAGATTCGACGTTCCCCTTTCACGCCAGGTGGAAGGACCCAAATCCCAGCAACTCTTGGAAACCTCTCTAGTAAGAACCCCTCTCCTAGTTGCAGAAGGTGGAAGGTGTAGCACTTCAACAGATCCTGGATTTTCACACCCCAGAGAACAACAAGAACCCAGGTACCCTTGGAACTTTGTTGGTAACGTCGAGATGAATAAGGGAGAAGAGAAAGAGAGACGGCTGGCAGCTCGTAGAAGTCTGGGCGAGTTGTGGTCTAAGAAGGATGTGGTCACAATTAAGGGAGATGTACCTATAGAAAAAAAAAAAACGTGACTATGAATTAATCCTTATAGGCAAACTTTATTCCAAGCCAAATGTGAATCTATAGGCTTTCTTATGCACAATGAAAAGGGCGTGGAAAACAGAATCGATGTCGTGTGATATGATAGGACCTAAGCTATTTTCGTTCACTTGTATGACTGTAGCTGGTAAGAATAGAGTCTTGACTTCAGGCCCTTGATCATTCTCTAGTAATCTGCTAATTTTACAGCAATGCAATCCTGATATCCCGGACCATTCTTATGTTTTCACACATTGTAACTTCTAGGTACATATCTTGGAGATCCCGAGGGGTAGAATTACTGAAAAAAAAAACAGTCTCTAATATTGCTACAAAAATAGGAAAAGTGTAGGAAGTGAATGTGGCATCCAAAAATTTAGACGATCCTCAGATAGGTGACAGTCATGATCAATTGATGGGAGTATCGCCGGATTGTGGCATTGATATCATTGATGGGCATTAATTGATATTTGTTTATTGGAATGATATTATATGTCTAGCAATGGACCGATCAACCGTGCAACAAGAGAAAAACTTTGGACTATGATTGAATAATATTTTTCAAGTTATGAAGGAATGGAATTCGGTCTTGCGTGAGGAACATGCATGCTGAAATTTAAGGATAAAATTTTGAGGAGTTGGGTCGAACTTGAGAATCATGTACATCTCTTCATTGTGCGATTCAACAAATAAGGAAAAGAAATCTTGCTGCTTGATCGAATTTCTTTTCCATGCAAGAACTTTGGTTATGCAGTTGTATATGGTGCAAAGATTATGGGTTATATTATACAGTTTATGGGCCTTTTTATTTGGACTTTCTTTTGGCCCCAAAACTTTTGGGCTCAAGCAACCCATGGAGGCCCTAAAGCAGTCGACCGAAAGAAGGGGGGGGGAGACGAAGTGAATCGGACAAGGGGGTGGAGGAAGATGCATGCCATTTTACACTTGTCCATAACCATCTTCCACTTTTCCTTCTCGTGCAAAACCTCATGATTACTAGCTAATTAAGAAATTAAAAGGAAAAGAAAGGGGCGGAATGAACAAGGGAATGACCGAGGAAGAGAGAGAGTGATCAAGAGAAGAGGGAGAGTGACCAAGAGAAAGAGAGAGTTGTGAGGGTGCATCGGCGAGGGGAAGAAGGAGATCAGCCCTGCCGTGCGTGCGCTTGCTGCCGCCGTCGACGTCGCCTAGCTTTGCCGTCGATCGAACTGCGCCTGAAGTCCTCAAGTTGTTGTTTTGCTTGCTGTGATTGCATTGGACTTAAGGCAAGTGAGAGTCCATTGATCTACATTTTTCTGTGCTGTGGTTGTTTAGTGAAGTGTAATAGATTTTGGAGATGCTTGAATTGTGATGCTGGATGCTGGAATTCGAAAGAACAGAAGTAGTTCCTTAGGACTAGTAAACTGTTTCATGGAAAAACAGCTTGACCTTTCGCGACTCCGTGAATTTTATGCAATTATCTAGTTGAAATTTGACTTTGTGTCCTTGATGAAAGTTGTATATGACATCTTGAGGAGTAACATACTAAAATTTGAGAAGAAACAGACAAGTATTGGTCGGTGAAACGATTTTTCTCTGTAAATGTTAATCCTGGAAACTGTTATAGAGGGTTAGGGAGAGTTATAGCAATTATAGATCTTGATATACAATGAATTTGACTTGGAGTTCTTCACCAAACTTTTACCTCTAGGTCTTATTTATAACATATCCAAAATTCAGAATTTTCTGAGTTCATTCAAGGGTTATTCCGAAATTTTCATTAAAACTGCACATTCTGGTTTTTAAGCTGTTTTACTCCGACTTTACTCAACCGATTTCAATTAGTGAAGTGCATTATGTTTTGTTCGAAACTGTTTTATTTCAAGACCAATTGAATTGCTCTATGAGTTGTGATTCCTTGGGTCGTTATTTATACAATGGCTGCGGTGACATTTAGCATATCATATGGCATCAAATGTTATTTTCAAAGTGAGACATACATGTCTATATATCATGATGTTGATGATACCGTCGGACGGCTGAGTCGACGATGTCCCGGGAGTGTCGGGATGCCCAAAGGGTCGAGTGAGTCGACGCCGATTGGATGCCCGGAGGTGTGTGCCGGAAGTCTCGCGATGCCAAGATTGGATGCGAAAGTCCGGGGGGATGCAAACATTGGTCCCCAGGAAAAAAAATGAGATATTTTTTAATATCAAAATGGGAAATGAATCGTGTACACATGTGTGCATATGGCATGGTACATGAGTTGTCTATGAATTTTGAGTTGGTATTATTTGTCATTGAAAATGTGGTTATTAAGGTATGGGATGAACCTTATGGATTTATATGCATTGTTGCATAGATGTTATGTGGATGAAATCTTGGTTGTCTTGCTTGTTGCATTGTGTAGTTTGGTGGATCTTTTACTACTGAGTGGTTGTACTCACCCCTTTTGGGGACTAACATTTCAGACTAGGAGATATGTCTCTATCACCGGTCACCCCCAGTACTTTCTATGGCATACCAACGAATGTTGAGTGCGGATGTACGAAGCATCATCACCCCAAGATACGGGGGCTAGTTTTTGTTCGTGTGAGGGTTTTGGTTTCGTACGACGTTGGATCACCCGCCAGCCCTGTTATTCAGGAGTTTTTGTCTATACATGTATGCCGCGGTGGGGTTATGCTGGGGATGCTGCCACCGCCACCTGCTGACGGACTGGGTTGGGTGTGACTGAGTGCGATGGATAGAAGATGAAGCTTCTTTTTGGACCGCCGACACTAAATGATGGACCGATGTACATGACTACTGTAGAGTCGGGTACTTTTGGTTATAGCCGAGCTTAGAAAAGCCTTGGCCTTTTGATGTACCGACTCATGATGTCCATCAAAGTTATGTAAATAAAAGTGTTAGGCTCTAACTTATAAAAGATGTGTAGTTGGTGTGCATTGCATTATTTTGTTAGAGTATGGGATAGGGAGATTTGAATATGCTTCCGCTATATGAACTGCGTTGGGACCGATCTAAATGATATAAACCCCCAAGACTTATGGACACATTACAATTCTATGGTATCAGAGTGAAATATATTAAGGTCAAATGAAAGGTAAGCTAACTGTGGTGATCCTAACGGATCGGAGGCCATTATGGGGGTGCCACAGTGAAGCTGGAAAATAAAAGCTTTGGTAAGTCAAATGTGGGGAAAGCAAAGGTGAACTTATATCCATCTAAACCCCCAAGGTCTAGGACTATTGTTGACCTGGACAACAAGAAAATTTGGGTGGATTTTAAATTTGAAAGACTCCCACACTTTTGCTGCTCTCGTGGACATATAGGGCATTATGCAACCTATTGCAAGATTATCCCTTACGAACAATTTGGGCTGGAAGAAAATAGAGTGGGCAAGTTTGGTAGCTGGATTAAAGCAAAGCGAGAGAAAACAGCCTTTTCTGGAAAATTTTCAATGGAGAGATGAGTCCAAAACCAGAAACTGATGAAATAATACCAGAAACTCCAATTCAAAACAACATACAGGCCACTTTTTAGCAAATAGAATAGGAGAACATAAACCCACTAGCTATGGTCATAGTGCCGGAGAAAAATGCCCTAAAACAGAAGAGGGCTAGCGGCTTGGACCCAGATTTTCTTGGTGTTGAATTCAAACATCAGGAGGAGTGATGGTCGAACCCAAGCGAAGGTGTGAACCAAGCAACGGTAGATCTACAACTTTATAACCGGTGGAACCCAAGAAATCAAAACCGACACCAAGATCCCACAGACTCACCTGCGAAGTAGGTCTCTCCACCAAAGGGTTCACTAAAATATAACGTTGATGGCTTGTGGAAGGAAGACCAGCGAGAAGGAGTGATGGTCGGGATTTGTAGGAATGAACAAGGGATCCTCATAGACGGTTTTGCGGAGAAAATCGCCTTTGATTCAGCCCTAAAAACAAAGGCTTTGGCCCTTCATGCGGCTTTGTTGAAGTTAGTGGAGGCAAGAAAGAGAAAGGAGTCTTTGACAAGAAAGAGGGAAAAGTCTTCAGCTTCGCCTGAACTAACCTACAAGTGCGAAGTACACTCTGACAGCAAAGTTGTGGTGGAAAGTTTAATGGGCTAAATTCCGAGCACATGGACAGTGCAAGCAATTATAGAAGATACCAAAGTGTTGCTGGCCCAACTTCAAGGAGTCCAAGTATCTTATGTGCCTAGAAAAGCTAACAAGCTTGCAGACTGGGTAGCAACAGCCTATAGAGACAACCGCCTTCCTCAGAATTGGGTTTTATATCCCCCTATCCACTTTCGGTTTTATTATGTAACGATCTCAAACTTAGTTGTAGTTCAGCAACAAATTAGTAATGGTAAGTGCTTTATCAACCAAAAAAACAAAAAAGCATGTCATTAGAAAATTGCAAATTGAATAATTAATGTTGTTTAATCAATAACAAAAAAAGGGTCACCTAATAAACAATTAAGAAGCTTCTTTTTGGTCTAGGTGTTGTAGTGTATGTGCCGCATTTTGCAGTTTTTTCATCTCGTCATGCTTCCACTTATTTTGTTCCTGCATTTGGAGCGTAAGTTATGGTGACAAGATCTTTTGTACATTTGACATTTTCTCAATATATTTCTTACCTTTTACCAAAAAATTTGCGAAGTAAGAGATCGATGATGTTTTACTCCGTTCTTGTTGTATTGTTATTTGGTGATCTCTATGTGCTAGTTTGCTAATGCACCATGCAATTCGCACTGATGAAAAGACGAATGAAGTGGGTGTACAAATTGACATGTTGTATGATGCACTGGACGAAGCCCTAGGTTTTGGCAAGTGTTTGGCAAGCGTTTGATTTATTGTTTGATAGAATTATAATATATTATCTTTTTTCTCAATATTTACAAGTTGTCGAATCATCATTATTTCAAGACATGAGCTTTACAAAATCAAAAAAGAGATCACCATCACTTATTTGGAAATATCCAAAACCATCACTTATTTGGAAATATCCAAAACCATCTAAGGTATCTATTTGAGTTGACGATATTATGATCCTATCAAATAAATGAAAATTAATGGCAAAACAAAGTAAAAATGCTACCTCAATTATGAATTGGCTAAACCTAGTTCACTCATTGATAAAATGATTCCTACACACCAATAAAAGTCTCGCTCAAAGCAAATATTCAAGTTATTCGCAACGCAAAGCTTGCACATCAACTTGGTCAGGTTGCCATTCTCTTCACTGAACTTACGTACAAAACAAAACCCTTTTGAAGTATTAGAAGAGACGAAAATTGGCAAAAAAGCTGCTGATTGAGTATTGTTTATCATGCACACGGAACTTCAAAATTTATTTTGAGCAAACTTCAAATTGAGTTCACAACACCTTAAATTATCGATCCTACATAATTTCTCAATTTAACAATTTCGAAATTTAGTAGTTTAAGTTTCAGTAAATTCTGAATTTGAGTTATAATTCCAAACATTATTCCGATTAGATAAACAAATGGCTTGAATCATTACTGCACGATGTGAATCAAAATGAATCTGGTTTGGTGAGATCCTCGTGGCGTCTAGGCGCGAGTCTACATTTCGTTCTTTTTGTTTCCTTTTTTTTTCCCTTCCCTCCCTTTCTTTCTTCTTTCTTCGTGCGTGCGCTTTTCCTTTAATACCTAAGGTCCACTTTTTCTTCCTTCTTTGAATTTTCAATGTTTTCTCTTCGGGCTCCACCCCTTTTGACTCAGCTGAATATTATAAAAGATTAATTTATTAAATCTAAATCTATAATAATATTCATGAAGAGTAGTTCGCTTTTGGTGTCGTTTTGCAGATGATAACGGACGCCATCGTGACGCTGAAGGAGCGGACCGGGTCGAGCCAGTATGCCATCCAGAAGTTCGTCGAGGAGAAGCACAAGAAGCTGCCGGCCAACTTCAGGAAGCTTCTGCTGGTCCAGCTGCGGCGGCAGGTCGCCTCCGGGAAGCTCGTCAAGGTCAAGAACTCGTTCAAGCTGCCCTCAGCTGCCAAGGCAGCCCCCGCTGCCGCCGCCATGGCCAAGCCAAAGGCGAAGCCGGCTGCTGCTGCCAAGCCCAAGCCCAAGCCAAAGACTGTTGCGAAGCCAAAGGCAGCTGCTCCCAAGGCGAAGGCTTCTGGTGCCGCCGCCGCCAAGCCTAAGACAACTGTGAAGCTGAAAGCCGCGGCAGGTGTGAAGAGGAAGGCGGCTGAGAAGCCGAAGTTGAAGCCCGTAGCCAAGGCGGTGAAGACTTCCGTGAAGGCGATGCCGACGAAGAAGGCTGTGAAGAAGGTGGCTGTCACCAAGCCGAAGAAGACGCCGGTGAAGAAGCCCAAGAGCGTGAAGTGTTGAGAAGTAAGTGGATGTACAAATAAAATAATTACTTTTATTATAAAACAATATTACAACTCTCTATTTTATCATCCTCTCACAACAGAGTGGTCGATAACAAGATCCACTGGAACCTGCACGATGATTGACATGTTCACAAATGACAGTTCAACTACTTGCGCACACAAAGATAAAGTTCCTTCACCACCAACGAGTAGCTGGAACGAGCGACATGCTGACATATAAAGCTCACCAGTGGGTTGATTTTATTTGGATCTCACCGAGGCTATTCATCGCATCACGCAAGCAAGCAAGATCAACAACAGCAGGCACCCCAGTAAAATCCTGATACAAATGACGACGCATCATCAAATATCAAACATCGCAACTCTTCAAAGCCCCAATCAGCATCAATGACACACGATGCGCAGCTCCATGTACCTGCAGCAGCACTCTAGCCGGCTTAAATGGGATCTCGACTTGTCTAGGAGAAGTGTTTTCCCAGTCGATGATCTTCTCGACATCCTTGCTCTTGACCTGGAACTCGTCGCAGTTCCGAATGGCCAACTCCAGAAGAATCCTAATAGAGTACGGCAGCCTATCTGAAGCATAAACAACGGAGATTGAAATTGAACAGGTAGATTCCGCTAGAATCCTGACAAGAGTATGGCACTCTGCCACTCTTATCCGCAATAGAGGACCATCGAACTCAAAAACTACTAAAAAATGTGCTCTATCGTTTCTAGAAGGATGGCAACCTACACAAGTTGTAGGCAATCAGGTCACATTATGCATCCTTCCATGTAAAGAAAAGACACCCTTATGTCATTTAAGCAGGCTTTAATGCAGTTGCCATAAAGGAAGAGTTGCAATTTGTAATCAGGGCTTTAAGACGTCAAACCTTTGAGATATTGCAATATCAGCAAGCATGTGGAGACTGGGAAATAATTGCACAACTTAAACAAGAGAGAAACGGACTACAAGAGCGACGAGCTGTTTAGTGATGCAAAAGCAGACGATCTTAAGTCAAAAACACTAACCCTTTCCAGTACATCAAAAGCTTTCTTCCTTAGCACAGCATCTGATGCGCACATGACGACATTCACGATGGCGCCCATCCCCAGCTCCTCCATCGCCTTGAAAGCGGCCTGGAACCGAGGCTCTATCTCCTCCACGAACTCGTCCGTGAACCCGATTCAACTCACGTCCAAGGAAAAGCCCTAGCTCCGGTGCTGGTGTAGCCACTCCACGTACCTCGTCCACAGCGAGTGGGAATCCTTCTCCAGCCCTCTAGCCCGCGCCTCTCCTTCTTCGCCGCGCCGTCGACCCTGCCCAGGTCTACCGAGATCTCCCTCGCGACCGATCGGGCCAGCGATAGGGACAACACCCGGTTGACGGCGGGGAGCCTGGCACCGCTCGGGAACGAAACCAAGGCCGCCTCCCTCCTGCCGGAGGCCGACGGCTTCGCGGCGGAGGCCGACGGCGTCTTCGGCCTGAGGGAGGGGGAGGACGAGTAGATGCCAGAGACGGAGGACGCCGTCGGCGGCGGCGGCTCGGAGTCGGAGTTGATGACGAGTTTGTCAGACGGAGGCAATCGGACGGAGGCCCAGAAGTTGCCGAGAGACCAACGCGAGCACAAAACTTATGCTCGATCTCCACGTTGGAAACAGTCGGAGGCGAAACAGTCGGAGGCGAAGGGGGTCGGGAGCCAGCTGCGACTGGTGGGGCTCTTGGAGGAGGCGACGTGCCAGAGGTAGATGACCGGCGTCGAGGCTTTTTTGAGAGGCAGAGGGGGTGAGGGTGGGATGCGCTGAGAAGAAACAGAGGAAGTGCAGCTCGTCACGAGGAGAGAGAAAGCGCCCAGAAAATATTCAAGAGTGAGGAGAGAGAAATTTTAAGCGGGAGCGTTTGCGCATTTATTACTCGCTGGCCGTCCTTTCTTCTGCCAGCTGAGCCGAGCCACCAGCCGAGAGTTATTTGGGAGAGAGTGAGAAGAGAGAGGAGATTGAAAGAAGCGCTGAGTCGAGAAACAAACGCCTGACTTTATGGGTCCCACGAGGACACGCGTCGCGCTCCCACCGCCTTCTTGTTTGCCACGCTGGAGCATAAGACATACCTAATATTTTCTCGGTGCATTCCTGGCTTCTTCAGGTAATTACTTCAAAAAATCAGAAATGCCTTTAGTTGTTTTCACTTTTGCTGCTGTCATTTGAAAGGACTGGACGGTGTTTTTGATTGATTACCATACTTCCCAGACGATTCATCCGCCAGAAGAGTGGACATGGATGTTATGGCAAGCTGTTCTATGGCGAGCTTCTTTGCGGTACGTAAATGCATACTTAATAGATCATTATGTTAAAAAGATAATGCATGTGCTTCAGAAGTACATTGTTAAACCTTGAAATCGGTCTGATTCTTAGCTACACTATGTACCTCTTCGTGGTATCAGTTTTGAGGTCCCACATCTAGAGATTCAGAAATGATTATGAGTTAGATGTTGATAGAATATGTTGGAGGTAGTATCTGATGAAGCTCTTTATTTATAAGGAAGAATATATATGTCCCCTTGGTGCATCTTTTTTCTGTAATAAGAAACACGATACCTGTGTTTCGATTATTAGGTTTCTACATGAAGCGTTATTGATGGCCTTGTACATTAATTATAACAAGACATTGATTTTTTCTAATTCAATAAATAAGGAGAAGGACAATTCTGGATTTCTTGATTAATACTATCATTGCTCCAGTATATCATATGGTATAGTCTCAAAATGGCAAATATTTCTTTTGTTGCCCTATTTACACTGATTATTGTATGCTTTCGGGCATTGGTTGGCAGATTATTGCGGTGTTAGTGCATGTAGTGTTTCATTGGGCAAGAATTATTGAGCATTAGCTTTCATTTGGTTTTTCAGGTCAGGTTGACCTCTTGTCAAGGGAGTTCATCTGGGAATATGAACTCTGCGCGTTTCCTGCATTTTAACTTGGACTTCTGAAGAAAGGGCCGGCTACTGTCAGTTGCTTGAGGCATTTATATCGATTTTGTATGGAAGCGTAAGTTGGTTTATCCTCTTTTCTTTTTTGTTTTATGTGAGTTTCTCCGTATGTTTTTGGGGATGACAAAAAATATAGTAATGGCATGATCCTTAGGCCCTGTTTATTAATTGGTCAAATAGTATTTGACTCTATTCTTTTATTCCTAGGAACAAAAAAAAAACAGAAAGGCCACATACAGTGCAGCTAGTTGAAGACACAGAACACCACTTAACAATCCCATGTTGACTGGCAAGCCTATGAAGAACATGCAACCATGAGATACAACGATGCTGGGGAATAGATCGATTGAACCAAATACATCGTGCCAATCACCATGCTGGTGCTTCACTCCAATAGTCTTCCATGCGCTATAGGTAGTGAAAACACCAGATGCACAACGAATCATCAACTGCCGCATGGGAAAGAACAAACCAGAAATAGCAGTTTGAATCTGCACCATAGTAAATCTTGCAGGGGGCCGGCACCATCCAAGATCATTTATGACCTGAGACTCTTTGCAATTCATAGAAAGACCAGAGTTAAAGACCACTCTTCTTTGGAATTGATCTAAAAATGGCCCAAAAGAATGCCTTATCTTGGGGTTTTGGAAGGTCATAACTTCTTAGTTGATGATTGCTGTATGCCACAACGTACAATCCCCCTTGAAACGTGATATATCTGAATCAGGAAAAATAAATGAAAGATTGATTATATTTTTTCTATTACAGGAACATAAATCTGAGTCTAAAGCCTGAACATCATAATTAATCTCCCGTCAAACAGGTTTCGACAATAGGTTCTTTGTGACAACCATATCAGAAGAAATATATGATGGGAGAACGGTAATAATTCGAACAATATCGAATCAACGCAGCGGAATAAAATAATCTCTCATCTTGTGTAAACCTAATATGAATCGATATAGTAGAGTAAAATAAATACCAAGCACGCGAACACAAGACGATTTTACGTGGAAAACCTCCTCGATGTGAGGAGATAAAAAACCACGGGACCGGAGTCCACCCGAAAATCTTCACTATCAACAAAATTGTTCTTCTCTAGCAAATACTAGAGGTACATAGCAGCAAACACCTCAAGAACATAATTCTTGGCAATACACATGAACTTCACAAGAGATCAAGGATAAATCTGACCAAAAACGCAGGTTTTGATCAATCCACGAAAAACCTGATATATGGAGCTTCAAACGAAAATCAAACCGTTCAGATTCGAGAAAATTGCGCCACGAACATGCTGACAAAATTTCAGCTCAATCGGACCACGAATCGCCTCCGATGCCAGCTTGATGTAAATCGATATTGTCCCAAACCCCGCATTTTCTCTTTCTCTTTCTTTTTCTTGTTTTCGTTTTTTTTTGCGGCTACCTCTTTATATAGATAGTGAGAAACCCTATTTCCTCATATAACTTATTATATGGGCTTAAGCCTTTTTTGGGCTTGCAACTCATTGGGTCTCCTCCACATAGGAGTGAACCCAGCTAACAATATATTGACCAAACATAAAGCATGTTCAAGTGGGAGAAACCAATGAATCAAACACAGAAGATAACATGATCAATTGTCTTGAGAGTAAATTGTTGGCATCGTAGAGATCGATGGCAGAAGTTGCATGAGATTTGAAGAACCTTCTTTTCATTAACTTGAAATTCACGTATCATTCTGAAGATACAGGTCAGACCCAAAGAGCTGCTACACCTGGTTCCACCCTACAGCTTGACATTAATAGACATGCCGTTTGTAAATAGAGTATAATAAGAACACATACGCTGTCGGTTTTTCTTCATCAAGCCTGCCAATAAATTTACAGGAAAAACAAAACCGAAGGACAGTAATTCTAGCCCAATACCAGTCTCATGATCAATCGCTGCCTGATCAGACCTGAATGGTAATATATACGCACCTCAAATCTGAATGCCTTTGAGATACTGTAACATGAGATCTTAAAGTTTATGCAACATATAGCACCTGCAGCCTCCTACTGCAGATCACACGTAAATGCTCAACTACCTGTATCGATTCTGTAAGAATAGCTTGAAAAAGATCCATCGAACCTACTCTGATTCAATCATTACAAATGCTTGGGTAAGACACTGACCAGCAAGTGTTTGTACAGGCGTCCCTATATTGTAATCACAGTTTTCGTGGATCCAGGCTTCGGTTCCGCGATTGTAATCCTCGCATCCGAAATCTGTAAAAGGGTCAGAGGAAGATGGTGTCAACTAGTGCCAGTAAGTCACCACGAACTTCAAAATTCCACTGATGATTTGGGTCTCTTAATTGCCTCAAATATTGCTTATAGTGAATTTGAAAAATATTTAAATGCACATGTGAGTTACATTAGAGAAGTTTCACATTTGCAGTATGGAGCAATTAATGTATATGAAGATATGTCCAATTGGATATATTGATAGGTCATGATTTGGGTCAAGGAATTGGGTTCTCTCTTAGAAATGATTCGGTCAACTGGAATGTGAATTACCCATATAGGGGACGGTCTGACGACTTAAAGGTTCGGGCATCCTCAGCCACGACTGATGAATGAGGGCCACCTCAGCCAGCCAGCCACACAACGGATTGATGAACCTTTTATTTTCTGCAATACATTAAATATAAACCTGATTACGATAAAGGAAACAAAAGATGAATGGTGAACATCTACACAATGGCCCAAAGGCCTATGAGAGCGGAGGATCAATTAGACTAACTCATCACCAGAGTTGCACTTACCCCGGCGTGGAGGTGACCTTCCATATTGACTCCGGCCCGAACCCCAACTATTTCACTTCGCTTATTGAGTACGAGGACGGGGATGGTGAGGTCGGCGCTGTCAGCCTGAAGCAGGCTCTAGACTCCGACTCTTGGCTTCCGATGCAACAGTCGTGGGGCGCAGTTTTGGACATTGGACGGTGCTCGCAAGCTGCGTGCGTCGTTCTCGATCAAGCTCAACTCCCTCCACTCCGGCAAGATCCTGGTCGCCAACAACGTGATCCCCTCCGGGTGGTAGCCTAGACAGACGTGTCGGTCCATCGTCAGCTATGCTGTTTGAGGGTTGCGTGTGGTTTGCTTGGGAGACGAAGAAATGGAGGTCGATCGTCCATGAATTTGTTCGTGAGTGTTTTATGTGACTGGCAAAGATAAAATGTAGGATGGTGTAAAATAAGAAATTATTTTGTTTTTTCCACCCTATGTGAAATCTAGTCAGCTATGAGCTACCCCTTGGAAAAGAGAGTAGTAGTGAAAAATGAATGATATTGTCCTTTGAAAATCAAGAATGATTCGAGTATTTATGTTCCTTGTTTTTTTGTGGTAATCTATTGTACTTTTTTTTTTTTTTTTTTTTTTTTTTTTTGAGCAAGTAATCTATTGTACTTGAAGCTTGAAAGCTTTTATGTTTTGCACCAACATATGTACCACTTCCAAAGGGATGGCTATAAATTGTGTCAGTCTCTATGCAAATGGGTATATTCTTCCCTATGAAAAAATAGCTGTCAATGAAAATTATAATTCCTTAATAAAAAATATATTCATAAATAAAATTAACGAACCCAACCTTTCAACATATTCCTATCACTTTCATCTACTAGTACTTCAATTCATTTCTAGGAAATCAACTTGTCGTTCGTCGAGTTTGCTCTTGATACCAACTTCAATATACATAAAAGAAACATCATCATTTGAAATTCCGTTCAATCCCAATCAAACTACCAACTAAATTTAAGTTCAATCTCAATCATGCTATTGCCGTACAATGTAAGATAGTCCACGTCCACTTCAATAATTTCCAACAAAATCGATTGAAAGGATTACATTGGCAAATCGTCAAATAGTTTAGAATTTAATTGGTAAAATTTAGATGTTTTGAACTGATTTGGTGTTCATATAATAGGTGTAGGACTTTTTTAGTAATTATGCGAGAAGAACTTCATTGACATGGACAAGGAAGAGCTGGGCATTGATGCAAATCAGTTTCCTGCTACCATTAGTTGGGTAAATAACCTAGTGTCCATCGTTAGCGAATCTTGTTCTTCATAGTTGACCTCGGTGTAGACGCGAAGTGCATCATCAGTATCCTCAGAAGACGTTCAAGAATTCCGGGCCAAGATGAAGAAAGTCAGCGAGTTCGTGAAGGAAGTTATGCTGCATTTGCGGTTCTTCATCCAAAGTCAACGAGGGACATTTGGTGGTTTTTGTCTTCTTTTTTTTTTTAAATCATTTATTGCAATTCCCTTTTAGCTTTTCCTGCTTTTCAATTTCTTGTACCTTTATTCCCAAAAAGTGCAAAATTTCTTATGCCTTCTCTATCCTGTAGCTTGAATAAAATGTAGTTAAATCCAAACCCGCTTGCGTTCAATTTCGAAGGCCCCCGATTGAGTCGCTGAATCGTTCTAGACCTTGACTCAAAAACCCAAGATCGATGTGTGCTCCTTTATCAAATGTCCACCGTCTGTTTAACGCACAAGGACTGCGGTTGTGCCAAAATTTCCGATCCGTTGAAGGTGAGCGACAATCAATGTGGCATGTTTAACAATTCTCTTACTCATGTAATTCTAGCACGAATAACGCATCACTGCCATGTGTTATAGTAAAAGTTGCCCTATGAATTTGAGAAGAAATATGGCTGAGATGATAAGAGTCCAAGAAATAGATAAAACAGGGAAGTATTTTGGGATTCCCGCAGATTGGGGAAGTTCGAAGAAAGAAATATTTGCATGGATTCTGGCAAGAGTAAACATGAAGTTAGAGAGTTGGAAGGATAACTTGCTGTCAAAATCTGGGAAAGAAATATTAATTAAATCAGTAGTGCAGGCCATCCCACAATATGTTATTTCCATTTTTAAACTTCCGGTGTCAATTTGCAAAGCCATTGAGAAGAAAAATTGCCAACTTTTGGTGGCGGAATGGAAACAAAGCTGCTGGAATTCATTGGAAAAAGTGGGAAAATTTAAAACTCAGAAAGGAGGAAGGAGGGCTCGGCTTTAAAGATCTCTTAGCCTTTAATAAGGCGATGTTAGGCAAGCAAGCTTGTCAAATTTCTCAGCAACCATCTTCACTTCTAAGTCAACTAATGACTACCCACAATGTGACTTTTGGAAAGCTGGAAAAGGTGGTAGACCGTCTTGGGGATGGCAGAGCATTGTCTTGGGGAGAGACTTGATAGCCGCTCAAGTGATGTGGGCCGTTGGCAATGGACAATCTATTTCAATTAGAGAAGATAAAAGCGGCATTATTGGTGGGCCAGCAACAAGAAATGAGCTAGAAAAAATGAGGGCTTTAATAGAACAACGAGATGGGAAATGGAATGAGGTATTGTTACGGGCATTGTTCGATGACCACAGAGTCCAGGAAATCTTAGAAACTCCCATCGGACTACCTTCTACAGCAGATAAGCGGGTATGGATAAGCAATAAATCAGGGGACTATTCGGTGAAAAGCGGATATATCTACAACAGAAATCAAACAGCTAACACACTAAACACAACAGCATCTTCCTCTCATCAAACAAAGCTAGACCTTTGGAAATTCATTTGGCAATCTAATACTCTACCCAGAGTTAAATAGTTTCTCAGGAATGCTTGCCAGAATGCAATCCCTACAGTGGAAAACCTACATGGGAGGAGAATAGTACTTGATCCTCTATGCCCAATCTGTAAGAAAGAAGCTGAAACTACCGAACATGCGCTGTTGCTCTGCCCTTGGACTATCCAGTTATGGCGAGCGAGTCCCCTACACATCCAGATTTCCAGAATTGGGTTAACACGAGTTGATGAATGGCTACACTCGAAAAAAGAAGACCCACAAAGAGATCGAGATTTTAACTTAATTGCCATGGCCATGTGGTGCATTTGGAAAGATCGGAACCGGTTTGTTTTCGAGCAGCATCCCCTGTCTCCATAGCAGACCCTATCCAAAGCAATAGCACTCCATGAGAACTATACAAGTTGTAATAGGAAGCAAGCCGCAGCAAAAAACAACATCACGCACACGCAGAGATGGAAACCGCCACCACTAAACACTCTGAGCATAAATATAGACGCTTCTTTTGTTGGGGATGGAGTCGAACTACCAGACCTGGAGAGGAACCAAGTGGACGGGAATAGAGACGATCCAGCTGTGGCTGAGAACAGGGGTGCTCTCGACACTTCTTTTGCTAGGGAAGAAATTGAAGACCTAAAACTGGTAGATGCCAGAGAAGAGCACCCGAATCGCAGTATACCAGCTACTGAGGAAGGCTGGGCAGGGTCATCGAACGGAGCCACAGAAAGCGAAGTAAATCTGGAAGAAAGAAGAGAGGTAGGTCAATTTTTTAATCGCATAACCCAAAATCTCGAGGAAGACCCCGCAGGGACCGAGAACAGAAACATCTTCGGAGCCCCCTCTATCAGGATTGCAGGAGACTTACCGGATCTGGACGAACATGGTGACATGGTGACCGGATCGAACCGCACATCACCAGGTCATGGAGAAAACAGAGGAGGAACCGAGCACAGGAGTGCCATCGCCTGTATATGCCATGACTCTCGAGGCTGCCTGGTGGACGGTTTCGCGAAGACGATAGCAGCCTCCTCAGGTGAGCAAGCGAAAGCCATAGCTCTCATGGAAACCCTAGATTTCCTTTCTAACAGCTCGATCAAAGTCTTTGAAGTACACTCTGACTCACTGTCGCTCGTGCAAGCTGTTCTGGAAGAGATACAACCAAATTGGGAAGTTGCAGGGCTGGTGGACCGAATCCGAGAGAAAAGAAAAAGACTTCCGGGCCTGACTTTGGCCCACTGTAGCAGAGATGCCAATAGGCCCGCCAACTGGACTGCAAGGGCCCAACGTCAGCATTCCCTCCCCTGAAACTGGGTAATCTACCCTCCGATAGGCTTAATTGACTTACTATGCGCTGATGTTACTAATGTAATTGCCCCGAACGTATCTAAGTAAATGAAAAGATGATGAATTTTCGACAAAAAAAAAAAAAAAAAGACTTTTGCGAAGCACTTTTGGTACTTGGGGCCCAACGGCTTAGGCTATATTTGATTACTTCTTGTTTTATACGGCGCTCACTTAAATGCCATAACTTTTCGTAGCGCTCACTTGAGTGCAATAACTTATGAAAAATGTTCACTTAAGTATCATAACTTTTAATTGACCACTTAAGTGCAAAAAAAATTAAAAAAATTCACTCTAGTGCTAGAAATTTGACATGGCATAACATTTGTGGTGAATGTTTCTAAAAAGTTACAATACTCAAGTGTTTTTCACTAAAAGTCTTAAATTATATCCACTATGACATAAATATCCTAAACTTTATTTTGTGTCACCAAACTTCTAGACTATACCTACTATGACCTCAATACATGCTCTAAACTTTTTTCACCAATTTTTTCCCCATAAATCTTGTCTATCATCTCCACTTCAGAATATTATGTTTTTCTACCTTCCCAAAAATACCATCGTATATAATATCTCATATATTAATCCGTTATTTTTGTCCAAATTTCTTTGTAATCCATGTTATTTTGATGGATTACAGAATAAATAAAGAAGATGTTGCATAGTTTATTATTCATTTAAGTCATTTTAATGATAAAAGATGTCATTTTAATGATACGCACAGGTGAAGTTCGTATGGTCTGGGTTGGGTGGATTGGTGGAGAAGAAGAAGAAAAAGGTTAAAAAAAAAAAAGAAGAGTTCATTTCGGTAAATGAATGTTTAATAATTGAACGTGTTTGAAAAAAATAAAAGTTGTCGTTCAAACCATTGAAAAATATGATTTCATGTAATGCGATTACTTGTAATGAGAATCCACTTGTGTATTTCTTCTCAACGGAATCAAACGAAGCCTTGCATGTTTAATCCTTCTTGCCCTAAGAATGGCCTCGGGTATTTTTATGTTCAGACACTTCGTCTCGATAAGACTTTTGAGATCCAAAGCCTTGTTGTCTGCCGCTCCTCACCAAAACCTTGTCATCCTCCTCTCTAAAAAAACCATGTTCACGAAATTTGTATGATTTCATAGATTACCATCACAACCTAAAAATTTGATGGTAACACTTAGAGGCAGGTCTTTCGCTCAGAGGTGGATATTGGAGTGTCAGAACACCTCTCACCACTATCTATTATTTCGTCATGAATTCTATGCGTCATGAGAGAACTAGCACAGCAATCCATTGCCATGACCCTCTATTAGCAATTTATTTTGAATAAAACCAAGATTTAGAAACTCTTAAAAGATTTAAAGAGTAGAAATCTCACCTGAAGCTTAGAGTAGATCAGTACTTCCAGCAAAAGAGAAACATGGAAACACTATAAGAGCGCTTACAATTAAACTGGGGTTTGGAAGTGATGTTCACTTAATATTCACTTAGCAAAGTGTCAAAATATCCCCAAGAAAAAAAAATGACATGTAAACGGTGGGATCTAGTTAAAGGGAATCCAACAAAACACCTCGATAGATCTATTAGAAGGAACTTCAAGAAGGAAGACTGGACAAAACACAAAATATATGAATTTTCATAGACAAGCAAACATTTCTTTACATGTAAAAAGAGCACCTTGTTACTCAGGTTGGACATTGAATTGTTGGATACAGTACCGACACTGCATTTTACAGTTCACTTGTCAAATAGATCTGCCTTAAAATAATGCAGCAAAAGCCAAATCATTCATTCATAGTGCTAATTGAAAGAAAAAACTACGTAAAATGCCTGCAGAAGGCACATCATGAATATATGCACATGGCACCAGAAAACATCCATAGAATTCCAGGCCAGATGAAAATTGGAACATCTCTTTCTCTCTCTCTCTCCCCACTGCACATATAACCATCAAAGATGTGGTCTCAACTCTCAAGTACGTACGTGGGAGTTCTTTAAAATTGTTAAAGAGAAAAAAAGTGTTCCCTCCCCCAGTAGTTTTTTAGAAAGGGAAATTGATCCTCTCACCCGAAGATAAGATGTGGTCTCAACTGTCAAGAAGTTTTCCATATGATTAACATGTATTTCCTTTGATCCTAAATGAAAGTGAGACCAAAACACCAATTTGCTGCTTAAATAGTAGTACAGACTTTATGCACGCTCATGCTCAATTATCATCACAATTATTTTTTAATCGAACTTATAACAACATAAGTTCTATTTGTAATGCAACAAATCTAATCATCTAGTTAATTCTACTTTTCAAAAAAATAAAAGAACGGTGATAGGACATGGAGATGGAGATGGTAGGAGAAGTTAAGGAACGTGGTTTTATGCTGCCGTCGAAAGTGTGGGATGAGCCGCTACAACAGAAACAGGCATTAAGGGCACTCCAGTATGTGGCCTGAAGTAGGAAAAGTGATGTCAAATACTAAGGTGGCGGTTTCCCAAGATGACAACGTAGAAGCTGTCGAATATGCTCAATGATGACAAATTCCATGACGTTTCTGGAAATGATGCTAATTGGTTACTTAAAAGTTTATACATCACCACAATGCAAGAAATTGAGAGCTCTTTTGGGAGCCATCCCACCAATCCGATAACCCTTATAGACGAACAAGACTACGTTCCTTATTTTAACGTGCCGGTGGTCGCGAGAAGAAAAATTTTCTTTTCTCTCCCTAGGGAATATCTTATATTTTACGTTTCAGAGTTTAAACGTAACAGTTGAAGGCCGTATGAGATCTCAAAAGCTTCTATATCCTGTTCAATGACAGATATCAAGTGTAACAGACGATTTATCCGGAGAGATCTTTAGTGACACTGCAAATGCCACTGATTTTTGGGACATTTCAAAAAATGCCAGAAATAGGATCCCTGGTCCATGGCATATCACAAATATGGGACAAAAAACTATATAAAACATCATAGGATGAAGTTTTGAATTATTCAAGAGATCTTATTGTGCATTATTTGAATGTCCGTCTGAGAGCCAGAGCTCCGGCCTCTCCTCGACCTACCCCTGGGGCGAACCACAACAAGCAAGTTGCCACCGTCAATGATCGGCTTGTCTGCAGAACTAAGAGGCATCGATGCTCCTCTGGAGAATGTCCCGCGCCAGATTCTCTGGTCGAGCGACAAGGGCGGCCACAAGTTTGTTAGGGTTGACGATGGAGAGTCTGCAACTACAACAGCAGGCACAACTCATCATTTGGATCTCTAAAAAATCTGAAGAATTTTGCTCAAAAAAGACAATTCAGAACAGAGAATCAATGGGTTTGCCGAGATCTAGAGTGACCGAGCTCTGCCGAGGTCTGAAGGTTTGCAAGTGCTTGCAATCAAGGCTCAAGCTAAGACTGCTTTCCATGACGGGCAAGGAGGAGGAAAAGTGGCCACCGGAAGGACGCCGGGGGCAGTGGACTTGAGGGGCGTTGGGTCTGGTAGTTGATTCCACGACTGATGAGCTTGCGCTTGATGTGGCTGTTCCTTAGTTCTTGAAAAATTACGAACCGTAAAGAAACAAGGAAGAATATGAATAGTAACCACAAGAAAAAAAAAATTGATAGAAATGAAAGGAAAAGAGAGAAAAAAAAAGTCAGAAAATTTAGATAATTAGCAAAAAGGTGTCGTTTCAATTGAGTTTACCCACATTCGATCGCTGGTCATGTCACCTATGATTGGATCACCATGTCATCAATTTTAGACTATGATAAGTCGGATGAACCACAATGAAATTTTGCATAAATGTTAGGGCTATCCTAAATTAATTGAAATGTCTAAAACTATATTGGAATCTGTGCCACAAGTTTGTAAGTGAAAGAGCAATTTTCCCCTCATAAAGTGAGCTGTGCTTAAGACTTCGCAAATTCTTCATGGTCAAACTTATTTACCTTAGATGATTATGTGTCTTTTCTCATAAATAATCTTGTAGTTTAAAGAGCTGCTACGAATTCATGTAAATTGCTGAATATTCCTTGGTGATAATGATATCTCCTTATACATTCATTGAAAATCCTACACCTTGGAGATTATAAGGGTTGCATATTATGCCTTGCTCTAACTCAATTATTTAACGCACAATAGTACCGCTTCATTAATTTACACGGAATCAAATTTCAATATCATCATGCGCGTGAGCATATCTACATATTAAAAGGTTAGAGATTGTTTAGTCATTGTTGAAGGGTAATTTAGTCTTTTCATTGTTAGTGAGCCCCAATAATCGCACCTGTTAACACCTAAATTTTGGTTAGGTATTTTAAATTAAATTGCATGAGAAAATTAGGGATCAATTTAACCCTAACAAAAATATTCTTGCATCAATGAGGTCTTAGTTTTTATTTGCATCCATTAAGTTTTTTTTTTTTTTAAATGTCCTTTTTTACCATATTTTCAAATAAATAATTTTTAAAAAAAGAAAAAGAAAAGAGAGGGCCACACGGGTTGGGCCTTCATGCCTAGCCCTCCTTCTTCTTCTGCATGGGCCAAGACCCATCTAGCCCCCTTTGCGACCCAGCCCAGGCGCAGTGACCAGCGACTCGGGCAGAGGACGACCTATCGTAGAGAAAGGAGAGTAGGCCAGCAGCGGATGAGGACACGCCTTCAATGCGAAGCAGAGTATGCAGGTGGGCGGCTGAGAGGACTCCGGTTCGGCTGCACCAAGGGTGGTCGAGACGCCAAGAACCACCGGCCGAACCTCCGTCGACCGGCACCCCTCCGCCTATAAATAGGGCTTCCGACGGAAGGCCAAAGGCACGAGCGGAGAGAGATCCGAGGCAGCTAGCTCCGAGAGCTTCCCCCAAGAGACATCAGGGGAGGTCTGAGAGCCAGCCAGCCAAAGATCTAAGGGGAAGGGCGGCGAGAGAGAGACCCAAATCTAAGAGAGAGAGAGAGAGAGCTCGCGGGCGGAGGAGGGTCGGATCTAGAGAGAGAGCTGCGAGAAGGCGAGCACGAGGGAGAGCCACAGCCAACCACTGCGTTCAAGTCATGGTAGATGCCCCCCGCTGTGCTTCCTTTCTCTCCGCGTCAAGCCTTGGTAAGAGGGCTTTATTTCTGCCCTGCTTTGAACAAACTGTGCCGGAGCTTGCGGCCGTCTTGCTCGTGTGAGCTCCGGCCCAGGCCGTTCCTCTTGATTCAGAACCATGCCAGGTTCGTTCCGTCGCCGTTTGTCCGTCGCTGCCCGTCTCCGCTGGTGTCGCCCCCCAAAGCCCCAGCCGCCGCCTCCTGCATCTCGGTCCTGACCGGCCGAGCAGCCTCCTGTTTGCTATTGCCGTGCTGCGATGCCGACCCTATTGAACACATTGCCGATGCCGTCCGCTGCGTTGCCGCCGTCGTCAATGTTGAACTGCTGCCGATGACGTCTCGACCACCCCCATTGGCGCCATAAAGAGACAGGGAAAGGAGGCGACCTCGAGTCGAGTCAGAGTCGGGTCGGGCGCACGGGTTTTAGTTGGGTAGGGTTTTGGACAATTCAGGTTAAATAAGCTTGGGCCAGGTCTAGGTTAGTTCAAGCTTGGGTCAGGCATTTTTTTAAATTCTAAGTCCCGGGCTGGCCCGTGTCTCAAGCCCATCTGAGCCAGCCGCTGGCGGCCTGGGTCGGACTAAACTCGGAAATCCGACCCGGGTCGTTTATGTTATATTATAATAATAAAAATAATAGTTTAATAAAAAAATAAAAATTTATTTTTCGGATATAAAAAAATCCAAAAATATTCTATGTTTTCCCAAAAAATCAGAAAAAGCCAAAAATGATTAATATTTTCAAAAAAAAAAAGATTGAAAATCCAAAAAATTCTTTTTTTTTTTTTAAGACCCAGAAACTCCCGTATAGTCAGCAGCCAGCGGGGTAAACTTAGGGCGAACTGGGTCGCCACCACAGACCTAGTCGCAGATAAGTCACGCAATGGGGACGCGGGGTTTTGAACCCCTCCCCCCTCGGTGGGGGAGAAAGCTCTAACCATCGCAGCCACCACGGGCGATGGTCAAAAAATTCCTCTTTATGTTCAAGAAAATAGAAAAAAGACCAAAAATATGTTTTTCTCAACAAAATGCATGGAAAAATCTTTAAAAATCCAAAAAGCCTTAGGGTTTAAATAAGATTAGGTACCAGGAGGGTATTAGTGATTAACTAATATAATCAAGTTCTCGATCATAATTTCTCTAGTTACGCAGGAGTGAAATATTTCTCCCAATATTTCTCTTGGGTTTCTAATCAATCCACTCCAAATTGATTAGTGGCGGCTTCTTTTAAAATTAACTTACAGGTTAAAAACTCAAGCCATAAGTCGTGAATTGGTGGGCTTGGGAGAGCTCGGGCTAAGTGTGACATCCCGATTTTTCCAATTCTATTTTCAATAAATTGAGACGGGCATTTCGTTAGCATGCATATAGTTCTTTTCCTTGAGTTGGCCACTCATGTGAAAACTAGTCTATCAGGTGAAGCCGTTAATAAATTCTAATGCATCAGACTTGAGAATTTGACTAAGAAGCGATCTTTCGACCGAGCTAATCTGCAAGGGTCATTACGGCACAATTAAAAATCGATTAAAGATTGGAGATAGGTCAACTCGACAGAGGCATGTGATAAGGTGTGGGTGATTCCACCAGATCGCGCAATTCCTGTCGATCGGCACTAGACCGACTTTTCTGTCGATTGGATACCCTGTGTCCGTATTTGAAATCTTGAGATTACCTCGACAACCGAAGGTTGCCAATGTGTCAAAGAGGTACATTGTGGCTTGATTTGATCAACCACAGGTCAAATGCATGAAAATTTCTAAAAGCTGCTCGGTAGATCAGGACGTGCTAATATCGTGCCAGAGTGAAATTAACCATGAATTTAGATCGAATTCAGAAATTGGAAGTTCGGGTGTGTCACAAATCATTTTTAGGAACATTGACTCATCTTTGGAAGATTTTTCGTGTAAGCCGAGTTTTTCAGCAAAACAATCAAAGTATGATTAATTTGTATCGGAAAATTGGTAGGCCCGCTTTTGGTGGTATTTATGAGATTAAGATGATTCTATGGTCAAGTAAATATGTGAATTGAAGTGTGGTGGATTAATTTTATGGATTTCAATTTGGTTCAATTAGAAGAGAATTGAAGAATGGGATGTATGAAGTTTAAAAATTCGTGTGCCACGGTGGAAGATGGAATTGGACCCATTGAAGATTGTTGTGGGAGGTTTGGAGATAGTGGAGTATGACATGATGTCATGGTGGGCCATTTTGTTGGATAAAAGAAAGAGAAAAAGAAAAGAAATGGTCCCCCTTCCTTCTCTCTCCTCTCTCTCTCTCCTGTCGGCACCCCCCTCTCCATCTTCTTCTCCTTCTTCGCATGCCCAGCAACCGAAGAAGCCGGATGCAGCAGCCCACAGCTCCGTCCGTCGCCGGTTGCTGCCGCCATTTGCACCGCCAGGCCACTCGCCGCCCGCTCGCGCCACCACTGCGCCACCGCCTCCCTCTCTCCTCTTTCTCCTGCTCGTGCTCGATGTCCCCAGCAGATCTGCAAGCCGAAGACAGTGAGGCCAGCAGCACCGCCGGAGTAGCTACACTCCACCTACGCTCGCCATCCAAGCCTCGCGCGCAAAGCCGTTGCTGTTCGCCACCGCTCCGAACGTCTCCACCTCCCTTTCGCTTGCCCTTGCGTCGTAGCTGCTACATCAGCTCGTGCCATAGCCGTTTGGTCACCTCCGGTCACCGTTCGAGCCTTGCCTAGGTCCGGTTCGACCCCTCAACCTTCCCCGGTCCTTCTCCATCTCATCCAAGCACCGGATCTACCCTTCCTCGGCCTCAAACCGCAGAGGACAGCATCAATCAAAAATGGGTATGGAAGCCCGGTTTTGGCCCGTTTTGGTCGGCTTCCTGACCCTGGATGCTTGGCCCGCTTTGAAGAAAGTTGTTCCCCTCGGCGTCCCCGTCGTTTTGGTCCGCTCGGTTCGTTAATTGAGTGAGTTTAACTCACTAAATCTTGATTAGAGAGTTAATTATGCTTAGAGAGCTTTAGTTTATGTTAAGTGTTATTAGGTGGTTAGTTTAATTTATTTAAGTGTAGAATATATTAATGTGCTTAATTAACTTAAAGTGTGTTTAATTTAAGGCTAAGTGAATGGTTATATTTATATAAGCTTTGATGTGACTTAAAGGAATTTATTTTTGATTTATTTAAGTATTCCGAAATTATTAAATAATTTGATAATATATATTTATTCGAAATATTAGAATATTATTATTTAATTAATTTCGGAATAAAATTAATTATTTAATAAATTCCGAAACTTATTTCGGGACCTTATTTTCTCAGAATTTCATGTTGATCGCTGTTGTGCATTTAGAATTTGAATTTGATGAATGGATGTGGCAAATTGAGTGTTTTTTTTTTTTTGGTAAAGGTAAGTAATATATTGATTTTGCAAGAAAGAATACAAGAGGGAGGCCCGGCACCAACAAAAACAGACACTCAAGAAGACAAAAGTCTAGAACGAGTATAAGGGTGCCATGGTTCCCGAGAAAAAAGGAGCAACAACAACAAAAGGAAACAAAAGACAACAAAAACTAGAAAACCTCCATCAATCAAAAATAGAAGGATGGATGTTCCAGCTTCGTTGAAGTCTTCTATTCATGGGCACATCGGGAACATGTTTAAAGGTCATAGCCTTATCTTTGATAGCCTTCTAAAGAGGCATTTTCATCACTGGAAGAAAGAGAGTCTGATTCCGAAAAAGCACATTGTTCCGCTCTTTCCAAATAATATAACACATTGCACCAAAACTAAACCGAGCCAAGATCTGATAAAAACTCTTCCCCATAAACCGCTTGGAAGCCCAGGCCAAATTATCCACCCAAAGCTTGTTTCGCCACACTAGGTTGAATCTTGCCGACCAAAATGAAATAAGACTATCCGAAGCACGGCAAGCAAAGAACAAATGATCTATAAAATCAGGTCTGCACGAACAAAGGGGGCAATTTGTAGGGGGGATCCTACCATAAGAGATGAGCAAAACCTAAGTCGGCAGCCGATTGCACGAAATAAGCCAAAGATGCATTTGATATCTTGGAGGCAAGGCAGTATTCCAAACAAAAGAAGCCCACGAGATGACATTATGCTTCGGTCGGATCAAATCCCAGGCAGAAGCAATGGAGAAGCGACCGGATGGGTGCGGAAGCCACTGAAACAGATCCTCATCTTGGTTGAATACCGGAAGGGGATTCCACCAATTAGCCATGATGTTAATGATATACCAGCCCATAGGAGTAGCAAAACCATCAGCAATCAAGTAGAGCGGGATATACCCGAGCGATAAAAATCCTGATTAGAAAAGATCTTGTATAAAGGACCATTTGGGTGCCAAGGGTCGAACCAAAAGGAGACCGACCTCCCATTTCCAATGCTCCATCTGAAATATTGCTGAAATTGATCACGACGATCTAATAACTTCCTCCAGGCCCAAGAGCAATGAGTAGGGCAAGGGACCACCCAAAAATTTTTCCGCTTCAGGAAATTGGAATGAATCCACTTACATCACAGGGATTCTTTATCCAAGAAAAGAATCCAAATATGTTTGAGCATGAACGCAATGTTGTTCTCCCTTAGAGTACGAATACCTAAGCCCCATTCATTTTTGGGAAGGCAAACATTACACCACGAGACTTTAGCACCACTTGCACCCATCTCAGGGCCTCTCCACAAGAATTGGCAGAAAATTTGCTCAATTCGGTTTAGAACCGAACATGGCAGAAAGAACACATTAGCCCAAAAGACTTGTATAGAATGAAGCACCGACCTTATAAGTTGAAGACGCCCCGCAAAGGAGAGGAATCTATTGGTCCAAGACTGAACATGAGCCGTGATTGAATTAACCAAGGAGACGCAGTCAGCTTTCCCAAATCTAGCTGAAATAACCGGTACTCCTAGATAGCGGAAAGGAAAGGTGCCCAACTGATAGCCCAGCTTATTGAGGATATCCTCATGAAGGTTAGAGGAGCCTCCAGAAAGGAAAACTTCACTCTTCCGAAGATTCAGAATCAGCCCACTCCAGCTAGAAAATTTCTTGATACCATTCTTGAGAAGATCAATAGACGGTAAGTCAGCTTCAGCGAAGAGTAGTACATCATCAACAAAGAAAAGATGAGAAAGTTTGGTGGGCTTGCAACGCCAGAAAAAACCAAAGTCTAGATGTAAAGTTTGAATGTCCAGAATACTTGTAAAGACTTCCATCACAAGAGTAAAAATATACGGCGACATGGGATAACCCTGACGAATACCCCTCCCATTTGAAAAGAACCCATGGAGTTCCCCATCAATTGCAACCGAGAACTTGGGGGTACGAATGCAAATCATAACCTGGGCAATGAACTCTTGGGGGAAACCGAAAGCCTGTAGACACAATTCAATAAACCTCCAATCCACCGTATCGTAGGCCTTCCTAAAATCAATAACACATTTAGGCCGGTAAGGATCATTGTGAAAACCATAAAACAGCTCCTGAGCAAGTAAAATATTGTCACTGATGTGTCTACCTTTTACAAAGGCATTTTGGGGTAGACTAATGATAGAAGGTAGCACCTGAGAGAGCCGATTAGCAATAAGCTTGGTAATACACTTGTATAATGTGTTACAGCAAGCAATTGCCCGAAAATCATTCACATTGGAAGCATTCGGGACTTTGGGGACCAGGGCCAAAATAGCTGTGTTAATTTCCCGCAACAACATGCCTGTCTCAAAGAAATCTTTCACTGCCAGAATAACAGAAGGTCCAACAATCTCCCAAGAATGTTTAAAAAATTCCACATTGTATCCATCAGGGCCAGGGTCCTTACCCACCGCAAGAGAGAATAGAGTATCTTTAATTTCAGTCTCTGAGATGGGGCTAGAAATAAAACGTACCTGATCTGCATCAAGGGTGTGCCTTAACACCGCACACATCTCCTCCACCGAAGGCCTCGCAGCAGGGGGAGAGAAGGCCAATAACTCCCAGAAGTGGTCAACAAACAGGTTTGAACTTCAGAGGGATTTGAGGTAGAAACAATCCCATCGGAGAGCGAGATAATTCTATTGTGAAGTTGTCTCTTGTTTACCGAGTTATGGAAAAATTTAGTATTAAGATCACCTTCTTTCAACCACTGCACCCGAGACTTTTGTCTATAAAATGATTCCTCTTGAAGGCACAAATCCGAGAAGGATTGGAGCTGTTGTTTTTCCAATTCAGCAAGTTGAATATTCGAATAGTCATTCTGAAGAGCATCTTGGGTTTGGAGCAATGCACGTCTTGCTTCTGCCGTTTTAGAGGACAAGTCCGAGAAGGACTCCTTGTTGATCTGTTTCAACTTACATTTGAGAAGCCGAAGCCTGGAGCAAAGAATAAACATTGGAGAACCCACAAAGGGAGAACTCCAAGCTTGCGAAACCACATCAGTAAAATCCGGATGAGAAAACTAGAAATTGAAGAACTTGAAAGGCTTGCGAGACTTAGGGGCAGGCATAATCTTAATAATCATTGTGGAATGATCTGAAATGCCAAGGGCCAAGAAAGAGGCCTCGGAAAAAGAAAATTCAGCAGTCCAACAAGAATTAACGAGAACACGATCAATCTTTCTTTGCTTACGGTTGGCACCCATGGAAGTAGCCCAAGTAAATCTATTCCCGGTATACCTGAGATCATCAAGACCAGCTTGAATGAGGCACTCACGCAGCTCATCAAAAGCTGGGATCCAACCATTAGAACTACCCAATCTATCCGAAGGGTCACGAATTGCATTAAAGTCTCCTACTAGTATCCAAGGGAAACCCAAAAGGAGAGAGCTAGTCTGAATAATGTCAGCCCAAAGAGGACGTCTAGCCACAAAACTATGCTCAGCATAAACCATCGTAAGGAAGAGAACCTTACCAGAATTTAGGCAAGATAACTTTCCATGAATAGCTTGATCCGAAGAAGAGTTCGTAACAAATAAGACTTCACGGGGGTTCCACCCCACCCAAATTCTTTCTTTCGAGGAATGATTATAATTATTTTCCCACTTCCAGCCCGGCAACAAAACAGCAGAGATCACACTAAAGGCACCCTGGGAAATCTTTGTTTCCACAATACCAACACAACATAGATTATGAGATCTAACAAAGTTTCTGATTTCAGCTTGTTTGAGATGGTTACCAAGTCCCCTAATATTCCAAACTCCAATATACATAGCTATATATAACTATATAATGTATTACGATGAGAATAGAAGTTACTGACGTGATCTCCTCCAGCAAGTGCCTTGAGGAGGGTCAGGAGGAGCAGCCAATGCTGGGATTGGAGGGGCGGCCAACTTTGGGACAGATGGAGTCTTGGGCGAGTTCCTTTTAGTAGGGGCTTCCTCAGAAACAGCAGAATGCTTAACATTTGTAACCAATTCACTAGGACCATCGAGTTCCTCATCTGAGCTGCTACTTACTGCACTAGCCGCATCCTCAGATTCTTCAGCAGTAGAGCCAGACCCAATATAAGCAGATTCTGGGATCGGCTCAATAGAAACCATTGTGGAAGGAGGTCCAGTAGAGCTGGGAATCAAAGCACCTTTATTTTTCTGGGCAGACTTGCTTAAAGCTTGAGAAGAATCTGATTTATCCATAAACTTCAAAGAAGAGATAGGAGTCGAAGAGTCCTTCCCATTAGACCCCGACGGTTGTCTCTTCTTCCGAGTTACCTGCTTCTAGCCATCCTGCTGGTCAGCATAAGACACCTTAAGAGGCTGGGCGGGAGGAATCGAGGGGGGCACCGTAGGCACAGCAGCATCTCGAGCTTCCTCAGCAATAGCATCATGGGACTTATCTGCTACGGGTGTTGGAACTTCTTTCTCCTCACAGTTATGGCCAAAGACATGGCATTTCGGACACGCAATAGGTATCCATTCGTACAAGATAGGAACAATGAAGGACTCCCCATTCAGAAATACCTCCATAGATTCACATTTCTCTAACTTAGCCGACACTTTGACACATACTCTTGCAAAAGACAAACGTTTCATTTTTTCAGTCAATGGGTCCACATATAAGGGTCTACCGACCGCACTCGCTATCTGGCTTATCCCAAGAGCAGACCAATAAGAAAAAGGTATGTTTTTCATACGGATCCAAACGGGCGCAGAGGATTGCAAGTCCTTCCTCAGCTCAAGAGTGGGATCCCATTGTTTCAGAATAAGTGGCACTCTATTCACCGTCAATGGACCTTCCTCAAGAATCTTCCTGTAGTAATCAGGGTCGGGAATAAAGAAGAAATAAAATCCTTCATCATTAGCAAGCATTTCAGTTAAATGGGAGCCAAACGTCTCCTTAAGGACTAACTCAGTCATTTTGAAAGGCACTTTCTTGCCAACGAAATACCCCATCAAACAATGATTCCATTTCGGATCTACCACATGCACCACTTCCTCAGAGAGGTGCACCACTCCTCTTTTTCCAACAGAAGTTGGAGGCACGAAGCTAAGTTCGTATCCCTTTGCCGAGAGCCTAGCAACATTAACCTATGAACGGGTTGAAAGGGCTTTCTGCTCACTCCATTTTTGTCCAACAGGACGAGCCACTCTAGGGCCACGAGAAACAGATCTAAGGTGGCTCCTACCACGCCTAGAGCCCGCTTGGGACTCCTCATTTGGACGGCCCAACTGACTTAGGAGATTCGAAGAAGATGCCATTACGAAACAGCACAGTACCCCAACACAAAGACAGGCCCAAACCCTAGAATAAATTCAAGGAAAGCAATCAGGCCATACCAGGTGTTCTTAGGGGCTTAAGGGCCTTCAGGGACAAGGAAATCCACCAGCAATCAGCACACCAACCAGTCAAAGCCACCCATGAAGACAGAGACCAGAATCGGGAAAAGCTAGGCGCACCAGAAATTCTGATCGAGAGCTCCCATCTTGATAAACAAAAACCAACCAAGCCAAACTTACTTGGGGTTTGTAGGCGGTCCCCAGATTACCTAGCCCACGAAAAATCAGCTCCAGATACCAGCGGAATCAACTAGAATCCGCAAAAAACCAGCTGGAGTGAATAGTGCCAGAATCGCCCAAATGGAGAGGAAAGTGAATAGTACAACTTCACACTTTTTACCAACCTTTTCCGAATTTTGTGGCAAATTGAGTGTTGATTGTGATAAATATGGATTTTATTCATAAAAACCCAAGTGTCGGGTTTTGATGCAAAAATTGGATTTTCAGTATTATATTAAATAGTGGGGTTTGAAAAAGTGAGATATTGATTTTCGGGATCGAAATTAACGTGTCCCCACACACGTGGTTAATTTCTGGACTATTTTAATATGAAGAAAAATGGCCGGGATCACTATTTTAAGTGGAAGCATTAAGTGAAATGCAAGGTGTCCCGGGCCGAATATGAATTGTTGTGTGATAATTAAGAGGAGATCGTCCTGGGCTGTTGAGCCGGACTTGCCCCTATATGGGATGCCCCTTACAACGGATGCGGGTCGCAGTAGATTCTGGGCCCATGCTCCTTCGGGAATGCCATCGACGTACTGACGAAGCCGCGCTCCATGGGGGGAGGCGATGCCTGGCATTAATGTCAGTAGATAGCTGAACTGCGAGTAGGCTATGCCCTTGCGTAGCAGTGAATATCAATTGGATCGCATGCTGAGTGTTATTAACGAGTCGGATTATGAGACGGAATCGTGTGGCATGGTATGGGACATATCATAACGGTTTGGTCTTACAATCCGAACTTCTGTGGTCGTTCAAAATGATATTGTTTGGTCTTTTGTAGACTTTTGGCTGTAGACCTCTGTTTGTAATTCTATTGAATTATGAAAGTGTTATGTTGTGATTTTGCTTCCTGCTTTTCTATCTCGTATTTCATTGTCAGGGGTTCTATAATACGTTCCGCTTGCGCAATAATAAATGAATGGGGTCGGCGACACTACCTGGGAAGGTCGCATTTGCATGACCATGGTGGGATGTTGGCGCGCTCGAGGTTCGGGGCGTGACACTAAGCCTAATAGGCTTAGTCAAGCTATTAGCCTCCGTAGGCGCCCCCCCTAATTGAGTGCCGGAAAGGAGGTCGTGACAGCACTATATCTGTGCATGTGTGCGTGTGTGTGTGCATGCGTGTGCGAGTGCGCACGTGCACGCGCGTGTGCGTGCATGTGTGCGTGTGTATGTGCGCGCGCGCACGCATGTATTGATGTAATTTGTAATTATGATAATAACAATTTATTCTCTTTCATTTACATGGTATCAAAGCCACAAAAATAAACCTTTTACCCTAGCTGTTAGCGCTCATCATTATGTCATTGGAGAAACCGCCATCGCCGATTGGCGACATCCATGATGCCCTAGCCATTGTTGCACCAAGGCTCGGTGACCAAATCCAGTGTTGTCCAAATTGTAGCTGTGGTTGCCTATGCTCGCAACCAGATCTAGCGTCCTGAATGAGGTCGGCTCCTCCTTCCTCGCTCGAGGAGCATCCAATGTGTCAGATTTTCGAGGTACCTTGAAGCGATAGGACATGAAGTTCTTTTAGGTGACCCATGCGTACTTACCCATCTGTCAGATTGGATATTCTCTTTGGGCATCCAAGTTCTTGTGTGAGTTTACAAGTACTTTGAAGATAATGCTGAGGATTGCAAGTGCAATGAATGCAATTGTTTGAGAGTTTGGTTGATTGGTCTTCATATGATGAGTAATGGATTCGCTATTTGATGATAAGTAATGTGGGTTAGTTTAAAGTAACTGAATTTTGATAGGTATAGTTTTGAGCTGAATTTTGTATTGACCGATGTCAATGTTTGCTTTGGATATTTGGGAATAGTTTAATGCCTCAAGCAATGACTTTTAGGATCTAAGGAGCGGACAGATGATTGGTAGAGAGCATGAGTCCAATGGATTGTGACACCTCAACAAAGATTTTATTGCCGTTGTCGTTTAGAAGAGCATTGCCATTCAGAAGAGTACCGCCTTTGACTTCTTTTAGATGCATTGTCGTATGGGTCATCCACCACTTGACATACGTCATCATTTTTCTACTGTTGCATCGTTTATGAGTGCTATCTTGTGCGATGCTTGCCAATTTGGCAAACATCATTGGATATCTTTCCCTTCCTGCGTCCAAAGTCGTGTGTCAAGTCCTTTTTAGTTGGTCCATTATGATCTTTGGGGACCATGTTGTGTCAATGATATGTTTGGTTACGAGTATTTTTGTTACGTTCATGGATGATTATTCCCGTGTAATATGGTTATATTTAATAAAAGCTCAAATTGAAGTTTTTTCTTATTTTCATATGTTTTACTTTGAGATTCTCAATCAGCATCATATTTCGGTTAAATGTCTACGCTTCAACAATGCCAAAGAATATATGGTTGTTTCCTCTAGTTTTCAATCATTTTTTTTTTTTAATATCTCATGGGATTTTGCATCAAACCTCTCATCCTTATTGTAGTACTTTAGCTTTAGCTAGTACGTCCATGATGGGGTGCGATTGGAATGCACTGTTTCGTCTTGATGCGTTACGATGGAAAGTCACTAATGGAGGGGTATGAAGGGAGACGTATAAAAGCCTCCCGAACACAACCATTGGCACTGTTGGCCATTCATTTGTACCAAATTTCCTCTCAATTTCCATCAAAAAAGATCAAGGCATTCCATTTCATTTTTGCAAGAACAATCGGCATTTACGCCGTGGAAATCGGGTGTTTTCCTCGTGATTGCATCCAGACTAACATGAGGAAGTGTTGTTCGTGAATTATTCACAATTCAACGTTCGTTCCGGGGCTATTTGCTGTTTGCGCATCGGAATCAGGTAAGTCGTCTTCCACCGACTCGAATTCCAACATTGGTATCAGAGCCAGGTTGTGATTTATGCCTTGTTTTTCATCGAGTTTTCTTGATTACCATTTGATATTGAGATCATGAGACTGTATTCTACACTGTTTGGATCTCGGAATCAGTAGGAATTGCCCTATGAAAAACTCGAAATTGAACCGGAGCGAAGAACGGGTTCGGGGTCGCGTGATCCGTGAGGTTTCGGCCATTTTTCGAAACAATTTTTTGGTCAAAATTAATTTTTGAATATACCGGGTGAAAGAACTCGTCGAGACGAGTCTGGAGATGGGTCGAGAGCCGCCAGGAGAAGCCGGACACGCCCACACGTGCGGCCAGAAGCTGTTGCGCGTGGGCGCCACGCGCCTAAAAGCGCTCGCAAAGCGAGCGCGTGCGCCACATGTGCCGGTCGGCGAACCGGCACGTGCGTGACGCCCGCCCACTGGTGAACCGACGCGTGGTGACGTCACCGTGACGTCATCCAACGATCGGTAACCGCCGGGATGACGTCATTGATGACGTCAGCGCCGGCGACCCGACCCGACCGGCGACGCGACGCGACCCGACCCGACCCGACCGTTGACCGGTCAACCGGTCCGACGATCGGACCGGTCGGACTGTTCACCGGTTGGACCAATCGGACCGGTCACCGGTCGGACCAATCGGACCGGTCGGACCAGCCAGGAGCCGTTCGGCTCGCTGGCGCGTGCATCACACGCGTCGCGCACTCAGGCGGCGTGTGGGGGCGCATGCGAACTCCGATTGGAGTGTGATTGGTCTCGTTTGGTTCGTATGAGTGTCCTCTACACAGTGATATAATTATTTTATACTTTTGAATTTTATAAATGTGTGAAAATGCGTAGGAAACCCTATGTACGCGTATTTTTTGGGGTTTAATGCAGTTTATTTATTTGTAGCTTGTATTTTCTTATGATTAGGGAAATACAGTAGCTAGCTTGTGTGCAAATGATGTTTTATATGTTGTGTAGAGCTTGGTTCAATGATATGTTGTATATATTTTAATATACTTGCAATTTTCTAGTTGCTAGAAAATAAGAACAATGGTAGGAAATCCATTACATGTTGAATTGCAATTTTAATTATAGTTGAAGCATGATTGTTGTTTATACGTTGATTATTATCATGCTATGTTCTTGTGTTAAGGAAAAATGTAGAAATTACATAAGGTCATGTAATTATTTTTCCTAGTGGGAGTTCGTAGGTTGGTAGAATTGAAAGAAGTTCTCACCTAGAACTCAAAATTTGTGCAAATTAAACTAATTAATGATAATAGAACAATTGTACATAGAAGTTGATTGGGAACATAGTGAACTTTTGCTTTTGTGTCTTTTGTTGAATTATCATTAATTTAATTTGTCTTTGCTGCAAATTAAATATGTGTTACTCCGTATAGTGTGCTAGTATTGATTCTGCGTTTATTATGTCAATGTGTTATAGCGATTGATTATGGCTTTAGCATCCAAGACCATTGTTGCTGACCTTAATAAGGGTGAGAAGCTGAACGGTGACAATTATGATATTTGGCACCGAAAAGTTCAGTACATCCTTGAGGAGCAAGAGGTTTTGGAAACTCTCAACCATACCATGGATGAACCCGAGCATGGAACTTCAGCTCAACACGGGAGAGATCCGGAAGCTTATCAAGCTTGGAAAAAGAAAAATAGCATTGCTCGCATCACGTTGCTGAGCTGTATGCAAGATGATCTCATGTGTGAGTTTGAGAGTTATGACAAAGCTCAAGCTATGTGGGTTGCCTTGAAGGATAAGTTTGGGGGTACATCTACCACTAAGCTGAGGAGACTCACCATCAAGTTTGACACATTCCGAAAGCGCCCAAATGTAACGATGAGGCAGCATCTTCGGGAGATATCAAACATGATCCGTGAGCTGAAATCGGCAGGTCACTCCCTTACTGATGAACAGCAAGTTCAGGCTGTTATAAGGTCTCTTCCTGACAATTGGGAGCATATGAAGATCAATATGACGCATAATGAGAATATTGTCACTTTTGATGATATTGCGCGTCATTTGGAATTAGAGGATGAGCGCCTAGAGGCTGCAAGATCCTCTACCCATGCTTATATTGCTGAATCGAGTTCGCGCAAGGCTTCGGGCTTCAAGCGTAAGAGGAATCTTCAGTTCAACAACAAAGGGAAGATGACTGATCAGGGACCCAAGAAGGCTAAAACCTTCCGACGCAAGAAGCATGGTGGGAAGAAGGACAAGGCCAAGAAAAAGTGCCACAATTGTGGCAAGTTGGGTCATTTTGCTCGTGAATGCACTAAGCCGAAAAAGGTACCCTATTACTCCATTACTTTGAGTAATGCTTTTGTTTCTAGTACTGTAATGCTTGTTGAATCTCATCCAATGTGGACTGTAGACTCAGGAGCAACAGACCATGTAGCTAGAGACCGAGAAGTATTCGTGGAGTATCGTCGGATACCGCCTGGAAGAAGATGGATATATGTTGGGAATAACTCAAGAGTTGAAGTGAAGGGTATCGGCACATGTAAATTAATCTTACGTGGTGGTCGAAACATGTTCCCGCATGATGTCCTTTATGCTCCGTATATTCGACGAAACTTGGTCTCTGTAGTTGTTCTTCTTAGCTTAGGTTATGTATTGAATTTCCATGGTGATTGTGTTGACATTATGTATGGAACAGTTTATTATGGTTCAGGTCATGTATCGAATGGTTTTATGGTGTTAGACATTGACTATGATCAGTACAATGTTAATGTTGATGGTTGTTTTTCTTTAATTGCGTCTTCTAACAATGTTGAGATTGATGCAAGTACTTGGCATGCTAGATTAGGTCACATTGGATTGCAAAGAATGCAAAGATTAGCTAGAGAAGGCCTTTTAGGGTCACTCACTAATGTTAGTCTATCTGTATGTGAACATTGTCTGGCGGGAAAAACAACTAGAAAACCATTCGGTAAAAGGACTAGAGCTGAATTTCCATTGCATCTCATACATTCTAACATTTGTGGTCATTTGAATGTGAGGGCGAGGCATGGAGCCTCATATTTCATCACTTTCATAGATGACTTCACACGTTTCGGTTATGTCTTTCCGATCTCCCAGAAGTCAGAAGCATTGGACTGCTTTAGACGATATACAGCGATGGTAGAGAATCAGTTGAACAAAACAATAAAGGCATTGAGAACCGATCGTGGACGTGAGTATCTATCAGAGCAATTCAAGGCTCTTTGTGATGAAAAGGGAATTGTAAGACAATTGACTATTCCCGGTATTCCACAACAAAATGGGGTAGTTGAGAGAAGGAATAGAACCCTATTGGAAATGGTTAGGTCTATGATGGCGCAAGCAAATTTACCTATCTCTTATTGGGGAGATGCGTTATTGACTGCTGCCTATATACTTAACCGTGTGCCCTCAAAATCGGTCACTTCCACCCCTTATGAATTATGGACTGGTAGGAAACCAGACTTGAGTAGTCTACATCCATGGGGATGTGCAGCTTATGTTCATGATTCTTCCCATAAACATGGCAAATTAGGTCCTAGAGGGAAGAAATGTATCTTTATAAGATATTCCGAATACTCCAAAGGGTACGTGTTCATAGGTGAACAAGCTGATGGAAGTGTGACCGAAATGGAGTCACGAGATGTCACGTTCTTGGAGAACGATTTTCCTAGTAGAGGTGAGATTGATAAGGACTTCCAATTATATGAGATGGAAGATCCTGATAACACAGCCATTGATGTTGTAGAGGGAAATGAAGATTTACCTCAACATACAAGACCTAGTGGGAGTGTTGCATCGCTTTGATGAATTGAATTCAAGAGAAATTCAATTGCGTAAAAGTAATCGTAAAAGTATTCCTCGTCGTCGTTTTGAGATTGAAGGGGAAGCATTTATGATTGCTCAAAATGACGATGCCGAGCCTAAGACTGTTCAAGAGGCTCTCTCATCCCCTGACAAGAAAGAATGGAAAAAAGCTTTGGAAGATGAGATGGAGTCAATGAGGGCAAACCATATCTGGGACTTGGTTGATCTACCACCCAATCGTAAGGCCATTGGAAACAAATGGGTCTTCAAGATTAAGCGAAGGGTAGATGGATCCATTGAAAAGTATAAGGCTCGCCTTATGGCAAAAGGTTATACTCAACAAGAGGGTATAGACTATGAGGAAACTTTTTCACCAGTTGTAAGGTTTGCCTCAATACGCCTTATTCTAGCCATCGTTGCACATTTGGACCTTGAATTACATCAAATGGATGTAAAGACGGCATTTCTCAATGGAGAATTAGATGAGGAAATCTATATGAAACAACCAATAGGTTTTATAGCTAAAGGTCAAGAGCATAAAGTTTGCAAGCTTAATCGCTCAATATATGGCCTTAAGCAATCATCTAGACAGTGGTATCTTCGTTTTCATCGAGCAATAATAACTTTTGGTTTCACGATGATCGAAGAAGATCACTGTGTATATGTCAAGCGGTCCAAAGATAAATTTGTGATTTTATCACTTTATGTGAACGATGTTCTGTTGGCTGGAAATGACAAGGTTTTGGTTATCACCATAAAAGAATGGTTGTCCTCCAATTTTGAGATGAAGGACATGGGAGAAGCTGCTTATATATTAGGAGTTAAGATCGAAAGAGATCAATCAAGGAAACTTCTTACTTTATCACAAGAGTCTTATATTATGAAGATTCTTGAGCGTTTCAATATGCAGCATTGTAATCCCATTGATACCCCTGTCATGCAAGGTGAAGGCTTAAGTACTGAGATGTGTCCTAAGACTCCACAAGAAATCAAAGTGATGGAAACTGTTCCTTACGCTAGTGCGATCGGAAGTTTGATGTATGCTATGATGTGTACTTGACCCGACATATGTTATGCCGTGGGATTGGTGAGCCGATATCAATCAAATCTTGGTCAAGCACACTGGAAAGCAAAAAGAGGATCCCGAGATACTTAAAGGGTACCATGGACTATCGACTTTGTTACCAAGGGAATGATTTACGCCTATTGGGTTATTCAGATGCCGATTGGGGTGGAGACCTGGATGAGTGTAAATCGACTTCTGGATATGCGTTCTTGCTCAATGGAGGTGCGATTTCTTGGAATAGCAAGAAACAGACATGCACGGCCTTGTCTACGATAGAGGTAGAATTTATTGCATGTTCTGCCGCAGTGCAAGAAGCAGTATGGCTAAAACGTTTCTTGGAAAATTTAGCCACTGTCACTGAAGTTCCAAGAGCGGTGATAGTTTATTGCGATAGTCAAGCAGCCATTGCCTATGTGAAAGATCCCAAGTATCATGGAAGGACAAAGCACATTGACATAAATAATAACTTCAACAGAGATATTATAGCGCAGAAATAAGTGATCCTACAATACATTTCAACCAATAGAATGGTTGCTGATCCATTTACGAAGGCTATTCCTAGAGACATGTTCTTGACCCATAGGATGTCACTAGGATTGCGTAGAATATGATATTTGTTATTGTAAAGGATCATTGGTTTATGTATTTGTGGACAGATGTATTGTACTTGTTTGTTTATTAGTGATCTGATATTTTATCAATAAGTACAAATCCACTATGAGACTAGCACAAACACACATATATTATTGAAAAGTATGTCATCAGGCAATGATTGGCTCACTCACACGAGCAATCGCCTCAAGTGCTGTAGTTAGCATGTTGAGATGAGACGTCATGTATAAATAAATGCTAAAGAGCAAGTTTGGTACATAAAATATGTCGCCTTGATTGGAGTCAAGATGAGGTCTGTGATTGGTTTATAATAAGACCGAACATAATATTCCCACAATCATGTATGCCTTAAAGATGCCGGATGCGAGTACTTAATTGGGCGCTATAGGAAGCGAGCTGATATAGCACTCGGGCTAAACATGAGTACGTGAGAGGCACGTGACTATGTTTAGGCTAAGATCCGTATAGTGGATATGGTTAATAAATGACATACGCTCTTATAGAAAGAGAAATCCACTATAGCATGTAATTCATACTACATGTGCATTATACGACCAACAAGGGAAGGTGAGTAAAATTATCCATATTTACTCATCGTGTGAGCCTTTGAGGTAATTTGTATTTTACCTCAATTTTGTGCCCTATGTTACTTCTGACTATGTTCTCGAAGTGAAAGATCAATGTTGCTACTTTAGCATGTTACGGGCGGTCATGAATAGATATGGCCTATGGGACATGTCTAGGAAAGCAGTTGTTCTGAAATTGAGAGAGACATAAGTGCGAAGGAAGACTATTGTTGTTTTACATCTATCACATGTATCTACTGGTCGACCAATTATATCCCCCTATGTGGTTGCGGATGTAATTATAAATACATGATGTTTTTAAGAATAGTCAAGTATAGCCTTTGAGGGATAGGTATACTCGAACTGATGTAACAAAATATGTCTGGGGCACTATGAGACATTGATTGTTAATTTCTTTTCGGGGTTGTAGCCATTATGTTATCCCTAACAGGTGCATAATTTGAGCTCCCAAGTGCAGGTGTACTCACTGGTCGCACGGCTTATTTGCCATATGAATTGTTTTGTAAAGTTGATGAATGTTGAATGCCTTATATTCTTGATAGAGCGCTATCAAACCCATCATGTCCGAGTGGGAGATGTAGTACTTTAGCTTTAGCTGGTACGTCCATGATGGGGTGCGATTGGAACGCACTGTTTTGTCTTGATGTGTTACGATGGAAAGTCACTAATGGAGGGGTACGAAGGGAGACGTATAAAAGCCTCCCGAACACAACCGTTGGCACTGTTGGCCATTCATTTGTACCAAATTTCCTCTCCATTTCTATCAAAGAAGATCAAGGTGTTCCATTTCATTTTTGCAAGAACAATCGGCATTTACGCCGTGGAAATCGGGTGTTTTCCTTGTGATTGCATCCAGACTAACGTGAGGAAGTGTTGTTCGTGATTTATTCGCAATTCAACGTTCGTTCCGGGGCTATTTGCTGTTTGCGCATCGGAATCAGGTAAGTCGTCTTCCGCCAACTCGAATTCCAACACTTATACTCCCCAGTAGAATGGGGTGACGAAACGAAAAAATTGTCATCTCTTAAATGTTGCTCGTTGTCTATTTTTTCATATAAACCTCCCCTAAAAATTATGGGGGCATGCTATTCTTACAGCATGCTATCTCATAAATCACCTCCCATCCTCTATGCTTCATGGAGGCATACCTTTCTCTACTCTCCATCCTATGAGTCTACTTTTTTCTTTACTGCTTAATGTGTTTGGCCGTGTTTGTTTTGTGCATCATCTTGCTCTTGGTCATGATAAGCTCAATCCACAGGCTCACAAGTGTCTGTTTCATAGGTATTCTCTAACTCAAGAAGGGTACAAGTGTTATTGTCCGATTAGTCTGTGGTTGTATATCTTGGCAAATCTTACCTTTCTTGAGATCAGTCACATTACTCCTCTACTGCTCAGCTAGTGACTCCTTCTAAAGATACATTGTCCTCAACCATGGCCCCTTTACCACCTATCCCCTTGTCGGGTATTCTTGGGACGTCGCCCAATTTTCAATTCACCGACGGGACTTATCAACGGCATCATCTTGTTCAACGTGAGGTGGTACAGTCGTTGCCCGCATTGGATGTGCATAATTCTCCACCAATTTAGGCCTCAGCCTCTAATCCGCTAGTCTCTTTTGAGCCTTATTCTACTATTGATATTCCCATTGTATTGTGCAAAGATACGCATCCTAGCATTGATCAACTCAATTCTAGGTTTACCCCTGTACTGGTTTGTTTGTCCTACACATACTCATCACCCTCTTTCTCAATTTTTATCCTATGATTGTCTTTCTCCTACATATTCCTCATTTATTGCTCATTTATCTACTATGTTTGTGCCAAGTACTATTGCAGAGGCCCTTGCTCTCCAAGTTGGTGGCGGGCTATGGAAGATGCAATGCAAGCACTATAGGACAATGGGACATGGCATCTTACATTGTCACCTGCTAGCAAATAGGTTGTGGGATGTCGTTGGGTTTTTCATAGTGAAATTTTAACTAGATGATTCAGTTGATAGTTTGAAGGCGCATCTAGTTGCCAAAGGTTACACTCAAACTTATGGAGTTGATTATGCTGATATGTTTTCTCCTGTTGCAAAGAGACCTTCAGTTTGCGCTTTCATTTCTCTTGTTATTTGATATGGTTGGACTCTCCATCGTCTTGATATCAAGAATGCATTCCTTCATGGCGACTTGGCTAAGGAGGTGTATATGGAACAATCCCTAGGCTTTGTTGCTTAGGGGGGTCTACTAGTGTTTGTCGCCTACGCAAGGCATTATATGGGTTGAAATAGTCTCCTTAGCTTGGTTTGGTCATTTCAACAATGCAGTTATTTGATCTGGTTTGCGACGTTGTATCGTGGATCATTCCGTGTTTAGTTCCACTTCTTCTGTGGGGTGTGTTCTCCTAGTTGTATATGTGGACGATATTATCATCACCAATAGTGATTCTGTGGGCATACAAAAGTTAAAACAAATTTTACTAATAGAGTTTTGTACAAAAGATATGGGTTATTTGCGGTATTTCTTAGGCCTTGAGGTAGCCTACTCACGTGATGGTATCTCATTATCACAGTGGAAATATGTTCTAGATATCCACAATAAGGTTGATTTTCTTGGAGCTAAGCCTGTTGATACTCCAATGGATCCTAATGTGAGACTTGATGCAGGACATGTAGACTTACTTCATGATCCACATAGGTATCGAAGGTTAGCGGTAAGCTTAACTATTTAACTGTCACTCGACCATAGTGTGGTTAGTCAATTTATAAGTGCTCCTTGCACTGCACATTGGGAGGTAGTGCTATGTGTTGTTAAGTACTTGAAGGGAGTACTGGGTAAAGGGGTTCCATTTAAGAATCATGGACATCTTGGTGTTACTGGCTACTCCGATGCTAATTGGGCTAGATGTCTTATTATAAGAGATCAACTTCTGGCTACTCTGTATTCTTGGGAGGCAATCTTGTGAGTTGGAAAAGTAAGAAGCAACATGCGGTGTCTTGATCAAGTGCAAAAGCAAAATATCGTGCCATAGCTCATGTGACTAGTGAGTTGCTTTGGTTGAGGATGTTATCCAAACTTAGCATGTCATCTTCAACTTCCTTAGTTTTTGTGTAGTAATAACCAATCGGCTATGCTTCAAATCTAGTTTTTCATGAGCGCACGTAGTATATTGAAATAGATTGTCATTTTGTGCGAGAAAATATTCAAAATAAGGACAAAGCACTTCAATACACATGGACCGAAGACCAACTTGCTAATCTTTTCAATAAGTTGTGGCCGGTAGTAAAGTGACTACTTTATGTAACAAGTTGGGCTCTTTGATGTTTATGCCCCAAATTGAGGAGAAGTGTTGAAGGGTAGTTTAGTATTTTCATTGTTAATGAGCCCTAATGCTCACATTATATATATTGATGTAATCCATAATTATGTTACTAATTTCTTCTCTTTCGTTTGCAGTCATTACGTAAAAAGAGAGATTGTTGGGAAAATCGTCGATTATGTTTGAACATGACAAAATAACTAAAAGTTACTAATATGTGTATTTGAATGTGTAAAACAAATTTTGTATGGATAAGTCATATGCGAATAGCGGAGAACAGGATATCTAAAGCATATAAGTCTTTGTGGTCCTAGTGGGAAGACCTAGATTTTTATCAATTTGATTTGGGCTCAAATTGATGTTTCACTGCTGTCTTCAAGTGTTAACATCCACTAAAAGCAACCTAGAAAAAATCCAATATGCTTCCGTTGTTTTTTTGAAAGCAAAGAAGATGTTAGGTAGACTGTAGAAACAAAGTGTTAAATGGCCTTCAATGCTTTGCAGAAAGTTGCTCGATTTTTTAGGAGCAACTCCTGAAACTTCAAATAGAAGCAATACTATGTACAAGTTGTAACATCTCAAGGATTACATAGTGAATTCTAATTCTATTGAGATTGTTAGAGTTGAGAGGGTGGAGTAGGCCAAGTAGAAGACCGTATTACCATAAAGATAACTCTTTTGTCTGTTTAACTCCTTCAGAATCTATTTTATTATATATTGTGTTTTTGCATAAGTGTATATAATCCAATAGCTGCTCCTGCACCCATATCGTCACTTATTTCGCGAAATTTATTTTCCTAGAATAATCAATTAACCCGTCTTGGTGGTTGTGCCTAGTCCATTCAGGTTCAACATGCATCTAAACTGCAAGAAGCTTTGATTGTCTCTCCACGGTAGCATCTGATCAACTCTTTGTTGCATAAGCGCCAACAAAACAGAATAAGACAACAGTGTCGACAATGATGCAAAACTAGGGCATAAAAGAGGAAGAGAGCTTAGCATCGATCCTGTTTTCCTCGTTGTCGTTTTCCTCGAACAAATTGAAAATCGAGAGAGAGAGAGGAACTTGAGAGCCTTAATTTATTTATTATTCTTTCCTTCATCTGATTTAGCGAGACAACAAAAAAATGACACCAATGAAGTAGAGAATTGCACTTGCGGCGGCTTGCAATGCACGTCTAGCCATTGGGATCTTGGCATATGCTTATCACTAAATCTGATAATTGGTTGCCGAACGTTTACGGTGGCAAATCTAATCTTGAGGGACGAGAGTGTTTTTCCAACTGCATATGACGTTTTATTATTGGCATTCTGGCATTTATTTGAGATTTGTTAGACTTGAAAGTCTTCTGTGTAGTCGTCGAGTATTGTTCTGAGAAATAAATGGAATCTTTCTTTTGACCAAACAAAATATGTAGAGAACTGGCACAAAATAACAAGTATATTACTGATACAAACAAAATGCCACCGATGATATTGAAAATTGCTGCTAATAATCTTTAATGATGCCATTTACTGTGTGAGTAGGAGAAATTTTATTACTAACAAAAACTATAACCGACATCAAATGAGACGAAACTCACTTTTGACTTAAACGCATACAATATGGATAGATACATTTGTAACTTTTTTATATATGGTAGTCAGTAATTTTGGTTTAGAAAGTAATTTCCAATATATTGTTAACTTCAATGAATAAATTACATTGCCGCTGGTAACTTCTTTTTTCTAGGAAAAATAAGCACGCATTATTACTAACCATTAATTTGTTCACGCACTTAGTTGATTTTTCAATAAGACAAAGTAACTTCCAACCTATTATAAAAATCAAGAAAAATAATCTTCCACAAATAATTCTAATTAGCAACTTCTATATCTTTTTACATTTAATTATGAATCTGTATTTGATTAATGATATTCTCCAAGAGAGAGAGAGAGAGAGAGAGAGAGAGAGAGAGGCAAATTTCCACGAAGGAAAGTGACTAAAAAAATAGAAAGCCCAACTCCTCCATTTGTCTAGAGAAAATAATGCGCACCTGGCACGTTGTACAGGCTATCAGAGAAGACCAGGGGCTGACTAATCTTAGAAAACATCATCTGTGCACATTTGGTAAAATGTCAGTTGCATGTTGTCATAACTATATTCTATAAAAGAAACGCAAATATTCACGAAGAAAATTGACTAGAACTAAAATAGAACTCACCGTCTCCACCTAACGTGCACATGGCACGTGGAACAGTCCAAAGCCGAGGTCTTGTTATATTTGATTTAGGGTTAATACAATGAAAAATTTCAAATTAGTGCATCTATAACAAATTTATCTTGTGGCAAACTTACCTCAGTTAATTTTTGTTAAATTGGATTAATACCTCAAAAAACCATAAAATTGGTATGCCTATAACAAATGGAGGATAAAACCTTACATTTAACTCAACAATTTGACGATAAAATTTAACAAAAAATAACGGAGGATAAATTTGTCACGAGTATACTACTTTGTGATTAATTTAATCATAAATATATTAGTTTAGGATTTTTCTCTGTATTAACCCATTTGATTAATGATATTCTCAAAAGAAAAAAAAAAGGTAAATTTCGGCCAACAAATGTGTAACTTAAATAGAACTCCCGACTCATTTTGTTATCTAGTTAACATAATGTGCAGAAGGTCGTTGTACAGTCTATTAGGAAAATACCTCGGGCAAATTAATCATAGGATTCCTCGCTCGTCTCCTTCGCCGCAGATTCTTGCGCCATTCGTGGAAAATGAAAATTCTTAACCCAACAGCTGAGCAGTGAGATTGGATTCAGAATGAATATTCCTGACATTTTCTACTTCTCAAGCTGGCTAGCTGGCTTAAAAAAAAAAAAAAAAAACCTGGCTAGCTGGCTGACTGCTTTCGAATATGAAAAGGGGAAGACGAACCTCTATGAACAGTGCGCACGTGGTTGGTACATGTAAGAGGAACTGATGAGAGAAAAACATAGCCAGTTTTGCCTGTACATGCATGCGCGATGATTGGGTGGAACCATGTGCGCCGTTTGCATTACCTAGGAGTGTTGACAACTGAGAGAACATACAGAGGATTCGCGATAAATTTAAATAAAGCCTAAACAAGTTCTAAAAAAAACAACAAAGAAGATCCTTTTCTTTTTTCTTTTTTCTTCTCTCTTTTTTACAAGCAAAAGAAGGCAGGGAGGAGAGATAGCACGTGGGTCTTTCCGAGCATTACCAAGGGAGTCCTGTACTCACTATGAAAGATTCTATTTGAACCATAACTACTTCAGCCGCTCACAAGCATACGAGCTTATGACCATAGTGCTTGCACAAATCATAAACTGAACAGAGGGTCGCTTAAAACATACTTTAAAGTTGTGACTTCTTGAAAGATAATACCTCATACCGTCATAACCGAGCATATGGCAGAACAATATATAATACACAAAGCTGGAAACTAATCTAGGCAAAGTTAACAGTAGATTTGTTCACTGGAATTATGCAATCGATATTAAGGAAACATAACTTCCATAAGTATATGTATAAATCTGTTAAAAAGATGAGAAGACACTGTAATCACATGTTTCTTTTTTCCACCGCAAAAGCGGAGTAGCTATTAATCAATTGCTGGAAAAAAAAAAGGGTGAATAGGTTGGCATGTTTCCTTTGCTAGAATAATAGTCGACTGTGCACAAAACCCTAGACAAAACCATTTTCCTCTTACCTTACTCACACACTGTTCAATTAATTCCTGTTTAGAATCATTCAAACTATTCTTCGTTTGTGAACAGCAAGTTAAAAACCGAGGAGAGCAAGCTGTATAACGCATTCCCCTTGATCCTCAAACAAAATTGGCACGTATTCTTGGAAATCCTAATTTCCACAAATGATTACGTCGTAGTTAGACCCGTTAAATGGGTAGGTCGGGTCGAAAATAGTCGAACCTGAATAGACCACTTGTATTGACACATCTTTATGCAATGCAAATTTAATTACCTGTATACGTCTTGACCCATATTGCAAAAAATAATTCTATATTTAATCAAATTTAGGAAAATTTATACCCAAACTGAGGTGAATGTGAAGAGTAAGCTGTAAAATCGAGTGAGGGCGAGAGAAAATGAACAAAGAGTCATAAAGGTGGACTAGGACTAAGTAAATTGTGAAACCATTTAACACCTAGGCTCCATTCGTCTGACGAAAAGCAATTTTCTAGCCTTTGTTTTATGGAAAATGAACTGATAAAGTCTTTTAAAATAGGAAAAATAGTTTTCACTTTTCAAATAATGGAAAACATTTTCCTCACGCACTCCCTCTTATCTTACACCCTTGCTAGCCCCTACCTTTTTTTTTCCTTAAAAAATTTGGATTTTTATTATTTTTCTAGTTTCTCTTTTTCTTTCTTTTTGTTTTCCTTCTTTCTTGGCCGGTCGCCAACCATAGTGACAGCTGGCGATCGGCTATAAGCAAGCCTCAAGCTCAAGGCTTGCCCGATTGGCGAGCATGATGCTTGGGCAAGCCTTGCCATAGGCTAGAGCTCACCAGTCTCCAGCCTCACTAGATTGGCAAGCCTTTTCGAGGCAAGTGAGCTCAAGGCTTGTCAGTTGTCGATGTGATCAACAACCAGCTGAAAAAGAAAAAAAAAGAAAAAAAAGAAAAAGAAAAAAGGAAAAAGGTAGAAAGAAAAATTAAAACTTATGATTTTTTAAAGATAAAAATAAAATAAAGAATAAGAAAAAATAATATAAATAATTTATTAAAAGGAGTGCAAGAGGAAAAATGAATCGAGTTTTACATACTAAATGGCAGAAAATATTTTCTAGTTCATTTTCAAGTTTAGGCCAAACGTCGGAAAATATTGTCATTTAAAAAAAAAATGTCTTCATGGAAAACATTTTCTAGAAAATGCCACTTTTTCTGCATAATAAACGAAGCCCTATATTATGTTGAACTTTATCCTTCTAAACCTATTTACTAAATATACCTAACTAATATAATAATTCAATCCATCTTATATAGGTTAAGAAGTGGATCCATTACACATTTTAATATGTCTAGTCTCCGCACATTGTACTGGAGTAGCTTATTTAATTAAACCTACGCATGGGTGTTACAACCTATATATATGCCGGTATATATCATGAAGGCATTACGGAGGACGTTCTTTCTACTTTTCGCTGTGTCTCTCATGAGTCCAAAGTCCTGCACAGACACCCTTGAGAGAGATGGAAATGTCAAGAACGGGAGCGGTGCGCAGTGGGACAGGCAGGGCACCAACTCGTGACCAACTCAAAGAGAGTATCAAGACACGTAATAAGGCCATTGATAATTTAGAACAGCGTATCTCGACCCTCTTCAATACGACTCTGCAGATCGTGAATTTGCACTACGTCTTCCAAGGTATAATTTTTTCTTCAATTATGTCATCCTCGGGGAGGATTGAGTGTAAACTGAAATGGATTCTATGCGGCATCTCTTTGCTGCTTTTCGCATTTAACATTGTCGCAATTTGTATAAACATCCGTACGTTAATCAAATACAAGAAGGAGTTGGCCAACAGCCGGAATCACCGAAACAGCGAGAACAAGCAACTGGTTTCTATTGACAGATACACTGAAACGCTGGTGCAGCCAAGTGGTTGCACGCAGAGCGATGGTAGGGCGCAGCCGGATGGGCAAGGGCATCATGATAATCCTGATGGTTCGCCGTTGCCGGATGGGCTGGCGAATCACGATGGTGCCCAGGGTTCGGCACTGCCTGATGGTCCGGTGCGCAATGGATGCCCAGGGTTCGGCACTACCTGGAAACACCAGGCCATATGTTATGTGACAGTGGTGGTGCTGGTGCTTACGGGATTTACAGTTGCGATGTTGTATGGTTGCTTGAAGAATGAGTGTCGTCGATAATGTCATCACAGAAAATTAATGTAATTTTCACATGACGTAACACTGGATCACATGTCAATCTGTTTGGCATGTAGACTAGTATGTCGATCATGTCGGGGTCGAAGTACGTTAAAAGTCGCCCGGCTGGTTTTCCATTTGCAAGTGTTTCTTGGTTGAATTGAATAAATTTTATCAGAACCTTAAAAACTATGCATCCATCGTATTTGCATTGTGCAAAATATAAAATGCCTTGCGAAGAACGAAAGGATCTTTAATCTCATGCAAGGATTTCATGTAAGTTTACATTACCCTAGTTGATGTCGTAGATGGATGTCATGACACGTCTTCTGAACTTTACTTTTGGAACTGGATCCCCTATGTTTAAAACTCAAATGCGCAGGAGATTTTATCCTGATTGACTCGTATAAATAAACTATAATTTTTGTAACTAGTGCATGGACTATGAAAAAGTCGAAAAATCATGAATTTGTGCAAAAGTATCAACGTCTAACATAGCCTTTATTTTGCATTCAAAGTTGTTCCGTTTTGGCCAAATGTAGAGTGTACAGGTAGCATGTACATTTCTCCCTTTGGTTTTAGGTTGTTGCTTGGTCTTTAATTTATGAAAGGGTATATTTTCCAGCATCTCTAAATTGAAGAGCTGAGTTTTCGATTGTGGTGAGTTAGAAAACATGAGCGTAACCGATTTTACTTTTGGTTTATTTATGTGTATGTGATGTTCATTTTTATTTTTATGTATCATCCATTAGATACCTCCAATAAGGAATCGAGGAAAGAGACATCCAAACACTTCTTCCGAGACTGAGGAATATATACGTTTTATTATGTAATAAATTGACTTAACATGGAGTGTGCGTTAATACTATCTAGGCTGGATGGACAATAGGTGGAACACTCACAAAATAGACAGCTATCGTTAAATCAAGCGGATTGAACCTATGTAACAAAAAGTAGGAAATCAACCCTTGCCTCAGAATTTACGTAGTTCGATTTATGAGACCTACATTCGTAGAAAGATAACAGAAAAATTATAATACTAAAAATAAGAGATATAATCGAGATTACAACCACTTATAAACATGAGTACTTTTCAGCCACCAGTTTCATTCAATACACTCATAACTTAGTCCACACAAGAATTGTCACGGAACTATGAACAAATCTCAAAAAGAAATATTCCAAAACCATCTCTGATATCTAACAAGCAGATTTCTCTGGGGCAATTGATAAATGAGCACGAATGGTTCTTCTTGTGAAGTGCCCCTTGCACTTAGCACGAGTCCTTCCAAGCCCTATCGGTCACAACTTGGTATTGTCCTTTAAGCATTCATTCAAGATTAGCCACTAACCTATTATGGGCCGGTTACGATCCCAAGTAAGACTCGACAGCTCATCTTTCTCTTGAGAAATAGAGGTTTTGAATACAAAAACATGGTTATGCTAGATTAATGTGACATTTGCTTGATGTAAATATGTTAATGCTATATCTAAGTGCGTGTTATACCTAATTGACATGAAATGCATTTCAAAAAATACAAAATTATGCCAAATAGATATTCTTGGTCGAGCTTGATCCCTAATTTCCTCATAAGATGAGTGATACGTCTACGAGAAAAACATTTGGGTGTTAACAATCAAAAGGAAAGAAAAGAAAAAAAAATCAAAAAATTAAGCATAACGGTGCCATTTTAAGTAAAGTTGTCCAGGTCAAATCACTAATCACGACATGTAGGATAGCCAGTGATAATTAAACTATTATATCGGTAATTTCAGGTAAGACCTGATTAGAAAGACTTGATTGCATTTTCACTTAAGTTTTATGACTGTATTAGTTCAATTGAAAAGCTCATGATTGAATTTAAATCCATAAAATAAGTGTAGAAGGTAAATTGTAATTTTCCCGTCCTTTGGGACAAGAACCTCCTCCCATTGATCCGCAATTAATAGGAGAAGGTGGAAAGGGGAATGTAGTTAACGAGAACGACAAGTAGGAAGCTGCTCGTTGGGACTAAGGGTGTTGATTCGATCCGGCTCAAATTGGGAACCGGACCAAAGGAGCCTTACTTGACTATTTTAAGGCTAGTTTTGGTTCTCAATTCAAAGTCCTAAACCATCAGATATACACGGGAACTTGAACCAAATCGGGACTTGCGAACATTGGTTTAATGATCGTCAACGGCATGATGCCGATGAGAATAATTTAAAGGTGGAACACTCACACTCACAACTCAAAAGAAGGGGACGAAGAGGCCTTTTTGCTTATTTCACCTTATTAGAAACGATTACAAGATTCACTAATTTATAGACTTGTTTTATGATTTGTACTCTTACTCTTAAATGACTAAACTCTTGAAAGAAACATTATAATAAAGACTATTCTTGGAAGCCGAATAGACATGAATACAACGAGCTAGCCGATCGATAACTTCAACCTTGAATCAGCAACTTCTCTGCATCATTGGTAACTTGCCAATCAAATCGACGACTACTGAAATCAATAAAATTTATGAATTTGGTTTAATTTCTAACAGATGCCATCCTCAGTCTCGGCCTTCTTCGAAGGGGAAGCAGCGAGCGTCGGGGCACCAGACCGTGGTTTGGCTCTGAGAACTGCAAAAAAGAAGCCGTAGAGCTTGTGGTCGCCCATCCAGTCGTCCATCGGAGAGAATTTCAACAAATAGAATCAAATAGGGATTACTTGTCGGAAAGCTTATCTTCCCTGTCCTTGATTGATTCCGTACATTGAAGGTGAAGTGCAAACGTATGGTGGTTCCAGAGGAAGATGGAGCAAACAATTGAGGTTGAGTGTCGAAACTGGGAATTGTGCAAGGCCACACACTCTCCGAAATTGACGATGAAGCCTTGCGATGCCAGGGGAACTAAAGAAAGGAGAGAGAGTCGCTTGTTTTGAGGAGATGGGACTGTTCAAGATGGCGTCGGTTATATGCTCCCCGAATTCGATCGTATTGACCGTCGATTTAGGTCAATGATCGACGGTCAACAGACCATTCATAAAACATTCCAATAAGGATATGCCCTTTTATTTTCTTTTTAGTTTTGATAGGAAATACTTTTAGGCTATGTTTGATCGCCTAAATTTTTTAATCGGAATAGGATTAGATAGAATAGAGTAGGATATGAAATCTAAAAATTTTGTTATCTCCTATTAATTATTTGATGGAAAATTCTAGTCAAAATTGATCGAATGGACTTAATTAGTAAAACATGAAAAAGTTTAAAGCTAATTGGCAAAATTAAAAAGTTTATGACTAAATTGGTAAAAGTGCAATAAGTTTATGATATTTTAGACAACTTTTACACATTTTGAGGAAAGGGATTCTGGTTTCAACATAACGACTGCTCATGAGGAGATTTCCACCTTTTTAACAATATCACGAATCTTTATTGTCCACTGTTTTCATGGTTTGCTATGAAATTACCACGACTCAATAAGATCTATGTATGGATAAAAATTGCACATGGAAACCTTTCTATCACGATGATTTCACATGATGAAAGCGTTAACTAGAGATTACAAAGTATTTGTGATTTTTATCTACATTATCTTTTTTTGGTGGTCCGTTTTTTCAAAAATTTGTTCACGAACGGTACTGCACCATTGAAACATGTCTCATGCATTTAATTGTATCGAGAAGATGCTATGAGTGGCGAATGATAGTTCCTTGGAGGACCCCCATCAAGACACTCCCCAGTTTGTGGGGATTCGAGAGGAGGGCTCTTGACAAATCTTTTGCTAGTGATTCGAAACAAGGCTCGTGGCATTTGGTACCGGTTGCCGAATCCCGAAATTCTCTGATTCACCCATGATTACTAATCCCCAGGTCTTATCATGATGGTGTTCGTCCTCCCCCAGGCATGGTCAGAGAGAACCTGGCGCGATGTACCCCGCCGCCGTTGCTGTATGTCCGGACAGTCGCAGCAAGTACGACCTCGGTGAAATAAACCTAATGCCAGCTTCGAAAGCCCTAGAATAAAAGAAACACTACCCTTTTAGCGAATCACAAGCCCGGATTTCTTGGGAAGTTCCAAGGGAAACTCAACGTGGATCCTATTAATTCCACGTTCCCCTCTGAGCAACAATTTTGAAGCAATCTCCCACGTTCGCCGTCTGTCACGGCACCAACTGTGAACTGGTCGGCTGTCTATATTTTTTTCCCCTTAAATGTCGTTGCTATCGTCCCGCTCGCCTCACGCTAGTTACATCATGATCTTGGAGAGAAAAAGGAAAAAGAAAGCAGTGGACCCGGCCTTGTCATTTCTTTTCTAGCCTGATTCCCTTGGAATCCTTGGTTTTTGTTCCAATCTTAATTCTGCTTCAATTTATTTCTTTTTTATCTAAAAAGATCACAAATCTTCATTCTAATCTCTAATTTATCCCCACGCGTTTGAAAATTGCCATTATTTATTTCAAAATTATCAATATCAAAACCACTAAAATATTCATTATTAGAAACAATATCTTCAATACCCACGAGACATATTTAAAGAATGCACTGGCTATTTTTGGACGTATGAGTAAATTTGTGGTTAGAGTGGAAGTAGAATATTTTAGACAAAAAAAGTTAATTTAGATATGAACCTAAAGTTCCAATTTTTTTAAGAAATTAGGCATTTGCTTTTGAGTCCTCGTGCTACTTCCATCATCATCATGGGAAAAAAACAAAGGGAAAAGAACAGGTGTGGACTGGACCATGTTAATTTCCTGGGTTCTAATCACAAGGCGTTCATATGATTTGGATGTTTAAATCTCACTTTATCCTTTGTTTCCGACGTCGCTTTTTAGCATTTCCAAGAGTTGTCGGGCAAATAGGTTGTCAATTACCTCCGAGATCATGAGGTAACTAGAAAATCACTGGGATTTGTCTTAGTGGCCATCCTTCCAACATGGAAGGAGGAGGTGAAGGCTTCGAATCTCTACATTCTCAAGGGGGTTAGGGTGTGGACAATTTAATTTCAAATATGGGTTTCGACTTCCACGCTCTGCAAGGAGGCATGGCAAAAGTCTAAGAGTTAGAATAGGAGTAGAGTATGACCAATTAAAAAAAAATTACCTCATTTCATACTTTTTGATAAATAAGAATAAAAATTATAAAATTATGAAATAAAGGGTATATGTGTACATAGGAAAAATTCATTTCCCATTTTATCAACATAGGGTGATTATTGATCAAAAATCATTTCGTAAAATATGATTAGATTTACCCAGATTGGAGCCAGCTAAAAGAAAGAGAGGAATGTCTAAATATAAAAATTTACCTAGGTGGGGGTACAGTTGGAAAGAAGAGAGGATTGTTTAATTATATACTATTATTTTCATTAAAAAAAAAAACAATGAATTTCTTTGGCCGTCTTCGTACGGTGAATGTGGAAACCTCCATTTATGGATGAAATCAATGTTTAGCGTTCGCTCCACCAGGTGTATTTAACACTTCTCTAATTATTCATGCACTTAAGTTGTCGAGCATTGTATTTTGCATGTGTATTCGGTTTCGAAATCATTTATCTATTTCGAAAACACAGCAGGAGAGACATCACTTTCATGTGCGTAGTGTCTTAGTAACAGCTACTTACATTAAAGATAGATGTGATGTGATGTTCATCCATGTAAATCAAATTTGACATCAAATAAGAGTTCTCAAAAGTCATTTTTCCATAAGTTTCAGGAATTAGCCGTAGTGTCAGCATCATCCTTCGAAAAGAAATGTGCCATTTGACACCACATGAATTCGGCCGGGTTTTATTTTTATTCGGAGGTACTAAAAATATCTTTATTTACTCGTTGTGTCCGTGCACGATGCAGGACGCACATGGTTTTTCATTCTCCTAGGTATCGGACGAGGATATAGACAGAAAAGCAAATTCGGGATCTTCGGGAACCCCCACCTCGAAAGAATATGTTCCGGAATTTAGGGCACTCCTGCAAAGCAGGACAGCCACCACACCCTTCTTCCGTGTGCTGCTCTATTTAAGATTCCATTTGAAGGTGCGATTTCGCTTCTCACCCGCAACATCGCTACATTCGACTTCTCTCCTCCTACAATCACTAATATTCTCTCTGTCTGCACGCCCACCACCACGGCGGAAGCAGTGTGAAGGAATCCACCGCTTTTCCACCGCCGACGACGCCAGCAGCTCCTGCTTCTCCTCTTGGCATGGATGCACCAGGTTGTGTAGCCGGAATCCTAGAAGTACTTCAAAGTAAGGGAGATAACGACTGTGCATGAGGAACTTCCTGTCTTTTCGACAATTTTATGAATTCACGTTATCTGCTATTTCCATGAAATCACTACGGAATTTCCACGGCTCAGTAAGCTCTAACTATAGCCAAATCGTGCATGGACACCTTTCACACGAAGGAGGTGTGAACTTGATATTACAAACAACTCGCGTGAGACGCGATTCTAGTTTCTGCTGTTGTACTAAGAGCTTGTGGTTTCATCTACATTATCTTCATTTGTTGGTCTGCTCTTCCGGAAATTTGTTCACGAACGATGTTGCACCATTGGGATATGTCTTGTGCATTTAATAATAATGAGAGAAGACTATAAGTGATGAATGATATTTCTTCGGTGGACACCATCAAGAAACTCCACATCTAGACGCAATTGAAGAGCTGACTTTTTGACAAATCATTTATGTGATATGAAACAGGGATTGTGCCGGGGCATCGCCAATTTTGTGAAATCAGGAACAATTCTGCCTCAACCATATATCTGAACGCCAGGTCTCACGCCAATGGTGATCCTCAATTGCCTGGTGGAATCATACAAGGGCCGATAGATATCCCTCCGCAAGGGAGCATCCATGTGGACAGAAGGAACTACGAGCTCAATAACCCCTACGAGCAGATACTGATTCATCTTTCTCTTGATCGCAATGGCATTGGGGATTTGATCTGGCATCCTGATGAACTGCGGGACGGGGCTATATTGAACCTTTCTGTAAATGATGGGAGGGTCATATCCGAAGATGGTGGTCAGCAGGTAGTTACTTTGAATAAATCCTGGAAAGCTTTTCTGTTGCTCTCTTTGCCGCTGTTGGTCGCTCTTTCGATATACTTCCTAGTTGACTTATCGGTCAGAAGAATGGACATGGAGATTATAGCAAGCTGTCCTAGGTTGTTCAAATGCATATTTAATAGATCATTATATTGAATGAAAAGTATATGTGCTTCGGAAGTGCATTGTTAAACCTCAAAATATGTTTGATCCTTTGCTGCAGTATTTACCTCTCTGCAGTATCGGTTTTGAGATCCCACATCTAGGTATTGAGAAATAATTATGAGCTAGCTGTTGATAGAATGTGTTTTAGGCAGTATCCGGTGAAAAGCTCTTTACTTATGAGGACGAAGGTATACGTTCTGGTGGAGCATCTTTTTTCTGTAATAAGAAACATGTACTTATTTTATCATTGTTAGGTTTCTACAGGGTAGCATTTTAGTGGACTTCCAGATTTCTACCATTGCTGGGCTTCCCCATTAACTGTAAAAGACATTGATTTCTTCGATTTTGATAAATTAGTAGAATGACCATTCCGGATTTTGCAGACAATATGCTTCCTAGTTTATCGTTACTCGATACATTATATGAGATAATCCTCTTAAAAATGGCTAATGTTTCTTTTGTTGCTCTGTTTGCTGCTTTGGTCGCTCTTTTGACATACTTCCTAGTTGACTCATCGGTCTTAAGAATAAACATGGAAGTTATATTAAGATGTCCTAGGTTGAGCTTCTTCGGATTTTGCAAATGCATATTTAATAGATCATACCGACTTGATTTAAAAATGCATTGTTAAACCTCAAAATCTGTCTGATCCTTTGCTATAGTATTTCACCACTCCATGCAGTATCGATTTTGAGGTTCCCCATCTAGATATTGAGAAATAATTATGAGTTAACTGTTGATAGAAGAGTTTAGGTAGTATCCAGTAAAAGTTCTTTATTTATGAGGATGAAGATACATGTCTAGTCGGTGCATCTTTTTTCTGTAAGAAGATACTTGGTACCCGTAATTCCATTATTAGGTTTCTAAACGGTAGTGTTTTAGTGGATTTCGAGATTTACACGCATTGCTGGCCTTCCCCATTAACTTAACTAGATATCCATCTTTTCTATTTCGATAAATTAGTAGAATGACCATTCCGGATTTTGTAATATACGATAGTCCTAGTCAAAATGGCAAATGCATCCATCCTTTGCTCTATATACACTGTTTATTGTATGCTTGAGCATTATTTGGACAGTTTATTTCCGTTTTAATGCAGTTAGTGTTTCATTTACGGCAAGAATTACATAGCATTAATTTTCATTTTTATTCAGGATGGCGCGAACAATGTTTGAGGAAGGTCATCTGGGAGTCTGGACCCTGCAATTTGCTGCATTTTCAGCTTGGATTTTAGTTGCTTAAGCCATGGATTTCAATTTTCCTTAAGTTTGTTGTTGGATGACGGAACTTATCGTGGTATCTTTTGTTTTGTGTGACTTCTCTGCATTTTTAAGCCATGTATTTTAATTTTCAATTAAAGGTGTGCTTGTTTGAGTGAAAGAATTTTCTACTAATTTTCAATTAAGGGTGTATTTGTTTGAGTGAATTTCTTCGAATTAGTTTTCTAGACTTTCGCGTATTTAGTTTGCTGAAAATGATTAGTCGCGAAAAATAATTTACAATCAAATAAAATATAGACGCTGAAAGGGGAGAAAACATTTTTCTGGAAAAGGATTTTCCACATAATATCTTCCTTTTATCATGAAATTTTCTATTTAACAAACGCAGCCTAAAAATGGTTTGTTTTTAGGAGGTTTCATGAGGGTGAAGCAATAAATGATAAGGGGAGACCCGTTTTAAAGACAAAAATCCTTAATGCCGCGATCAACCAAAAAGAAAAGGCAAGAAGCGGATTCAAAACCATTCTCTGCAACTTTCAAATCAATGAATAAAAAAAGTAATATACAAAAGTCAGGCCTTGTCTCATGACGCTAGAAAGGATGGCATGCCGACGTCACCCAAAACAACACCCCATTTTCCTCGTGGCACCATCCTAGTCCAGATTAAGGATCAGCATCGGTCCCGGATCAACCCATCGAGTCAACTTGGGAACCGGACCGCATTAGTGATTTTGGTCCGATTTTTTATCCCAAAAACTTGGAGTTGAAACTATCTGGTCCGGTCCCGGTTTAGGATGCCGAGCACTCCATTGACTCAAGAACTGGTGATTTAGAACGTATTTTAAAAACTCAAAACTGAAGTTCATTTCCTATAGATGATAGTTATTTTAAGTAACGTGAAATGTAGTATTGATACCCAAAATTACCCCTACTATCACATATTGGTCATGAGGGATGAAAACGCTCAAAATTTTCCTTGCTGCCATGTACGAGATGTGATTTACATCAATCCAGCCCATGTTAGTCATGAAACCGAAGGATGTCCAAGGATTTCAAGAGCCCTTAGGTTAGATTTCAATGGGCCTACATGCTGAGATACACATTTCGACAATAAAGTAGTTGATTGCCACGTATTCAAGTCAAGAGACACTATTGAAGACATAGAATTCATATGGAATTGATGGCACAATTTGGACAGGAACGGTTGATGCTTAAAAGGGCACCAAAATTAAAGGAGTGATTAATATTTACTAAATAAGTCATGTGAACACCGTCAAACAGGTTAGAAGGCAATGAGATATGGACAAAGCAGTTCAACAAAGAACGTGGAATGACATTTTATGAGGAAGCAACTAATCACCGACGTTTATCAAATTAGCCTATAAATACTGTAGACAATCCAATAGAAAGGTCTCATGAACAACCCACAAAATTCCTTTATCTTACCCTTTTAGTTATTTTAGTATAGTTTAGCTTAGCTATAGCTTTAGATTTCCTTCATAGATTCAACCCCAGCGAGCATCTCTATATTAAGTAGTGCTATTGATTAGATTCCAATGTTGTCCTACAGTCCAACATCGTCAATTAGATTCCAACGTTGTGTCTTCATATTCATCTAAGAGCAATGCTTACTAGGTGTTTACCACCATCCAGCGCCGTTGATTAGATTTCAACATTCTGTCTTCATATCCATCTAGGAGCAGTGTTTACTATGTGTTATTTTCATTGTCCAATGTCGCCGATTAAGTTCCAACATTGTGTCCTTGAACTCAATTAGAAGCAATGCTTCCTCGGTACTGTTGTCAATGTCTAGTGTTACCACTTTGATATTAATGGGCTTTCATTAGTATGTTAAAGTGAGTTTGGATCAAACTATTGATAGATTTTGACGTTGGTTATCATTGATTTTTCATTTTGTATTAAGCGACTCCATAAGATTCGGAACCATATAATATATATGTATATGTGTGTGTATATATATACCTCCATTAGCATTTGACTCTCTTTTTCCAATACTAGCACAAAACCTTAGTCTCTTCTAATAAAAACTAAAATATAACGCTTGGTGAAAGATATTTCGCTAGGGAATTCAAAACCGGCAAAACGTGGTAAAATGTTAAAGTTTTGAAAACATGTATAATGGGAGATTATGTATGATGAAAAAGACAAAATTTTGAGAGGAAATGATCGATTATTTAATGGAGTGGATGTAATGATACCGGGAAAGTAATAGATATGTATGAAATGGTTTGTTACTTAATGACATGATTTTAGTGAGTAAACAATAGGAACATTGGAATATCCAAAAAGAGGGAAATATGCAACTTTCCCCCTCGTTTTTTTCTTCTTCGTTTCCATTTCCTTCCTTTATAGCTACTCGATTCCTCACTCCTTCTCTTTGTTCGTGACAGATGACGAGTGGTCTCAAGCTTCCTCAGTCACATTTTCAGAGATTACGGAAAAAGTTTCTAATTTCCTTTAGAGATGGGAAAAAGAAAAAAACAAAAAAGATAAGCGATTCCTGACTTGACCCCTCCAGTTCTATTGTCAACAAAGTTGATTCTCAATTCCACAAACTTGAAACTAACTCTATTCAATCCAGTTCCAAATTTTAGGTGAGAATCGACCACCCTAGAACCTAGCCCAAATAGTATTGCCTCACACTATGCCTCCACCACTTAAACGTTAGATAATTATTTTTATCAAGCTTGCAACTTCCCCCAAATAGATAAAAGTATGGTTGATATAGGCTTGTGAAAAACACTGGTACGTTTTGGTTAATCTTTAGTTTATAACTACATGTTTGATGTTGAAGGTAGCCTTGTCAAGGTGTTAGCAGGATATTATCCACTCTGGTCACAGTCCACTCACCCTTGGACAGTTTTGAGTACACATTCTGCTATTTTAAGGTTGTATGAAACTTATCTGCCAGGCCTATGTTATATCACTGATATGGAATAAAAAACATATCTAAAATCAAAATGAAACGTATTAACGTTCCCCAAAGAAGTGGATTCATGTTTGCGTTGAGTTTTTAAACAGATTCATTGTCTGACCTCCTTCATGCAACAATCATACATATTTTGAATTTCGTTTTGTTGCACAAATCAATGTGATGAAATAGATAATAGACTATATTTTCTTCAATCCTGCTTCTCATTTGTGAGTTACACATTGTGGATAGCACCGGCTTGCCAAATTAACTAAAAATAAAGTTAAGTGATGTCGATAGTTATAACTCACCAATCAAATATTGCTTGGAGGATATTTCCTGCAACTAGAGTCAGAGAAAAACGTAGCCAAATAGATAATTACTCTTCAAATGAAAAGAAAGTAATGGCCTATTAAAATGACTTCTCTCACGAACTCGATGTCAACTTGAATGTTGTTTCCCACGATGAGCTTTAATTCATTCCAATTTGGTTTCCTCTTGTTTATAAATCCCTCTACAATAAACACAATATGATTTGTTGCAAAGCAAAAATATCCTAAAAAGTAGTGAAGTAATTCCAAAAATCTTGATTTTATTAATTTGAGAAGTTTTAGGACTTGATTATACCTTTTGAAAATTTTAGTACTTAATTGCACTTTAGTGATAAGTTTAGGACATACAATACAGTTATCCTTTTTTTTTCTTGCTTTCAACTTCTGCCAAATAGATAAAAGTATGGTCAAATAAGGCTTATGAAAAACACCGGCCCATTTTTGTCAAACTTAAATATTTCTTTATTTATTGATTTCAAAGACAGCCTTGCCGAGCGCTAGCACGATATTGTCTGTTCTGACCATGGCCCACTCAGCTCTAATGGCTTTGATAAGCATCTTGCTGCCAAGTTAAGGTTACAAGGGACTTTTCCGGCAGTTGCAACAGCCCATACCTGTACAATGTGGAGTCAAAGACATTCGAAATCCAAAAGAAAAAAATGTGTCAACGTTCCCAAAAAAATGGATGCATATATATATTTGTCGGTTTTACTCTATTCTTACTCTAACTCTTACTCTTAGATTTTTACCCTGCCTTCTTACAGGGTGTAAGAGTCGAAACTTACACTTGAAACTAAAAGTGGATACATGTTTGTGCATTGAGTTTTTACACAAATCCATCAATTAATTGCCTTCACGCAACAAGTTGTACGCATTACACATTTTGTTGTGTAGAGCAATATCTACGTGATGATATACATGATTGGACTATATTTTCCTCCAACTGTACTTCTCTTTGGTGGGTTATGAGTTATGGACATCACTCTTACCCAAATTTCACTTAATATAAATTTAGGTGATATCTCTATGATTATAACCTACTAATCAAAGAGTTGATTAATGATGTTTGCCACAACTAGGTTAGAAGAAAACATGACCAATACCAATAGACAATTTCTCACTCCGCTTAATAGTCTAAGTTGTTTGGTGCAACTTATGTGCTATAGCATGTCTCACAGACATCAAAGCAGTGTTTCAATAGGTCTTAATATATATATGTGTGTGTCTTTTCTATCCTATAATTTAAATTTCTGGATTGGACTAATTTCCTTAAACTACCTCATTCGCAATCTAAGCGTGATTTCTTCAAAAGCATTAAGTCAAATATAACCTCGGTCAAATAGAGTAAGAAATTTGAACATACCTTATGCTTTTTTCCGTGGCAAAAAAGCTACTAGCGCCACTACCTTCATTTTCTCGTACAGTCAAAAGGTTTGTTTTTTGAGAGTATATTTATTTAATTAAATGATAAACTGCACTGGGTAAAGAAATTCACTTTAGTTTAAGCAACAGTAAAGTTTAATAAAAAAAGTACTATAATTATTCGTCTTATTTAATACAAGATCAAAGTATTTTGTGTGTTTGATCAAGTTATTTTTTAAAAAATTAAATGATATTGAAAGATATGAAAAAATTGATTTTTGTTAAATATGAACTACTTGTTTTCTATATTTGATGTGGTTTTATTTCTTTCTTTCGAAATCCAATATCTTATAATAAAAAATAAAAAATAAAAAGTTAGCGGGGGCTATTTTCCACCATATTTGATTGGATACGTGCCCTTTTTTTTGGTTGTTAACTGATGAAAATAACTTTCTATAATTTTACTTTTTGCTAAAGAAATAACTTTGTATATTCGGAAACAAGTGAAAAACTAATTTACCCTACGCTATGGCTCCCATCTCTTAAACTTCTACATTTTGGCAGCTGCTGGTTCAGTGAGGCGAGGTTCAGGATCTCCAGTCAGACAAACCCTTCAAGACACAGTAACATAGTATAAGGTCCAAATGACTAGCCACCTGATTTGAGACTCCACGTTTGAGTAAATTAGTATCGCGAAGATGATGGATGCCAATAGAACAATCATACAGTTAGCTTTGAGATAGAGGGAGCTTCTGTCCACAGTCCTTTGGATAATCCAAAGGTGTGCCGCAAAGTATAAAACGGACATTTCTCCAATGGCAATCAGCATTGCCTCCTCAAATATAATGACATTTTGCGATCCGAGGAGCACAAGAAGCCACAGGAGCAAACTGGAGTGATGCTTATGAAAAGCTTTGGAGAATTCGAGTTGTTGATGATTGGCCCCACGCGGGTAAAATTTTGTTATCTGTTTTTATCATATATAAGATATTAGATATGATTAGGGTTGTCATCTTCATTTTTTAAATTTTTACTTGTTCATCGAGTTTTAAAAAGCTATAGAAGTGTCCCCTTCAGTTGTAATAAAATTAACAGGGAAAATTGTCCAAAAAGTCCTAAATCTATTGCACTTTTGCCAATTCAGTCCTAAATATATTAATTTTGCCAATTGAGTCATAAACCATTTTACTTCTTGCCAATTCAATCCATTCGGCTAATTTTGGCCGGAAAATGCTGACTTGGACATCGGCGGTGCCACGTAGGACTACCGATGCTGACGTGGACAATTTTTAATGATATTTTAATATTTTTTTGAAATTTTTTCTATTTTTCCCTCTTTTTTTTTTTTTTTTGGCTTTCTTGGCCTTTTTCGGTGGCCAGCCACAAGTGACGGCCGGCCACCGGCCACAGGCGAGGCCTAGCCGGGCTAGGAGGAGCCTCGGCAAGGGCTCCTCCGGCGACGGCAACGCCGGCCTGGCTGGGGCGAGGGCTAGCCTCGCCAAATTTGGTGAGGGGAGCCCTCGCCGAGGCTCGCCCTCGCCTAGGCGAGTGTCGGCCTCACCCAAACCAAATCTGGCGAGGCCGGCCCTTGCCCCTAGCCGGGCGACGGCAACGATTTTGCATTGATGAGGAGGGCTACAACACCGATCACGAACGACAATTTTGGTCAGCGCCTCCATTTCTCCCCCACCAATCGAAGAACAACGCCCCCCCCCCCCCCAATGTAGCTTGGCTCAACTCGGCTCGAAGAAGAAGAAGCCTCCGACCTGGAGGCTCGACGGTGCTGCTACGGCGAGAAGCGGTGGCGAGGCCCCCAGATCTGGTCTGGGCGAGGTCGACGCTCGCTTGGGCGAGGGCTCCCCTTGCCGGATCTGGTGAGGTCCAACCTCGCCCAGGCCAAGTCGGCCTCGCCCGACAACACCGTCACCAGAAGAGCCCTCGTCGAGGCTCCTCCTCGCCCCGGGCCTCGCCCGTGGCGGGCGAGGCCAGCGGGCTGGCTGTGTGGTCGGTGGTCGGCCATCGCTTGTGGCCAGCCATTGGAAAAGGCCAAGAAAGCCAAAAAAAAAAAAAAAAAAAAAAAAAGGAAAAAACAGAAAAAAAAATTCAAAAAAAAAAATTAAAATATTATTAAAAATTGTCCACGTCGGCGTCGGCAGTCCAACGTGGCACCGCCGGCGTCCACGTCAGCATTTTCGGGCCAAAATTGGCCAGATGGACTAAATCAACAAGAAGTGAAAATATTTAGGACTCAATTGGCAAAATTAAAAAGTTTAGGACTGAATTGGCAAAAGTGTAATAGGTTTAGGACTTTTTGGACAATTTTTCCAAGACTAACGAGCCAATAAATTTGAGAATTCAAGAAAAAGAAACGAAGAAAAAAGAAGAACAAAATAAGAATCAACAGAACTTCCGCGTCATATATAATCATCATGGTGCAAACTAAAAAAGAAACGCATCTTCATGTCATGGAGAAAAACCGAGAATACTAATAATGCAGGCAAAAGAAATGAACAAAAGAGGAACTAAAGGTTATTTACACTGCTAAACAAGGAGTTGCGGCTCTGGGAAAGCTCAGACTGCTCTCAGACATCCTTGTTACGCGCTCCAATGTACAGAATCTGAGAAAAAATTTGCTTCACTTCTAAAGCTGGAATGGGGAAGAGCTTATAAGGTTTTGAATGTGAACCCAGTTGGCCAGTTGGTTTCAGACGACCGAAGGCGAAGATTGCCGACCAAGAAGAACGAAAGTGAGTGCGAAGCATCCGACCTTGTCAATTGGGATAAGGTTACTCGACAAGACGAAATTGGTGTCTACGGCTTCCTTGAGAGACTCGCTTCTCTTGAAACCATCTTTCCAATGTTTCCAAAAAAAAGTTCAATCTTTCATCCAAGGCCAAAAAGTTACAGATTTAACGTGCACAGTGAGTCATATCAACCAACTCCAAGAAAGATGCGGTTCTTAATTTGTAATCTGTGTTATTAATTTTAGTTTACAATCTCTGCATCCAAATTTCTCACATTTTTGGACAAAGACGAAAGATATTAACGTGATTTGTCATGCACTTCAGCATAGTGAGCTCCTTGGATAACGCATGCGATTTAATCGTGAGAATGGACGGAATTTGTAATGGATGTTATTTTTTTTTTCACCCTAGTGAAAGATTGGGCTTTTTCTAGACACTTGAAAAGTCCTGTGTTATTATTGTCCCAAGTACAAAATGTTGTGTTTATTTTTTGGGTTAATACCACGAAAAACCTTAAGTCGGTACACCCGTGATAAATTAACCCAAACTAATTTTTTGACCACCAAAAATCCTAAATTGATACACTTATAACAAATTTACTCTATGTTAGTTCTCGTTAAATTTTACTGTCAAATTACTTAGTTGGACGACACTAATGGTTGACTAGTGTACCAATTTGTGATTTTACTATTTATATGTCACAGTTGTATTAGTTTTGCAGATTTTTGTAATATTAATCCAATTTAATAGATGGTATATTTGTCATAAATGAATTAGTTTAGGGGTTTTTGGAGGTCAACAAATTAGTTTAAAGCAATTTTTTCATATGTATACAAGTTTGGAGTTTTTTATGGTTATTTTGGATAAATTTATCACAAGTGTACCAGTTTAAAGTTATTAATGGTATTAATTCTTATTTTTCTAGATGTTTGAAATGTTGAGTTATTTTTGTTCCTAGTCAAAAAGTAGGGTTTTTTTTTTTTTTGGACTCAGGCCTATATATAAAAGAGTTCGTATGATGATTAATATAGACATGTGAATTGAATTACGACAAGACACACACCACGAAATTCAAGATGATTCCAACAATTCAACTACAGCCGAATCATGGTGCTTCAAGACGAATCCAAATGGCCAAAACTTGACCATGTTGACTTAGGGTCTTACTATGTTTGGACGGGCACAAAAGGACTCCTTAATCTATTCTAGCAGGAATCAATACCATTCCCTAATTTTTCTAGTTCCGGCCAACAAGAGGCACAAACGATATTTACTTCGGATTTAGATCTTTCGGAGATTTGTGAGATATTTAGGCAGCTATGCATACCTTTTTCAGATGACGATAATGAAATCTGTTGCTGGAAGAAGTAGCAAGATGGACTCTCGAAGTACGTAACCTCTAAACCTACCGCTCAGATTGACCAATCATAAAGCATGATGAAAGTATGAGAAACCCGTAAATCGAATAAAATAATTTTCCCGATAAGCTGTCTCGAGAGTAAAGAGTTAGCAAGTTAGACATCGCCGGCAGAAGTATCATGAGATTTGACGAACTTTTTTTTTTGATCGAAAACGAGCAGCTTTATAACTTAACGAAGATGACCGCCGTGTGCCATAAAGTCAGTACATAAATTATCCAAAGGGGGGGATAGAAGCGGGTCAGCTTGGAGGAAGGCTTCCGGAGTCATGGACTTTGGCAGTCTAGTTGGCAGCCTCATTTGTTTTTCTCCTGCAATGCGCAATATGCAGATTAGGGATACCGGGGATCAGTGCCGCAGCTGATAGACAATTCATATAATACTTGATGCGGAAATTCAAAGTAAACAATGATCTTTTAATCTTCATGATTTTCACAATTAGATGAAGATATACCTTTATCCATAGCGCTACACTTGATGATGATCGTTGTAGCAAACCCAAAGAAAACGATCCAAATGAAGAAATCCAATTTCTCTCCCTTAACCCACTATTCCTTACTGCATTCAATCGATGGAAGAGAGAATACCAAATTCCTTTCAGTTATTGTTGTTCGTTGTGGGTGGAGAGAGGACCGGACTCTTTTATACGTTCGTTGAAAATGTGCCTTCCATCAAAGCGATATACCATTTCGTTTTATTAGAGTCGTACCTTCTCGTAACCAATAATTATTTATAGCATTTCAATAATTATTAAACCATATAATAAATCACATAATATGGGCCACAATAATTCTTACATTCTCCCACTTGGCCCATATGATGTTCCTTTCATGGTTTAATAAAGACTGTAATGTGCACAATAAGATTATGCTATAAAATTTCATTAAATTGGCAATGACATAATAATCACAATTAAGTAAAGAAAACTAATGCGAGTCATAGCAGTTGTATGTTATTAATCGACATAGTCCCTTCTATGCACTACAACTATAGCACTTTACTTAACATGATCCATAAATGAGAAGTACAGTAATAGTCCAACCATAATGTTTCTTTAGAAACTATCCTGTTTAACATTAATCTATTTCCATAATGTATACTAAATAGAAAACAGGAAATATCATAAACACGTAAGTGAGCTCAAAGTGTCAAATACATAAACTCAATACAATCATAATACAAACATTAATGACGTCCAATAATGCCCATATTTTCAACATGCTCATTAAATGTTTTGGGCGGCAGTCCTTTTGTTAAGGGATCTGTTATCATAAGATTGGTGCTAATATGTTCAATTGACACTCTTTGTTTCTGAACTTCTTCTTTGACAGACAAGTATTTGATCTCCATATGCTTAGCATCCTTAGAATACTTGTCGTTTTTAGAGAAGAAAACTACCGCAGAGTTATCACAATAAATTTTCAGCGGCTTGGCAATACTGTCGACAATTACAAGCCTTGAAATAAAATTCCGCAGCCATAATCCATGAATTGTGGCCTCAAAGCATGCCACAAATTCAGCTTCCATAGTGGATGCAGCAATAATTGACTGCTTCGCACTCTTCCATGAAATTGCCCCTCCAGCCAGAAGAAACAAGTAACCAAACGTTGATTTTCTTGTATCGGCACATCCGGCTAAGTCTAAATCTGAATATCCAATCACCTCGAGATGATCAGATCTTTTATAAGTGAGCATATGATTCTTCGTTCCTTGCAAATATCTAAGAACTTTCTTTGCAGCTTTCCAATGATCCATTCCAGGATTACTTTGATACCTGCCCAGCATTCCGACAGCAAAACTGATATCTGGTCTGGTGCAAGTTTGTGCATACATTAAACTCCCCACAACAGATGCATAAGGAATGTTTTTCATTTGTTCTCGTTCCAATTCACTTTTCGGACATTGCATAAGGCTAAATTTGTCACCTTTCTGAATTGGAACTATTCCTGCCGAGCATTTACTCATATTGAATCTCTCTAAAATTTTCTCAATGTAGGCTTTTACGAGACAATCCTAATAATCCTTGTGATCTATCACGGAATATTTCTATTCCTATCACATACGTTGCCTCTCCCATATCCTTCATTTCAAAATTCTTAAAGAGAAATTTATTGGTTTCATGTAACAAACCAATATCATTAGCAGCAAGTAAAATATCATCAACATACAGAACTAGAAAAATAAACTTGCTCCCACTAATCTTCATATATATACACCGATCAACGGTGTTTTCCTTAAATCAAATGAAGTTATGGTATCGTTAAACTTAAGATACCATTGTCGGGAAGCTTGTTTAAGTCCATATATTGACTTCTTTAATTTACATACCATGTGTTCCTTTCCTTTAACTGAAAAGCCTTCGGGTTGGTCCATATAAACCTCTTCTTCTAAATTCCCATTAAGAAAGGCAGTTTTTACATCCATTTGGTGTAACTCCAAGTCATAATGAGCCACCAAAGCCATAATAATTCTAAGTGAATCCTTCTTAGAGACTGGTGAAAATGTCTCTTTATAGTCAATGCCTTCCTTTTGAGTAAAACCCTTTGCAACAAGTCTGGCTTTATGTCGTTCAATATTGCCTTTTGAGTCGCACTTAGTCTTAAAGACCCATTTACACCCGACCTTCTTACATCCTTTAGGCAATTCAACTATATCCCAAACTTGATTTTGATGCATGGATTTTAACTCTTCTTCCATGGCATTAAACTATTCATTAGAATCTTCACATTCCATGGCTTGGGAAAATGAATCTGGATCATTTCCAATTCCTAAATTAATTTCTGACTCTTGTAGATAAACCATGTAGTCATCAGAAATAGCTGACCTCCTTTCTCTTTGAGATCTTCTTAATGCTCTTTCTTGTGACTCGGCTATTGGAGGTTCAATGTTGACATCTCTATTATGGAGTATTTGTTCATTAATTTGTTGTTCTCGATTAATGTTAGGAACAATAGCTTTAGAAGCTTTGGGTATAGGAACTTCTACCCTTACTTCTTGAATGCAAGCATCACGCATTCTTTCACTCCCACCGATGTCACCATTCTCAATGAACCTAGCATTTCCAGATTCAACAATTCTTGTACTATGATTAGGACAATAAAATTTATACCCTTTGGATTTCTCTGCATAACCAATGAAATAACCACTGATTGTTCTTGAATCCAATTTCCTTTCATGTGGATTATAAATTATTACTTCTGCTTGACAACCCCAAACATGCAGGTGTCGTAAACTAGGTTTCTTTCCCGTCCACAGTTCAAAGGGAGTCTTTGGAACTGCCTTACTAGGAATCCTGTTTAATAAGTACATAGAAGTCTTTAAAGCATACATCCACAAAGATAAGGGTAAAGATGAATGACTCATCATACTCCTAACCATTTCCATTAAAGTACGGTTACGCCTTTCTGCTACACCATTTTGTTGTGGTGTACCTGGCATTGTGTATTGAGCACAAATGCCATGTCTTTCAAGGAATTTAGCAAATAGACCTGGACATTGTCCCGGTTCATCATACTTTCCATAATATTCACCACCTCTATCCGATCTTTTACTATTTTCACATTTCTATCTAATTGCCTCTCAACCTCTTTAATATACACTTCAAGTGCATTCACTGATTGAGACTTATCATGCAATAGATAAATGTAGCCATAACGTGAAAAATCATCAATAAAGGTGATGAAGTAACTTTCTTTACCAAAAGATGGAACATCAAATGGACCACATATATCGGTATGTATAATTTCAAGAAGCTCTGTGCTTCTTATGGCACCTTTCTTAGTGTGCTTTGTTTGTTTACCTTTAATACAATCAACACACACTCCAAGGTCAATAAAATCCAAATTTGGAAGAATTTCATTCTTCACTAATCTTTTCATTCTTTCCTTGGATATATGACCCAAACGTTGATGCTACAAGTAAGCAGAATTTTCATCCACCAAACTTCGTTTAGTGCCAACATTATGATGCAAGGTCATTAATGTCTCAACAAAAGTATAATCAAGTCTAAATTTGTAGAGACCATCACATAAAGTTCCAGTTCCAATAAGAGTATCACTCTTAAATAGACTGAAAGATTCGGATCCAAACTTACAATAAAATCCCACAACATCAAGTCTTGGCAAAGAAACTAAATTGCGAGAAAATGTAGGTACATAAAGGGTTCGAAACAAATCCAAATAATGCCCAGTATCTAAGATCAAACGGTAAGTGCCAATGCCTTTAACTGGAGCTTTGTTTCTGTTCCCCGTAATCACATAACTTTCATTTGGCTTTATAGTTTGGATCGTAAGAAATCCCTGCATCGTATTTGACACATGAGTGGTGTCACCAGAATCAATCCACCAAGTATTATGAGGAACTTCAGTAAAGTTTGATTCAAAACATACTAAAGCACAAGGCTTACCTTTCTTTTCGAACCAAGCCTTACATTTCAGACAATCTTTCTTCAAGTGTCCAATTTTGTTGCAAAAATGACACTTAATAAGATTGTGTTCATTCTTGTGGATTTGAGAAGCCTTTGAAGAGTTATTCAGGACGTGTAGTCCTTTCTTCTTGCTCCTTCCACCTTTCCTCTTGAAATTCTTTCGAACTTCTTGATGACTTGAGAGGTGAACGGAATGAGCCTTTTGATTCTTTATCCTTGTTTCCTCTTGAACTAGCATACTGGCCAATTCATTTACATTCCACTTATCATTTATAGTGTTATAATTCATTTGAAATGGCCCATATTGCTCATGAGACAAGGAATTAAGTATAAATTGTACTAAAAAGTACTCATCCACGTTCATTCCCAAAGTCCTTAACTTTGCTGCTAAATTCGTCATCTCAAGTATATGTTCATGCATGGTACGCGAACCATCATATTTCATGGTGGTCAGTGTGCTCATCAATGTACCAGCAAGTGACTTATCAGCAGTTTGAGAGCGCTCTTCCACAAATTTCATAAATTCCTTAGCATTGTTAGTCTTGGGAAGAGAAGTCTTTAAGTTGTTTGCAACTGTCATTCGCATGAACATTAAGCTCAGTCTGTTCGATCTTTCCCAAGCTTTATGGAAAGACTTTTCATCATCGCTACTTTCATCAGTAATAGTAGCTAGTTTCTCAGCTTGAAGAGCTAAATCAAAATCTAGGACACCTAAGTGAAACTGGACTTGTTCACTCCAATCAGGAAAATTTATCCCATTGAATAAGGGAACAGATGAGGCGTGCAAATGGAGTGAAGCAGGTACAGATACTGCAAATGTGCAAGAAAATACTCATACATTAATGCTTTGAGAATATCACCTAATCAGATTCAAACTAAACGACACATGTACATGATAGTTCTCCTTTGGGCGATCCTATGATATACAAATATATATATATATACCATAATGATGCTAATAACTTTTATTTGATAATTGTAAATATATCTTATTAAAATTTATTTGTTATCTTTGGATATACAAACAAATTTAACAAGTCATATTAATTATCAACCATCATGTTCATGAATTATAAGAAAATAATTAACCTTTGGGTTAATCCCTAAGTTCTTATAATAAATGAACTTCAATATACCCATAACTCCAATAATAATATAAAACATATCAATTTCATATATAGCATCAATTAATCATGGGTAATTGAATAAAATAATTTACAATATCAAAAAATTCAAAAGACTTCAAGGTTTGGCCACTTTCATAATATGAACTTTTTTTTTAATATTGTAAAATACAAATATTTACCAAATTTGCACACAAGGACAAAAACTTAATCAAAAGCATAAGGGCAAAATCGTAAAATCATAATTCCATAAGGGCAGAATCATAAATTTATAACCCAGGGGCAAAATGGTAAATAATCATCAATGGCAGAATCGTAATTATAAATTAAATAGGGGCAAAACAGTAAATAAATAGCGAGAAGGACAAAATGGGAATTTAAAAAAAATGGCATAGGGGCAAAAATGTAAAAGGCCGCGCGGGGACGTCAGGCACCTGCCGAGCACGTGCCTTCGTCCTCGGCGGGCGCGTGCCCGGCACGCGCGCGTTCAGCATGCGCCTAGCAACTGCCGCGGGCGCGCGCGTTCACCCACGCGCCTTCTTCCTCGCGCTACAGAACGCCTCTCTTCGCCGTTTTTCGCCGTTCCGCCGCGGTTTCGCCGGCCGTTTCTTCTCCGGCAGCCCATCCCAGACACAAATAAATAATGGGTTTTGAAGAGCATGCCAATACGACCACATGGCTTTAAGTTTCGGCGAAAATGACTAAGAAATTGGCCCCAAATCAAACCAAATCGGCGAGTTTCTTACTTGCCCTCAAAATTCCGAATTTTTTTTTTTCATCCTTTTCCACTCGCGCACAGTGACTTTTCTTCGCCATTTTCGTCCATGAAGAACGTTCCATCATTCGGATTTTCTTTATCCATAATCATTCGAAAACATTTTAACAACAATAAATAATACGAACATGATCATTCAACGAATCATCAAACATAAATTATAATATTTCTTTAAACGGAAAAATCATGAGATCATAAACCAAATGCTCTGATACCAACTGATAGACAATTCATATAATACTTGATGCGGAAATTCAAAGTAAACAATGATCTTTTAATCTTCATGATTTTCACAATTAGATGAAGACATACCTTTATCCATAGCGCTACACTTGATGATGATCGTTGTAGCAAACCCAAAGAAAACGATCCAAATGAAGAAATCCGATTTCTCTCCCTTAACCCACTATTCCTTACTGTATTCAATCGATGGAGGAGAGAATACCAAATTCCTTTCAGTTATTGTTGTTCGTTGTGGGTGGAGAGAGGACCGGAATCTTTTATACGTTCGTTGAAAAGGTGCCTTCCATCAAAGCGATATACCCTTTCGTTTTATTAGAGTCGTACCTTCTCGTAACCAATAATTATTTATAGCATTTCAATCATTATTAAACCATATAATAAATCACATAATATGGGCCACAATAATTCTTACAGCAGCCTCGTCCAGCAGCGCTCGAATCTCCCATAGCGTTGAGCAAAGGTTGTTCACAGCATCTACAAGAATCTGGCAATCCGATTCCAAGGTAAGTAGTTGATTTGCTTGCCCTTTCTGCAACAAATTTCGGAGAGTGAGATTAAGGGCTTGAGTCTCCGTCTGCAGAGCCAAAGATGCATTGACTCAGCTGGTAAATCCATCAACGATCCGACCGTAATGATCTCGGGTAATGGAAGCCACCGATCCTTCGAACGACGCAGGGGTGAAGGCTCCATCAATGTTAATCTTCAGGGATCCAGGATCCGGTGGACGCCATGTCCGAGCAAAGTCTAAGGAGTGAGGCCGAGAACCTGTGCTACCTCCATATAGTGACGATCAACCAGGGCGTTCGTTCGGGCCACTTGAACAACCTGTGCTGGATCTGGAGGGAGCCTGGGAAATATGAAATTATTCCTCGCTTTCCAGATCTGCCACAGAAGATGCGCGAGGGTCGCCAAATCAAGTGAGAGAGCTCTATCTTCCAATAGATCTGTTAACCACGCGTCAATGCATTGTATGTGATATGCCTCCGGTTTGATTTGAACCTGTGGGTGAGACCATACCTTTCGCGTCCATGGACATAGTAAAAATATGTGCTCTGGTGATTCTCGTAATTGTGCTTGACAAAGAGGACACACTGCATCTGGAATTATATGTCTGTAATAGAGGTTCTCACGAGTAGAGATAGCATTGTGGCATAAAGACCACATAAAAATACGAAGCTTTGGGGATGTCTTCATTTTCCAGATCTTGTGCCAAATATGCCGCGGGGTTTGGTAGGAGGATGACGCGCTGATGCGCTACTGAGTTCAGTTCTGTTCGTTGTAGCTTTGAGGGAGTTATAAGAATTCTTAACTGTGTATACGCCGTTGTGAGTTCCTATCCAAATGATCCGATCGGCTGTGTATTGCAGTCGAAGCTAAATAGTTGGAATTTCCTTAACTGTCTGGTCATCAAAGGAGTTTTGCAGCATAGGTTCATTCCATCTATTCTGGCCTTGTAAGATGAAAGCTGCAACCTTCGTTGGTTCTCCCAGGGGTGCAAGGCCACCAATGGTCCCTCTTGAAAGCCATTTGTCTTCGCGGATTGAGATGTGTTGCCCATCTCCAACAGACCATTGAGTTTGGTTCAATATCGAGTCTCTGCCAGTTAGTAGACTTTGCCAACCCCAGGACGGTCTTGCACCTTTATCGGCATACCAGAATTCTTTTGAATGATAGTAAAGCCCTATAAATAGTTGATTCCATAGGGAAGTAGGGTTTTGAATGAGACGCCATGCCTGTTTACCAAGTAAGGCTTTATTGAAGGTGATGAGGTCGCGAAAGCCCATTCCACCGGTGTCCTTTCTAGTTGTAAGGGAATCCCATCGCTTCCAATGGATACCAGCCTTGGTGTTAGTATTTTGCCACTAGAATTTGGCAATCTTCTGCTCAATAGACTTGCACAAAGAGATAGGAATCTTAAAAATAGACATTGCATATTGAGGGATTGCTTGGATGACTGTTTTAATTAAAATTTCCTTACCACCTTTTGAAATGAACTGCTCTTTCTAGCCTTGTAGTTTCGAATTCACTCAACCTAGTATCCAAGCGAACATCTCCTTTTTGGATCTTCCCCAGTCTGATGGTATGCCTAGGTACTTACCAGTCTTGGTAATCATAGGAACCCGAAGTTCGCTGGCCAAATTTTCTTGTAGACGAGTAGGACACGCCTTGCTGAAGAGAATGCCTGATTTGTTCCTGTTCACAGTCTGACCGGTTGCCATGCAATATTGATTTATGAGATTAGCTAGGTTTTGACATTCCTGAAGTGTGCCATCTAGGAAGAAGATTGCATCATCATTGAACAGTAAGTGAGAAAGGATTGGACACCACCTATTTAAATGAATGCCTTTGAGATTTCCCATTTCCAGAGCTTGATGGATAAGTATGGATAAAATATTCGCTACCAGGATAAAGAGATATGGAGATAGAGGGTCGCCTTGTCTGAGTCCTCTAGAAGGGTGAAAATAAGGGAGGTTGTCTCCATTAAATCTAACACTAAGTGAAGCAGTTATAATGCATTGCATGATCCATTGGACCCATACTGAGTGGAAACCCAATTTAAGCATGTAATCTTGTAGAAAATCCCATTCAACCCGGTCATAGGCCTTTTGCATATCTAACTTTAGGACCGCCTAAAAGTGTTTCTTTCCGTTTCTGACCCTAATCTAATGGAGGACCTCTTGCACGACTAATATGTTATCTTGAATCTAGCGACCACTAACAAAAGCAGATTGTTCTATGGAAATCAACTTTGGTAACCAAGGTTTAAGACAGTTTGCTAATACCTTTGAGATGATCTTGTACACATAGTTACAAAGGCTAATCGGACGGTAATGTTCGAGTCATTTCAGGTTGGGTACTTTGAGTATTAAGGTTATATTTGTCTGATTGAGTCCAGGTTGCAAAACACCATAGTGAAAAAATTCTTGTACCAAGCTGAGTAGATCATCTTGTAGAATATCCCAATGATGTTGGTAGAAAAACCCATTTAGTCCATCTAGCCCTGGCGCTTTTGTGGCTCCCAACTGAAAAGGTGCCTATCGAATTTCTTCTTGAGTAACTGCTTGTGTGAGATGATTGTTTATTTCCTCCGTAACCATTTGTGGGCATTGCAGCAATAGAGGCGTGTAATCACGAAGGCCCATGGATGTGTACAAAGTCGTAAAATAATTTTGGGTCATGTCCTTGAGTCTTTGTTGATCACCAACCCATTTCTAATCTTCATCCTGTAGCATGCTTATCTGGTTTCTCTGTCTGCGTTGAATAGTGGAGACGTGGAAGAATTTGATGTTCTTGTCGCCCCATTTCAGCTAGTTAATTCGAGATCGCAATGCCCAATACTGCTCTTCCTGTTGCCATAGGTGCTGAATTTCCTTTTGCAGACGAGTTCGTAATTTCATAAATTGAGCTAATGTGGGGTCACAATTGACCTTTTTTTTTTTTTTTGTAGTGAGTTGGTTTGAGAAGAAGTTATTATAATAAGGGCGTCAACCAAACGAAAATATATTACCCTACACTTAACTCTAAGTTCAAAGTTTCAAAAGCTTATTTGACGGAAAAATTGTCCAAAAAATTCTAAACCTAATATACTTTTGCTAATTTAGTTCTAAACCTTTTAAGTGTGTTAATTGAGTTATAAACCATTTTACATTTTATCAATTGAGTCCATTAAGCCAATTTTAGCCGAAAATCACTAATGTAAATGCCAACCGCTGCTGACGTGGACATTCTTAAATAATACTATAATAGTTTTTTGAATTATTGTTTTTCTTTTCTTTTCTTTAATTCTTTTTATTCCAACTTTGGCCGGTGACCATTGTTTGCTATAGGCAAGGGATGCCCTTGACCAACAATGGCTAACACTTACCTATTGGCTAGTGAGGTCTGCCACACCTTGGCCTGGTCTAGGTGAGGGCCACGATGCCGACATCAACCATAGGCAACAAGTGCTTGGATCTAAGCAAGGGCCCGACACCCTTGCCTAGATCTTGACGAGGGCACGGAGGCCCTGGCTTATGGTTACCAAGAGCCAATTGAGTCAATCCAATCAATTTTTACCAATGAGTAATAAATCTTTTTACATTTTACCAAAAGAGTCCACCTGCCCAATTATGGTCAAAAATCGATAACGTGGATGTCGACTGTTCTTTGTAACACAAATGGTGCTGACATTTAGATTGGTAAGTTCTTCATACATGGTAGCCTATAATTTTTGTTTAGAAAAGTAATTTTCAATATCTTGTTAAATCTAATGAATAAATAACAATAGTGTTGGAAGCTTTTTCTTTGTTGGAAAAATAAGCAAGCATTTATTAGTAAGGTTAATACCATTAAAAATCTCAAAGTGGTGTACTAGTGGCAATTTTATTTAAGATTAATTTTTTGACCGTAAAAAATCCTAAACCGAAACATCTATGATAAATCGGTTTCCGTTAAATTTTACGGTTAAATCATTGAGTTCAATGAAATATGGTAGTTAATGAGTATACTTGTTTGTGGTTTTTGGGGATATTAATCCAATTTAATGAAAACTAATAGAGAGTAAATTTGTCATAAATGTATCGGTTTGGAATTTTTTATTGTAAAAAAATTTGTTTTAGGTAAATTTGTTATAAGTGTATTAGTTTGTGGTTTTTGATAGTCAAAAAATTAATTTGAAGCAACTTTATCACAAATGTACCAATTCAAAAATTTTCGTGGTATTAACTCTTATTAATAACTACAAATTTTTTTCATGTGTTTAGGTTGATTTTTCGTTAAGGAAAAGTAACTTTCAACCTATTAGAAATGATAGATTAATCTTCCACGTGGCTTTGTCATAGAAGAAGTAGATAATTCTACTTGGCAATTTCTATATCTTTTAAATATTTAAGTACGAATCTCTATTTTATCAATGATATTATAAGAGTACGGCAAATTTCTGCGAAGAAGAGAGACGAAAACTAAAACAGGAGGCACGACTCTTTCTTTTGTCTAGAGAACATAATTTGCACATGGCCCATGGTACAGGCTTAGCAAAGATCTTGGGTAATTAGTCTTACAAATGCGTGCAGATTTGGTAAAAGATACATTTGCAGGTTATCGAATCTATATTTGATTAATGAAATTCCATAGAGAAGGGAAAATTTCCACCAAAATATGTGAATAAATTAAGATAGAGCGCCCGACTCCTTCAATTTGTCTTAAGAACATAATGTGCACATGGTCCGTTGTGCCGGCTGTTAGGGAAGACGTTTGGTTATTAAACTTAGGATTCCATGTGAAAGTAAACTTCAGCTAGGATTCTTGCGCTTTTCGTGGGAAATGAAAGGTCGAAACCCAAGAGTGAGAGATCGGATTCACTAATTTTGGGGTTTGGCTCTGTGGAAAATAATATTCGTGATGTTCCTACTTCTCCAGTTGACCGATGGCTTTTGAATCTGAAAATCGAAACCCAAGAATGGCTGATAGGATTCACGAGAAGACCATTGCCAATTTGACTTTGCATTCGCTAAAATGTTGTTACGGAAAATAATGGAAAGAAAGATAAATCACACCGTTGGCAGTAGAGATAACATTATAGAGGATTCGTAATAGATTTAAACAAGCCTGAGAATAGGTTCTCATCAGAAAATGAAGCAAAGAAAGTAAATTGGCATAGAGAGACCATTGGCCTAAATCTATCCTCTAGACATCACCATGAGAGATTCACGCTCATTATGGAAGATTTTGCATGAGTCATAACTTCTTAGTGCATTTATAGGTGTACAACCCCGTGACTGTAGCTGTATCTAAGTGCCAAAAGTCAGAGAACATAAAAGTAATATATGCACAAGGCCCACGCTACCCAAAACTCACGACATGAGCTGAACCTATAACTTTATAGATGACAGTATGCCTAATTTAATATGAGTACATAGCAAAATCAATAAATAATAGACAAAACCGCTACTTTAATCTTGACTACATTACGGGGAGATTTGTTCCCTGGGATTTTGGACTCAATACGAAGGAAACACATCTTTATATGGACACGTGTATAGCAACATCATACATAAAATTGTCACACAAACAAAAACACTCTACAATCGCATGTTTCTTTCTTCCGTCACTAAAGGAGAGTAACTCTTTATCAATTTCTCCGAAGAAAGGTGAACTTTGTGGGCGTAAAATAGGTAAAATTGACATGTTTCTTGTCCTGGAATCAATATTGTACTGCGAATAATACCCTTGTCCGAGAACATTTTCCTCTTACCTCACTCACACACTCTTCAATTAATTCTCGTTTTGAATCATTCAAATTGTTCTTTGGTTGCCAGCAAGTAGAAGACCGAGGACAATGAACTGCAAAACGCATTTACATCCACGACTCGATCGAAAGTGGCACATGTTCCTAGAAACCCTAATTTCTATATGCTTAAAATGACCTCGTCTCAGCACGGAGAACGGAGTAGCTATAGGCATTACTGCAGACGCTCTTTCTAGTTTCTCCCTCTGTCGTTCAGTAGTCCTAAATCCATGAGGGTAGTACTGAGGACGCTCTTTATGCTTTCCCCTCTGTCGCTCGTTAGAGGGCTCTTTCTATTTTTTACTCCGCCTCTCCCCAGCTCCTACACAAACACCCATCAGAACAGGGAATTCCAAATGCCGAACCCAGAGCAAGGCACCGCACGAGCTTCCGAGCAAGTTCAAAAGAGCATCGAGAAACTTAACGAGGCCAGCCAGAAGCTAGAAGATTGGATTGCGATCCTCGCCAGTAAAATTCCCGATTACGTGAATTTATATTTCATCTTCCAAGGTGTGATCTTTTCTTCTGTTATGTCATCCTCGACAACCATCAAGTGCGAGCTGAGATGGATTCCGTCTGCCCTCTCTCTACTGGTTTTTATATTCAACTTTGTCGCGATTAACAAGAACATCTTGAAGTTACTGGGATACTATGAGGAGTTGGACCGAAACTGGGAGCAACTGGACTTGATGAGGCGGGCCCTCCACGACATTGGTAGAACTTCCGACGGCTCCCGTGAACGGCCGGTGCAGCCCAAAGAAAATAGAAAGTCGCGACGATGCTACACCATATATTATCCGACACTGCTGCTGCTTTTGGTGTTTACAGTTGTAATGTTATATGGCTGCCATCAATTTGGGTGTCATCACTGATGTAATTACAAAAGATTAATGTGATTCTTAAAAAATGTAAGATTAGATCGCTTAGTGTTTTTGGCAAGTAGACTTTTTGTCGATCATGTTAGTAATATTATATTAGAGATTCTTAAAATTTTCTATAGGATATTTATTTATATTAGAGACAATTATGATATTATTATTGATTATATATATCTCAAGATTGCACATATATTTTCTCAGATAACCATCTCATAAAGCTCATAAATATGCTGATGTACTCTTCATTATAATACATTGAAATGTATAGAAATTCCTCAATTTTGTCTTCCGCAGTGTTATTCTTAACTGGTGATATCAAGGTCAAAGTACACAGATGTGGCCCAATTGGTTTTCCATTTGCAAATGCTTCTTACGTGAATTTAATTAATGTAATGACCAAAAAACTATGCTTCCGTTATAGAAGATGAAAGTTTGTATCGTGTAAAATACGAGATGCTTGGCAATGAAAAAAATGAAAGGAATTCTAATCTCATTGATTATGTAAAATATAGATTACCCAAGTCGATGTAGTAGGTGGATGTCATAACACGTCTTCTGAATTTTACTTTTGGAAACTGAATCAACTTTGTCGAACGTTCAAATGCACAAATGATGTTTATTCGGATCGGCTGGTGTAAACAGACATCATAATTTATGAAGCTAGTGTGTGGAAAAGGAAACTCTGAAATAAAATCATTAAAATTACTCCGGCTCATGGCAGAAGTATTAATGACTTGCATTCAAAGTTGTCCTTTTTTTGGCCAAATTTAGAGTGTGCGTGTAGAATCGACATTGCAAGTTCCACTACGAGGCTCATATGTTAGAGGAAAACCCTAATCTCTTCGTTGGGAACCCTCTCTCTGAGAAAAAAAAAATCATCAAACTTCATCCGTAGGCTCTCAGTCATTTTTCTTTGCTTTTCTTTTCTAAACCTTGATTTCCTAATCTCTAGATCCAATCTGGGAGTCTTATTTTCATTTTGCGTCTTCTTTTGCTCGTTGTTGTTGCTTTTATCCACTCATCACGGTGGAAAAATCTGTTTATAGCTAAAAATTTTATGGGAAGGTAGTATTAATCCAGCTAGTGATTCTATGACTTCTTCGAGATTCGGCAGAAGCTCTCTCTATTAGGTGTAGATTTCAATTCGAAAAATTTTCTCTCTCAATTTAAATTTAGATCTTAGAGTTCTTTTAAGGTGTTCGATTTGTGGTGGTTCAACATGTTGTTGTTATTGTTATCTTGGTATGGCGATGGTGTTAAGGATGCCAAACCTAGGCACACACTACAAGCCATAGTGTTTGGACAGGAAAATCTTGGCATGTGCCCATCACTAATGGTTCTAGTTATCAGCCACTGATTGTTTTTTTAAACTACAATAAATCTGATTTTTTGAAATGAAAGCATGATTATGGTTATAAGTTGTACTCTTTTTTTTGTGGGTTTTGTTTTGCTTTCCTTGAAAGCTTTCTATATTCCTCTTATATTTGATTATGACAAATGAATGAAATTTTCTTTTGGAAAAATGAATAGAATATACGTTTCTCCCTTTTGTTTTAGTTTGTTCATTTTTAAAGAATATACCTTCTAGCATCTCTGGCTGGAAGAACCGAATTTTTTATTGGTGTGTCACGGAATACGATCAGCTCTCGTATTTACTCTTGATTTATTATTGTATAAGTGATGTTCATCTTCATAACCCATCCACTTCAAGCCCCTCTCAATGAGGAACGGAGGAAAGAGACATCCAAACACTACTTCCGAGTAAATATCTCAAACGGTGAAAAAATGTCCTTAGAGTACACATTCGCTACAAAAATCTCAACATCATCAAATAGGAAAAAAATTATCCAAAAAAATCTTAAACCTATTGCACTCTATTAATTTGGTCATAAATATTTTGATTTTACCAATTGAGTCCATCCGGCCAATTTTAATTGAAAATAACTAACTTAAACAACAGACATCTTATGCGACACGATTGAGATTGATGTGGATAAGTTTTAGTAATATTTTATTTTTTCGAATTTATATATCTATATATTTTTCTTTTCTTTCTTTTTTTGTCTTCCCTTTCTTCCTCCTTTAGCTGGTTGCTGGGCCTTGGCAACTAGCCAGAGGCAAGGGTTGGCAAGATTAACCTTGTCAACCTCCAGCAAAACTCGCTCCCTCTAACCACTAATGAGGACGAACCTCACCCACCCAAGGCAAGGCTTGACCTCGTCATCACCGGGTAAAGTCCAGTCTTGCCTAGCTACTAGTTATTTTTGATTTTTTTTAACCAAATTCACTTAGTGCTGTTTCATCCGCAAAAGTTGAGCATAATAACTATCAAGAGCGTACTCAGCTTCATCATTGATTAAGGCACTGAATTTTGTTTCTTTAAAAGCTATGAAATTAGCATGCAAACCATTAATTGATAACATGTGTTTTTATTGTGAATATTGCATACTACAAAATTAGCGTCCTAGTATCCATACGGCTTAAACTTTGAATTCTGAGGATACCACAATCCTAATATAAAAAATGTTCCATATTTTATTTTTCTCTTGACAACAATTAAATATGATTTTTTGGATTTGACATAATTGAGTATACATGCATACACAACTAGATATTTGGTCTTATGCTGTCAAATAAAACAAAGATCCTATCATGTTTCTATAGAGTTTATGATCAACAGACTTACCTTTTTCAATCTTGTCAAGCTTGTTTGCATTCTCATTACTCATGTAACTACTTGGATTATACATGATGATTTAGGATTCAACACTTTAATACATGTTTTTCCTTCATCATAGTGACTTTTGGCCTTCATGTAGAACATAGTGGTTTAATTAGTAAATAAAAATCCAAAAAGATATTTCATTAGTGTTTCATATAGATTGAAATAAACTAAGTTTGAAAGCCCCACTCCTTTAGTTGTCTAGAGAGCAGAATGTGCACATGGCCCGTTGTACAGGCTACTTGGGAAGACCTTATGGGTAATTAGGTTGCGCATGAGAACATTCCCTGGCCAAAGAATTTCTATTCTTTTGTTCCCCGGAACAAAAAAAGAATAGAAACGCGTTTGATAACGGCAAGTTGGTTTTTTGTTCCCGTGAATAGAAAATTAGCCCGGGAATGGTTTTGGAATAGAAACGAGAAGTAAAAAAAAATTACTTCTCGTTCCCGGCCAAGAATTCCCAGGAACAAAAATAAGAAATAAATTGGGCAACCCTAATTTCACTTTCGCGTTCTTCCATTTTCACCTCTCCCTTCGTCCGCTTGCCTCTCTCCGATCTCATCTCCGGTTGCCTCTCTCCGGTCTCGTCGCCGCCGGTCTCGTCACCGCCGGTCCTGTCGTAGCCGGTCCTATCGTCGCTGGTCCTGTCGTCAGCGGTCTCGTCTCTAGTTGGGTCGCCTCTCTCCGAGCAGGTTGCGTCTAGTCCCGTCGCCTCCGCCTTTCTTCGGTACCGTCAATACCGTCGTCTCTGGTTGCGACGTGACACTCCGGTTGGGTCGCCTCTCTCCAAGCCGATTGCGTCCAGTCCCGTCGCCTCCGCCTCTCTTCGGTGCCGTCAAACCCGTCGTCTCTGGTCGCGATGAGGGTGATTGTGATCTTGATGCGGATTGTTGTATTCTTCTGGGGAAGACAAAACTGGCCTTGAAAACAGAGGCCCTTACTGCAGGATCCGATATAAGAAGGTGCGTTCTCTCTCCCAGGGTAAAAAACAGAGAACCCTTCTTTGCAATTTGCAGAAAGAGAGAGGTACCGTTCAGAGATCTGCGTTTCTTGCGAGGTTTTCTTGTGATGTCACGAGCCTGTCCGTGGCTTTGTCGTGAGGATTTTTTTTTTTTTTTTGGGTGTGATTGGTTCTGACCTTTGTCTAGATGGTCTCTGTTTATATTGATGGGAGTGATTGTAATTGTATATCAAGTTGCGTTGTTGAGGGCTGTGATTGGTTTGAATGAATTTAAAGCCCTTAATTTTTTTCAGCTTGTTTGCGGTGTTATGTTTTTGTCGAATTCTCTTGGGTTGATGGTGCAATGTTTTCCGGGTTTTGACTGATCGAGGGTCTGCTATTTTTCAATGTGTAAAAATGTAGTGCAGGCGGGCGGATTAGTGATGAGGATCTATACGACGTCACCTTCACTTCTGTTGGATTATATTGTATTAATTAGCAGAGAAGTTAATCTGATTTGGTCAATTATCGAAGACATAGCATTGAGTTAGATATGTCAGAGCTGCCTCGATTACAACCTATTTGCTCACATCTCTAATAATAAAGTGTTTTGTGTGTGTGTGTGTGTGTTTTTTTTTCTTTTTGGTGGGGGGGGTGCGGGGAGGGTGAGCTATTGTGAAATCCTTACACTGAGTGGTATGATTTGCATTGGTGGTTTTGCATACTTCCGAGACTTCAGTATCATATGTCATAAGACTGTTCACTATAAGAAAGGCCAGAGCTGAGAGTTGTAGAATTCTGAGTGGACTTGTGCTTATCATTTGTCAGATTTGCTAATAATTTGTTCTCGAGTCGGTTGGTCATATATAGTTTGTTGCTTTGATTACTTCTTATTGTACATGTTCTAGTTTTTCTGAAGTTGAATCTACCACCTGTAGTGCCATCGCCTCCGATCGCCTCTCTCCGATCCCACTGCCTGCAGTCCCATCACCTCTGGTCAAGTTTCTCTGGCTCGCATCACCTCTGGTCGCGTCGCCTCGTGGTCGTCTTGCCCTAAATCAGGTTTGTTGCTTTGATTCCTTCTCATTGTACCTGTTCTAATGGTGATTCTCACTTTTTCTGAAGTTGAATCGTGTCGCCTTTGTCGCGTTGCCTCTGTTTGTGCTCGCTTCTCTCACGTTGCTTCCCCCGTGCTTGTGTCGCCCTTGATCAATGGAGGTAGAGTGGATACCTGGACCTAATGGTTCGGGATATGCATGTTAAATGAAGGAAAGCTTCATTTCTTGGATGTAGATAAGCATGTTGCGCCTTATGCACATATATTTACTAAATTTTATGGTTGATTTAGATTGAATAAGGCCTATGCGATCTGTCTCTCTCTCTTTCGATATGATGCTCGCTCTTTCTCTATTTTCCCCTATCAATTGCATACCTGAAACTCTGCTGTAATCTGTCAATGCTGCTGAAGTATTGATTACTAGAACAACATGTTCAGTTTATTATTTTTATATGCCTGATTCTAGTTGTCATTGATGCTTGTGTGAAGCTTTGAGTATGTACTTCATCAAACTTTTTGTGGCAATTTTATGATCAACAAATATCTCATAGATTCAAAGTTATATCTATCTGATTCGTTCATGAACTAGCAAGGGATGCCCAACCTTACAAAACTATAAAGCAAAGGGGATGAATGATTATAAATGAGAGCACCTTAATGAGGATGCCACCTTATGTGCTGATAATTGCTTTGATTTTTGATTTAACTGCAAGTTTGCAATGCTCACTGTCTTTCTTGTTGGAGTATCTCATGTAGGAATTAGAAAGTATTTCTGAGATTCTTTTTTCTAACATCTAGTCTCGCATCAAGTAGGAAAGCAAAAAGGTAGTTAGTCTGTCATATGTAGACAACCTTCTGCTCATCAGTGTAATCATGTTTTCATTAATTTGAAGCTCATTCCTAGTTGATTCCTTTCTTGTACCTGATCCTTGGTCATTGCTGTTAGTAATGAGTAAAGTGAATCACTGCTGTGATTTGTTGTTATCATGTGTGATTAGTTTGCCTATTAAAGCTTATTGTTGTAACACTTCCGTCCTCACTAATGGCTTTGTGGTTCAATTATCTGGTACTTTTTGTTTGAATCTTGGTTATGAGTCTAGAGATATTGGTTGTCTTCTGCTGTGATGTTGTATTAAGCTTTCCCTGCTTGTCCTTCTCTTGAATTGTGCTTTCGTATGGTGAGGATTCAAGTAATACAGAAAGCTAGTTATCTTGATATGATGTTGTTGGTGCAAACAAATGATTTAGTCATGCTTGGTGAGGAACTGATTTTCTGCTGGATGTTATGTTTAGATTCACGGATCGAGCTTAGGATTCGACTTTAGATTCACATAATATGCTTAGATCTGGTGATTGATGATGTTATTGGATGATTTTTTGTGGATTGACGATCAATGATCATGAACTTGAGTTGATTGAGCTTGATTTGTATTACTCTGCAATTTCGTATCTTTGTGATGGACTTACTATTTTGGCTGAAACGAAGTGCTAGATAAATTTTGTTAATCTCGAGCCCCTCTAAACATAAAAAATACACTTCTAGAGCTTCGATTTGATATGTTGTACGCCCATAATGGATGTCGTTTGGTTGCTGAAAAACACATTTAAAATCTGTCAATTCTGTAGTAGTTTCAGCTTGATTTGTGTTTATTGATTTTGCTGTTTTCCTGTTTTGCTGATTTTGTTGGTTCTTTGTTTACTGATCTTGCTGGTTCTTTGTTTTGAGGAGCAAATTGTCTTGAAAAAATATACAATAATGGAATGAAACATTTGAGAATTCAAACATTGCACTGAATAGCTACCCAATGTTTATGCATTGAATAGCTATCCAATGTTTAGAGCTATAATGACATTTTAATGCTTGTGTCTTTCTTTAGTCTAAAAGATGGTGATGAGAAAAGAAGGCAGCAGCATGTTGCACTTTCTTTTTAATTGTCTTGAACTCATATGATGTTCAACTAGTGAAGGTTACATGGCATCCCAAAAAGAGGCATTCATCGCAAAGTAGACTGAGCCTTTAACCAACTTGTTCATTAGTTTGTTGGTAGAAGAGGTCAAAAAAGAAAATCGCACATCTTCTACTTTCAACAAAGCAGGGTGGAATAATATACGGATAGAATTCAACAAACGAGCAGAACTTCAATATACTACAGTACAGTTGAAGAATAAGGTGAACAAATTGAAAAAGCAGTATACTAGTTTCAAGAAACTTCTTTCACAATCCGGATTTGGCTAGGATAATGTAAACAAAAAAGTTGTTGTTGATGATCCAAGCATATGGGAATCTCATATCAAGGTATGATCTAACATTTGATCATTTTCATAGCACTACATATGTACATCCAATATGTTTAATTGTATTGCTGATATATGTCATCATTGTGAAAATTGCAGGATAATATTGAGTGGGTGAAATTCAAGAAGGATGGGTTTCCTCAATATCATGACTTGTGTATTGTATTTGGTGATACATATGCTACTAGGGACTATGCAGCAGGAAATGCCGAAGATTTGGTGATGTCGGATGAACTTAACATTGGTGGTGATGATGCAGACAATGGACCAGAGGACTTTGGTGCACAGCATGTTAATGAGGAAGATTTTATGTCTGACCAAACTCCTACTCCAGTTCATGACAAATATAGGATGGATAAAACTCCAAATACTAAGAGGAGAAGGAAGAGTCAATCATATGATGTTGCTAGCACCTGCAAAAGCCTTACAAGAGATGATCAAAAGTAGGGTTAATCAATCTATGAGTGGTTCTGTCAACTCACAAGTGACATCACCACCTATAGACCCATTCTCCATATCTATGGTGATTGATACCCTACTTGCCATGCTTACGTTAGACCCAGATCTCTATAGCAAAGCAGTGGAGCAAGCCTGCGATAATGCCACGTGGAGGGAGGCTTTTATCAAAACCCCAACTGAATTGAGATATGGACTTCTCCAACGTCTTTAGTGGATGTTAGGAAATGTGTCGTGGATTGCATGGAGTTTTATTAGACTATGTTTTTTATGTTGTTGGTTGTTATTTTGTTGTTCAATATATTGATGTTGAGACTTTTGCATTTGTGTTGTGGTTTGGATATGATGGATTGTGCTGAATTTTTATATTTGGTTTGCCTTTTCACTCTATTACTTACGTTATTGGTTTCTATTGTTTTTTATTTTTATTTTTACATATATCTATATTGATTTTCTTATATTTGTGTAATGGCATAGGTACTATGGAAAATGAATCAAATAGCGTGTCTAATGAAGAGGTAGCAGCAGTTGAATGGTATTTGGATGACTTTGATATTGACATAATAATAGCATGGTTATCTCTTGTTAATTTGGACATGTGTTTGCATACGAAAGAGCCTATTAGGGACAGTAAATTATCAGGAGCCGAATGGGTAAGGGAAATTGTTTATGGACATTCAGATAGGATATATGAAGCATTCAGGTTAGAGAGACATGTTTTTCTTAACCTATGTGATCTAATAAAGGCAAGAGGCTGGCTGAAAGATACTCGATATGTAAAGGTAGATGAACAAGTTGGGATTTTCTTATTTATGGTTGGTCAAAAAAACACAAATAGAGATTTATGTGAGAGATTTCAACGTTCGGGACAAACAATCAGTAAGTTCTTCACTCTGGTATTAAAAGCGTTTCTCAAATTATCAAAAGAGATTATCAGGCCGCCTTCTTTTGATATTGTTCCAGAGGAGATTCTTATCGATCCTAACCATGCACGTTACTTCAAGGTATGATTTTAATATCAATTTTACATTATTAAAATATATATAGTTGATAATATTGTCTAACGCTATAATTTCATAAAATCACAGGGCTGCATTGGTGCTATTGATGGCACCCACATTAATGCATGCGTCCCTATATCAAAACAAATCCCATTTAGAGGCAGGAAATGGACTATCACTCAAAATGTGATGTGTGCTTGTTCATTTGATATGAAATTTACTTTCGTATATGCTGGGTGGGAAGGATCTGCCAATGATTATCGGGTTCTCTCGGCAGCACTCGAGACTCCTCGATTGCAATTTCCTCGACCACCACCAGGTATTTGTTTTGTCTATATTAAATGATTTTCTTTATGATTGTATAGCTATTGCATATCATAACAAATTTATGTATATATTTTTGTAGGGAAATACTATGTAGTAAATTCTGGTTATGCATCACTTCCAGGATTTTTAATTCCATTTAAAGGTGAATGGTATCATTTGAATGAGTATAGGGGTAGAACGAGACGGCCCAGAACAGCAAAAGAATTGTTCAACCATAAGCATTCTTCATTGAGAAATGTTATCGAGAGGTCATTTGGGGTATTAAAAAATCGCTTCTCCATTTTGAGACACGTGCCTCCATTTTCAATTTGAAAGCAAGCATATATTGTAATTGCATGTTGTACTCTTCATAATTATATTCGCGACCAAGACAAGATAGACAGGAACTTTGCCCTTTATGGAGATCCGGATTATCCACTTGGATCTACTTAAGACGAGGTTGTAGATGAGGCGGCTGAGATAAACATGATCAGGAAAAATATTGCAAATGTGATGGCAAGGGATCACAATATGCAAGAGATTCCATGACTTTTTATTTCCGACTTTTGCGATGTGTTTTTTGTTTTTTGGTGAAAACTTTTGCAATGTGTTTGTAAACTGTTATGAATACATTTCTATTAATAGTATTAAGGTCATCCAATTCTAACTCTATGAGCATAAATGCCATTGAATGTATCATAAATGTAGACAAATAGAAGAGAAGCAAATGGTAAGCTATTGTATAGTTGACACTTCAAGACCTACAAACCGCCATCCGAAGCTTGTATGCTAGTCAAGAAAGAAAAAAAGCAAAAGAGGAGAAGAAAAACACCTCCCTTTATCAAAATTAGCCAAAACCTTATAACGACAGCAAGGTAATTCGGAAGAAGCAAGGTAAAAAGTAACATCAAGATGGGATGCATCGACAGTTCAAAATGCAAGAGACCGAGGTCTTTACTAAGTGTTTTAAGAGCATACTATGAACTAAATGCATAATGACAACAAAGCCACGCCATGCATGCACCATTCCAACAGTTGAAAATTTCCAACCCCAACCCGACATCCATGTCAAGATTAGAAGAGACTAAAATCCCTAAGCCACGCATGCACTAGAATTACAATTTTTTTTTTTTAAAGAGTAAAAACTTAGTCCCAAGGAAATGAGCATAAATTAATTTGGCTGACAATATCACGTGTGCTTTTTTCGCAATATTTGCTATACCAAACATTAAAATTCGCAAAAAGAAAATATATTATTGAGAATTATAGTTCAAAACATCAGTTTGTGAATACTAATTCCAACAAAGCGCTACATAAATTCAATATGCTATAAAACATAAGTAAAGATCCTCACACATAGATATAAAATAATAGCTCACGTTCCATTACAATACCACCTATGTTACAAGCATATTCGACTAGAATGCTTACACCTAATCAAATGTATTATTAATCTAATAATATTTTGATTTTGTCAATTTTTATGAATATCTAATTTATTCCTTTTTTATTATTTTAATTTTTTTAAATAAAATTTGGAATAGAAATTTTGTGTAGTTATCAAACGTGTTTCTGTTCTTTTTCTATTCCAGAAATAGAAATTTTGTGCAGTTATCAAGTGTGTTTCTGTTCTTTTTTTGTTCCAGAAATAGAAATTTTGTACAGTTATCAAACGGGTTTTTTGCTCAGCTCAAATTGTTCCCTAGAATAGAAATAGAAAAAAACTATTTCTGAAAAAAAATTGTTCCCCGGCCAAGAAATGTTGCCATGCGATACCTTAATCTACGGATTCCCTCTGAAAAGTAAACTCCAGCTAATTCGCCAAAGATGCAATTAGCAGAAAATAAATGATTTCAAAAAAAAAAAATTCTAAAAATAATTGTTTATATGTCTTGAAATAATTTCTCAATAAAAATATTTTCACTATAATAATTTATATCTAAATATTTTCGTGAACAATGAAAATATTTTTTATTCATGCATTTTTATAAGTGATACATGTGATAGTTTTAGAAAAATGTTTTCCGAACAATTCATTTTTTGCTAAAGAAATGGAGTAAATAAACTATACCTAGTGAATAAATTCACTTATGTTGAAGAAACAATGAAGATTCAATAAAAAAGAATTCAATATATTCATCCTTTTTTAGACAAGTTTAATGTACACAGTGTATCCGAATAATTTTTTTTTAAGTAAAAATGAAATTTAAGGACGTTCCTTACTTTCGAAAAAGTTACCTATGATAGTACCATTGATATAATTAATTGGCGCAACTTTGCGATCAATTTATGTCTAATGAGTTATTTTTTTATTCTATATTTTATGTAATTTTATTTCTTTCTTTCGAAATCCATTACCTTCTATGAAAGTAGGGTGAGGCTATTTTCACCCTATTTAACTGGATACACGCCTTTTATCATTAACCAACAATGAAAAACCAATCTACCCTACCTTTTGACTCTCATCTCTTCCCCTTCTTCAACAACCTTCTGCTTTTTAGCAGCTGCCGGTTCAGTCTAATGCCTGGTCCAGGATCTCAAGACATACAAGCAAAATGTCGCTCTTTATAGACTTGCAACCAATCAATCTCAATCTAACATCAGCAACAATCTTTCTGTATACATTATTTACATCCAACGCAATTCCACCATTATGTAATCTCTAGTAGCAGACCAAGCAAGTTTAAACAGCAATGCCTGAAAAGAAAACACCTAGACATTTTCAATCCAATGAAACCCAAAGTCCACACATCGCGCATCCTATTTGTACCAAAAAGATCCAGCACTCTCCTCCAAACTAAAGATGAAAAACTACATTCAAAGATTAGATGATTGTTTCTCATTCACAAGGCCACATAAAATGCAGCTAGCTGAAAACATAGAAACACAACTTAGCATCCCATCTCAGCCGGCAAGCCTTATGAAAACAAGCATCCATGAAATAAAACAGTGCTTGGGAATAGATGGGTTAAACCAAATACGTATGTGCCAATCAACATGCTGGCCCTTCACTCTAATAGTCCTCCAAGAACAAGCAGTAGAGTAAGAACCAGATGAGTAAGGAATCCAAATCAACCAAAAATCAGCTGCCACATTGGGGAACAACACACCAGATATATCAGTTTGAATCTGCACCATAGCATCAGATCTTGCACGGGGCCAGCACCATCCAAGATCATTTATAACCCGGGATACTTTGCAATTTAAAGAATCATTAGAGACCACTATTATTGAGAATTTATATAAAAATGACCCAAAAGGATGCTTGGACTAGCTAAGGTTCTTTGAAAGGTTATAACTTCTTAGTCGATGATCGCTATATGCCACAACTAGTGAAAATGTTTCCTCATAGTTTATACCCTCTTGTTGAGTATAACATTTCACCACAAGACGAGTCTTATACTTTTCAATAAATCCATCTGCCCTTCGCTTAATCTTAAAAACCCATTTGTTTCCAATGGCCTTACGATTATGTGGTAGATCAACCAAGTCCCAGACGTGATTTGCCCTCATTGACTCCATTTCATCTTCCAAAACTTTTCTCCATTATTCCTTATCAGAGAATGAAAGAGCCTCTTGAACAGTCTTAGACTCAGCATCATGTTTCTAAGCAATCATAAATGCTTCCCCTTCAATCTCAAAATGACGATGTGGAATACTTTTACGATTACTTTTATGCAACTGAATTTCTCTTGAATTCAATTCGCCATGCGATGTAACACTCCCACTAGGTTTTACATGTTGAGGTAAATTTTCATTTCCCTTTACAACATTAGTGGGTGTGTTATTAGGATCTTCCATCTCATATAATTAGAAGTCCTTATTAATCTCTCCTCTATTAGGAAAATCGTTTTCCAGGAACGTGACATCTCGTAACTCCATTTCGGTCATACTTCCATCAGCTTGTCCACCTAAGAACACGTACCCTTTTGAGTGTTCAAAATATCTTATAAATATACATTTCTTCCTTCTAGGACCTAATTTTTCATATTTATGGAAAGAATTATAAGCATAAGCTACACGTCCCCATGGACGTAGAATACTTAAGTCTAGTTTCCTATCAATCCACAATTCATAAGGGGTGCAAGTGACCGATTTTTAGGGCACTCGGTTAAGTACATAGACAGCAGTCAATAATGCATCTCCCCAATAAGAGATAGGTAAATTTGCTTGTGCCATCATAGACCTAACCATTACCAATAGGGTTCTATTCCTTCTTTCAGCTACCCCATTTTGTTGTGGAGTACTAAGAATAGTCAACTGTCATACAATTTTCTTTGCATCATAAAAAACCTTGAATTGCTCCGATAGATATTTACGTATGCGATTGGTTCTTAATACCTTTATTGTTTTATTCAACTGATTCTCTATCATTATTATATATCGTCTAAAGCGGTCTAATGCTTCTGACTTATGGGAGATCAAAAAAACATAACTGAAACGCGTGAAGTCATCTTTGAAAGTGATGAAATATGAGGCTCCATGCCTCGCCCTCACATTCAAAGGACCACAAATGTCAAAATGTATGAGTTGTAATGGAAATTCGACTCTAGTTCCTTTATCTAATGGTTTTCTAGTTGTTTTTCCTGCTAGACAATATTCACATACGGGTAGATTAACATTAGTGAGTGACTCTAAAAGGCCTTCTCTAGCTAATCTTTGCATTCTTTGCAACCCAATGTGATCTAATCTAGCATGCCAAGTACTTGTATCAATCTCAACAATACTAAAAGATGCAATTAAAGAAAAACAACCATTGACATTAATATTGTACTGATCATAGTCAATGTCTAACACCATAAAACCATTCAATACATGATCCCAATCATAATAAAATATTCCAAACTAAATGTCAACACAATCACCATGGAAATTCAATACATAACCTAAGCTAAGAAGAACAACTACGAAGACCAAGTTCCGTGGAATATTTGGAACATAGAGGACATCATATAGGAATAGGTTTCGACCACCACGTAAAATTAATTTACATGTGCCGATACCCTTCACTTCAATTCTTGAGTTATTCCCAACATATAATCATCTTCTTCCAAGCTATATCCGACGATACTCCATAAATAATTTCCGGTCTCTAGTTACGTGGTCTGTTGCTCTTGAGTCTACAGTCCACATTGGATGAGATTCAGCAAGCATTACAGTGCTAGAAACACAAGCATTACTTAAAGTAATGAAGTAATAGGGTACTTCTTTTGGCTTAGTGCATTTACGAGCAAAGTGACCCATCTTGCCACAATTGTAACACTTTATCTTGGCCTTGTCCTTCTTCCCACCACGCTTTTTGCGTCGGAAGGTCTTAGCCCTCTTAGGTGCCTAATCAATCCTATTCCCTTTGTTGTTGAATTGATGATTCCTTTTATGCTTGAAGCCCAAAGCTTTGCGCAAACTTGATTCAGCAACACGCAACCTCTAGGTGTTCGACCTCTAATTCCAAATGACATGCAATATCATCAAAAGTGACAATATTCTCATTATGCGTCATATTGATCTTCATATGCTTCCAATTATCAAGAAGAGGCCTTATAACAGCCTGAACTTGTTGTTCATCAGTAAGGGAGTGATCTGTCGACTTCAACTCACGAATTATGTTTGACATCTCTCGAAGATGCTACCTCATTATTACATATGTGCGCTTTCGGTATATGTCAAACTTGATGGTGAGTCTTCTCAATTTAGTGGCAGATGTACCCCCAAACTTATCTTTCAAAGTAACCCACATAATTTGAGCTTTATCATAACTTTCAAACTCACACATGAGATCATCTTGCATATGACTCAGCAACGTGATGCGAGTAATACTATTTTTCTTCTTCCAAGCTTGATAAGCTTCTAGATCTCTCCTGTATTGAGCTAAAGTTCCATGCTCAAGTTCATCCATGGTGTGATTGAGGGTTTCCAAAATCTCTTACTCATCAAGGATGTACTAAACCTTTCAGTGCCAAATATCATAATTGTCACCATTCAACTTCTCACCATTATTGAGGTTAAACACAATGGTCTTGGATGCCGAAATCATAATCAATTGATATAACACATTAATATAATAAACACAGAATCAATACCAGCACACTTTTCAGAGTAACACACATATTTAATTTACAGTAAAGACAAACTAAATTAATGATAATTCAACAAAAGACACAGAAACAGAAATTCACTATGTTCCCAATCAGTTCCTATGTACAATTGTTCTATTATCATTAATGAGTTTAATTTGTGCAAATTTTAAGTTCTAGGTGAGAACTCCTTCGATTTCTACCAACCTACGAACTTCCACTAGGAAAAATAATTACATGACCTCATGTAATTTCTACATTCTTCCATTAATACAAAAGTATAGCATGATGTGAACTAACATACAAAAAACTATGATTCAGCAACTACAATCAAAACAGCGATTCAACATGTAACGGAAAAACAAGGATTTCTTACCATTGTTTGAATTTTCTTGGAACTAGAAAATTGCAAGTATATTAAACTATATACATGCTACCAACGAACCAAGCTCTACACAACATATATGACATCATTTTCATATAAGCTAGCTACTGTATTTTCTAAAACATAAGAAAATACAAGCTAAAAATGAATAGGCTATGCATTTATACCTTAAAAATACGCACACTTAGGGTTTCGTACACAATTTTATATATTTATTAAACTCAAACATATAAAATAATTATATTACAGTGTAAAGAACATCCATACGAACTAAATGCTGCCGACCACGCTCCAATCCGATGTCCTACAGGCCACACGTGCCGCCTGAGTGTGCGGCGCTGTGGCACACACGCCAACGAGCCTTAAAGGCTCCTAGCCGATCCGACCGGTCCAATCGACGACCAGTCCGACCGGTTTAACCGGTTAACTGTCGGGTCGGGTCCAGGTCATGGGTCAAGTCTCGGGTCGGGTCGCGGGTTGCCGGCCGGCGACCAACCGGCCAACTACCGCCAGTGGTGATGTCAGCACGCGTCTGTTCGTCGACGCGCACATGACACGCATGTGCTAGCATGCTCAGCGTGTCAGGCGCATGGCGTCCACGCACAGCGGCTTCTGGCCGCCCATGTGGGCGCGTTCGGCGTCCTCTGGCAGTGCTCGACCCATCGTCGGACTTGTCTCGACAAGTAATTTCGCCATGCATATTTGAAAATTTAGTTTGGCCTAAAATATATTCCGAAAAATGGCCAAAACCATACGGATGTATGTGGCCCCAAACCCGTTCTTCGTTTCGGTTCGTTTTTGACGATTCAGATTGCAATTCCAAGCAATAAACATCTAGACATTGTAGATTTCATCCTCTTGATTTCAATATCAAATGGTAAATGAGAAAATTCGATGAAAAATAAGGTAGAAATCACAACCGAGCTCTGATACCAATGTGAGAAGAAAGCCAGCAAAAGACGACTTACTTATTTCTGATGCGCAGTCAACAATTTACCCCAGAACGATCGTTGAATCACGGATGAATCACGAACAAAAATACTTCACGTTGGTGTGAATGTAATCACGAGGAAAGCATCCGATTTCCACGGCGTAAATACCAATTGTTCTCGTAAATGAGAAATGGAACGCCTTCTTTTTCTTTGATAGAAATGGGATAAGAAAAAAGAGGAAATTTCTTTCTAAGCGTACATTCTGCCAACCGTGTCAACGGTTGTCTTCAGGAGTCTTTTATATGACTCCCTCACATCCTTTCAAATGGTATCTTTCCATCATAGCATATCAAGATGAAATAGTGCGTTCTCTTCGCACCCCATCATGGATATACTAATTAAATACAACATTGGACTTAGGCAAGGACCACCCTTGGCGGCCTCGACCTTGGCCTAGCCATGGCTGTCGGTGGTGATTGGGATTTGGAGCTCGTGGCTACCATGGCCACTCGAGCTTAAGCTTTGGCTCATGGCCATGGCTAAGATATGGAGCTCACATATCTTAAGCTCGTCGCCTCATGGCCATAATTGAGATGGACAGTGGCAAGGAGTTTATTGCCGGCAATCAGTCGATGTTTACCTTTCATATTCCTCTTGACGGTGGGATCCAAACCATCAGTGAGTTTTGTTTCCTTTTGGCTCATTTCTCTGTACGAGGGTTCCATCTCAAGTAGTCCTTATTCATTGCCATGGCCTCCTCCACTATTTGTCTTAGATCTATGTGCTACTAACGGAATACAAAGTTTTTTCTATTTTTCCAATTACTGCAGAAAACTCTAGCGACAACCATGGCTGCGATGGTGGACAGGATCTAGAGCTCTAGATCCTAGCCATGGTTGCAGGTCTAGAGTACGAAGAGCTCCAGGATCACCATTAACAGCCATGGCTGCGAGGCCATCGAGCTCAAGATATGTGAAACTGGCAATGATTGCGAGGCGATGAGCTCCAGATCGTAGCCATAGTCACAAGCCTAGAGATCGAGTTCAAGTGGCCATGGTGGCCACAAGTTCCACATCTTGACAACCACTGACATCCATGACAACAAGCAAGAGCTTGAGCTCAAGTGGCCATGGTAACCACAATCTCTAGGTCCCAACCACCATTGAAAGTCGCGGCTTGGGTTGAGGCCGAGGGTGGCAACTTGTTGGCCATTGACGAGGCCTGGTGGTGGTTGGTGGAGGGCACGACAGTGGTCAACGGAGGGAAAAAAGGGAAAAAGAAAAGAAGAGAAAAGTAAAAAAAAACAAAACAAAAAAGAGAAGGAAAAAAGTTAGAGGTGGCCAATGGACGGAAAAGGGGAAAAAGAAAAGAAGAGAAAAGGAAAAAAAAAATAATAGAAGGAAAAGAGTAAAAAGAAAAAAAAAAGGGATATGTGCAATAGAAGTCATAAAACTTATAATAAAAGTGCAATTGAGTCTTAAAACTTACAAAAAGTGTAATCAAGTCCTAAAACTTGTCAAATTGATTCAATTGAGTCCTAAAGTTAATACCGTTAAACTTACTAACGGAAAAACGTTGACGTGGCGCTGACGTGGTATTTTAAATGATTTTTTTATTTTCCACGTGACTTTTAACATAATTTTTATTCTTGTTTAAATTAGATCTAAAAACTAAAAAGGAAAATTTAAAATTTATGTAAAAAACAAAATTGTTAAAAAAAAAAAAAGGCACTTGTGGAGCTTCCACCGCCACCCATTACCGAAGGGGCTGGCGGCTAACGGTGGAAATGCCCGCTGGTGCCATTTTGTTTTTAAACATTTTTTTTAAAATAAATTTTAGTTTCTCCTTTTTAGTTTTTAAATCTAATTTTTAAAGATTTTGAATAAAGAATATTTAAAAAAGCCATGTGGAAAATAGAAATTCATTTAAAATACCACGTCAGTGCCACATTAGCATTTTCCGTTAATAAATTTGATGGTATTAACTTTAGGACTTAATTGAACCAATTTGACAAATTTTAGGACTTGATTGCACTTTTTGTAAGTTTTAGGACTCAATTGCACTTTCATAACAAGCTTTAAGATTTTTGTTGCACATATCCCAAAGAAAAAAAAATCCCAAAGATATTGAAATATTATTAAAATTATCCACATCAAAAACTGATCATGCTAGATAAGATGGTTGACGTCTATGTTAGTAATTTTTGACCAAAATTGGCGGGATGATCTCAATTGGTAAAACGTAAAAATGTTTAGAACTCAATTAACAAAATTGAAAAGTTAAGACTGACTTGACAAGAATGCAATAAGTCTATGAATTTTTAAATAATTTTCTCTCATAAAAAGCTCCAAACTAGTATATTCGTGATAAATTTATCAATCAAAAAATCACAAACTAGTACACCTGTGATAAATGGAGGGTAAAACTCTAAACTGATACATCTGTTACTTGCCATATATCATCCAACTCGGCAATTTTACAGTAAAATTCATGGAAACTAATATATGATAAATTTATTACATGTGTACCAGTTTGGAGTTTTTTATAGTTAAAAAGTTAGTTTGGAAAAAATATATTTTTGTAATATTAACCCTTTAATCTATTGAATTGACCAAACATAAAAGCACGTCCAAGTGGGAGAAACCAATGAAGTAGAGAATTGCCACAGGATAACAAGTATATTAGCGACACTATTAAAATGCCACCGATGATATTGAAAATTGCCGCTAATAATCTTTAAAATGTCGCTAAATGCATCTTATCGTGCCAATTTTAGAAATGATGCTAATGTAGTGTAAAAAACATTCAATTTTGTTGTAGTGAGTTGGTTTGAGAGAGTTCTTAATAATAGGGAAACTTTAGTTCTTTGCCATTTACTGTAGTGAGTAGGAGCAAAGTTATTATTAACTAGGAATGAGCATCGGTCCAGGGTCAACCCTGGACCGACCATGAACCGGCCCAACCCTGCCAGTCCTGGTTCGGTTCCTAGAGAGACTAGGTCGGTCCTTGGTTCTACAATTCGTGAACTAGCACTGTGCGAATCGGTCCTCGGTCCTGAGAGTTCCGGATCGGTCCAATCTGGACCAACCCTGTCGCGACCAATTTTTCGGGTGTGAACCACCTAAGGTTTGGCTAATGGATTGTTAAGCCTAGACTTAACTCGGGCTCTCCTAAGCCCATACCAATTCACGACTCAGGTTCAATTTTTTAACATGCAATTGATTTTTGACCTGGAGTCGCCACTAATCTATTTTTGGTGGGTCGATTAGAAACCCAAGTAAAGCAACGGGAGTTTTACTTTACTTCTACGAACTAGAGACTCTAGGTACGGGGACTTGATTATACTAGATTTCTCTAATGCCCTTTCGGTACCATTCTTTTATTTTCAAAAATGCTTTTAGAGGCAGCTTAAATTGATTTTAAATCTAATTTCCTAACATGTGAGACGATCATGCGGGTGCGCAAACCACCAATTTAACAACCAAGTAAAGCAATAAATAAATTACAAAACTTACCTCAAAGCAACGAAAGTATATGTATTGTTAGATCGAATTCACATCAATAGTCCTAGATGTGATTTACAATTAATACGCAATTTCTTTTTTTTTTTTTTTCACTTATTTAATAAATACAATATTAACTAAATGGCCTAATTCTAATGACATGCAATTTCTAATTAAATGGACCTAGCAACAATCACTAAATGGCATGCATTTCATGAATCTAATCCTAATGACATGCACATGACATTTTCTCTTTTCTTTTTTCTTAAAAGAATGTAATCTATCCTAGAGATTGAAACTAATTTATTCTAAGACATTTTTTGTATTTTTTATGAAATTTGAAATTAGAAAAATATGAAAATTATCTAATTAGATTAAGATCCTATTCAATTTGTATTAGGAATTAGGTTGAGCTAAATCCTAATTTAAACTAAAATATTATCTTAACCCAAATAATCCTAAAATTCAATCTATTTAAGAAAATACCTAAACACATAATAAACTAAGAAAAATATTATCTAAAATTAAACTAAGTGCAATTTTACCATAATATGCAATGACGTGCAAAATACGACGTAACTCTACATGACATATGCATGATGATATTTTTTGTTGTTTTTCCTTTTTTTCTTCTTCTTCTTTTTCCTTTTTAAATTTCGAAATTAATAATTGCCAAATAATTAAACATGTAATCCAAATTAAGAAAGAACTAGCAACCTAAATTAATTGATTTTTTCGATTTTTTTGAATTTTTGAATTTTTATTTTCAAAATTCGGAATAATATTTCTATTCTAAACATGCAAACCCTAAAACAAGAAATAAACCTAATTCTAACCTACATTTTTTTGATTTTTTTTAAAAAGAAAATTAACTTAAGTGACACCACAGCCAATCAAGCAAAATTGATACCCAAATTGACGAATCATATCTCGCGCTTGAGATCGGGTTGGCCAATTTTACCTAAATCACGAATCAAATCTTGGGTGGGAGATCGGATTAGTGATTTTTTAAGTGATTGCGAGTCGGATTTCGGACGCGAAAATCGGACTGACAATCATTAATTTCAAGGCAATTTCATATCAAACATTGCATCCTTACACTGAGGAATAATTTTACTAAAAGAGCTAGTAAAATAATAAAAATAACAAAAAATAAAATAAGATAAATAAAAGAAAAAAAGAACTACCTAATTAGGGTTTTGGCCTCTTAAACTAGGGTTAGCCGACGGCTAGATGGGTCGCCATTCGGAGCTTCGGCGAGGGCGGCGGGCGCACTGATGGCAGCAACATTAACCAGCGGGCAGGGGGCTGCTGTCCGGCGTTTGGGAGCAAGCCGCAGCTGGTTCGTCGCTCGGACGTGCATCGAGTCGGATATGGCAGAGTAGCACGGCGGCAGGGGGCTGAGTAGATCACGAACAGAGCAGGGGCAGCAGCGACTTCACAAGGAGAGCAGCGCGAGCGAGGCTGGTGCGGCGAGACGGTGGCGCCTTCGCGAGTTGCTGAGCGCGACGGTCGGCAGCTGTGGCGTCAGGGCAGATCTGCTGGTCGCGGCGGCAGGGATCGGCGGTGTGGGCTCCCACGGGGCTTCGAGTCGTCGTGAGGAGGCGGGTCGCGGCTGTGGCTTCGACGGTGGTGTTGCTGTCACGACTGGGTTGCAGATCTAGTGCAGCAGATCGGGCGGTGGCAGAAAAAGAGGCGCGGGCGTCGAACGGGCGAGCAGCAGCGCGAACGGAGGAGCGGTGGTCAGTAGCTCGAGCAACAGCGTCGTGGCTCGGGTAGAGAGGCAAGCGCGGCGGTGGTGTCCGCGCGACAAGGCGGCCGGCGCAGCGAACCGGCAACAACGGTAGAGGTACGTCGTCGCACACGGGAGATCGAGCAGCAACGAAGACCGGTTCTTCTGCTTTTGTTTTCACTTTTTCCTTTTTTTTTCTCTCTCTCTCTGTTAAGCAATCCCCTCACGTCTTCTGCCTCTGCCCTCTCTCTGTTCTTTCTTGACTTTTTCTTTTGTGTGTCAGGCAATTTTGACCTCACCTTCTCCCCTTTTCGTGAACGAACAACCCCCCTTTTTCTCTCTCTTTTTTTGTTTTCTCTTGTTCGAACAAAGAGAAGTCCCCAAAACCGAAAGAAAACTTTTCTTTTGTCATCAATTTTTTGACAAAGAAAACTGAGAAAAGCCCCCACTTCGATGTGAAAACTAAGGCTAAGCATGGTAACGTTTATGTTTCTCCCAATTTCCGTTCTTTTGTTCCCCGGAACAAAAAAAGAACAGTTCTTTTGTTCTCTAGAACAAAAAAAGAACAGAAACCTGTTTGGTAACGCCAAGTTGTTTTTCTATTCCGGAGAATAGAAAGTTAGCTCAGGAATAGATTTGGAGCGAAACGACAAACAAAAAAAAATTGCTTTGGTTCCCGGGAACAATTTCTAGAAATAAGTGAATTTTTTTTTTTTTTATTATTCTCTCTTGCTGCGGCCACCTTCAACTGCTGGAAGCCACCGCCGACCGCCGCCGCCGATCCACGCCCACGGCCGCCCGTGGATGCCCGCCGCCACCGCCGGTTGCCGCCCGCCGCCGGTCACCACCGTCGCCGCCGCCGCCGCCGCCGCCGCCGCCGCCGCCGCCGCCGCCCACCGCCGTGGCACGGTCGCCAACCACCAACCGCCGCCACACAGCCCATCGGCCGCCCCCTCCGCGGCCGCCGGTAGCCGACGGTCGCCGGCCAGCGGTCGTACCACGGCGGCAGGTGGCCGACAACGGGTGGCGGCGACGGGCGGCCGGCGACGAGCGGCGGTGGCGGGTGGCCAGCGACGGGCGGCGACGGTGGGCGGCAGCGGTTGGCGGTCGGCGATCCGTGAGTAAGAATAAAAAACGAAAAATACAAAAAAAGAAACTGTTGCGTTACCAAATGCATTTCTATTCTTTTTCTATTCCAAAAGTAGAAATTTTGTGTAGTTACCAAACGAGTTCTTTTACTCGAAATTGTTCCCTCGAATAGAAATAGAAAAGAACTATTTCTGAAAAAAAAAAAAAAACTCTTCCCCAGCCAAGAAGTGTTGTCATGCGCACCCTAAGTGGCCGTGTATTTCTCTTGTGTGGCCCCTTCTAAAACCCTACGCGTATTAATCTATTTATAGGCCACGGATTAGGTTTTTTTAATTTTCCAAAACCATATTCACAAAAATTTCTTTTCCAAACGCAATATTTGCCTTTCCAAACGCAATATTTGCTTTTGAATTGAAATCTCACAAAGATAAATCCGTAAAATCTCCCCAAGGATACGGGCTTGGACCAATTTGCTCTCTTCGCGGGCTTAGCCCGACTCATCAAATTAAAGTTTCTGAAGCATCAATTCGAACCCATCCGTCACCGGCTCAATGTAAATGCAAATTAAAAATAAATGCACCTAAAACTATATGCTATGCAATTAACTATTTTTTCAGGGATCAAATTAACCCCTAATTTTTTAATGGAGTAAATGACTAAATGGGTTGCCAAAATTTAGGTATCAACAAACTCTGAATATATATATCTAATATATTATTTATAATTTTTTTATATAGAGAAAATCTTAAAATAAACGGCGTCAACAACATTAAACAACTCTTTATTGAGGAGTTCAAGTAATTTTACATTGTTCTTCAATAACTTAGATTTTTAATGTTTTTTATGGCATCAATAGTCATAATTTATGAAGGAGGAAAATGTTTTTATAAGGAGTCCTCGCAGTGTCTAAAAAAGTATAAACAACTCCTTATGACATTCTCTTCTAATATTCGTTCTCTTTAATCTTATTTTTCTTCTTAGTTTTCAATTTGCCAAAATCAAAAGAAACAACTTTTCCACTCGCCACTCGACACTCGCATTGCTCGCTTAGGGTCATTTGTGCCACTTGCTGCTCGATGCTCGCTTGGCTTGTTGCTCCTTGCTCGACATTTGATACTCATTATGTTCGACGCTTACCCCACTTGACCCTCACCGCTTGCCTTTCTTAGTTGACCTCGTTCATCATCGAACCAATTGGGTCGGTACGGTCCTCGGTTACCCTTTCAAGGAATACAAAAAATGAAATAAAAAATTATTGGTTAGTCCTAAGTTGATCTTGAAACCGGACTGAACCCATTAGGTCAGTCCGGTCCTCAATTGTTTTTTTAAAGAGTATAAAAAATGAAATAAAAAACTATCGGTTAGTCCGGGTTGACCTTAGAACCGGACCGAACCCACTAGGTCGAGCCGATTCTTGGTCCCAAGCTCAATAGGGTTGATCATCGGTCCCAAAAATTGAGGACCAGCACTGTGTGGGTTGGTCCCAGAGTTAGGGGTGGATCGGCCCAACCCGGACCATGCTCACCCCTATTATTAACAAAAAATATAACCAACATACAAGTGAAACGAAACTCACTTTTGACTTAAACGTATAGAATATGGATAGATAAATTTGTAACTTCTTTATATATGGTAGTCAGTATTTTTGGTTTAGAAAAGTAATTTCCAATATATTGTTAAATCGAATGAATAAATTATATTGCGTTCGATAGCTTTTTTTTTTTTTTTTTTCTCATTGGAAAAGTAAGCACCCACTTATTAGTAATTATAAATTTGTTCACACACTTAGTTGATTTTTCAATAAGGAAAAGTAACTTTCATCCTATAATAAAAATGAAAAAAAAATAATATTCCACTAGTTATACGAAAAAGTAAATAATTCAAGGGTTGATGCTATAAAAAATCCTAAATTGATACAATTGTGACTAATTTACCACAAGTTAATTTGTTAATCACCAAAAAATTTAAGCTAGTATACTTGTGACAAATTTAATCCAAACTAACTTTTTCATCATCAAAAATCCAAAATCGATACAATTTTTTTATTATAAATTTACCATCCGTTAATTTCTCTTAAATTGAATTAATATCACAAAAAAATCATAAATCGATACACTTGTGACAGATGAAAGGTAAAATTCTAAACTAGTATACTCATCAATTGATATGTGTCACCAAATTCAGCAATTTGACATTAAAGTTTAATAAAAATTAACAAAGGGTAAATTTGGAGGGAAGTACACTATCAGTACCATAAGTTGTGTACGGTGCTCACTTTGGTGCCAAAAGTTTCCGTTAGATCACTTAAGTGTCAAATCGGAGAAAAACGATCAATTTAGTGCCACCGGCGAGAGATTTCGGCCAGATTAATTATGTGGCTTTTATATTTTAAAAAAAAAGTTCTAGTTGCTTTAAAACGACGTCGTTTTCGGTCCTCCTTAAGAAAACAACGTCGTTTTGCCGTCCTACGTGGATGGCCTCACAAAAACAACGCCGTTTAACTCATCTGGGGAATTTTTTTTTTTTATTTGAGGATTGAAATTAGGGTTTTTCCGACCTAACTCGCTCGACCGTCGTCACTCGGCCTACGCCATCACTAGGCCGCCGTTGCTCGCTCGACGGCCATTGCTTGGCGCTGTTCAAACGCCCTCGACGGCACACGAAGGAGCACTAGCCCCAGTCACCGGAGCCTAGGTACTGGAAGACACAAGCTAGGCACTCGTCGGGAAGATCAGAGATGGAGAGGGAGACATCAATGGCGGTGCACTCGTCGGCGGCCTCCCCAAGCACCGGCCAGATCACGGCCTTCAACTTGGCTGCCGAGTGGCCGCCGTCGGGGTCGGGGTCGGGGTCGGGGTCAGAGCCACGGCCGCCAAGTGGCCATCGTCGGGGTCGGGGTCAAGGTCGGGGTTGCGACTGCCAAGCGCAGGGGCCGTCGAGGACGGCGACTAACCGGAGATTTAGGGTTTTGAATTGGGGGAGACACCAAATGGCGTTGTTTTGGTATTAGGATGCTGACTGTACTCTCCGGTGAGCCACATCAGCTTCAAAAATTAATAAAAAAAGTGCCACGTCGGATTTCCGGCCAACCAGATCGGAGTTGGCACTAAAATGATCGTTTTTCAAACTTTTTGGCACTTAAGTGATCCGACAGAAACTTTTTGCACCAAAATGAGTGCCGTACATAACTTATGGCACTGATAGTGTACTTATCCCGGTAAATTTGTCATATATAGAGTTTTAAATGGTCAAAAATAAATTTAGGGTAAGTTTGTTATCGGTATACCAATTTGAGATTTTTTAAGGTATTAATCCTAACTCTAATTAGCAACTTCTATATCTATATTTGATTAATGATATTATCAATCAAAAAAGAGAGAGAGGAAAATTTCGATTAAAAAAAAGTAGTGAAAATAACTAAAATGGAATGCGCGACTCCTTCGGTTGTCTAGAGAACATAACGTGCACATGGCCAGTTGTGCAGGTCACTTGGGGAAGAGCTTGGTCAATTAATTTTAGTATTCCTTGCCAACTCCTTCGCCGAACATTATTGCTCTCCTCGTCGAAAATGACAAATCGAAACCCAAGAGCGAGATATAGGAATCTGTGGAAAATATTCCTGACATTGTTATTTCTTAAGTCGGCTGACTGCTTCTGAATAAGAAAATCGAAACCCACAGGTGGGATTCATTAATTCGTGGGGTTTTCCTTTTTCTCTTCGTTTCTGAGCGCAAGGAGAAATACGTTGGGGCGAACAGTGACAAGACCATAGCCTGTTTGACAGTGCATTCATGCGAGATACTTGGGAGGAAGCATGTACGCCGTCTGCATTGCTTATTGTCCTTTTCTATCGCCTAACTCAATGAAATGTTACTATGGAAAATATTAAAAGTGAGATGAATGCTGTTGACAGTAGAGATAACATTATAGACGCTCCGTGATAAATTTTAACAAGCCTAAAAACAAGTTCTCATAAAAAAGACAAAGATATCTTTTTTCTTATAAGTAAGACAAGGTAGAGAGGCGTGATAGTGCATATACCTTTCTGGGTGTTAACATGAGAGTTTCACACTCCTTATGAAAGATTTTGTTTAAATCATTACTACTTAAGCTACGTTTTGGGGACCGAATATAATTTTGGATAGGATAATATCTTGTGTTTGGGAGAACACTAGATTTGAATGTATCTGGATGGACAAAAAATCCCCACCTTATGGAAAATCTAAGGAAAATAGAAACAGAAAAAAAGGAGAAAAATCCGATGGACTCGCTTTGCTACTCACCGCTCGACTTCGTCCCCACCTGATGAACACCTCTTAGTCGATCTCTCTTCTTGTTGTCGGCTCAACATCACCGTCCTTGACCTCAAATGCCATTGTCTTAAACTGTTGCTTCTAGCTTCGTCACGCGCAGCCATCCAAAGAGTTGACTTCCTCCAACAAGTTTCAGGTTTCTTTTTTTTTTTCCCTCGCAGAAGAACCCATTCTATTTGCGAAAAAATTTTGGCGCCTATCATCGAGAATTTCGATGAACGTTGCTCTTATTTTCAATCATCCTCCGCTCTTGCTTTCATCTGAATAAAAGGATGGTGGTGATGGGTTAAATTGATGGGCTCATCAGGGACGGTTCGTCTTTACAACCCATTAATTCGGTGATGATGGGTCATCGACACGGGGTTGTTTAATGTAATCTAGGTTCTATTTGCCGGGACTTTATGGGTCTATGTCCGTCCTTTTTCAGTACTTTCTTCTGCATTGTCAACAAGTTCTTGAGGCAACCAGGTCGCGAGTTCTATATTTTTCCTTTGATTTTCAATTTTGGGTGATGGTATGTTTTAACTTTATTTCGGAGAAGAATTTCAGAGAAGAAACAAAGGATTTGAGTTTAGTTGTGGACTCAAGTATTGATTTCAGAGTACTAATCCAAAAGGCGACTTGCAAAGAAGGAACGTTGAGCAACTAGAGCGAGAAAATAGAGAATTGCAGTAGTGCACACCAGATGTGGAATCGTTAACCTCCTGCCATTACTAAAGGATGAAGATGATGATGGTCTGTGGCGTCTCATCTTCCTTGACCACTGACCATGAGAGCGAAAAAGCAAGAGAGATGAGTTGAGTGAGAATGTCAATGTATTTCAAACGTTCATTTGGTAATATTTATCTGAATCTTTTTTATATCTAGACATTATCAAACACCATGTAGAAGATTGCAAATTTTATCATATCCTTATCCTAAATGACCTTATCCTATTCGGCAGAAATGATGTGCACGTGACATTTTTCTTTTCTTTCTTTTCTTTCTTTTTCTTAAAAGAATGCAATCTATCCTAGAAAATAAAACTAATTCAACCTATGGCATTTTTGTATTTTTCATGAAATTCGAAATTAGGAAAAAATGTGAAAATTATCTAGCTAGATTAAGAGCCTATTCAATTTATATTAGGAATTAAGCTAAGCCAAATCCTAATTTAAACTAAAATATTATCTTAACCCAAATAATCCTAAAATGCAATCTATTTAAGAAAATACCTAAACTTATAATAAATTAAGAAAAATATTGTCTAAAATTAAACTACATGCAATTTTACCCTAATATGCAATTACGTACAAAAGACGCCCTAAATATGCATGATGATTTTTTTTGTTGTTTTTCCTTTTTTCTTTTTTCTTTTTAAATTTCGAAATTAATAATTGACAAATAATTAAACATGTAATCCAAATTAAGAAAGAACTAGCAACCTAAATTAATTGATTTGATTTTTTATTTTTGATTTTTTTTTAAATTCGAAATAAAATCCTATTCTAAATAAGCAAAAGATAACAAGAGATATTCTAAAACCAACCCAAATCCTAATTCAAATATTTTTTGGATTTTTTCCTTTAACAAAAATAAAATTGATTCAACCAACATGACGGCAAATCAGATAAGATAGATTCGATATCCACAAATTGGCGAACCATATCTCGCGCATGAAATCGAGTTGGCCAATTTTTAAATAAATCGCAAATCGAATCTCGAGCGTGAGATCGAATTGGCAACTTTTCAAGCGATTGAGATTGCGAGTCGGATTTCGGGCGCGAAAATCGGACTGTCAATCCCAAATTTCAGAGGCAATTTCATGTCGAACATCTCATCTTTACACTAAGGAATAATTACACTAAAAAGTGCAAATAAAGTAAAATAACAAAAATAATAAAAATAAGATAGATAAATGAATAAAAGAAAAAACTACCTAAATTGATTTTTTTTTTCCTTTTTCCTTCTTGTCAAACAGTGGCTTGGCAGCCAAGGGCGGTGGTCGCCGGCGGAGTGGGGGATGGTCGTCGGAGCACCGGCGAGGGCGAACCGGCAGGCGGGCAGAGGCTCGGGTTGCAGCGGGCGTCACTCGGAGAGGGAGCTGTAGGGCGTCGGACCTTGATGACCGGTCCAGGGTCGCGGGCAATGGAGCGGCGTCGAGCTATGGCTGCAGCAGGCGCCGATTCTGGGTTGTTGATTCTGGCGTCGGGTCAAATGCAGGAGCGACGGCGGCTGGTGGAGCGACGTCAAGGCAGGGGCAGATTTGCGGGTTGCTAGTAGATCGGCGGTGGTGGAGCGGCGGTGCAGCAGCGGCGGGCGGCGTCGCGGATCGGACAGAGGCGGAGGAGGGACGTCGTTGCTGGTGCAGTGGGTAGGCTGGGTCGCGGCTGTTGGCGTTGAAGACGGAGGTGGCAGCAGCGACGGTGGACGTGAGAACGATCGGGCAACAGGGATGTCGCGGTGGTGTGGCGCAAGGCCGACTCAGGCGAACAGGGGGCGTCGGGGGTTGTTGCAGCGGGCAGATCTGCTGGGCGTCGGAGCAGCGTGTAGGGGGCTGGCGTTCAGATCTGGACTACTGACGTTGGGGGTCGCGAGCAGCAAGCGAGGAAGGTCGGCGTCGCAGGGGCTGCAGCGGCGAAGGAGCAGGCGTGACGGATGGCAGGCGCGACGCGAGCAGCAGAGGAATCGAGTAGAGGTGTCGCGGCAGAGGGGCTCGGCGCTAGCGGTGGCTTCGATGAGTGCAGCAGCAACGGCGGAGAGGCGGTGACCAGCAAGGGGTAGAGGCGCAGCTGAGGTGCCGCGATGGTGCGGCGACGAACGGCCAGAGGCGAGTGCCGGCGTCGGGCGAAGCTTCCCTGAAGAAGACGATCCTTTTCCCCCTCTCTTTCTTTTTTTCTTTTTTTTACACTACCTCTCTCTCTCTGTTTGGACTTTCCCTCTTGCTGCACTTCTTTCTTTTCCTTCTGCAGCCTGTCAAAAGGATTGACTGCTTTTGGCTTCTTCAACGGACGTGGGGAAGAGATTTCCTTCTTTTTTGACGAAGAGAAGCCCCCTCACGTTTTTACTCTAAAATTTTTTCGAATTCCCCCTTCTCTCTGCCTTCAAGCTCTCAATGTGGCCATATGTGTATTCCATGATGTGCGGCCCCCCCTCTAAAACCCTACACGAAAAATCTTTTTATAGGTTAAAGATTAGAGTTTTAATTTCCTTTTCAAATCAACATTCGCGAAAATTTCTTTTTCACACGCAATATCACCTTTTTTATTTTCCACATCTCCTGATTTTATCGCCTAAAGATAAGATTGCAACCCGATTTTCTTTAATTCCAAAAATCCACCGTAATATCATTTCAAAACTCAATTTAGGTAATTTTTGTCATTAAAAGAAAACGGGCTTGGGCCAATTTATTTGCTTCGTGGGCTTAATCCGACCTGCCAAATTAAAGCTTAGAACCACCAAATCAAACCCATTTTCATCGACCCAATGTAAATGCAAATTAAAATAAATGCACCTAAAACTATATGCTATGCAATTAATTAATTAACTAATATATATTTTTTTTAGGGGTTAAAATTAATCCCTAATTTTTTAATGTGATAAATGACTAAATGGGTCACCAAAATTTACGTGTCAACAAAGGCCAAATGTAGCCTTAGTCTGTATGAGCCGGTGACCATAGCGCTTGCCAAAAGTTAGGAAACATGTTCACATGTGGTAGCAAATACACAAGGCAAAAAATGACTAGAGGTTTGTTCACGATATGCGTCAAACTGGTGACCTCTTTACCACCATACCTAAGCATAAAGCAAAACGAGTATGTAATACACAAAGCTGCAAGTTAATCAGGACATATTTTTACATGAGGTGGCAAATGCGCAAGTCACAAGCTGACTAAATATCTATTCATGACATGCCTCGAACTTGTAATCTCTTGGAAGACAATGAGAACTCTATAACCACCGTAGCTGATGATATGGCAAAAGCAATATGTAATACTTGTAAATTAATCAGGACAAAATTAACGGGGGATATGATCTATGGAATTATGGAATCAATATTAAGGAAACACATCTTCTACACGTATATTGTATGTACGATAATAAGGTATATGAAGCTATGAAAAAGACAAGAAGACTCTATAATCATGTTTCTTTTTTCCGCCGCTGGAGCGGAAGACCTATTTATCAATTGCTAGACCAAAAAACAGGGTGAACTTTGTGGTCAGAAAATAGGTGACTTGACGTGTTTCTTTTCCTGGAATTAATATTTGACTGTGAATAAAACCCCAGACGAAGAACGTTTCCCTCTTAGTTTACTGACACACTCTTCAATTAATTCTTGTTTTGAATCATTCAAATTATTTGGGTTGTGAACAGCAAGTTGAAAAGCGAGGACAATGAGCTGTCTGACGCACTCCACATGTTCCTTGGCACAAAATTGGCGCACATTCCCGGAAATCCTAATTTCTATATGCTTAAAAATGACTACGTCTCAACCCGTAGCACTGGAGTAGCTCATTTAATGGAACCTACACATGGATCTTCCAACCTATATATGTGCCGGTATGCATCATGATGGCAATACTAAAGACGCTCTTTCTATTTTCATCTGTGTCACTCATTAGTCCTAAGTTCTACACAAACACCCACAAATAGAGAGAATTCGAAATGGCAACCGCAACCAGAGAATTCAAAATGGCGACCGCATCCGCAGAATCCGAAATAGCGACCGCAACCGCAGAATCCGAAATGGGGACCCAGGAATTTTTAGAGAAGAGCATGGACCGACTTACAGAGGACAACAAGAGCCTACAAGAGCTTATCTCGAACCGCATCAGTAGGACTCAGGAATTCATGAATCTGTACTTCGTCTTCCAAGGTATTGTTTTTTCTTCTGTGCTGACGTCCTCGGAAACGATCAGGTGTAAACTGAAATGGACTTTTTACGCCCTCTCTTTACTGGCTTCCATTTACAACTTTCTCGCGGTATTGGTAAACATCCGTATGTCGCTGAAGTACTACGAAAGTATGGCCGACAACTGGGATATACTCGACAAACGGAGGGGGCAACTTGACAATCTGAGGATGCAACGACGGAACAGTGCTGACCAGCAACGGACCAATCCCTATAGATTTAGAATCTATCAACGCAACGCAATATGTTCTTTGACACTTCTGCTGCTTTTGATATTTTCGGTTGCAATGCTATATGGTTTCACCCAAATTCACTGTTGTCACCGATGCAGTTACGGATGATTAGTGTGATTTTTACATTATGTAACACTAGATCACATGTCAATATGTGGGGCATGTAGACTAGTAATTTGATCATGTCAGGGTCAAGCTACGTAGATGTCGCCCAGTTGATTTTCCATTTGAAAGTGCTTCTTGTATGTATGTGGACCTTAAACTATGCTTCCATTGTAAGAGAAGGAGCTTTGCATTGTGTAATGTAAAAATTGTCCAAAAATTAGCCAATTCAGTTCTAAACTTTTCAGTTTTGCCAATTGAGTTACGTTTTACTAGTTGAGTCCATCTGGCTTAGTTTAGTCGGAAATCAATGATGCAGACTCCGATGATGTCACGTAGAATGGTTGGTGTTGACGTTGTAAATTTTTTCTATAAAGTTTGAAATTTTTGAAATTTTTCTTTTTTTTCTTTTTTTTTCTACCAAATCCGGCGAAGGATGTTGGCCGACCCTCGTTGGTCACAAGCAAGGATTGGCAACTGGGCAAGGGCCACAAAGTCCTTGCCTAGTGACCAGTGAGGGTCGGCTAGCCCTTGCTAAGCTTGGAAAAGAAAAAAAAAAAGGAGAGAAAAAAATAAAATAAAAATTATAAAAAATTCAAAATTTTAAAGAAAATTATTAAAATTATTCACATTAGTGTTGGTCATACCACATAAGACAATCGGCATCCACGTTAGCGATTTCCGGCTAAAATTAACCAAATAGACTCAATTTAAAAAAAAATTAAAAATGTTTTTGACCCAATTGGTAACATTGAAAGGCTTAGAATTGAATTGACCAAATTGTAATAAATTTATGACTTTTTGGACAATTTTCCTATTGTGTAATATATGAAATGCCTAGCGATGGAGAAAATCAAAGGATTTTTAATCACGTACACGGAGTTTGTAAAGTTTAGATTACACAAGTTGATGTTTTAGATCATTGTCAAAAGACATTGTCTAAAATTTACTTTTGGAAACGATATCAACTTTGTTTAACATTCAAATGCACAAATAATATTAGTTCTGATCCACTGGTGTAAACAAACCTTATATTTTATGTAACTAGTATATGGTATGTAAAATTTCGAAATAAAATCTTGAATAATGCTTTGGCTAAGAGCAAAAGTATTAACGTCTCATGTCATCCTCATTTTGCATTCTGAGTCGTTTCTTTTTGGCTAGATTTAAAATGTGCAGGAGGAATGAACATTGCTCCCTTTTGTTTTAGTTTGCTCTTTGATCATTAATTTTGAAAGAGCATATTTTTCGGCATCTCTGATTGGAAGAACCTATTTCTAGTTGATGAGTTGTAAAACATGGACATAACGAATATTTACTTTTAGTTTATTTATGTATATGTGATGCTCGTGCCTATAGCTTATCCATTATACGCCTCCAATAAGAAGCAGTGGAAGGAGACGTCCAAATACTACTTCCGAGATCGATGAAAATGTACCTTTTATTGGGAAATGTTCACTAAAATTTTTAAAACTTGTCACGTAAGTAGGTTGAATCCTAAAATTTTTATAAAATGTGATCAAATCATAAAACTTATTACAAAAGTGTAATGGAATTCTAAAACTTTTAAAATACACAATTAAAACTTAAATATTGTTAAGTTGATGCATTCAAGCCTTTCTTTCCATTAACTCCATTCAACTTGATTAATTTGATGAGTTTTAGGGCTTAATTGCACTTTTTAAAAGCTTTATAATTTAATTGTACTTTCGAGACAAGTTTTAGGACTTTCAGTGCATTTATTCTTATTTTTATTCCAGCACAAGTTGACTTAACATGGAGTGTGGTTTAATACTATCTAGGCCCATAAACTAATGTGAACTTTGGATAACACTCACAAAAATTTATAGATGGCTATTGTTAAATCAAGCAGACCGAACTCGATTTATAAAAAGGAGGAAATCAATCATTATACTAAATTTAGGTAGTTCAATCTTGTCACCATTTTCTAGAGGTGAAATCTCCATGGGAGTTTGATAAATTATGGAGTGAACATCCGTAGTCTCCCTCGTGCACTTGACAAAGGCTCTCCCAAATTTTACTAATCACGAAATTGGTTGACTCGATTTATTATGAAAATCATGTTCTTTCTATAAGAGTTACTAGGGATAAGTATGGTTCTATGGTAGAATCTAGAACCTGAGACTGGACCGGTAATAACATGTAAGTTTTAAGGTATACATGGTAGATTCCAGATTTAAAAAAATGATGAACTTATTTCAACGGGTAGGTTCTAGGTTATTAATTAGAGGAATCTAGAATCTAGAACCTATAGCCTAAAACCTGGAACAAGTTTTAATATTTTGCTTAATCCATGTCTTTGTGCGATCCTGCGATATCTATAACGTTCGATAATGAATTTATAATGTGGAACCACTAGTTTCAATTTCCATTTTATGATTAAGACTTCTACTATATTAATGTTCATATTTTTCTTTTTTCAAAATAAAAGTTATGGTCAGTAAATTATAAAAAGTAAATGGTGATCATTAAAAGTTTTAACTTACTGCAATCGTTCAATTAATAATATAGGTGGAACTTGGACAAACCTTAAAACCGACCTTAGAACCTATAACGGGGTAGGTTTCAAGTTCTATGGTATGTAGAGTAGGTTTTAGGTTTCAAAAAATGAGGAACCTGTTCCAACGGGTAAGTTTTAGATTTCGGGTAGAATCTGTACGAAACCTGGAACTGCTCACTCATAAGAGTTATTACTGACCTATTTGAGTCCAGTTAGAGGCCAAGTAAAATGTGAGATGTCGATTTAGGGGACTTAGTTAATCTAAAGTCTATTAATGCATTTTCGGTTCCTTTTTTCATCATTATTGAAACTGCTGATCATGCGGTCTTAACTAATTAAATTCCTGGGCACACTCATCTGAATGACTATGAATTTTTTATATGCACAATGAATCACACAATCTCGCACCATATCTCAATCAGTCGAAGAAATGAAATACGGGAAGATACCAACAAGTGTTTGGTCGAGTGGTAGCAGGCTGGACCCCGGGCGGACTTTACGTGCCAAAGGTAGGGGTTCGAAACTTAGAGAGACCCTTGCTGGGAGGGGAGAAACCTTCGCTGCTGTAATCCCTGAGTCCAAATTAGTCGGGGCTTCGGTTGCGGATACCGGGCGGGTTTACACATAACCCACCTAAAAAAAGAAATACGAGAAGATAAGATACGCGAGGAAAAACCCAATATGTATCGAGCAAAAAATATACACCGCCATATTTTTAAGCCTCAGAACACGACCCCGTGAGGTAGGTCAAAACATGTCATTACTCTAATGTAACGATAAAAACTTCCTAACCAAATGATGATATAAGGCACTAACAAAAAATAGAGCATGATGAAGCACGTGATAAATCTAAACGATATCATGCGCCATCCATTTTTTTAAATTATTTTCTCACCTATTGCTTTCCATAATTTTTTTTTTGTGGTTTTTATTATACTTATTTATTTAATGATGAATATGATTTAAAAATTAATTGTAATAAATGCAAGTCATAACAGTGTAATCTAAATGCCAAGTTTAAAATCGACTCAATCATGACGCAACCAATAATGAATAGGGCTAATATCACAAAAAAAAAAAAAAAACCCAAAATTAGTACTTTTTTGATAAATTTGTCTCAAATTAATTTTTTGACCACAAAAGATCCCAAACGGGTGCAATTATGATAAATTTACTTAAAATTAATTTTTTGACCACTACATTTGTAACAATCTACCCTCTATTAATTTTCATTAAATTGAATTAATATCACGAAAAATCAGAAATTGGATATACCCGTGATCGATGAAGGTTGAAAATCAAAACTGATAAATTCGTCAATTGTCACATGTCGCCTAACTTAACATACCAATTTGGGGTTTTGATTATTAATAAATTAGTTTAAGATAAATTTATCACAAACGTATTAATTTGAGATTTTTTATGATATTAATCATTATGAATATAACTTAAAACCAATGCAAACAAATGATGATGGCCCTCTGGATCTGTGGGAACCGATTGAGGTCATTGCAGAGAAACCAACCGATTGAGGTCATTGCAGAGAAACCATTGGAAGGGTTTCGACCGGCCCCAATAGATATGAAACTACCACGACCCAATGATCAAACCTGAATCGTTGGTGGTTCGGCCGTCAAACCAGAACCAACTGGAGCCCACATTTGAGAGATCGGGCCAAGTGGTCCTGCCCAGAGATCATGAGAAGGTGCTTAGGTGCTTCCATCTTCCGTCTCTCCCCTCTCTGCATTCTTTATTTGTTTCCTCTCCCCCATTACATGTGCATCCCCGTGTCTTTTTCCGTCTGAGGGTGTACTTTGTCGAAAATAAATACTTTAAAAAATATATTTTTTAAATTACTGCTTACATCACTTATAAAAATCAATAAATGAAAAATAATATTTAAACATAAATTATTATCGATAATAAAATTAATTTTTAAGAGAAAAATTATAAAAAATGTCATAAAATTATTGCACTTTTATCAATTCAGTCCTAATCTTTATAATTTTTTCAATCAAATTAAGTCTATCCACTTAATTTTCACCCAATATTACTAAGGTGACGCCAATCCTACATTGATTAGACAATTCAGTCCTAATCTTTTCTTTTTATTATTTTTCCATCCCTTCTCCTTCCTCCTAGCAAGGTCCAGCGGTGCTGCGATTGCCTGCAGCATCTCAGCTAACTCCCTCGGCAAGCTTCTTTTCTTTCAGGTTTTCGCCACCAGCCCAGCACCGCCACAAATTGCCAGCAACCTAATATCCTCATCGATTCCAGCGGCACTCTGATTGACAACCGTAGTGTCCCAGTGTCCAACCGCGACTCCCGCAGTGGCTTCCAGCCAACACCAATGAATCTGGTGTCTTGCCAAGCTCCACGGCAGAACCAACCTAGTTTTGCCGCTGTGCCCAGCAAGTTTCAAGTGATCCTGGCAAATCTCCACTAGAATCTCAAATAATCACTTAGATTTAATATATCTCAAGTTTGGCAATAATATCTTGAAATTAAACATGATTCGAGAAATAAACGAATGCAGTGAATTCATTTCCAAAATGGACTGGTGGTGGGGAGCTTTCGCGGTGACCGGTGCACAGTGAGACTAAGGAAGCATCGTGTCCAACTGCAAAGAGGGCAGTAGAGGAATGGGACGTGGTGACGTCGATCATCGGAGGTGTGCCTGAGCAGGGACTTCAAGCAGGCGTGATGAGAGCACGTCAAGATGGTACGCACGGTCGAGTTTGCGGTGGTTGTTGACTGCGTCGATAAACCTGCACAGAAAGAAAAATTTGTTGGGCTTTGCCTGGAATGCTAGAGGGAGTGATGGCTCGCGGTCTCGAGGCTTGGCTGGTCTTCACACCAAGACGTCAGGCAGGGTCTAGTAGGAATCACGAGCAAAGAGGCCGAGTGGGGTCCGCAGAAGGGAACTGCAGTGGATTGCCGGTGTCGCTCCTAGAAAGTGACGCTCGTTGATACCGGGGAGAGGTAAACCGCAAGTGTGTATTGTGGGTTGGATCTTTGATGTCCGGATCAGCGTGGCTCTGACGATTGACTGTTGCCTCCTCTTCAAGATTGCCTCACTTTGCCTTTTTCTTTCTCAAAGCCCCATGTTGGTCTCCTGAAGAACTTTTCTTTTCAATCGGTGGTCATAGTCCTTTCTCGTCTTCCCCAAACTTCACCACTCTGCTCTCCCTCCGTATTATTTCTCGACTTTTCCCTTCACCTCTCCTCACTCCCCACCCTCTATTATGAAGCTCTCTATTTTCTTATTGTCATGCTCCGCCGCCTCTCAGTTAAGCGTCCCTCAAATGGTGTCAATGCCCCTCATATAACGCTAAGTTTAGGGTTCTTTTAACAATATATTTTCTAATTTTTAAACCTTAAGGGATACACCAAAACTTCAACCATCGGGAACTTTCCTCTTACCTTTTAACGATTCCAATTGTGATAATATTAATTTGCTCAATTGTCGCAATCAAAATTTTCGGATGCACCACCTAGGGTTTGGCTAATGGATTACTAAGCCTAGACTTAGCTCGAACTCTCTTAAGTCCATACCAATTCGCGACTTAGGTTCAAGTTTTTAACGTGCAATTGGTTTTTTAACTAGAAGTCGCCACTAATATATTTTTGGTGGGTTGATTAGAAACCCAATTTACTTTACTCCTACGAACTAAAGATTTATGAGTTCGAGGACACGCTAGATTTTTCTAATGCTTTTTCGGTACTTTTTCTTTTATTTTGAAAAAAATGTTTGGCAAGCAGCTTGAATTGATTTTAAATTTATTTTTCATAACATGTGAGGTGAAATAAAGCGATGAATAAATTGCAAGACTTATCTCATAACAACGAAAGCATCTGTTAAATCAAAATTCACATCAACCACCCTAGATATGATTTCTAATTAACATGCAATTTCTTTTTGTTTTCACTTAATTAATGAGAATTATGCTTTATACAATGCAATATAACTAAATGACCTAATTCTAATGATAGACAATTTCTAATTAAATGGACCTAGTAACAATTCCTAAATGACATGCATTTCATGAATCTAATCCTATATGACATACACATGACATTTTTTTTTCTTTTTTTCTCAAAAAGCATGCAATTTATCCTATAAAATGAAACTAATTTATTCTAAGACATATCTTTTTGTATTTTTCATGAGATTCGAAATTAGAAAAAATGTGAAAATTATCTAGCTAGATTAAGATCCTACTCAATTTGTATTAGGAATTAGGTTAAGCCAAATCCTAATTTAAACTAGAATATTATATTAACCCAAGTAATCCTTGTTGACACCTAATTTTAGCAAATCTAGGAAAATAAAGAAAATAAAAATTGCAATGGAACAAATAAAAGGAAAAAAATGAAAAAATGGGGGAAATTGATTTGATTGATTATGCATGAAAATTTGAAATTCTGATGAGTATTCGGATTTTGTTAAATGCAGAAATAATTTTGAAATCAAGTGAAAAATGGGCAAAAATTGAGCTGATTACCAAATCATACAGATTCGATTTAATGTGACAAGAAATGGTAATTCAGGAAATGCCATGTAAAGAAACCGTTTCGAATCACTATAAAAGAGATGCTCATTTTTCATGAGAATATGGGGTTTTTTTTGAAAAATCTGAGGAGGAATTCAGAAAGAAAATTCGTGCGGAAGAGAAAAATTCGTGAGACGGTGAAAAAAGAAGAAGAAATTCGTTAAAAAAAGAGAGAGAAAAACCTCATCCCTTCTTTTTCATCCGAGAGCAATCTTGTCTCTTTCTCTCTGGCAAGCTGCAGAGAAAAGCAAAAAGGTCAGCAGGAGGTCAACACAGCAGAAAATACAACAGAGAGAGAGACGTGAGAAGACGTCTGAAAAGAAAAAAAAAAAAAAAAGAAAAGAGAACTGGTCTTCTTCGCACGGATCCTTCTCCCTCTGCCGGTCCCCGATGCCGTGACCGACGCCGATCCCTGCACAACTCCGCCACGCCTCCGCTTCCCATCCTCGTGCCAGACGCTGCTGCTCCAGCGCCACCCAATGCCAGCAGCCGAGCCGCCGATCCCCACGACGCTGCACCAGCCTGAGAACCCGCGCCGACCACCGCACCAGCAATGCCTCAGCCTCGCTTCCGCCTGCTACAGCCACGACCTAGCACCTTTGCCTGCTACTCTGCATCGCCTGCAACCCGCAGATCCCGTGACCCGCTTGCTGCTCGTGCCTCCTCTCTGTCGCCCCTCCGGACGCCGCATCACCGCTTCGCTCCTGTAGCCAGCCCCTGCTCCATCAGCACCCGACGTCCGTGACGCCGCTGCAACCGGGCACCAATCTCTGCCCAACGCTCGTCGCGACCTGCAGTGCCGAACGACAGTCTTCGTCATGCGCCGTCTGCAACTCGAAGTCACCACTCGCCACCGCCCAGACAGCCTCTGCTTGCGCACCTAACGACCTCCGCGTCTCCAAGCTCGAGCCGCATGCCGCTGCTGCCCCGCCGACGCCTGCCACGCTGCCTTCCGCCCGAGTACCGTCCAGCCAACGTTTGCAACTCCGTCGTCCTGCGCCTCGGCCCGGCCGTCTTCGCTAACGATCTGCTCCCCGTCGACGCTGCTGTCCTCTTTTCCTTAGGTAGTTAGTTTATTTTTGTTTTTATTTTTATTTTATTTTTTGTTATTATTGTAAGGTGGTTTTCATTTTATAAATTTTGTAGACATTGTCCACAGGGATTTTGTTCAGAATTTTTATAATTATTAATTTGATCCGTAAGACATCGGATCATTTTTTTAATTATATTAATTTTCGGGCTTTTTGGTAGAATTTTAATTGTTAAATTATTATAATTATTAATTTGATCCGTAAGACTTCGGATCGGATTTTTAATTATTTCGAACTCTTTGTCGTGATAATTAGGGTTAGGATAATCGTTAATTTGACCTGTGAGACAGCATGTTATTTTTTCGATTATTTTAATCCTTTATTTTGTCGATAGTTTAGATTTAATATTTATTTAATAATTACTTATTTTTTAAGAAAAAAACTAAAAAAATCAGAAATAAAAAGAAAAATCAAAATTCTACATGAGCATATAGGTTTAGTAAATCAGACATGCAGGTTTAGTAAATTAGAATTTTCTTAGGATTACATTTTTAGGTTTGCATTTTTAGAAATAAGTTAGGGTTGGACCTAAATTAATTTTTTAGATAATGTTCACACATTTTAATTATCTCATTTTTCAAGAAATAGTTTTCTAGGATAGGATAGGGTTTAAGTCAAATTAATCCCTAGAATAAATTAGAAAATTATCCCTTTTTAGATAGTTTAATTAGGGTTTTTATTAATTCTGAATTTCAATAAAAAAAATACAAAAAAATTAGGTGCATATTAACTAGTTTGCATAATAGGATCATTTAATTAGCATTTGTTTATTAGTAAAGTTAGGTCATATAGTTAAGATGCATGTTAATTAAAAATTCCAATTTCAAGAAAACCTAAAAAAAATGATTGCTTGCTTTGTGTGATGCAATTTATTTATTTATTTATTTTTTATTGAATGTTTAATAATAGTTGAGCACCCGTGTGGTCACCATTTTTGCATGGTAGTAATTTAGGTTAAAATAAATCCAAGTTGCTTGCAAAAACCTTTTTTTGAAAATAAAAGAAATGGTACCGAAAGGGCATTAGAAAATTCTAGTGTAACCAAGTCCCCGTACTCTTAGTCTCTGGTTCGTAGAAGTAAAATAATCCTCCCATTATTTTACTTAGGTGTCTAATCGATTTACCGTAAACTGATTAGTGGCGACTCCTAGATAATAATCTATTGCATGTTAAATATTTGAACCTTAAGTAGCGAATTGGTATGGGCTTGGGAGAGCCCGAACTAAATTTAAAGACTTAGTAGTCCATTAACCTAGTTTACGTGATGCACCCGAAATTTAGGTCGCGACAATCCTAAAATGCAATCTAAACTTATAATAAATTAAAAAAATATTATCTAGAATTAAACTACATGCAATTTTACTCTAATATGCAATGGCATACAAATGATGCCCTAATTCTACATGACATATGCATAATGATTTTTAGTTTTTTTATTAATTTCGAAATTAAAAATTGTCAAATAATCAAACATGCAACCTAAGTTAAAAAAAAAAAAAAAACTAGCAACCTAAATTGATTGATTTGATTTTTTATTTTTTTAAAATTTTTAATTAATTAAATTTTTATTTTTTATTTTTGAAATTCGAAATAAAATTCCTATTCTAAATATGCAAACCCTAAAATAAGAAATAAACCTAATCTAACTCACTTTTTTTTTTTTTTACGAAAACAAAATCAACTTAAACAACACGACGGCAAATCAGAGCAAGACAAGATTAATATCTAAATTGACGAATCATATTTCGCGTATGAGATTGGATTGACCAATTTTAAATAAATCGCGAATCGAATCTCGGGCGTGAGATCGGATTGGAGATTTTTCAAGCAATCGCGAGTCGGATTTCGGAAGCATAAATCAGACTGTCAATCACAAATTTCAGAGGCTATTTCATGTCGAATATCTCAATCTTACATCAAAGAATAATTACACTAAAACGAACAAATAAAATAAAATAAAGAATAAAATAAGGCAAATAAATAAAAGGAAGAAAAAGCTACCTAAATTGATTTTGCCTTTTTCTTGTTTTTTTTTTACCCACGCCTTGGCAGCTTTGCGGGGGGTTCACCGTTGGTCGCCGGTCGTCGGAGCTCCGGCGAGGAGGACCAATAGCGAGCGAATCTGCGGCGAGCGGTGGTGTTGCGAAGAGCAGCGGCAGGCGGCCTCACTTAGGCTCAGGCAGAGAACGGAGCGGCTCGGAATCGCCGGCAGGTCACTAGCTGGAGTAGCATCGGCGGAGAGTTGCAAGCGCAGACAAGACAGGGACGACAACAGCGTCGTTGGAGCGGAAGGGCTACGATCTGGCTTGGGTCAGGCTTCGGGGAAGGCGCAGCGACAACCGGCACGGGGAAAAGGCAACATGAGGGTCATGAGCCGGTGGGTCGCCAGTGAGTTGGGGAGGAGATCGACGAGGCAGTGGTTGTTGGTGGCTCGGCGTCCGGATCTAGCGCGGTGGAAGCAGCTCTGTTGGTCGCTCGATTGAGGGGAAGCAGTGACCGGCTTCGAGCTCGAGCAGAAGCGTTGAGCAAACCTGGGAGGAGGAGGGGCGCTGGTTTCAGGTTGCAGCTCCGGCAGCAGATCGATGGAGCAGCGGTGGAGCAGAGAAGGCTTATGGGTCACCGGCGAAGCAAAGGTTGTTAGTGACTCGGGGTCACCGGCGGAGCTGCGGTGGTCGGCAGCACGGCTGCCGGCGCGGGGGTGCCGGCACGATCGAAGGCCCCTTCCCCCGCACGAAGAAGATGATTTGGTTTCCCTTTTGTTTCTCTCTCTCTCTCTCTCTCTCTCTCTCTCTCTCTCTCTCTCTCTCTCTCACGTCACCTCCGGTCTTTCCCTCTCTCACTTTTCTTTTTTCTTTTTCTTTTACTTCGAAAAACCGAGAGTCCCCTGTCTTTTTCGTACGTGATGTCTTTTATAAGCCCAAAAATTGTATCTTCGTAAAATATTTTATTTTGTTATGAAATACTTGAATGAATATTCATTATATTCATCTTATCTAATGTACTTATTATGGTACATTTGTATCATACTTTCTAAGTATATCTCCCTATACAATGAACGTTCATCTCCCCTATCCAGTATATGTATCATTCGATACATTGATATTAATGATAAGTACATTCTTGTTCTCCTATAAATAGGAGTTTAGTTTTGATGTACAACAATATAGAGATAGAACAACAATCGCAACACAGAACAATAGTGAGATATTGGAAATAAAACTCTCTCCTCTAGCTTTCTCTACTATCTCTGGTGTCCACTTGCTTTCTCTTCTCAATCTCTTCTCTATTATATATTTGCAACGGAATATTTTTACAACACGTTATCAGCACGAGGATCTATCGACTGAGTAAGTAATTTCTGCATGCATGAAGATCTACTGATTGAGTAAGTAATTTTTTGCAAGGTGGGTATTCTCTTTATTAATCAACTTATACTTCATCTTCTTCTATCAATTCTTAATTTTTATTTTTATTAGCCCGAAGCCAAATTTCAAATCTAAGAGTATCCTTCTGCTCCTGAAGTAGCGGTGGATATTTGGAAATCCTTTTAATTAATTTAAGGATTTATTTTTGCAAGGATTATGGCAAATATTGAAAAGCCCAAATTCCACATCCTGGAAGTGAGTGGAAAGAATTATCTCTCCCGGTGCCCTCAAGCACAATATGACTGGCAAAATCTCAGACTGCGAGATTTTAAATCAGTGTCTGACTATAATTCTGCTTTATTTGATATTATTTCTCGGCTTGAGTTATGCGATATCAAACTTGTTGATGCGGAATTATTAGAGAAAACTTTTTCCACTTTCCATGCTTTGAATAAAATCATGATCTTAGACTTGCTAGCTCAAAGGCATTGCCTGAAGCACATGCTAACTTTGAGAAAAATACTAGCCATTTTAAGAGCTATAAAGGCAGGCAAGAACATAATCCTAGAAGGGATAGCAGGAAATTTAACCGCTCTAGAAAATCTAACTTTGGCCTGAATCATGGCAAATAAAAGAAGCCAAAAAAGGTGATTAATGAAAGTATTTGTGATCGTTGTGGCATGACTGGGCATTGATCACGTACCTGTCGTATGCCGAGGCACTTTGTTGATCTATACCAGGCATCTTTAAATAATACGGGCAAGCGTGGTGAATCTCATGCCATTGAAATCAATCCTACTGCCATAACCACTATTGAGACCAACAATATTTCCGTTGGTGGGACTCCTCTTGCTCCTGAAGTAGCAAATGTGAGGACCTCTGATTACTTTTATGAGGCATCAAATTGGTAGATGATGATTTGAATTTCGAATTTTATGATTCTAATAATTTCTTTTTAGTTGTTTCGCTTTAAATATATTACTTTTTATTGTTCTTTCATATCGTTATGAATGCTTATGAATCTTATATAATATTTATTTGACTCTATAACCAAGATGCAAGATTGATTAGCCTTAGAAGTGGTTATATGGCTCAATTGAGGGGGAGATATTATAAATTATGCATTGCAGCATTGATATGTGGCGAGTTTACAAGATGCAAGATTGATTAGCCCCAGCAGTGGCTATATATGCATTGCACTCTTTTTTCTTTTTGTCCGGTTTTTTCCCACAGGGTTTTTCCGGCTTAAAGTTTTTAATGAGGCAATTAATGCATCCATAAAAGGGAGAGATCATAACATTTGTGCTCTGCACTCTTTTTCCCTTTTGTCCGGTTTTTGTCTAATTGGGTTTTTCCGGCTTAAGGTTTTTAATGAGGCAGTATCATTCGATGCACATTCGTAATGAATACAACGAATATTCAAGGGGGAGTGTTATGAAATACATGAATGAATATTCATTATATTCATCTTATCTAATGTACTTATTATGGTACATTTGTATCATACTTTCTAAGTACATCTCCCTATACAATGAACGTTCATCTCCCTTATCCAGTACATGTATCATTCGATACATTGATATTAATGATAAGTACATTCTTGTTCTCCTATAAATAGGAGTTTAGTTTTGATGTACAACAATATAGAGATAGAACAACAATCGCAACACAGAACAATAGTGAGATACTGGAAATAAAACTCTCTCCTCTAGCTTTCTCTACTATCTCTAGTGTTCACTTGCTTTCTCTTCTCAATCTCTTCTCTATTATATATTTGCAACGCAATATTTTTACAACATATTTCTCATTTTATTTGTGTATAATTCCCCTAAATATATACCACCCATGGTGGCGGCATAGTGGTTGAGCGCAGGTTCCTTTCGGGAGAGATCCCGAGTTCAAATCTCTGCCTCGTCTTCCTTGCGAGAAAGGAACCCACGACTTACCGGGGCAGTAAGGGTGGTGGTTACTCTACCCTCCTCCAGGGTTTACTCCGTCGCGAAGTGGCGCATGGAGGTTCCCTAGGTACTAAAAAAAAAAAATTCCCTGAATATATCGTTGCACCCCACGTGATATTCTCTTTTGTATTTTTCGCATATTTCATCCAAAAATTTCCTTTCTGCTCGAAAATATATCCCTTAGTATATATTACCTGAATATGTGAAAAGTCTCAGCAGAATATGTGAAAAATCTCGCGCTCACCGTTGGTCCAATAAAATAAAATAAAACAAAACAAAATAACATAAATGTTTCTAAACTATATGCCATGAGATTTTTTTTTTATTTTTGGGTAAAAATTAACCCATTTTTTATGCAAAAATTTAGGTGTCAACATCAATTATTCTCTAAGATCATATTGATACCAATATTTTCCACCTTGGCATTTTCCAATTTTCCAAAGTAAATTTCAACCATAATGTTTTCATGGGCTTGGCCAAATTTCCTTTTACTACGGGTTTAGTCCAACTAGCTAAAGTAAGCTCAGACCTATTTACTTAAACCTATAATATGCAAACTATATGGGCTTGATTAACTACAAATGCATGGAGTTTAATTAATATATTTGTTTAGGCATCGAGGTCGACTTCTAGCTTTTCTATGTAATGAATGACTAAATGGATCGTCAAAATGTGTGTGTCTATAGTTGTTGACACTTGAATTTAGCTGATAGGTCCACTAAGAGCAAAAAACTCAAGATAAGGAGTCACTAATTACGATAGTGTCTGTTTCTTGGCGCAAAAGAGCCATTTTAGTGTTTTTCAACATTTTTCGAATTTCATTGCATTTTGTCTAAACATATGAGTCATTTGATCAAATAATCCAAGTATGACTTTTAGTTGACCTTTTGGCCAACCCCTAAAGTCAACCCTTGGTCATTTGTTTTTTTTGAAAAATTAGTAAAATGAAAAAATTCATAAATTCTATCCATTTCAAACGTAATTAGGCTATTAAATCAAGAATTTTGCCCTTGATTGGACAATTCCAAAATTTACACATTTCTAGTCATTTTTTAGAATAATTTATTTCTCTGCATTTTACCAAGAGGTTGTAACGCATTGAAATTTCAAGCCAATTTTAAGAATTCCGGCTTGGGATGAGTCGATCAATTTTTTAGCACAAATTTAGGGCCACGGTCGGTTCTTCACAAATAGTGCACATCGGCCCAGTTCAAATCTAATTAAGTTAAATCAAATTAATTTCAATGTCAATTGTGATAGAACTTATAAATTTGGCAAAATTTAGCCATAATGAAGAATTGGGACCGCTAGATTCAGGCTGAGTCAACCCCATTGACCTAACCTAGTTTGGCTCGCTTGGGCTGAAGCCCAATTCAACTAATTGGGCCGGATCAAGTGTGTTGGCCAAACCTATGTTGCTAATTTGAAAGAGTCAAGACAAATGCCCCGGTCAACCCGGGTCAACTCAATTAGACCTAAATTGACCCGACCCATTGGGCCGATCCTCAACTGGATTTCTTCAGCCCACTTAGCCTAGACACTAAGCTCAATTAGCGAAATTAGAGTAAAGTTTAACAATTAGAGTTTCTCGGTTCGAGTAGTGGTCATTGGAGCCAAATGACTTAGACAAGTAGCGGCTCGAAGCAAGCTTCTAAGTTCGTGAAGGAGGAAAGAATAAATTGAATTGCAAGAGCACTACTGTGATGGGTGACATTATGAGATAGTATCCATTTATATGCCAAAAGAAAAAACTATGAGACTTGATATGACGCAAGCCAAAGCGGACAATGCTTTGTCTAGGAATATTGGCGCTGTCGTTGGGAGGCTGATCACGAACATTGGGATGGACAGCTGCTGGAATTACCCGGATCGGACTCACGGAAGATTGCCCGAAGGAAATCGCTGAAAAACGGGCCAATCCGCAACGGGATTCGTCGCCGAAGTTGCTGGAAACGTATTCTCTCAATGTGGCCAGTCAAAAAATGCTGAAGGTTGGTGGCGGTGAATATTCCGGAGGGAATCCAGAGAAGATAAACTTTACAGTTGTCCCTTTACGATCATGGCGGCCATGGACTTTAGTGCTAGGATCCCAAGAATAATGAGGTCACCTTGAATACGTAATAGTTAGTGGAGTCTTCCTTTAGGAAGAAAGTGGACGTTTCCTTTAAGAAGAAAGAATCATCGGACCTCCTCCTTTTTAATTACAATTTTCTGCAAATATGGATGTCTACCATTGGCCAAATACGTGGGTTATCTCTCGCTTTGCCTATTCAACCCCACGTCTGCCAACTACGCCCATTGCTTTGCCACCCTTCTTTCATTTTATTAATGTTCAACTACCCACCACACAAGGCGCATGTTTCCACCGAGTGCTCTACATCGTGGACTTCACTAGCTCTCTAATTCAATTTCAGATTGTTATCTCAATCACTTTCCTTTATGAGATGATTTTAAAATAAAAATATCACAAGTATCATAACTTTTGTCAAAAAGCTCAATTGAGCGCAATAAATTTATTTTCGACCATATAAATGTTATAATTTAAAAAAAATAGTCGCTTGAGTGCCATAACTTTCAATGTATCACTTAAGTGCAGTTTTTTTTTTTTTTTTAAATGATCATCCAAGTGTCAGAAATCCGATATAACATAGAACTTATGGTGACCGTTTTAAAAAGATTATAGCACTCAAGTAATCATAAAAAGTTATGGCTCTCATGTGAGTATTATACATGAGTTAATACTCAATTAATTGGAAAAAATTTGTGTAACTCAAGTGAGTGATGTTCGTAAGTTATGACACTTATATTATCCTTATCCTCAATTAGTGTGCGAATATGATGTGATGACGATGATGATTGTGGTATCGACTTTGTCTCTTGCTCTCTTTTCTGGTCGGTAGACCTCTCTACCGATACATGAAAATATGTTAACTCTAACTGCAAAGTAAACCAATATTTTTGTTTAGGGTTTGGGGTTGATCCCTGATTTGCTGTTTAGTGAGAAACTAAATGGGTTTATAAAAATTTAGGTGCCGATAGAAATATGATCATGGATCCGAAAATCAAGGACATTGCAGTTTTAATTTCAAGTTTGAATATTAACCACTTAGAAGCGGTTATATTCGGTAAAAGTCTACATAAGCCATGTTGAACCATTGTAAAAGCCCCCGACAATCTTGAAGGCAACTGTGTACTTTTTAATTTATCAATTTCCAGCAATTGCATTTGTCCAATTCGTAGATTTAGTTAGTGCGGATCCGCTTCCGGATTCCTGTTCCAACTGAACAATAAGCTAACAAGAACTGGAAATTCACCTTTGGTGAAAAATATTTAGTCGATTGAACAATTCGCAGCGAAACAGTGGGACTCCTATTATTCGGGACTTTAGGACCATCACATGCAAAAAGGTTAGTCAGGCTTTAGCATCCACTACCACGGAAAAGAATGTTTGGGATTTAGGACCATCACAAGGAAAAAGGTTATTCAGACTTTAGCACCTACTACCACGGAAAAGAATGTTTGGGACTTCAGGACCCTCCTGCTCAACTGAACAGCCACAACTCTTCTTCGCTTGCTGTTCCATCCGTGATTCTATAAAAAGGTATGATTTCGCTTCTCACCTGCAACATCACAACATTCGACTTCTCTCCTCCTCGAATCACTGATATCCTCTTGCAAATTTATCCTCCGTGTCTGAACGCCCACAACCACTGCAGAAGCAGCGTGAAGAAATCCACTCCTTCTCCGCCGGCGGCTCGGCAGCTTGTGCTTCTCCCTATTCTACTACTTCTATTGGGATGGATGCACTGTTATCCTTTGCTGCGCAAATAATAAGAGCATTTTTAGGTAAGGGATTATGATTTCAAGATAACTGAATTCCTATCTTTCTGACAATAAACTGAATTCAGATTGTTTGCCGATTCCATGAATTTGCAATGGATTTCCTTGACTCAATAAGCTCTAACTATAGACCAGTTTTTCGTGGACACCTTTCTGCCGTGATGGTTTTCATAGAATAATTTTGAAGGTGGAACACTCAAATTAAGTAAACTCAACTAAGAAAAGAAGGAGATAAATAGGCTTTTTCTTTTATTTTTCTTTTCTTTAAAGAAATGATTACCATACTTGACTTTATGTAGGCTTGTACATGACTAGTAATCTTAAATAACTCATAAATGTATCTATCATTCCAAGATTATACATTTAATAAATTTACAAAACATTGAACTAGACATAGAAACATGAATCTAAACATACACGGACATCCTAGATGCATATAGGGGATTAAATATTTATGGATGCACGTTGGACATTCACGAATTTAGTTTAATTACTAAACAGATTTCACATTAAATAGGTGTTAACTAGATATTACACACCACTTGCACGAGATGAGATTCTAGTTACTGCTGCCGTACTATGAAATCAGGGTTATATCTGCATTATCTTCATGTTGATGAATGTGTTGCACCATTCGAATATGTCTAATGTGTTTAATTACAATTGAGAGGAGACTATAAGTGATTTATGATATTTGTTTGGTGGACACCATCATGAAACTTCACAGGTAGACGGGATCTAAGAGCAGGATTATTGACAAATCTTTTGCTTGCGATTTGAAACAGGGCTCTGGCCGCCTACGACTATAATCCATAACAATTCCGATAGACCCATTCTTCTGATCCCCGTCCATTGTACTGATGATGCTCCTCCAAGTCTTGGCATAGTCCGCGAGGGTCTGGTGAGAAAAATCCCCGTGGGAGAATCTATAGCAGTGTGGGGTCACAACTACGACCTCAATGAAACGAACATCAACTCTCAGATACGGATCTTTTTTCGCGCAGGGAAAGGAGGAGAAACAGTCGATGAATTTGAGACACGTGTCCGCAATGAGGGACATTTCAATGGGTTTGACGTAGACTGGGCAAATCCTATTCTTCATAATCAACTGACGCCTAACCTCTACCTTAACTGTAACGTGGCAGGGCAGGTACAGATCGTCATGGCAGAGGCCGGTCATGCTGGTCAGTAGTTGCTTCTAAAAAGTCTGAAAAGCTTCTTTGTTGTTGTCTTTGCTGTTTTTCTTCGCTCTTTCGGCGTACTTCCCGGTCGATTCATCGTTCGAAAGAATAGACATGGAGGTTATCGCAAACTGTCTTACGCTGAGCTTCTCTGCGGTATGCAAATGCATGTTTAATATATCATTATGTTAAATAGATAATATAGTGACTTTCAGGATCCAATTGATTTGCAAATTTTTTTCCTAAAATTGGTACCATGAAACGCTTGAAAATGATCAATTAGCAAAAAATATTATTATCACAAAAAGCAATTTATATCTAAATAATTTTACAGATGATAAAAACATTTTTCATTTATTGATTTTTAGCAATTATTTTTAAGAAAACATTTTTTAAATCATCCGTTTATTGAACCTTAAAAATACATTTAAACCATGGGAAAAGTACCAAAGAAACCCTAAATATGTTGCATTTGTGTTAATTCAGTTATAAATATTTCAAGTATATTAATTAAGTCCTAAACTTTTCAAAAATTTGCCAATATAGTTTATTTAGCCAATTTTGATACGAAATCGTTGGCAAGGATGTCAACTGTCCGATGTGATATAATTGATGCTGAATTGGACAAAATTTTCAAGTTTTTTTAGTTTTTGAATTTTTTTTATTACATTTTTCTTCTCTTTTCTTTTCTTTTCCCAACTATGGGTTGGCTTTGCCTTTTGCTAGCCACGAGCAAGAATCTTCGCCCCCTCGCCAACCACAAGCAAGGGTATCAAGCCCTTGTGTAGATCTAAGATATGGCTGTGATGCCACAATACCCTCGTCAGTCACAGGCGAGGACCGCAAGCCCCTTACCTATGGCCAGTGAGGGTGTCACGGATCTAGGCAAGGGCTTGACACCCTCACTTGTAGCTGGTGAGGGTTTGAAGGCCTTCGCCCATGGTCAATGAGGGTCACGACGCCCTTGCTTGTTACTAGCCATCTCGCCGGCCTAGAGTTATAAAAAAAAAAGTAAATGAAAATCATTAAAAAATTCTTAAAAATATTAAAATTTGTCTGTTAGCATTGGTTGTGCCATATAAGATGACTGACATCCGTGTCGGCAATTTTAGGTCAAAATTTGTCGGATGAAATATATTGGGAAATTATCAAAATGTTTATAATTAACTAGTAGAATTGAAAGATTTATAATTGAATTAACATAAATGCAATTGATTTTTTGGGTACTCTTCCCTTAAATCTCAAAATTTGTCTGATCCTTAGCTACATTATTCACTTCTTGCCGATTATGGTTTTGAGGTCCCACATCTAGGTTAATAGAAATAATTTTGATTTAGCTTTTAATAGAATTTGTTGTAGGTAATTTCTGATAAAAGCTCTTCATTTCTAAAGACGAAGATACATAGCCATTCGGTGCATCTTTTCTCTGTAACAAGAAAAATGGTTCCTGTGTTTCCGTTGTTAGGTCTCTTCATGATAGCCAGTGGCTTTTGAGATTTCTAGGCATTGCTGGCCTTCCCCATAAACTGTAACAGGACATTGATTTCTTCGATTACAATAAATAAGCTGAATGCCGTTTGGATTTTGCAATTGATATGCTTACCAGTTTTATCATCACTCCAATTATATATATTGTATAGTCCTTCTCGAAATGACAAATGTTTATTTTGTTGCTCTATATACACTGTTTATTTTATGCTTGAGTATTAATTTTTCTTCATTATCAGCCGTAGGTCAAGTGCAGCCTGCCTAGGCAGAAGGCAGGGACATAAAGGCAGCAGCCCTTCAGCAGGTAGCTACTTTAAAAAAAAATCTTGAAAGCATTTTTTTTTCATGTCTTTGCTGCTTTTAGTCACTCTTTTGACATACTTCCGAGTCGACTCATCGGTCAAAAGAATGGACATGGAGGTTATAGCAAGCTCCCCTAGGTTGAGCTTCTTCGTGGTATGCAAATGCATATTTAATTGATCATTATGTTAAATGGATAATATACATGATTCAAATGTGCATTCTTAAACCTCAAAATCTATATGATCCCTCACTGTAGTATGAACCTCTCTGTAGTACCGATTTTAAGGTCCCACAACTAGGTATTTAGAAATAATTTTGAGTTAGCTGTTAATAGAATATGTTTTAGGTAGTATCTGATGAAGAGCTCTTCATTCATAAGGAAGAAGATATATGTCCCCTCGGTGCATCTTTTATTCTGTAATAAGAAAATTGGTATCTTTGTTTCTTTTCCCCAATTATTTGGTTTCTACACGATAGCTAATGGCTTTTGAGATATCTAGGCATTGCTGGCCTTCCCCATGAACTGTAAGAAGACATTAATTTCTTCGATTACGATATATAAGTTGAATGACTTCCTGATTCTGCAATTGATATACTTACCGGTTCATCACTACTTCAGTATATTATACAATATAATCCTAGTCGAAATGGCAAATGTTTCTTTTGTTTCTCTATGAGTATTGGTTGGACAGTTTACTGTGTTGCTAATGCATTAAATGTTTCAATTACAGCCAGAAGAACGCATGAATGTTCTGGTCGGCCCCGACAATGTTTAAGGAAGGTCATCTGGGAATCTGGTCTTTGCACATTTCCTGCATTTTTAGCTTAGACTTCAGTTGCTTAAGCCATGTATTTCGATTTTCAATAAGTTTGTTTAAGGGATGATGGAACTTCGCATGGTATCTTTTGTTTTATATAACTTTCTATGCATTCTTAAGCCGTGTATTTGAATTTTCAATGTAGAATGGTTCGTTTTTAAGGGATGTCACAGGGCGAAGCAAATAAATGACGAAGGACAACCATTTTAATGACAAATCCCTGATGCCACGATCGACCCAAAAGAAAAGGCAAAAGACGATTCAAAACTATATTCCACAACTTCCAAATGGACCAATATAAAAAATAATGTGCGAAAGTCAGGCTTGTCTCGTGACGTTATAAATAACGGCAGCTGACTCAGCGAAGTCAAAGTGCTGACGTTGGAAGCAAAGAAGTTTCCCTCTTTTGTTTACTTCTCCAAAATTTTGACTCTCTTAATTACATTTGACCCTATCTATTCCAAAACGCACCCCCATTTTCCTTCTGGGTGCTCGAGATTTCAAATATGTATGTCAAACCATCCTCATCCAAATTTGGGATCAGGATCGGTCCTGGATTAACCTGTTGGGTTGACCTTGGAATCGGATAGCATCAAAAAAATTTGCCGATTTCTGATTCTAAAATTTTTTAATATTTTGTTTGAATTTTTTTATTAATTTTTCTTTTCTTTTTATTTTTATTTTCCATCTCTTCTTCTTTCTCCAACCATCGGTGTCGCTCCTAGCAAGGTCCAGAAGTGCTGCAATTGCCTGCAGCGTCTCAGCCAACTGCCCCGACGAGTTTCGTTTCTTGCAGGTTTCCGCCGCCAGCCCAGCACCGCCGCAATTGCCAGCTCCTCCACCGCAGTTGCTGTGAGCTTTGTTGCCTGCACCGCAGCCTACTATCTTCATCGATTCTAGGGGCACTTTGATCGACACCCGGAGTGTCCCAGTGTCCAACCGCCACTCTTGTAGTGCCTTCCAGCCCAACACTAGTGAATCTAGTGTCTTGCCAAGCTCCACCACAGGACCAACCTAGTTTTGCCGCCGTGCCCAGCAAGTTTCAAGTTATCCCGGCGAATCTCCACTAGAATCTCAAATAATCACTTAGGGTCCGTTCGTTTCGCGGAAAATGAATCACTTCCGGAAAATATTTTCCTGAAAAATACTGACAATATTTTCTGGTGTTCGGCTAAAACCTGAAAATGTTTCGGAAAATATTTTCCGGTGTTCGGTAAGGAAAATATTTTCTACTCACCAAATTGGCGAACGTGAGCGTCAAGCTCGAGGCTCGCTAGATTGACGAGCGCAAGTTTGAGATCGATGAGCTTGAGGTTCACCAGGTCTGACGACTAGCCAAGAAAGAAGAATATGGGAAAAAAAGAAAAGAAAAATAAAAAAAGAAAACGAAAAAAAAAGAAAAGAAAAAGAAATTAAAAATAATTCAAATATAAAAAGAAAAGAAGAAGAAGAAAGGGGAGGAGAAAGTGATGATTTGTAGAGGTGTGAGATGAGAGAGATTAAGTGAGGAAAATGTTTTCCACTTTTCAAAAGTGGAAAACATTTTCCCTCACTTTAGAAGACTTTTTTCCTTTGATGGAAAACATTTTCCCTAAGGAATTCATTTTCCAGGAAACGACCGCCGGAAAATCCGGAAAATGTTTTTCCGGAAATTATTTTTCACGAAATGAACGGAGTCTTAGATTTAACATATCCCAAGTTAGGCAATAATATCTCGAAACTAAACATGATTCGAGAAATGACCTAATCTAGTGAATTCATTTCCAAAATGGACTGGTGGTGGGAAGCATTGAGTTCATAATGCGTATGATTGTTGCATGAACCGTAATATGATTTGTTGCAAAACAAAGAAATCCTTAAAAGCAGTGAGGTAATTTCAAAAATCTTGGTTTTACTAACTTGATAAATTTTAGAACTTGATTGCACTTTTTAAAAATTTTAGTATTCAATTGCACTTTCATGATAAGTTTAGAACATATAGTACATTTATCCCTTGTTTTTGTCATGCTTTCAACTTTTCCCAAATAGATAAAAGTATGGTCAGAGAAGGCTTACGAAAAACGCCGGCCCATTTTGGTCAAGCTTAAATTTTTCACCAATAATTGATTTCAAAGATAGCTTCGCCGAGCGCTAGCACGATATTGTTTATTTTGATCATGGTCCACTCAGCTCTAATGGCTTTAATAAGCATCTTGCTGCTAATTTAAGGTTATACGGGACTAGTCTATCAGTGCAGCAGCCCGCACCTGTACAATATGGAGTCAAAGACATATTCGAAATCCAAAGGGTAAAAAACATGTCAACATTCTCAAAAGAAGTGGATACATGTTTGTGCATTGAGTTTTTACACAGGTCCATCAATCAATTGCCTTCATGCAACAAGTTGTAGCATTACACATTTTGTTGTGGAGCAAAATCAATGTGATGATATACATGATGGACTATATTTTCCTCCAACTGTACTTCTCTTTAGTGGGTTTTGACTAGGGATGTCAAAATGGATCTTAGATCTTAAACCCATAGATGACCTATTGAAATTATAAATGAGTCACATATGGTCACTTACTTTTTGAAAAGACTAGTCAAATGGGTTTAAAAATTTAAAGCCTAAAATAAATGGATCTTAAATGGGTTGAACTTAGAACTCATTTCCATCCCAAGCCTTACAATCTCTCTCTTCCCTCTTTAACTTTATGAAAATATTTTTATAAAAATAAAACTATAATTATTTTTTATATTTCATTTTACTTTTCTTTCTTTCTTTTTATTTTTCTTCCCTTTCTTCTTCCACCTGCCTTGCCGTGGCCGTCACTATGACAAATCGGCAACGGCTAGGCGAGGCTCGAGTCTCGTTGATCTAGCGAGGTACAGGCTTCACCAACGTTTGACAAGATTTAAGCCTCGCCAATCTAGCAAGACTTGAGCTCAATGGCATTAGGTGGGCTCGAGCCTCATCGATCGGGTGAGCCTTGAGCTCACTGGCATCGAGTGAGCCTAGCGAGCTCGAGGCTAGCCTATGGCCGATCATCGACCATCAATGTGGCCGGCAAGTCAGCCAAAGAAGAAGAAAAAAAAAAAGAGAAGTAGAAAAGGAAAATTAAAAATTACATTTTAAAAATCAAAATTAAAAAAATAAAAGTTAAAAATTAAAAATTAAAAATTCGATTTTTTTTTTTTAAAAATAGAAAAATTGTCCATTAAATTTGTATATTAGCAATACCATTTTTTAAAATATCATAAAAAATAACTTTCTTAGATTTAGTCAAATAGGTAGGGAATGGGTTAAAAAATTTGCATTTCGATAAATGGGTCATAAATGAATTAAATATGTTGATTTGAGTCGGACTATTTATAACCCGACTTAAGTCCGACCCGACTCACCAGTTTGACAGATCTAATTATGAGTTGTGGACATCACTCTTATGCAAAATTCACTAAATATAAATTTTGGTGATATCTCTATGATTATAACCTACCAATCAAAGAGTGGATGGATGATGTTTGCCACAACCGGGTTAGAAGAAAACATGATTAATACCAATAGACAATTTCTCACTCCGTTGCAATTTATGCATTTACGTATGTGTGTGTATTTTTCCTATCCTATAGTTTAAATTTCTGGATTGGACTAATTTCCTCAAACTAACTCATTTCTCAATCTAAGCGTGATTTCTTCAAAAGCATGAAGACAAATATAACCTCTGTCAAATAGAGTAAGAAATGTGAACATACTTTCTGCTTTTTTTCGTGGCATAAGAGCTACTAGCGCTACCTTCATTTTCTCGTACAGGCAAAAGGTTGTTTTTTTTAGAGTATATTTTATTTAATTAAGTGAATAGACTGCACCGGGTAAAGAAATTCACTTAGATTTAAGAAACAGTAAAATTAAATAAAAAAGTACTGTAATCGTTCATCTTATTTCATAAAAGATCAACTTTTATTGTGTTTTGATCAAGTTATTATTTTTTTTAAATCTAAATGCTATTGAAAGATATCAAAAAATTGTTTTTTTGTTAAATTTGAATTATTTGTTTTTATATTTCATGTAGTTTTATTATTTTCTTTCGAAATTCATTATCTTATTAAAAGAAGTTGGGGTGATGTTATTTTCCACTATATTTGATTGGATACACCCCTTTTTTATTGTTAACCGATGAAAATGACTTTCTATAATTTTTTTGTTTTGCTAAAAAAGTAACTTTCTATATTTGCCAACAAGTGGAAAACTAATTTATCCTACGTTTGGGCTCTCATTTCTTAACCTTCTTCTTTTTGGCAGGTGCTGGTTCAGTCAGGTGAGGTCCAAGATCCCAAGACAGATAAACCTGTCAAGACACAATAACATAGTATAAAGCACTTTAGATCCATTGCTTCATGAAATATGTTGAGATTAGATATTCCATATTTGACCTCAGAAGATGGCTTATGCTAGCGAGGTTTTTTCGATCTCCCTAAATCATGATTTGGCTTTGTATTACTCATCTCAAACCATCTAGTTGTCATTGTGGCTTTTTCTTCCGTTCAATACATTACAATTGAAGCTAACTTTGATTGGTAATTCGATTAAATCATCGACAGGTTGTACAAGTACAAGCAACTTCAATACAAGCATTCGTGATACCTCAATTTTGAATGTCCATTTGATGATAAATTGCATAGAAAATTAGAGGTTAAACTTAGGCCCCAAAACAAAAATAAGTTCCATTAAATTACATAGCATATAGGTATTATGAGCATTTGAATTAATACTTACAAGATTTTATTAAAAACATTATTAATTATTATTTTTGAAAATTATAATAATGTGAAAGAGAGAGAGAGAGAGAGAGAGAGAGAGAGAGAATTTTTCCTTTTCCTTAGCAACCGGACACACATACAAGAGAGACGTCATAGGGAAAAAAAGAGAGAAATCGGCGGTTGTGGAGCTCTACTGAGGGGTAAATGCAAAGGTTTTCCCCTCTGGTAAGGAGGTTCAGACGAAAAGGGTGAACGATTTTCTGAGAGTGAGTTTTGATCTTTGTCGAAGAGGATGCATCAAAGAGAAAGGAGGACGCAGCGACGCGGCTCCTATTTGAGGTTCCGTTGCAGGCGCTAATCTTCATTGCTGGTGCATGGAGGTCAAAAGCTGTAGAGCTACCACTGTGCTTCCATCGATGTAGATTTTAACCACGGACGGATAGCGAAGCTTCCTTCGTCAATTCAACCAGTATTCACGGCTTAGATTCGCTTCGCGGAGGCGGTAATATTTCTTCCTTGGTTTTGCTCCGCTTCGAGTGAAAGTTAATGATAACTTGTGCCAGCACTACTTGTGTGTGAATAGCTAAGAATCAAAGCCTTTCCTGGATGATTTTGTAATGGTGGTGTTGTTCCGGAGCTGATTTTGGATGGAAAAATCTCCTATTCCCTAATTGAGTTCAGAATTGGCGGTATCACCAACTTGCTTGACAAAATGCTTAAAGTCATGATACGAGTTTGTTTTCTTCTCGGTTTGGTAGCAGTTTGAGAAGAGAGTGTCGAGACCCAGGTCTGGTATAAACGAGAATAAGAGCAAACTTGGTGTTAGACTGACGTTTCTTAATACGTTTGCACGTTGGTTTTAATCTGGATGCTGATTTTTGGGCTGTTTTCAATATGCCAACACTCATGCCAAAGTGCTCATTATGTGTTCGATAAAATGCCCAAGTCAGCCCGCACATACACAATATTGATTTCTGGTATTGCTCTCGTGATGCTTGCTATAGATGAAATATATGGAGTTTATGGCCAGAATGTGTGTGGTGAATCGATACGGTGGTCTATGATGGCCAGGCGGTTGTGGACCAACATAGTTCTTTTTTGAATATCGACCAACATAGTTCACATCGATGGTTTTGGGTGTGCTCTGTTCAAAAGTCGAATGTTTTGCTCATTGAGTAAGCCTTGAAGTGTTCTGGAACTAGCTTCAAGGTCTTCCTTCATCTGCAGTAGTCTGGAGGATAATAGAAAAGGGCTTAGTGCAGCCATAACACTAACATAAGTTTGCTTATCTTACAATTTTTTTTTAAAAAAATTTTTAAGCTATTGATTGTTATTTTAATGGTTGTGTACTCGTATAATCAACTTACATGGTAATGGATTAGTTTAAAATCAACCTAAACTACTTATGAACAAGTTTAGGTAATGAAAAGACATTAGTTAATTAATTAGTGTAATTAAGTCTCCTGCCTAAAAGTATTTGATTGCGTAGAAAGTGAGATATACTTTTATACCTCGCTTGGTCTCTAATTGACCCTAATTGCCTAGTATCACTCATTAAAAAAAAAAAAATATCCTTATAGCATTGTTGTGACTTGCCTTTGCCGTCTATAGAGGGAAAAGAAATGTATAGGTTTTAAAGGTATTGTCTAATTTGGGTCAATGACCCTTGATTAGACACGGATTCTCCCGAATACATACCTTGCATGACGTTGGATTTCATTTTTTAAGTTTTTAACAATCTAAATATTTCTAGGAGTCACTACTAGCCTACTGGATTAGCTAAAAGCCAATTGAGAGCGAGAGTGTCATCACAATTCCTACGCAACCAAAGATTCTAAGGTCGGGAACTACATTATGCTAATTTCTAATAGCTCTAACTTGGAAGGTCGTTACTTAAGTGGGCACATGGTCTTGATTGCCCATTATAGTCCTTAAAGGCATCAAAGTTGCTAAATTATCATGCAAATGTTTTTGTAGGGTTCGTTTTCATCAAAGCCTAAACTAATCCTAACCTATTTTAAGAAAGCAATAAATAACCAATTTATTGAAAGACAATGTGGTAAGCAAACACCAAAGTATCAAAGTGACTTTGAAGTAAACTTTGAAGTAAACGCGGAAAAGAAAACCCGATACAAGTTGGGCAAAGAATATACATGGCCATGTTATGAGCCTCAAGGCATGATCCCTATGAGCTAAAACCAAGTTATATTTAATTTCTTTCAAAAGAATACTCCACTAGGACTAAGCTAAATGTATACTGATAAAGTGAAACCAGGCCACACCTAATGCTAAAACTTAAAAATTTAATGAAGACCTATTTCCAAACATTTTCTTATTTTTTTTTTAATTTTTTCGAATTTTTAATGTTTTTTTAAATATTTTAAATTTTTTTTTAATTCTGGAATTAGGGATTCGGGCTACGACTAGGCTTACGAAGCTGGCCCCGAGGACTCAATTAGGGCCTCCTGCATAAAGCCCTCTCAAACTCTCTAGCCCATAGTAAAACCTCCTTTCTTTCAAAAATATTCCTAACCCAACTCAGAAATACCAAAAATAAATCAAACCCAGCTCAACTTCAACACTTAAGCCCACTCTCATTAAACCTGCGGTTTATTAAGCCCATCTTCTCATCGCATTCTCTCTCGCCGCCTTCGAGGATTGTCTAGACACATTAAACCTACCCATCGCCGAGCCACCATCAACTAAAAACGACGACCCCATGTCGTTGCTAGCCACCACCATCACGATCACCTCGCGACACCATCGCCGACCATCCGAAGCCATTCGTTATTTACAGCCACAATATCCAGGAGGCCAATGGGAAATGAATTTAATGCAGCAAATCTCGAGGAAAACTCATTGCAGATCATATATTTCTGGAGTGCAAACCGACCATCTCAACCACCCTTGGCCGCCGACACCTTACACTTATGACCACAAAACAGCGAATATACAAAGTGTACGGACCGGAGAGACAAACGAACAGAATATCTTAGACTCCCAACGCTTCCTCGTCGGCGAGGACCACCAAGACACGTTGGAAAATTTGCAGAACGTGTAGGGGGAACACAAAAAAAGTGAAAGTCCAGATTTGGTTCGATAATGCAAATGACGACCAACAGACAATAAGAGGTTTATAACAAGTGAAACCTGCCTATACGTGTTCAGGAACAACTGGGAATCGGTAACGCAAGCGCCTAGGCTGTCTTGGACATATTGTCAAATCTGTGGTGAGCATGGGCTGGGGGAATGATATTAACCATTTTTCAAGACTCGAACTCAATGGCGGACTCAAAGAAATCGTCAAAAAGCATCCGAAATCAACAAATTTAGCTCACTCAGACCCGGCATGCTTGCGGACTAACAAAAAGAACAAGTCTCGGCTTCCGATTGGACCAAAACATGGCGGATCAGCAAGGGGTCACAGGGATAAGCTTTTAAAACGAGGAGGTCCCTACTCGGCTTCGGTGACGGTGACAGGAGGGCGAGCTTGAGATGAATCAAGCAATGGCCGACCGCCCCCGCAATGTTTCCGAGACGAGATCCTCGGGAGAAGGGAGGTTCGTACCAGAAAAATGAAACTCACTGGAGGTTTGAGTACAGGGGTGGCCAGGTCGGGACGACGAGGATAACGGCCGGGGTCGTCGAACGAGACTCAGGCGTGGCCAATCGACCGGAGAACTCCTCGCTCTCAGTCGCTCTCCCTTACGATTTCTCTCTGCCGATTTTTTTCTTCAAGTGAGCAAGCCTCCTCGCTTTTAAGGGCAATCGGCGAGCGCTCATGGCTTCTTCCGTTGCCAGTTTTCCGGCCGGCCTGACCCTGACCCGCGGATCACGCCACAACCTCTGCTCCCTCGCGATCCTCTGCTACGTGATCCTCTGTTCTCTGCCTTGTGCCCTTCTTTTTGCAGAAGTGGGAACGGCATGAAGGTATGCGGGCCGGGCTTTGGGAAAAGGTATGATGGGCCGGCCCGCGTGTAGGAAAAGAAAAGAGAGAAAGGGGTTGGGGCAAGCCCAGCCTGAAAAGAAATAGGGGTCTGGGTCGACCCCGGCCCGATACCGCTCTCTTCTTTTTTTTTTTCTTTTCTATATTTTTTAAAGATTAATTTTTAATTAATTATTTTTTTATTTTTTAATTAATTAAATTTATCATAATAATTTTTTTTTTTTCATACTTTCTATAAATTCTTGTATTATTAATGCAAATGTAGCTAATGTCTATATGCTATGCAATTTTAATATTTTTTTAGGGATTAATTTTTAATCATGAATTTTTCATACAATTAAACCCTAAATGAAAATGTAAATTTTAGTTGTCAATAAGTGTCAATTTGACTTAACATCGAATATCTCATCATGCGAGATATGGGTTTGGGAGATCCTGCATCTGATGCCTCAACTAACTATACAAATCGTGGGAGTTCCCTTGATGTTGTTATGCAAATAGTGTAAAGATAGATGAAATTTTTCATTTCTTACTTTTCATACCCATATATGATTTTATCTGCAAGGAAAATGAGAAAAAATGATTCATGATTTTCATATTATGCTTTCCATATTCACGGAATTATGTTGAGGAATCAGAAGTGTCTCATGCCATATTTTGATAAACCTTCTCCCAGCAAAAGGAGCATGCTTGGTACTCTAATATATATACATATATATACATATACATATATATATATATTTAAAACGAAAGATAGATGTGCTAGATTTTGCTTTTAGCTACACGATATGGATATAATAATTTGAAGGAGAAAAAGTTAGCTTAAAGAACCTCATCAATAAACAAGATACCGATCGACCAAATCTTTCATTTTTCGGCTTAAAAAATGCAAGGAAACATAATAGGATCTCTCTTTTTTCTTATGGAAAAATTTAATACTGGTAAATATAAAGGCCCCAAAAATATCAATTAAATCAACAAAATAATAAATCAGCTTGACCGCATGATAGACTTAAATTCTCTTATTTTTTTGAAGTCTAAGACATATTTTTGGAAGTGCAAAGAATAGACACACGTACGTGTGATATCCAAACTATTTTGGTTGACCCTCACGAATATCTGCGTACAAAACCCCTCTTGCCGATTCTTTAATTGCCGTAGAATCTACATGAATCCTGTCATGGCCCGACCCCGAGCGCGTGCACATCTCTCAGCGGTTGACTTAAAAATCTCAACGTCCCAGGATGCGTCGCCGACCCATTCTTTTTATCTTTCAATTAAGCACATGCGGAAGCGAATTAAATAAACATCTGACCAACAAACAAACATAGGGATAGCAAACACTAGGAACAATTTCCCCAAAAACAACGATTTTCTTATTAATTGGTTAACCCTAAGAAGTTTAATAGTACAAGCCTTTCTACGGCCATTTCCTATCGACCCTCTCAAAATTCTCAGGGATTAGGATCAACCTACTTCATTAACGGGAGGTCCAGCTGTGATATCCTGAAATTCGACCCCATTTCGATAAAATGAAATGGGCATTTCGCCGACGTACTTATGGTTCTTTTCTCGGAACTGATCACTCACGAGTTAAGTAACGTATTGGGTGAAGCCGTTAAGGGATGTATCCGCGGTAAAATCCCTAAAAGCTACCTAATTAGTTGGATTGGGCTAAAATCACGTCTGATCGATTCTAATCATGAAATTTAAATTGGTTTCAAGAATCGAATATTCGAGCATGTGACAATTCATTTTTAGGACCGTCTCATCGTCCGTCAAATTATCATGAGTCCGAAATTTCGGGAAAAAAAATTATCGGAGGAAAAATTGAAGACGAAAGAAAATAGAAAGGGAAAGAGAAAAGAAAAAAATAAGAATAATATTATTATTTTATTTTATTTTATTTCTTTCTCTCCCTCTCCCTTCTTTTCTCTCTCCCTTTTCTCTCTCCCCTCCCCTTTCGTGCGGACACCCCCCATCGAACACCTACCCCCTTGCCAATTTTAAATTGGCTTCTCCCTTTCTCTTTTTCACTTTTGACTAGTCAAAATTCTATCTCCTCCCTTCTTCTTATCTCTTTTCTTTCTTCCTTCCCTCTCTCCTCTCTCTTCTCCCCCACGTGACCGAATCCCCTCCCTTTCTTCTCCTTCGTGCAAACCAGAAGCTGAAGAAGATCGGAAGCAGCAGCTCGCCGAGACAGCAGCCAGCCACCGTCGCCGCCCGTCCCGCCGCCCGCGCCCGCGCGTCCGCTGCTCGCTGTGCGCTCTGCCAGCCTCCGTCCCCTCGCGCCCAAGTGTCCCCTGCGCGACTTCCGCCCCTACCCAGCTCGACTCGACGCCTCAAGCCACCGCCCAGCTCCGCCCGGCTGCCGTCCCGACCTCCCCGGCGTCCCCCTCACCCTCCGCCGGCCTCCCCTCGCCGTTTTGGCCACCGGAATAGCTCCGGCCAGCCCAAGTCCGCCACCCACGGAGTGGGTTTCCAGCCCCCTTCGGGCTCGCTTTGGGCCGTTTCCGGGCCCCGAACCCGAGACCCGCTTTGGGGTTTATCGTTCCTCGCGCCGTGCCTGTCGGATTGATCCGAGTTGTGCGCAATTTTGATGAGTAATCTCACTAATCCTTGCTTAGTGGGCTAATTATACTTAATGATTGTTTAGTTTTATTTAATTAGGTTTAGGTGGTTAGATTAGTGTTTATTAGTTAATTGTGATGCAAATTAGACAAATTGAATGTGTATTTAGCAAGTAGACATGGTCTACTATTTATTGAGGGTAGCTCGGGATTTTTCTGACCCTTTATCGGGCTTCAATTTGACAATTCGGGCCTAAGTGGAATTTTTGGTATTTAAATATTATTTTTCGGAATTAAATTAATTAATTAATTATTTTCCGAAAATTCAACTGGGATGGCTAATGATCGGAATATTATGCTGATGACCGTGGTGAAGTCCGTTTATTTAATCGGGCTTTATTTTGAGCTAAATTGAATTTTTAATATTAATTATTTAATTTTCAAAATTAATTAATTATTTATTTATTTTTTGGAAATTAATGTTGAGATGGACGATGACCGAAATCTCATGCTGATTGTCGTGGCACAGTCCGTTTATTTAATTGAGCTCTACGTTGCATGGAATTAAATAAATTGTGATATTTTAGGGATTTACCCTAAATTGATTGAAATTGAGTGGGATTGAATGATTGCTTAATAGTTGGCCGAGTATGTTTATTTAGCATTTATAATGCTTTGTTGAGTTGTAAAGTGAATAGAATGGTGAGAGTGAATCAGAAGTACTTTGGGCTTGGACCGATCAGGTAAGGTGTATAGGCCTACATGGTTCGGTGACTAAGGACATCACTGGCGAAAATGGCGCCTTAAAGAACTCATGTATCGGTCTAGTACGTACATAATTGTGGACCTACGTGGTTCGGTGACTTGGGATATCACTGGCGAAAACGACGCCTTAAAGAACGCATGTATCGGTCTAGTACTCATATTGTTGTAGACATGTGTGGTTCGGTGATTAAGGATATCACTGGCGAAAACAGCGCCTTAAAGAACGCACGCAATTGTCTATTGAACACATCGTTGTAGGCATGTGTGGTTCGGTGATTTGGGATATTACTGGCGAAAACGGCGCTTTAAAGAACGCACGTAATTGTCTAGTGGATACGTCACCTTGGCGAAGTTGACGCTCGAGAGCATTGATGTGGCTCTGTGACTGAGTGTACCATTGGAGGTTATATGGTGTGGAATCAATGACCTAGAATGGTCCGTCTGACATATAATCGACTAGTTCGATTGATCAATGATTTGATCAGATTGTCGTGATTTGATTGATTGTTCGTTATGATTTATGAAGCGTTCGTATATAACCTTGAATTGCAGGTTGAGATTGAGGCCAAGGTAAGTCCTCTGACTCATGCTATGCTTAGGCAACCGAGTAGTGTATTGGTTCCCTAATTGAGTCTTAGTAGGGTAGAACTCGCTGAGATGTAGTCTCATCCCGGTTGTGGGACAACATTTCAGGATCCCGATTAGGAGCTGAGGAGGAGGAATCTGAGAAGGAGAACTTTGAGATGAAACCTGAGGAGAAGGATTTTTGGAAGAAGAAGATAATACCGAGAGGGATCTTGAGTACGACCCGGATGGACTAAGATTCTATCTTCTTTTGTAAACTCCATTTTGATGTGAATAGAGTTAGAGTAAAAAATTGTGAATAGTTGTGAAGTACTTTGGTTGGTGTTTTGTATAAAAGTTTGGTTATAAGTTTCAATATGAAAAATATGGCCTTGCTTATCTATCCCATTGTTTTATTGTCTGGGGATTTTCTTTATACTTTCGCTTGTGCATATTAAATGAATAGGGTCGGCGATGCGTCCTGGGACGTCGTTATTAATTGACTAGGTGAGGGATGGGCACGCGTTCGAGGATTGGGGCGTGACACTAGCCAAAAAGGTGTTGCTTCTCACATCCACCACATCAGCACTCAGCAGATCTCCACGCTATAGTTCTTGAAAATGTTAACCACGATGAGGTGAGATAAATCTCAGTGAGTCAAAATCCTAAACCCCGATTAGAACGCAAATTCACCTCGAAGACGGTCCTAAACATGCACCATACAAAACTTATATCGCCTCGGCGCGTCCCTACATATCAGTACATCACATATCAATGCAGCAAGCGTAATTTAATAACCGGAATGCATCATTCATTCTTCAAACATTCATATGGGTCCCGATTATAAGATAAAACCGTTATGACATGTCTTATACTATGTCACACAATTTTGCCCCATAATCAGGCACAACTATTACAACCGTTCAGGCATGTTCAAGTTATTACAACCCAACGGCCACGGCCAACTCAAAAGTCGACGGTCATCCGGCGTAACCAGGCATCGTCTCGCCCCATCGAGCACGGCAATGTCTAGAACCCCCACCTAGATGGCATTCCACATAGGAGCTTCGTTCCAAAATTCATCCGCGAACGGCAATGTCTAGCATCCTCCGCCTAGACAACATTCCACACAAGAACATCGTCCCTCGTAATCATATGCATTAGGACGGGTTCACTTAGTGACCACACGAGCACATACTTGGCAAAGAACACATTGCTTTGCGTTCAAATACCTCATTTTCAAATAATGAACTTGGCCACTTTTGTTCGTATTAAAAATCTTGGTAAAAATAATTGTGCGTGGTCACATATTCGGAATCGAACCATCACTCCTATTTTAAAACTCCACGTTTTATATAGTACATAAGAATTGATGTCCAAAAATCGGGACTTGGCATTTTTCCACTTAAAAGCCCATAAAATCGAGTTTTCTACTAAAATTCAATAATTGTCATCAAGCACACAATTGCACATCATATCATATAAAAATCATCGAATCCATGCATAATGCCATCATATAGTTAAGAACACCAAAACCCATTTTTTAAAAATCAACTAAGCAACTCTTTCTTTTCTTTAAAGTTTTCGGAAATAAATTCGTATGGGGTCACGTATTTGAAGTCAACTCGTCAAACTTTGCACGTATCTAATTTGAAACCTCATGGTTTTATTGAGCACATAAAACTTGAAATCCAAACTCGACACCATATTTCTTTTCTAATTCTTTATCCAACCCCTCTTTTTGGAAACAATTTAGAGTAACCCTTTTTTTTTGTTCGAAACTTTTGGAAATAAATTCATAGGTGCTCTCGTACTCACAATTTATCTGTCAAATTTTGCACGCACCTAGTTTAAAACCTTGTCGTTCTATTGAGCAAATGAGATTTGGTATCCAAACCTGACACCTAAATTTTCTTTCTATTTAAATGCCCAAAGGCCATCTCTTGCAATAATAATAAACAATCATCATAGAACAACCATTCTCATAATATCACGCATAAGTTCTCAGTATGCCAAAAATCAACAAAATCACAAAAGATTCATTTCCTAGCAAGCAAGAGATCAAGAACAACTACAAAACCACAGCCGACCCTAATCGGCAGATACCGAGTCTACTCGTGCATCTCCAAGTTTAATTCCAGAAACATAACCAAACAAGTTTAGAAAATTCTCAAATTTGAATATGTTATAAATGAAACTTAAATGAAAAATTTTCATACCTTGACCCAAATCTTTCTAGAATAAGACCAGCAAATCTCTCAAACCATTGCCAAAATTGTATCCATGTCCAGAAATTACGTTTTCCAAAACCAGCTTGGTTCGAGGTCCAAAACTTGTCTATTTGCTCTGAAATTTGACTATGTTAAACTATAAGATGTGATGAAAATTTTTTATGAAGGAACCCTTTCGAAAATCAAATCCTAACAGTTGATAAAAATTCTTTAAACACCAAAAAGGTCACGGGTTCTAGCACAACCCAAGATTCCGCCCTATGTGTAACGAAACTGAAATCTTATTCTTTTAAATCCATAAAATCTTGTATGTCATAGTTGAAGATGTTTAGAACATTTTTCAAGAAGAAAGCATTCTCAAAATCGTAGCACATTTTAACTCACGAAAATAGCAAACGGTGAGTGTCCAGTAAACATATCCAAATTTAAGCTAATCCAACTTAACACTAATCTAACCAAGCTAATTAACATTAATCTAACCAAGCTAATTAACACTAATCTAACCCCCTAAGCGCAATTAACAACCGAATCAAGGATTAGGGAGTTAACTCACCGGAATTTGATGGCAGCGGGCTCACGGCGATGGCAACGCGATGGCGATGCAAACCCAAAACAACCGCGTCTCGCACAAAGGCTCGACGGCGGCTGTGGCAGCAAGGTGGGCTCACGGCCAAGGGGGGATCCGGTTCTGTGGTAGGCTGGTCGGGGTTGGTGGTGGTGCTGGAGTTGCGGTCTGTGGAGTTGGGACAGGTGGCTATTCGATGGCCGTTGGTTGTGGAGCGTTTGCGTTGGTGGTTGCTGACTGGAGGTGTGGCAAGAAGGGATAGGGCTGGATGGGCTGCTGGGCTGGAATGGTGAGTGAGCTGAAGATGGCGTGAAGATGGGATGAGTGATGGGATGAAGCGGTGAAGTGGTGGAGGTGTGCTGCTGTGTGGTGTGAGGCGGTGGGGATGAAATGATGATGGGATAAAGAAGGAACGTGGGGAAGAATTTGAGGGAAAGGAGCAGAAGAGGAAAAATGGGCGGCAGCAGCTAAGGGGAAAGAAGTGTGTGCACGGAAGAGAGAGGAAGAGAGAGAGAGAAGGAGAGGGAATGGAAGTCAAAGCCATGGCCAATCAAAAGCCTTAAGCAATATCTAAATACTCATTAACATGCCCCAAAAGTCTTCAGCCTTAAGGTCAATTGCTCCTCCAATGAGAATTTAGTTCAAATTTCCACAAACAAAGCCAATTTGGAGGTTGAAAATGGTCCTTCTTCAGCCCATCCGAATTTCCCCTTTCTTATTTGTCTGAAAGTCGATTTTCCCGCAAAATTTTGGACTAGACGAAATTTCTCTGAAAGATGAGATGACGTCTTATAAATGTATTGTGACACGTTTGAATGTCCGAATGCCGAAACCAAATTCAATTTCATGGTTAAAATCGACCGAATGCGATTTTAATACGACCTAACTTATCGGGTAGCTTTTAGGGATTTTAAAACGTTTGACCTGTAGTCGATAATTTTCGATCTATGTTCGTACATCTCCGAATTGTAGATGACTCTCGATTGTCATAAAATCGCAAAGTTTCAATTAAGTGTCCCAAGTGCACTATCGATAGAAAATCGGGTTATAGCTGTACGACGTGAATATCGCAATCGTGTGGCACCACCCGCAATTCAACTACATAATTCCATCGAATCGACCTATATCCGATCTCAATTCGATTATAACAGTGTCGTATTGACCCTTGCCGATTATTATGGTCAAGTAGTCGATTTTTGATCGAATTCTCTAGTTTGTCGCGTTTATATCCCTTAACGACTTTACCTAATAGATTAGTTAACTTGAGAGTGATCAGTTTTGAGTAAATTAACCATAAGCGTGTCGACGACATAATCATTTCGTATATTCAGAACGGGGTCAAATTTCGAGATGTCACAAATCCATACTTCAACGATTCAAACGTCCCGCAATCCGTTGCGGATAGAGTTACGGAGATCATTGCATCGGATTATTCAGCTTGCAAGAAAGGTTATAGCATTAGCAAACCGTATATATATATAACCAAGGGCAAAAACTATCGCCGAAAATTCTCCATTGACGATGAGGACTCCTGTTTGGTGGAATTTTGTGCTCTCAATTTGACTATAAATACCCGCCCATTAATCTCCCAAATTGACCAGAAGAAATCAAACTCCCGACGAAAGCATTCCGACAATCACATGGCACTTCTTCAATCTCCATCTTTTGCTTCCCTCTCGCCTTTCTCCTTTCTTTCCTTATAACCTCATCACATTGCTTCAACCCCAAATAGCTTAACATCTCCAAGGTTTGGTCTAATGGCGATTGTTCGCCGGGCAGGCGTGACGTGGTATGGGAGTCATGATGGCGCCGAAGGCGACGGTAATTGCATGACATTATATTTATATATTTGGTCAATCCACCCGGATTAAGATTCTATTTACACAACCACTGTTGATCTCATCACACGCCTTTCATTAATTTAACTTACCGAGTCTTTCGAGTGTGGCTCCATGTGGACATATGACTAGCTTAGGTCAATCACTTAATAGTGATTGATTTTGGCTTTGCACCAAACAAATATAGACTTAGAGGTCAAAATGGAAGCAAGTACAATGCTAAAAAATACTACTCTAGGATTACACATTTCACCTGATCTGCAAATAACAACAACAACAACAACAACAGTATCAACAGCAGCAACAGCAGCAACAGCAGCAACAGCAACAGCAGCAACAACAGCAACAGCAGCAACAACAGCAGCAATAGCAGCAACAACAACAGTAACAGCAACAACAACAGTAACAGCAACAACAGCAACAGCAGCACCAACAGCAACACCATCAACAAGAATAATAACAATAATAACAATAACAACAACAACAACAACAGCAACAACAATAAGAATAACAACAAGAATAATAATGATAATAATAACAATAACAATAACAATAACAATAACAATAACAACAATAACAATAACGATAACAATAACAATAACAATAACAATAATAATAATAAAAATAATAATAACAATAATAATAATAACAGTAATAACAACAACAACAACAACAACAACAACAATAATAAATAACAACGACGACGACGACGATGACGGCGATGATGATATGCTTTGTAAGATATTTTGTACGTAGGTGGTGCATGTGGGTATGGGAATGGTGTCGACCAAAGCTCCTTTCTCTTCAATGGCGTCCGCGGGAGGGCCTTCTCTATTCAAATCAGGCAAAGGATGCGGAGCTTGTTACTGGGTTTCTCTCTTGCTAGAAAAGTCTCTAATTATTATATTCGCCGTCATCGGAGAAAATTGTTCAGGGACAAAACTAATTTATGGTCACAAGATATGCTTTTCCTAAATTAATAGTCACTGAATAAAAGTCATGAAAACATCTACCATGGCAAGCTTTCTAGATTCCTAGTAAAAGTAGTTTGATTTCTTCCTATTTAAACAGACTATTTGACTCGGTACGTATTGTCATATTTATGTAAGTGTCTTACAACAGATTAGATGCCACAAGTACCATAATTAAGTAGTACTCAGGAAGTCTAGTGTTTTGAGCTCTTGTTGATTGAATTTCAGGTGAAATGCACCGCAAGCGCTGCTTGTTCCGGAAACCCGGTGATGGTCGTTATAACTGATGAGTGCCCTGGTGGCCCTTGCGTTGCTGAATCTGTTCACTTCGATTTGAGTGGCACGGCTTTTGGAGCCATGGCGAGCCCCAGGAAGGCCGATGAACTTCGCAACGCCAGGATGCTGCAGATTCAATATCAAAGGTCGGTACAATTGATCCTCTCTCTATGGAGCCGATAGATGTTTTCGAGTGAATTCCAATTTTAAAAGACGCGCAAAGGGAAGAAAAAGAAGATAAAACGCATTGAAAAATGCTTTAAACTAGCAAGAAACTCTGGTTTCACCAGAGACATACTAATCAGCAAATAGTCTAACTTGCTTATTAAAGGTTAATTTGTGTGCACAATTTTTCACACCAAGCAGAATAGAGTGCAATTACCCCGGCGTGAAAGTAACCTTCCACATTGACTCCGGCTCAAACCCGAACCTTCGCTAGTTGAGTACGAGGATGGGGATAGTGAACTCGGAGCCGTCAACCTGAAGCAAGCTCTAGAATCTGACTGTGACTCTTGGCTTCTGATGCAACAGTCGTGGGGTGCGGTTTGGAAGCTGGATGGCGTGGGCGAACATCACGCCCCATTCCTGATCAAGCTCACCTCCCTCGACTCTGGCAAGACCCTAGTTGCCTACAATGTCAATCCCGTTGGGTGGCAGCCCAGACAGATGTACCGATCAGTCGTCAACTATTCTGTCTGAGGGTTGTGTGTGGTTTGCTGGGGAGACGAAGAAATGGAGATTGATCATCCATGAATCTAGTTGTAGCATCCTCAATTTCGAGCTCTTTACAGGGTAAAGGAGAAGTCCGAACTCGGTTTCACCAGTGAAGCTCGGTTGTGTTCAGCTTTATCCGATCATAGCTTAGGCACGAACCTTGGGCCAAATAAGGTAATTGATCATGGTTAGTCTCGATTGACTCCTGCCCAATGAGATGACCTTCTAACTTGACATTTCCCATGGTGTATTTAATGTGCTTTGAAGGTAGCCTATTAATGCATGATGACTAAGTAGGACACTTGGCACAATTAGTCTTACTCTAGGTAATCATGAAATTTTGGATGGTTATATATTAAGAGAGGGTGAGTCATAAGCTCATTAATGGTTGGGAGTGACTCATGGCCTAGAAGAATGATGACAAGGGATCTTGAAGGCCAAGTAGGGCGTCACCCATCTTCCTTACTCTTGCCACTTAAGGTTTCATAGGCTTTGACTCTTAGTTTTTCGAAATTCCTAGACCTTCGACATTTTCCAATTTTATAAAGCTTTTTGTGGTTCAAATTTGGAGAAATTTCTTTCATAAAAGTTGTTCAAAACATCTTTTCCTAAAACATATGTAAATTTCATATTTTTATGAGGTGAAATGGTTGAGATGAAGGCTCGATCATTTACTGACTGGAACCTACCCGGTGTAGTAAAAATAGTAACCGGATTGCCTTCTCGATTTTTTATAAAATTTTTCCTTTCGAATTTGAACATGAATTCTTCACAAAAGTTTTAAAGGACATCCATGTTTACAACGTATAGAAATTTCAAAGAGTTTTGTGAAGATTTGGATTTTGAAATGAGTCTCTCTCTCCGACCGTTGAATCTGCTCGATGGACAAATTTTTTGGATTGTGTTCAGTGATTTTCTGCTCTTTCCACAAAACTATTTGGACTTGGCTTTCTTTATAAGAAAATTTTCATTTAGGGTTTATCTATAACTATTAAAATTGCATAATTTTTTGAGCCCGTTTGATAGGGTAATGACACTAATTTCGGAAATTGCTTGAAACTGTTTCCACCCAGGATAAGAGTGTCACACTCCCAACTTGGAGGGCAAAGACGCTGCATGCCCAACTTGAGGAGCAAGCCAATCTAGAGTCTTCTTGATTTAGGATAAGGATGCATTAAATATTTTTGGACTCTAGTTCTTTAGAGCAAGTTTGTAGTATGAATATATCTAACCTAATGATTACTCAAAATCCAAACATTAAATGAGAGAGAGTCATTTGCTTAGGTGTCCTCATAATAATTACATATAATTATTCCATGATGATTCAACCCCTTAGATGGACCAATGGAAAGATGAGCAAGTGTCGCCCCTAGGAACTAGACTTGCCACCATCTCTTTAGCTTGCCACCTCCTCAACCTAGATTGTCCACCTACATGAAGATGATTAGTCCATTTGGAAAGATCATCATGAGGTGTTTGCCTCTAAATAGAGGCATTCCCTCCCCTCATTTACACACCACTTCCTCTTCCTTCTTCACTCTCTCGACCTCACCCTCACTGTCGCCCTCTCCCTCTTTCTTGTGGCCGTCCCTCTCTTGCCAGTTTGCTCACTTGCATGTTGCTCAGTCACCTAGGCCGTTCCTTAAAGTGTTGTAAGTAGAACTTACTAATATTTAGTTAGGATGTTGTGTTATGCTAATCCAAGCATGTAGCGAGTCCTTGATTGAAATGTTGTGACTATGTTCTTGCTTGAGGTTCGGTTGTGTTTGCTTGGGCTAGTTTACACCTTGTTCCTTGATTAAGTTTGATTTTTGTTTGATGAGCTTTGGCTCGTGCTTTGGTTTGAGTTGTTTTGGAAGAAGCCGGTTCATGTGTTTATTGGATATGCTTTGGTTTTTTCTTTGATACAAACCTATTTGAAAAGCGTTTTGTGAATACTTGGTATTTCCTTACAAAACTATTTTCAACCAATTTTATAAATGCATGTTCTAAATCACGCCCCAAGCTTTGAAAAGGGGTTTCGTTAGCCTTGAACATACGTAGGATCATGTCAGATTAGTCCTTTCATGTTCTCGATGCAATATCAAGGTATATTGTTCCTGAGCCAAGTTAGGTACTAGATCGGTGCTCAAACGTGTCGGATCAAGCCACGATTCTTAATTCACGCTCAGTATATTCAACGTCTCAGTTCCGATACATGCATGGCACGCCTTTGGGCCCTTGAGCTAAAAGTTGATAAGAACCGGATTGTGATGCTTGATGCATGGAAACACGATGGATTAATTTATGCCGTCGACCAATGAATTCGGTGACTATGCCCCCATGCCAATGGGATGCCCCACGTCAATGGGATGCCTCGTTAATAAGAATGAGATGCCCCCACGCTAGCGAGATGCCTCATTAATAAGAACAAGATGCCCCCATGCCAATGGGATGCCTCGTCAGAAGGACAGGATGTTGTGATAATTCTAGCCATCACCCTTCGATTAGGGGACGTTGCCTAATTAAGTTCAGATGCCCGATGGATTCTGGAAGAGTCGATGGATTTCGACTATTAATAAATGAATCTTGTGTGAATGAGTTCCTCACATTATGAAATGGATTTTGGTTATGCTCGCATATGAGTGAGGCATGAGTTCCTCGTATTATGGAATGTATTTTGTTTATGCTAGTATAATATTGAGTGAGGCATGAGTTCCTCATGTTGTGGGTGAATATCGAGTTATGCTTGTATATTGTTGACTAAGGATTTCTCGTGCTTCATCTAAGACAATACTTTTATTTTACTATTGATCTGCCATCGACTAATGTCTTGGATGAGTTATATGCTTGTTGATAGGCGAGACATTCTCCTACCAAGAAATTAGTGGGTTTTACTTACTGAGTCCACGACTCACCCCGTTATTTTTCAGAATTGTAGGTATCGAGGTCTCCCACTAGTGCTGGAGCTGCAGTATTGCTAGAGGAGCTAAGGTTTACCCAATCTTTGGAGCGTAGAAAATGTAGTGGTTGTAAATATAGTGGCCCGTGACAATAGGGCCTATAATGGTAACTGATGTAATTGTATATTTGTAAATGGTTGTTTTCCTTGCTACTTGTTGTTATCTAGGTGTTGTATGTATGCTTCCACATGTGCTTAATGAAAAGATGAAAATAAATAGGATGGCGACGTGCCTGGGACGTCGCAAAAATAACCCTTACTGCTCGAGGCCCTTGAGATGAAGTCAGGGTCGTGACATTGGTGGTGTGTGTTTTATGTGATTGGCAAAGATAAAATATAGGATGGTGTGGAAAAAGAAAGTATTTTGCTTTTTCCACTCTATTTGTAATCTAGAAGCCATGAGCTACCTCTTGAAAAAGAGAGTAGTAGTGAGAAATGAATGGTAGTGTCCTTTCAAAATCAAGAATGATTTAGGTATTTTTGTTCTTTTTCTTTGGGTGCTAATCTATTGTATTTGAAGGTTGAAAGCTTTTATGTTCTGCACCAATCTATGTATCACTTCTGAAGTGGATGGTTTTAAATTGTGTCAATCTATATGCAAATGGGTACATTCTTCATTATGAAAAAAAATGTCAATGAGAATTATAATTCCTTAGAAACTATTTTTTTATACATATTCATAAATAAACTAATGAACTCGACCTTTCAATATGTTCCTATTACTCCCATCTATTACTACTTCGATTCATTTCTAGGAAATCAAACTATCATGCATTGAGTTCGTACTTAATATACATGAAAAAAAATATCATCATTGAATTTTCAGTTCAATCCCAATCAAACTTCTAACTGAATTTAAGTTCAATCTCGCTCAAGCTCTTGTCATATCATGTATGACAATCACGTCTATTAGAGAAAACTCCTATGATGTTTTGAAGTCGACAAAACTTATCTAAGTTCTATTCTAAAGATTGCCAGACTTTTGTGTCAAAGTCTATCTTACAACAGAAGTCTGCTCACTCTGATTAAGTTCTAGACTGAATGCGAATGAAGAATGAAGACTTAACCAGACTCAGGATTATCTTTCTTTCTTCAAGACTTCGGTTTGTACAGGATATATATGGCATTCTAGTTAAAAATATCATCTACGAGATTGACTGGATTGTTTGAATTTGGTGTTGAATGGTGGTTGAGGAGATGATCGAAACTGTTTGGGGCTGGATGATTGAAGAAAACCTTGTATTTTCATGATTGCATGCGATTTTGAACTCCAATGGTACATCAATTTTAGCATTGGCAAAGCTTTGAAAATTCTGTTTGGAAACGTTTAGAAAAAAAAGAAGAAGCAAACCTCCCGATTTGTATTGAAAATCTTATGTACCGAGGCGCCGCTCACCAATGTTTCAAAAGGAAAAGTAAAATGTTTGATGCCCTCGAGATTTTAAATTTTTACATAAACTAATTTTAAAAACCTTGAAGTCAGGAGTGAGATTTAGACTTGCCAATGTTCTGATTTCAAATTACTTACATTTTGATAACTCCTTTCGATTTTGGCCGTGAGGCGCAAGTGCAACCCTGAGAATTTACACCTGGATTTTCGAAATACATTGAAGAGTTAACCGTGGAAGTGGACTTATGGATTCGATATTGTGATGCTAAGTTTTGTGAATTGACTTCATTGACTTGAAAATGGCATTTGTTTTAAAGTTTGCTGTTGTTGCATTGATGTGCCTTTGACAATCTCAATTTACATTACTTGATATTATACAATGGAGATTTTCAAGAACCCAAAAGGATTTCAAATGTTGTTGTTTTGAAAATGGTTTAGCATTGAAATGATTTGATTGATATACCATGGCTGAGATGTGACTGATGCCGTCGGACCCTCGGGTTGACGATGCCCTGGGAGTCGGGATGCCCAAAGGATCGCAAGGGTCGATGCCTTTTGGATGCTTGGGGTCCATAGTGCCCCAGAGGTACCTCGAGGAGTGTTGGGATGCCCGGTTGTATTATGAATACATGACCGGAGGGTAGGGGTAACCATTTTCATGGCAAGTCTCGGAGATTCCTCGTGATACCAGGTGGGGTGCGAGATGTCTGAAATGTGACGCAACACACTTTGGATGCCCGGTGACTGAATACCGGAGGCTTTCGCGATGCCAGGTTGGGTGGAATGCCTGGAGGGATGCAAACACTGGTTCTCAGGGATAGACGTAGGGAAATGAAAATAAATTGAGTTTTAAAACTGATGATCCTGCTGATAACTGTGCCTGATTATGGGACAAAATTGTGTGGCATGGTATGGGACGTGTCATAACAGTTTGACCCTATAATTGAGACTCGTGTGACCGAATTGGTGCATTATGGTTTTGAAATTACAATTGCCATTAACTTGAAAAGCTTTATTGATGTGATGCATATTCATTCTTTTGACTTCATGCTTTGTCTATCTAGCATGGAATTAGATAGTAATGGCTTGCACGGTACAATTTAGTAGATCTTCAACTGCTGGGTGGTTGTACTCACCCCTTTTTGGGGACTTAGATTTCAAACTAGACGAGATGCCTCTGCTACCTGTACCTCCCGGCACATTTTATGGAGTCCTGGTCAACCTGCAGTGGGAACGGTCAGAGCATCATCACCCTGAGGTGCGAGGGTTGTCTTTTACACGAGTGTGAGTGATAGTAGTGTTCGACATTGGTCCTCCCGCCGGCCCCGTACTATAGGAGTATATTGCTATTTTTGTCCATCGAGATGGACGCACGCTGGGGCCTCTACCACCGCCACCAATAGACGGACCGGATGAATGGGTGTGATCGTGAGCTAGGGTTAGTAGAGGAAGGATTTTTGGGCGCCGACACTGATTGATGGACTTATGTATATAACTGTTGGAAAAGTCGGGTATCTTTTGAATAGTAGCCGAGTATAGAAAACCACGGCATTTTGGTGTACCAACGAATGATGTCCATTAGGTTTATGTAAATAAAAGTGTTCGGCTTTTTACTTATTAAATGTTTAGTTGGTGTGCATCATTTTAAATACAGGAAAGGGAGTTGTTGGATATGCTTCCGCCACATTTTGCGCTAGGATCAATTGAAATATATATATAAACCCCCAGAACTCATGGACTTGTCAAGTTTCTATGGTATCAGGGTACCAGATGTCCAGTTTAAAGAGTAAGGTAGTGATTGTGGCGACTCTAACGAATCGGGGGCCGTCGAGGGGTGCCACAAACTGTAAGTTCAAATCAGGATCCGTAAAATCCCACGGCTCCACAACACCCTAAACTATCATTTCTACAAAAATACGTGGCTCAACAACTCCAAAATCAGATTTCGCCTCTTGATTTTTCAAATTTTTCGAATTGGAGCCCTAAACCCGTAAATTACTTCGATTGGACGAATGGGGGGCCTAATCTCTTACCCGGCATTGCGTTATAAAGTTGATTCGGCTTGGCGAGGCATCTGTGGCGTACACGTGCCAAAACCCCTTTCATTTCTTCCCCTTTCTTTTCTTCTTCTTCTTCTTCTTCTTCTTCTTTTTTTTTTCTTTCTTTTTGATCGAGGGATCTCTTAGCTTCTATTTAGCCGAACTCCCTCCCCTCTCTTTTTTGCTTTATTGACTTTTCAACTACTTTTTCTTTTTCTTCTTTTGGGCCCACCAGCCAAATAGTACATCATCAGTATCCTCAGAAGATGTTCAAGAATTCCGAGCCAAAGAGGAAGAGAGTCAGCGAGTTCATGAAGGAAGTTATGCCGCATTCGCGGTTCTTCATCCAAGGTCAACGAGGAGCAATTGGTGGCTTTTGGCATTTTTTTTTTCATGTAATGCAATTCCCTTTTAGCTTTTCTTGTTCTTCAATTTCTTATACCTTCGTTGTCTTGCAGCTTCGATACAATGTAGTTAAACCCAAACTTTATATTGAGCTTGCTCGGCTTCAATTTCGAAGGCCCCTAGTCGAGTGATCGAATCATTCTAGACCTTGATTCAAGAAACCAAGATCGAGTTTGTATTCCTTTCTCGAACGTCCGCCATCTGTTTAACACACAAGGACTGCGGCTTCGCGAGAATATCTGATCCGTTGAAGTCGATCGACAATTTACGTGGCACGTCTGACAAGTCTCCAACTCATGTAATTTTAGCATAAATAATGTGTCACCGCCACTCGGTATAATTGTCATATAAAATACCCTCTCTGGACTTTAGTTGCAAAGCACTTTTGGTACTTGGGGCCCAAAGGCTTAGGCTATATTCGATTATTTCTTGTTCTCCTTAAGGTGGATTAATGGGTTTGATATGAGACCACGTAATTGGGGCTCATTTGGACCCAAGTAGGGCTCGTAGTATTCTTTGCCTAGTTTAATAAACCTGCAGTAGGTCCACTGAACAATTGCTTCCAGAGTCGGCAAAAAAACCTCGAGAAATGATTGGCTAATCGTGCCGTTAGCTTGGAAAACAGACAATTAATCCTCAGCCATATATTTTTCCATGAGAGAAAGAAAGATTTGTGTTTTGGTTGGCAATTTCCACACGCTTGCGTTGGAGAAAGGAAACTTTTTGTGGCTATCCTTTGCCCGTCACACGGTCATGCTAGCACAACTCAAAAACCTTTCTTAGTTGACTCAACTAATCACTCATATTTAAATCGTCTCCTGACAGATAGCACCCCCATGGCCATGAGGAGGTTACCGAACTCGCGCAACGATATATCTGGTATTATGCTAGGCGGGCCAACCTTCATCGGAGTGAATCGACTGAGATGGTCATGAATTGTGATCTCCATGATGAGATGTCAAGGAGGTTGGAACTTTCTTGATTTGTTTTGATGGAAGTCACTCGGATCAAGTGACAATAAATATATGGACATGTGTTCCTATTGATCTCCATGGCCGTGATCTTGACCTCCATCACTGCTGGTTGCAACTTATGTGATGAGAGAGAGAGAGGGAGAGGGAGGGAGGGAGGGAGGGAGGGAGGAGGAGGAGGAGGAGGAGGAGGAGGAGGAGGAGGAGGAGGAGGAGGAGGAGAGACGGCTTTGTGCATGCACACCGTAGATGTCTCACTAAGTTGACTTGACTCCGTAACGTAATGCCCGGAAAGAGATTGAGCCCCTCCTTCGTCCAATCGAAGTATTTTTTGGGTTTAGGGCTCAAATTCGGAATTTTAGGAAAATTGAGCAGCAAAGTCTGATTTTTGAGTTGTTAAGCTGCGTATTTTTGTAGAAACGATAGTTTAGGGTATTGTGGAGCTGTGAGATTTTACGGGTCATGATTTGAGCTTATGGTTTGTTCGAAACGAAAATTTGAAATTTCCTGCATGCAGTGAACAGTACGCGTCCAATAGCTTTGGGCCCGTATTTTGTCATATTTCGGCTTGATTCTGGGAAAGTCAAGTTAGGATTCCTGTAGTATGTTTAAAGGGCTTTCTTTTGACTATAAATACGTTCAGAACGGGGTTCAGAGGAGGAAGTTATAGCGTAACTAAGTTTTACGCTTAGACTTTGCGTTGCGAACGGCTTGAACAATCACTTTGGTTATGTGATTTGTTAGTGTGTAAGAGTCATTTTGTTAGTGTTAAGGCATAATTTAGTCCTTTCATAGTTGAGGTAGAATTTTATTTGATTTTAACATTATTTCTTGATTATTTGATAGGGCTGTGAGTTCAACGATATGAGTATCGTTTGTTGTTTGGTCTTAGACGACGAGGTGAGTGAACTATATATTCTTTGGTTTTGTAAAACCATGCCTTGAAGTATATGTGTATATATATTGAACTGAGAAGAACATTTTTATTGCATAAAAGCCGGATTGAGCTGTCACGCCCCGAACCTCGACTGCGTGCCCATCCCTCGGTGGTCGATAACAAAAAAATTGAGACTTCCCAGGACGAGTCGCCAACCCTTTCAATTTATTGTACATGCGGAAATGAATAAACAGATCGCCTGACAGTAAACAGCATGGGATAGGAAAGCAGGAAAACTGATTCACAACCAAAACACGTTTTTATACACACCGAGTCATATACAAAAGTCAGCAACCAAAAGTCTACAAAAGACCGGCTCTCCAAAAAGAAGCTGTCCTGAATGACCTATACCTCAGATCCCCTCAGCTCGGCTCTAGATCCTCCACTCTACGGTCCTAAAAAGAATTGAGCCCACGATGGGGTGAGATATAAATCTTAGCGAGTTCACGCTCTCAACCCCAATTAGGAAGGTAATACACCTAAAGACAGTCTATCACAAACCCACACAACCATAAAGACTCACCTTGCCTAAAATCCTCCTTGCATGTCAACACAATTTATATCACAGACATGGGCAGTAAATAAGCTCAAACAATTGGAACGCCACATCTCAAACAATCACAGGGGGTCTTGATTATATGGTCAAATTGTTATGACAAGTCCCATATTGTGCCACACAATTTCGTTCCATAATTCGGTGTGATTAACTCAATTAATCACGCATTCCTAATTTTGATCACGGCCAAATGGGCACGGCCTACTCGATGTTCAATGGTCTTCTGGCATAGCCAGGCGTCGTCTCACCCCATTGAGCATGGCTACGTCTTTTCTAGATGGCTTTCCCGAAGGAGCATAGGTCCAGAATCTACTGCGACTGGCTTTTGTTGTTCAGGGTGTCCTATATAGGGGTAACGTCCGGCATAAATGCTCGCGACGGGTTCTCATAACCAACACATGGTCAATCAATTACGGCCAAGGACATCGTGCATTGCACTCAAATGTCTTAATTAAGATAATGCACTTGACCCTTTTTCTTCATACTAAAAACAGTCGATGAAAATAATCATGTGTGGGTACACGATTAGATCGAACCCTAAAAATTGATATCATTCATTTTAAAATCCCACTATTTGATTTAGTATATAAAACCATTTTCGGTGTCTAAACACGACACCCAGGATTTTCTAATTAAATACTAAACTTTCACAATTTTGGAATTAATAACCAAAATACCAATCACCACTCAATTTGCACAAATTAACACTCAATTGCATAAATTAAGCACACCACTACAATCAGCATGAAATTCTGGTAATCGGCTATCCCAATCTAATTTTTATAAAATATTTAATAATTAAATAAATACCAAAAAAATAATTAAATAAATGTAATTAAATACCAAAAATACTAACTTAGGCCAGAAACGCTAATTTAACCACCTAAATGGACTTAGAAAATTTATGAACCTATATAGATAAATAGCACAACTTATCTAGTCCCTAATTAATCTATTATAACCACCTAACATGCACAATTGAATAATTAAATCATTAATCTAATCTGACTAATCATATAATCCCTAATTAACTTAAACTAATCACCCCTAGCACCATTAACTCCCTAAGCAGAGTTTAGCATGTAAACTCATCGGTTTTGCGATCCGGTGAGTCCATGGTGACGTTGATGGCGACGCGGAGGCAAGCGACAACCAAGCCTGCGGCGACACCAATGGAGGACCGGACGGACTTGGAAAAGTCACATGAAGCTCTTAGCTGGGCTGAGAGCTTCAATTTTCTCCAAGGTCGAACCGGAGGGAACCAAGGCTGGAACGGTGGGCTGAAGCGGCTGGACGGGCGAGCAGGGGCAACAACGGTGGCGACGGATGGTTGGATGGCGACGTACGGTGGCTTGACGAGCTCAGGGGGGAAGGGGGCGACGGCTTGGGCGCGAGATGAGGCGTGGGTGAGTGGGACGAGAGGCTGGCACGCGACGGGCGGACGGGCGACGTACAGGCACGGTGGTGGGTCCGAGCGGCTCGAGAGGCGGTCGACGGTGGAGGGGGAGCTGCTTGCCGGTTTCTCAAGCTCTAAAACTTCCTCAACAATGGATAAAGTGGGTTGAATGAGGAGGAAGAAGTGTGCTGAAGAGAGGGGGACCCATTTGGCCACAAAGGTCTTCAAATCCTATCCAAAGCACTTGAGTTCATGCCCCACCACTTTGGCTGCCATCGAAGGCTAATTTGCAACCCTCAATCTTCCCTAGCAAGCTTCCCAAGTGGTCCAAAATGGCGTCTCCCCCTTGGCCTACGAATTTTGGGCACTTTCCCTCCAATTCCAATTCAATTCAACTCAATTCAAGCCCAATAGATGCCCATAAATTCAATCAAGGTTTCCACATAAAATTCAACATTTTTCCTTGCCAATTGAACCAACTTGACGGCCAACGGTGTGCTTGAAAACGGTGTGCTAAATTTCTCGGTCCAAAACAGCCCTACTTTGAACTTTCGCCAAAAATCCCAGTTTGCAGAAAAATCTTCAGAGGATGAGTTGACATTCCTAAAATAAAACGTGACATGCCAGAACTTTCAATTTCTGAAATTGGGTTCAAATTCGCGGATAATTTCAATCTGGCGCGATTTTAGCGTAACTTAGCCTACTGGGTAGCTTTTATGAATTTTTAGCGCATTTGACCTGTGGTCGATTATTTTCTAGCCATAATGTACATCTTCGACACATTGGTGACTCTCGGTTGTCGTGAAAATCTCGCGGTTTCAAATATGGGCATAGGGTACATAAATGACAGAAAAATCGGTCTAGTGCCATTTGATAAAAATGTTGCTATTAGGTGGAATCACCCACACACTAATCACATGCCTCTGTCGAATCGACCTATCTCTAGTCTCCGATGAATTTTGACGGTGCCGTAATGACCCTTGCAGATTAGCACGGTCGAGCAGTCGATTCTTGGTCAAATTCTCAAGTCTATTACGTTAAAATCCCTTAGCGACTTCACCTGGTAGACTAGTTATCCCGTGAGTTATTAGCTTAGGGAAAAGAACTATAGGCGTGTCGATGAAAAGCCCAACTTATTCAATCAAAAACAGAACCTGAAAATCAGGATGTCACATGAGCACTTGTTACTCTAGTTGATTATGCATGTTTCAAAAACGTGTTATACAAAGTGGGTAGAGTAATATATATATATATATACGAAAACTGTTTTGCAACTAGTTTATGAAAAGGTTTATGATGATTTGAGAAATGGATAGGAAATGGATGATGGGCTATACTAAAAAATGTTATTTGCTTGGTTTAAGATATTAATTTTTGGATTGAATTTCTGGTATTGGAGGATGATTGTTTATGCTCAATATGACAGTGAACCCAGTGAGGGGTTTTTGGGGTATGCATACCAGGTTTAGGATATTCTTCTGGGCCAAGCCACCGGCTTTATGGGTGGAGACCTTGCCAAGGGGGAATCTTGATCGCTTTGTCACAAGACATTGTTTTGTGACCATGGTAGAGTATTGAACAATAGATTAGTCAATGGATGGACCGTTGATATGTGATATTTGATGGAGATTATTCAATGGACTTGATCATTGATACTTGACTTTTTGATTGTGATTTAAATGAGTTTTTCATATTAGTATAAAGCTTTGATGATAAGAAATAACTCTTACATGATTCAATATGTATTTTATATATTGAGTTTGAGTTATGAAGTTTGGTATTGCTTTGTATATATGCATAGTGGTTGCTCGATCTGTTTAGAAGATATGTACTACTCACTGAGCTATTGTTGCTCATTCCATTTGTCCTTTAATTTTTTCAAGTTCCTCAGTTAGCAACGAATGGAGCGAAGGCATCGTTGGTGGGAAACTTTAGGGAGTTCTATTTTTGGGTATAAGTGGTACATATAGTTGTTGCTAGTTGTTGGGTTGAAAGAGTTTAGTTGTAGATGTTCTTTTTGGTGGATTTATAGAAACTCTGATGTTCGAAAAAAGTCGGCGGAAGACGACTAATCTCTTTGATGCGTAATGAACAATTTACTTCGGAACGAATGTTGAATTATTGGTGAACAACAAACAATATGACTTTATGATAGTCTAAATGTAGTCATGAGGAAAACATCCAATTTCTATAGTGTTAATGCCAATTGTCTTTGTAAAAGAGTAATGAAATGCCTTTTTTTTTCTTTGATGGAAAGAGGAGAAGACTAGAGAATAGTTTCTTTCTGAATGTTCTTTCTACCAACAAACCCAAAGGTTATCTTCTGAAGTTTTTTATATGATTCCCTTATATCCTTTCAAAGGGTATGCCTCTATTATAACATATCAAGACAAAACGGTGTGTCTTAATTGCATCCCATCATGGACGTACTAATAAAGTACAACATCTTCCACTCGGATATGATGGGCTTGATAGTGCTCTATCAAGAATATAAGGCATTCAACATTCATCAATTTAAGAAATAATTCATATTGGTAAGAAAACCGTGCGATCAATGAGTACACTTGTACTTGGGAGCTCAAGTTATGCACTTGTTGGGGATGACATAATGGTTACAACCCTAAAAAGAAATAAACAATTGATGTCTCATAGTGCCCTAGACATATTTTGCTACATCAATGAAAGTATACCTATCCCTTAAAGGCTATACTTGATTATTCTCATAACACCATGTATTTACAATTATAATCCAAAACCACAAAAGGCGATACAATTGGTCGACCAGTAAATAAATGTGATAGATGTAAAACAACAATAGTCTTCCTTCGTACTCATGTCTCTCTCCATTTCAAAACAACTACTTCCTTAGACACGTCCTATAAAACCATATTTATTCATGACCATCGGTAATATGCTAAAGTAGCAACATTGATCTTTCATTTCGAGAACATAGTTAGAAGTAACATAGGGCACAAAATGAGGTAAATTATAAAATACCTTAAGGTCTCACATGATGAGTAAATAGGGATAATTTCACTCACATTCCCTCATCGGTCGTACAATACACATGTAGTATGAATTACATGTTATAGTGGATTTCTCTTTCTATAAGAGCGTATGTCATTTATTAGATATATCCACTATATGGATCTTAACCTAAACATAGTCACGCGCTTCTCACGTACTCAAGTTTAGCTCGAGTGCTATATCAGCTCGCTTTCTACAGTACCCAATTAAGTACTCGCATCTAGCATCTTTTAGGCATACATGATTGTGGGACTATCATGTTTGATCTTATCATGTACAAATCATAGACCTTATCTTGACTCCAATCAAGGCGACATATTATTTTATGTACTAAATTTGCTCTTCACCAATTATTTGTACATAACGTCTCATCTCAATATGCTAACTGTAGCACTTGAGGTAATTGCTCGTGTGAATGAGCCAATCATTGCTTGTTGACATACTTTTAAACAATATATGTGTGTTTATGCTAGTCTTATAATGGATTTGTATTTATTGATAAAACATCAAGTCACTAAAACAAACAAGTACAATAAATATGTTTTTTTTTTGGTAAGGTAAATAATATATTGACTTTTGAACCAAAAACTATACATAAGGATCTTGGCACCAAAAACATACACTCAAGAAGACGAACATGTCAAACCGAGTGGAAGGGTGTTAAGAAAAAGAGAAACAACACAAGCTAACAAGTGGCAGCTAAACAGGCTAAGGGCAAAACAATAGCCCAAACAGCGGCAAAAGAGGAACAACAACAAGGAAGCCTGACAGCATACAACAACAACCAACAACATTTAGTAGCCTCCGAATAACCGAGCATAACCCCCAATGCTGTTGTGCTCTCTAATCTGTAGTAACCAAGAAAATCGAAGAAAAGAACCGGACCCAGCTCCCAACTTCGTTCCAAGCACCTGCCCATAGTCCAAGTTTCAACAACCCTTTCACCCGCTCTAGGGAGAATCTGACACCTCAAAAGAGAAGATCGCTGGGTCGAGACCCCAACTTCGCTGCAATCTATGATTCCTTGGCGTATCCACCACAAGGCTAAATGATGAAGCTTTGTCCTTTAGAACTTTGATAAGATGCATTCTCAATGTAGGCAAGAAAAAGTTGTGATTCCGGAAAAGAATATTGTTCCTTGTTTTGCATACTACATGGCAAAGGGCCCCAAAGGCAAATCGGGCAATGCAATGAGAGAAATCATTACCAGAGATGTATTTGGAGGCCCATTGAAGATTATCCATCCACGATCCATTTTGCCAAGAAAGATTACACTTTGCAGCCCAAAAACTAGCAAGATTAGCAGTAACATGGCATCCAAAAAACAAGTGGTCAATAGAGTTAGGTCTATAGTTGCAGAAAGCACATAAGCCATCAAAAATCCTACCAACAGAAAGCAACATGACATGGGTAAGTAATCGATTTCTGTTGATGAGCCATAGATGAAAACGATTTCTAGGTGAAAGCGCCTTATTCCATACAAAAGAAGACCAAGGAACCACATTGCTTCCCATGCCGAAGTAGTAGAGAAAATCCCTAAATGGTGTTCCCGCTACAAAAGCAATCCGGTTGTTGTGAGAGTACTAGGATAGAGAAGTTCCATGACTCCAAAATAGCTTTGGTATCTTGGCCTTGGGTAGTGAAGAGATCCGCAACCATGGCTTGCCTGGAGAGGCCTGAATGATAGATAATAGAGTTTGAGAAAAAAGGCGTTTAATGGACCTCGAGGGTGCTAAGGATCAAACCAAAAGGACACCGAGTGCCCATCACTCACCTGCCAATTGAATAACTTTATATAATCCTTCATAAGAAGGAGAATTTTCTTCCAAGCCCACAAACAAAAGGTTGGCTTTTTAACAACCTAAAAATTCATGTTTTTTAGGTAAGTAGCATGTATCCATTTGCACCAAAGGGATTCTTTATCGGTGAAAAGAATCCATATGTGTTTAAGCATCGTAGCTGTGTTACAATCCTAGAGTCTGCAGATGCCAATTCCACCTTCATTTTTGGGTAAGCAAACATCCTCCCAAGCCACTTTTGCACCCCCCACTTCCAAGATTAGGGCCTTTCCATAAAAATTGACGGAATATTTGTTCAATGCGGTCTATTATAGCTCTAGGCAACATAAAGATACCAGACCAATAGACTTGAATAGAGTGAAGGACCGACTTGATAAGCTGAAGGCGTCCCGCGAACGATAAAAAAACGCTGTGTCCAAGCTTGAACTCTCACCGTAATGAGGTTGATGAGAGCATTGCAATCTGCCTTGCTAAGTCGCGAAGAGATAATGGGAACACCAAGATAGCGAACTGGTAACGAACCTTCCTGGAAATTGAGAGTCCGAAGGATTTGAGCACGAGAATCAGTCGTACCTCCCGCAAGGAAGACTTCACTTTTGTTAAAATTGGGTTTCAACCCACTCCAAGATGAGAACATTTGAAGGTTATCCTTGAGAAGCGAAACTGGAATCAAGTTTCCTTCACTAAACAATAACACATCGTCTGCGAAAAAGAGATGGGAAAGACCAGAATATTTACACCTCTAAAAGAATTTGAAATCTGGTCTTTTAGATTGAATATATAAGAGCCTGGAAATTACCTCCATAGCCAAGTCGAACAGGTATGGAGACAACGGATCCCCTTGGCATAAACCACATCCGCTAGCGAAAAAACCATGAAGCTCCCTATTTATGGAAATGGAAAACTTCAGAGTGCGGACACAAGTCATGGTAAGCCTTACCAAATGGTTGGGAAAGCCAAATGCAAGTAGAGTTTGTTCCAGAAAATCCTAATCATTAGAATCATAGGCTTTCTGAAAATCAACCTTAATGGCATACTTAGGCAAGTAAGGATCTAGGTGGAAGCCACTAAAAAGTTCTTGTACCAATAAGATATTATCACTGATACGTCAGCCTTTGACAAAGGCATTTTAAGGAGGACTGATGATGCCTAGGAGAATAGCCGCAACTCTATTTGCAATGAGCTTACTAATACACTTGTAAATTGTATTACAACACGCAATGGGTCTATAGTCCGCAACCGAAGACGCATTAGGAATCTTGGGCACAAGAGCTATAATAGTATTATTTATCTCACGTAGGAGATTTCTAGAAACAAAGAAGTCCTTGATTGCTTCCATAACCAAGGGACCTACCAAATCCCAGCCGTGCTTAAAAAATTCAACATTGAATTCATCTGGGCCAGGGGCCTTACCATAAGCTAACGAGAAGAGAGTATCCTGAATTTCCAAATCATACACAGGTTGAGCAAGGGATCGTACCTGTTCCTCATTTAAGGAATGTTGTAAAACTGCTTGGATCTCTTAGATAGAAGGCCGAGATAGAAGATCTTGAGAAGCCAAGGGGTCCTGAAAATGAGTAACAAACGACTGTTGTACCACGCCTTAGTCTGTTACTAGGTTCCCAGAGTTGTCTAATACCAAGATGATTTTGTTTCTCAGCTGCCTTCTGTTCACCAAGTGATAGAAGAACTTAGTATTTTGATCTCCTTCCTTAATCCAGTGTATTCCGGATTTCTGTCTATAAAAAGACTCTTTTTGAAGCCATAGATCCAAGAAGTACTGAAGATGGATCTTTTCAAGCTCTGCTAACGAGAGGTTATTAGGATCATGTTGGAGGGCATCTTGGATATCCCTCAAAGTGTGTCTTGCATCAGTTGTTCTGGCCGAGATGTCAGAGAATGACTTTCTATTGAGCTGCTTGAGTTGCCCTTTAAGGATTTTCAGCTTATAGGATAACCTGAACATATGGGTTCCCACCCCAGGTGTGACATCCTGAATTTCAGGTTCTGGTTTCAATTAGATAAGTTGGGCTTTTCATCGATGCGCCTATAGTTCTATTCTATGAGCTGATCACTCACGAGATAACTAGTTTATCAGGTGAAGCCGTTAAGGGATTGTAATGCAATGGACTTAAGAATTCGACTAGGAATCGACTGCTCAATCGTGCTAATCGGTAGAGATCATCACAGCATAGTTAAAAATTGATTAGAGACCGGAGATAGGTCAGTTTGACAAAGGTATGTGATTAGTGCGTGGGTGATTCCACCTAATTGCAAAATTATTATTGATCGACATTAGACCGATTTTTCTATCGTTTTGGTACCTTGTGTCCGTATTCGAGACCTCGAGATTTTCACGGCAACCGAGAGTCACCAATGTGTCGAAGATGTATGTTGTGGGTTGAAAATAATCAACCATGGGTTAGTTACACTAAAAATTCTTAAAAGCTATCCAATAGGCTAGGTCATGCTAAAATCGTGCTAGATTAAAATTAATCGCGAATTTGAACCCAATTTCAGAAATTGAAAATTCTGTCATGTCATGATTTATTTTAGAATCGTCGACTTGCACTTCGAAGATTTTTTTGCAAACCGAGATTTTTGGCGAAAATTCAAAGTAGGGTCGTTTTTTATTGGAAAATTCAGGAGATTGTTTTTTATCGCATTTCGGGGATGCAAGTTGGTTCTATTGGCAAAGAAAAATGTTAATTTGGTCGAGGACACCTTGGTGGAATTTTTGGCGACCGAATTGGATCCGATCCAATAGAAGGAGAATTGGTTCAATTTGGGGGAAATTATATGCAAATTTGTAGCCCCCATGGTGTGCAACCTTTTGGACAACTTGGGACTTGTTGTAGGGGGATTTGTGTGTACAAAATTGGTTGAGGAAGATAGCCCAACAAGTGGGGGCCAAGCAATGATTGAAGGAGATAGGAATGGAGACTTTTGGGCTAAGGTGGCCCCCTCCAAGCCTTCAACTATCCCCCTTCTTCCTCCTCAGCTTGCTTTCTCCATTTTCAATGTGTTTTGAAGCTCCAAAGAATATGAAAACTGAGCCAACGACCGCCCCTACTTGTCGCACACCTGCTTGCCACTGTCGCGCCTCATCGCGCCTCCTATGAGCCCAGCTTGGTGTCCCGCTCGCCTTGCACCCAGCCGTGCATTCCTAGCCGTCCCTCGCCCCTGTCCGACGAAGCTTGGCTTCCATCTATTCATACCAACAGCCGTGCGTTGCCGTCCAACCGTTGGAAGCCCCCGCCTGCCCGCCTACTTGCCACTGCAGCCACCGATCCGCCAGCTTTGCCGTTTCTAGCCCCGTGCCACCTCTTCGGCTCAAGATCAAAACCAAGATGCCCTTAGCCCTGCCGTGACTGTTGGGCCCATTTTCAGGCTTGTCCCGGCCCTGCTTGGTGTCGTCGTAGGGTAGTTTGTTGCCCGTCTTTGCGTTGCCATCGTCGTTGACTCACTAGATCACTAAACCGGTGAGTTTATTTGCTAAACTCTGCTTAGGGAGTTAATGATGCTTAATGGTTGATTAGTTTAGGTTAATTATGGATTAGGTGGTTAGTTAGAACGGATTAGCAATTTAATTATTCGATTTTGCATGTTAGGTGGTTAGAGTAGCATAATTAGAGACTAGATAAGTTGTATTATTTAACTAGATTGGTTTGGAAATTTTCCAGACCCATGTTGGTATTTAATTAGGAGTTTTCGGCCTAAGTTTCTATTTTCGCTAATTAATTGCATTTATTTAATTCTTTTTGGTATTTATTTAATTATTTATTATTTTCTGGAAATTAGACTGGGATAGCCGGTGACTAGAATTTTGTGCTAATTGCAATGGTATGCTTGGTTTATTTAATTGAATGCTAATTTGTACTATTTGAGTGGTAATTGTAATTTTGGGTATTTTTCCCAAAATTGGGTAATTTCAGTATTTAATTAGGAAATACCGAGCGTCAGTTTACAACACCAAAAATATCTTTATGGACTATATTAAATAATGGGATTTTTGAAAAGTAAAATATTATATTTTGGCTCAGGTCGACCGTGGACCCATATACAATTATTTTTATCGGTTATTGTAAACACGGTGAATCATCAATTAGTGAGAACAATATACTATATCAGCCTGTGGGCCTTGATATGTCAGCTTTAGTGAGCAATATACTTTATATCAGCTTCGGTGAGCTATATTATCTATTAGCTTCGGTGAGCTATATTATCTAGCAGCTTCGGTGAGCATTATAGTTATCTAGCAGCTTTGGTGAGCAATATAGATATCTAGCAACTTCGGTTAGCAATACAGATATATATAAGCTTTGGTGAGCAATATTATATATATATTTATCAGCTTTGGTGAGCTATACCATCTATTTCAGCTTGGGTGAGCAGTGTTCGAATCGATCGAATTTATGGATGGTGTTGATGGTATTGAATTGAGTGGATCAATTGATTGATGATTTGATTTGAATTGCTTGAGTATATGTATTATACTGACGTGCATGAAGGAATTGAGGCAAGGTAAGTCCTCTGTCTTGTGTGTGCATAGATGGCCTTTAGGCATATTTTCTTCCTAGTCGAAATTTAAGGGGTGAACTTGCTAAGACATTGTCTCACCTCATCGTGAGCTCAACCTTTTCAGGTTTGTAGATGGCAGTTCCATTGGAATGTTTTGGCTAGCCCATGAGGGTTACTGAGCGGGTTTTTAGCTACCTCGATCCCGAAAGCCACTAGGTCTATGAACTGGTAGTGACCATTGTCTGGGTCGAAGAGGGCCTTCCTCATAGGGTGCCTCATTGATTCAGAGCGTGGTTTGCTACAGACCCAATGGATTCAGGGTGGGTCCCCTCCAGGGTTTTGAAATCCCTGCTATGGTGGTTGATGCCACTCTAGACGAGGATGCTGCTGATCCTCCTGATGGAGTTGTGGATGACCCGATGTGCTCGGAGATTATGGAGATCGAAGAGTCGGCGAATGAGTCAGACTAGTTGATCCTAGGACAACTTCATTTTTGAGAACCGAGCTTGTGTAGACTTTTGTCTATAGACTAATATTGTAATTAAACCAGTTAACTGTGTATAAAAGTGTGTTGTGGTTTATGAAATTTATGGCTTGCTTTTCTATCCCATTTTTGTGTTGTCTGGGGATTTATTTACACGCTTTCGCATGTGCATTAAAACGAATGGGTTGGCGACGTGTCTTGGGAGGTCGCAAATCTATCGACCACCGAGGGATAGGCACGCGCTCGAGGTTCAGGGCATGACACTGGGGCTATCCCAAACCTGTGCAATGATATCATTAAAAGTGAGATACTTCATCATGAAATTAAAAAAAAACTTGAAAGGTTTCCTTTAGGATTGAGGAGCCATAACTCTAATAATCATTGGAGAATGATTAGAAATACCCGGTGCCAGGAAGGAAGCCTTCGAGTAAGAGAAAACATGGCACCATTTAGAGTTAACAAGTACCCTATCAATCTTTCGAAGCTTCCGATTATCACTTGACGAAGAAGCCCAAGTAAAGCGATAACTAACATACCTTAGATCTTTTAGTTTATCCTATGCTAGACACTGCCCAAATTCATCAAAGGATGGAAGCCAAATATCCAAGCTACCTACCTGATCAAAAAGGCTTTAGATAGCATTGAAGTCCCCTACTACCAGCCAAGGAGAATCTTGTAAGTTGGCACTTAGAGAAGTAAGTTCTACCCAAAGCAGCCGGCGACGGATAAAGGTATGTTCCGTATAGATAAATGAGAGACAACACCTTGCCCCGATGCTTAGAAATTTAATCTTGCCATGAATCGCTTGGACATTGGACGAAGAAACAGCAAAGGAAGCAATAGCTGGATTCCATCCAACCCAAACTCTCTCTCTATGAGAGTATTCATAGTTGGAGCACCAGCTCCAATCCCTTAGAAGATCTACAGAGATGGACGGGAAAATAGTTGCAGGAACCTTAGTTTCCAACAACCCAACACAGCATAAATTATTCACGAGAACAAAGTGTCTCACCTCAGCTTGTCTTATGGGGTTAACTAAACCCCTAATATTAGAATATCTTGAATGAGTAATTATTCATCCTCACCTTTAACCAACAATATCAATTGGTCATCCAAGGCCAATTTCAACACCCACTTGCCCCAATTGAAGTCCAATTGAAGACCAAAATGTGACAGCCTCTCTAGCCAACGAATTTCACTTGATTGGACTTCAATTTCTTCAATTTGATGTCCAATTTTGCTGAGGAAGAAGCCCACACAATTCCCACAATTTCCTTTCACCAAGTAGCTCACACAGGAGGCCAAAAATTCCTTCAATTTGGCCTATTCGAGTTTTCGTTCTTTTCCAAATCATCCGAATTGATTTTCCATAAAAATCCCAAACTCGTTGAAAATTCCTCAAAAGATGAGTCGACGTTCCTAAAATAAGTTATGACATGTCAGAACTTTTAATTTCTGAAATCGGGTTCAAATTCACGGTTAATTTCAATCTGATGCGATTTTAGCGTGACCTAGCCCACGGAGTAACTTTCCGAAATTTTTGGTGCAATTGACCCGTGATCAATTTATCTCGAGTCACAATGTACATTTGAGACACATTGGCGACTCTCAATTATCGTAAAAATCTCAAGGTTTCAAATACGGGCACATGGTACCAAAAACGACAGAAAAATTGGTTTAGTGTCGATTGACGAGAATTTTGCAATTGGGTGAAACCTATCACGCCCCGATCCTTCAAGCATGTGCTCATCCCTTAGTGGTCGATTAAATAATGACATCCCAGGACGCGTCGCCGACCCATTCATTTTGATGCACATGCGGAAGCAAATAATTAATCCCCAGACAAGACGAAGATGGGATAGAAAAGTAGGGCCACAACTTTCAAAAATCATAACACACCTTTATACATGTTAAACCTAGTCATATACAATACTAGCCGATATGTACAAGATCTACAAAAAGTAGAGGGCTACATATCCTCTAAACAAGCTGTCCTATGACCAGTTAGTCTGACTTGTTCGCTAATTCGTCAGTCTCCGCAGGGTCAGGATGAGACGGCGGTTTTCCATTGCGCCATCAGGAGGGTAGGCTGGATCCTCGTCCAGGGCAACATCAATTATCACAGCGGGGATATCAAAAGTCCTAAGGGGACCTAGCCTAACGCCATTGGGACTGTAGCGGAACCACACTCTGAATCGATGAGGTGTCTCATGATGTGGAACCTCTTCGATCCAGACAGTGGTTACAACAAGCTCATAGACCCAAAAACTTCCGGGGTTGGGGTAACTAGAAACCTGCTCGGTAACCCCCATGGGACGACCATGACGTTTTGGGGGATTTGCCATGTCATGCCCCAATTCCCCGACCACGTCCCATCCCTTTACGGTCGATTAATAGCGACGTCCCAGGACACGTTGCCAACCCATTCATTTTAATGCACATGCGGAAGGAATTAAATAATCCCCAAACAACAATCAGATGGGTTAGAAAAGTAGGGTCATAAATTTTCAAACCATAACAACACACTTATATATACATATCATAACTAGCCATATATAATACCGGTCGATATATATATATACATATGTAAGTTCACAAAACAGGGCGGGTTTTCAAACTACTACTACTACTCATCATCCTCTTCTTCATCCTAGTTAGAGCCTTTAGCTGAGTACACCGAGGAGTCTGGGTCTTCAAGATCCGGGTCTACATGGTCTACCACTATACCACCTGGACGATTTGCCGTATCTTTCCCAAAAGCGACCTCCAAGACATAAAAAGGAACCTCGGACTCCGATATGGGCCCTTCTCTCTAGCCATTCCTTTCCTGGCAATACCATGACCTGTATTATGGGGCACATTTTTGGGTAAGCCCACATCGACCTAGACCACAATTTTCACCATCTCATATACCCATCCCTTTGGGTCTCCATGAAGTGGGATGAAGCACTTCTGTTCTGTCACCTTCTTAGGCTAATCAAAATGTTCGGGTGGAGCGGCCATCTAAGGACTTGAAATTGTTATCCCACAATGGGGTGAGATGATGTCTGGGCGAGTTCAACTCCTTAAGCCCTAATTAGAAAGAAAATACACCCAAAGGGCTGCCTAAGTACAACCACGAGTCAGAGGACTTACCTGTACCTCCACTTCTTCCTGCAAGTCGGTATAAATTAAATACTCACCAACCACATCAACCAATCAAATTAGATCGAATCATCGATCAATCGACTCAGTCGATTATATGTCATCATGACGGCTTCTCGGTCAACTCACTCAACACTATCTATAGGGTCCTATCGAATCAGGACCGTTCACCCTAAGCTGAAGATAGATAGTATAGCTCGCCCAAAACTGATAATAATTTATATTGCTATCCTAAAGATAAGAAATTATAGCTCACCAGAAGCTGACTACAAAGTATACTACTTACCCTAAGCTGATATATCAAGGCCCGTAGGCAGATATAGTATACTAATAACGCTCACCAGAAGCTGACATAAGGTATACTGCTCACCCTAAGCTGATATATCATGGCCCGTAGGTAGATATAGTATACCAGTATACTACTCACCCTAAGCTAACATATCAGAGCCCGTAGGTTGATATAGTATACCATCTTGACTATCTAACAAATTTACCATTTTTATCATACTTGATAAAAATACTCGTGTATGGGTATACGATCGGCCTTAGCCAAAATACAATATTTTCACTTTTGAACATCCCACTAGTTTCAGTAGTCCAAAAATAGATTTTTGGTGCTGAAGACCGATGCCAGGTAATTTTCTAATTAATAACCAAAATTATCAATTTTTGGGATAATTACCCATAATCACCTATCACACTCAATTTGCATAAAATAGCGGTCAATTAAATAAATCGAATACACCATTGCAATCAGCACAGTCACCGGTTATTCCGGTCTAATTTTTGAAAAATCAATAATTAATTGAATACTTACGGAAAATAATGATTAAATACCAATAAATAGTAAAAATGCACACTTAGGCCCGTAAAGCCTAATTAAATGCCGAATCGAGTTCAGAAAACTTCTGAACCTGACTAAATAAATACTAGAGCTTGTCTACTTGCTAATTACACTAATCTAACCATCTAACATGCATAATCGGCTAACTAATTCACTAATCCGTTCTAACTAACCACTTAATCCTAGCTTAGCCTAAACTAATTAACCCTTAAGCATTGTTAATCTACTAAGCAAGTATTAGTGAGTTAAATTCAATTGATTTGAGATCTGCTCGGATCAAAACGACGGGGGTGTAACGAGGGTCGAGAAACTCCAAAGCGTGCTCGCCAAACGGGGTCGGGAACGGCCTGAAAATGGCCCAAATAGTGGCTGGAATACCCACTCAGCTTGGTTCTGTTCGGGGCTGAGAGAGGGCTAATCCGATTGAGTTGGAAATGACGGGGAAGGGCTGCAGCGGTCTTGGCGGGGCCTCATGGTGGCGGAATAGCGGTGACGGAGCTTCGACGGCTGGATGGCAACCTGAGATAGCTTGGGGATGGTGAGACCACGGCGGATGACACACGGGAAGGAGGGACGGCATGCGGCCAACTCGCGGCTAGCACAGGGTGCGATGGGCGACGCAATGGTGGCTCTGGCTTTGGCGTGCGGCTGAGACAGAGGAGGAGGAGAGGCTGGCTGGTTTTCTGGGAATTTTGAAGCTTCAAGTGCTAAAGATGAGGGGCTGGTCGACCGAAATGGAGGGGAAAGGAGGAGGGGGAACTGGCTGGGCTTGGAGGGGGCCACCAAGCCTTCAACCTCATCTTCTTGTCCCTTTCCTTGGTCCCCACCACCAGCTGGCCTCCTCAACTCAATTTCCAGCCACTTACTTCCTTCTAGAAGCCTTGAAGTAGTCCACAAGTTAGGTCCATGGGGGACATACGAATTTCACAATATTTGGCTTAAATTGGACTTTAACTCTCACTTGATTCCACTTAAATCGGCTTCTATAAATTCAACCATCGAGTCCTTGATCAAATTAGCATTTTCCTCGTCAAGTAAACCTACTTGCATCTCAATTTCACGAACAGAAACGGTCCTCGGACTTTTCTAGACAAAAACGACCCTACCTCGACTTTTTCACCAAAAATCTTGGTTTGCGGAAAAATCTTCGGAAGGCGAGGTCTTAAAATGACTTGTGACATGACGGAACTTTCAATTTCTGAAATCGGATTCAAATTCGCGGTTAATTTCAATCTGGCGTGATTTTAGCGTGACCTGGGCAACCCGTGGTCAATTTTATTAGAGCCATAATGAACCCTTTCGACACATTGACAACTTTCGGTGGTCATGAAATTCTCGAGGTTTCAAATACAGACATAAGGTACCAAAACGACAGAAAAATCAGTCTAGTGTCGATCGACGAGAATTTTGCAATTTAGTGGAATCACCCACGTTTAGCCACATATCTCCGTCGAACCGACTTATCTCTGATCTCTAGTCGATCTTACTATGTCGTAATGATCTCTGTAGATGAACACGGTCGAGTAGTCGTTTCCTAGTCGAATTCTTAAGTCTATTACATTAAAATCCATTAATGGCTTCCCTAGATTGTCTAGTTATCTCATGAGTGATTAGCTCTGATAATAACACTATAGGCGTGTCAATGAAATGCCTAATTTATTAAATTGAAAGAAGAATGAAATTTCAGGATGTCACATGCCATCTAAAACCTGAAAAGTTAAGTCCACGACGGGATAAGACAATGTCTTAACAAGTTCACCCCCTAAATTCCAACTAGAAAGAAAATATGTCCCTAGGGCTACCTAAGCACAAACATAAGTTAGAGGACTTACCTTCACCTCAAATGCTTCCTGCAAGTCAATACAATTCATGTATTCTATGATTAAGTTCAATTCAAATTAAATCATCAAATCAAATCGAGTCATTGATTAATCGATCCAATCGACTCCATGCCATCAAGACCATCTCTCGGTCAACCCATTCAATACTATCTATAGAGTCCAATCATATCAAGGACTCCTCACCCTAAGTTGAAGATAGATAGTATAGCTCGCTGAAAGCTAATAAAGTATACTACTCACTCTAAGCTGATATATCAAAACTCGTAGGCTGATATAGTATACTAATAATGCTCACCGAAGCTGTGCGATACTTAATGCTCACCAAAGCTATGTGGTACTTAATGCTCACCAAAGTTGTTCGGTACTTAATGCTCACCAAAGCTGTGCGGTACTTAAGGTATACTGCTCACTCTAAGTTGATATATCAAAATCCATGGGCTGATATAGTATACCATTCTAATCAACCAACAATTTCATAACTTTTTTGTGATATCCCAAATTTCACCGACCTTCATTAGTGTAATCAGAATCATTAGAACTTAGATTAATTTAGATTGGGCCAGAAAGTGAACCCGATGGACCGTGAAGAATGTGTGGGCTCGAGAAGTAAGTGGGCCACATGAATTTTAGAATTGGGTTTGATAAGCCGAATGGAAGAGTTGGGCTTGGGCTTAGCTTAGAGCGGGCCAAGATTTAGAATTGAATTTAGTTTGATGGACCGTGATTGTTGTAGTTTGAGCCTGTTGGGCCAAAGACGGATATTTAGGCCCGAGTGATTTTATTTTCAATTAAGTCTATAGATTATAATAATTTGATTAGTGATTGTAATGCTAAAGTAAATTTCTAATTTTAATGTTTCTTGTGATAAATTCTTTATAGACTAACACTAAATAATTAATATGTCATATAATGTTGTAACTTTGTAAAATTACAGGAGGATTGAAATCAAGTGAAATCAAAAGGGAATTAAATAAAAAACAATAGATACAAATGAATAGACTAACGATATGGATTAACTGTTAATGGATGGCAATTGACAGATGGCAAAATGGTTATGCATGGAAGCCACGACACCCCCTCCTCTCTTCGCATCACCCACAATTTTCCTATTTCCACTAAATAAAAAACAAGCAAAGGAAACATCATCTTTAGATTTGCTAATGATTAGCCTAGCCTAAGGATGAGACCATAGCCCCATTTCCCCTCTTAACTCTCGTAACCCCTCTCTCTCTCTCCAAAAATCGAAACCCATCTTCTTCTTCTTGTTCTCGTTTTTTTCTCTCGGACGAGCAGCGACAAGTGAGAGAGAGAGTTCTTGCGGGAGAGCGAACGGCGAGAGGAAGAAGGAGGCCATTCTCCTTCCGTGCTCGTGCGTGTTGCCGCCGTAGACGCCACTCATCTTCGCCGCCGTTGAGTCTCGTACGAGGTCCCTGGTCTGCCGATCAAGTTAAGGAGTGAAGCAAGTAGAAGTTCATTAATCTATGTTATGCATGCTGTGATTATTTGGTGAAGGTGCTGGTAGATTTGAGAAAATGCTGAATGGAAATTGCATGTTGGGTTTTTGAATGATTGAGATGAAGATTGAGTGCTGATCTGTGGAGGATTAAATGTGTTGTTTCTATTTTGTGTTGACTTGAGCTTGATGAGTACTGGATTGAAGTTAGAAATCATTGCATGTTGCTTTTGAGTCTTGCATGTCTCGAAAATTAGGTGAAAGTTGGCTGTTTTGATTGAGCAAAGTGAAGTGATGCTTGCCAAGTGAAGAAATGAGGTGTATGTTGTGATGAGTGAGCTTATGGATGAATATATGCTTTGAGCCGAGCTGTGGAGGTTTCCATGTTGAGAAAAACCTATTGAAATTTCTGTTAGATGCTGTGGAAGAGTCTTGAAGTGTTGTAAGATATATTGGTAGAGATACAAATGGTTTGATTGAACTCGAAATGAAGAAAACTGTATATACCGTTTCTGTTTTAGAGAAATTTTGATAGAAAGTCCTTTTAATTGTGTCGCTTTGATTTATAATGATGAAGATAAGGAAAGGAACCATTTTACATAATAGAACACCCATTAGGTTGAGTTAGACATCTAGCTATAGCCATATGAATGTAAAAACATGAAGATAGAAGTGAATCTATTGAAATCAGTACACTGTTTTGTAGAGAACAGCTTGACCTTTGATGATTCCACGAATTTTCTGTAATTTTATAGATAGAATTGGACTTTTAACCCTCAATAAAAGTTGTAGGAAACATCCTTAGGAATAACATATCAAAATTTGAGAACAAGCGGACAAGATTTAGGTGGTGAAACGAATTTTCTTTTGTAAGTACCAAATCTGAAAGTTACTGCAGAATTTTGAAAGAAACAGCAAGCTATTACCCTTTATACACAACGAATCTGACTTAGTTTTCTTCACAAAATTTCTTCCTTTAGGTCTTATATATAACATACCAAAATTTTAGAATTTTCTGAGTTCATTTAGGGGTTATTCCGAAATTTTTATTAAACTGTGCATTTTGGTTTTTAAACTGTTTTACTCCGATTTTGCTCAACTTATTCCAAAAGGTGAATGCATCTTGAGTTGTTATTGGACATGATGGATTTTGGCATATCATTCAACACCAAAGATTTCAATAAAACTCATGTGATTTCCAATGTCATAGCATTGAACATGTTTTTGGAAATTAAGATGTTAATTGTTGCCGTTGGACCCTCGGGTCAACGATGCCCCGGGAGTCGGGATGCCCAAAGGATCGAATGAGTCGATGCCTTGTGGATGTCTGGTGGCCCTAAGTGGCTGTTGGAGGTTTTTCCCCGGGAGCTTCGGGATGCCCAATTGTATGCTTGTCGGTACGTAAATCCGGAGGGTGAGACACGCTCTAGATGCCTGGTGGCCCTAAGTGGCTGAATGCCAAAGGCTTCCGCGACGCCAGGGTTGGGTGCGGAATCCCAGAAGGATGCAAACGTTGGTCCTCTGGGGGATGAAACCTTTTGAATATTAAAACTAATGATTCTACTAAGTGTGCGTGTGGTCTGGTTATGGGACTAAATTGTATGGCATGGAATGAGACGTGTCATCACAGTTTGGCCCTATGATCGGGACTTGTGTAACTGGACATGATGCATCTTGAGGATTTCGAAATTGTACTTGTCATTGCATTAAAGAATTTCATGATTTTGATGCACACGTATCCTTTGATTACCTGTTTTTGTCTATCTTGCATGGATCTAGATATTGATGGTACTGCGTGATATAGCTTAATGGATATTTTACTGCTGAGTGGTTGTACTCACCTCTTTTGGGGACTAACATTTTAGACTAGACAAGATATCTCTGTTGCCACAGCCACCAGTAGATGGATCGAGTGGTTGGATATGACCGCGAAGAGGAGGACAGCAGAGGAAGAAACTTTTGGACGCTGACATTGATCGATGGCCTTTAAGTATACAACTGTTGGACAAGATGTCAGTCATCTTTTGAAGTATAGCTGAGTATAGAAGACTACGGCATTTTGGTGTACCAACAAATGATGTCCATCTGATTTAAGTAAATAAAAGTGTTCGGCTTTTACCTATAAAAATGTTTAGTTGGTGTGCATCTTTTTCTGAATATAGGGAAGGGAGTTGTTGGATACGCTTCCGCCATATAAATTGCGTAGGGACCGATCTAAAAGATGTAAACCCCCGAGACTTAGGGACTTATCAAAATTTTATGGTATCAGAGTAATAGACTTAAGGTAAAGAGAAATGACATGATTTGTGGCGACCTTAACGGATCGGGGGCCGTCGAGGGGTGCCACATTTTTTCATACTCGATAAAAATAATCGTGTGTGGGTACACGGTCGGCCTTAGCCACAATACTATATTTTCTTTTTCAAAAACCCCACCATTTAATATGGTCCACAAAAATATTTTTGGCGTTATAAACCGACGCTCGGTGTTTCCCGATTAAAAATTGAAAATACTCAATTTTGGAATAAATTCCCAAAATTATAAATTCCACTCAATTAGCACAAAATAGTAGTCAATTAAATAAACCAATCACACCATTGCAATCAGCACGAAATTTCGGTCACCGACTATCCTGGTCTAATTTCCAGAAAATAATAAACAGTTAAATAAATACGAAAATTAATTGAATAAATACCAAAGATGCACTCTTAGACCAGAAAAGCCTAATTAAATACTGATATGGGCCCGGAAAATTTCTGACCCTATCTAGATAAATAAGAAGACCTATCTACTTGCTAATTGCACTATTCTAACCACCTAACATTCATAAACGATTCATTAAGTTGCTAATCCATTCTAACTAACCACCTAATCCAAGCTTAACCTAAACTAATCAACCCTTAAGCATAATTAACTCTATAAACAGAGTTTAATGAGTAAAATCAATGGTTTTGAAATCCGATGAGTTCACGGCGACGGCGAGGTGGAGACGAGCAACAAACTCTAAAGAGGTGACACCTTTCGAGGCCTGGAAGGGGTCCAAAGTGGGCCTCCAAGACCATGGCTTCTTGCTGGGTTCAGTTTCTGGATGGGTGGGTCGAGAGGGCTACTAGTATGCTATCTTGGGCTAGAACGGTGAGAGGTAAGTGGATGGCTGTAGCAGGGTCGGACGGCCAACGAAACGAGCAACTGCGGCGACCTGAACGACGATCACGATGGTGGAACCAACTCGGGATGGCAGGGGGTGACGGCCAGGACGCGATAAGGCCGCGGGATGGTGAGACGAACAGGTGAGGCTCGCGGGGACACAACAGGCGTGCGACGGCAGCTTACTAGTGGTCCGATGGGCTATAGAGGGCGTCCACGGTGGAGGGGGAGCTACTCATCGGCCCTCTACAACTTCTTGAGCTCTAAAGTGTCACTAATGGAGAAAGTAAGTAGTTGGAGAAGAAGAGGAAGACAGCTGCCTTGGAGGGACCCTCTTGGCTTCTACTTATCCCTTTGTCCCCTTGACCATGCCCCACCATAATTGGCAGACCACTCAGCCAATTTTTGTGCACTCAATTCCCCCTAGAACAAGTCTCATGTGGTCCAAAAGGTTGAGGACCATGGGACTTATGAATTTTGGACTCAATCTCCCAAATCCACTTCAATTCCCACTTGAATTAAATCAATTCGGCCCTCATAAATTCCACCAACATGTCGCCCATCAAATTGACATTTTTTCATGCCAATAGAACCAACTTGCATCCCAATTGCGCGATCAAAAATGGTTCCCTGAATTTTCCAGTCGAAAATGGCCTTAAATTGAATTTCCACCAAAATTCTCGGCTTGCAGAAAATCTTTGGAGGATTAGTCGACATTTCTAAAATGACTTGTGACATGACAGAACTTTCAATTTTTGAAATCGGATTCAAATTCGCGGTTGATTTCAATCTGGCGCGATTTTAGCGTGACCTAGCCAACCAGGTAGCTTTTAGAAATTTTTGGTGCAATTGACCTGTGGTCGATTCTCTTTAAGCCACAACGTACCTCTTCAACACATTGGCGACTCTTGGTGGTCGTGAAAATCTCGAGGATTCAAATACGGGCATAGGGTACCCAAAACGATAGAAAATCGGTCCGGTGCCGATTGACGAGAATTTTGCAATTAGGTGGAATTACCCACACTTTTATCACACATCTCAGTAGAGTCGACCTATCTCCAGTCTCTAATTGATTTTTAATTGTGCCGTAATAACCATTGTAGACTAGGATGGTTGAGCAGTCGATTCCTAGTCGAATTCTCAAGTCTATTGCGTTAAAATCCCTTAACGACTTCACTTGATAGGCTAGTTATCTTATGAGTGGCCATCTCAGAGAAGAGCACTATAGGCACATCGATGAAAGGCCCAACTTATCCAATTGAAAACAGAATTGAATTTTCAGGATGTCACACTCTTCCCCTGTTATAAAAATTTTGTCCTCGAAATTTAAACCTTTGTAAATATTAATAAAAAGGTGGGGTTATCGTCGTCTCATTGAGTCTTCACTTTCCCCGGTTGCTTCTTCAATCCCATGGTGTTGTCAGACCACTTTGACCAAGGGGACTATCTTGGTATACATAATCTGTTCTTTCCGATCCACAATCTGAACCGGGCTTTCCACGTACGACACTCTGTCGTCCACGTCTAATGAGACATCCTAAAAATTCACCGACCCTATTAGTGTAATCAGATTGTTAAGAGCTTGGATTATTTTTAAATCGGGCCAGAAGACAAGCCTGATGGGCCATGAGGATTGTGTTGGCTTAAGTAGTTAGCGGGCCACATGAGTTCTTGAGATGGGCTTGATTAGCCGAAGGATAGGTTATGGACTTGGGCTTGGCTTGGAGCAGGCCAAGAATCGGATTCGTTAGAATGGTAAATTAAGTTTAGTGGGCCATGATTGTCGTAGGATAAGCCCGGTGGGCCAGAGACGGGTATTTAGGCCTGAGTGTTTTTGTTTCCAATTAAGTTTATAGATTATCGTTATGAGGATTTAGTTAAGGTTTTTATAAAAAAACTTATATGTGATTGTAATGCTAATGTCGATTACTAACTTTAGCATTTCTCGCAATAAATTCTTCGTAGATTAGTGCCGAATTGTTAACATGTCATGTGAACTCATAGATTTGTATAATTACAATGGAATTGAAATTTAGTGGATTTGAAATGAAATTAAGTGCAAGGCATTAGAAACTAATAAACCGACTAATGACACGAGTTAGAAGCTAATCATTATCGAATGCTAGACGTCGGGAGCGATCGTGCATGAAGGCCACGGCATCCTCTTCTCTCTCTTCCTCTCTCTTCTCCCTCGGTTTTCTTCTTCCCCTCTAAACCAAAGCTATGAGGAAACATAATCATTAAGGTACTAATGATGACTCTCCTAGGGATTAGACCTATAGCCCTATTTCCCTCATAACTCACGCCATTTCCTCTCCCTCTGTCTCAAAAAGACAAACCGGAACTCTCTTCTTCTTCCCCCCTCTCTCTCAGTTCGAATAGAAGCAAACCAGCAGCAGCTCCGGCGACTTTGCTTCTTCTTGCACGAGTTTAGGAGCAGATTTTTGAAGGACTTTGAGTCACCAATGAAGCCAAGCAACGGTAAGGAAAAGATAAGTCTCTAAACTAGAAGTTATTTGCTATTTTGTCGAGGAAACTCGCGAAACTAGCCAAATGGTAGAGGATTAGGTGTGATGGTTCTGTTTTGTGTTGAAATGAGCTAGATGAACTCTAGATTGAAGCCGTGAGTCCTTGCTTGTCATATTAGAGCCTTGCATGTTTCAAAAGTTGAGTGTGTGTAAGCTGAGTTGGTCGAGTAAGATGGAAAGGTGGCTGTCGAGTGAGGAAAAGTGCTGCATGTCGCTATAGATGAGTCAAGGTACGAGTATTTGCTTTGGATCAAGTTGTGGACGGTTGTAGGTAAGTGAAGACCTTTTGTGGTTACCCTTAGATGCTGTTGGAGAAGTGTCGGAATACTAAAAGAGGAATTTGTAGAGAAATTAAATGGTTTAGTTGAGCTGAAGATGAAGAAAACGGTGCAAAGCATTCTGTTCTAGAGAAACAAAGATAGAAAAACCTTTTGTTATGTGTCGCCTTGAATTTTAATGATGTAGTTAAAGAAAATAACAAGTTACTTAAGAGAACACTAACTAAATCAGGTTTCTACCTCTAGTTATAGTGAGATTCATGCGAAAATGTATTGACAAGAGCAATTCTCTTTGAAACACTAAGCTGTTCTGCAGAAGACAGCAAAACCTTCGATAGTTCTACAAATGTTCTGTAATTTCTAGAAAGAATTGGACCTTGAACCCTTCATGGAAGTTGTAGAACACATCTCTAGGAATAACATATCAAAATGTGAGAACAAACAGACAATATTCGAGTAGTGAAACAATCTTTCTTTTGTAGGTACTAAGTCTAGAAGTTGCTGCAGAATTTTAGGAAAGCAGACAGCAAAATTACTGCTCTTAATACATTGAGATATAGACTTAGGTTTCTTCACAGAAAAATGTTAATCTATGTCTCTTCTATAACATACTAAAATTTCGTAACATTATGATAAGAATAGATGTACTTTCTGTGTCTATGTTTGAGACTGCCCATAATTGCTCATATACTGCCTTGATCCGAGAATGTGCATTAGTTGTTGTGTCTTTTGTACTTGACTTTCATGACATATATATGGAATTAATGATCTCATGATAGTGGTTAGTTCGTGCATGAGCATGTCTCTTCCGTCATTTGAAGTGAAGTCATTGTATAGTTACCAAGAGTGATATGTGCATGCAATGATTGTGATGCGTTGCGCTTGATTATGGGGTAAAACTGTTAGGCATGGTATGAGACGTGCCAAAACGGGTTTTACTTTATAATCATGACCCGTGTAGATGTTTGGTGCACGAGAGTTATGTATTGTGATTTTGATTATGCTTGAGGAAATTGTGTGTTCCTGAGGTCTTGTGCATGTTGTGATGACATTAATCAAAGGTGTGATGTGTGAAATGTGTGCTTGAGATGAGTAAGAGATTTCCATCGGTACTGAGATTCCGTTGATGCCCCAAGGAGTGGGATGCCCATGCTGTGTGTTCTTGGATGCCTCGGTTGAGTGAGACATCGGGATGCCTCGAAGTGAGATGCCCTTGTAGGTGATCAAGGATGCCTCGGTTGTGGGATACTAAGATGCGTCGGAGTTAGATGCCCCATGCTGTGTGTTCTTGGGATGCCTCAGTTGTGGGATACTAAGATGCGTCGGAGTGAGATGCCCCATGCCGTGTGTTCTTGGGATGCCTCGGTTGTGGGATACTGAGATGCCTCGGAGTGAGATGCCATTGATAAAAAATTGTGGAAGTCCGGATGTGGGATTCCGGAAGTGACTCGATCGGACCGGCGACATTCCGGTGGGTAAACTGATCGAGGGTGGACTTGATATTCACATTATAATATAAATTCCACTTGGCGTGTGAGTTCATCTGCTGTTGTTACATTTCATCTTGGTATAGATTTAGAACATGAGGTATACATATGCATTTGGCATGTTTGGTATGGAGTGAATCATTCATGAGATGTCTCAAGTATTCATTTAACTATACCTATGACAATCCTATCTTAGTATTTTAAGCTGTTTGGTTATGCTTCTCTTGTCTACTTTGGTAGCTGTGGATTGTCTAGGTTAGAGTCTTATTATTTCTTTACTGGGCATTGCTCATTCCTTATTTTTTTTTTCAGATCGTTAGTATGGACGTGCCACTGATAGCTCATTACAGGGTGATTGTGCGTATAGATGCATCTTTCCATGATGTGTATGATCCTGATGTCGATATGACTTTTTCGAAGTATGAGGCTATGCTGTGGATGGATGACGGCAGGGTAGATTTGATCCCAATGAGGTTTGTTGTGTGGTTCATAAACCACAAAGGGGAGATGTTTGGCCCCCTTCCTTTTGGTGCTGGAGAACCTAGAGTTGGGACGGATGGCGCTTAAGCACCTAGATCGTGTAGAAGCTGGAGGAGACGTCTTTTGTTTTTTTTTTTTTATGGATGTGGGCTAGAGTAACATAGTGGAGTTAGGAACCCCCTCACCCTTTTCCCTGGCTTTTTACTTTCACCGTTGCTTTTGAACTTGTAAGTATGCTGTGTATAGGTGGAAAAACTTGTAAGTAATCCAGGTTGATTTTTGTAAGCCCGAATGATCTTAACATGAAAGAAATGAAGCTTCTCATGATCTTTACATATGATCTTAGTTGGATTGTCTATTATGAATTGGCAGGACTATTACAGGGTAACCTTGCAGGATAAAGTTTAGATCTAAAAAATATCCATGTTATACATGCTAACCTTTAAAGGTGAACGCTAGTCAGACATCTTTGGAATCAATAAGTCGAGTAAGATGATAATCCATGTAATTTCCACTTGCGCTTAGTATGTGACGCTCTTAGGATGTCACATCTAATTCTTCAAGATTTTGCACGTGGGTTGGATCAGGCTCATACGTCCTCATCATTAACATGTGAAAGACGTCATGTACTTGCGCCAACCTTGGCGACAATGCAAGACGATACACTAGGATCCCAATTCTTTACAGAATCTCATAGGGACCTACATACCTCGGACTCAGCTCTCCCTTCTTGCTGAAGCGCAAAGTACCTCTCATTGGTGACACCTTCAGAAAGGTGCAATCACCAATTTGGAACTCCAAAGGCCTTTGACGCTTAACAATATAACTTTTCTGGTGGCTCTGAGCAGTCTTTTAATCTGGCACTGATAATCGTAACTGTATCCACTGATTGTTGGACTAACTTTGGACCTGATCTTCCGTTTCCTCGATTTCATCCCAATAATCTAAAGTTCTGCATGCTCTGCCATACGATGCTTCAAAAGGAACCACTTGACTGTTCTATTGAAATTGGGAACCTCAAGTCTAGATCTAATGGAATCGTCACCGGCACTCCATACAGAGGAACTATCTAACGCACATACACTTTTGCATGCTTGTTCAAATCAAGATCCTTCCGTACAGCAATAAAGTGGGCCGATTTTGTCCATCTGTCGACCACTACCCCAAATGAAATCATTACTCCCCCTGGCTCCTTGATAAGCCTGTCACAAGGTCCATTGTGACATGTTCCCATTTCCACTTGGAAAACTTGAGAGGTTTGCAGAAGTCCTGCTTGGCTTACAGCACTGCGCCTTCATTTGTTGACACGTCAGATATTTAACGACAAGCTTGGCGATGTCCGCCTTCATACTAGACCATCAGTAGTGTTGACGCAAATTCTAATACACCTTCGTACTGTTAGGATGAATGCTGTAACTGCTACGATGAGTTTTCGATAAGATCTCCTAGTGTCAGGTACACACAATCATCCTCGGAACCTTAGTGTTCTGTCTTCAGAAATCTGAAAATTACCCTTTTTCTTTTCGATATCCTCTTACGGGATTTTTTTTGAATCTTTTGATCTGTCAATTGAAATGTCTTGATTCTAAAATGGACTTCCGATTCAATTCTAAGGGTGGCTATAAGATTTGAAAGGTGGCCTACCTCAAATTTGAAAACTGAATCTTAAGCTTTCTCGAGCAAAACCCATTCCTTGACCATCATCTATGTGACCGAAGACTTCCGACTCGAAGCGTTTGTGACCCTATTCGCTTTCCCAGGGTGATACAAGATATCACAATCATGGTCCTTCAAAGTTCCATCTAGCGACATTGTCTCATATTCAACTTCTTCTGAGAAAATAGATACTTGAGACTTTGATGGTCAGTGAGATCTGGAATCTTTCTCCACACAAGTAATGTCTCGAAATATTTAGAGCGAATATAATTGCTGCGGGTTCCAAGTCATGCGTTGGGTAATTCAACTCGTGGGGTCTCAACTGACGGGACGCGTTTGCAACACTCTACCATGTTGCATCAGCACGCAACCAAGTCCTCTAAACGACACGTCACTATAGATCTCGTCACCTTCAGGATCAGAAGGAATGGTTAGCACAGGTGCGGCAGTTAGCTCTTGCTTAAGCTCTTGGAAACTACGCTCGCACTTGTCTGTCCACACAAACTTTTCTTCTTTCTTCAGGAGTCGAGTCAACGGCAATGCTAAGGCTGAAAATCCTTCCATGAACCATATGTAGTATTCGGCTAAACCCAAAAAGCTTCTGATCTATGTCATAGAGGTCGGTCTTGGCCAGTTGATCACTGCTTTAATCTTGGACGGGTCCATAGAGATTCCTTCACCTGAAATCACATGGCCTAGGAACGCAACACGAGTCAACCAAAACTCGCACTTGCTTAACTTAGCATACTATCCATGAATTCTCAAGTCTGAAGACCATTTTCAGATGACTCTCATGCTCCTCAGCACTCCTCGAATATACCAGAATATCATCGATGAACACGATCACGAAATGATCTAGGTATTCTTTAAATACTCGGTTCATAAAATCCATGAAAGCAGCTGGAGCATTCATCAGACCAAATGGCATTACAGTACTCTCTTAATGGTCATATCTGGTACGAAACGCTGATTTTAGTATGTCCTCTTTTATGATCCTCAGCTGATGATGCCCTGTCCCCAAGTTTATCTGTGAAAATATCTATGCTCCTTGTAGCTGATCAAACACGTCGTCGATCCTCAGAAGTTCATACTTATTCTCGATCGCCATTTGATTGAGTTGACGATAGTTGTTGCACATGCAGGCGCTACAAACCATATTTCTTTTTCACAAATAGAACTAGTGTTCCCCAAGGTTTTGCATTGGGACGTATGAATCCCTTATCCAGTAATTATTGTGACGTCCCAGGAGCATCACGTACTAAGCGCAAGTGGAAATTATGTGGATTATCATCTTACAGGACTTATTGATTACAAAGATGTCTTACTAGCATCCACCTTTGAAGGTTAGCATGTATAACATGGATAATTTAAGGTGTAAACTTTATACAACAAGGTTATCCTACTATAGTCTTGTCAACTAACATTAGATAATCCAACCAGAATCATATGTAAAGATCATGAGAAGCTTCATTTATTTCCTGTTGAAAACATTCGGGCTTACAAAAATCAACCTGGACTACTTACAAGTTTTTCACCTATTTACAACATACTTACAAGTTCAAAAGTAAAGGTGTAAGTAAATAGCCAAGGAAAAGGGTGAGGGGGGTTTCCAAACTCCACTATCCCGCACAGTCCATGACCATCAAAAAACAAAAGACGTCTCCTCCAGCTTCTACACGATCATGGGCGCTTAACCGCCATTCGTCCCAGCTCCAGGTCCTCCAGCATCGAAAGGAAGGGGGCCAAACATCTCCCCTTCGCGGTTTATGAACCACGCGACAAACCTCATCGGGATCATATCCGCTCTACCGTTGTCCATCCACAGCATAGCCTCATACTTTGAAAAAGTCATCTCGACATCAGGATCATACACGCCACGAAAAGAAACCTCAACACGTGCTATCACCCCTTAACGAGCTATCGGTGGCACGTCCATACTAATGATCTGAAAAAAATAAGGAATGAGCAATGCCTAGTAAAGAGATAATAAGACTCTAACCTAGACAATCCACAGTTGCCAAGAAGACAAGAGAAGCATAACCAAATAGCTTAAGATACTAAGACAGGGTTGTCACAGGTATGGTTAATTGAATACTGGGACATCACAGAAATGATCACACCATACTACAATGTCAAATGCATATGTATACCTCATGCTCTATATTTGTGCCAAGATGTAATGCAACAACAGCGGATGAACTCACACGTCAAGTCGAATTTATATTATAGTGTGAATATCAAGTCCGCCCTTGATCAGTTTACCCACCGGAACACAGCTGGCCTGATCGAGTCACTTCCGGAATCCCACATTCGGACTTCCACAATATTTCTATCATGGGCTTCTCACTCTGAGGCATCCCAGTATCACACAACCAGGGCATCCCAAGATCACTTAGCATGGGGCATCTCACTCCGAGGCATCCTGGCGTCATGTTCAACCGAGACATCCAAGAACACATAGCATGGGCATCCCACTCCCCGGGGCATCATTGGCATCTCAGTACCGATGGAAATCTCTTACTCATTCAAGCGCACATTTCACACATCACACCTTTGATTAATGTCATCACAGCATGCACAAGACCTCAAGAGCATACAATTCACTCAAGCCTATCAGTAATCTGAACACATAGCTATCGTCCGCCAAACATCACACAGGTCTTGATTATAAAGTAAAACTATTTTGGCACGTCCCATACCATGCCTAACAGTTTTACCCCATAATCAAGCGCAATGCATCACAATCATTGCATGCGCATATCACTCTTGGTAACTATACAATGACTTAACTTCAAATGATGGAAGAGACATGCTCATGCACGAACTAACCACTATCACGAAATCATTAACTCCATATATGTCATGAAAGTCAAGTACAAAAGACACAACAACTAATGCACATTCTCGGATCAAGGCAGTATATGAGCAATTATGGGCAGTCTCAAACATAGACACAGAAAGTACATCTATTCTTATCAGAATGTTACGAAATTTTAGTATGTTATAGAAGAGACATAGATTAACATTTTCTGTGAAGAAACCTAAGTCTATATCTTGATGTATTAAGAGCAGTAATTTTGCTGTCTTCTTTCTTAGAATTCTGCAGCAACTTCCAGATTTAGTACCTACAGGAGGAAGATCATTTCACTACCCGAAACTTGTCTATTCATTCTAAAATTTTGATATGGTATTCCTAAAGATGTGTCCTACAACTTTCATGAAGGGTTTAAGGTCTAATTATTTCTAGAAAATTACAGACAATGCGTAGAATCATCAAAGGTAATGCTGTCTTCTGCAGAACAGCTTACTATTTCAAAGAGAATTGCTCTTGCCAATACATTTTCGCATAAACCTCACTATAACTAGAGATAGAAACCTAATTTAGTTAGTATACTCTTAAGTGACTTGTTCTTTTCTTTAACTACATCATTAAAATTCAATACAACACAGAACAAAAAGGTTTTTCTGTCTCTGTTTCTCTAGAACAGAATGCTTTGCACCGTTTTTCTTCATCTTCAGCTCAACTAAACCATTAATTTCTCTACAAATCCCTCTTTTAGTATTCTGACACTTCTCCACAGCATCTAAGGGTAACCACAATAGGTCTTCACTTACCTACAACCATCCACAGCTCGATCCAAGGCAAATACTCGCACCTTGACTCATCTACAGCAACATGCAGCATTTTTCCTCACTCGACAGCCACCTCTCCACCTTACTCGATCAACTCAGCCTACATACACTCAAATTTTGAAACATGCAAGGCTCTAACACGACATGCAAGGACTCACAGCTTCAATCTAGAGTTCAACTAGCTTATTTCAACACAAAACCAAACCATCACACGTAATCCTCCACCATTCGGCTAGTTCCGCGAGTTCCCTCGACTAAACAGCCGATAACTTCTAGTTTAGAGACTTATCTTTTCCTTACTGTTGCTTAGCTTCGTTGGTGACTCAAAGTTCTTCAAGAATCAGCTCCTAAACTCACACAAGAAGAAGCAAAGTCGCCAAAGCTGCTGCTGGTTTGCTTCCGTTCGAACCGAGAGAGAGAGGGGAAGAAGAAGAGAGTTTCGTTGGTCTTAGAGAGAGAGAAAGGAAGTGGCGTGAGTTATGAGGGGTAATAGAGCTATAAGTCTAATCCCTAGGTGAGTAGCTTAATCATTAGCAAATCTAATGATTGTGTTCCCTTCAACTGTTTCGGTTTTGGGGAAAAGAAAACTGTGGGAGAAGAGAGAGAGAAAGGAGAAGAGAGGAGGGGGGTCGTGGCCTTCATGCACGATTCCTTCCCGACGTTTGGCGTTCGATACCGATTAGTTTCTAATCCGTATCATTAGTCGATTTATTAGTTTCTAATGCCTTTCACTTAATTTCATTTTGAATCCACTAAATTTCAATATCCTTGTACTTATACAAATCTATGAATTTACATGAGATATTAACAACTCGGCGTTAATCTACGAAGAATTTATCGTGAGAAATGCTAAAGTTAGAAATCGACATTAGTATTAAAATTACTTATAAGTCTTTAATAAATTCCTTAACTAAATCCTCATAATGATAATCTATAAACTTAATCGAAAACGAAAACACTCGGGCCTAAATACTCGTCTCTAGCCCACCAGGCTTATCCTACGACAATCACAACCCACTAAACTTAATTTATCATTCTAACGAATCCAATTCTTGGCCCGCTCTAAGCCAACCCCAAGTTCATAACCTATTTTTCGATTGATCAAGCCCACCTCGATAACTTGTGTGGCCAGCTAACTTCTCAAGCCCACACAATCCTCATGGTCCATCAGGTTTGCTTTCTGGCCTAATTTAAAATAATCCAAGCCCTTAACAATCCAATTACACTAATAAGGTCAGTGAATTTGTGGGATGTCACAATTCTCGTATCTGCCCTTCAATTCTTTCAATTTAGACAACGACATACGGTAAAGAGCCCTAAAGACTGGTTCTATCCCGAGCACTAGTTCAATCACAAATTCTATTTCTCTCTCTGGCGGCAGCCCTGGTAATTCATTTGGAAGCATCTCAGAAAGCTTTCCTACCACGATTGTAATTTCCATATTTGTTTCTTCAACTAACACATTCGCTATGGTTGCCAAGTAATTTTTGCAACCTACATCCAGAACCAAGTTGTCCTCAATGACGAAATAACAAGGATCAAAAGTCCTTTCCGACTCTTAGTAATTCATAACTTCATATGCTAACTGATTAAACTAGAATACTTCACGACAACAATTAATCATAACAAGAGGCTCTTTGAGCTAACCCTTTTCATATATAACATCAAAGTCGTACATAAAAAAACTAGTTGAGTACACTATAGTCAGTGATTTCTCCTTCTACTACTTTATTACAACAACTGAAAGTCTACAACCTTCGCTCAAAATCCCGCTGTGCTACTTTGATCAAGTCACCTCAGAAACATTCTCCCTTTGATTGATGCATGATCGGTCCATTCATGCTCTTCTCATGCTCCTAGTAGTGTCCTACTACGGCAGCAGTGCTTGTCCTCCTCTAGACCTACGCGAACAGTTCCTTGCCAAATGGCCAGGCTAATCACATTCAAAGCATGTCCTAGTCATACCGGGAGACGGGGTTGGTCCATGATTCATTCTACAAACTTGGCACTTGTTTGATGAGTCCTCTGCCTCCTGTCGGTTCATGGCATGCATCATTCCTTGCACTAGAGGCCTGTTCCAAGTACCCCACTGGATGTCCTGTAGTGTATTCCCTTTGTTTTGTTCTACCGGCAGCGATGGCAGTAGTAGCTGTGGTCTCACTTGCTTACGAAGACAGTCTTTGATCAGGTGGTTGTGCTCGTGACACTTGTAACAAGTCCTTTCCTTTTGGCAACATGGGGCCGATCCCTGTCTTTTCCTACCGACATGACACACGACCTTCAAGTTGGGCATTGGCTTTCCAATCGTACTCTTCTGGTTGAGTGAAATAGGATACCCTTCTTCTGACATCTACCTTTTTCCCGTTTGACTATCATCTCTGCTGGAATTGGATCCTAACTTAGGTGCAGTAGCTTGCTCCCCTATCACTACTCCAAGTTGGGCCTCAACAGGGGCGGCATCAACAGTGGTTACGACATTGGCAGCAGTAGTGACGGCGGCAATAGTGGCGACTCGATCTTGTGCTTGCTAGCCTAACAAATTCCCAAGGGTCACTAGCGCCTGAACGATCCCGTCGAACCTAGGATCGCTTGGTGCTGCTACATTGGTACCGGCCTGCGGTGATACTCTCTCACTCGCGCTAGCCTGAGCCGGTGCTCTACCTCGACCACAACCTCCTCGGGCACCAACCCATGTCAACGTTCTACTCCGAGCAATAGGTTTGATGGTACGCCTTCTAGGAGTCCTCTGCTCCTAATCGCTCATTCTGCAAATTCTTTAAAGAAGCCTACTTTCTAATTCTAGATAGAATTAGAAGCAGAGTGATCGCAAACAAAGAATCTACCAACCAACTATCACAGACATGCAACATCAAGAAATAAAGGCCCTTTCTACTAACTATCCCATAAACTTATCGCACCTTTATCACTCCAGCCACTAACCTGCTCTGATACCACTAAACGGGGATGTCACGCTCCGATCCTCTGAGCGCGTGTCCATCCCTCAGTGGTCGATTAAATAGCGACGTCCCAGGACGCATCGCCGACCTATTCATTTTGATGCACATGTGGAAGCAAATAATTACTCCTAAGTCAACACGAAGATGGAATAGAAAAGTAGGGCCACAACTTTCAAAAACCATAAAACACCTTTATACATGTTAAACCTAGTCATATACAATACTAGCCGTTATGTACAAGATCTACAAAAAGTGGAGGGCTACAGATCTTCTAAACAAGTTGTCCTATGACCAGCTAGTCTGACTAGTTCGCTGATTCGTCAGTCTCCGCAGGGTCAGGATGAGATGGTGGGTTTTCCACTGCGCCATCAGGAGGGTAAACTGGATCCTCATCTAGGGCAGCATCAATCACCATGGGGATATCAAAAGTCCTAAGGAGACCTAGCCTGACACCATTGGGAGCGTAGCAGAACCATGCTCTGAATCGATGGGGTGTCTCATGATGTGGAACCTCTTCGATCCAGACAGTGGTTACAACTAGCTTATAGACCCAAAAACTTCCGGGGTCGGGGTAACTAGAAACCCGCTCGGTAACCCTCATGAGACGACCATGACGTTCTAGGTGATTCGCCATCTAAAACCTGAAAACGTAAGCCCACAATGGGGTGAGACAATGTCTCAGCAAGTTCACCTCCCTAAACTTCAACTAAGAAGGAAATATGCCCCTAGGGCTACCTAAGCACAAACATAAGTCAGAGAACTTACCTTTGCCTCAGATCCTTCCTAGAAGTCAATACAATTCATGTATTCTATGAATCACTTAATTCAAATTAAATCATCAAATCAAATCGAGTCATTGATCAATCGATCTAATCGACTCCATGCCATCAAGACCATCTCTCGGTCAACCCATTTAATATTGTCTATAAAGTCTGATCATATCAAGAACTGTTCCCCCTAAGCTAAAGATAGATAGTATAGCTCGCCAAAAGCTGATAAAGTATATTGCTCACTCTAAGTTGATATGTCAAAGCCCGTAAGCTAATATAGTATACTAATAATTCTCACCGAAGCTGTGCGATACTTAATGCTCACTAAAGTTGTGCGGTACTTAATGCTCACTAAAACTATGTGGTACATAATGCTCACCAAAGCTGTGCGGTACTTAATGCTCACAAAAGCTGTGCGATACTTAAGGTATACTGCTCACTCTAAGCTGATATATCAAAGCACCTCGCAGGCTGATATGGTATACCATTCTAATCAATCAACAATTTCATCACTTTTTTCATACCCGATAAAAATAATCGTGCGTGGGTACATGGTCGGTCTTAGCTAAAATATAATATTTTTTTTCAAAACCCTACTATTTAATATGGTCCACAAAATATTTATGGCATTATAAACCGACGCCTGGTGTTTCATGATTAAAAACTGAAAATACTCAATTTTGGAATAAATCCACAAAATTATAAATTCCACTCAATTAGCACAAAATAGCAGTCAATTAAATAAACCAATCACACTATTGTAATCAGCACGAAATTTTGGTCACCAGCTATCTTGGTCTAATTTCCGAAATTTAATAAATAATTAAATAAATATCAAAATTAATTGAATAAATACCAATAAATAGCAAAAATGCACACTTAGGCCGAAAAAGCCTAATTAAATACTGGTACGGGCCTGGAAAATTTCCGACCAAATCTAGATAAATAATACGACCTATCTACTTGCTAATTGTACTATTCTAACCACCTAACATCCATAAACAATTAACTAAATTGCTAATCCATTAAACTAACCACCTAATCAAAGCTTAACCTAAATTAATTAACCCTTAAGCATAATTAACTCCATAAGCAAATTTTAGTGAGTAAACTCACTGGTTTTGAAATCCGATGAGTTCATGGCGACGGCGAGGTGGAGATGGGCAACAAACTTTGAAGCAGCGACACCTTTCGAGGCCCAGAAGGGGTTGAAAGTGGGCCTCGAAGCCCACGGCTTCTTGTTGGGTTCGGTTTCTGGATGGGTGGGTCGAGAGGGCTACTAGGATGGCTAGAACGGTGAGAGGTGAGCAGATGGCTGTAGCGGGGTCGAGCGGCCAATGGCGGGCGACGGCGGCGACTTGAATGACGATCACTTTAGCGAAACCAACTCGGGATGGTTGGGGGGCAACAACCAAGACACGACAAGTCCGTGGGGGCGGTGAGACGAATACGTGAGGCTCGTGAGGGCAGGACAGGCACGCGATGGCGGCTTGCAGGCGGTCCGACGGGCGACAAGGGGCATCGATGGTGGAGGGGGAGCTGCTAGTTGGTCCTCTGCAACTTCTTGAGCTCTAAAGTGTCACTAATGGAGAAAGCAGGTAGCTGGAGAAGAAGAGGAAGACAGCTACCTTGGAGGGACCCTCTTAGCTTTTACTTATCCCTTTGTCCCCTTGACCTTGCCCCACCACAATTGGCAGACCACTTAGCCAATTTTTGTGCACTCCATTCCACCTAGAACAATTCTCATGTGGTCCAAAAGGTTGAGGACCATGGGACCTACAAATTTTGGACTTAATCTCCCTAAATCCATTTCAATTCCCACTTGAATGAAATCAATTCGGCCCTCATAAATTCCACCAATGTGTCTTCGATCAAATTGACATTTTTCCACGCCAATAGAACCAACTTGCATCCCAATTACACGATAAAAAACGGTTCCCTGAATTTTCCGGTCGAAACGGTCCAAAATTGAATTTCCACCAAAATTCTCGGTTTGTAGAAAAATCTTTGGAGGATGAGTCGACGTTCCTTAAATGACTTGTGACATGACAGAACTTTCAATTTCTGAAATCGGATTCAAATTCACGGTTAATTTTAATCTGTCACGATTTTAGCGTGATTTAGCCTACCAGGTAGCTTTAAGAAATTTTTGGTGCAATTGACCCGTGATTGATTTTCTTCGAGCCACGATGTACCTCTTCGACACATTGGCAACTCTCGGTGGTCGTGAAAATCTCAAGATTTCTAATACGGGCATGGGATACCCAAAACAACAGAAAATCGGTCTAGGGTCGATCGATGAGAATTTTACAATTAGGTGGAATCACCACACTTTGATCACACATCTCAGTAGAATCGACCTAGCTCCGTGCCTAGATTTCAAAAAGTTAATAAAAAGTCAATAAAAATAAAAAGTAAACTTTGCAATTTCCTTCCAACGATGTGGTGAAAGAGTTCGTCTTCGTCGGCCACCGTGCAAGGACCACCGCCACAATAGCCTATCACTCCTAACCACCATGCAATCATCATCCTCTCCAACCAATGCCAATCGTCATTGATGTCTAGCCAATTGTCATTCGATGATTGTCGAACCAAATAAGCTATCAACACTGAATGACAAAATTTCATATATTGACTAAAAAAGTCATATTTGACGAAGAAGAAGAAGAAAAACCAAAATGGATGAAGTTTTGAACGTTCATATGTTGGTCCGAAATGGTGGTCACCTAGTTTTCCCATGGTGCTTTGATGTCCGATCTTGTCTTCTACTCAGATTTGAGATTTTTTGCTGACAATCGGAAGATATCAAAGGAGAAGGTGGAGGATGAGGAGCTGTGGAAGAAATGGTGATCACTCAAGATGGTGCTAGTTTCAAGCCATTCGAGATTATGTCAACAAGATGCTGCCTTAGATTTGGAAAGTTTTACCTTAGTAAGTGTGATATCCCAAATTTTCAATCTTGCTTTCTACTGAATAAATTGGGCATTTCATTGACGCGCCTATAGAGCTGTTCTCAGAGCTGATCACTCTCAAGATAACTAGACTATCTGGGGAAGTTATTAAGGATTTTAAGGCAAATAGACTTGAGAACTCGATCAGGAATCGGCTTCTTGACCGTGTTTATCTTTAGAGGCCATTACGGCACAGTTAAAAATCGAATTAAGATCAGAGATAGGTTAGTTTGACTGAGATGTGTGGCTGATCGTGGGTGACTCCACTAAATTGGAATATTCTTGTTGACTGACACTAATTTGATTTTACTGTCGTTTTGGTACCCTGTGACCGTAATTGAATCCTTGAGATTTTCATGACAATCAAGAGTAGCCATTGAGTCGAGTGGGTTCATAGTGGTTCACCGAAAATCGACCACTGGTTAATTGCCTTAAAAAATTCTGAAAACAACATGATAGTTTAGGTCACGCTGAAAACGCGCCGAATGAAAATTAACCGTCAATTCAAGTCTGATTTCAGAAATTGAAGATTCTGTCATGTCATAATAAATTTTAGGAGTGTCGACTCAGTCTTAGAAGATTTTTTTGACAACCGAGACTTTTTGGGAAAAAGTCGTTGTCGAGTCGCTTTTGTGCAGAAAAAGTCGGTTATTGTTTTTTATGGTAAATTTGAGAAGCATGACAGACGCACGAGTGAGGAAAATGGTCGAGATGGTTGATGGATGACCGAATGATTTTATGGAGGCCAATTGAGATGGATTTGAAGTGGAACAAGTGGCCAATTGAAGCTAATTCTTGCAAAAATTCGTCACATCCCCACACCCTCGCAAGAATGGACCACTTGAGAGGTTATGAGGGACATTTTGATGGCCTAATGAAGGCAAAGTGTTTATACATGGCCTAGATTGATTCTTGGAAGATATTTTGCAAAATATCAAGTCAAGGCCCCCACCTCTTCCTCATCTCTATCTCCCTGCTCTCTCTCACCCCTCGTCCACATCGATCTTCTCTCCCTTATTTCGTGCGACGCCACAGTTGAAGAAAATCGAGCAGTTTACTGAAGCAAACCCTGGCCGCAGCTCCATCTTTTCTTCCAGCTTCGCTGCCTTCGTCCGCGTGGCCTTCGGCAGCGATAACGTCCGCGGCTTCACCCCTGCTGCCCCCACACGTCCAGGTCAACCGAAGCTGCTCCTTGCTATTTGTTGACCCTGTCGGCCACTGGCACCATTCAACTCCAGCGTCATCCAAGCCTCCACGCGTCTACTAGCCCGTCTCCTTCGATCAAGCTTCTTCATTCCAGCTGCGAGGAGTTGAAGCCACCGAACAGCTGCCACTTCTCTCTCTCCGCTCAACCCACGCCTCACGAAGCAGAACCCCACGCGTCCGAAGCTGCCCCATTTTCAATTCTCTCTTGCCACACGACGCCATCTCCTTTCATGCTGCTTCGGTCTGCAGCATGCAACCCAGCGAAGGCCAGGCCCACGGATCCTCTTCCATTTCCCATCGTAGCCCATATTCGGGCCTTTTTGGTGCAGCCCACCGAATAGCCCAGCTTTTAGCTTGTAATTTGCTCAGCCCATCTCTGCAGCAACTCCATTGAGCCCAATTCAGCAAGTTCGGCCCAAGTCTAGCCCGCGAAGAAGGCCCAATTGCAGCCGAGCCCAAGCCCAAGAGAGAGCCCAGTCCAGTGCAAGAACAAATCTCAGTTGAGCTGAGATTTGTTGCGCCAAGTTTAGGCCCGGTCCAAGCCCGTGGGTGTCGTCGCGAGCCCAAGTTTGGCCGCCGTCGCGTCGTCGTCACGATGATCTAATCTTCGCAAATCAAGTGAGTTTTACTCACTAATGCTTTCTTAGTTTGCTAATTATGCTTAAGGGTTGGTTAGATTTAATTAACTGCAATTAGGTGGTTAGATTAGTTTAGAACAATTACATTAGTGACTTAATGATGCATGTTAGGTGGTTAGACATAGTTATTAGCAAGTAGAGAGCTACTAATATTTATTGAATGCATCTCGGGATTTTTCCCGACCTGTTTCGGGCTTCAATCCGGCATTACGGGCCTAAATTGGATTTTTAGTATTTAGTTGTTAAAGTTCGAAATTAATTTAATTATTTATGTATTTTTCCGAAAATTAGGCATGGATAGTCGACGACCGGAATTTTATGCTGATTATCGTGGTGCAATCCGTTTATTTAATTGAGCTCTATTTCATGCTGAGCTGAATTATTTGTAAAAATGAGAATTATTCTTTAATTGGATAATCATTGGTTATTAATTGAAAAATAACCGAGCGTCGGTTGACAGCGCCAAAATTGTTTTGGTGGAGTGCAAACAATTGTGGGATTTATAGAAAGGAAATCATCATATTTTGGCTAAAGCCGACCGTGTACCCACACACGACATTTTATCGGAAGGGATAAAAATGGTTATTTGATTGTTTACTTGGAATGGCATATATACCGGCTCGATGACTCTACGGAGCATCTTGAGACAGAACGGTATGATCTACCGGCTCGGTGAATTTACAGGTTATCTTGAGACAGTATGGTATGATATATTGGCTCGATAATTCTACAGATCATCTTGAGACAGTACGGTATGATAAATTGTGTGTATACTGGCTCGGTGACTCTATATGTCATCTTGAGACGGTATGGTATGATCTACCTGCTCGGTGACTCTATAGATTATCTTGAGACAGTACGATATGACATATCGGCTTGGTAATTCTATAGGTCATCTTGAGACAGTACGGTATGATTTGACAACTCGATGACTCTATATGTCATCTAGAGATAGAATAATATACTATCTATATATCACCAAGGGTGAGTAGTCTTGGATGTTAATCAGACTTATAGACGGTATGGAATGGGTCAACCAAGAAATGGTCGTGATGACATGTAATCGACTAGGTCGATTGATCGAGATATCGATCTGTGATGCGATTGCTTGGGTGCCTATTGAACTGTGCTAATATGCAGGTGGAATCTGAGGCCAAGGTAAGTCCGTTGACCCATGCGTGTATAAGCAACCCGGATAGCGTATTGGTTTACTAATCGGGTCTTAGGGGGTATAACTTGCTGAGACGTAGTCTCATCCTGGTTGTGGGATAACGTTTCAAGACCCTGATGAAGATCCTGAGGAGAAAGAACCCGAAGAGGAGTACCTAGAGGAGAACCCCGATGATGATCCCGAGTACGATCCGGATGAGGACTGAGATCCCACCCTCTTTTGTGAACCTGGTTTATAGGTGGTTGAGTGTGAGACTAGACCTTTATTAATAGTATGGTAAAATACTTTGAGGTATAGTTGTATAAATGTTTGGTTGTGAATTTCAATATGAAAAATATGGCCCTACTTTTCTATCACATTGCTTTATTTTATGGGGATTACAATTGCTTCCGCATGTGCATATTAAAATGAAAAGGGTCGGCGATACGTCCTGGGATATCGTTTTTAAAATCGACCAAAGATGAAGGATGGGCATGTGACCGAGGATCGGGGCGTGACATCCCATTTAAGTGGTATTGGAGCGAAGTTCAAAATTGGAGTGATAAGGAGTGATGGTTCATGGGATAGTAGTAAGATGACCTTTACATTCATGCTGGTGCATGTCTATGATAGCTGATTGGTAGAACTGTTTGTCGTGTGTGAATTGCTTATCTTCTAATCAAGTGTGGATTCGGAAGGCAGGTGTCAGTAAATGACTGAACCATGAGTGAGTTGGAGCTGAGAACTCCTAGTAAGAGGACAATGTCCTCTGTGACTCGAGGTAAAGCACCGACAAAGGTCGGTACCCGAGATGGTTGTGGCAGAGTGTTGACTTTGGCTAGCTTAAGCGTAAGAGTGCCATTGCAGGTTGGTACTAGTATAGCAGCGTCGAATGATCCTAAGTTCGGTAGGATCGTTCTGATGCTAGTGTTCCTTGGGATCTGTATGAGCTAGCAAGCTCAGGATCAAGTTGTTGTTGTTGCCACCTTTGCTGAGGTCCAACCTGGAAGGATGATCAGGGAATAGATTTCGATATCTGAGTCAAGATCCAGTGCAAGCAGACTTGGAATTCGGTCAGGGTAAAGAATGATGTTGAGGGAAGAGTATTCTATTTCACCCAAAAAGAAGGGTGGAATAGTCAGGTTAGCATTTAGACAAATGGAACATGTTGTTCCATGGAAGATAGTATAGATCAGTCTCGTGTATTCTGAGGCAAGAAATTGTAGTAAGCATCACCAGCACGGATAATGATTTATGGGTTGCCTGCATAAGTAGATGAAATCTCGACAATAGTTACTATTGTCATCGTCAATAAGTCGGGTCAGAAGAAGTGCATCATAGAACGCATCGTGGAATTTTTGGGATAGGTCTCCGGTACAAGAAATAGTGCATGCTGGCACCTGACAGGAGGTAGAAGACTCACTAGTTAAGTGTCGAAATTATGGGGGGAAACATGGATGAATTTAGTGTCCGGATATGGCAAGAAGAACGAGAATGGAACCGACCCGGCACTAGTCAGAGGAAGAATGTTTTGGGGAAAATTCTATCAAAGTATCGTAGTAGAGCTTTGGTGAAGCTTGGGGAACTTCAGTTTATTGAAATAAGTGAAAGAAAAGGGAATCACTAGTAATAGTTATGCTTGACTAGTTGCTAAGGTGTAACTTTAACGCTACAGGAGTAGAGTGGGCTCATGGAGCATTTTGTGGAAATGAATCATGGTCATGAAGCAATTCAACTTAGTCTAGTAGCACATGAAAGTGTTGAGTTTATTGGGAGTCAAAATGAATCTTCGATTTCTTAATCTCGTCGATTGAAGACAACCCACTTGTTAGATGGAAATTTCCAAGGTTACTTGGTGATGGTTATAGTTAAGACAGATTAGAGAATTGGAGATTGAAGACATCTTAGTGGTCTAAGAATTTCTAGATGTGTTGTCATAAGAACTGTCAGACCATTGCTAGAGAAAGAGATAGAAATTGCGATCGAGCTAGCACAGAATAGAGCCACTCTCGAAGGCTTCTTACCAGTTATTGTTGTATGAATTGATAGAACCGAAGATGTGGATGTGAAGATTGAGGAGTGAGGAATTCATACATATTAGTTTATCACTTTAGGGAACATCAGCTTTGTGGAGAGAGAAACGAAGATGGTTCGTTGCAATCATGCATCAACCATCGTCAACTCAATTAGGTGACAATCAAGGACAAGTTTTCATTATCGAAGATCAATGAATGGTGTGACTAGTTAAAAAGAGTGTCGATGTTTTAAAGGTTGACTTGAGGATAGATTATCATTAGCTGAGGACCAAGAAGGAGGTTATACCGAAGACAGTATTTCGTACTTGATTTGGCCCTTGTGAGAATACTGTAAAGCCATTTGACTTGAAGAACGTTCCAACTACTGTCATGGATTTGACAAATCGAGTGTTCAAGGAATGTCTAGGTCAGTTGTGATCGTGTCGTGTAATGATATTCCGATGTATTCGAGGAATGCTAAGGAGCACAAGAGATGTCTGGGAATGGTGAAGGAATTTTTATGAACCCGGTCAAGACCGAATTAGTTATCAGTGGACCAACACTGACAGCAGTATCAGAGATCAGAAACCGTTTGAGTTGGACAAGTCACTACAAGAGGTTCGTGGAAGGAATCTCATCATCAGTGTCACCATTAGCTCGACTCCTAAAGAAAGGAGAGAAGTTCATATGGACAGACGAGTGTGAGGATAATTCCTAAGAGCTTAAGTAAAAGTTGACTACCGCACTTGTGTTGACCATTTCTTATGGTTTGGGAGGATACGGAGTTTATAGTGACATGTCGCTTATAGGATTAGGTTGCGTGTAGATGTAATGTGGTAGAGTGTTACATACACATCCCATCAGTCGATACCCCATGAGTTTAGTTACCTAGTGCGTAACTTGGAACTCGCAACAATAACTTTTGCTCTGAAAATTTGAAGATATTACTTGTGTGGAGAAAGACTCTAGATCTTCGTTGAACGCTAAAGTCTCAAAGTTTTTATTATCTCAGAAGGAGTTGAATATGAGACAGTGTTATGAGTTAGAAGTTTGGAAAAACTGTGATTGTGATGTCTTGTGTCACCCTAGAAAGACGAATTAAGTTGCAAGTGCACTGAGTCAGAGATCTTCAGTTGCAGAGATGGTGACCAAAAAGTGGAATGTACTAGAGAGAGCTCGAGATTTGATTTTTAAATTTGAGGTAGGCCACCTTTTGAATTTTTATGGCCATCCTCAGAATTGAACCAGAAGTCCAGTTTAAGACCAAGACATTTCATTTGACAGACTCGGATGTTAGGAAATCCTGCGAGAGGATACTGATAAGGGAAAGGTTGACTTTCAGATTTCGAAAGATGGAATACCGAAGTATTGTGAGTGTTGACTGGTGTCGGACAGTACAGAGTAGGTTGAAATCGGCGTCAGCTTGATTGGTAAGACCGATATGAAAATAGACATCGCTGGACAGGTTGTAAGTGTCAGATGTGCTAGTGAGTGGGAGTTCAGTAAAGCAAACTGGGAAGACTTTTATAATCACTCGTGAGTCCTGAGTGAGAATGGAAGTATACCACGATGGAATGTTGTGATGGGTTTACTAAGGAGTTAGAGGAATATTGACTCAAGTTGGGGTAGTGGTTGACAGACTGATGAAGTCGCCTCACTTTATCGCCGTATGGAAGGATCTTGATTAGAATAGGCATACAGAAGTGTATGTGTGTCAGACAGTTCGTCTGCGTGAAACACCAGTGATGAACTTATATTAGATCTAGAATCGAGGTTCCCGATTTTAGCAGATCAATCAAATAATTCCTTTTGAGGTACAACAGAGCAGAGTGTGCAGAACTTCAGTTTGTTGAGATGAGATCAGAGAAAGAAATGTCGCAGGCCTAGAGTCAGTTCCGCAGTCAATGATCGCAGTTGTCGTGATCGGAAAAAGATCATAGACCGTTCAGAGTCGCTAGAAAAGTTGTATCGTTGAACTTTGAAGGCCCTTAGAGTTCCAAGTTTGTGATCACGTTTTTTTGAAGGTGTCACCAATGAGAGGAACTTCCCGCTTTGGAAAGAAAGGCAAACTGAGTTCGAGGTATGTAGGTCCATTTTAAATTCTGAAAAGAATCGAGATCCTAATGTATCGTCTTGCATTGTCACCGAGGTAGGCACAAGTGCATGACGTCTTTCACGTGTCAAGATTGAGGACGTATGAACCTGACCCGACCCATGTGCTAAATCTTGAAGATTAGACGTGGACGACAGAGTGTTGTACGTGGAAAGCTCAGTTCAGATCGTGAATCAGAAAGATTAGATTCAGTGAACCAAGATAGTCCCCTTGGTCAAAGTGGTCTGACAACGCCACGGGACTGAAGGAGCAACCGGGGAAAGTGAGACTAGATGAGATGACGATACCCCCACCTTTTTGTTTAAGGATTGGTAAAGGTTTAAATTTCGAGGATGAAATTTTTATAAGAGGGGAAGAGTTGTGACATCCCGAACTTTCAATCCTACTTTCTACTGAATAAATTGGGCATTTCATTGACGCACCTATAGGGCTATTCTCAGAGCTGATCACTCTTGAGATAACTAAACTATCTAGGGAAGCTATTAATGACTTTAAGGCAAATAGACTTGAGAACTCGATCAGGAATCGGCTTCTTGACCATGCTTATCTTTAGAGGCCATTACGGCACAGTTAAAAATCGAATTAAGATTAGAGATAGGTCAGTTCGATTGAAATGTGTGGCCGATTGTGGGTGACTCCACTAAATTGGAATATTCTTGTTGACTGACACTAATTTAATTTTATTGTCGTTTTGGTACCCTGTGTCTGTAATTGAATCTTCGAGATTTTCACGACAATCAAGAGTCGCCATTGAGTTGAGTGGGTTCATAGTGGTTCGAAGAAAATCGACCACATGTTAATTGCCTTAAAAAGTTCTGAAAACTACCTAGTAGTCTAGGTCACGCTAAAAACGCGCCAAATGAAAATTAACCGCCAATTCAAGTCCGATTTCAAAAATTGAAGATTCTGTCATGTCATAATAAATTTTAGGAGTGTTGACTCAGTTTCAGAAGATTTTTCTGACAACCAAGATTTTTTGGGAAAAAGTCGGTTATTGTTTTTGATGGTAAATTTGAGAAGCATGATAGACGCACGAGTGAGGAAAATGGTCGAGATGGTTGATGGATGACCGAATGATTTTATGGAGGCCAATTGAGATGGATTTGAAGTGGAACAAGTGGCCAATTGAAGCCAATTCTTGCAAAAATTCGTAACATCCCCACACCCTAGCAAGAATGGACCACTTGAGAGGTTATGAGGGACATTTTGATGGCCTAATGAAGGCAAAGTGTTTATACATGGCCTAGATTGATTCTTGGAAGATATTTTGCAAAATATCAAGTCAAGCCCCCACCTCTTCCTCATCTCTATCTCCCTGCTCTCTCTCACCCACCGTCCACATCGATCTTCTATCTCTTATTTCGTGCGACTCCACAGCTGAAGAAAATTGAGCATTTTACTGGAGCAAACCCTGGCCGCAGCTCCATCTTTTCTTCCAGCTTCGCTGCCTTCGTCCGCGTGGCCTTCGGCAGCAATAACATCTGCGGCTTCGCCCTTGCTGCCCCCCACGCGTCCAGGTCAACCGAAGCTGCTCCTTGCCGTTTGTTGACCTTATCGGCCACTCACGCCATTCAACTCCATCGTCGTCCAAGCCTCCACGCGTCCATTAGCCCGTCTCCTTCGGTCAAGCTTCTTCATTCCAGCTGCGAGGAGTTGAAGCCACCGAACAGCTGCCGCTTCTCTCTCTCCGCTCAGCCCACGCCTCACGAAGCCAAACCCCACGCGTCTGAAGCTGCCCCATTTTCAATTCTCTCTTGCCACACGACGCCATCTCCTTTGATGCTGCTTCGGTTTGCAGCATGCAACCCAGCGAAGGCCAGGCCCACGGATCCTCTTCCATTTCCCATCGTAGCCCATCTTCGGGCCTTTTTGGTGCAGCCCACCGAACAGCCTAGCTTCTAGCTTGTAATTTGCTCAGCCCATCTCTCCAGCAGCTCTATTGAACCCAAATCAGCAAGTTCGGCCCAAGTCCAGCCTGCGAAGAAGGCCCAATTGCAGCCAAGCCCAAGCCCAAGAGTGAGCCTAGTCTAGCGCAAGAACAAATCTCAATTGAGCTGAGATTTGTTGGGCCAAGTTTAGGCCCGGTCCAAGCCCGTGGGTTTCGTCGCTAGCCCAAGTTCGGCCGCCGTCGCGTCGTCGTCACGGTGATCCAGTCATCGCAAATCAATTGAGTTTTACTCACTAATACTTTCTTAGTTTGCTAATTATGCTTAAGGGATGGTTAGATTTAATTAGGTGTAATTAGGTGGTTAGATTAGTTTAGAACAATTAAATTAGTGACTTAATGATGCATGTTAGGTGGTTAGACATAGTTATTAGCAAGTAGAGAGCTACTAATATTTATTGAATGCATCTCGGGATTTTTCCCGACCCGTTTCGGGCTTCAATCCGGCATTACGGGCCTAAATTGGATTTTTAGTATTTAGTTGTTAATGTTCGAAATTAATTTAATTAATTATTTATTTTTCCGGAAATTAGGTAGGGATAGCCGACAACGGGAATTTTATGATGATTGTCGTGGTGCAGTCCGTTTATTTAATTGAGCTCTATTTCATGCTGAGTTGAATTATTTGTAAAAGTGGGAATTATTCTTTAATTGGATAATCATTGGTTATTAATTGAAAATAACCGGGCGTCGGTTGATAGCGCCAAAAATGTTTTGTTGGAGTACAGAAAATGGTGGGATTTATAGAAAGGAAATCATAATATTTTGGTTAAAGCCGACTGTGTACCCACAAAGGACATTTTATCGGAAGGGATAAAAATGGTTATTTGATTGTTTACTTGGAATGGCATATATATCAGCTCGATGACTCTACGGAGCATCTTGAGACAGAACGGTTTGATCTACCGGCTCGGTGAATCTACAGGTTATCTTGAGACAGTACGGTATGATATACCGGCTCAATAATTCTACAGATCATCTTGAGATGGTACGGTATGATAAATTGTGTGTATACCGGCTCGGTGACTTTATATGTCATCTTGAGAGAGTACGGTATGATCTACTTGCTCGGTGACTCTATAGATTATCTTGAGACAGTACGATATGACATATCGGCTTAGTAATTCTATAGGTCATCTTGAGACAGTACGGTATGATTTGACAGTTCGATGACTTTATATGTCATCTAGAGATAGAATAATATACTATATATATATATATATATATATATATATATATATATATCACTAAGGGTGAGTAGTCTTGGATGTTGATCAGACTTATAGATAGTATGGAATGGGCTGACCAAGAAATGGTCGTGATGACATGTAATCGACTAGGTCGATTGATCGAGATATCGATCTGTGATGTGATTGCTTGGGTGCCTATTGAACTGTGCTAATATGCAGGTGGAATCTGAGGCCAAGGTAAGTCCTCTGACCCGTGCGTGCATAGGTAGCTTGGATAGCGTATTGGTTTACTAATCGGGTCTTAGTGGGTAGAACTTGCTGAGACGTAGTCTCATCCTGGTTGTGGGATAACATTTCAGGATCCTGATGAGAAGCCTGAGGAGAAAGAACCCAAAGAGGAGTACCTGGATGAGAACCCCGATGATGATCCCGAGTACGATCTAGATGAGGACTGAGATCCCACCCTCTTTTGTGTACCCTGTTTATAGGTGATTGAGTGTGAGACTAGACCTTTGTTAATGGTATAGTAAAATACTTTGAGGTATAGTTGTATAAAAGTTTGGTTGTGAATTTCAATATGAAAAATATGGCCCTACTTTTCTATCCCATTGCTTTATTGTCTGGGGATTGCAATTGCTTCCACATGTGCATATTAAAATGAAATGGGTCGGCGATACGTCCTGGGATATCGTTTTTAAAATCGACCAAAGATGAATGATGGGCATGTGACCGAGGATCGGGGCGTGACAATAAGCAAGTGAGATTATCAAAGATTTTGAATCCTCTCTTGGAGTGCACTGAACATGGGAAATGATTTTTTACAATTCGAAGGGTATTTGAGGGATTTCTAATCCTATCTTATCCTATCCTATCCCAATCCAAATTCAGGAGACCAAACGCAGCCTTAGTGATTATGTCAAGCTCCTGGGCTTAGGGTGCGGCAAATTGGAGCCAGAAAAAGGACAACGATTATCCATATAACATATGCTTGGAGGATGTATATAATATAAATAAGTAAACTAAGATTACTAGGAACCGGGTATGTAAGGTTGAAAGGGATAAGACGAGCACATGCATTAGACAAGGACAGGCCAGAGAGCTTTGTCTTCTTTTCTGGAGACGGGCTTACATGTCTATTTTGTCGGTCAATACAGCTTGGTTGTGCCCTTCGATCGGACAAGAAAATCCAACCCTGACTAAAAAGACAGACAACACGGTGGAGTCGGGTCCCTCGGTGTGAGGTTGACATAACACGAAGTTTTAATAATTGGTAAGTGGCCGACCATGGCTGAAAAGCAAAACTTAACTCCACCCTGGATAGAGAGAGAGAGAGAGCAGAGCAACGATGCTGGAAGTGTTGTTGTTAAGGGAAGGAGAGAGACACATAAGGATTTGGAGTTTGTAGAGAATGGTTACGTTATTTTTGCAGAGAACCAGAAAGAGGGTCACTACGTGGAGATTATTAGCAAAGAGATGTCAGAGAGAGAGAGAGAGAGAGAGAGAGAGAGAGAGAGAGAGAGAGAGAGAGAGAGATGTACATTTGATCCGTCAACACGGTGTAATCAATCAATGAAATTGGATTGTTTTTTAGAACTATTAAAATGAGCTTCTGAAATAAATGAAGATTATAATTAGCAATTTATATAAAAAAAAAATTGAAAATGCATCTTCCATGAACATCCACTTCCTCTTAAAAGAAGTTGTGTGCACAACTCAAAACCTATGCATATTCGACTAATCTCCATTAGGTGTGGTAGTCCCTGCATTCCACACACACTTGTCACTGGATAATTACCGGAGACACAGTTTTTATATTTCATTCTTTTGAAAATCTGTTAGTTGCCAGACTTGATTTTTTGGTTTATCAATTTCTATACAAAGCTGATTTTGGCAGCTTAATGTTCTAAATTTGGGAGCTGAATCCTCCTTCCTTGTTATTATTATTTTTTTTTAACTCCTAAGAAGATTTGGTGAATATTTTTTATATACTAGAAATTATTACTTATCTAAATTCTAACCTTAATCTCACATTATATATGGTTTTTTTTTACGTGAAAAAGAATCAAGATGTAATCCATGCATAATTATGGGGCTGAAAAACTAGTTTCATTAAAGTTTATATTCAAATGATGAGGCATGATTACTCAAAATCTACGGATAACTATATTGAAAATCCTAAAACTAGTCATAAAAGTGTAATTGAGTTATAAAACTTACAAAAAGTGCAATCAAATCCTAAAATTTGTCAAGTTGATACGATCGTTAACTCCGTCCAATTAGTATAATGATGCTTTTTAAATATTTTCTCTATCTTACGTGGCATTATTTTACTAAAACATGAAATACAAGACTAAAATGACGTTGTTCTGGCATAAACCTTAATTTTTTAACCAAATTATTAATTAAATTAGATTAATAAGTGAAAGAGGTACTCGTGCTGACACTTTTTCGAAGATAGCCTACATGTCATTGCAGACTTATTACATAGAAGATGCTTTTACTAGGAAAATAGTACAAACTTTTGATGAGAAAAGCATTTCGGCCAAAATTGGTGGTGGACATGTGGAGAAACCACTATTGCCCAAAGTGGACTCTATTATTGTCCAACTTTACTAAAGCTGATGCTTAAAGAGCTCGTGAAGTGACTAAGATTGGAGTGCATTTATCTGAATCAAAATTTGGACTCTGATCGCTACTGATAGTTGGTGCCTAGCATATCTATCCTAACTTTTAGCTGGTATGGCCTGAAATCAATTTCAGTACAAAAGAGAGAAAGGACACCTCAAATGCCAAAACTTGATATGGATGGACACATAAGTGCCAAAACTTCCAAAATGTACACCTAACTGTAACTTTTTTCTGAAAATTGGACACTTAAGTGCCCACTCCGACGAGCTTGTCAAAAATTTGACATAGTGTTATTTTATTAATAAGATCAGTCTACGTGGATTGCTGAAATACTTAGCAATCCTAGTTTAAAATGACATCATCCTCCATGTTCACTTGAGTGCTAGTCATGGTTAAAAAAGAATAATTTGAGTGTCAAGTTAGTGTGTAAGTGATCATGTAAGTGTCACTCGTGATTAAAAGTGAACAATTAAGTGCAAAGTTTGCAAAAAGTGATCACATAAGTGCAAAAAACGATATTGTTTAGCATACTCTTGGTGTCTACGTAGATAATTTTTTATAAAAGAATTGCCACATCAATTAAAAATCTTGCCGGCAAAAGCCACGTCAAGTGTTTGGTCGGAAATTCTCACCATATACTTAAGTGTTCATTTCTTCTATAATTTTGATACTTAAGTATACCTTTTGTAAGTTTTTGCACTTCTGCCTAAGGATGAGCGGTTCCAGGTTTCGTATAGGTTCGACCTGGAACCGAGAACCTATCCATTGAAATAGGTTTCGCATTTTTTAGAACTTGAAACCTACTCTGCACACCCTAGAATGTGAAACGTCTACTAGGTTCAAACTATATTATTAATTAAACGATTGTAATGAATAAAAATTATTAACCATAATTTATATTTAGACACACGAAAGATTTGAACATTAATAAAATAAAAATCTCTGTCATAAAATAGAAGCTTAGACTACACTTGTCATCGAATAGTAGGAATATCGCAAGATCGTGCAAAGACATAAAGCAAGAAAAACATTAAAACTTGTTTCAGGTTCTAAGTTACAAGTTATAGGTTACAGGTTCTAGGTTCCTCTAGCAAAGAACCTAGAACTTACCACATATATCTTGGAACCTAGAACCTCTAAGTTCTCACTTGTCCGATTCTCAAGTTTCAGGTTTTACCCCAAAGCTATGCTCAACCCTATGTCCACTCTTACTATATTTTGTCACTTGGGGTGTCTCTCTCTCCTATACAAAAAAAAAAAAAAAAAAAAAGGTGGAGTGGGCCCACTTGTTTTCAATCGAGCGTAATCGGATGGAGGCATTTGCTCTTTTGGAGATCCTACCGATGTTGCGAAAAGATGATCAGATGGCACGCTGAAATATGAATACATCAGAGAAATACAACTTAAAAAGGATATGACCAGAATCAAGCTGTATTAAAAAATTGTTTTTGAGATCTTCATTTGACTTGTTTTTGGCAATTCTTCTATTATTGTCCAACTTTATTAAAGCTGATACTTGAAGAGCTCGTGAGGTGATTGGGACTGGAGTGTTCTCGTAATTTTTAGCTGGTGGGGGTGTGAATTCAATTTTAGTACAAAAGCAATGGCGGAGTGGGCCCACTTGTTTTCAATCAAATGTAATCAAATGGAGGCATTTGCTCTTTTAGAGATTCCGAAGATGTTGTATAAAGATGATCGGATGAAACGCTGGAATGCAAATCCGAATGCATCAGAGAAATACATCTTAAAAAAGATATATCTAGAATCAAGTTATTCGTTTATTAGGATGTTCAAGCGATTGACACATGTATGGTTCTCGATTTTTTTTTTCTTTACTGAAACACATATTATTACTAATAACTCCCTCTATAGTTGTGGTAGTGGTTAACAATCACGTGTCTAGATATGATGGATTTTGCACCAATTTAGTCATAAATCTTTTAATTGAGTCAATTCACTCAAAATTTTCACATTTTTTAAATTAAGTCCATCCAGCTAGTTTATGTTGGAAATTATTGTCATGGACGCTAACCATCCTACATGGTTTGACCGGTGCTGACTTTGACATTTTTTAATAATATTTAATATTTTTTTTGAACTTTTTTTGTAAATTTTAATTATGTTTTTCTTTATTATTTTTTATGGCTCATGGGCCCTTTCTGTGGCTGACAAGGGCATGGCAGCTCTCACCGGCCACAACAAAGGTGAGGGTCATGATGCCCTCCCTTGATTTGGGCTAGGCAAGGGCGTTGCGACCCTCGCCAAGCAAGGGCATTGTGACCCTCGCTAGCCTTGGGCAAAGTTGCAACGCCCCGACGCCCCAATCAGCCAGGGTGTTGTGGCCCTCGCCCCAAACCGAAGGCGACCCTTGCCAACTCTCAATTTAAAAAAAAAAAAAAAAAAAAGAAGAAGAAAAGAATGAAGAAGAAAACCAAAAAAATCTAAATTAAAAAATTATTAAAATATTCTTAGAAATGTTAATGTCAATACAAGTCATGTCACGTAGTATAGATGTTGTCCATGTTAACAATTTCCGGCCAAAATTAACGAGATGAACTCAATTAGCATAATGTAAAAATGCTTTGATTGATTTATGACTGAATTAGCATAATTGTAATAAGTTTAGGATTTTTTATTGTACTTTTCTCCTTGAATATCAGCTTCTCCTATTCAAAACAAGTTCATAAGCCATGTCGGTCTTTCGGTAGATGAAGCCTTACGCAATACATGTAAGCACGAGCAGCTTGCATGCATCAGACAATAAGTACGAAATGGAGGCAAAGTTCGCAGAGTCCATGCAAAAAAATACAGGGTAAGAGTTACCAAGCTTTTGATGAAAGATAAACATCATATTGATAAAAGACCATGGGATCCTCAATAACAAGTACCGGAATTTCCTCAAATATGAGAGGGAAGTTGAAGATTCCATTTTAGTTTGTGCAGATGGCGGCCTTTCAGTCTTAGCTTTTGTTTTCCATTGTCCTAGGCGTCGATGTTGTGGGTGAAGACAAGATATGGAACGTGTCATGACATTTTCGATTGTGGTAAAGTTCTTGACAAAATGTCTCGTCAGACATAGTAAATCCCCCAGACCCTCAGCATTGTCAATCCTTCCCTCCACATCTTCTTCTTCACTCATATCTCTCAAAGATCGGAAAAATTATCCAAAAAAATATTAAACTTATTGTGCTTTTTCCGTTTTGATCCTAAACCTTTTAATCGTTCAAATTAAATTTTAAACATTTTCATTTTTTATCGATTGAGTTTATTTCATCAATTCTAGCTAGAAATCATTGATGTAGATGACATCCATCCTACAAGGCATAGCTAGTAATGGTGAGTAATTTTTAATAATATTTTAATATTTTTTTTCTTTTTTTTTTCCTTTCATTTCTGTCCCTATTTTACTTTTTTCTTTTGTCTTTTTGTTTTCCTCTTTTTCCCTCCGTCGGTAGAGTTCTCCTACCTCCAGAGAGAGCCGCCCTTATAGGCCCTAAGAGGGTCGCCCAATCTAGCGAAGGGTCTCCCTCGCCACCCCAAGCAAGAGCAAGCCTCGCCAAGGGCGGGCAAATGCAGCAACCTCTGTTGGCCATCAATGAGGCCCAACGATGGTTGGTAGCGGGAAAAAAAGGGAAAAAAGGAGAAGCAACAAAAGAAAAAAAAAGTAAAGAAGAAAAAAAGGGAAAATAAAAATATAACAAAAAATTCAAAAAATAAATATTATAAAAATTTGTCAAGTCTGAAGGAGGTATAGTGAAACTATTAGATGTCAAGTCTGAAGGAGCCCGTTTTGTTCTAATATAAGGATATGTAGCAATGGGAAGATGACTATGCTAGCGGTATCTTTAGCCAGTTATCTGGTAGCTTGAAGAGCGTAGTTGGCCATTGAAGAGTGCGTTTGTTGATTCGAACACTTTCCAATTCTTATGCAAGTTCTACTAGAAGTTAGCTAAGATAAGAACACCACAAGTGATGTAACTTTCGTACAACCGTTACTTGAGTGTCATGATATTTTTTGATAAATTGAGTGCTATGACTTCTAAAAAATGTTCACATGCTATAACATTTTTCGAAAAACGTTAACCACAAGTGCCATGATATATTGAATTTCTAGCACTTGTGGTGAACCTCTTTGAAAAAATTATGGCACTCAATTGTACATTTTTTAGAAGCCACCATATTCAAGTAATCGAAAGAAAAAATAACTATAACACTCAAGTGATTGAAAAATTTTCGGCACTGAAGTGAGCGCTATACAAAAATTATAGTATTTGTAATGACATTTCTCCAATCTAGAGGCATTGCGGACTTATGAAGTGCAAGATGCTTTTGCAGGAAAAAAAAAAACAAACTTCCAATGAGAAAAGCATTTTGGCCAAACTGGCAATGGGCACAAAGTGCAACATGAGAAAGCATTATTGCACAAAGTGGACTCTATTATTGTCCAACTTTATTAAAGCTAACGCTTAAAGAGCTCGTGAAGAGACTGGGATTGGAATGCATTATCTGAATTGAAATTTGGACTCCGGCTGCTGCTGATTTGCTGGAGCAAGCATGGCCCTTGTAATTTTCAGCTGGCGGGGCCTGAAGTCAATTTCATTACAACAGAAATGGGGGGTGGGCCCTTTTGTTTTCAATCAAACGTACTCAGTTGGAGGCATTTGCTCTTTTGGAGATTCCGTAGATGTTTAAAGATGATCAACTGAAGCCTTACACTATATAGGTAAGCGCGGGCACCTTGCATGCATCGACAAAAGTACGAAATGGACCCACGGTTCGCAGAGTCCATGCAAAAAAAAAAAAAAGGTAAGTTAAGAGTTACCAAGCTTTTGATGAAAAATAACATCATATCGACAAGATATACAGGATCATCAATACAAGTACCGGGATTTTCTCCAATGTGAGAGGGAAGTTGGAAGTTTTATATATGATGATTGCCAATCGGCCTTCATTTTAGTTTGCAAAAATAGTGGTCTCTTCAATCCATGCCTTTGTCTAATAGTTTAAGATTTTTAGAACAGTTGCAATGATTCCACGAAATCACATATTATATCAGAGCTAGGAGGTCTGGAAGATTTGAACTTAGGACCTCCTAGATCTAATGCCATATGAGATTTTGATAAGACAACTATCAACTGTTCTAAAAGTTTAAGCTGTTATATGAATGTGTAGTTAATTATTTAAATATTTTAACATACTATATACCTAACACAACAAAATACAAAACATTTCATGACATTTTCTATTGTGGCAAAATTCTCGACAATATATACCTCTTCAGATGTAGTAAATCCTCCACCCCCCTTAACATCGTCAATCCTTCCATCCACATATTGCTCTTCGCCCATCTCTCTCGAAAATCCCCTCAACATCAATCTGGTGGGCCAAATAATTTGAGCCAATGAGATTATTAGTCCTCCCTTAATTCCGGTTTTTTGGGTGTAAATATGTGAGTATCATTAATTAGATGAGGTACACAAGCTAAGAGAAATCCCTTAACATTTCAAAGACCCTAATTATGTGAAAAGGTGGAAGGAAGCATCCATACACTAGCCAATAAAATATTGCCAAGGAAGGCTTACACCGTTGGTGGAGTGACGCCCTACCACTTACAATTTTTCAAATCCTAGCTATAAGAAGATAAGGCTCAATCAACTTGTTTTGAAACCATCTACGATTGCATTCCATCTAAATGCAATGGATAGTCACTAAGAAAGACAACTCAAAGAGTCTCGCCTCCATGTTTTTACCCTTAGTGGCCCCAATCATCCATTGAAATTCTAAGATCCAACCTCCTGCAGAACCCCAAATTTAATTTTGTACCAAAATACTATGCCATATACTACTTGTTTAGGTGCATTAGTTAGGTATTTTTGTACATCATTGCAAGCATTGCACGTAGTTTTTTTTTTTTTTTCCGGTCTCATTAAATAAGTGAAAACCCCAAAATTGAGTAACTGTGAATTAGTTAGAAAATCATATCTAGGGTTGTTGATGCCATTTATGAGCTAACATTGTGTATGCTTTCATTGTTATGAGGTAAATCTTACAATTTATTTACTGCTTTATTGGGCATTAAATTGGTGGCTTGCACATTTGCATGGTCACCTCACATGTTAAGATATAATAAAATGAATCCAAGCTGCTTGCCAAACATTTAAAAAAAAAAAAGAATAGTACCAAAAGTACATTAGAGAAATTTAGTGTACCCAAGTCCCTGTATCCAATATATCTATTTTATAGGAGTAATCCTATTATTTTATTTAGGTCTCTAATCAACCTACCGTAAAACTAATTAATGGTGATTCCTAAATGAAAATGATTTGCATGTTAAGAACTTCAATCCTAAGTTGCGAATTCATATGGGTTTGGGAAAGTCTGAGTTAAGTCTAGGCTTAATAATCCATGAACCAAACCCCCTAGATGGTGCACCTAGGGAAAGTTAGGTCGCGATAGCTTGGCAACTCCACTAGGGACCATTGAAAATACTTAGTGGACCTAGGCATTTTCTTTCTTGAGAAAATGTTTTTGTTTGCCAATGAGGATCCTAGGTATGTCTCTAACGTTTAAGGTGTTAAATATTCTTGCAGATAAGAGGTATAAGGGGAAATTTTTGCTAACCTTTTTTTTTTTTTTTTAGCGAGGTGTAGGAATATATGGTTTATTTTAAGTTCAAAGCACCACTTGATATAAACTATTGTGCATCCCCTACATATACACTACACTACACAAACTACTTGTGCTAGACCTCGGCACACAAGATTGCTAGGATGGTATTAAGATCGTTGACACTTTGACTACAACTTTGTAGTACAAGTCTAGTGTCATAGAGTTACCACCTTGGTTTATAACAGAGTTACCACCCTAGTCTACAACTACATGACACGAGTTGGCTCTTTGACGAAGTCATGTAAACCCCAACCAAACCGCGACCACGTTAGTTGAGTTCAATAATCCCGTGGCTTCATTTGCTAAGCTTGTCTAGAATAAAAATCGAGCCTCACATCTCATGTTCTTGTCTATGTGATAGCCATGGTTTTACTAGGTGAAGTAAGTTTTCTAAAACTCTATCTTGCAATTTACTTACTTTTCCGTATATCATGACATAGGTTGGTCGTGAATCTTGGTCTATAAATGATGGGTGGAGTCAACATTTGAATTGTCATTGCTCCTAAAGATGAGATGAACATATGGTGGAGTAGACTCAATCCAATTAGTCATGTTTTCATGAAGTCCAAGTTAGGGCAGCTACTCCCTCTATTAGAAGTGAAGGTCCATTTTGGTTTTCTTTGAGTATTGGCATATTTCTGGTATCCAGAGACATCCACCTTAATATTTGGTGAGCATAAACTCATGCCTACATTGGAAGGATATAGCATTGTCATTGGAATATCTTTGGACTCCGAATTGATTAGTCTACCTAATGGACTATAACCTACACTGATATTATCCGAGTTTTTAAGCATTTAACAAGATGATGTAAAGAGAGTTTTGAAAAGCAATTGTGTCCATTTTCATTCTTGAGTGAGTGTTTGGAAAATGCCTCCCCAATTCAAAAGAGTATGATTTGAGTGCTAGTTTTCTTTGGGTTCACAGCTTTTCCTCACCGTAGGAATGCCTGTAATCTAACAATTGCATGGCTTGTTTAACAAGTTTACATGGAAGAGAACTTTGCAAACATCATTTTAGCTGAAACTTTCATTTCCCTTACTAAATATAGGCAAAATGACGACAAAACACTCCATGCCTCTCCTAAGCTTTTACAAATTTAGTTTCTTTCTCACATAAAAGGGTGTGGTGATCTTTTGATAGTACCTGAGATTAATGACTTTAATCAACCCATTTTGAGGTATAAAGATAACCAAATGAATGCTACGAATTATCACTATTCCGAATGGTTAACTTTTAGGGAAAATCCAATCCCAAATGTTTCAAGTAAAGAGCACCGCAAGTGCCACAACTTGACACAGGGGGACACATACGTGCCAAAACTTCCAAAAGATACACTTATGGTGCCAACTCCGGCAAGTTTGTCAAAAATCCGATGTTGCATTATTTTATTAATAAAACCGGTCGACGTGGCTTGCCAAAATGTCCACTCAACAATCCTTGTCTAAAACGACATTGTCCTCCATATTCACTTAAGTGCTAGTCATAATTAAATAAGAATTACTTAAGTGTCAAGTTATGGTGTAAATGATCACTTAAGTGCCACTTGTAGTTTAATGCAAACACTTAAGTGCCAAGTTTTGCATAAAGTGATCAATTAAGTACCAAGACGATGTCGTTTAGTGTTGTCTCACATAGTCTATGTAGATAGTGCGACATCGTTCGCCCAGTCCACCTAGATTAATTTTTTTTAAAGAAATATCACATCATTTAAAATTCTCGCCGGAAAAAGCCACTTTAACTATTTAGCCAAAATTCTCACTGCTGGAACTTAAGTGTTTATTTATTCTCCAATTTTGGCACTTAAGTGTACCTTCTGCAAGTTTTGGCACTTATGTGTCCCCCCATGCCAAGTTGTGGCACTTGGGATGTTCTTCTACCCAAAGGTTTCCTATGGCATGCTAATTAGTTCCAAGTTCCAAAGGTGCGATTCACTAGCAATGATTTCATACTAACTTCTCTGCTAGGCTTCAACGGTGCTACTAATTACTATATTCCCCAACTAGCTTGTCATTAAAAATTATGGAAGAACCCCCTTCATGTCTACAACCTGAGCTAATCTAGTTGATTTCACTGATGTAAATGGCGATCATGAGTGGTCCATTGGCTTAACCAAGGCAATGTGGGGTATATGGCAATCGCCAAAACTAGTACTACTCGAGAAAAAAGTTGAAAAGTAACCAAAAGATCTACCATGCATCAAAAGATCCCAAAGAAGTTGCTCTTGAAGATACCTATGTTAGTTATATGCGCTAAGCAACCATGTAATAGTTACATGTTAGGGATTTCAGTTGCGTTGTCAAATTAATGGCAAAAATGTATTCATTCATTTGTCCAATTACCTATATGAATGATTACATAAGATTAGTTGTGACTGGACCTATTCTTGAGACGTTAAGTATATGCGTAATGGGTTCACAATTAGACTGAATCTTTAAACCATTCCCGGTCAATGGATCATTGAGTGGATATTAATGATCCTATTGAGACCAATGCATTCTTAGCTTCACCATTAAGTATTAGATGCTTAAGGTAATGACGAGTCACGAGTCACGAGTCATTAGGTATTATGATGCCCGAGTTAGAACACAGGTGCTTGTAGCAGACAAGTTCACTGAACATGACATTCATAGAACAACTAGAAACATGGAAGCTTTTAGCAGGGTCAATGACTAATCGTTCTTGCTCTGGTCTTATGTAAATAATCCTTAGACCTGAGGCATAGTGTTAACTTATGTGTTGGACGGCTATGGTTCATAGGTATGCATATTGGCGGCTCATTGATCCGTCTCTATACCAGATGGTCATAACTTATCCACATACAAAGTTACACGTATAAGCAACATGGAATCTGTCTTTTTGTTACATGCAAGGTACAATAATGATGTCCTATGCGATCTAATTGTGACACTGCATTGAAATCCTCGGCCGAGGTTGTAACCAAGAATAAATTGTTTATGTCTCGTATAAAATGCAAGTCAATTAGGTTTGTGTATATGATCGAATTAGTGACTTGACAAATATTCCATTGTCTTTGTTCGATCAGGACATGGTAAGACAGAGGGATTGAATTGCACTGTAGCTAGAGTTAATAGGTTCATTATGTTCTTAAAGCATTCACACTGTCTGGGTAGCCATGACATATTGCTAGATGTCAATTATGGCTTGTAGGACCTAGAGATTGATCGGGACAATCAATTCTCTTGGGAGTACTAATGTGTTAGTGCAAGTCTTACTGCCAGCTCAGTGATGAACCTAGGGATGTCTCACACCATAACCAATTCACTTGATCGAACACAGCCCACTCACGAGAACTGTTTTCTTGCTCACCCAACTTCTCGAGGAAGTAGTTAATAACTTATTTGAGAAGTTATAGACTAGCTTCTGGAGGAAGTGGTCAATGACTTATTTGAAAAGTTAAAGACCAGCTTCTGGAAGAAGTAGCTTCTGGCCATCAATGACTTATTAGAGGTGCGTTGGTGGTGTGTCTGAACTAGAGGCTTGACGTTTGTGGGGCATAAATTGAAGAACATCTGAATCAAGTTGTTTAAAGCACGCTTCGAGAGGTAATCCGTATAACTCCCTTTGATATTCTGATTTTTGATTAAAACGCACGAACAATGCCTTTGGAAGAATATGTATAGTAGAATTTTATCTTTCCGTCTATTGCGTTTATGTTTATTTCGCCTATATATGTTTTGTAAAATCCCAACAACCCAAAGTGCCCGTCAAGTCCACAAGTCATGCAAAGTACAACCATCTCAAGAGAAAGGCCGTGGAAGTCGAAGGACATGCCTCCAAGTTAGCTCAAGCATATGAGAAGCTACAAAAGTGTGACATCTGAAATTTTCTATATTTAGAAATAATATTTAGGATATAAAGATACGTGTTATTTAGTTTAAAGCCATGAAAGTTGTTAATTTTGTGAGGTGCAAGAGGTGCGGAGGATAATTTTCCATTACCGTAATCGTCGGAATTTAATGCATTAAGCTCAGTAATAAATATTGACATGTAGGTTGGTGGTGTCAAGTGATGGTGAATTTATGGTCATTAATTCACCATCATATTAGTTGTATTCCTTAAACTACATATTTGACAATATTCAAGTTTCAAATTTACTAAATTGAGATTTTTCTAGCATTTGTTATTTTTTACCAATAATTACAGAGAGTTCATTTTTTTTTTTTTGATTTATCAATACTTAGAATGATCACTAATTTCCTTGTTTACATATCTATTTACTAGAATTTGATAACTTAACAAAATATCTACTTTGGAAGCCATGTAAATGAGCCATTTGTTCCTCTTTAATTTATACCATATTTCTTCATTTTCCCATGAAGTATTTTAAGTCACATGTCTTTAGTTTGTGACACTAAACTTAGTTTAGTAATAACTTCATGCATTACATCATCTATTTCAGCCTTGGCCAATTAACGTTTTGATGATTCACTCATTTTACTTGGCTAAGAAGGCTTCTCTAAAAATATCTCACATTTGGCTACTCATATTAGGCCACTTGTATTCCTTGGATTGAAGTATCATTCCCATCATTGCACTTAAAGCTTTTAACCCAAAGTCATAATTATTTTAACCTCGGTTATTTGATCAAGCTAACCAAGGTGGCCATGTGTGATAATTTGATCACATCTTCTCCAATTTGTGCCGTGTATTTGAACTCAAGTTTGATCTTCTAAATTCATCCCCATTGCCAGTATTATTGCATGGAGCCATGTTATTATGACACTTGTAACTTTTTACTTGAACACCTCCTTAGTCCATTAATGCTCTTGATAAAAATTGAATCATCATTAATGCATCAGTTTGGGCTCTCTCTCTCTCTCTCCACCAAGTGTTTTTCAATCCCAATGTCATCTTGGTTTTTAACCTTAGTTAATTAAAATATATTGTTTTTAGTTCATGAGATACACAAATCAAGGTCTTGTCTACTTCTCATTATTTCTCTCTTTCCAATCAAATATCTTCACCTTTCCATCCAAAATCTTGCCATTTGTCACTTAAGTATCAACTCACTTGCTCTTAAATGAAGACATTGAACTTAGTCTATCTAATTACATCATGCATTGCATCATGTATTTTAACCTTAGCCAATTAATACATTGGATAAGGTAACTCTTCACCATTCATTTTTTCTAAGCCATCTCTCATTTGAATCAAAATATCTACTTTGGAACCATAAAATTAAGCCATTTGTAACATTTTAATTTGATCACATCTCCTTTATTTTCACCACATGTTTCTAACTCAAAGTTATCATTACATTTAACCCATAGTTAGTTGTTCTTATCATTTTGTATCTCATACATCCCACTGTTGATCATAAGAAGCCACCCCAAGTATTCAAGCTCTAAATAGAGAGTTTCAGCTCATTTTTTGCAAAGAAAAAAGAGAATTCCATGCCACCTTTTCTTCCCTTTCTTTTCCCATCCTTTTAACACAAAGGTAAAGGTCCCACATTTGTGTTTCTTTCTATTTTCCCTAAGTATTTAACCCCTCACACATTTCCCTCTTAAACATATAGAGCTTGGTAGCGATGAGGTCATGTATTGCCTCATGAAATTTGGCCTTAGTTGATTAATGCATGGAAGGATTATAGCTTATAATTGGCCAAATGATATGAGGCCATCTCCCTTCTCATAAATATTTCCTTCTTTGGCTATGATAACAAACCACAAGTGTCCTAGCTATGATTATAGGGACCACATGAAACAATTCCATTAAAATACTTACCCTTCATTTTTAAGACCATTGATACCCCATTTATGGTTAAATTCAGCTCTCCCTTTCCTTCCTTAGCTTGATCGATGGAGGGCTTCTAAAAGGAACGCAAGACCCCTGCTTCACTTATCAGCTCCTTTCTTCAACTTCCGTTTTCAATTCCCACAAGTGAAAGCAAAGGCCCTGCTTTTAAGTTGTTGAAACTTCTAATTTCCTGTTTTCAAGTGATCACAAGGAGAATTATTGTATTTTCTCTTCATCTTAACAAACTAGTTTTGTTGCTTACAAAGATTAAGGGTTATTGATTGGAGTTCTTGATTATTTTTCTTTCAAAGTGTTTAAAGTTTTGATTTGCTTGAATCATTTTCAAGGTGAGTGAAAACTCTAGGGGTTAAGTTAGATTGATCTACTTAGCACTTTTGACTTGGTTATTTTATTGTTGTTAATTTTTGTTTGAACTTAGATATGTGCGAGAAGTTATAATGATTGCATGATGAACCGTTACATTCGTTGGATTTGAATTAATGAGTTTCTTTATATTGAGGTTGTGACTAATCAACTTCCATGAGATTTGGTAGTAAATTAAATCTGAAAGTGTTTTTGTGATTCAACTAAGTTATTGATTTACTAACTAAGCATTGTCGATTATTGGGTTGTCGATGTTATGTTGTCTATAACTTGGGTTGTCGTTGTTATCTCGTTGATTTTTGGGTTGTCAATGTCATATTGTTGACTATTTAGGTTATCGATAATGACGTGGCTGACTCTCTATTAATGTTATCATTTACTTGCATGAGAGAGGTAAGCATCTCATTGAAATCATTCACGTATGTGATCATTGAAAGGGAAACATAATTATCTTTCAAAAGTAAATTGGGTGAAAAGATGTTGCATATTGGATTTTGATTCTTGAAGTGAACATTGATTTTGATGTTGATGCAAGGGTGATCATGTGACTATGATGATTGTCATGTACATTGTTGCTATGTGATTAATTATGGCAAGCATTATGAAAAGTTATGTCCGTCACTCACATATTAGTGGTGATGATGCCCCGGAGTCAGGATGCCCCAAAAGTGTTTGGGATGCCTCGAAGTGGAGATATCCTGTAGAGTTGAGATGCCCTAGAGTTGGAATGCCCCAAGAGTGCTCCAAATGCCTTAGAGTGGAGATGCCCTAGAGTTGGGATGCCTTGGGAAGTGTTTCAAGATGCCTCGAAGTGGACATACCCTGGGAGTTGAGATGAAACGATATGCTAATAAAGAATGCGGTGCATGTCTGTGTGTTTGTAAATGCATATATTCACACGTGACTAAGTGGTGATAATCATGCAATGCATTAATTTATTCCATGCAATTGCTTTTGAGTGATTAATCTATGTAATATTGTTATTGGTTTATGTCGGCATATCATGATAAAAGAAGATAATACATATACTTATGTACTCGTTATCGATGGCCCTTTTGTATTGTTTTGAATTCATGTTGTTTGTTGACACTGGGTTGAGTGTTAAGCTCATCTCCTACTTTAGATTTAGAAATTTCATTTACTAGGCTTGGGCACGCCCCTTGTTCTTTCATATTTGTAGGATGATTTCCCTGAATATGGTGAATAAGGGGACGAGTTGATGTTAAAGGCCATTAATCCTTAGCTAGATGGTGGTTTGGTTAGTAGTGTTAGGTGACATTGACCTTTCCCAAGACTATTTATTTTATCGTGATAATGACTATCATTGTTTGTATAAAAAAGAGTATGTATATTATTGAACTCATGTGATTTTCTAGTAAGGAATGTTGTCTTTTTAGTTTATTATCATTATTAACTAAAAAGACACGTGTCATGCATGACGTTCTAGGGTGTCACAAAAAGAGTGTCGCCTCCCATGTGTATATAGACCAAGCCCAATAAAAAGGCTTGAATCTATCTTTCATTTCTAGATTTATTTGTTTAGGAAGTTGAGTCATTTATTTTTATATTATGCTTGTGTGGGGAATTTCAAGTTTTGCTTTCATCGTATTTGTATAGGAGTTTTCATTTGAATAAAGAATCATTTTTCATTCATGAATAAAATGAATTGGTTAGACCTTTGTCATGGAGTGGCGCATTTTTTATTTTGATACTTATGTGCGTTCATTTCTTCAAATTAGGTGACTATGGATCATTCTCGCTCACCCATCCATATGAGGTCGAGAGCAAAAATGGTAGATCAAACTGAATTGTGAGAACGTATTGATAGTGTAACGACATGACCCCAATTCGAGGCCACGACCGCCGGGGTTATCCTTGTGACGTCCCAAGCTTGTCGTTGTCCTTTTTTTATTTTTTTATCTTGTTAATATACACATGTGAAAACGTGTACATACATTCTCCTAGAAAAAACAACAGCTGGAAATTAGGGAAGCACTACAAACAAAATACACTACTTTATATAACATTGTTATATTTTACAAGCCCCTTTTTTACGGGCCCTTTTTCTTGCTACATATATATATCCGCATAAACCAAAGGAATTCCTATCTCCTCTAGTGTGACTGTAACTTCCAAAATTGGTGTGAGACTTTTATGCCTACAAGTCTAAAAGATAAATGAGTGAGTCGGGGCTTAGTAAGTAAAATCACTAATCATTTTCTAGGAGGATGACTTGTCATCGAATCAAGCAAGCAGGCATCTCACGCACTATGATATTGATTGCAGATCAATATCACACCATTACTTTTCCTCGACTATATGCATATGTTCGTATCAGCTTACCTTCAATGCCTGATCCACCTTTAGCTTACTGAACAATCTACCCTTAATTTACCAAACAAGCTACCTCCAACTTATTCAATAAGCTACCTTATCAAATAAGCTACCCTCAACTTACAAACAAGTTACCTTACCAAGTAAGTTTATCAAACAACACATGACAACATGTATAAAAGGTTCATTAACAGTCTCAAACGGTTCTTCACAGCTCAATCGAGGCATCCCATACTTCAAGGGCTTCTTGATATCAACTAGGGCATCTAGCCTCAAGCCAGGCATCACATGCATGTGAGCCATTTTAACTTACTGTCAATGCATGCATTACCTCAAACTTATTAAACAAACTCATTAAACAACACCCACAAAAGCATATACAAAGAAATTTATTAATCAATATAACCATTCCTATGGTTCATCCAAAATCCACTACACATTCGAAATCCACCAAGCATTCGGAATCCACTAGGCATCTTGTTCTCATGAATGAGGCATCATCGCTAATGCTATGCGACGATGGGCCTTATCTTTCATTTAGTAATAGCACGTTGTATAACACTCAACTTGGCTCGAGGGTGTGCTCATGCAAGCGTGTGCATGTCATGTTCTATAATAACATAACTACATAATATGCCAAGCAAGGCACAAGGTTCATGGCTCAAACCAACCCGTTTAGGCGCCAACCCTCCACCAAGTGAGGCTTGGATCAACACACCTCACTATCAATCCAAGGCCTAGCAAAGTTCAGTCCGTCACTCCTCAATGCCGATCTAAGGCCAAGCGAGACCCATCCGTAGCCCAAGGCGTGCTTCCATTTGTGGATCCATAATCATGAGCAAACCATAGAAAATATTGCAAGAACAAGTCATAGAACAATCGAAGCACACAAGCATGGTTAAGAATATACCTAACTCAAACAACGTATCACAATGCCCTAGTCAAGGGTTAGGGGATCCACTTACTCGTGCAAACACATGACTAGCATGTTCATAGTCAAACCCAACGACGTAGTACATCACCCTAGCTAAAGATTAGATATTTCACTTATCTTGATGAACCCCGAGAGCTAGAAAAGCGGTTCGGTGAGGGTGGGCATGTGTGAGGCCAAGAGAGGGAGAGGGGAAACATGCAAAGCAAGAGAAGAGGAAGGCTCCAAGGGTGAGAAATGAATGGGTGGTGCCTCTATTTGTAGACAAAACCCTCATCATTGCTTCTCCAAATGGCCCGATTACCTTTCTTGAAGTAGCATGCCTATTTTCATAATGTGGCATTCTAATGGCCTGTGGGAATGATTGCAAGCTTATTTGTTTCTTTCCTATTAGTCCACTTAAGCATGAATCAATAGCTTCTTCTTCAAGGCAAATCATTTGCCATCATTACCAAATCTTCCTATGGCCATCGAAGGGGGTGATTCATCCTTTTGCATTTAATGACCAAGCATTCAAGAACCTTCTCTTATGTCCTCTTTTAAGGAAAATATCCAACATGGAAATGAGGCTATTGATGAGTCATTAACTTCTTCCCCAGGGAAAATCTTTAGTTATCATTACACAATCTTAGAGTGGACACCTAAGAGGGGTGACTCATCCTTGCATTTAATGAGGTGTTCTAGAACCTTATTTCCAATTGATATACTTAAGCCATGAGTCATTTACTTCTTCCCCAAGGCAAATCTTGAGCCATCATTATCAAATCTTTAAGCAGACACCTAAGAGGGATGATTCATCTCATGCATTTAATGGGGTGTTCTAGAATCTTATGTCTTCTTCCCAAGAACATAACAAAAATGAGAATTAGGCCATTTGAAGCACTAATGGACTCCTCGCATTCATCCATGATCGACCATCTCGACCCATCCGAGATTTGTAGTCGAACTACCATTATCGTGGCTAATCATAAGCAAAAATCACCTATCTTAGCTAAGTTAATGGCCCATTGTAGCGGCCTAGTAGTTGGCACTTTGGTTGGCACAGGCCAAGCAGACCAGGCCCGTGACTGGCCTTAGGCCCATCACAAGGTCGAGCTCAATGCCTGGCATTTACCTATCCGTGACTTGTTACATGCACATGATCGTCCTTCAATTGTCACGTGGCTAAGTGGAATCGATCGATCTAGGGTCAATGCACAATCAAACGGGATAGATTCATGGTCATCCATAGTCGGTACATGCCCAAGCGAAATCACCCATGATCAGTGCATGTCTACGAGGAACTGATCTATGATCACCCCTAGCTCCATAGTGGTGCGTGATCATCCCACTACGAACCCTTATGGTTGAGTGGCTAATCCATGGCCTGATACAAAGCATGGTGCCCTTGTGCATTGGCATGGTGCAAGGCATGATGCCTTTGTTTATGGACATGAGATAGGGCATGGTGCCCTTGTCCCAAACAAATCCCTACTATTGGCGCACTGATTCCACAGCTATAACATCCTCAACTCCAAGCCCTTACAAAGAGAAATCCGAACTTGGTTTTACTAGTTAAGCCCGGCTGTGTTCGGCTTTATCCGATCATGGCTTAGGCATGAACCTCGGGCCAAATAAGGTAATTGATTGTGATTGGACTCGATTGACTCCCGCCTAAAGAGATGGCCTTCTAATTTGATATTTTCCATGGTGTATTTAATGTCATTGGGAGGTAGCTTATTAATACATGATGATTAAGTAGGACACTTGGCCCCATTAGTCTTACTTCTGAAATGTAATCAATAAATTTTGGATGGTTATAAGTTAAGAGAGGGAGTGAGTCGTAAGCTCATTAATGGTAGGGAGTGACTCATAGCCTACGAAAATGATGACAAGGGATCTTGAAGATCAAGTAGGGCACCACCCCTTCTCCTTAGGCTTGCCACTTAAGGTTCCATAGGTTTTGACACTTCATATTCTCGAAATCCCTAGACCTTTGCCATTTTCCAATTTTACAGAGGTTTGTTTACTTCCAATTTGGAGAAACTTCCTTCATGAATGTTGTCCAAAACACTTTAATCTATATAACATACTTAAATTTCTGATTTTTCTGAGGTGAAATGGTTAGGATGAAGGCCCAATCAAATACCATACCAAACTTGCCCGGCGTAGTAAAAACAGCGACCCGATTGCCTTCTCGATTTTTTATAAAATTTTCCCTTTTGAATTTGAAAGTGCTTTCTTCACAAAAGTCTTAAAGGATATCCATTTCTATAACATATAGAAATTTCAAAGAGTTTTGTGAAGATTTAGATTTTGAAATGAGTCTTTCTCTCCAACCGTTGAATCTACTCGACGGACGAATTTTTGGGCTGTGTTAAGTGATTTACTGCTCTTTCCATAGAACGAATTCGACTTGGATTTCTTATGAAAAATGTCATTTAGAGTCTTATCTACAACATATTAAAATTTTATAATTTTTCGAGCCCATTTGATAAGGTATTAATACTGATTACGAAAATCGCTCGAAACTATTTTCACCCTAGGATAAGAAGACCACACGCCCAACTTGGAAGAGGAGGGGCTGCATGCCCAACTTAAGGAGCAAGGCTAATCTAGAGTCTTCTTAATTTAGGATGGGGATGCATTAAACACTTTTGGACTCTAGTCCTTCAATGGCAAGATTGAGGTGTCCCCAATGGCATAGAACTAATCATTCCCTAGGATGAGACTAGAAGACCAAGTTGCCTTACATTTAGTACCCTCAATAAATCATTATTGACTTAGGAAATATTAGACGCCAATAATGGAGCTCTTCAAGAATATCTTGGATAGCAATTATTGGGGGAGATACGGAGGATCACTTCATTTATTAAGAGACATCGATACAAATTTAGATGGACCAATTAGGAGCTTGCCACTTGGAATTTAGAAGCCTTTGGAATAACCTATAGACTTGCCACCTTGCTTTTAGACTTTCCACCTAAGCGATTGACATTAAATGCCTTATCAAGACCATTAATGAAGGGTGTTCTATAAATAGGGGGAAGGCTCATTCTCCCCCAAGCATGCACACACACAAATTTCTCTTCCTCTCTCCTTCTTCCTTGGCCGCCCACACTGAGCCCTCCATCTTTCTCTCCTCGGCTCTCTCTTTAGGTGTCCTTGCCACTGTTCGCTGTCACTTGAGGCCGCCAGTCTAGAAAGTAGTAAGTAGAACTTACTAATATTTGGTTAGGGTGTTGTGTTACGCTAATCCAAGCTTGTAACGAGTCCTTGATTGAAATGTTGTGACTATATTCTTGCTTGAGATTCGGTTGTGTTTGCTTGGATCAGTTTAGACCTTGTTCCTTGATTAAGTTTGATTTTAGTTTGATGAGCTTTGGCTCGTGCTTTGGTTTGAGTTGCTTTGGAAGAAGCCAGTTCATGTGTTGATTGGATATTCTTTGCTTTTTGCTTTGATACAAACCTATTTAAAAAGCGTTTTTGTGAAAGCTTGGTATTTCCTTACAAAACTATTTCCAACCATTTTCACAAATGCATGTTCTAGTTCACACCCCGAGCTCCGAAAAGGGGTTTCGTTGAACTTGAACGTACGTGAGATCATGTTGGATTAGTCCTTTTGTGGTCTCAACATGATATCAAAGTATATCGTTCCCGAGCCAGGTTAGGTACTAGGTCGGTGCTCAAACGTGTCGGATCAAGCCGCGATCCTTAATTCGCGCTTGGCATGTTCAACATCTTGGTTCCGGTAAGTCATTTCACACACTTATGCATGGCACACCTTCGGGGCCTTGAACTAAAAGCAAATATAAGAACTAGATTGTAATGCTTGATGCATGGACACACAATGGACTAATTTATGCCGTCAATCGATAAATTTGGCAACGATGCCCCCTCACCAATGGGATGCCCCCACGCCAACGGAATGCCTTGTTAATAAGAATGATATGCCCCCTCGCCAACGAGATGCCCCCATGCCAACGGGATGCCTAGTTAATAAGAATGAGATGTCTCCACGCCAATGGGATGCCTCGTTAATAAGAACGGGATGCTTCCACGCCAACGGGATGCCTTGTCAGAAGGACAATATGTTGTGATAATAATTCTGGCCGTCACCCTTTGATTAGGGGGATGTTGCCAGATTAAGTTCGGATGCCTGGTGGATTCCGGAATAGTCAATAAATTTTAACTGTTAATAAATGAATCTCGTGTGCATGAATTCCTCATATTATGAAATGGATTTTGGTTATGCTTGCATATGAGTGAGGCGTGATTCCATGTATTATGGAATGGATTTTGTTTGTGCTGGTATAATATTGAGTGAGGCATGAGTTCCTCATGTTGTGGGTTAATATTTAGTTATGCTTACATATTATTGACTGAGGATTTCTCATGTTTCATCCGAGATAAAGCTTTTATTTTGCTATTGATTTGCCATCAACTAATGTCTTGGATGAGTTATGTGCTTGTTGATAGGCGAGACATCGTCCTACCCAGAAATTAGTGGGTTTTACTTACTGAGTTTCCCCAAAACTCACCTCTCATCCTTTCAGTTTTGTAGGCATGGAAGTCTCACGTCAATTTTGGGAGTTGCAATCTTGCTAGAGGAGCTACGGTTTACCCTGACCTTTTGAAGATGTGGTAGTTGTAAATATAACGGTCCGTGATAGAAGGGCTTGTAAATGTAGCTAATGTAATTGTGTGTTTATAAATGGTTGTTTTCCTAGCTGCTTGTTTTTGTCCAGGTGTTGTATGTACACTTCCGCATGTGCTTAGTGAAAAGATAAAGAGAAATGGGATGGCGACGTGCCTACGATGTCACGAAAATAACCCTTGCTGCTCGTGACCCTGAGAATGGAGTTGGGGTCATGACAATAGCACTTTTCCCATTGCTTGAAACCGTGGATGCTACATATAGAATGGAGGATGAAATGAAACAATTCTTCATTTCAATGCAAGAAATGATCACCTAATTCAAGGCGTCCCAAGCAAGCCCTACTCAAGCACACATACCCCCTAAAGCTACGGCGTCTAAGTAGAAAGATAATAAGAACCTTCCCACTAAATCCAATGATGACATGCTTGCTTTAGAGGATAACCTGTCGTTGTTATAGTAGGAAGGCAAAAAGTTGATATTGTGCCTAAAACTGAGCATGACAAATGCTTTGAGAAGCTTGAGGAGAGGCTAAAACAACTTAAAAAAGCCTTCAAGATCCTACCCCATCAAACCTCTCGATCTATTCGAAGATTAAAGTGCCAAAAAATTCAAAATGCATGAGTTCGAGAAGTGTGATAGCATGGATTGCCCAAAGGATCATTTGCAAATGTACTTAGTACGAATGACTCAATATATCGACAATGCATCCTTGATGATCCAGTCTTTCCAAGCAAGTCTTGAGTCAAGACCTATGATGAGGAGCGCACCAAGAAGAAGAAGTTTGAGTCATTCAATGAGTATGCCATCAGGTGGAAGAATCTAGTTGCTTAAATTAGCCATGAGTCGACCAACTTTGAGTTGAAGATGTTTATTAAAACTCTCCCTCTCTCGTACTGCAATTGAATAGTAATCACGATCGTTGAGTCATTTAACCATCTCATTCTTGTGGGGAGCAAATTGAAATAGGCTTGAGAGACGAGTGGTTCAATGAGTCATCCTCTTCAAACAAAAGGATTTCTACAAAGAGAGAGAATCTGCTGTGGATGTGATTGTAGCTTATAACCAAGAGAACATTAATCATGCCCTGGCTATTCAAGTGAGTAGGAGGCAGCAACAAACTACTGGCCATCAATCATTCGCTCGGTCAAATAATAGAAGGTGCTTTTCTCCTCTTCTTTGATCTCTATCCCAAGTACCAGCAATCCTTAAGATACTTCGGCTTGTTATTGCCTTACTTCTTTAGACTTAATTTCTTTTCCCTCTTAGGATTTTCTTTTCTTTGTCGAACCACAACGGCCCACTTGATCCCTATGGTCAACTCCTATTTTTTTATATAATAAATTATTAACTAAACGTGCTACCAAAATTTAGGTGTCAACCCTAACCTATTTTCATCCCAACTGGAAGGCCGATCTCCATGCTGGTGATCCTTTTGGTGAGTTCCAGCTGTCGTTCCATCTAATTCCCAATGATTCCTTAATGACCCGAGCTTACGACAACACTCCACAACTTATCCTCCACGTTTCATAGCTAGAGCTTAGCCAAAGTTGCACTGAATCTCTTTTACTTGATCAATTTTAGTTGATTGCTCAGTTGAGGTTATTATAACCGATTCTCACATCAATTTTTAATGCATTGTTTTTGTCGCAACCCACCTACCAACTTACCAAACAATAACAAATTCTATCCTTTTTTTACTGTAAGTAGTTTTGAAAGAGAAATCCATTTGGTAAATTTTTATTCTGGGAACAAATTTGTTCCTGAGAATAGATTTGCACCATAATCAAGGAGTAAAAAAGTCGTTTCTTTGTTCCGGGAACAATTCCAAAATCAAGCAAAGCTAAATTTATTTTTTCTCTTTTTTCTTTTCTCTTCATATTTTCTTCTTGTTCTTCTTATTTCTCTCTTCTTCTTCCACCATCGCCACCATCGTCCATCACCACTAGTTGCCAGCGACTGGTTGGGTAAGGTCTGACTAGCTCGTTGGAGCCTCACTGGTGGTCAGGTAAGCCTCGCCTTGGACTCCTTCAGCCATCGGCTACCTTCACCTCACTGAGCAAGGCTCGCCCAACCAACAACGAGCTTTGCTTGGCTAGGCGAGGCTCGACCTTGCCATGATTTGGTGAGGTTGAGTTCATCCAGCCGCCAACTACGCTTAACCTCATCGAGCCACCGCGAGGTCAACATCGCCCAGCTTAGTCGAAGCCAATCTCACAATGGCCCAACGAGGTTGAGCCCCACCGGCGGTTGGGTAAAGGAGCCTCACCCAACCAAGGCTCAGGCTAGCCTTGCCTAGATGTCGACAATGGTCGACCGACGAGGTATGGCCTCACTGAGGGGTCGACAGGGCTTTACTGAGGTCCCCAACCTTTGTCTTGCCAATCGCCGGTCATCCCAAGATTGGCGATTAGCCAATGCTTGAAGAATAAAAGAAAGAAAAGAAAAAAATAAAAGAAAAAAGTAATAGAATTATTAAAATATTAAAAAGAAAATGCTTTGGTTTATAAATTTTGAGGATGGTGCCAAATGCAATTCTTTTGCGGGAATATAAATTTTGGTAGGTAACAAATGCCTTCAAATGCTTAAAAATTATTCTCGGGAGTAGAGTAAAAAAGAATTGTTTCTGATTAGAAATTCTTTTAGGAAATAGAATGATTACCAAACGCATCGTAAGAATCCCAACTAGTTCTAATCCTAGCATCTAAGAAACAAAACAAGCAATAAAAGGAAATTGTATTGCATAAAGTAAACAATCAATGGAAGATAGTAAAAGCTACTCAAAGGGCAAGAAGATAGAAAACCTGTAGCTCGTCAAGTATCTATTACAAATTGGAATTAAAAGAGCAAGACATGATTCAGTGATAAATGGGGCACAAAAGAGACCGAATTAGACATCAATCTTTGGCCTTCAATGTCAGGACCTTCGGTCACCTCCTCCATGGACCACCTTGGTGGTGTCGATTTTACACTTGAGTCATTCAAGCCATGTACAAAGCATACAAACACCCAATGCCAAACAAAGACAAGCAATTCATTGATTCAAAGAAATGGACCTTGGGATCGGCCTTTGCATAGCATGCATAACGACCACCGCAAATCACTTGACTAATTGATTTGTGTTTAATGATAATCGGCCATCATTTGTGTACACTAAACGGTGTCGATATCAATTAACCCTAGATTAGGTTCTAAGTGTCCATAATAGGCTATCCTTCGCTCATGCATTGCACCTAATCATACATCTAGTAATCACATGTACGTGCGTTAAACTAAACATGTATTTAGGTCATAGAACCTTGTTTCTCAATCAAACAAGCAACGATAAGTGAACCAATAATGTTTGTTTGTTCCTTTGAATTTCAATTTTGGGTGATAGTTTGTGTAACATCCTCAACTTCGAGCCCTTTACATGGTAAAAGAAAAGTCTGAGCTTGGTTTCATCAGTTAAGCCTAGTTGCGTCTACTTCTTCCAATCATATCATAGGCACGAACCTCAAGCCAAATAAGATAGTTGATTGTGGTCAAACTTGATTAGTCCTTGCTTGATGACAAGGCCTTCAAAATTGAGATATTCCAAGTTGCATTTAACGCCCTCGTCTTGTATTTAATTAAGGAGCATCAATTGAGATGTTCACATGGCACATTAGACCTTAGCCTTGGAAGACAAGTATGAAACTTGGACTAGTCAACATTTCTTAGAAAAACAAGTGTGAACAAATATGAACGCATTAAATGATAAGTGGAAAATGGTGTCCTTATAGTCTAGGCCTAATCATACCCTAAATACCTAAGTGTGAAATGTGGACTTTGGAGCCTACAAGGAAAGGACCACACACTCAAGAGGAAAAGAGAGATAAGTCAAGTCAAGTTCAAATTTTGAACTCAAGATAAGTTCACACTAATATCTCTTGGAATTTAGCCATTTAATGAGCAAGATGAAGTGTCCAAGCTAACCTAGGACCTAATTGGAACTTGGAGGATAAGGATGTCCAACAATTAATGCTTCTTGACTAAGTAAGGTGCCACCTATCTCAATTAGATATGTTACCTTTGATTTTCGAAACTATTAGACCTTCACTATTTTCCAATTTTATAGAGCTTTTTGTGGCTCGAATTTGGAGAAGCTTCCTTCATGAAAATTGTTCAAAACATCTTTATCTAGAACAAACTTAAATTTCGAATTTTTCTGAGAGTGAAATGCTTGGGACAAAGGCCCAATCAATTACCATATAAAACCTACCTAGTACAATGAAAACGGTAACCAAGTTGCTTTCTCGAATTTTTATAAAATATTCTCTTTCGAACTTGGACATAATTCCTTCACAAAAATTTTAAATAACATCCAATTCTACAACATATAAAATTTTAAAGATTTTTGTAAAGACTTGGATATCTAAATGGGTCATTCTTTGCAGATGTTGGATCTGGTTGACAAGCAGATTATTGGGTTGTGGTTAGTCATTTGATGCTCTTTATACAGCACGAATTGAACTTGGATTCCTCATGAAAAATGTTATTTAAGGTATTCTCTAAAACATATTAAAATTTCATAATTTTTCGATTCCGTTTGATAAGGTAAAGACACTGATTTTAGAAATTGTTCAAAACTGTTTTTCTCACCCAAGAGGTGTGAGCCATGCCCAAGCTTGAATTCAAGTCCTTAAATGCCATATTGAGGTGTCTTAAACTACCAAGCTAAAGTCCTATCCTACCTTGAGACTCGGTGACAAAGTGACCTTACATTTAATGCTTCTTGATTTAGAGAGGAATTCTTGACTTTTAAGGCTTGGAGAACAAGTTAGAGTTGCCTATAAATATGGGGCATCCCTCCCTCATTCCCAGAACACGCCACTTTCTCTCCCTCTCTTCCTATCAAAGTTTGGCCCCTCTTCCCTAGGAATTCTTGTCGTTGCCCTTGTTGTCATGCTTGATGTCATTGCCAATTCAAGGCCGCCGACTTAGAAAGCGTAAGCAGAACTTACTAATATTTGGCTAGGATGTTGCGTTATGCTAATCCAAGCATGTAGTGAGTCCTTGATTGAAATGTTGTGACTATGTTCCTTGATTGAGTTCGATCCTTATTTGATGAGCTTTGGCTTGAGTTGCTTTGGAAGAAGCCCGATTGTGTGTTTATTTGATATTCTTTGGTTTTTGTTTTGATGCAAACCTATTCAAAAATCGTTTTTGTTAAAGCTTGGTATTTCCTTACAAAACTATTCCCAACTGTTTTCACAAATGCATGTTCTAGTTCATGCCCAATCTCTGAAAAGGGGTTTCGTCGGCCTTGAATGTACATGGGACCACATTGGATTAGTCTTTCATGGTCTCGGTGTGATATTGAGGTATATCATTCCCAAGCCAAGTTAGGTACTAGATCGATGCTCAAACGTGTCGGATCAAGCCGCAATCCTTAATTCGTGCTCGACATGTTGAACGTCTTGCTTCCGGTAAGTCATTTCATACACTTATGCATGACACGCATTTGGGCCCTTGAACTACAAGCAAATATAAGAATCGAATTGTGGTGCTTGATGCATGTACACATAAGGGACTAATTTATGCCGTTGACCAATGGATTGTGGTGACGATGTCCCCACGTCAAAGGGATGCCCCCATGCCAATGGGATGCCTCATTAGAAGGATGAGATGTTGTAATAATTCTATGGAATGGATTTTGGTTATGCTTGCATAATTTGAGCGAGGCTTGAGTTCCTCATGTTGTGGTTGAATCTTGGTTTTTGCTTGCATATCGTAGATTGACGATTTCTCATGTTTCATCCAAGACAAATCTTTTGTTTTGCTATTGATCTGCCATCGACTAATGTCTTAGATGAGTTATATGCTTATTGATATGTGAGGCATCCTCCTACCCGGAAATTAGTAAGTTTTACTTACTGAGTCATTGACTAACCCCGTTATTTTTTCAAAATTGTAGGTATGGAGGAGTTGCAGTCTCAATAGAGGAGCTAAGATTTAATTTGGCTTTTTTGAGCATAGAATATGTGATGGTTGTAAATATAACAGCCCATGAAAAAGGGCTTGTAAATGTAACCGATGTAATTGTGTGTTTGCAAGTGGTTGTTTTCTTGGCTACTTGTTGTTATCTGGGTGTTATATGTACACTTCTGCATGTGCTTAATGAAAAAATAAAAAGAAACGAGATGGCGACACACCTAGGACATTGCAAAAATAACCCTTGCTACTCTAGCCCCTGGAGATGGAGTTGGGGTTGTTCTAGTCTGTTTAACTTTGTTCTGAGAAGAATTTTCGAAAGGAAAAAATGGATTTGAATTTAGCTGTGGAGAACTCGAGTATAGATTTCAGTGTATTAATCCAAACGGTGACTTGCGAAGATGAAGATTGAACAACCAAAACAAGAAAATTGAGAATTACGGCAGCGCACACCAAATGTGGAATCGTTAACCTCCCATTATTGCTGGAGGATGTAGATATAATGGTCTATTGTGTCTCATCTTCCTTCACTACCGACCATATGAGAGAGAGCAAGACAGATGAGTCCAATGCGACTATCCACGTATTTCAAACTTTCATTTGGGTAATATTTATTCAAATCCATGTTATATGTAGACATTATCAAACGCTGCATAGGATATTTCAAATCTTACCCTATCCTTATCTTATCTAACCATATCCTATCCTGCAAAAATGTCCAAACAAATCAAATGCGGCCTTAGTCTGTACGAGCCGGTGACAGTAGGGCTTGCTAAAAATTAGGAAACATTTTCACATAAGGTAGCAAATACACAAGTCACAAGTTGATTAAAGGTTCATTCATGATATACCTCAAACTTGTGACCTTTTCAAAAATAGTGTTGACTTTGTTACCACCATAATTGAGCACATGGCAAAATCAATATGCAATAAAGAAAGCCGTAAATTAGTTAGGACTGCATTAACGGGAGATTTGTTCCCTGGAATTGTGGAATCAATATTAAGGAAACACATCGTCTATACGTATGTTGCATGTATGATAATGAGGTATATAAAACTGTCAAAAAGATAAGAAAACTCTATAGTCACGTTTCTTTTTTTCCGCTGCTAAAGTGGATGAGCTCTTTATCAATTGCCGGAAAAAAAGTGGGTGAACTTTGTGGCCAGAAAATAGGTGAATTGACAAGTTTCTTTTCCTGGAATTAATATTCGACTGTGAACAAAACCCTAGACAGAGAACATTTCCCTCTTACCTTACTGACACTCTTCAATTGATTCTTGTTTTGAATCATTCAAATTATTCTTGGGCTGTGAACAACAAGTTGAAAACCGAGGACAACGAGCTATCTGACGCGCTCCATGCTGAAAATTAAACGAAATTCAATATGAGGAAGTTGTTGATTCAAGGTTGAAGTTGTCAATTGTCGATTGTTGATCGGTTACCTTAATGTTGATATTCCAGAACTGATGTTAATGTCTGTTCAGCTTCCAAGATTGGTGCAAGAATTGAAAGTCTTTATCGTAGTGTTGTTTCCAAGAGTCTATAGGTGTTTCTATGTCTATCTAAGGTTTTGTAAGTTCCCATGAACGTAACTCTTTGTAATGCTTGATATATTTAAGAGTCATTTATGATTAAGAGTCATGTAACAAGCCTATGTAAAGGCAAGTCTTATGATCATTGTCTATAAGGATGATAAAGGTGAAATATAGAAAAATTAGAAAAACCCTGTTCATCTTCAAACATCCTGAATCTACAATTCTCTTGCAGAATCGAAAATTCATCTTCAAATCATCCTAACACTCCATATGTTCCTAAAACAAAATTGGCGTAATATTCCTGGACATCCTAATTTCTATATGCTTAAAAATGACTACGTCTCAGCCCAGAGGACTGGAGTAGCTCATTTAATGGAACCAACACGTGGGTGTCCCTACCTACCTAATGTTCCAACCTACCTCCCTATATATAGGTATGCATCATGATGGCCATATTGAAGACGCTCTGTCTATTTTCCCGTCACTCATTAGTCCTAAGTCCTACACAAACAACCACAAAGAGAGAATTCGAATTGCCGACCCCAACCGTAGAGCCCGAAATGGCGGACCCAAGGCTCGGGCAAAATCCAAGTTTTAAGGACGTTAAAGAGGCCATTGATAAACAAAGAGATCTTATCTCGAACACCATCAATTGGACTCTGAACTACACAAATCTGTACTTCGTCTTCCAAGGTATGGTTTTTTCTTTTATTATGTCATCGAAGAAGATCAGTTGTAAACTTAAATGGATTCCAATCACCCTCTCTTTACTGGTTTCCATTTACAACTTCGTTGCCGTATGGGTAAACATGAAAATGTTACTGAGATTCTATAAAGAGCTGGAAGACTACCGGACGATGCTGGACGACCTGAGGAATTCGCAAGCTAATGCCCAAGGGCAGGAGCAGCAAGAGGGCCCTGCTAATGCCCAAGGACAGGAGCGGCGCTATGCTCATAGAACCTTGAGACGCAAAGTCGTTTGTTTTTCGACTCTGCTGCTGCTTGTGGTGATTACGGCTATAATGTTATGGGGTTGCTTCCAAGTTGAGTGCGTCAGCACTGCTGTCGTCACGGAAAATTAAGGTTATTTTTACATCATGTAACACTAGATCGCACGTCAATACATGTGGCATGTAGATTAGTCCGTCGCTCATGTCGGAGTCAAACAACGTAGGTGTCGCCCAGTTGGCATTCCATTTGCAAATGCATGCTTATAGAGAATAAAGTTTAGCTGTACCTTAAACTATACTTCCATTGTAAAAGATGGAAGTTTGCATTGTGTTAAATGCGAAATGCCTGGCAATGGAAAAAATTGAAGGATTTTTAGTCTTGTATGTCGTGACTTTCTCGGAGGTAAACCACTAAAAGGAAAGCTAATGGATTATTAAATCAAAGACTTAACAATGACTCCCCCAAGTTCATAAACTTCGGGGTTTTGATTTAATAAGTCTAATATGCAATTTGGTTTAATTATGAGTCAATTAGAAATTGAAATAAAGTGTGGGAGAGCGCTTTACTTTAACGAACCAGAGATATCATAGATACGAGGACTTGATTATACTAGATAAATTCGGGGTAAGTACACTAGAAGTGCAAAAAGTTGTGTATGACGCTCACTTTAGTGCCAAAAGTTTTTTCCGGATCACTTAAGTACTATTTAAATAAAAAAAAACGATCATTTAAGTGTCAACTCCAATCCGGATTGCCAGAAATTCAACGTGGCTATATTTTATTAATTTCTCAATCCTACGTGGCCCACTGGCGTGCCCAGTCAGCATATAACCCCTAAATGACATCGTCCAAAAGTTATAAATAGTGATCAATAAAGTGCCAAATTTTATTAAAAGTGATCATTTGAGTGCCAACTTTTAAGTGATCACTTCAATGCCAGTTGTAGTTGAAAAACAATCAAATCAGTGCCAGGCATGCCATGTGAAAATGCCACGTGGACTTGATTTTTTGAAAATTTTGCCAAGTCACATTATAATTTTAATTATAAATGACATGTAATCAGTTTGGCCGGAATTTCTCGTCGTTGACAATAAAGTGATTGTTTTTCCTCCCTTTTAGCACTTAAGTGAGCTGGCAAAAACTTTTGGCACTAAAGTGAGTACTCTACACAACTTTTGGCACTTCTAGTGTACTTATCCTAAATAAATCCAATGCCCTTTTGGTACCTTTTTTCCTATTGGAGAAACGCTTTGCAGGTAGTCTTGGTTAATTTTAATCCTAAACCTCTAATATGCCAGTGCATAATCATGTGAGTACGTAATCAATAATGTAACACTCAATAAATCAAAGTAGTAAATAAATTAGTAGAAATAGGGGTAAACTTCAATGCATTAAGCAAAGCATAAATTCACTATGATTATGCCCCAATATCTCCAAGGTGTTCTATGGCATCCTAATATGCCACATGCTAACGCGAGTCCCTAATATTTTTAGTTCTAGCACAAGTGGAAGCCAAGTGTATAAAATCAAATGGACATTACAGGAATGGATGAATGCCATAGGGGAACAAACATCAAAGTTTTGATTTTATATTTTATTTATATACATGGGTGATATTATCAATGCTACATTTGAAAGGTCAAAAAGATATGCTACTCCCACTTGGTATCAACACGGCCATCTCCACTATGCCCCACAACTATAAACATTGTACATCACCCCGTCAGCATGGTTCAATCCCAAAAAGTGCCAAGACCGTGCCCAAAAATAAATCCCAAACACCTACAACTCCCTTTACTACTCCTCAACTTCTACTCTCTTGCGACTATGGCAATGGACCTATAAGGAGTCCCCCATTCTTCGCATATATAGTCATGAAATGATCAGGAATGCGATATAGTCATGAAATGATAAGGAATGCGATCAACAGGCGAGCCTATATTGACCCATAACGTGGTCGTATATCTCATGAATATCATTGAGTGGAGTCGCAGGTCGATAAACTCCATCAACTGTCCCTTAAAATCTACACGTGCTCCGTATCAAGATAAGGGGGTTGCGGGACAAGCAGCCATATCTAATTATCCTAAAAATTTAAACAACAACAAGGGTAAGTTAATGCCTAGCAAATGAAATATCCAAACTCTATACTAGACGATCCACCTATCACATATACGAATAATCTGTCTAACACATGCAACTTACTCAACAACTGTGGTACAAATAGTACTATAAGAGACCAACTAAGATCATGTAGACTATAACAAGATGGCTACCTTGAGTATTCTATACTTATGTAATAAGGACCCAATGACTCAACAAACGACTAACCATGCATGCATATACAATTCACACGTTTTAGTTCTCACTTTTCCAATCAATCTTTCCATTCCAAGACTCACGAATTACACCAATTTGCTGTCTAGTCCATGCAAGAAATTCTTGTCTAGTGGATTACGCCGGTTCCTCGTCCGATCTGTCACGGTTCATGCTGGTTCTCTGTCCAGTCCGCATGGGCTTCACGTCGAGGCATCTTGATTCGTTGTCCAATGCATTTAGAGTTCGCTGTCCCTAGGCATCCCCACTCCCACAAAGCATCTTTGATTCACTCGTTGGTACGCTGTTCGACAGTATTCATTATCAAGGTACCTTAATTAGATAATTCATGCACATTTATTTTGTCTTTCAACAAGCGGACATCAACCCTTGTGACAACCCGCCCTCCACGGGTCGTTAGAAGGAATGGCCTTTAGGGGTACTTGCTCCTAAGTTTGCACTTGGGGTCATGTCCACCAAAGACATCATCACCTCGCCTTTGGTTTCGGTCCATTGAGTTTGAAGTCTACACAAACATGGGTTTTCTCAAATCCATACCCTACAAGACAGCAAAAAGATGTTGTGATTCACTTGCACATATACAATACACCTTAAAAGAGGAGATTGGATGTAAATAGCAAATTTAGGAGTACTCTTACCATGGTAGCACTCTTGATGGTACTTTCACCCAAAAGGATAGCATCACTTCATCCTTTTGGACTATTTCAACATTGAGTATGCTAAACAACATTGAGTCTCCACGAGACCCATACCCTCACGGCGGATTCATTATATTATTTGTTGTATTAGACAACCTAAAATATAGTTCTAAGAGTCACCGCTAGCCTCTTTTTTGGGGAACGGCTGGAAAGTCCAATTGAGGGTCAGGAGAATCCACCAATATTCGGGTAACTAGAGATTCTAAAGTTCGGGAACTTGGATTACGTTCATATTTCTATCAATGCTCTTTCGGTACCTAACAGTTGTTGTGGCATCCCAAAATTCAAGACAACCTCTAGAGGAATTAAAGCCCATAATTAGGTAATGAAATTACCTATGGTTTATGTTTTAGCCAATAATTATCTCTTAAGGCTATGTGTTTGTGTTCATGAGATTTTAAATTAGATAAATTAATGAGGATAATCTATGCTTGGCTATGCACTTTATAGACTAAGTTCCTATAAATAAAATGTTACAAGATTTTTGGCCATGTGGAATTTAGTAATTAAATTCCTAAAGGAAGAATAAGAAAGGGGAAAATTTGATTTTCATTTAGGTTTGGGCCTTAGGCCCAAAGGTGGATTTTAATGGGCCAAGTTGGCCGGCCCATTGAAGCCCACAAGTGGGCTTCCGTCGACCGTGAGAGGGGGGAGGAGTGGCCGGCCCATTTGCTGGCCCAATTGCTCCCAAAGCCCATGCATGTATCATGACAAGTGGCAAAAAGGAGGTCTTCATGCATTGGCCATTGGAGAGGCAAGTGATGATTGCAAATGATGAGGAATTGGGGAAATAAAAGGGAGAGGAGAGAGAGAGGGTGGCCGGTTGGGTGACCGTCCAAGTGAGAGAGAGAGAGAGAGAATCGTGAGAGAGAGAGAGAGAGAGTGAGGCCGAGAGAGGAGAAGCCGAGAGGGAGAGGAAGGAGCTCGCCGTCCGTCCGCCCGTTTGCCGCCCGTTTGCCGCCGTGTGCCATCGTTCTCCTCGGTCTAGAGGCAAGTTGGGATCCGCTTTCTACTCTTGCATGTGTGTTGCATGTATGTTTGGAGTAGTGTCGAATTTTGGGTGATTAGGAGGGAGAAACCGAAGCTAGAATGACTTACTCTTGAGTGATGCTGCTGTTTTCGCATGAACCGTCTGAGCCAGAATCTTGTGAGAGCTTGCATGCATGTTTTGAGTTCGATTTCGACTTTGATTCCTTCATGAAAGTTGTATCCAACATCTTAAACTACAACATAATAAAATTTGGGACAAAATGATGGATATTTAAGGGGTTAAAATCTTATTCTACGAAGACGCTAGATCTGGAACGATTTCACTGACCTTTCGGTGGATTTGTGGTTGCATGTTGATTTTTACTAAGAATCTCTCTTCGATTTCTTCATGAAACTTGTAGAGAACATCTTAAATACTAACATACTCAAATTTTAAGTAAAAGGAGTAAGTGTAGCTAAGTGAATCGACTTACTCTTGAAGATGGTAGATCTGGAAACACGGTACTGGACACCCGAGACTTCATGGACCCATATGGTGACTATTCTTTGGAAATTTGACTTAGGTTCCTTAATGAAAGTTGTAGGGGACCATTTTAAGTAAAACATATCCAAATTGCAGAGGAAAAGAAGAAGAATAAGTGGTTGAAAACTCAGTATTTCGGAGAAACATACACGGGACGTTTCGGTGTTAGATCCAGAAGCTTCGTATGACTATTGAAAATAATCTAAAACGAATTTGGCTTAGAAGTCTGCATGAAAAATCTACTTTAGTGTCTTGGATATAAGCTGGTAAAATTTCATAATTTTCGGAGGTCGTTTGGATATTTTAATCAAATTATTTCGGAAACTGTGCATTCTGTTTCTATCCGAAATCGCATGCTGTTTTGTGTGAATTATACATACTTGTGTGGAACTCTATGGGGCATGTGTTTCTCATGAAATTATTATCTTATTGTTTTGTTTATCACATGCCTTGATTTCATGAATTTTGAGAAGCATGTGGATATTTAATTTGAATATTTTCTAAAAATGGTACATGCTGGAATTTTGTAAAAGGCATGAAATATGGACCATTTTAAATGGCATGGACTCCATGAATGGCATTGTTATCAATGATTATGTCTTGCTGCATGTATGATGATGATTAGAAATACATGTATGAATCAAAGGATGAAAGTGATCTTGTTTGCCATTATATTGTGTGCCATGCTGAGTTGAGGTATGAATTGGTAAACGTGAACGATGATAAATGAGGAAACTGTTTGAGGCGGATGATAATGCCCTAGGAGTATCAGGATGCCCGGGATGGGGGGTGCCGGATGGCCGGAATGTATAGAGATACATGGCCAGATGTCCTCGGGAGTTTCGAGATGCCCGGAATGGTTGGGTGCCGAAAGCCTCGGAGGTCATTGCCCGAGGGGATGCCTCGTGATGCCAGTTGGGATGCGAGATGCCCGGAGAGTGGGGTTGCCGGATGCTCGGTGGCCTTAAATGGCTGAATGCCGGAGGTTCTTCTCGCGATGCTAGGATGGGGTGCGAGTGTAAAGTATGGGATGAAACTGATGATCCCGAGAAAGAGTGATGTGGTGATCGAATTGAAAGCTAAAGTGGAAATTGAATTATGCATATATGATATGATATGACGATGATCACCTATGGCATGATGGCATGCATATATGATATGATATGACGATGATCACTTATGGCATGATGATATGCATATATGATATGATATGATGATGATGATATGCATATATGATATGATATGATGATGATGATATGTCTATGACATGATGATGATGGCATGTGTATGATATGATGATGACCTATGATATGACGATACATGTGTACGACATGAGAATGATGATGATGGCATGTGTATGACATGATGATGATAACCTATGGCATGATGGCATGTATGTGTCATGATTGTGATGAAGATGTATGATGGTATATGCATGGCTTCAAGGTAAGTGATGCCTGGAATGCATGTATGACATGTATTATGCTATGATTGTATTGTATGATGCTTTGAGTGGTTATCGGATCTTTTACCCGCCGAGTGGCTGTACTCACCCCTTTGGGGACCAATATTTCAGATTAGTAGGATGCCGCTCCCTCGCTGTCACGCGGGCGTGTTTTACGACCTACCTTCCGATGTAGAGGTCGAGTGCGAGGAGTTTGACTGTCCCTCCGTTCCTGGACTGACGTATATTCGAGTGCGCTGTTTAGTTATGTACGATGTGGGCCTGGCTGGGGGCCCTGTTATCTAGGAGTTCGTATCCGTCCATGTTCGTCGGGACGGAGTGATGCGTGGAATGTTACCGCCGCCACCGCCTGATGCACCAGGATGGGTGTGAGGGCCCGTACGTTACAAGTAGCTGCTGAAACTTTTTGGGATGGTTAGCCGACACGAGTGATGGGGGATCTTTCACGATTGTCATAGTGGGTCGAATGTTTCTTTTTGAGGCTATGACCGAGTGTTGGCTATAAGTCCTGGTCTTACCTTTTGATGTACCGACCCAAGGAAACCCATCTTGAAAAATATGTAAATAAAGTGTCGTGGCTTTGTCTTTTATTATGATGTTTAGTGGTGTGCAATTGTATCATGGTTGATGGAGGGGGAGATGGCGATGTTAAATTTTGCTTCCGCTAAATGAGTCGCGCTGGGACCGTTTTCAAAAATAAAAAATAAAAAATGTGTGTCTATGATTTTACGACACTTCTTCTAAGAGATGTAATCAGGTTGCAATGTTTGGTGCCTGTGGTGACCTAAGAGGGGTTCGGGGTGCCACAGTTGTCATATTTCCTAACACGTCCATGAGTGTCTTTTTACCTTTTCGTGCAATTTGCAATTAACAAGGTGATCAAGCATGGATAATTGGTTTCATGCCATTCTACTTCTATTTAAAAAAGGAAAAAGAAAACAAACAATTTGACTTTAAAGGATAGTGCAATAAGTAAACACCCATGACAGTTTAAGTAAAATATTAAATATAACATGTAATCCTAAAACAGGAATAAGGAAAGCAAAGCAAGGAAGAGGCCGCAACTCATGGGCGTTTATACAGTGCATATAAAAAACCCGAGAAATATGTTGAGTAATGAGTGTTATAAGGAAATTGGCCGGAAGAGACATCAACCATTTGCCATTTACAAGACACGAGGTCGGAACAAACATTGACCATCATCATCTTTAGGATCGCCATCTCCAAGAGACCACCTGTGTCACGTGCCAGACCTTCCCTCGCCGTGGGAATGCAATATCCGTGGAATTAATTTGTGACATCTCAAAAGGCGTGCAACTATAACTGCCAATCAACAAACAATAAAAGGATAGTGAGGAGAACATATATACAAACACGCTAATTATTTTATGCTTCATTAGGATCGAAAAGTTGTAATTACAAGCTTAGTTGGACCATTCTGATTGCACCCAAAATGGAAAGAGGGTAGTCTTAGCTTCTCTATGAGGGTGACTTCCAAAAATGGTTCCCATCGGAAGGCCAGCTCTGTACGACTCGAGCTAGGGGTCATAGTCGAGACCGGAGTCAAAGTCGTGTATAGTGCCATCCAGAGGATTTGCCACCATGGGCTCTGGTGAAGGTCCAACGGGGCCACCGAGTGGCCCTTCAAACCCACGGACGGGCTTGAAGACCTCCTCATCCATCTAAACAAACCATGCCTTGTACCAATGTCGAACTAGATATCTTAAGCCCTCATCATCCTACACCATAGTGGTGTGCTTTTGGTACATGATATCAGTCATCACGTCCTTTATATCTAATATAACTACCTCCATCTATATTGGTAAACTAAAACGAACAGGAGGGAGATTCATACCTACAAGCCTGAAAAGGTAAAACAACAACAAATGAGTGAACACTCAATAAATAAATCGCCTAAACCTCATATAAGTAGATGCCTTGTATCAGAATCACACAAATACTTATCGCCAATGAGTCGATGGTATATCAATAGTAAAACCTTTGCTTTCCCTTAACAATGTACATGAAAGGGGTTTCTTTAGTACCTGAAGTGCTTACACGATCAATGTCACGCCCCAATCCTCGAGCGCATGCCCATCCCTCCTTGGTCGATAAATTTCGACGTCCCAAGATGCGTTGCCGACCTATTTATTTTAATATGCATAGGGAAGCGAAACAAATCCCTTGACAACTCATAACACGGGATAGAAAAGCAGGAAACAATTCACAACCAAAGCACACATTTAAAAATTCCCCGGTTTATATACAGACTAGTCTATAAAAGACTGGCTCAACAAAAGGGGAACGGTCCTATGACCAACTAGTCAAGCGCATTTACCGATTCTTCGATCTCCACAGGCTCCGGGAGCATCGGGTCCTCCACTGCACTATGGGGAGGGTTAGTTGCACTCTCACTTAAAGTGGCATCAACTACCACAACAGGAATTTCAAAACCCCGGAGGGGACCCACACGGAACCCATTGAAACTATAGTGAAACCACGCTTTGAACCGATGAGGTACCCTCTAAGGTAGGCTCTCATCGACCCAAACGGTGGTCACCACGAGTTCATAGACCCATTGACCCCTTGGGGCATGGTAATCAAAACTCCGCTCGATAACCCTAATCGGCAGACCAAAACGCTTTGGAGGGACCGCCATCTAAGGACCTAAAAAGGTTGAGCCCACGATAGGGTGAGACAATGTCTCAACAAGTTCACCTCCTAAACTCTTATTAGGAAGGAAATACGCCTAGAGGCAGTCCATGCACACAAGTCAGAAGATTTACCTCGCCTCAGTTCCTTCCTGCAGGTCAGTATAGTTCATAATCTCAACTAATCAATTCAGTCCACTCGATTACACACAATCAATACTATCTATCAATCCATACCATCTATGAAACAATACCATCTATCAATCCATCAATACGACTACTGTTCACACAAGCTGAAATGGATGATATGCTCTCACAAGTTGATATAGATGATAGCTCTCACAAGCTAATATATGTAGATGGTAACTCGCACAAGCTAATATATAGATAGTAGCTCGCACAAGCTAATAAATATAGATCGTTGCTCTTACAAGCTGATAAATGATCATTGCTCTCACAAGCTGACAATTCGATGCTCTCACAAGCTGATAAATATTAATGCTCGCACAAGCTGACAGTTCGATGCTCTCACAAGCTGATAGTTCAAACTGAACTAGAAAAATTGATATTCACACTTTTAAAATCCCAAGATTCGATCTAGTCCTTAAAACCATTTTCGATGTCAAAACCTGACACCGGGGATTTTTCCAATTGAATATCAAAATTTCTCAAGTTTGGAATAAATACCCAAAATTACAATTTCCACTCAATTTGTACAATTTAGCAATCAATCACAGAAACTAATCACACCATTGCAATCAGCATGAAATTCCGATCATGGGCTATCCTGGTCTAATTTTCGAAAAATAATAAATAATTAAATAAATACCATAAACAATTAAATAAATGTAGTTAATTACCAAACATAGAAAACTTAGGCCGGAAATGCTTAATTGAATACCGAAACGATCCCGGAAAATTTCCGAACCTATCTAGATAAATAGTACAACTTATATAGTCTCTAATTAAGCCATTCTAACCATCTAACATGCAAACTCGAATAATTAAATCGCTAATCCATTCTAACTAACCACCTAATCCATGCTTAATCTAAACTAATCACCCCCTAAGAATCGTTAACTCCATAAACAGAGTTTAGCGAGTAAGTTTAGTGTTCCAGTGAGTCCACGATGACGGCGACACGGAGATAGATGATAAACAACCCTGCAGTGACACCAAGTGGGGCCCAGAAGAGGCCTAAAACAGCCAATGAAGGCTCACGGCTGGCTGGGCTTCTCGGTTCTGTCCAAGGATTGAGCAAGCTAGACGGGGCTGGAAACAGCAAGGATGGGTGGCAAGCGGCTACAGCGGGCCAAGTGGGCGACGGCGGTGGCTCCGGTAGCTTGGACGGCGACGAACGGCAGCTGGCACGATTAGAGGAGGCCTGGCTACATCGAACAGGGGCGCGGGGATGAGCGAATGTGAGCAGGGAGGCGAACGACTCGCAAGGCTCGAGCGGCGCGTGACAGGCAAGCGACGACGTTGGACGGCGGCTGGTGCATCAACAGGTAATGGGAGCTTTCCTCTGGTTTCTCTGTAGTTTTGGAGCTTCAACATGTGACAACAATGGATAAAGCAAGCTGCTAAAGAAGAAGAAGACAGCTCAAGGCTTACAGGGACCTAAAATGCCTAAATATCTCTTAGTTTGATCATTGCTTGGCCCCCACTTGACTTGGCTGTCATCCAAGCCAATTTGTAGCCCACAATCTTCCCCTAGAAGCTTCACCAAATGGTCTAAATGTTGCACACCAGGGGACCTACGAATTTTGGACCAATTTCCCCAAGTCCACCTCAATTCCTCTTCAATTCTCTTCCAATTTGATTCAATTCAGTCCTCATAAATTCAACCAATGTGACATCATCTCATTCAACTTTTTACCTCACCGATTGAACCAGCTTGAATCCCAAAAATGAGACCAAAAATGGCCCTCGGATTTTTCCGGTAAAAAATGGCCCTACTTTGCAATTTCGCCGAAAATCTCAATTTGTATAAACATCTTCAGAGGATGAGTCGACGTTCCTAAAATGAATTGTGACATGACAGAACTTTCAATTTCTAAAATCGGGTTCAATTTCGTCGTTAATTTCAATCTCGCGCGATTTTAGCGTGACCTAATCTATCGGGTAGCTTTTAGGAATTTTTAGTGCAATTGACCCATGGTTGATTATTTTCATGCCAGAACGTACACCTTCAATACATTGGAAACTCCCAGTTATCGTGAAAATCTCAAGGATTCGAATATGGACATAGGGTACTAAAATGACAGAAAATTCGGTCTAGTGTCGATCGATAAGAATCTTGCAATTAGGTGGAATCAGCCACGCACTAATCACATACCATTGTCAAATTGACCTATCTCTGATCCTTAATTGATTATTAACTGTAACCTAATGACCCTTGTATATTAGCATGGTCGAGCAGTCAATTCCTAGTCGAATTCTCAAATCTATTGCATTAAAATCCCTTAACGGCTTCACCTGATAGACTAGTTATCTCGTGAGTGATCAGCTCAGAGAATAGAACTATAGGCATGTCGATGAAAAGCCCAACTTATCAAATCGAAAATAGAACTTTAAAATCAAGATGTAACAACTCTTCCCCTCTTATAAAAATTTCGTCCTCAAAATTTAAAATTACAAATCTTTAAAGAAAAAGGCAGGGGTAGAGTTGTCCCATCAAATCTTCACTTTTCCAAGTTGCTCATTCAGTGCCGTGGTGTTGCCAGACCACTTTAACCAATAGGATTATCTTGGTGCGCAGAATCCATTCTTTTCGATCCACAATCTGAACTGGACTTTGCATGTACGACACTCCGTTGTCCACATCTAACTCCTTAAAATTTAGCATGTGGGTCGGGTCAGGCTCATACTTCCTCAACATCGACATGTGAAAGACGTCATGCACTTGCGCCAACCTCGACGGCAATGCAAGACGATATGCTAGAATCCCGATTCTTTCTAATATCTCAAAGGGACCTACATACCTCGAATTTAGCTTTCCCTTTTTACCAAAGCATGAAGTACCCCTCATTGGTGATACCTTCAGAAAAATGTGATCACCAACTTGGAATTCCAAAGGTCTCCGACGCTTTTTAGTGTAACTTTTCTGGCGGCTCTGAGCGGTCTTTAATCTATCCCTAATGACGGCAACTGCATCCACTAACTTCTGGACTAACTCTAGGCCTGTGATCTTTCGTTCTCTGACCTCATCCCAACAAACTGGTGTTTTGTATGCTCTACCATATAACGCTTCAAAAGGAGCCACTGATGCTCTACTGGTAGCTATTGTTGTAGGCAAACTCTACAAGATGAAGCCGTTCTTCCCAACTTCCTTTGAATCTAACACGTAAGCTTGTAGTATGTCTTCGAGGGTTTGAATCGTCCTCTTAGACTGACCATCCATTTAGGGATGATAGGCCATACTATACTGCAGCTTTGTTCCTAAGGCAGCCTGCAAACTCTTCCAAAAAGCAGCTATGAATCGTGGGTCTCGATATGATGTAATCGTCATTAGCACTTTATGCAGACAAATAATCTAACGCACGTACAACTCTGCGTGCCTATCCAAATCAAGGTCATTCCGTATTGCGATGCAGTGAGCCAACTTTGTCAGTGTGTCGACCACTACCCAAATAGAATTATTAGTCCTCTAACTCCTTGGTAAGCGTATCACAAAATCCATTGTGATGTGATCCCATTTTCATTTGGGAATCTCGAGGGGTTGCAGAAGTCCTCCTGGCTTACAATGCTGTGCCTTCACTTGCTAACACGCCAGACACTTAATGACATGCTTGGTGATGTCCGCCTTCATACCGAACCACCAATAGTTTTGACACAGATTCTGATACATCTTTGTACTGCTAGGATGAATGATGTGATTGTTACGATGAGCTTCTGATAAGATCTCCTCCTTAAGCGCTACATCATTAGGTACACACAATCATCCTCGGAACCTTAGTGTTCCATCCTCAGAAATCTGAAAGTCAGCCTTCTTCTTTTCGGTATTCTCTTGCAGGATCTTCTGAATCTCTGGGTCTGTCCACCGAAGTGTCGTGATTCTTACCTGCACTTCCGGTTCAATTTTGAGGGTGGCCATAAGATTTGAAATGTGGCCTACCTCAAATTTAAAAATCGAATCTCAAGCTTTCTCAAGTAAAGTCCATTCCTTAACCATCATATGTGCAACTTAAGACTTCCGACTAAGCGCATCTGCAACCTTATTCACCTTTCCAAGATATCACAATCACAGTCATTCAGAAGTTTTATCTAGCGACGCTGCCTCATATTCAACTCCTTCTGAGGGAATAGATACTTGAGACCTTAATGGTTAGTGAAGATCTGGAACCTTTCTCCACACAAGTAATGTCTCCAAATATTTGAAGTGAAAATGATTGCTACGAGTTCTAAGTCATGCGTCGAATAATTCAGCTCATGAGGTCTCAACTGACGGGATACGTATGTAACAACCCTACCATGTTACATCAGCATACAACCTAGTCCTCTTAATGACGTATCACTGTAGATCTCGTATCCTTTAGGACCAGATGGAATGGTCAGCATAGGTGCGGTAGTTAGCTTCTACTTAAGCTCTTGGAAACTACGCTCGCACTTGTCTATTCACATAAACTTCTCTTCCTTCTTCAAAAGTCGAGTCAATGGTGATGTTAACGCTGAAAATCCTTCCACAAACCTCCTATAGTACCCTGCCAAACCTAAAAAGCTTATGATCTCCGACACGGTTGTTGGTCTCGGCTAGTTGATAATTGCTTTAATCTTGGTTGGATCCATAGAGATTCCTTCACCTAAAATCACATGACCTAGAAACGCTACACGAGTCAACCAAAACTCGCACTTACTGAACTTGGCGTACAGCTCATGATTCCTCAAGGTCTGAAGTACCATCCTCATATGCCTCTCTTGCTCCTCTAAACTTCTCGAATACACTAGGATATCGTCGATGAAGACAATCACGAACTGATCTAGATATTCCTTGAATACTCGGTTCATCGGATCCATAAAAGTAGCTGGGGGCGTTCATCAAACCAAACGGCATTACAGTAAACTCATAATGGTCGTATCAAGTACGAAACACTTATTTCGTTACATCCTCATTTCTAATCCTCAGCTAATCAAACAAGTCGTCGACTCTCGAAAGTGGATCCTTGTTCTTGATCGTCACCTGATTGAGTTGACGATAGTTGATGCATAGATGCAACGAACCATCCTTCTTCTTTACGAACAGAACTGGTACTCCCCAAGGTGATGCACTGGGACGTATCAATCTCTTATCCAACAACTCTTGCATATGCACCTTTAGTTCTTTCAACTCGGACAATGCCATATGGTAAGGAGCCTTAGAATTTGGCTCTGTCCCGGGTGCTAACTTGATCTCTCTCTCTGGTGGCAGGCTTGGCAATTCCTTTGAAAACACATCTGGAAACTCTTGGATTACTACAGTATCCTCAATCTTTAGCTCATCGACTGTCGTATCCACGATAGTCGCTAAGTAACCTTGGCAACCTCCGTCTAACAAACGGGTTGCCTCTAGCGACAAGATTAAGGTAATCGAGGATCCTCCTCGACTCCCAATAAACTCGAAACTCTCACTCACTAACGAGTTAAAATAAATCGCTTTACGATAGCAGTCTATCTTAGCTCATTGCTTAGTGAGCCAATTCATGCCAATTATCACATCAAAATCATATATGGCTAGAACCAATAAATCTATCCTCCTCTCTCGCTCACCAATCGCCAACTTACAACCAGAATAACCTAATGTAGACAACACCTTATCCTTTAATGGTGTAGATATGCTAACCACTGACTCCAACAACCTAGGACTCAATCCTATCAGCTTAACAAATTGTTCAACTATAAAAGAATGAGTCACTCCAGGATCAAATAAGGCATATGCAATATGATCGTTCAATGAAACCGTACCTGTAATCACATCAAACGCGTCCTCAACCTGTCCTCTAGTGATGGCGTACACTCGTCCTTGTGCTGGGGGTCTAATCTGTCCACCTTACGGTGCATTCTCCAGTGCTAACTCCTTAATCTGACCTATCGGTAGTGGCGGTGGCAACTGCTGTTCTCCCCTCGATCTTTTGGGACAGTCTCTAGCCAGGTGACCCTGTTGGCCACACTCAAAGCAAGCTCCCATCCTTAAAGGGCATGGGGTCGAATCATGTCAGCTTCCATAAAAGTGACACACGCCATTCTAACTTAGTGCCGACTTGCCTACTCTACCCTTCCTATTGGGTCAGACATGAAACCTTCCTCCGGTCATGGGCTTCTTCCCAAACCAGTTTCCTTCTCTATTCGAACTGAACCTTGAACCAGACGCAGCATTCTGGTCACTTAGGTTCCTTTCTATTAGCTCTAGTCGAAGGCCATTCCTGAACCTCCGAGCTTTGTCTTCGGGATCCTTTACCAATCTTGGAGCGTATTGAGAGAGCTCAACGAACCTGGCTTCATATTGATTCACGATCAGTATGCCTTGACGGAGGCGCTGAAATTCCTTTATCTTCTACTCTTGGGCGCTACCTGAAAAGTACTTGCCATTAAAGGCTCGGAGAAAGGTGTTCCACAGTAAAACCACACCTTCAGGGAAAATCATGCCTCTGGTGGCTCTCCAGCATGTACTTATGTTACTCTATAGCTGGTACACTACCAGGATAACCTTTTCCTCCTCAGTGTACATCAGAAGTGCAAATGCTTTCTTTAGGTCTTAGATCTAAAGCAATGCAGCTTCGGGATCTCTTGCACCGGCGAACTTTGGCGTGTTTAGTTTCAGGAATTGCTTAACGAGCTTATGCATCGGTCTCTCTCTCTCCATAACTACATTTCCAACTCGGACTTTGGCAGGTGCGGCAGCGAATACAGCCTCAGCAGCGGCGGCAACGGCAGCAATACCGGCAGCTTGAGCTGTGACGATAGTGGCGGCGGCTTGATTCTGGGCCTGCTACCCATTCAAAGCTCCTAACGTCTCGAGCGCCTACATGATCCCTTCGATCCTGGGATCACTAGGGGCTGCTACCCCAGCACCAATAGGAGGCGGTGCTACACCAATAGCGCTAACCTGAGCTAGCGCTCTATCACGACCCCCTCGGGTACCGACCCTAGTCGGCGTCCTATCCCGAGTAGCAGGTCCAATGGTTCTCTTTATAAGGACCTGAAAATGTTAGCTCACGATGGGGTGAGACAAAGCCTCAGCAAGTCAACTCTCTAAACACCGACTAGAAAGGAAATATGCCCAAAGGCTACCTATGCACAAGCACAAGACAGAGGACTTACAGTTGCCTCATATCCTTCCTACAAGTGAGTACAATTCATATAATCATCCAATAATTTTGATTCAGATCAAACATTGATCAGTCGATTCACTTGACTCCATACCATCGATACCATCCATACAATTCGATCAAATCGAGCATTGCTCACCCTAAGCTGATAATGGATGGTATAGCTCACTGAAGCTGATAATAGATATATAAGAATGCTTACTGAAGTTGCTATATATCTATATTGCTCACCAAAGCTGTTAGAGTATACTGCTCACCCTAAGCTGATATATCAAGGCCTGTAGGCTGATATAGTATACTGTTCTCACCAACTGAGAATTCTTCATTTTCATCATAACTTGTAAAAATAATTATGTGTGGGTACATGGTCGGCCTTAGCCAAAATACCATAGTTTTTTTTTTTTTTTAAATCCCATTAATAACAATAGTCCATAAACACATTTTTGGCGTTTTAAACCAACGCCCAGTATTTCCTAATTAAATATCGAAAATACTCAATTTTGGGATAATTACCCAAAATTACAAATCTCACTCAATTTACACAATCAACACTCAATTAAATAAACCAATCACACCATTGAAATTAGTAAGAAATTCCTATTCCGGAAAATAATAATTAATTAAATAAATACCAAAATTGATTAAATAAATACATTTAAATACCATAAATGCAAACTTAGGTCGGAAAAACCTAATTAAATGCGGAAACGGGCCCGGAAAATTTCCAAACCAATTTAGATAAATACTACAACCTATCTAGTTGCGAATTAATCCGGTCTAACTACCTAACATACATAAACGGGTAATTAAATCACTAATTCGTTCTAACAAACCACCTAATCCTTAATTAACTTAAACTAATCAAAATTTGAGCATAATTAACTTCCTAAGCAAATTTTAGTGAGTAAACTCACTGGTTTAGAAATACGATGAGTTCATGGCAACGGCAAGGCGGAGACGAGCAACAAACTCCAAAGCGACAACACCTTTTGAGGCTTGGAAGGGGTCCAAAGCGGGCCTTGAAGCCCATGGTAGGTTGCTGGGTTCGGCCATTGACCTTGGGCTGAAAGGGCTACTTCAAAGGCCGGTTGGGTTGGAAATAGCACGGGTGGCTGGCGGACGGCTGCAACGGGCGGTGGCGACGTTCAACAATTGTTGGACGGCAACAGAGGAGCTTCGACTGAGCTAGATCAGCACGGGGAATGGTTGTTGGGCATGAAACGAGCAAGGCAAGTGGGCGGTGTGCGCGGGGGATGCATGACTCGCGAGCGGCGTGCGGCGGAGCTGGACGGCGCGGCAAAGGGGCGGTCTGAGGGACTTGGGGCTTGGTTTCTCTATAATTTTTTGAGCTCCAAGGTGCTGGAAATGGAGAAAGCAACTAGTTGGAGAAGAAGAAAGGGACAGCTGCTTTGCACAGACCCAATTCGCTTCAATCTCACCCCTTTGTCCCCCTTGAAGAGGTCCCATATGGCTAGTTGGCTTCCTTAGCCATTTGTAGACCACAAAGCTTCCTTAGGAAGCCAAGGAGGTCGTCCATAAGGTTAAGGACCAAGGAGATACGAATTTTGAAGTATTTTCCCTTAATTTGAATCAATTTCCCTTCAATTGAAGCCTAATTCGGTCTTATAAATTCTATCAACCTGTCCACGATGAAATCGATATTTTTCTTCACCCATAGATCCAATTTGCATCCTAAAACACGCGATAAAAAATGGTCCCATGAATTTTCCGATCGAAAACAGCCTTATCTTGAAATTCCACCAAAAATCTTGGTTTGCAGAAAAGTCTTCGGAGGATGAGTCGACATTCCTACAATGACTCATGACATGACAAGACTTTCAATTTTTGAAATCGAATTCAAATTCGCGATTAATTTCAATCTGGTGCGATGTTAGCATGACTTAGTCTACCGGGTAGTTTTTAGAAATTTTTGGTACAATTGTCCCATAATCGATTAATTTCAAGTACCTCTTCGACACATTGGCGACTTTTGGTGGTCGTGAAAATCTCGAGATTTCAAATATAGACACAGGGTACCAAAACGATAGGAAAATTGATCTAGGGTCGATTGACGAGAATTTTTCAATATGGTGGAACCACCCACACTTTGATCACCCATCTTAGTTGAACCGACCTATCTCTAATCTCTAATTGATTTTTAACTATGGTGTAACGATCTCTACAAATGAGCACGGTCAAGTAGTCGATTCCTGGTCGAATTCTCAAGTCTTTTGCATTAAAATCCCTTAATAACTTCTCTAGATATTCTAGTTATCTCGTGAGTGATCAGCTCAGAGAATAGAACTATAGACGCGTTGATGAAAGGCCCAATTCATTCAATTGAAAACAGAACTGAAATTTCATGATGTCACAAATACGCCTAGAGGCAGTCTACGCACACAAGTCAGAAGACTTACCTTGCCTAAGTTCTTTCCTGCAGGTCAGTACAGTTCATAATTTCAACCAACCAATTTAGTCCATTCAATTACACACAATCGATACCATCTATCAATCCACCAATACGACTATTGCCCACACAAGCTGAAATGGATGATATGCTCTCACAAGTTGATATAGATGGTAGCTTACACAAGCTGATATATGTAGATGGTAGCTCACACAAGCTGATATATAGATGGTAGCTCGCACAAGCTAATAAATATAGATCATTGTTCTCACAAATTGATAAATGATCATTGCTCTCACAAGCTAACAATTCGATGCTCTCACAAGTTGATAAATATTAATGCTCGCACAAGCTGACAGTTTGATGCTCTTACAAGCTGACAGTTCGATGCGAACTAGAAAAATTGATATTCACACTTTTAAAATCCCACGATTCGATCTAGTTCTTAAAACCACTTTCGGTGTCAAAATCAGACACCTGGGATTTTTCCAATTAAATATCAAAATTTCTCAATTTTGGAATAAATACCCAAAATTACAATTTCCACTCAATTTGCACAATTTAGCAATCAATTACATAAACTAAGCACCCTATTGCAATCAACACGAAATTCTAGTCATGAGCTATCCCGGTCTAATTTCCGGAAAATAATAAATAATTAAATAAATACCAAGAATAATTAAATAAATTCAATTAATTACCAAAAATATAAAAATTAGGCTGGAAATGCTTAATTGAATACTGAAACGGGGTGAGAAAATTTCCGAACCTATCTAGATAAATAGTACAACTTATCTAGTTTCTACTTAAGCTGTTCTAACCACGTAACATGCAAAATTGAATAATTAAATTGCTAATCCATTCTAACTAACCACCTAATCCATACTTAACCTAAACTAATCACCTCCTAGGCATCATTAACTCCCTAAGCAGAGTTTAGCGAGTAAACTCACCGATTTAGCGATCCAGTGAGTCCACAATGATGGCGACGCGGAGACGGGCGATAAACAATGCGGAGAGGCCCGAAAGAGGCCTAAAATGGCCCACGAAGGCTCACAGCAGGCTAGGCTTCTCGATTGTATCCAAGGACCTAGCAAGCTGGATGGGTTTGGAAATGGCAAGGACTGGCGGTGGGTAGATGCAAGAGGCCAGGCGGGCAATGGTGGTGGCTCCGGCGGCTTGGACGGCGATGAACGGCAGCTGGCATAGTCAAACAGAGGCTTAGCTATGTTAGATAGGGGCGCGGGGACGAGCGAATGTGAGCAGAGAGATGGACGGCTTGTGGGTCTCGGGTGGCGCGCGACAGGCAAACAATGGCGTTGGACGGCAGCTAAGGGTGTCGACGGGCAATGGGGGCTTTCCTCTGGTTTCTCTATGATTTTGGAGCATCAAAATGTGACAACAATGGATAAAGCAAGCTGCTAAAGAAGAAGAAGACAACTTAAGGCTTTGAGGGACCCAAAATGCCTAAATATCTCTTAGTTTGATCATTGCTTGGCCCCCACTTGACTTGGCTGTCATCCAACCCAATTTGCAGCCCACAATCTTCCCTTAGAAGCTTCACCAAGTGGTCCAAATGTTGTGCACCAAGGACCTACGAATTTTGGACCAATTTCCCCAAATCCACCTCAATTCAATTCGGTCCCCATAAATTCAACCAAGGTGCCATCGTCTCATTCAACATTTTCCACACTAATTGAACCAACTTGAATCCCAAAAATGCAACCAAAAACGGCCCTCGGATTCTTTCGGTCAAAAACAGACCTACTTTGCAATTTCACTGAAAATCTCGGTTTGCAAAAAAATCTTCAGAGGATGAGTCAACGTTCCTAAAATGAATCGTGACATGACAGAACTTTCAATTTCTAAAATCAGGTTCAATTTCGCGGTTAATTTCAATTTGGTGCAATTTTAGCGTGACCTAATCTACCGGGTAACTTTTAGGAATCTTTAGTGCAATTGACACACGGTTGATTATTTTCAAGCCACAACGTACATCTTCGACACATTGGTGACTCTCGGTTGTCATGAAAATCTCGAGGTTTCAAATACGGTTACAGTGTACCAAAACGACAGAAAAATCGGTCTAGTGCCGACCGGCAAGAATTTTGCAATTAGGTGTAATCACCCACGGACTAATCACATACCTTTGTCAAATCGACCTATCTCCATCTATAATCGATTTTTAACTGTGCCGTAATGACCCTTGCATATTAGCACGGTCGAGCAGTCGATTCATGGCCGAATTCTTAAGTCAATTGCGTTAAAATCCCTTAACGGTTTCACCTGATAGATTAGTTATCTCGTGAGTGATAAGCTTAGAGAATATAATTATAGGCATGTTGATGAAAATCCCAACTTATCTAATAAAAAACATAATCTGAAAATCAGGATGTCACAATCGAGGACCCATAAAATGTTTCATAAGTATAAAAATTATAAATGTACCAAATAATAGTTTCTTAAATGTGTGCATGAGTCTTGATTCTCAAATAATGACACATAAAATATGTACATGCCAAATAATAGTTTCTAGAAATATGTACGTGACTCTCAAGTCCTTAAATAATGACTTATAAAATAAGCACTTGCCAAATAATGGCTTCTAAAATATTCACGTGACTCTCAAGTCCCAAATAATAGCCTATAACATATGCACGTGCTTCTCAAGTCTCAAATAATATCATACAAAATATACATATCCCAAAATAATAACTTCCAAAATATGTACATGATTTGTAACTGTTTAAAATGCAACCACGCAACAGCCACGTAATATTCGACAATTTATGCACACAAGCATCAACCACATGTCACACAGTTTCCCTTCATTACACACATAACAGAAATCCATCGGTTATTTTGGAATCCACCAGCTATCATCCTGCCCCATAGGGCGCGGCAACGTCCCGAAATCCATCGAACTTCGTTTTGAAATCCTATCTTGGAATGGCATCTGAAATCCAGAAAGCATCATCCTAAAATCCATTAGTGATGGCTTCCCTTGTGTGACCATATGTGCAAACAAGCACACAACTAGTTCTTATCATTTCTTTGGTCCGATGCAAGAGTGCCTCAAAGATGTGCCAAGCAAAGTGTGTGTTGTGATTTACCCAATTGGCGTCATTACAATTTGTCGAGCATGAAATGAGAATCTTGACTTGACCCATTACATTTGAACACCAACCTAAGTCAAACCGGGTTTGGAATGATACGCCTCCATATCGCTAAACCAAGAGAGTGACCAGGCTTGACAGAACAACATGAATATCTTCTTGAGCTTGGGGCATGTTTCAAGCATAGACCATGCCCAAAAAGCAATAACAATTCCTTACAACTCAACAAGCACATAATAAGAACCTGGCTAACTTCTGAGGCTTGCAATGCAAGAAAAAACATAAGCAAACCATACAAGATTGTATATAAGCAAACTAGGTGAGAACAATCAAACAACCTTTACCTATGAGCACAACAAGACCATAATCCAATGTTTGGACTAATCCTTGAACGTCCTAACTAAAGCAAAATATGAGCAAACCACACAAAATTAGCACGCAAGCTTGCTCTAATTAGGACGGCATGACCTTATTCAACAACATGAAACAAAAACCTACTCTATGTCCGAACTATGTAACACAATGGCCTAGCCAACATTTAGGGGATCTACTTATGAAATTAGGTCAAGAACGACGATAAATGATGGGCGGCTCACGGTGAGCGAGCCGCGACAACAACAACAACGATGGTGGCTCAAGGTGGGTAGGCAAGAAGCAAACTATGAGAGAGAGGGAGAAGGGGCATTTAAGGAGGATAGAGGGACATTTAGAGAGATGTGAGTGAGCTTGGAGGAGAAGAAAGGGAGAGAAAAAGTTGCCTTAGGCCCTTATAAAGGAAACTTAATAATTGGATAAGTAATGATGGCTAATGATGATTTTTCTTGGCTTGGGTTGCAACATTAAATCCCATCCATCTAAGTGTCAATTTAAGAACTAATCTTGGTTAGTCTTATCCTCCAAGCCTCAAAGGGTTAATCATTATTTTGTTCTATGGGCAATTAACTTCGTCACACTAATTAGAATTGTTCTTCTCCTTTCCCTCTTTAAAAGTTGTGCCCTTTCCCCCTTGCAAGGCCACCAAACATTAGTCTCTCCTCAACTTTTCCTCAAGAAGCCTTTTAACTCTCACCTTTAGGGTGATTGTGGCCTAAACCTCTAAATAAGCACATGACTCAACCATTGTACTTATGAAATATCTTCCACAATCTGAGGATAGGTGTAAGCTTCACAAGACAACTTAATTCTCAAGTTCCCTTCCATCTTAAGTGTGTGAGGGCTTCCTTGGCTTCCAATAATTATTTACTTTTAATTGATCCACATTCAAAAGGACAAAAAATAATTATGAGGAATAGAGAAATATCGTCTTAACCGAACAAGGATATCTTACAATCACCCGTGATCAACACTCATAATTAGACCGAAGTTTGTGGGTAAGAATTGGCCTTAACACGGCTTAAAATAATAGGGCGGCTTTGATAGTGCTCGCACGGCTAGACCCGAACCAAATTTAGTACCTATCTAGGGCTCTATGCATGACCTATGGTTGGTTTTGAACCATACCCTGTTTGAGCCTAAACTGTTGACACCTAATTTTTAGTTGATGCATCGAAAAATATATTAAAAAAAAAATTTGAGGCTTGAATTTATGATCGCGACAAAATCCATTTCTCGGCCAAAAAGTATAGTTTTTCATTTCTTTCTATTGCGTTGTCTCTTCTAAGCAATTTCATGGTCATTTTCAAGGAAAATAAGAAAAGCTAAACAGTTGACTTTCAAGTTGACTTTTTAGTGAACCATTTGACTAAAAGTCAACCTTGGGTCAAAAATTGGCTATCTACTCAAAAAGATTCCGTGATGTTTTAATTACATAAATCTATGTCCAATTTCAATATTAGATCTAGATTCATTTTTGACATAAGCTTGAGTACTTCAATTCAAGGCCAATTTGGACATGATAAATGATCTTACACATGGGTGATTCATTAGATGGGGCAATTGTAACATTAATTGAATTCAATTTTAATCAATTTGCAATTGTACACATTGAATTGCAAATTTGATCATTTTAGCTCTTTAGGCTTAATTCAAAGCACCCATGGTTTTGACTTGTTATCTTTCGCGATAATCATTCAATTAGATCAACAAAAGACCCCTAGATCACATTTATAACATTTGATTAGCTTAATTAAATCTCAATCGGCCAATTTCTTCTTAAATGGAATAAATTTAATTTTGAAATTGGTCCTTTAAGAACCAAATTACATAACTTCTGAAGTCACAGGGGTCCTAAATGAGCAAAATGGCCAAAACCAGACTAAACTAATCAAGAACTAGTCATAAACCAATCAAACAGGACCAAATTGGTTTGATTAATTTGACTAGCCGCCAATGATGCTGGCTAATTTGGTCGCTTGTCAGCCAGTTTTGGACCTCTGGCAACTGGCTTTGAGATCCTCTTGATGTCAATTTCACTCCCAAACCTTCAATTTCTTGAAATTTTTCAAATTGGTCCTCGAATGTTGTTAAATTGCAAATTCACCCCTAATTGAATATTTTGACACAATTCTCGATTTTAGCTTGAGTTTTCGCAAATCAGGCAAAAGAACGCTTCAAGTGCCATAACTTGGCACAAAGGGACACTTAAGTGCCATAACTTACGAAAGGTACACTTAAGTGCCACATTTTAAGAAAAGTGGGACACCTGAGTGCCATCTTCGAGGAAGCTGGCTGGAAATCGTACGTGGCATTAAAATATTAATATGTCTCGCCTATGTGTCTCGCCAGAGAGTTGAGTCAACTCGAATTCACCCCAAACGACGTCATTTCGAGTGTTGGCCCAAAATAGAGCCCTTAAATCAACGAAAACGCCGTCATCACCCCATTTGCCCTAAATCTAAAACCCTAAATCGGGAAAAATGCCATTGAAGCGCTGGAGCCCTAATCTCGAACCCTAATTCGATTTTCCCCAAATTTTACCACCAAATATTGGAAATGGAGAGCAGGACTTTCAGCAGCGGCTCAAATTTCTCTCGATGAAGCGAATGAGAAAGCGAGTGTTTTTGTTTTTATGGGTTACCAAGTCCAAGAAGAATATCGTGGACTCGAACGAATCCCGGGAGAAGATTCTATGGATGTGCCCGATATAGAGAAGGCTCGAAGTGCAAAATTCTCTCACCGAGCCATAGAGGTGATATTGGACCTACTTGATGGATGTCATCAACCTCCATCTACGCTTGTGGACGACTTGGACAATGTTGACTCAATGCAAGCTCAAGCTCAAGCATCTTCTGTTAACCATTTGAAGAATGAAGTTTCAAAGATGAAAATTGAACGGAAGTGTTACCAAGCGTTTATTGTGTTGCTATTTTTTTTGTCTGTCATACTTTATGATGAAATGTAAAGTATTGGAAGATGAGAAGAAGTTTCTCTGACTACCATAGTTGTAAATGTGTGAAGAAATGTACTTGTTTTGAATGAATGAATGATTTCGACAAATACTGTTTGTACAATGTTTTTGCTTATTCTCAAATATAAATCGGTGATGATGGAATGTATATTGGGTCAATGTGTTGTGGTGACTATTTTACTTGAATTGAATGTAAACCAGTAGCAAATATATAAACCAGCAGCTTCTCTGTTTTGCTACAAACCACCATATACATAGAACAGACACGAGTGATTACTCAAGTACTATAATTTGTATCTAGTGATCACTTAAATGCCAATTGTGATAAAAAAAAAAGATTCATTTAAGTGTCAAGTTATTATTAAAAGGATCACTTAAGTGCCACTTGTTGTTAAAAGTGAACACTTAAGTACTAGGTTTTTTAGAATGTGATCAGTTAAGTGCCATTTTTTTTTTGTACATTTCACCGGCCATCGGCTATTACCAGCTACCACCACCGCCCACCACTGGCCACCATCGGCCTCTAGCCATCACCACCAGCCACACCAAGTATCCCAGGCATCCACTTGAGCCACCACCAGCCACCACTATGCTGGTGGTATGTTGATGCATAAGTTGCTAGTGTAAGGTGTCTTACACCAGCTCGGACTAGCACTACCTGGTGCAAGTTGTGCATATTGCACACTTACATCTTGCACCAGGTGCAGCAAAAACCTCCAACCCAACCCACCACCACCAGGCTTCACCAGCTACCACCACCAGGCTTTACCAGCCACCACCACCAACCACACGAGCACCCCAGTCACCATCACATATCCACCACCAGGCTTCACTAGCCGCCACCACCAACCACACGAGAACCCCAGTCACCACCACATATCCACCACCAGGCTTCACCAGCCAACACCACCAGCCACACGAGCACCCCAGTCACCACCACATATCCACCACCAGAAGCAGCAGTAAGTGAAAGTAAAAACAAAATCAAAAAAATGAAAAAGGCATGCCAAAAATGACAAGAAACAACCGTTCCATTGATATTGAAATGAAGTCTCACAAACTCAATGACAAATGAAGTCTCACAAACTCAACTAACTTAATGACAAACTATTATAAAAAAAAAAAAAAACATCCACATATGTTTTCAACTGACTCATCAATCACACAAACCATATCACATCCCATTTCATCAATCAATATGCAGAATGCCTCCTGTTCATGCTCGTTTTGATGGACCTTGCACTTGATTCATAATCCTTGCACTTTTTCTAACTGGATGTGAGACTTCTTCTTCAACTATCTTGGGACGCGTTGATTCTGATGGAGCTACAACTGTCCTAGGCTGAACTGATTTAGAAGGAGTTGCAACTATTGTAGGCTGAACTGATTCAAATGGACTTGCAACTAGGTTCTTCTTACTCTTCTTTCTTGTTGCCACAGGCAATGTCTTCTTCTTTGTTGGCACAGCCGTTGATTCTTGAGTTGGGCCTTGAGAGATAAGAACCTCTAAACTTCTCCCAGGCTTCAAAAAGAAAACTCAATTATCAACAAAAGTTTGCACTATAAATTAAATTAAATACAGCCTATAAAACTTACATTAAGAATAACTTCTCCAGAATGCTCATCTGTATAAAGGCAATAACCATATTGTTTTAGCCTCTTCCCAAGAGCCCCTATTGTTCGAAGGGGAGCGTCACTTTCAAGTACTTGTGATTGGTTGCCTCTTCTTCTCGCATGTGATTTCTTGGGCTCTTGTGGCTGTTCAGCTAGAGCAGGGGCGTCTTCGGCCAATTCTTCAGCTAGGCGTCTTGTAGATGGCCTTCTTGTAGGTGGCTCTTGATTTGGCTTTCTTCTGGTTGTTTTTCTAGTTAGGCCTTCAGCTTCAGTGACACCTTCGGTTGGCTTTAGTGGTGGCCCTTGTGATGACCCTTCTAGTGGCCTTTGTGATGACCTTGGTGATGGATCTTGTGGTGGCCTTTCAATTGGGCCCTCTATTAGCAGCTGAGCTCTAGCTTGCCTTCTTCAAACTTGAGAAAAAGGCAAAGGACATCGTAAATATAACATCAGGCCATATTAGAATGTAAATGAAAAGTAAACTCAAATCATTGAACTTACCGAGTATTTTTTTCTCTGTTGTTGCTGAAGAACAGTCGACTTAACTGGCCCTCCAGTTGCTTCAGCCAATCCTGCAATTGGCTGTCTTCTACCTTCCGTTCTTTGAACAGGCTCTTCAGTTTTAGGTATAGCAGGGGCTTTGGCCAATTCTTCACATGTCACGGTGACCTGACAAAGACAAAAACATTACATATATATTACTTATATCTATGTACATATTTGTAACAAACCATAAAGCAACATAAACACAATTGTCATGACTTACTAGGTTTATTGTCATCGACTGAAGAACAGTCGACTCACTTCGCCTTTCTGTTTCTCCTTCTCCAACTGTCCCTTCACTAGGCCTTTTGGCTGGCCTCAATTGTTCCTGCTGCTTCTTTAATTGACAACCCTTAATATTGTGCCCTACTATGTGGCAAAAAGAGCACTTTATCGGTACACCTGTCCTATTCATCCTACGGTGACATGAGTCGTCTCCCTTCGTCATTTTTCGTTTTCGCTTTGGTCTTCCTATTCTCTCCTTTAGTGGCAAAGGTTGAGGTGCTTCGCGATCTGTTGGCTCCCAGAACTTGCTACTTCTAATTGGCTGCAACATGAATTGATACGAAGCAAGATATTTCGGTTTCTTGTACCAATCATCAATGTAGTCTTCTGTGTTGTGGCCCTTCAATTGAATTGCACATATGGCATGTGCACAAGGAATTTCACTTAGTTGCCATGTTGTACATGAACACTTCCTCGTACCTAAATGGACAACATACTTATCGGAACCATTCATTATCTCATATCCTTCATCCCCATTTCAAATGGGATGACAATACCCACTTGTAGCCAAGTTGTCATCCAATTTCTTAGCAATCCTAAGAACACATTGCTTAGTCCACTTTGCAGTCTCATTTCTTTGTCTGTGTGGCCGAGTCATGACTAAAACCGTATGTTTTCAAGCATCGAGATAATTGGTTTGCATCTGGCATCTATTATCCTCCCAATGAATGCTTCGCAAATGTTGTTATCAATGTTATCACACTTGAATTCCTCGTTGGAGAACACCCTACACCAATGCTTCGGGTCTGTTTGGGATAGTGCATCATAACCATCCTTTGTTAATTGAAGCATCTCTTCTTTGGCCATCCTAAAGTCAGCCATATTCGTGCTCTTTGCTAGCTGCCAAAATTGCGACTGCAACTTGTCCCCTTTATAGGTCTTTGCCCAATTTGCATATATGTGCCGTGCACACATTCGATGTTCAACATAAGGCAACAACTCAGCTATTGCTAGAACTAGTCCCTACAATAATTCAAAATATGAAAAATATAAGCAAATGACATGTTGATATAAAAAAGCAAACAAGTGACCAAACTTTTTAAAAAGCAAACATTACCTTTTGTTGGTCACTCATGAATGCCCACCCTACCCCATTTGTTATCTCCAAATCATTCATCAATTTTTTGAGAAACCAGGACCAATTGTCCTTGTTCTCTACCTTCACAACAGCCCAAGCCAGGGGAAACATTTGGTTGTTTGCATCTCTTCCAATTGTAGCCAGCAATTCTCCCTTGCACAAGCCTTTCAAAAAACACCCGTCCAATCCTATAATCCGTCTACAACCAGATAAAAATCCTCGTTTGCACGCATCGAAGCAAACATAGAATTTATCGAACTTCGTCCCGCTATCGGGAAGTGGTCTCTCCACGACCTCTACATACACTCTACTTCTAGGATTTTGCAGCCAACACTCGCAAGCATAGTCTCATAACTGTCCATATTCACCGCTGTACTAACCAATGAGTATCTTCATCACCTTTTGCTTCGATCTTTTACATTAATTCCTGAATATATTGATGCCTACCTGCTCCTTCACCAGCATCCTGAACTGAGTAGTATTCATCTGAGGCATCAGCTTAATCAATTCAAAGAAGTGCTTCGACAACCATGCACTTGTTACTATTTTATTCTCAAAATTAATGGAACAAGTATGTTCCTCTTAGTAGGCTCTAATCTGAAAAGATCCACTTCTCCTAACAAATGCACCATAGATCTTCCATGGACAATTTTCCTGCGAACACCTAGCTCTTACAAAGGTCTTAGTGTTTCTAATGAAGTCAATGTTCCTCTGTGCAGCAATGGAGTTCTTCAGTATAGCTTCTCTAAATTGTTTCACATCATGAAATTTCATGCCTACCGACAAAGTAGGAGAGGCAACAGATGGATCATAAGAATGAAACTTACTTTTCCTTTTCCTTCTATGCACAGGTCCTTCATCTTCTTCAAGCTCATCCTGGGAAGTAGCATTCTCAACGCTTTCTTCATAGTCAGTCTCCTTGCCAACAGCACTAGCATTTGTAGGGCCTTCGGGTTTGTTTGGAACTTCATCGGCTACCTGCAAAGCTACAAACTTGGTTGTCAAAAAATCCCTTCGCTGTATTCTTGACTGTACAAGCTCCTCGTCATCGTCATCACTTATAAAATTTTTAGTAGGCAACCCTCCATCATCATCATCAGTTGATTTAGCTACTTCCCAATCTAATCCAAAGATTGTGACATCACCTAAGTCATCATCACTTTGGTGAAATGCATCTGCGCTCCTCTCATGTCCATCATATCTATCCTGCCCTTCTTCGACCCTAATGTCTGTACTACCTTGAATACCATCTCCTTCTTGTCCTACTTTGGCGCTCTCTCTATCATCATCTTCGTCCTCACTTTCACTATTGTATTCAACATATATTTTTACCTCTTCACCATGAAGATAATGGTATAGAACATCCCTAAGACCATTATCATCTTCTAAGCATCTCAAACCATCTCTTAAATCTTTCCCAGGAATACAATACATCAGTTTCTGAACTTTACAAGGCAAATAAGTCTTTATATCCCTAAGAAATCCTATATAAGATGCCTTCTGTATATCCACAAAGATGGTGCCCTCATTTCCACCCTCATACTCCCACTCATCTTCCCCAATCACAAATTCCCCATCGTAGCAAACTATGACAGCGACATAATCCTTGTCATGAGCCATTACTACACCAAGAACAAGAAAAAGAATCATTAGTTTTTGGGACCACTAGACAATTGCACATGGGAGTCCCCCTACTCTCATGGACTTTAGTAAACAGAGGTCCCCACACTGACAATATGCCCCTACATGACAGTCAAAAAAGAGGTCAACACTTTAATTATTTGCCTTCCCTTCCCTTAAAATATTAACCAGAAACAGAGGTCCCCATAACAATCACAACCCAAGCAATTTTGTCTACTGAACTAAACTTGCGATGTGAGAGAATGTACATCAACTTAAGAAAATCAAAGCATACTCTAACATCAACTTAATCAAATCATAGCCGCGGACTCCTACAAATTCCTTTAGAAGTTTAAACTAAAATTAGAACAACTAAACTTGGAAGCATTTTATGTCGCTAAAGCTAAAGAAAAATAAAGAGAAAATGAAGCACAGATAGATCATTCCAAAGTCTTAGACTATCCTAACCCATAACAAATTTGGACAAGCAAGCAATACCTTTCTCAAAGAAGTCTGACGCAAGCTGCAAAGCCAATTCCAAGAAATAGCTTCACCAAAACATGCTTCAATACCCTTTCAAGTTCTTATTCTTCTTGCTTGAAACTTTTTCTCAGGTTGTAACTTTACCAATAAAATTCTAGCTACAATTGTTATGTTCTCATTCAAGATTTTGGATTGATAAACATACCCTATACAGCCTCACAAGCAGGGTGGTTCAAGGACATACCCTATACAGCCTCACAAGTAGGGTGGTTCAAGGACATACCCTATACAGCCTCACAAGCAGGGTGGTTCAAGGACTTAATTTTCTTCTTGGAGATGCATTAGTCACCTGCTTTATTAGGATGCTCTTAAGGAGATGCATAGCCAGTGACTCAACAATCAAAGCATACTCTGACATTGGCTTGAAAGAAAAATTTACGAAAATAATGAGAAATCTGGTCTCTTTATGTGATGTCAGCAAGTTTCAGTTGAGTGTATCAACACAAATTCCATCGGAGCTGTAATAAAATAATCGAGCCCTAATTTCATCACAGGGGAGGGGGAGAAGGGGCCGATGTGGCATCCAAGAATCTTGACAACCCGAAATATTAATTTTGAAGGAAAGGAAATTGTCTTTGAATGGCCATATGGACAATTACATCATCCACCACGTTATTTTATCTCTTGGACCGAATCCCCTATGTAAAATTGGTTATGGGAATGTTAATTGATTTCTATAAAAATCAAAATGCCCTAAAGTGGTGTAGGAATTATGGGCTTATTATAATTATTATTACTTTCTATGGGCCATTTAAATTGGACATCTAGGCCCAAAAATTTTCGGACCCAAAGTAGGCCAAGAGGCCCACAAAACCGTCGGCCCATGGGGGGGGAGAAACCGGATGGAGAGGCCACGCCACCTCCTCCATTTGTCCTCTTGTTGAAGAAACTTGTCTTCCTCTTGGAGCCAAGTGTCTCTTGCATGCAAAATCCAATGATTACAAGTGAAAAAAGCAAATAAAAGGGCGAGGGGGAGGTGGATTGATCGAGGGAACCACCGAGAGAGAGAGAGATTGAGAGAAATGGGAGAGTAACCAAGAGAGAAAAGAGAGTGGTGAGGGTGCTTCGGCAAGGGGAAGAAGGAGACCAGCCCCGCCATGCGTGCGCCAGCTGCCGCCATCGATCGAGCCGCGCCCAAAGCCCTCAAGTCGCCGTTTGCTTGCTGTGGTTGCGTGAATTTGAGGCAAGTGAAGTCCATTGATCTACATGATGCTTGCTGTGGTTATGTGTGAAGTGTAATAGATTTTCGATATGCTGGATGTTGGAATTTTCGAAAATATAGGAGTAGTTCTTTAGGCTAGCAAACTGTTTCATGGAAAAACAGCTTGACCTTTGGTGACTCCATGAATTTTCTGTAATTATCTAGCAAACATTTGACTTCGTGTCCTTGATGAAAGTTGTATATGACATCTTGAGGAGTAACATACTAAAATTTGGGAAGAAATGGACAATTATTGGTTGGTGAAACGATTTTTCTTTGCAAGTGTTAGATCTGGAAACTGTTACCGAGGGTTAGGGAGCGTTATAGTGATTATAGCTCTTGATATATCATGAATATGACTTTGATTCCTTCACGAAACTTTTACCTATAGGTTTTATCTATAACATATCAAAATTTCAGAATTTTCTGAGTTGATTTAGGGGTATGCCAAATTTGTGAATAAAACTGTGCAATGGTGATGTTTGAAGTTTTAAGGCTGTGATGCATGGACCATAGCGACTCGTACGAAGTTCTTTTGACACGGTGTTCTTTATGAAACATTTTTCTCTAGATCTTGTTTATAACATGTTAAATTCTCACAATTTATTAAGATCGTTTACTAATTTTTCCAGAATTTTAATTAAAGGAGTGCATTCTGTTTTATCCAAAAATTATTTTATTTTCAAGAATAAATGAGTTGCTCTATGAGACGTGATATCTTGGTTTGTTATTTATACAATGGATGTGGTGACATTAAGCATATCAAATGGCATCAAATGTTATTTTCAAAGTGTGACTTATATGTGAATATATCATGATGTTAATGATACCGTCGAACAGCTAAGTCGACGATGCTCGAAGGTGTGTGCTGGATGCCTTAGGAGAGTCGACGATGCCCGGAGGTGTGTGCCGGATGCCTCAAGAGAGTCGGGATGCCCGGAGGTGTGTGCTGGATGCCTCGGGAGAGTCGAGATGCCCGGAGGTGTGTGCCGAATGGCCTCGTGATGCCAGTTGGGGTGTGAGATGCCCGGAGGTGTGTGCCGAATGCCCGGAGGTGTGTGCTGGATGCCTAGAGGTGTGTGTCGGAGGTCTCGCGATGCTGAGTTGGGTACGAGAGCACGGAGGTCCCTGGGGAAAATGAGATCTTTCTGAATATCAAAATGGGAAATGAATCATGTACATGTGTGTGCATATAGTATGGTGCATGAATTGTCTATGAATTTGAGTGGGTACTATTTGGCATTGAAAATGTGGTCATTAAGGCATTGAATGGATCTCATGGAGATATATGCATGATTTGCATGGATGATGTGTGCATTTCACATGAAATCTTGGTTGTCTTGCTTGTTACATTATGTAGTTTGGTGGATCTTTTATTGCTAAGTGGTTGTACTCACCCCTTTTGGGGACTAACATTTCAGACTAGGAGTTATGTCTCTGTCGCCAGTCACCCCTGGTACTTTCTATGGCATACCGACCGACGTTGAGGTTGAGTGTTCGGATCATCATCACCCCGAGATACGGGGGTTAGTTTTTGTTCGTGTGCGGGTTCTGGTTTTGTACGGCATTGGATCACCCGCCGGCCTCATCACTCAGGAATTCTTGTCCGTGCATATCCGCCGCGATGGGGTTATGCTGGGGTGCTGCCACCGCCGCCGGCTGATGGACCAAGGTGGGTGTGACTGAGCGCGATGGAGGGAGGATGAAGCTTCTTTTTGGACTGCCGACACTGAATGATGGACCGATGTACATGACTACTGTAGAGTCAAGTACTTTTGGTTATAGCCGAGCTTAGAAAAGCCTTGGCCTTTTGATGTACCGACTCATGATGTCCATCAAAGTTATGTAAATAAAAGAGTTCGACTCTAACTTATAAAAAGTGTGTAGTTGGTGTGCATTGCATTATCCTGTTGAGCATGGGATAGGGAGATTTTGATTTTGCTTCCGCTATATGTACTGCACTGGGACCGATTTAAATGATTCAAACCCCTAGGATTTATGGACCCACTATAATTCAATGGTATCAAAGTGACATGTTATTAGGACAAGTGAAAGGTAAGCGTACTATGGCGACCCTAACGGATCGAGGGCCATTTCGGGGGTGCCACAGCCGAACCTGGACAAGCGACAATGGTGAGCAGTGATGATGACCAACGATGGTGAGCGACGAGCGGCGACGGCAACCAACAACGGCGATCGATGACCAGCTCTGGGCGTGAACGGCGACGGAGAGAAGGGCTTGAGATCTAGTGTGAACGCGGACGGGGAGGAACGACATTTAGGTTAGCACACAATGACCTAAACGACGTCGTGTAGGTTAGCACACTCAATGTGGATAGACGACGTCGTTTTTGTCGTCCACGCCGGCTTTTAAAAAAAAAAAAACATTTGCCAAATCAGTAAAAGAAGTCGCCGGAAAATGCCACGTATGCAATTTGGCTAGATTTTGGCCGGATTGGCACTCAAGTGATCCATTTTTATCCAATTTTGGCACTTAAGTGTACCTTTCGTAAGTTATGGCACTTAAGTGTCCCTTTGTGCCAAGTTATGGCATTCCGGGGTACGCACGTCCGCAAATAAAAACCCATTGGATAGATTGACGACACCTTGAGATCATGATCTAACCTTCAAAATCAAATTTTAACTGTTGGTTTGAGATCATAATCCAACCTTCAAAATCAAATTTTAACTGTTGGATCGAAATTTTGATTGTCAAATCAAATTGACGGACAAAATTGCATGATTTGGGGATAATATATCGGTCCATTTTCTCTCTATTTTTTAAGGGGGTCTCATTTTGCACGAAATCCACTCTCTCCTCCCTCTAGTTTCCCGCTTGTTTCTCTCTCTTCTCTCTCTCCCTTAAACCACCTCAAACCACCTCAAACCGATCCTCTCCAACCACTACTCGCCAGCCACCGCCAGCCCCCGCGATGGACCTTATCTCTTCCCCATGTTGATCGAAGCATTGGCAAGACTAGATGGCAACTCGTTCTCCCCATCCAACAATTCTTCTCCAAGTGGATCAAAGACCTGCGATCATGCCGGTCTTGCCTTCAATCGGTTCATCTGGTTGAATTGTGCACACTCTGGTGGTTTTTGGCCCCCCAATTATTGTTGATATATTCACAAGAGGAACCCTGACCTTTTGGTGGTTGGGGCCTTGAAGATCAGCTGTCGGATTGCTTCTGGAAACTCCAAAACTAGTCTAGCTAAGACTGGATCCATCCTAGCCTGATCCCGCAGACGTCAGTGTTCCTAGGCTCCCTC